>OZ010631.1:19917352-21264746 GCA_963932165.1 Pimpla rufipes
GCTACGGACGGGAAATGCTAGGCAGAACTGGTGAGGACGCTGACTGAATTTTCTGGTCCGCACTTGGCATATCTTATGCACATACGTATTGTGCGATATCATGCGCGCAGCCGAAATGGAAATTCAACGGAAGTTCCCCCTCGCTGAAAGTTGTGTAAAAGAGCGAGTCCCAACAAGCGGTCGGTGCACCCTCAACTGACTGTAGTGTGCACTATTGTGTATGTACAGCGTTGCAAAGGTAGGTGCAGCACTCTCCATTCCGAACATCTCGCCATGCAATGCTGGGCATTCTTCTTTTCATCGTCAATTCAACGCTACCATGAGGTACCATACGCAGGTGAAGGCAGTCAATACAATTTCAAGCTCAATCGTACTTTCCGTTTGGAATTGCCGGCATTGCCTGTAGCCATCTGACCGCCGGTGACCGTCAGATCTTATTCTTAAGAGGTGATAGAGGTTAAGGTCAGAGATAAAACATATTGATTTTTTCGTTCGAATTTCAGTTCTAAACGCCTATAGGACCCTCGTCCTCGCACTTAACCTCCAATTTATTTTTAGTCTCTCCCGAAAAAAACGGGTTAGATGACCGAGAGACAAGAAGCTCAGCCCATTTCTCCCATACTACCACATATGCCCTCAAAATTTGCATCCGACCTGCCTCACCATTTCGCGAAAAATAGATTTCAAACATTCGAGTTCGGTGGAAAAAGTGACGTCGCCGCTTACCCACTGTCTTTATTGAAATTAACATTTGTACCACAGAGTAATATTTTGTAACACATGCATAACATTGCTCCTTTTGTTTTCGCATTATGACGAATGTGTGCAAAAAAATAATGAGGTGTAGTAGAATGTGTAAACTCCATTTTCGACACGCTCTACAGGCATACAACGAAGGCCTTTTTGACGATGTGCTTTTGATTTTTTTTTGTTAGTTAGACTTTTTGGATATATAATTCATTCAACGCGTCAACATATTTTATTGCTTTTGCCAAATCCCGCTTTGTCACAAACGGAAACGAAAAAAGCTGATGCGTAGCGTAACATTAATATCGTTTTTGTTTTAACAATGAAATACGAGAGTATAATAAATTCATACCTTCTGAAGAGTTGTCCATACTACATGTATGCCTGTATTCCGCCGCTCATATGTGCGTGGTACTCAGCAGCGAGCGTGCGATTCGAGGTAGACAGGAACATTTATCATTTTGCCCTGGAACGGGCGAAGAAAAGAGTCCGCGACGCGGCGATTTCGTTTTCTTTATTTCCGTCGGCCATGTTCCAGTACATACTGAGTTTGCAGCACATATAGCATACGCTGTGTATATATGTATTCACGGACAGCAAACAGTAGTCATTACTCTTGTAGCCATACTCGTATAGCGGCAATTCAAAAATAACGGATATGTATGACTGCGGACGACTGCGTATCAGAAATATGTACCACCACGATAAAAGAACTCACCCCCTTAGTACCTATGAGCGGAAAACCCTAGGCGGATGATGCCAAAGGGTGGTAAGTCAAGATGAATTCTAAAACCGGTCCCAATATCTCGGTTCTTCATATGATCATTAATTCGTATACGTATATCAGCCAGTTGTATTTTGAGAATTATGGGCCCAAGTCAATCGAATTTGGTCTCATTTCGATTGTCGCGTTGATAAGCAATAAGTGACAATTTCACTGCATTTATCTGTGACATTGTTCTGGCTCTGATCAGCCTATCTACGGTGGGAACGCAAATGCCTGACCAGTTCTGGCACAATGAAAATTATAGAGGATAAATTGGACAGTGCCTGCGTATCGAGCTGGTAACCCAAGATGAATTCAAATTGGACTTCAATTGGAATTCAAAAGCAATGCAGTATCCCTGCTCTTCTGTAAACCGAAATACGCGCGAAAAAGCAATAATGCTGAAATACCAGGGGTCGTTATTTCGGGAAGCAGTAATCCGATTAGGTCGAAATTGGTGTCACTTTATTGTCTTTGAATAGTCGGTAAATAGTCGATGTGTTGGAATTCCGCAGCACTCATGAGATTCCCAAACGGGAGAGTTACAATGATCGAAATTTGAGAAATTACCCGGCTCCACTGCGCCACCTCGGTCGTAACTTGCACCGGTCGCCACGGCAATATTCGTTTGGCCGTCGTTATACCATCGAAAGAGACTATCTTAGCTTGCGTAGTTTCATTAGCGAAGTGTAACGCCGAGCAATGGGGGACGGGAGTGGGTCGGTGCAGAGGTTGAAAGGAGCAGCCCGAGTCGTTGTCAAAGAAATTTACGATCTCGTGGACCCCTAGCACCCGAGAATAACTTTTAACATGCACTTTCCCTGCTCGCTTCCTCGTCGGCTTCGTCTTTCCCGCCAATGGTTCTCTCCAGACGCGCGCGGTATCTCCCTGTTTCTGCTGCTTGCCTATCCCTCTTTCACCCTTATTTGTCTGCTTGTTCCGGCGTACATACCTCTCGCAAAGGCAGAGGACGTTTTTTTTTCCTTCTTCTCTTTTTCCAACTCACAACTTGCCGTCTCCATTGCCAAGGAGCATCCGCAGCCTCGCTCTGACGGCTGTTACTCCGCTTCGGCTAAACAATCAACACTTTGCACCGCGTTCGCACTTGGACTTTGCGCAAGTTTTCCTCCGCTCTCCGTTTTACTCAGTGAACAAGAAACCAGTGGATACACAACACTGCGCAGGCTTACACGCTCGGAAGGAGGCTTTATTGAAGATTCTGTTCTTTGTCATATTAATTTTCTCCGCGACGCCGGGTCCACGAGTTTACCTTCTGCACCTTCCGTTATTTGCAATTCCTCGTCGACACGCTAGTTAACTTTCATCAATTCCGCGAGACGTTGTAATTAACCCGCCGGGGACATAATTGCGAGAAAGGAAATCGAATCAACGAATGGAGTTCTGAAACTGCGGGGCCATATGTATACATATACCGGGGATCGTGAATACTCGGCTCAATCCGAGGCTCGAGTATGCAAATCGGCGGTGGCGCACTTACGAGAGACCCGTGAGATTCCAACGCTTTGCGGTATCATTGAGAAGAGAACGTTGAAGGGGTGGATAAGGCTGTGATTTCACGATAATTGCCCGAAATCGGTAGGGAAAGTCGACATAATTTGTGCTTTAATAGACGACGATCACAACCATCACAATCTTCAGGCACTTCTGTCGGTTGCATTAAGTACATAAAAGCGGACTTATAAATGTGTATGATTATTCATGATCGCTTGGTATTTTGCACCTCCACTCGACAAGCAGTTAAAATTTCAAAGATATTTAAGATCCTAGGGGAAAACTTTTGTCCTGTAGTTTGCTCTGCAAGTCTTGTTATAAACTTCTATGTGTAATTTAGTCGTAAGGCCAGTGAATTACATTTTAATTGTGTCACTTGATTGCAGCCAATCGAGTTTCAATCTCCGCGCACCCGACGCGAAACCTAAATTTCGATGCTTGCGAAAAACGATTAAGTATTTCAACATGGGGAGATTTTTTTGTTGTTGCGTTGAATTATAATTAAATGGAATAATTGAACCTCTTCCGATTGGTGATGTCTGCGCAGGTATTTCGATGCGACAAATAACCCTACACGTTTTCCCATGTAGCAAATGAGCAATGTGTGTGCGTAGGTTACTCATGTATACGTATGTATAGCGGACGATCGATGCGTGTGTGTCGTAGTCTCCTCGATCTCTCTGTTCCGTTTTAACGCAAGTACGGAATTACGCGTCTGTTTACATAATTGGTACGCGCCCACAGTAATTTGATGGAAAATAAATAGGCCGAGAGGATGGAGCGGTGGCGGCAGCAGGTCGCGCGAAACCTGATTGAAACCACACGCGCAACGGGCAGAGATCCAGCGGCGCTGCTGCAGGTCGTTCACGGTGGCCGCGGGAGCGTGTCGAAAATTGGGAAAATATTCGATTTCCCTCTCACGCGTGTGTACAAGGGTTAAGGGCGGAATGTAGTTAACCGATGCATTCTAGGAACGCACAGCTCGTCAAATTATATTAAAACGCCGTTGTTCGCCCGGTACTCTGTGGATTATACAGCGCGCTCACCGCAAATCCGAGCTAATTAATAATTTCTAGATCATTACGAAACCTGAGGATTTTGCCATTTCGGTAACCTCGGCTGATGCAACAATTTTTTGTCCTTTTTTTTAATTGAAGCTACGTTCGGAGAAAAAATAGCATGGGTAATTCACGGTTCGTTTAAAATGCCATACAATGTAATTGGATTAATTGCAGAAACTCCGGTAACTACGTGGAAATATACATACACACGCGTGTATACAAATGGAAAAGTAATTAATGAAAAAAAGTTTTGCGGCCGCGAAAGCAATAAATAACGGTTTCCAGCGAATCACTTCCACGCTTTATCCCTTTTGCTCGCCACCAGTCCTTTTTCAAACCTTTTATTTTCGACGCGACATCTGCCGGCGCGAAGTTTGCACCAACGGTCGTGGTCGTTGATGCGAGGAATGTTTGGGGCGACAATTAACATTTGCAGCGTGATTTAGTTTCATTATTGCATTTTCGTTATACGCGAACGTTATATAATTTAAGTTATAGAGTTTCAGGTGCGATGGGAAATGACCCTCGCTTATTCTTTCGCTATCTGTGTGTGCGCGTCGTACATCTGTGCACGTAGATTGTGTCGGGGTGCGTATACCTTTCGAGGTTTCCGGGGAAAATAGAAAGTGTGCGGAATCGCACAGCGGTGTACAGCAGAGACAGATAGAATAGAATGAAACATATATATATATAGAGAGAGGGAGAACAGAGTATACGAGTGTGCGGGCAAATTCGCTTCGAATAAATAATGACTCGGCTCCGCGCGGGGCACACAACGCCGCAGCGCCGAGACTCACTCCCTATTATTTATGATATTAGATTACGCTATATCACTGCCTTCGTAATTAATTGCCGCGCGACCGCCCACCGCCCGCGTCGTTTTGAAGCGCCGTTAACTGCGAAATGCTAATGAACAGATTCGGTTGCCACGGGTTACTCTTCCTCACTCTCTCTCCTACTTCCTCGCTCAACCCAGGAACTTCTGCAATTGTTGCGGAGAAGAATAAATACCCTCGTTGTGTATATCGTCGACCGTGAGAAGTTCTTTCATACTCTTCTTACTTTTCTCTTTAAACTTTTGTTTTCCTCTTTCGCTCTGCCCCCGTCATATTGTATGAAGCACAAATATATAAAGGCCATTCCAGGACGAGGCGACGCGAAAGTTGACCACATATTTCAGTGTTTTTTATTTTTATTTTCCAATATTGTTTTGCCGCAATTTTGACTTTGAGGAAAGTGGGCCAGGGACCGAGTGAATTATATTTATCTTAGTTGCGGAGACACGGTTGATTGGTCAAAAGATTGACACTTTCGTGGAGCCTCGGCTATTTTTGATAAGGGCATATGAGTCTTTTATTGGAATAAGGGAGGCCGGGACGAAAGTGACATAAATCAGATGACACTTTTTTCTACGCTATAAACAGAAAAGGCTAAGTTGGTCCAATCACTGGACAAAGAGTCCAGTGAGTGATTTTCATTGCGTTTGTGTTACTTACTTCGAGTAGGATACTAAATAATGGGCGAAACATGTAAATGGAAACGAATATGAACGTCACGGTTAATTCAGCTTGACCTAGAACTGTCTAAGCAATTTTTCACCGACAAACTTATCTGGCAGCATCGTGTGTGATTATTTTTTAAGAAACTACGAAGACTCCATAACAGCAAGTATATGGCTTCATATCACATAATACAGTTTTGCAACCGTAATTGAATCATCCCCGACAACTTTTCTGTCTCGAGAACAACTACCCGCGTATAACTCGATTACTGCTAGCGACCCCTTGCCCCGAAAAAACCTCTTTTTTATCATCGAAAATAATAAGAAATATCTCACAAGACTCAAATCTAAGCATGTTGGAAATACCAAAGAAGACGACAGTTCATTGCAAATTCTCTTAATTGTAGCGATATTACAGTCAGCTTGCTACAATTGTCAACTATAAGAGACGATGCCTTTGTCAGACATCCGACGAGACGATTCTCGTAACCCTTTGTCGAAAATAGCCCTTAAGTCGTAGACGTGAGAGCAACTCATAGCAACAGCATATCACAGCTCACTTCACTAATAGGGCTGTAAAGTCTTGCACTTTAGTGCGCGTCTGTTTCTTAGAGTCCTTGTGATTCTTGACTCCACGTACGAACTCATCCGTTTCATTACCACCACTGAATTTTACATCTGAGCTCCTCCGGTTCCACGACTACTGACTACTACCGAAATTGGTTTATTCTACAAGCTATCACATACATTAATTTACAGGAAAACTTCACACTAATCTGTTGTACACAATTTTTTATAGTGTTCGAAGGTGATACTTGTATATTCTGTCTGAATTACTAATGTGTCATTTGCTATTTGCGTCTCACTTCTCTAGATTTCAGCTTTATTTTTACGGATCGTTTTGTGCGTCTGAAACGATATTATTTGTCCCAAAATTAACAAACTCGATTCTATTCTATCTAGACTATGCATAATCTTACAAATTAGGTACTTACGTTTTGTTTCCACAAACTGTGGAGAATTCTGAAGTGCGCGCACTATAATGTATGATTGCGCGCGTTTGACGAGTATACCACTAATCATGTGACTATGGTGGGGACGAAAATTCATAGCGCGACAGTGATTACTGTCTTGCCCGACTATTACTCTGACTTTGGCGATCGCCGCCAGTCATATCCTTCTTTTAAAAAGTTCATGAGTAACGGAAAACATTGTTAACAAACTATTCGAGCTGTGATTGGTTGCCAAAAAAGTCCGTTTTAAACAAAATCAGTTTGATGTCAAATTTGACATAAGACGTCGGGTGCGGCAGTGCCCGTAACCTTTAAAAGCATTATAAGAGTGCCGCAGCACAAAATTGATTAGCCTATTATAGGTGATATTTTGAAAGAAGATATTTCTGATGTCGATTTTGGCGATTTTCGGTCCGGAGACGTATCTATGATTTCTGACAAAAAAATCGTCGCCAAAAATTATTTTTTTCAAAATCGACGAGAAAGTATTGATAAGCAGTGTTTTCGGGGGTAGAATATACGACTTGAGAACGATGGTATAGGTTACAAGTCGATATTTCCAAAAGAACAAAATTTAGGCCGATTTTGGCGATTTTCGGTCCGGAGACGGATCTATGATTTCTGACAAAAAAATCGTCGCCAAAAATTATTTTTTTCAAAATCGAGTAAAAAGTATCGGTAACCAGTGTTTTCGGGGGTAGAATATACGACTTGAGAACGATGGTATAGGTTACAAGTCGATATTTCCAAAAGAACAAAATTTAGGCCGATTTTGGCGATTTTCGGTCCGGAGACGGATCTATGATTTCTGACAAAAAAATCGTCGCCAAAAATTATTTTTTTCAAAATCGAGTAAAAAGTATCGGTAACCAGTGTTTTCGGGGGTAGAATATACGACTTGAAAACGATGGTATAGGTTACAAGTCGATATTTCCAAAAGAACTAAATTTAGGCCGATTTTGGCGATTTTCGGTCCGGAGACGGATCTATGATTTCTGACAAAAAAATCGTCGCCAAAAATTATTTTTTTCAAAATCGAGTAAAAAGTATTGATAAGCAGTGTTTTCGGGGGTAGAATATACGACTTGAGAACGATGGTATAGTTTACAAGTCGATATTTTCAAAAGAAAAAAAATTTGGCCGATTTTGGCGGTTTTCGGTCCGGAGACGGATCTATGATTTCTGACAAAAAAATCGTCGCCAAAAACTATTTTTTACAAAACCCAGTAAAAAGTATTGGTAACCAGTGTTTTCGGGGGTAGAATATACGACTTGAGAACGATGGTATAGGTTAAAAGTCGATATTTTGAAGAAAAAAAAAATGCTGAGGTCGATTTTGGCGATTTTCGATCCGGAGACGGATCTATGATTTCTAACAAAAAGAACGGCGCCGAGAATTATTTTTTTTTCAAAATCGTTAATCGAAAAGGTTCTTAACCATATAACGGTAATTCTTAATCGAAGAAAAGTAAGGAAGCAATGTGCAATATTTTACCTAACAATAAGCGATCAAAAGCATCGATGTGTGCGATGAGACTGTCACATGAAATGACTTTCGTCTTTCAAGAAAGCTGTGGCAAATTGGGAAACTTCTGTTCAGTTTCGTGACGTTATTTTTCGCCCTCGAACGTCCCCAGTTGATCCAACAATAAGTGGACACAGTGCTTGGGGTGGACACTTTGCTGGTTGATGACTCTTCTCCCAAAGGTCACCACTTTCGCTGCTCTTTTTCTCTTCTTTGTCCTCAGTGATGGAGATCCTCAAATAAAGGGATCGAAATTGACCAGCAGACACCTGAAAACCAGTATGATCATTGCACGTTGTTCTACCTGATATTCTATTAATAGTAATACTTCAACACTAGTATATTCATCACTATAAAATGGCTGTTATATTTATTTGAGTAGTTATAAGAGAACTTCTGTCGTCACTTTTGGACTGTAGACAGGTTCATGTCACTAAAGTTCGCAATATGGACGCAATCAAACGACCTCACCTGTCCATCGAATATTATGTGTGATCAGCCTCTAAATATTGGAAGCCCCGTTCGAACACTATAAAAATTATTTTAATAGACATTTAAGCGACCGTTTTGACTCGACAAATAATGGTTACACAGTCCTCAAGACATCTGCCAATTTTTTTAATCCAATGATATTATTTTTTCATTGCGAACGCTGTTCTTTCCCGACCTTGTGGTTCGCTCCGAATTTATCTGCTCTTGTTTCTTTGTCATCTGATACTTCAAGAAGTCCGTCCATTACCTTCTATATCTTCCTCGACGGCGTGGTGTGCCCACTTGGATTCTTTTGTTACTTTTTACCCTCACTTTTTCCAGATTCGTCCTTCATTGCCGCAGCCTCATTCTCTCTTTTCCAGTTCGCTTTTCATCCTCTGATGACGTACGTAACGTTAGCACCAGCTGCCCTTCGCCCGCTGCCCCGCACTACCCTCGTGCAGTTTTAATTAAATAATGTGATTCAGAAACGTGCTTGAAATACCGGTGATTCGTCTTCCTGGTAACACGACTGCTTCTACAGACTCTCCAGCTCTTTCTTTAGCTTTCTTTCTCTCGCTTATTTCTCCTTTTTTTCCTTTGACGCTAATTCACTCTTCCCTTTCTCAAACCTCTGGAAACGTCCATCTTTTACCTTTATTCCTCGTTCTCTCTCTTTCTCGTTCGCTCTCTTTCTCTCTCTTTCTCATCTCGTCTTTAATATACCTCTCTTCACACCATCCATTCATTATTTTTCTCAGGATGTCAGGCAAAATCCGGGTCAACTTTATTACAATATGAACCAATTTGCATCTGCGAGAGATAGCTATCACGTTTATTAGCGAAGAAAGGAGAATAGAAGGCGGTGGGTCATGCCCTTATAACAATGCATCTAGAAACTGCATACTGAAATGAATTACGCAAAGTTACGAAGTCTGATGCGGTTAAGTATTTATTAAGTATTTGTAATATCTGGCGATATTAATTCAATATTTATTCTAATTTATTTCTACTTCTTTTATAATGAACATGACAGAGTAAGTACTTTTTGTATTTACTCTGTAAAAGCGAAAGAGAAGGGGCGAGCGCGCGAAGCCCCTCTAGTAACCCCCATGGAAATAAAGTATACTTCAGATATATAACGGATATATAATTTTTGGCCACTATATATAGCGGCAAAAAGTTCTATATCCTCTATATATCTGATATATATCCGACGGACATATAATGGATGTAACATACATGTATTTGATATATGTAGCGAATTTGTGAAGAATATCTTCTCGATATATTCCGCGTCTATGAATCAAAGAAGCCCTGTATATAACAGATGTATGAAAGATACAATTTCTATAGACAAGAAGTACATAGAGAATATATCCACAGATGACATGAATTACACATGAACACACATGAACACACATGACATGAATTAGACATGAATTAAGTACCTAATATGTATCTCATATTTATGCTGAGTATAAATCATGTATATGGTTATTGGTTATATATAAAAAATGTGCTCAACATATTTTTATTATATATTTGGTATTCAAAAAAGATATCTGCGGTATATATTGTGTATATATTTTTCATATAAATACGTAATATATAAAGCGGCAGAAAGTTCTATATCTCGGATATATAATAAGATATAGAAACAATATATAATATAAATTTTTATATGTCCGAGATATATAATGGATATTTAAAAACTATACTTTCAAGTACACTTTTTTTCCATGGGGGAATATAATAATAATAATGTTAATAAGAATCCTCGTTCGTTCATTGCAATTGCGGCACTTTTTCTGCCGTCTTCCTGCACAAATTCTAAACGATATCAGATATCAGATATGCTACGGCTCTTGTTTTGTTACCCATTATTATGTTCGGAGTCTCTTCTTCCTCTGTGCTTTGACTCGCTGAAGCTATTTATTTATATCTGTATATAAATATATTCTGGACGTTGGAATGCCCAGCTTGATAGCACTACTCCTCGTACAGTTAAACGTGAGAATCCTGACAGAACCGATCGTAATCACACAACGTTTATTGCCCGTCCGGCCGGCCGATCGACACCCCAGCGCTCCACCCCAATAATGTTCTTTTCGCAAGGCGGCATCAGACCTTTCGTTCTCCACTCAGTGAGGAATCTCACCAGAAAAATACTCCGTTCTATCTTTTCTTTATCTCACATCCTTCCTCTCCATGTTCTGTTTACGCTGCGACGTCTGATTGGATCTATATACCGCCGTCTTTGCCAGCAATTACTTCTTTCGATTCTCTTAGTCTTTCTGTCTTTTCGCTTCACTAATTTTATTACGTATTTGCTCTACGGGAGCAACGAACCCGTCCACTTATTTTTACGTTCTTATCTTATATTAAATGTACGTAACGATAAAATAACTTCTCCAGAATTAAACGAAGTACACGGAAAGTAAAAAATAATGTTGATTACGACCCGATTGTTGCATGAAAATTAAGTCGTTGTATTATACCATTGAGCGTACAATTTCTTTTACGCGAAACTAGTTTCCGCGATTCAACCACCTCAGGCTTAATCTCAGCGCTCACACAGCTTCTACATCGAACTACAAGCGAGATCTTTTTCATAATGTGAAATTTGTTCAGACTACCAAATTGTCACCCTAAGATTTCGACCAGAAGCCGTCCAGTTCGTAGTGTCGACAAGTTCGTAGTGTTTGAGCAGCGCCATCTGTGGCTGCACGTTTTTTTACGCGCAATCGTATTAACAGTGACGCTCAAATAAACAGTTGTGTCGTTACATTTCAACAACTATCTCGTCTGATTCCGTTCTCGAATTTCTCCAGCCTCTATCCAAGTATTTACTCAGGCCTCTAATCGCTTCGAAGATCGTTCGACGACACTCGAGTCGAAGCGACGTCCTCGATCTCATGAACGGGGCTGTCCCTTACTCGTGATATCGTATTGGTTCATTTTTTTCTCGTTTCGGTCGTTTTGCTTTCGCTCTCACTGTCTTCCCGTCTTGGCGTCGTCTTTGTTGTGTATTCCTGATCGAGTGCGGTTCCTGTATGCTTCCTGATATAGTGCGCCAGGACAAAACGCGAATGTCTGTGTTCCAGCCTCTCACCTCACTCTCGCGTCCTCGTCCACCCACGCTTCTATTTTATATACTTCACTCAGCACAGTTCCATTCTGGACTATATGTCCATGTACTGCTCTGCGATACATACTTCACGTCACTCATCTTAAGTCCTCACCCCAGCGTCGCGTGGACAGCCGTTTTCTCCTCGAATTTTTCCCACACTATAATAAACTTCCGCGTCCATCATTCTTAAACCCCGTCCTACATCCCGTCCTCTTCCTCCTCTTCCCGTCCTATCACTCATCCTCGGCAATTCCAGTGTCATTTCTTTCTGAATGAAGACAACCAAGTAACCATGTTAAATTCTGTTATTTTTCTACACATCGTGAAAGAGGCTTTAGAAAGACATTTGACACATTCGCGTTGCGAGGAAAGGAACGGACGTCACTCTAATCCGGAATTATTAGAAAATTCTTTTGAACTAAATTATCGAGTTTTATTGTACCTGATTTAATTTTTGTTACAAACATTTGTTTTAATGAGGTTTGTCTCTTGTTATGAGTATTCTACAAAAACAAATTTTCAAACCGCGCGACGTGTTTTTGTTTGTACGCTTTCTAACCAGAATTGAAAATGTTGTGATACTATTGCGTCTAATGATATATAAATTTGTACATGACAATGTATTACATATGTACGTTTTCGTACGTTACTAATGATTTGATAATCATCTCGAAGCAGCAAAGTTGTTGCGAGTGGATTTAATTTATCGGATCCCGATCGAAAACCATTCAACAACAGCTGCACGATGTTCCCGACGTTCTTCCATCCGAGCCGCATCTTTTCTCCTATCCGAGTGGTTGCAGCTCGTCCTCGAGTGTCACTCACGATCTACCGCAGCTAAGCGAGAAGTGCACAACAGCTTCTATGCAGCGCGCGACAAGAGACTCGAGTTTTTTTTTTTCAGCCCCGATCGAGTAGCGCCGCAAAAGTGAGATTTATCGATCGCCACTTTGCTGCTCGTTCGTTCTCGCGGCCAACACAGCGACATCTGTTCACCCGGAGCCGGATTCACGAACTTGGGAAGTTCTCTCTTAATTTTTCGAAAACTTTGCGAAACGCGCTTGTCTTTCGCCGAGTTTGGTGTACACGAAGCCGTCCTTGCGCTTATCCCTGTTACACAGGCATCAATCGAGATTAGAGGTAAACCGCACGTGCGATTTATCGATCGAGCCTACCGCGCTGCTTTATACGCCCGGCTCTCGAAACACAAAGCACCTTACGCTCGCCGTCGAACTTTCAAAGTTGTTTCTAATTTTTTTTAAAGCCTCGGTAAAACGTGCAGTCCCGTCACCGCGAGAGTTATACGGGGACTATGCCATAGTAGTACAGTATAACAGGGATGAAACTCCCGCTGGATCCTCTCGCGGAGACGCCTAGTCCCTCGCCGGGCTCGGCGTCTGCTCTCGTTAAAGCCGGATTTACACTGGCTGTAAACTCCTCGTGAGCACAAGTATAACTCGTGAGAGGGTCTCGCGCGTCGACCAGCCGATAATCCGACCACTTCCGGCCTAGCTAGCGCTACCTATCGTCCTGAATACGGATAGTAAACGCGTATAGCGTTCGGCGCGTATTCGTGCAAACAGCCGTGCACTTCTCTCCCGTGACGTAGCTCGACGCAGGCGGAGAGGATGAGTGCTTCCGCTTTACGAGTTCGACACGGCGACGAGCAATTAATCGCTGCGGGCCGCCCGACGTTCATGCTATAATAATTACCGTCGGGCAATTATCGCCTTCCAACCCCAACCCGACTCCTTCTCTTATTACACTGATCTAGGGCCATCTATACGGGCATACGGGGCGGGGTAACACCAGCCCATGTGACCCATTTTTAGGCCCTCAAACGACTGATTAAACGATTCAAACTGTCGCGGTACGCACATTCTTTTGCTTTCAGTCAACATTTCGTAGGAGGAAGAGATGGAAAAAATAATATAGCAGAATCGAGAGACTCTTGCTTCAAAAAGGTGTTTAACGAATGAATAAATCTTCTTTAAGAAATTGGAAATAATATGCGTATGATTGTTGTTTTATAACTTGTTATTTCCCCAATTTGTCACTTAATTCACCACCTGTTTGAGACGTTAGCTGCGAATTTATTGTACAATTTTTTTATATCCTCCTCCTTTTTATCTCCTGAGTAATGAGTATTTTACACACGAGTGAAAAAAAAACGTTGGTCCGTTGAGATGTATACGCAATGTTTTCGCCTACGTTTCCGCTTCGGTTGAACACGACACAAGTATTTATGTCGCCGCTTGTGTACCAAGTAAACTTGTGTTAAGTAGCGGCGCCACCTGGCGTTGCGGGGTAAAGATATTGCAAATAACTATATATCACGCCTGGCCATACTGTCCCGTTTTTTTCCATATTGCCCGCAAACTTTTGTTCTCCACAGCGCCGTGTATACCACATGTCTGAGCCATCGCCGGACACGAGAACTCTAACCCGTTAAAGTATCGCGCCACTCCGCAATTTTCATATCAACAACACCTCCGCCGTGTGACGCGGACGTGCTCTTCCGGACGAATTTTGCCGCTAAACTGTCGAGAAGTTACGTGATAATCCTGTTCCCTTCATACACTGTGGTACACGTACTTTACGAGCGCGCGGAAGCCAAAGTGCAATGGTGTGCGATGATTGATGCCTTTTACGAGAATATCGCAAAACGTAATTATACCGATAGTCGGGACAGATCGGTTTCGGGATGATATTGATGGCGATAAGCGAAGCAGAACAAAAATAAACAAGGCGCCGCGATATTAATGAATCGTAAATCGAATTAGTTTGAGGTAATGAAGTTTCAATGTTGTTACTGTTACCTGCAATCGATGAGGGACAACTTTTAGACTGTTTTTATTAGTTCTAGTTGTTGTCTTAATGACATTCATCGTAGCATCTCTGCATGTTATTAAAGACCTTGACACTGTTGCCGTGTGGAATATTCGAAGCGGTCATTTGAAGTATAAAACGGACCAAAATATTCGGACTTAGCACACACTCACAGGCCCTATGATTGGCTTAGGTTAGTCCTGATTAGTGTCTCAATTAGAAAAGCGAGATATTTTTATACCTTCGTACTTATTGTTATGTTATATTCTTCTGGTGGTCAAGTATTCGTTCCTCCTCTTCCACCCCTCATTATTATTGTCGTTGTTTGGATTCAAACATTTCCGAATTTCTCTGCACGCGGCAGTATAAAAATAATTCAATCTCTCCGTTTTTTTCGTAAAGACTCAAAAACTCTGACTCGAAAAATGTATTTTCCCCAACGAGAAGACGACGCACTTCAATGAACGTAACTTCCAATTTCACTGTCAACGTCGTCAAAGTCCCATTTTATCATCCGCGCGGCTATCGTTCAGATTACAAAATAAAACACACACCAGAAGTTGCAGCGCTCGCGGTCCTCTTTTTCCATTTGCGAACGTGTCTAGTCGTGCCAGGGAGCTCCGTGCAATAAATATAAGAGAAGCGAAATGAATGGTAAGGAAAAAGGTAGAGGTGGAAGAAAAAAACGTAGAATACGGAAAAAGAATAGAGCCGAGAAGAGCGAGACAGACGCAACATGTTTCCGGCTCACGTAGGACATTCGCATGCGTCGCGATGCACACGGTCCGTGCGAGACGACGGCGAGGCAGAGCGCGCAGCGCGAGTCGAGGGCGCCCCCGCTGCAGGGGCTTTCGTGCCACTCGACGGGGGGCGTCGCGGAGGGCATAAACGAGGTGTACGGTTGGCGAAGCGGGCAGTGAGCGTCGCGACGCCCGTCGAGAATGTGCGCGGTGCTTGCAGCGTGCCTCTTTCGCCACTGGCCCACGTGGTCGCACTAAACCACTTTGACTTCCCCTCACAATCTCTCTTCTTTCTCATAACTAACTCGTAAACACGCTTTTGTGACAAAATTTCTTAAAAAAGAAAAAAAATAAATGAACGAATAAATAAACGAACAAACAAATATATTACAAAATTAATTATTACCAAAGTTAATTGCTACGTGAACAGTAGTTTTTTCAAGTCGTTCAAGATTTTCAAGATTTAATGCCTCGTTTTGATATTATTTATCGAAAGCACCGGCGATCGTTCCAAGTTTATTCTGGACTGTGTTTGACGTATACATTCCAGCAATAAGCACTTTCGTTATTGTGCCTCAAGCAAGAAAATAAACGTACCGTCGCGTGTTATAAGCGCGTTCGATTGTCACGTAGCAGGTGTCTCTCTGACCTACGGCAAGAGTGAGGAGAGAAAGTGCCGTTGCCAAGACTTTCCAGTGACTGGGAGCCCTCAATGCCCGTTGCAGAAAAGCGAGTATTGTCTCGGGGGATCGAGATGTCTACAAAGGCTGTTAATGTGACATGGCTCGTGGGCCACGCGGGGGTGATGGAAACGAGGACTGCAGCGAGCTTGGCAGCGGCGACGTTGTCGAGTCCACGAGAATGAGAGAGACTTCGACGGGGAAATTACGAGAGTGCAGCAAAATAGAGTGCACGTTCGGTTTGCGACCTCCTCACTTTTTAATTCCACGTGGAACGTGCAGAGCATCGCACTGTCGGAGCTACGCAAGCCTAACGTACAGTATTATGGAACGGTCGACGGAAGACTGAAAGTGGGATTTTTAAAAAGGAGGTTTAACGCAACCAACGAATTGTGGAATCGAAGCAGGCAGCTTGGACAACGAGGAATCAAAAGAATATATATAGTTACTAATTAAGGACGACGAGAGAAAAAAAAATAAAAGTATCGGTCGACGATCGCTGGACGGACAAATCAATAATAATGTCTTGCGAGAAAGCGTCGCGCAGACTTAGGTGTCTCTTCGGTAAAGCGAAACGTCTCGGTCTGACCGAGGAGGAAGTGGCCGATCTCGCGATCGTGAGAAAAATCGTGCCGGCAAGGTCGACCAGCACCGCGTGGTTCGTCCTCGTGGCTGTGGTTGTTCTTCTCGGCGGTGGCGTCGTGCTCGCTATACTGTGCGCACCCTGCATCACCACGAGAAACTCCCATCAGGACATTCGCACGAGAATCTGAGGAGAATTCGTAAACGTGTTGTGATCTGCATAAACGAGATGAATTATTCAGCGATGAATTTTTCACGGTAAATATAGATGTCGTTCTCAGTGGCTTATGCGTGTAAGGGGATATTTGCACTAGCATCTCGTAGCATCTCGTTTAAAGAAACGTCGTCTGAACGCTCACAAATTTTCTTTTAATATACCAATTTTTGTGGTTCATATTTGTACATTGCTGTTCGAAATGATTTGTTCGGAATTCACAAAGATGAGTACACAGAACAAGATAACGATTTAATGATTTAATGGTTTTTAATGATTTAATGATTTTTAAAAAATAGTTGACGAATGGTATTAAATTTCTTGAGAATTTGAAAATACTAATACCTTATTTACACTGACAATTTAACAGTCGCTTTATTCTCGTTTAGAATTCGTCAGACGCTGTTGAAAGTAACAACCACCTTCAAAGCGCATAACAATATTTCGAATCAGAATTCTTCAACCTTAAGCGCATTGCCAGTTTGTAAAATCTGTGTTTACCATTAGGAGAGAACGGATAAAATATGTAAAAATATAACCGGTGGATTTACCCCCCAAGCTGAAAATCGATAAGGCGCAAATACAGATAAGAGACTCGAGGAAGAAAGTAGTGTCGTCCGTGTGAGGTCAGACGTCGCATTACTGAACCGTACCGCGCGGAGTTGGCGTGTTTGACTCTGGTGTGCCGTGTACCTGCATCGGTTGAACATGTGTACAACATGTGTAGTACATTGGCCATTTGCATGACGGGTAGGGATAAGTAACCTATGGGACTCATCAGGCAATTTTGTTTTTAGCACTCTTTGTTTTGTTGATAGTGAAATTTCCTCGTAAAAAAATCAGTGGGAAAAATATCTTGCATTTTCGATATAAGTATTGTTGTCGGGTTAATCGTTCTCTGATTGACTATTGGGTTGCCTGCAACCCGTCGCTATGTTATTATATTTGCAAAGGAAAAAAATCGTTTTTCGCGTTTCTCTCGTCGAATTTTCCATTTTTCGTCGAATTAGCATGACATTTCTCATTGGATAGGGTTTTCGCGAAATCGAACATTTCTTTTCGAAAAAAAAAAAACGCAAGGGGTATGGGAAAATTTCCGATTTCTGGGGGTCGGCTTTAAAATTCTGTGAAAATTTCAGAAATCAAGATACCACGTTCCGCCTTGCGACATTCTCTTCGCTGTTGAGTTTTCTCTCGAATGAAAGAAGAAAATCCTGGTTCGATCGACCCAAAAAAAGTAACCTCGATTTTAGTGAAGCGACGAAATTACGAAAAAAGTACGAAAACACTTTTTTTTAAATAGAATATCTCATTTTTATATATTTTTGCCCGTACACAACGAATTCGCCATTAGTTCTATTCTAAACGCAATAGTTTTTTATGAAAATCTAAAAAAAACTAGATTATTTTCGATATTTTTATTTTTGTTTACATGAACTGCGTATAAGCGCGCGAAGCACGCATATGTGTAACTAGACATATCAAAGCACGAACATGAAGTAAAGGAGGCAGCGTGGGTCAATACATTATATGTCTATTTGTCATTTGTTTAGAATACAAAACGGCCAAAATGTGCGTCGTCCTGTGCTTTCATATCGACACGCGTTGACTAAAAATTGTTATTTTCCTATCATCCCGATAACACAGACAGTATAAAATGATAGCTTCCGTTGTTTGTTCAATTTTGTCTTGTTGACGCCATCAGACTACTCCATGTAATATTACTTCATTTTCTCGCATATGCTGAGAATCGCCTTATGTTGAACCGAGCGTAACTCTTCCTTTGTGCAGTACGTAAACAGGAATCAAATGAAACTGTATCATCACTTATTCTTCATCTGGGATTGTGCAATACGGTTGATGCTAACCACAAAGTAAAATGGATGTGCAAGTAGCAGTCTATTTCCCTCGCGTTCAAAATGCATTTTCTGATTGCTATACGTTCTAGAGGCAAATGTGATGTTAACCCCTGGCATTGATGTTTATTTTCATGCAAACACGAGGCTATAATCCAGCGTATTCAATTTTCATTCATTTTTTATTTTATGTTCTACAGTATCAGCGAAATATTTTGACCAATTCATAATATTCTCATCTTCAATATTTTCTTCAGCACTGTTTTAATGTGATAATTCATAACTTTATGGCATTCATGTGTCAAATTTCACATATTATCTGACGAAATAATATTTACGGTAATGTAAAATCGCAAACATCATTAACAGTGCACATTACCATTAAAGCACAATCATAATTGGAGAATATACGTGCATCTCAACTTTCATGTACAAGACAATAATTTTCCTCTGACATTCGATGACTCGCATTGCGACTGTCCTGCTCACCCCATGCTTTATATGTATCGCTGTATCCCGCCAGTACAATGAGTAACGAGTCACGAACGATACAAATTGCCGATCCGTTCATACGTCGTAAGTAAATGCTGAAGAATCAATAGAGCCGAGAGTTTCCAGGAAGGGAATAGTGTGCGAGTATCGCCTCGGTCAGACGCCTCGTGACTCCGCCGCGCCACGTTGCACCGTCGCTCGATGCAACACAGTAACGGATCGGGAAAGCAGACCCGCAGAATTGTATTGTTTGGTTCGAGCAGCTGCCGGACCACTTCGGGTAAACAACGAATTAGGGATCACGTACTGCTGATTCTTCGTCGTTAGTTTGCGAGGAAAGCATCGAGTCTGATTTCGAGAGAGGCAGAGACAGAGGAGACGGTCGAATTCATGTCGATTCGACGAAGACTAACTAAGCCTTTTCGAAATTCTCGGTTCGCTCTAGACTTCGGGACCCCCCTCCCCCTCGCCTGTATACCCTCTTCCCCCGGTGGTCCCGGCACTCGACTCACACCCCCACCAGTCCCTCGCAATCTCTCAACTGAGAGCTTGCGACATTTCGAGCCACGGGGGACGGTAGCTCTCGGTTCGTTAGACTTCACGGAAGGTAATGACGCGTTCCTGTCGGGTTGCAGCGGCAGAACCACCGCTGAACTCAGCGAACCTCTGTGAGCTTGCGCGCTTCACCTTCAACCTCACCCTCGTTGCTCCGTCGCCACGCGCCCCCCGTTTACCCAACTACCCTTCGTACTCAACCCTCTATAGAAAATTAAATCACGAAAGTACACACAGGCCGGGGTAGTTGAGCTGTGCCAAAAACCGAGAGTGAAAAGTGTCGAATGGGTTAGAAGAAAAAAAAACACACGGAAAAAGAGAGCACGAAAATTGCACCGCCGGGGTGGGAGAGCCGGGGCTCTCTCGGCCTCCGACGCTAATGTGATTAACTGACAAACGCGCGCATTGTTTTCTGCTTTCAGTGACGAACTGCTAATGGGACAGTATCGACGACTCGAGCTGTCTTGCACCAGGACCCGGATTCGCGGCACTCGCATCGGGGACTGTGACTGCGTACGTGATGCTAACGAGTGTATGCGAGAGATACCGATAACACGATATAGTTTCGTATAGTTGCAGAGAAAAAAGAAACAAGAAAGTGTCGATATGTATAACTGTGGATAATGAGTTGCTTCGAAATTTATTAAAATTGCTATAAATACGAATACGCTGGTTTTCGTTTCATTTCAAATCGTGCCGCCTCTCAGATTGCAGACGATGTACAGTGTTTATGCACAGATCGAAAAAACACGTGTTTTGTGTATTAAGAAAACTGGAATCGAGATATTTCACTGGTCAGTTGTTTGGCGTTGATCCATTGGAGCTTTTTAGAAAATCCATATTCGATGTTTTGGTTGCTTTAATTTAATCTTTGAAATTGTGAAACTCTGCAACACTGTAGTTCACGCTGGTTTGCACATCGAATAGCTAAGCTGGAGGTCGTTTTTCCAAGGCTTTGCTGTTCCCACTCGAGTTGACTCGCAGGAATAGCAGTATTTGTTGAAAAGACCTCCTGCGTCGACATAGGTTTTCCACCGTTCCCCAATGTGCACATCCGACACAATAGGGGATAAGTTGGCTGCGGAATTCAACGAGACAAAAGAACAGAGATGACTGACAGGAGAGCGGAGACCTTGAGCCATAATATTAAAAATATATATGTTTCCACACAAGCACCCACTTGTGCGCACGTAACAAGATTGCTGGTAGAACGGTTCCATCGGCCTGTAGATCGCATTGCACCGAGTCATTTTCAATGCAACTTCCGGGATGACGAGGAGAAATTCAGGCAAAGTAGTTGCAAGCAAAATTACCATATTCAGACTTGAATTTTTCACCTCACTCTTATAATGAAAATGGTCGTGACATAAAAGTGTAAATCTTAATGACAGTACAAAGGGCTTGAACATTTTTCTAATTCAGCGGTGCAGTAATTCAGCAGATGCGAAATCAGGAACGGTGCCAATGCAAAAAAATTGGGTGAGGAATTTTACGATCTTAAAGTCAGAGACCGAATTTGGCGTTGAAACAAAGTCACAGAAAGTGGCAAAAGTAAAGCTGCAAATAGAGCGAAGTAGGCACTGGGCACCTTATGCGTTAAGGATTTGGGGTTCGGATAGAGAGCAAACCGAGGGTGAAAATACCGACTGGTTGCCGTCAAATAAAAAAATGAAGGCCAAACACCGAAACCGTCTCGTCAATTCCCTCGTGGTTGCTGGTTTTCATGTTTCACTTCATCAACATAGCAATGTATACATAACCGCATGCAGAATATACACAAATTCATGTGAAATGTATATAAATGCATATAGAATATGTACACAAATATATATGTATATTATATGCAGAATATCCACCAGTGCATGTAGAATTTACACAAATACATGGGAATATTCCCAGAAATCGTCAGCCAGCCTCTGTGGGCTTTGCATGTCTCTCCCTACGGCTAGAGTATAGGAGACGTTCGCCCATAATTCCCATGTATGCCGTAGGCGCAGCGGCACAGTTCACTTGGTTCTCTGATCGTAACCTTATTATTCCATCGCGTGTTGCTCTACCGTGCGAACTCAACAGCAAGAGAAATACGCGGCAGCCATAATGACAATTCGGTTTACGTAGCTCGGTTGTGCTGCAAATCGTCGCCGTTTATAATGTATGTAGCTGGTACGTTGAAGTCGTCGCTTTCCTATGTTTACATTCTATCCGGATCATCGTACTGAGCACGGTAGCTTATTATTCCGTGAGCTGCAACGAGTCAGCAATTACCATAGAAATTTAAAAGTGCCGGTCATGACTATAGTTGAATTCGCTGACATAACGAACACCAGGAAAAATATCCGTTGAAAAAACACGGGAAATGAAACAGACCAAATAAAAAAAAACAATCAAACAAATTCTATGGAAAAGGCGCATATTGAAAACGACAACAACTGTTAACGACTACTGGCTAACAACAATGCGGTATAAATTAAATAATTTTTTTTTCTTATTCGGCTGATGTTTGTCTGGTGCCTGAGATATGAAATAGACAAATATTAAATAATCTTTTACAACATAAAATAAATCCTTAACAGATAACTTCATGTTGACGTAGTAAACCTCACGCGTATTGCTGTGTTTAGCGTGGTGTAAAAGTATATCGGACAAGTCGGCCGTTACTTTTTTGTGCCTAGTCATCACTATTGACATAACGAAACCCGGGAAAAATAGCAGTGAAAAAAACACGGAAGGGTGGCGAAGCCACAAAAAACGAGCAAAAAATTCGACGAGAAAGTGCCCATAAAAAAGACAACAATATGAGTACATGTTTGGTTTAACAAAGCTGTGCTGCAACGCATTTTTTTCGATGCTGCTGATATTTTCCCTAGTATATGAGACAGCTGGTTTATAAAAATACATAAAGAATACAATCATATTCGAACAGCGAGTCTCACGTGCAATGCTGTGCTGAGCAGGATGCAAAAAAATATGTTGATGAAATGAAACGTTCATTGCTTACGAACACTGATAGATAACCCCTCCCAAAAGAAGGCATTCGTGCGGAAAAAACGCGAAATCGTGAAAGACAAAGTTTCTATCGTGACAAGTATCATTCGTTATACTGCGGAATATCGGAATCATGAGAACTGCTGTGATTCGAGAAGAATGATGGAGAAAGGAAAGAAGAAGCGGTAACAGGAACGGCACTCAATATCTCGTCTTTTTGCGGAACGACCGCGAGCTTATATATCGAAGCTCCACGTGCGCTACATCAACTTATAGTACACCATACACTGAAAATTTATGTTGGGTCCCTTCCTCGCTCGTAAAATCTCGGAAAGAGGTATTGTCTCGCGTCCCACTCGCGCGGTATAGGTGCTACAGGTTTATCGATTCCTAAACGACATATACATATAGACTCAAAACGCAACCTGAATCGCACGTAGCACAGCACACAATGCATGCGCCGTCGATAAACGTATTAAAAAGAAAATCAAAATTTACGATCAGCTTTCGAGTAAATTAATGCGGCTCGAGGTGACCCATGGCTCATTACACCCCACTATAAACTGTTTATCGTACGTACCAGCGATCTAAATTAAACCTGCAGGGGGAAAAAATGATCGGCCATGTGACAGTCAATTAAGTGGCGAAATATGGCCCGAGAAATGTACTTTGATCGGTTTAGTAACTGGGTGGATGTTCGAACACACGCTTATTAAGTGGCTTGGCCAACTAATCGAATAGTTGGCTCAATTAACGGATTAAGTGACACAAAGCAAGTAAATCAGCACACACATATTTCACTATGCAATTTCAATGCATGGACTTGATCCCGATCACAGTGTCTCTGTCGACTTGTAGAATGAACTTGTATTTTTTTTTTTTTACTGATAGCGACATTTGGCCTATAACACATAATCACTCACACAATCTACCCCTGAAAATACTGGTTTCAACCCTTTTTAAAGTGATTTTCAATCAAAAGAAATTCCCAGTATATCTAACGATATCGACGATCGAACAGAGCACAAATATATCTACAGCAATGGATTTTGTGGCTCATGAGCTTTTCACGGAGGGAAGCAATAAAGCAATCCCTCCGATAAGCAACGACGATAAGCAATATCGTCATATCTGTTGATATTGTTACGAATATTTTTCTCTGTGTTGACATGTGAATACAGAATATATTACACTACCTCGCTATAATATTTACCTTTTCAGTGAGAATATGTCAATAACATATTCCGAAACAAGAGCACAGATTATTAACACCACTTGCAGTACTAATCTCGTTAATGATATTATTTACCTTCAGTTTGCGCCACCAACAATCCGAACCAAATCTGCAAAGTAAAAATCATTAATCATGACAGTCAATAATAACATGACTATATATATATGGCCCAAAATGAAATGCATCCTGATTGGTTCATTAAGAAACTATAACTGCTCGTTTTAACGTGCGTTGATTAATTTTGCCAGGCAATCAAGTAGTTGGCACAACCGACTAATTGAGTTATACAAACCGACTAAATTAATCGTTGCATATGTGATCAAGTAATTGCTTATCGCGCGATGCCTATTTTTCTCCGTGTTAACATTTGCATACAGCATGTTATACTAACTCGCGACAATATTTATCTTCTCAGCACGCGATTGTGATCGAATATTCTAACACACACATTAATTACTCGTTCTACATAAATAATCTTGTTTGAATGAACCTTGCGCAGTAAAAAATGCTTAACCGTTACCACCAAGTCCCAACCACCAGGTCGAGTAAAACACAACTTTATACATCTGCAGTTGCGTATTTAGTCATGCAATTTCTTGTCACAACGATATCTATTTTTCTCCGTGTTGGCATATGTACAGCACAACATATTGCACTAACTCGCAAGAATGCATGCCCTTTCGATAAGCGTATGAATGACATATTCCAAAATTAGCCCGCGCATTAATTACACGTCCTGCAGAAGGAACCTCGTTAATGATTTAATTTAACTTGAGCGCGTCGACGGCTGAGTGAGTGAGTGCAAGAGGAAACGAGAGAGACGTGTTACTTGTGCCCGCACACTTGCATTCGCGCGTGAAACCTACACAGCAGAGTCTAGGAATTTGTCTAACGAGTTTTGCACGACCGGAAATTTGAAAAGCTGCCGAAACGCTGGAGGGTTTAGATGCCGTAGGGGGAATGACGTACATTATGGGGCCACCCGAATCGCCATCAGCTGTGCTGGGGGTGTGAGCAAACACGTAATCCACGGAAAATCGCGGCTGCCGCTGGAGCAGAGGACAATCGTAAATTGCCTGTTCCAGGCTGCTTCCAACTTCTCGCTACTTAAGTAATGAGCGTAAAACTTTGCGGGTCTACTATACTATACGTATTAAAGGATTGACTCTCTCTCCCTCGCTCTCTCGCTGTGTCTTCCTGCCTTCTGGCCACTCCAGACCGATACAAGCCGCGACGCTTCTCGTTGCTGCACTTAGGCAAATTGGAGACGAGATCGAAAAACAATGCTGGCAAAAAAGGAAAAAGTAAGTAGAATGGAGTGAGCGCATGAGCTGATGCTGGCTGTGCTGTTGGCGGCTTCCGGAAGTGGCTGATCGTCTGCCAAGCGTGGCCGAGACCCGAACGGGCCTTCAGCCAGCCAAGACTGGCTGTAACTACTCGAGAAAATCGATTTCCATTAAACATTAAAGAATATACATGGGGTTCGATGGCGCGGAGGAATAAGCAGAAAGTAGCAGCGCGATTCGGGGCGACGTTCATGGGGTGGTCGCGTCATGAAACTCGCCTACAACGATTTTTGCCTTTTTTTTTAGAAGATAATTCTAAATTGAACCATAAACGACGTAAACATGTTAGAAACGACGTTTTATAACGCAGTTTAACGTCTTTTTTATTTCAAATTTATAGTTTTTTGTAGCGACATTAATATCGCAGATTAAAAGTCTACTTGCGTGCTGCGGCCGAGATAACTCGCTCGTAAAAACTGTTGCAGCGACGTAAGTATTTATCACATCATCTGCCGGTTGATTATCGTTTCGCCACGATGAAGTATTGATCTTCACTGTCGCTGATCCCTCTTTTGACATCATCTGACAGAAGTACAATTTGGTGGTATCAGTCGATTCGTAAAGCTTGTTAGTATATTGCTTGAAACTTAAAGAGAGGTGCAGTAATTTTCCCGAATGATTCACATTTATTGCAGGATATTTCAGTTTTTAAATATGCACAATATACATTTTTTTCGGAAAATGATGTTGCAAAATTACCAATGCGATTGGCTGTTACTGAATGCTTACTTCCTAAAAATTGCGGAAATGTATGAGAAATATGTCATATGCATCAATTTTTCGTGCAGAAAACGTCGTCCCATCGCAATGAATCCTGTTTTTGGTGCACGCTACATTTCCTGGATAACCCATTGTTATTTTATAGGCTTATTACCGTTTCCTCTTGTTTGTCTATTACAGAGAAGAATTTATTTATTTATTTTTCGACAGATAGCGCGAGAGAGTTGATGGGCATTGTCTGTGTCGTGTTGTTTGCAGAGACAGAGAGTGAACGGCGAGCGGGAGTTACGTTTGAGGAGAACAATTTATGGCCCTCATTTATTGATCCGGATAAAGGATAAAGAACGAGCTTTTCCACTCTCCCTCTCTCTCTCTCTCCCTCACCCTAGGCTCTGCTCTCTATCGCAGAACACGATACAAGTTTCGCGGGCTGAACTGGTGTGAGCTTTTTCCACGTTTCCGTCACCACTGGCAGGAACTCCCAGTGCTCTGTGCTCTCCCGGTAGCGAAGCCCGCGAGGGAATATGGCGCGATAGCACGCGAATCTCGTCACTCGCTCTCTCGCGCTCGATAAGGGAGATCTTATCGAACCGTCGAAGTGATTCGAGCGCTTTTTTTCGGCACGTTCTCACTATTGCTGCTAATGTGTAGTGTTGAAACAATTGCCAGAACCTTGGCACGAATGTAACACGGGTTCTCGTGCCACCCATAAAATGGGAGAAATCGAAATATCTGTCTTGCACGCACCCCAATCAAAATTTACGGTCGTTTTATATTATAATTACGTCGGTTCGGCAACGAGATCTAGATAACTTTACTTTATGTTTTACAAAACTGTAATAACGAAGAAACCCCGATAATCGTGCGAAGAAATATTGTTTCGAGGCCACAACATTTCGTATTTCTCAGTCAATATGAATCTGGCTGAGTTTTATCTGCGTAAAGTCATTTAGTAAAACAGTTGTAACTCTGTATTCCGATTGAATTGAAAGATCCTTCCCTGCATAAGGATGAAATCAGTAAAATCGAATAAGATGGTAAACAGAATAATTAACCACAGACGTTTTACTTTTCGATTGATTAAAAATAGGATAAAACATTTCATTCTACAATGTATTAATTTTTTCTAAGTGTATTGCGAACAAAAATATTTCACTAATTAGGTTATGAAACCAACTCTAGGACGCAAAAAAGTAAAAACTCGTAGTTTCTTTTCCCCGCAACGAAAAATGACAAGAATAGCACAGCAAAGATCCGAAGCTTCGGTCTCGCAAACAGCCAAGTCAACCAGGTAAAACGTCTTAAAACGTGCCGCACAATCGAGCCACTTAACTTTTCAGGGACAAAACGCGTGCTTGAAATTCCATGGGTATTCTGCTCATTTAAAAGATACACATTTTGTGAATGCGGCTCCACGTAGTCTGTAAACAGAATGGATATTGTAGTGATTCGGGTTCTCAATGAGAATGCGGATTATATCCGATGAATCAAAGCTCTCGAGGGCGACGGCGCGGTCGAGAAATAAGCAAAGGTTCGGTGGCTTAGCCGGCAATTCAGAAATATCTCATTAACTCGAGGGAACTTGCCGTTATCCAAGAAACCGTTTCTCGGCCTTCTCGGAATAAGAGAAAGAGAGCGAGAAAGAGAGATGGAACGAAATAGAAAGCGGTGAAAGGAGGGTGGAAACCGCATAGGTATGCCCTGCAAAACTCGTGCTTTCACTGGCTACGAACTGCCGTTTATACATATACATATATACTCGAAAAAAAATAAAAATAATAATGGTTCGAGTAGTGTGGGTATATACATACATATAGTATATATTTTACGCACACGTAACCACATACGATCGGCCGAGCTATGGTAGCTGACTCTGGTATGTATACCGCAGTATACTATATCGGTACACACAGCGCAGTGAACCACGGGAATTTTCAGTCTTAAAAGTTAATGGAGCGGGATTCGTGCGGTCGTTCTCCCGTTGCTGGAACTCCCTCCGGTTTCCTTCCCACCCCTTTTCCTCCCCCGTTCGACTTTTTCTCGCTTCCTCTCTGCGATACACGTTCCTCCTTTTCGTCGTCGACGGCTCGCCGTACCCTGCGGGAAACGTTGCGTTATTGCGCCACGGGATAGAATCTTCGACACTGCCCACCAGACGACGACGACCACGAGCTCCAACGTTATATTACAGGAATATAATTTATTTTCCACCACCTGCGACGAAAAAAAGAAAATTCGATTTCCCACAAGTCTCGAGCTCTTTGATATACATAACTAAAACCTATCGATATATTTCTGAGCGGGCCCGTCTGCTTAAATATCGGGATAAAAAAAGACGTTTCGCTGCTGTGTAGATTCGGGATTTGAGGGTCCAGCGCAGCGAAAAATGTCTCATCGTGACGTCGTTTGCCATGAAAAAATCACAAACGCTGTGTGGCTAAGTGTTTTCATCTATTGTCGTATAACATTATTTATATAAAATTATGAAGCAAACGTGAATAAATACATAAAAACCACAGAACGCTTGGAACCAGCATAAATTTATTCATGGGCCGTGCTAAAATGGGTTCAACTTGTCGTATACTTGGAAGGTAAATATTGTAACGACCTGCGAATCCATAAAAATATATATTTTTAGCTGGAAACTGGTTGAAATTACTATTTTAATCTTGGTGACGATTTTTGTACTCGCTCTATTTAAAAAATAAGAAACAATGCTTTTGACCAACTTAAAAAAACATTCTTTAAAAGTGTATCACTAAAAATAACAACTCGGTAGGTTTGCCAATGGATAAAAAAAAGAATTGTCAGCGCAAAAACACTTTTTAATTTTCCTCGAGAACCGGGCACAATTTCGCGTTAAATCGTAATGAACCTCACATGTACAAGCATATCTATACGGTGCGCCAGTTATATTGCGGGGCTCACGAAAAACTTGCAAGCTTCGTGGAACCCGTCAAGTTTTTCGCCGACGAGTTATCCCCAAGAGGCAAAGCAACGTAAGGGGCGAATCAGTAGGTTATCTCCCGCGTTATAAGCGCTGAGTGGCTTCTGCAGGGGTATCAAGGAAGGATGTTCCGTATCAATCAAGATCTCGTTAGAGGATATCCACGATTCGACGAAAAATATCCGTCCACAGTTTCATTTTTCAACTCTTCGCCGTAAAATAAATCAATCGAACCAAATAATACGCTGAATTATTCTCGGAAGGTAAAAACACGTCGTCAACAAAGCAAACGCTTTCTTTTTCCGAGAAAAGTGTAGTTCGTCGCGTGTCGCGTTCTAAAACAAAATTCCGACGCTCGTGGAAGTCACAGAGTTTCGCTCTCTCGTTATCTGATGAAAATTATTTGATAGCTCTGCCGCGAGATACAAAGCCGAGTGAAGAGAAAAAGAGAGAGAGAACGAGGAGCAACGTTTTACAACTGTGACAGGACCAATTACACGATTCGTAATTGGCTCGAGAAGAAATAAAGCTCGGCGTACTATTTTCATTATCATCCTCGAGGAGGGACGGAAAAAGGTAAAAGATATAAAAGGTTTCACTTCGAGGGTGCCGCTACAACTGCTACTCGTCCCGCTGTTGCTTCTGACTCTGGTTACAAGACCAGGACTAATGAGAAAAGTTCTCGTCATGGCAAGCCAAAATCGTCCTCGCGATACCATCTTGGGGGGGGGAATTAAGTACAGCCATATCCTCTCGGGTCTCTGGTGTTAAGGGTGCACACGGTCCTCGGAAGTTCGGAGAAATTCGTATTTCTCACTTGATGGATTGATAACACTTAACAATTATTGGTCGATTCGGAAGGGTCAAAATGATATCAAGATTTTTGCGATGACGACATCGTTAAATTTGTGTCATTGATCGAGCTTAAATATCTCGACGAAACGAGAAATAATACTTGCAACGTTAAATCATATAGTAAAATCAATTAACACTTTAAACACGTGTTTTTTTTAAATAAAAAATCCGATATTGTAATTTCGATAGAGTAATTTTTTTAGGGCAGCTGTTAAACCTTCACTTTATAATGCGAAAAACGTTGATATTTCCACCACCACGCAAGCTTCACATAGTCGTCGATCTACCGTTTGTTTGATAATCTGAAAGAGTAAATCCTCGTGGAAAAGGTACGAATGTTTTAATCTTGTAACATTTTCCGCTCGTTCGAGTGGCACTTGTCCCCTGACCGACAGGACTCTCCAGTACAGGAATCGGGAAGAGGAGGAGTCAAAAGAAAAAGAGGCGGCGAAAGTACAGCTTCATAAGAAGTAAAAGTGGAAGAAGATCTCTCATGAAAGATTTTCGCTGGCGGCGAGAAGCGACGTGAGTTCGCACTGATAAGCGTTTTCAGCCGGATTCCACCGAAGAAAACATAAAAACTTTCCTAATATAAACTTCCTCTATCAGGAAAGTATATAATGTACGGGGCGAGCTCGAGAGATGTATTTTATTCTCGATATGACGCGAGGCTGAGTGAGACGGCCATACGGGACGTGACTGTCCACGGACGTGTCTTTTACCCTCGCAATATACGTACCTACTACGCGTTGCAGCGAAGGCTCCACATTGATCGCATTGATTGCATCTATCCCTACGTGTGCGCCGCGCCAGTAGTCATAGCCGAGGCAGCTTTTTGCCCGGGCGTCACAGATAGGCCTTAAAAAAATTAAAAAACAAATCATATTACACCGGAATAAAAGAGAGCGAGTTTCGTGTCGCAAAATGGATCGGCGACCGTCGATTACACTCCCGTATCGTGCGTTACCCTTTTCTCTTGCATTTCTCCGGCATAAACGTGTGTTTCATTATTATACCCCTGGAAATAATGGCAGTCCGGAGTTCTTGGAATCGTTTTTACGACCGAGCCAGGATATAACGTGTCATTCGTATACACCGGCTGCTATTTATTATATTCTCGGATGTCTTTTTTTTTATTTCGTTTGGCCATCGCTTAAAACGTGGTGCATTATTGATCGATGCAATAAACTGTGCACACATACGTGTGCGGCACTGATGGGAGGCTCGCGTATACACGGAGGTACTCAACGCGCAACGTAACACCGACCGCACACCGAATTGAATTCGCGCGGTATGTGTACGTGCGGAGCGCGCAGTTCACCAGCATCAAAATATTCCGGGTGAGCTCGCGGTGCGGTCCCGCGAGTCCACTAGAGTGCCAGAAGGCCAACAGAGGATACGAAATTTATTACGAAACTCTGGACAAATACACGTGAGCCAACAATTAAACATCGGCCAAGGTGAAAGAGTGGGAGAGAAAGAGAGAGAGAGAGAGAGAGGGCGCGCACTGTGGGAACGCGCCCCGCCGGTTCAACTCTTTTAATTACATCCGACGACTCGGGAACTACTTGTCGAGGCAGTTTAAACTCAGCCGCTCTCTCCTTCGGTATAAATATTCGCTTCTACCGCGGCCCAGCTGGGCTCGGCCAAGGAGTACGGTAATTAGTGCTAAAGTACCAATCGACTTTGCGACGAGATGCATGCCTTGCTAACCCGTCGTTCGGGAAGCTCTGTTCTGATTAAAAGCTCGGGATCTTAGTGTTGAGGATGGATGGGTCACATCGGATTTTTTTTTTTTTTTTTCATTCGATTCTCGCGAGGCTTGTACCATTTTCATGGATTAATGCATTTGATCCAAGACGCATTTATATGGTGTAACAAAAGAATAATCTTGTTTGCTTTTTATACGTTTTTTGTAACGAGTTTATTATGACTTTGGATTTTACGGTGGTTAAAAACGACTTTTTTATCGGCAATAAAACCTTTTCGTTTTTCCGAAAATATAAAAAAAAAAGAAAAGTCGCTATGTCAATATTCATTTTCCAGGGCCAGTTTTGTTTGACCAAAATGTGCAGATTTATTTGTTTCTAGGGCCAAACGACTTTAAGATGAAACAAAAATATTCTTCTTCGATTTCCACCAGTTATGATTGTTTATTTCTAGAAGGTTCTTTGAAAAGTCTTATTCATATTCAAAGTGTATTACGAAAGGAGGCTTTTCCCTTTACATGCTGTGCGTACTACTACTACTATCGGAATTTGTATCTACCTTTCGCACATAGATGAGAAAGAAACCTCATCTTTCATACACATCCGTTCTCTGTCCATTCCGTTGTGTACATGTTGTATATATTGAACATATATCTGGCTCTGTCCAGCGGTTGGGGCCTCCCGGCTAATTAGCCAGATACTAATGGACAATTAAAAGTTCGTAACCCGATAAATTTAATCGAAAAAGGGAAGCTCATCCTACGAGTAGCCTCTTCCTATCGAAGCAACTCGCTCGGGGGCACGACTCGCGGTAACTGGATGATGGGCTGCCGAGAGCCTCCTGAAGTGTATATAGAGAAAAGTTCGCGAGGACCTTTCCCGACGTTCGATAGTAATAGCGTGTGGTGGACATTGCGACGTACTTCGATTCACCCCTTCATTTTTTCTCGTCTTCGAGCAACGAGTAATTTCTTGGAAAATTCATGTAAAGTCGTAGAGCCCATTTACTAAAATAACAATAATGTACCAACGTCGTCAACCTTCATTTTATACACGGATGTTACATTGCTTAAATAATTGCTAAAACATTGAAAAAAATGATGTTTCACAGAAATATTCTCGGAAAAATGGAGTCATATGTTTAATGCATTGAAACATAAACAGAACCGTACGCCAAAATTGTTGTGCTATTGTATCAAAAGTCCGCTCAAATGTGTTTGATAAGCACGGACTATTATTATATTAAAATAATAATGGTAGCTATAATTTCCCTGTAAGCTTATGTATTTAAATAATCGTAGCTTTGCGTTGATTTGCCCTCATTATTCTCTAAAGCAATGGCATTACTTTCAGTATTAATTGTGTTTGAGTATTTATATGTACGACCAAATATTGCTAATAATAATGTTGCTATTATTTCTTTAGATATGTGATCCACTCATTCTTTTCTGATTTGACTGCGTGAGATAGACTAAGTGTCAGGCACCCTCCCAAAGCAGCTGTCACCGCGTGTGTGCCGAAATATTAATGACCATGTCTCCTGGCGTTACCCTAGTTGACCATCACTTCGAAACCATGTAGCGCATTATTGCACGAGTGTTCGAACACGAACACTCGGTAGCAACTGAAACGGGGCACGTGTCCGAGTTTGTAACGTTGCGGGAATTATACATAATAGTCACTCGACAAGCTTCTCAGCAACGGGCATAGAAGCACGAGTAATTGAAGCACTAAGCAGCTTCCTTGGTAGTATCGCTGTAGTGCAAGAAGTGGACCTCGCCTGAACCGCTGTCTACTCTCGACTCCTCGCTCCAAAGCTTCAATGTCAAACAACGTTCCCTATCTAATTACACGATAAACGCTGTATACACCAGACTCTGTTACGTCCAGTTCTGGCCTAGAGTCATAAACATTTAAACAAGAGATTGGAAGCCTGTCAGCAACTATGAACCGTATACACTGAGAAGAAAAAATTACTGAAACCAATGACATTTTTTTAATGAATGAACACAATTTGATTAAAAAAAAAATCATGTCTCTATGCTAAAGTGCTAACATCTTACTAGAAAAAAGTGATTAATCTCCGTAATTTTTTGCAAATCTTACAACCATGAAATAGTTCGCAAAGTCCTTGCAAATAACCTTCGAGATATCCGTCAATACAAGACAATGGCCATTATGCGCACGCCAATAATCTGCGTATTGTGTTCCGGCTGTTCCTCGGATTCGTGTTATCCGATCAATGCCTTCCTCGAATAATTAGTAAGATGAGAACGCAAATCCTCGGCTCGGAAGACGCGTGAATAACACAAGCAGCGGCAAAAGGAGTCGAAGGATGAATTTGTACCAGTTGGAGGAGAGACACGATTTCACCGGAGCTTAATATATTACGGAGCTGCTCATGAATGAAATAAATGATCGGCTCCCGGCGAATGCACAGACAGCTGCGGGGGGAGCGCAAGACGTTTCGCGGTTTCAGTCTGAAGAGAGACGAGCACGTATATCGCTCGGGACATAGGCACGAATGAACAGTTAAGCTCTTGGCACGGTACAATAAACGCGCGATTCACACAAGAAATTGGCGAAATTCAGCAGAGTTTCATATGGAAAATTCGTCGATCAAAGTATTGTCACCGGAGTATACATTTTTACGTTAAACGTGTTTATGAAAATGCGTCAGCAAGAAAAAATTGAGAGGCTTGCATCTTGCAAATTGTAGGAGCTAGACGTTTCGGATTTCAGGATTATATTAGCCCTGAGAGGTGGCCCGTCTATTGTGGCAACAAAAAACGCGACGGCACCATTATTTCCTCACATAACATTTAAAGTATTTTTCTGCGAATATGAATTTGGAAGATGCTACATCCGAAACTATAGATGGTAGATGTTTTAAATTAATGGATTATTGTATATCGTCCCCAAGAGATTGTCCGTCTATCTTATGTATATTTTGGAAAGATGTTTGTCTGTTTGTCTGGTTATCTGTCCCAGCCCTCCTAAGTAAAGTCTGCCCTAAATAATAAAGCCTTCCCCCCTTAATCCAAGTCTGTCCTAAAATTAGAAATTTTTATTTATGTTAACCTGCCCATACACGCGCTTTGCACGCTTACCCAGATGTCACATCACTAAAATCGAGGTTACTTTTTTTTTGCTCGATCGATCCTGGATTTTCTTCCTTCGTTCGAGAGAAAACTCTATAACAAAGAGAATGCCGCAAGGAATGCGATATCTTGATTTTTGAATTTTTTACAGAATGTTGAATTCAGACCTCCAAAAATCGCAAAAAAACGAAAAGGGTGCCCCTTCAAAAAATTTGCGATTTTTGATGGTCTGACTTTAACATCCGGTAAAAAATTAAAAAATTAAGATATCGCATTCCACCTTGCGGCATTCTCTTTGTTATAGAGTTTTTTCTGGAACGCAAAAAGAAAATCCAGGTTTGGCCGATCGAAAAAAAAATAACCTCGATTTTATCGAAGTGACGAAATTTCGAAAAATGTGAAAACCCATTTTTTGCATTTTCTCATCGAATTTTATATTTTTTGGGCAAACAACAGTGTGTTTCGGAATCAACGGGAAATTTCCCATCGGATAGGCTCTTCAAACTTTACGAAATCGATGTTTTTTTTTCTCTATTTCCTAAAGTTTGGACGTTAATTACACGTTAATTTCCTTAACGACCTAATTTTGATTCGAGCATATAGCGAGCGCTAGAAGCATGCAAGCCACTGCAACCTGCTAGTTACATATATTCTTATTCTTTTGTGCACCATTTTTTGCGTAATTTTCAACAAACGCGAACTCCCACATCGCGATCGTATTTAATTGCATGGCGCACGAGCATATTTAATATTATCTATTCATCGATGCTCCTCCTCTCCCCATCTCAAATTCGAACTATCAAGGGAGCAAAAAGGAGGGCGCGCTTGACACGAAGTGAATCGCCACAGCGGCACTTGAAAAGGAGATGGTAAGCGGACGGCGAGAGAGGAGGCTCGAGACTCGCCGAGGGACCAAGGGAAGGGTAAGTGAGTGTACAAGACTCCTCTGGCGAGCCCGAGGGCGCGAGGCGGGTGAATTCTAGAAGGGCCGCTCGGGCATAAGGAGCCCACGCGGAGTGACGTAATAAGGAGTCCTCCATCAGAAATTCTTCGTGCGCTCGGCAATCGTTCAAGAATGTCATAAGCGGGTGCTAACTGCCACCTCCCGCGGTATATAATCCCCGGGGGGGGAAGCAGCTTCTTCCACATCGATGCCGTGCAGCCGCCCTTCATACTCGTGCTCTCGAGAAGTCTTCCAGAGATGCTGATGTCAGCCGGCAGCGCGCGGAGCGCCAGCCTCGGCGGCGGCCCGAGAATGTCGGATCTTCTCGATAATTGGAAGCATCGCACGCGTGGAACTCTCTGGTTTGCAAATTCTCCATTCCATCACGCCGTCGTCGTGAATGTTGATGAATCGCTCCCCGAGATATTATATATGGCTGAATATTCGCCGAGTTCGATATGCCCGAAGAATATAATATCCGGATGAGGTACTGGACGAAGCCCCGAACGAGCGCCGATGTTTCTTCATTATCGAACGTTTTGTGCCGATGCATATTTTTATCTACAGAAATATGGAAAAAATAATAAAAATAAAAAAATGTCCCTCAACAGGTTTCATTGCCGGGCGATTTTTTTTTTTTCTGTCTTATCGACCCAGCATCACATTTTCTGCTCCGGTGTTCGGCAAGCGGTACAGTGATCGATAGCTCTCGAAGTTATAACCCAGAGGGGGAAACAAAAAAAAATTTCGTGACCGGAAGTCCGCGGTGGTGGTTTTTTCGCGGTCGGCGCTTGCGAACTGTCCCCGCGGTGCCGAAGCGCGTGCTTATAGCGGCTGACTATACGTATACACCGGGGCATTTGTAAGAACGGTACGACGAGCAATAATCCACGACGCAAAAATCTTCGCTTGGACGGTCTCGCGCTCGACGGAGCGACCAACTACCAAGCCCGGGAGTTTCTCGGTGTGCCTGGCGATCGTGCTGGTATTTCCTTATGAGAATGCAACGCGGTATAAAGCTCTGATACTTATATAGCGAGGCTGTGCAGGGTGGTCATTGGAGCATCAAGATGCGGCACTGCGTCAAAACGCTCCCGAACATATCTCAAGCACAATGAGACGCTGAAACTGCTGCTCACCGGGATGATATTTCCTTTTCCTTTCCCCACCGCCGCGCGTTGATAAGAAGCTGGGAAAAAGTGTACGATGTGTCCGCGAGAAATTCCCAGATCTGTGTGGTAAACGCCGATCCATCTGCTCATCTGTCGTCATCTGCCCAAAATTACAGCCATTTGTATCGTACGTACAAAAACGGGCATTTTTTATACCAGTACCAAAGAATTTTGCTAATCAGGGGTTGTTCTCGACTGCCATAAAAATATGGTAATTTCTCCCAGAGCCATCTCACCGTGCACATAGCCGTTGTATACGTACAACACTTCGTTTTGGGGGACGTTGACACTGTACATTGATAAATTACTTCGGGCGTTGTATTACGCGAGCCGCTGCGTCAAGTTTAGCCAACACTGACTTAATGATACAGGAGCACTAATTATAAAACATGCCAGCGGGGAAAATAATCGATGGAGATAATTTCATTTGGGAACTTGAATTCGCGCCGATAACAATACAGCGCGGAGGTGCAAGCCCGGTGTGTAATTATGCACACGTATGTAATTTATTTTACCAATTACTCACATTTACTTCGAGTAATGTGATTAATTAATTGCTAACGACCCGCGCTGCAAAAACTGTATTAATATTTTTGGGTTTTAGCTGATTAGAATTCCGAACATCCTCGACTGTGCGTGGTCTTGCAAGTTAATGCGGAATTACACCGAGTCTGCTCTCCGTACGGCGTTATTAATTATCTCCTCTCTCGTCCTTTTCTTTGCGTGACTCGAAAAACTCACCCTCGATGGATACATTAGGATCCGACCGCAGTTTCGACGTATAAACGTATATTATACTGTAGTTCGGTGAAATCATTCTCAATTAATTCACTCGGCAGAGAACCGAACGCTCTCTCGATACATTCAGATTGGTAGCCATACCCGCGTTGCAATTATGTGATTAATCACCGTACATTGTGGGAAATCATTAATCATTGAACCTTTCAGTTGTCAATGAAAAATGGACTACAGGTTGCTTTACCGCGTAGGTTAAATTGATGCGTGTAATTGTAATTCATGTTTCTGAAAAAAATGTTGCGTAATTCTGGGAAATATGGACCGGCGCGGTATGATGGACCAGTGCGTATTGATCCACACGGGGAAGCGAAAAATGTACAACTGCGTACGTTAACTTGTGCTGATGTCAGTGAGGCAATTTACGTATCAAACCGTATCCGTTATAAAGTTTAATAACTATACGAGTTTCTCCGTTTTGCAATTATAACGTGCATTCATTTGGCTATTAAGAGAGCCGAAAAATCGACATTTAGACTTCGTTTCTTGGTATATCTATGATTGAATCCACGCAGTGTATACATTGAACCAGAAAGTAAAACTAAAATCTGGGGCCGATAGCTACAGTTGTTGATTTGTAGCAGCGAAAACAATTTATAAATGATGAACCATCCAACGCGTCCCGTTTTATGGATAACGATTTTACATTGCAGTTTCGATTCAATAATTGAATTGAATTGATTCCCATCATCCTTATGAAGCCTGCCAGTTAATTGATAATGAAACATAAAATGTTGAAATTTAATATGGCTTCATGAAGGATGCATCGATTTCCGAGAGCTGGTGCTTCGGAGCTTAATAATCTATCGAGTATTTTTTTGCACGTAATACCACTAAAATTGAACCTTCTCTTGCCACGATAGGAAGATTCATCTCTAGAAGTAGGAGATACAGGCCGTAACATTTTAGTGGTCCCTTTTCCCCGAAATTACACTAATTACATTATTTTAAAACGAAAATAAATATACTTACCGAGTCGAATATCCTATCTATATGCAAATCTGGAGACCCTTTAGTGTTATTGGCGATCATTGTAGCAAATCGGATATAAAAAAAAATAGAAAAAGCTATTCCAAGAACTGTAGATATCGATTGCTCAGGTGGTAGGTAACTCCGCCGTTCGTTGTATTCGACATTTTTTCTTTTTGTGTTTTCCGCTGCACTGCGTGAGCAGGTCATCCGCAACGTTGTACCAAGTATGCAAGTATTGATGTACAGGTCGACGCAAAACCAGCTACAACATAAAAACACTCCTCGACTGTTACCTCGTGGAAAAAAAATGGTTACCCGAGTAAGTAGCGCACTTTTTTCACTTTCGATGCTGTTTTACTGTAAACCTAAACAAACGTGAAATTTCATTTTGCACGGATACACGGAGTATATTTTTTTCTACATCAGTTATCAACCTGGGTGCTATAAGCATCGTGTTTTACACACTGTGTTCCCCTTCTCCCACTAATTCAGGCTTACCGCGGCACAATTTTCCCGTTTTTTCTCATTACTCTCCTCGTCAATCTCCTCTGCGCTCCGAGCTTTTACCCCTCTCTCTCTCTCTCCCTCCCTTCCTCCCGGTCTCGTTCTATCTCTCTCCCACACTCCCGCTCGCCCGATTGACAATTTCACACTCGAGTGTGCTGGACGCAGTAATTAAGCTGCCAGAGAGGTTCGCGAAAGCCGCATTTGCTTGCTCCCAACTCTTTTGACCCTCGTTTTTCCCGTGGACAAAAAATCGCTCTCATTCACGCCCCTTGCTCTACGAGCTGCTTAGCGCCGAAACCTCTTTGCCGAGCATAATGTCTTCGAACATGAAGCTCCGAATTAATAAATTGCCCACAGAGTGATTAATAAAGCGACTTGGGAGGCGAATGGCGGCCTGAATTTTTTTGCATAATTAGTGAGAAATGCTTCCGGAAAGACGAGGCTCTGCTTGCGGAAGAAAAGGGGTGAGAGAAAGACCAGGAGCAGCGACGGAAGATTAATTGATCCAGTCATTAATGAGACCGCGGCGGAGGCTTGATGGAAATTTCGCTTAACACTTTATGCCCGTAACCACACCAGGCAGTTCACCTGGTCGACTCACTCCATTTTTATTTCCATTAATAATACAAAGAAAATAACTCCGATTCGAAACAGGGAAATAACATTTTTAGTGCGGTCGTTCCTAGTTGCAAAGTTCACCGAACGATAAATCTAGTAAAAATATCCAGATGTCCGCGAAAAATACCATCAAATCTAGTACTGTGGATGTATAATATTAATTTTTACCATAATAACATAAATTTCTTATAAATATGCGGGACTTATTTCTAAATACATGGTAATAATTAACAGATGACACGTTAGTCCCACAACGCTAATCCCACAATCTATAGCGATGACACCAAGATATATGGCAATTTTTACTAGATCCCTCCCACTGCGTAAATTTGTCCACTATTGAACACAATAAAAGACGTGCAACCCGGCTTAGCCCACGAGAAGCTGGAGGAAAATCCGCACCCGCGTGCGCGAAAATACATCTAGATGCGAGGACTGCGGGTTCGCGCTCAAGTTACCAGATTTTCCGTGCCAAGAGGTTGGCTTCAAGGACAGCTTCGGGGAATCTTGACGCGTGGCTGACACGTAATTTCCTCGCCTGCGGCAACGGGCCGCGTCGTCGTCGTCGTCGTCGTCGTCGTCGTCGGGGTGTTCTCGGGGCACATGAGTTACTCTGAACGAGCTCACGGCGACTAAGCCGCAAGAGTTTCCTTCATCTTCAACCCTCCAGAGATTTCGGGGGAGAGTGCCGGAGGATACTTGTATACCGCGCGCCAGGTAGAGATAGGCGAGCCGAGATTTCTCGCGAGGCTCTTCTATGATCGACGTTACCGCAGATTGAGTTGAGCGCCCTGCCTCATTTCTTCAACTATTATCGCCCGCTACTTCTGCACGAGCGAAGAAGGTCGTTCGCGAGTGTCGCACCAAATGCGAAGGCTTACTCAAGCAACTAGAGCACAATCGGGGATTCAACCGTACGCCGGGTGACACAAGGACAATTGCAACGGCGCCGAGATTGACGTCGCACCGCGGCCACTTCTAAACTGTCGCACGGAAATGCAATTACATCGTATGCCGCGGAGACGAATAATTGACTGGCTCTAAGCGACGAAATTGGTCAGGCCAACGAATCAATTTGGTCGAGTCATTAACATAATCTGCCTGCGCAAGCAATTATGGGTATCAAAAACAAATAATTTGTTAGCCCAGCCCGTTGCGAGGTTGACCCAACCAATTTGGTAGCTAGGACCGTACGTGACTATACAACTTAACGTTAATGCTAATGCATACGTGACGCATCCACTCGATGCACAACTTTCTATTGCCAACGCAACTGTACGCATTGAATTCAACGCCCTATCTAGTTTAAAAAAAAATATGTAAAGAGCAATAAAAACGGAAATAATTAATTTTTTTTTTCGTGAAAAGTATTGCGTTTCGAAAAAAAATTTAATGACGGAATTCGTTGTGTACTGGCAAAAATACATTGAAATAAGGTGTTAAAAAGATTAAGAAAATAAAAAAAGTCTTCGCACTTTTCCGAATTTTTGTCACTTTACTAAAATCGCGGTTACTTTTTTTTCATCGATCGAACTTGGATTTTCTTCCTTGGTTCGCGAGAAAACTCAATAACGAAGAGAATGCCGCAAGGCGGAACGCGATATCTAGACTTCTGAATGTTTCACGGAATCTTAAAGCCGAATCCTCGAAAATCGCAATTTTTTCCACACATCCCTTGCGATACTTGCGAGAAAAAAAATCTCGGTTTCGTAAAATTTGAAACCCCTATCCGATGACAAATTTTCCGCTCACTCCGAAAAGCATCGCTGTTTGCCCGAAAAATAGAAAATTCAACGAGTAAAACGCAAAAAAAGATTTTTTTTTCTCTGCTAAAGCAATAATATTAGCCCATACGCTGTACTCGAACACCCTTCCTAAAGTTACCTTTCACAAACCGTGAAACCTCGCACGCCCTCTGAACTGTCGAAACACAATAGCATGACTAAAACCGCTCGTTGGTTAGCAACGAGTTGCAGGCACCCCGACAGCCAATCAGAGAACAAATAACCCGACAGCAACAATTATATCGAAAAAGCCAGACATTTTATCCGCCGATTTTTCGAAGTAGGACACGACCTATATCCACACGTTCTTCGCCCATACCATCGACTTTCGTATCCGCACTTCCAAAGGGCGTCCGATTTCCACACCAAACGCGCGAGTCTCTTCGCACAACCAGCTCAAGCGGAGATTCGCTCATCGTCGTATGACGGACACAGGAGAATTACGCCGGGTTCATCGATCGAGATAGACACGAGTGACCACCTCTAACGCCGCACCGAAACGCAAACGCGCATATATCTCGTCCTAACGCCCTCGCGATGAACATCTCCGATATATACAACGTGTGTGCACAACGCGAGGATCAGATACGCAGAAATAACCGCAGTGCTATTTAGACCAAACATAGATAGAGAAATTTGACATGCGTCACGTTCGGTAATTCGTGAGTTTGTTGGTGTATCCAGCACCCCGGTGGCAACAACATGAGCATACATATACGTGCCGAAGCCGGCAGTGCATATTGTACAAGGGCTTCGGCGAGTGAGCGGGCGAGCAATAGCCAGCCGGGGTGGGGTGCGGCGAGCACACGGTGCCCGCGAGGGGTAGATGCGGGCCCGGGATATAGGTGCGTGTCCGACATGGGAATTGATTCGCAGCCAGACGACGCGCCGCAAGCAGGCAATGAGCAACAATGTAGCACACATTGTCTATGTACCTGAAACAGCGTCGGGCGTGGGAGCCTCGCACGGTGGCGGCGTGACGTTTGAGAGGATTCGTGCGCACCGAGTAGACAAACTACCCATACAATTGCCGAGTCGCGGGCGGCGCGAGTCGTGTGCCGACGTGGCGGCCGTTCGACGTTTCGGAGCCCCGGGAAGTCTCCGGCAAAACGGTGTACCCGGGATATATACGCGGACGGGCGAAGCGCGTCACAATAATATCTCCAACCGGCTGGAAATCATCCCGCGCACCGCCGCCACCGCCGCCGCCGCCGCGGAGGATTTAGATATCGTGCCTTCCACTCGGTCTGCCGGTGGCAGCGACGAAATGCGAATCCGCCTAATGGCATATATGTCTGGTTATCGCGCGCTGCTGCGGCGACTAGACTCGGCGCGCCGAGGGGCGTGAAACTGAGAATTCGGCCCGGGGAAACTCGAGCGGTATACGCGATGCCTTTGGCAGTTAGTCCGATGAGGTTGTGGAAATGGAGCTTCCGCGGCCGTGGGCTCGTAATGTGCACGATAATAGCGGCGCGGAGGGTATTAGGGAAAGATGGTTAAGGAAATTGATCTCGAGAACGAGCGGCGCGGAGGGTCGGCGTTCGCGGGCAGCTCGGTTTGCTAACGCGTCAGTTCTCGTGCTGTCCAGGTGGGGTTGGATGCGGGCTTAACAGCCCGGGCAACGCGGCAGCGTTGACGTAAGGCTGAGTCCAAACACGAGTATTTTCCCAAGCTCGGTCCGGTCGTGGCACGGAGACGCGGAGACCAGACTGTCGTTGGTCTAAGCCGGGACCAGTGATATGCGATGTTGCAGCAGGCAGACGCGTGAAGAAGAATAATTAGCCGATTTGCGTGTGGTAGAAGAGGCGATGGAATTGAATGGGTTGACCAGTCAATTGGTGAAGCCAACCACGGAAGTTGGCTGTGACGTTTTGTAGGTTGCCACTCAATTCATCCTTTGGTCCAATTGATTGACCAAACTAATTTGATCGCCCAACCCCTGGATAACCAATCATTTTTTTGACAGCAGATAACCGCAGTTGGATGATGTAAATATAAAAAGACGGAAAAAATAAAAAATATTGGCGCTGACACATTTGGCATCCGTGACGTGTTGACTGAGATAACTCCAGTTAGAATTTCGTAGCAGACGAAAAAGAACGAAGGTCCTGTAATATAAGAGTAGCGTTAGCGTCTCGTCGTAAGAGTGTCGTGAGGCGGCATTATATATTTCTTTTTATACTTGGCGTCGAGACGCTACCGCGTCTCTTATTGACAGCGTCGTATGTAAATAACAACTACACAGAAACCGCGATCATTTGATACGAAAAAAAAAATCGAAATTAGGATTAGAACCGGCACTCGGATGACTGACCGTATTATTATCTGTCATAAATGGACTGAGACGTATGGGCAAGCTGGAGGGATGAAATCGGCGAAGACGAAGATATAGGCAAACCTCGGGCGGGGAAGTGGAACGAGGGGAGGGCAAGGGCTATACATAACTTTGGCAGCGAGCTTTCTGTAGCTCAACTACAGATATGCAGTATATAGCTATACAAACTCTGTCAGGCTTCCCTGAAATCCCGCAGTTCGCAATGTGGATATAGAGTTCCCGGTCGGAAGGGATGCCCGCGTGGAGGGGTTGGGAGGGAGGGGGGGGGGTGTAGGAAGGGATGAGGGTGACTGAGAGGATTACAACAACTACAGGATCCCGAGGCGGGCACGGGAGGGGGGCCCCCGCACGTGCATACAGCCAAGCCAACACTTTATCCATTAATGAACTACCTCCATCAATCAACCCTATCTGCGCGGACCTCGTGGTCCGCGTTTTCCGCAAGGGCCAAACCGAGCGACGTTTCCCGCAGGCCACGGTGGCTGGAATTCCGATTCCGGCTCTGGGCCCGGTTATAATGCAACGTCAAGCCCCGCGAGAAACGGCATCCGAGCTTCCTATACCTTCGCGATATCGCGCCTGTTTAGGCGCGTTGACGATAAAAATCTCTCTCACTTTATTTTATATCGCACCGATGATCTTGACGCGGGTCTACCGGCGCATCCTTCGCCCGGGGGGCTCGACGCGCGCCCGCGGGACACGGCCGTCCGTGCGCATAGAGCATGGCAAAATGTTATAGCTACTTTGCCGAGATGCGAGGGGGTGAACAGCATTGCGGGGGTTTTTAGGTGACGTTGCGAGTTACAATAGCTCGGGGATACCACGGAGAAACCGTCTAGAGGATATCGGAGATTCACCCTCGTGTCTCGAGGATCTGCCGGGCTGCAACTCACACTTCCCTGTCTGCCACGAAGGAAAGGGGCGAACCAGGAATCCGGTACGTACATTGAAGTCCGTATTTTTTTGTTCCTCCAGGAAACACATTTCGAGGCTACCGAAGTTTTTGAAAATCGTGACCTGACTCTTCGTGCCGGGCTTTACACGTGTCTTCAGGACTTCGAGATGTCGTCAATGTCTCTTCGGCGTGCTTCATGGATTTCTGATCGAGTCGCAACGGGCTGTCCGTTGGGAGCGAAGCGGGGGAAGGTTTGTGTAACAACGAGGAATATGGTGAGGCCCAAAGGGAGATAATGTTTCAAGCCCAGCTGGCCAGTCGCCTCTGGCTCGAGCAAGCAAATCCATAGCCAACCGATTGATTGGCCCAACTAACACGAATGGAACCATCCGCAGCAGCGACAAATGAGAGAGGAGAAACGTGAATATTTCATCGACACTGGCATTCGTTACAGACCGGCTGTCTCTCTCTCTCTTTTTTTTTGTCGCGATGTACCTTGTTTGCCCATTTCTCATGTGCAATGCCGAAAAAAAAACGCGCATGGACTCAGTTGCACTTGCTGATTTAATATTTTTTGTCGAGAACATTTAGGGGAATTTACCCCGCGGCGCGATAAATCGTCGCGGGCTCTCCCTGCGCCTCCCTTCCGCGCTGCTATTTTCTCGGTGTCTCGTGTTCGGCGCGTAAAACAGCGCCGCGCCCGAGCCCCGCAACTAGCGCCCGCGCGCGGGGAATGTGGTTCAATGATACGGGGATCACGCGGCGATATCCAGCTTTCGTCCAGTCTCGCACTCACTACAAAACCGTGCGCGCGCCGCGCACGTAACGTATTTTCCATTTCCCAATCCGGAGTTTGTATCGAGTGCGATAATAATGCGATATTGCGGTAGCAACTCAGCGCGACGCGCCGGGGCCCAAAATCCCGCCAAATCCGAGCGGCTCTCGACGCGTTCCCGGATTTTAATCTAGGCTGCCGATCGTTTTTGCGGTTTCCCGATTTTCACGAAGCGGTCACTGCGGAGATAGTGGGCCTTGGTTAGAACCCCCTCGTGCCCCCCCCCCCCTTCCCCCCATCCTTCCCCCTGTCCGTGATACCGCTCCACCCCGGCCAATCCCTTTGCTCAATCATGATCCGGCTTTCGTTACGTGATGATGGATTTATAGATGTTACGATTGTTTCAACATCGTTATCTCTCTGCGGCTTTATTCGATAGCTCGTGCGCCGCCCTATATACACGGTGTCAACCATCCCTGGTACCTTCGACGTTGAGTGACCCGCACCGGACGCAAGGCGTGCAATTTAGGGCAACTGCAGGGCACGCGCTACGGAATTTGTGTTGACCACCCATCAGCGATTGGTCACTCGGTGGAAAATGGGGATACGGTTGACATCCCCGGCTCGAGCATAGGTTTCAAGTAGGTCAGGATCGGGCCTGCCCCTCACGCTTTAACCGCGTCTCTCCGGCGCTTCATCCACCGAAGCACGGCTTAAGTAGTGCGAACGCCCGAGTATAGGAATCAGTCACCGTGTGGGACGAGTTAAAATATATGGGGTCGGTTAAAATACGGTGCGCGGTTGAAAAATGGGATAGGTTAAAATGCGGAGACTTGAAACGCGCTTCCACCGTGTCGTCTTCATCTCTTTTTCAATTCACGCGAGACGCGAAGCTGTTTCAGAAGGTTGAATAAAAATATAGGGCTGACTAAAATATGGGATGTAGTTTTAAAAATTGCAATAGGTTAAATACAGCGGACTTTCTTTTATCTATACAGTTTGTGGGTAACGCGGCCATTGATCCACTGGTATCGGAACCAAGTTCATTCCCTTTTCAAAAAACCAGTGGTAAAATATCTCGCATTTTCGATATAAGTATTGTTGTCGTGTAATTCGTTTTTTGATTGGCTGTCGGGTTGCCTGCAACTCGTTGCTAACCAACGTGCAGTTTCAATCGTATTATTCTATTTTTTGACAGCTCGGAGGACGTGGGAGGTTTCAAGGTTTGGTATGACGCAATATTTTTAGAGATACATTTTTTTAAGATTTTTTCGACGAATTTTCTATTTTTTGAGCAAGCAACAGTTCTTTTCGGAATCAGCGTGAAATTTCCCATTGTATAGGGTTTTCAAACTATACGAAACCGAACACTTATTGTCCCGCGAAAAAAGCGGCTTTAAAATTCTGTGAACAACTCAGAAATAAAAATATCACGTTCCGCCTTGCGGCATTCTCTTCGTTATAGAGTTGCTTCTCGAACGAAGGAAGAAAATCCAGGTTCAAACGATAAAAAAAGTAACCTCAATTTTAGTGATGTAGCAACTAGGTAAGTGGGCGAAGCGCGCGTATGCGCTAGTGCATTGAAATTTTTTGTTTATGTCGAATGTCAAAACTGATATAGTTAAAGGGGCCCGGGCGCTAATCCTAAAATAAATCCTACCTTAACAAAAAGTGCATGCGTAGCGCGAAATAATAGCAAGTATCAGGTTTTGCTATTTTACGAGCGACAATCGTATCTATGAATCCAGCACTTTCGACAGTTCAATATACGACTTGAGAACGTTGGTCAAAAGTCGATACTGTGAAACGAAAAATATTGGTGGCGTCGATACTGGCAACTTTCGGTCCGGAGCCGAAACTACGACTTCTGGCCATAAAAAAATGACGAAAAAATTATATATCAATACCAAATAAAAATGGGTTATTGTTTTCAGAGGCAGAATATGCGAGTTGATAACGATGGTATATACATAAAAAAAAGTCGCAATCTCGAAAAAAATTAATAAAAATATGAGTCATTGAAGGTTTCACTCGTTTGTATGAGAGTTCCAAGCTTTTGTTTGAATGAGTTTGGTTAAAACGCGAGGTCTCGGAAGGTGGCAGCCCATAAATATGTATCGGAAAAACAGGCACAGAAATTGTAACCAGTCATCTGTATTGTATCCAAAGGCCAATCACGGTGTAACGAGTGGTGCCGTTGGGCTTGAGGTCATCTCAATCACTCGATGCGCTTCCACCGACCGCAGTACCTTTTCGATGCGACCCTTCAGTGCGGCTTACTTGATACTGCTCGCACTGTATATCCGGGCTCTCGGCTTTTCTTTTTTATCATTTCGAGCCAACTCTTTCAGGTCACCCGACCGTTCGTTACTCCGTCGTGAGCGTTTAATCCCTTTTTTAAACAGCACGGTCCTTCCCGCACCACACGTGCAATGTAGTTTACGTCGTGGGGTTGGTAAAGAATGTATTGACTATTTGACTATCTCTTCGCTTTGCCGCTGCGCTTCGCATAGTCACCGTAAATAAGGTCGTCGCTGTAGATCCACATTTTTTTGTGTTTCCTTTTCCAGGAACTATCCAGTCCTCCGATAAAGATATAAGCTTAGTAATCGACGAGCTTTTGCTCTCGAACCCGTTGAACTGTCATAAAAATGCCACATATTGCATTTTACTGAATCGGTGGAAAAATATGCTCCGATTATTAAAGTGAACATTTCTTTTTTCATTTTACATGCAAGTGAATATTACAACAACAACAAAATCTTGCATGCACCATCGCTTATTCGTTCCGGGTACCTCTTATACCAACACCGTCTTTCCCTCCATCCTCATACGACGACCGAAAATGCGTGAATACTCGCGAAAAAAAATCGATCGGACATCGACCTGCAATTTTCTTAAAAAAACACACAAGAAAATTCGTGACTGCGTTCTACAAACATGATAAATTCGTTAAAACAGAAAGATATGTCTGGCGCGTTCTCGGTAGGATGCTCAAGAGGCGGAGGCGGCGAGACCGAGTGGGAGGCAGAGGGAGGCAGAGGAGACGCTCTCATGAGCCTAGAACTAAATCACGAGTAATAACCATTCGAGAATCTAAGCCTTATATACGAGGGAGCGCGGAACGATTCATTCGGTGCCACACGCCGCCACCGCGGGTATCGAGTATATGTGTAGTCGAACGAGTAAGTGGAAGCCGCGACGGAAGCCCCGCGCCAACGGTGGAACCACTCACGACACGGCAGCTGCTCCCTAAGCACTACATACAAAAGCTATAATAGCATCGCTTGTAGTAATGTATAATAATAATAATAACACGTCTCTCTATTTCTCAGTGCTTCAATCGCGATGTGCAAAGACTCGGCGCGCCGCTGCTGCTGCTGCTGCTGCTGCTGCTGCTGCTGCTGCTGCTGCTGCTGCTGCTGCTGCTGCTGCTGCTGCTGCTGCTGCTGCTGCTGCTGCTGCTGCTGCTACTGCTGCTACTGCTGCTGCACGTACCTCGAGTGATGCTGCAAATGCTACGTCGTCGAGGAACAAGGTCGTTTGTGCCAGCGAGCGCGGGCGTGAAACGAGTATTAGCCCACCCCATTACTCGTGCCACTTGCAATAGACAAGTACATACCTACCTACCCCAACTGCCGCTCCTCCACGGTATCCCCGTGTACCACGCTATAATCGCGCCCAGCGTCGGAACGCTTCTTTCCACCCCGTGATCGATCACACCCTCTGAAATCTCGCTATCCCCCCGAAACATCTTTCTTTTGAGATGCCAATTTCACGTTCCGACCAATGATTTCCAGCGTTATCGATCACCGGCGAGGAGGCGGCGCGTCGGGGCCAAAGGCGCAGTCGTTGGCACAACGTGGTTACCCGCGACCGACGAGTCTTTTACTCCGAAATTGTGTAGTGCATATATACGGTTTTCATGAAAATTCTATCGTTACGGTTTAAATGTGTACTTCAGTTGGGGAATATGTTGAAGAATATATATTCACGTGCATTTGGTGTTTGCCGAGCGTTTTAAAAAAAATGTTCGATGCATTTTTTTATATATCTTTGTTGCATTTTTTTAATCACAATTTTTTTATAAGCGTTCTGAGATAGACGACAGAATAATCTGCGTCGGTCCGTCGCTTCATCCGTAAACTACAGTTTAAGTAGTGTGGACATTGACACCAAAATTGTATAGTACTAGGGTAATCACACGCGCTGGCGCGCGTGCCTGAAAAACTTTTCGCCAAAATCGATCTCGGAAATTTTTCATTTGAAAATATCGACTTGTAACCTATACCATCGTTCTCAAGTCGTATATTCTACCCCCGAAAACACTGGTTACCAACACTTTTTACTCGATTTTGAAAAAAATAATTTTTGGCGAGGATTTTTTTTGTCAGAAATCATAGATCCGTCTCCGGACCGAAAATCGCCAAAATCGGTCTAAATTCTTTTCTTTTGAAAATATCGACTTGTAACCTATACCATCGTTCTCAAGTCGTATATTCTACCCCCGAAAACACTGGTTACCAATACTTTTTACTCGATTTTGAAAAAAAAAAATGTTTGGCGACGATTTTTTGTCAGAAATCATAGATCCGTCTCCGGACCGAAAATTGCCAAAACCGGCCTAAATTCTTTTCTTTTGAAAATATCGACTTGTAACCTATACCATCGTTCTCAAGTCGTATATTCTACCCCCGAAAACACTGGTTACCAATACTTTTTACTCGATTTTGAAAAAAATTATTTTTGGCGACGATTTTTTTGTCAGAAATCATAGATCCGTCTCCGGACCGAAAATCGCCAAAATCGGCCTAAATTCTTTTCTTTTGAAAATATCGACTTGTAACCTATACTATCGTTCTCAAGTCGTATATTCTACCCCCGAAAACACTGGTTACCAATACTTTTTACTCGATTTTGAAAAAAATAATTTTTGGCGACGATTTTTTTGTCAGAAATCATAGATCCGTCTCCGGACCGAAAATTGCCAAAACCGGCCTAAATTCTTTTCTTTTGAAAATATCGACTTGTAACCTATACCATCGTTCTCAAGTCGTATATTCTACCCCCGAAAACACTGGTTACCAATACTTTTTACTCGATTTTGAAAAAAATAATTTTTGGCGACGATTTTTTTGTCAGAAATCATAGATTTGTCTCCGGACCGAAAATCGCCAAAATCGGCCTAAATTCTTTTCTTTTGAAAATATCGACTTGTAACCTATACCATCGTTCTCAAGTCGTATATTCTACCCCCGAAAACACTGGTTACCAATACTTTTTACTCGATTTTGAAAAAAATAATTTTTGGCGACGATTTTTTTGTCAGAAATCATAGATCTGTCTCCGGACCGAAAATCGCCAAAATCGGCCTAAATTCTTTTCTTTTGAAAATATCGACTTGTAACCTATACCATCATTCTCAAGTCGTATATTCTACCCCCGAAAACACTGGTTACCAATACTTTTTACTCGATTTTGAAAAAAATAATTTTTGGCGACGATTTTTTTGTCAGAAATCATAGATCCGTCTCCGGACCGAAAATTGCCAAAACCGGCCTAAATTCTTTTCTTTTGAAAATATCGACTTGTAACCTATACCATCGTTCTCAAGTCGTATATTCTACCCCCGAAAACACTGGTTACCAATACTTTTTACTCGATTTTGAAAAAAAATATTTTTGGCGACGATTTTTTTGTCAGAAATCATAGATCCGTCTCCGGACCGAAAATCGCCAAAATCGGCCTAAATTCTTTTCTTTTGAAAATATCGACTTGTAACCTATACCATCGTTCTCAAGTCGTATATTCTACCCCCGAAAACACTGGTTACCAATACTTTTTACTCGATTTTGCAAAAAATAATTTTTGGCGACGATTTTTTTGTCAGAAATCATAGATCCGTCTCCGGACCGAAAATTGCCAAAACCGGCCTAAATTCTTTTCTTTTGAAAATATCGACTTGTAACCTATACCATCGTTCTCAAGTCGTATATTCTACCCCCGAAAACACTGGTTACCAATACTTTTTACTCGATTTTGAAAAAAATAATTTTTGGCGACGATTTTTTTGTCAGAAATCATAGATCCGTCTCCGGACCGAAAATCGCCAAAATCGACCTAAATTCTTTTCTTTTGAAAATATCGACTTGTAACCTATACCATTATTACCAAGTAAAGTATTGGTAACACTGGTTACCAATACTTTTTACTCGATTTTGAAAAAAATAATTTTTGGCGACGATTTTTTTGTCAGAAGTCATAGATCCGTCTCCGGACCGAAAATCGCCAAAATCGACCTCAAATTTCTCCTTTTCAAAATTTCACCTATATTAGACTAATCAATTTTGCGCTGCTGAGCTCTTATAAATAAGCTTTAAAAGGTTACGGACGCTGCCGCGTCCGTCTTCTTATATCAAATTTAACGTTAAATTGATTTTGTTTACAACGGACATTCCTGGCAACCAATCACAGCTCGAATAGTTTGCTAACAATGCTTTCCGTTACTCATAAACTTTTTAAAAGAAGGATTTTGTTACGAGCGCTCCAAAGCAAACGACACGATTAGTGAATCTTCTCCAACCACCAACACGTAAGGACAAACAAGAAAGTCGAACTTCGAAGTGGTGATGAAAATATAAACCGTGCCAAAAGCATATCCGAATATATCTGAAATATATACCAGTCACTCGCAGCTGGAGAGTCACTCGCCGAGCTGTTTATCTTGCCACTTGAGGGTCTAATGCGTTTGGGATAAATGAAATCTATTTCAGCAAAGAGATTCTATTTTCTGCTTTAAGCAAATCTATTTTAGCGAAGATGGTGAAGTGGCCGGGAATTCTCTCTCGACCTGCCAGCCGAATAAAAGTACTTTCACCTACACGGCTTTCCGGGCTCTGGTGCTTGCGAATCCAATTCCTGAGTGCAAAGGTGATGTGATACACCGTACGGTCGCCGGCGAGTGCGATGGAGAAAGCGCGCCGTCGGTGCTCCCGTGTCGTCCCATCGGTGCGGCCCGAGAAAACGGAGCGCAGTCTCGTCGGCCGTGAGTATCGCATGATCTTAAGGCGGTGTGACATACCGACGGTGCAACGGTATTCGGAGCTTTAGCCTTCCCTGTATTTTCTCAGAGCCGGCACATATTTCACGCGAAAATAAATTAGGTTCGTGCGCGAAATGACCAGACCCCCACCGGAAACTAATTTGCTTCCGTCCGAAAGCGTCCCCGTTAAGGTAGTCCATGCGCTTAGAGTACATTTCGCATAAATTCGACAAAAATCAGAGAGAATTGCAAACACATCTCGATGGTATAGAAACCTGAAAAAATTCATGCACATTAAAGGTACTGAAAAGATTCATTTTGCATAATAATAATTCTCAAATATTATTAACAAATTGATGAAAAAAAAACATTGTTTAACAAATTTATCGATGACCCAATTTTTAATTAAAATGATTCGATCGTTTTTCCGAATGCGTATACATTTTTTCAGATTTTAGAGTTCACTTTGAAATGTGTGTTTTTATAGGGAAAATATGTGAAAATTCATACATATTCAGAAAAATGAACGAATCATTTTCATTTAGAAAAAAATTTGGATCATCGATCAATTTATTAAACTATTTTCTTTATCATCAATTTGTTAATAATATTTTACAATTATTATTTTACAAAATTAATCTTTTCAGTACCTTTAATGTGCATGCATTTTTTCAGATTTTTATACCATCGATAAGTGTCTGAAATTCTCTCTCATTATTTCGAATTTATGCGAAATAGACACTAGACGCAACGACTACCTTAAAGCAGTGGGACTGTAATTTTACCGCGAATGCTGGCAAACATTTCCATATATTTACGTAGCTGAAATTGGCTCCTAAATTCTCGCAATTAGCGCCGCATCCGTTGCCACTTGAACAGCCTCACGACACGTCAATAATGGTACTTTTTCTCGGATCATTACCCGTGGTCCCTGTGGTTGCAGAAAAAAAATAAATCCGTCACCAACCGATTTTCACCAACGAACGACGAATGACGATGATTTCCCGCCGTACATCGACGCTGACCACCATCGGCGGACATTGGCAAATCGCCATTAGCGGGGTCGCAAAAAGTGGCGTTCAATGCCCAGTCACCGAATGTCGGCGGACGGACCATCATTGACTCGCCATTTGCGCTTAATCCGGCGCGCATATCGCGCACTCTGCGCCCAGAAATGAATGAAGTTATAATATTCGCACCGCGCGACGGCCGGGCGGTCTAGAATAGCAGATGCATAACCGTACACCGAAACTACACGAGGGTCGGGGGGATAGGAAGGGGGTGGGGGGGTTGAAGCTTTTAGCGCCTCCACGGTACACTCTTCCCGCTTCGCAAATTTCCCTCCGCGAGATTTCGGAGTGACGGGACAAAATTTCAGGGCTGATGGAAGGGTCGCGGGGAGGAGGGGGGGGGGGGGTCGGAGGGGGTTTCGGAGGGGGTACACTCGCGTCCCCTCGTTACCGGTAACGGCACGGCGCGCTGGTAAATGGTCCTGCGCTGCTCCGACGCCGCTGGTTGCAACGCGCGCCAACGCCTCGGTATAAATATCTACTGCAAGGTAGACCGTATACGTATGCGTATATAAATGGACATGGCATACATATTATAGGCACGTACATACATACGTATGTACGTTCTCGTTCATACATACCGTGGGCGCGCGCGGAGTGAAAGGGAAGCGGGCGACGGGGGAAAACGGCGTGGGGTGTGGAGGGGGAGAGGAGGGGGGTGAGGGGGGTAACAGCTTGCCTAAATTCCATCTAAATTCAAAACAGGACTGAAATTGCCATCAGCAGGCATGGCCCAGCGCCTGCATCAACCGGCAATCTGCTCGAACCTGCTGCCGGCAGCTAACAGTATTTAGAATTAATTTTATGATTTTTCCTTTTTTTTTTTGCCCTCGCATCTTCTTTCGTCGAAGTTTCGGCAGAGTCACGGGACAAATGGACGAAATCGGGATCGAACTATCGGCTGGCCATGTAGGGCGCTAACGGCTGACCCCAAGACACACCGAATCCATCGTACGGATGTATCTGCCGCCAACAGATCATCGGGGAAATAGATATTTCATGTCACTTCATTTGTTATCACTCGGGCGGATGCGAGGCAGACTGAAACGTCGATAGGAAGTTATTATTTTGCAGGAATATAAATACGTTATTGTCGTAACGCGATCGGACGCCGCTGTCAAGCGGACGGATATCGTCAACGCCGACCGCGCGTTGAGCGAGAACGGAGGGTCAATCTGCGGATCCATGACTCCTGATTTTTCTTCACTTCTCTCTCGTCATTGTTGACCCATCGCGTTCGAGACATTAATGCAGGATCACTTATCTGGGTTGCTGTCGCGGCCACGACGCAATTTTTCATCTGTCACTGGCAAAGTCAAGTCGTAACTAATCGGTCGATGCGAGTAATAATTAATTGCTTGTACACAAATGACGCAGTCGACTGTCAGTTGCTGTTTCTCACTTTATATAATTATCGGCCGTCAACATGGATTTTCTGAGGGAAATATAGCGATTAATAAAACGTAATTGAATAAACTGCTTTTTCGGCAGTTTAAATGCGGCAAACGCGCTTAATTATTCTTGACTGGAAGGCTGGAAGATATTTTTTTATCGCGTGTCATATTTGGATATCGTGTTTATTTTCTCGTTGCGAATTACACGGCACGAAACACTGTTGGACGGCACAACCGGTCGATCCGCCGTTTGTTCTTGTTCACCATTTTAATCCCCAATGTTCTGCAATGTTCTGCATCGTCCCATGAACGGACACAATCCGGGTGACACCAAACTGTCTCTGAGTGGAATGTAAGAAGCGTCAATTGTCGTTGCGAGCAGCAAACCCACAAGCGTTGTTATTACAAACCAAAGACGCAGCCTCATGATGCGTTATTACCGGTCGGTCTATCGAAACTGAAACGTTTTTTTTTTTTTTTCTTTAACAACAGCGCGATTAATGTCGGCGAAATTTGGAGTCTTTCGATGTTACACGGATAACGAAATACGATGCAGTTGTCGCCTACCTTAAAACCCAGTTAAACTGCGTTTTGTTAATTTGCCTCGACGTGATTGGTAAATTTAGTTTGTCAAGTGCGGTGGTTACTCGTAGCTTGCTTCTTTTCAACTGATATCCTCGCGTTATATTTACTAAATATGAGCATATTCATTGAATATGTTTCGAAAACCAGAGTACCGTGCGCCGAAGGTTATCACGGATGCTTGTTGAGTCAAGCGCGCTGAGCGATAACGACGCAGTCAGACGATAAGCTGCGTTCCACTGAAAATAGCTACGTATTGGGGGGACCCGGTCATTGGAGATAGCACATTTGAATATAGCTTCACTTCACCCGATGCGAAAATCAGCACACCTTGTGAATCAAAGTTTTGTGCAACGATTATTGGAAATACTTTTACTCACGAGTTACAAGATACTCTTTCTGACGAGTGTGAAATACTCACAGTCGTCAGAAAAATATTGATTTCACTTGGTGTGAAAAACGCGGTTTTACGCACGCTTCGCATACATAAAATCCTATTTTCGCACCTTGTGAAATAAAATTTCGAACGACACTCGTGTGATAAATTTTTTTCAACTCGTAAGAAAAAATGTTATCGCATTAGATATCGTGAAGTACTATTCGTGAAGTACCTCACTTGTATCGTAAGAGTGCACTATTGTGATATTAGTGTGAAAAAACGTACTTTCGATGAACGTTGTAGAGTTGACCGCGAGAGCCGATAGCGAGTATCACGGCAGCACGAGCCAAAGGCCAGTCGTATATGTATAATTACAAACAAATATATTTCGTTTACATTTTTTTTGTAGTCGCCTTGTAACGTAATTGTCTCGAAAAAACAAAATGTTTACGTGAAAACAAAATTTCGTCCGTGGGGAAGCGAAATGAAGGGACACTAATGGTAGTCGAGATTTTAGCATAAAGTTAACATCGCCGAAGGGAGCGTCGAATGAAGTTACACGAGTCGGTCGGTTCGAAATTCCAAGTCCGTCAATTATAGCCCATGTAACATATAACAGATACCGCAGTGCCGCGAGAATTCGGTAAAATTCAGAAAAGCTCGTTCTGATGGAGTCTGCAGCATGTCTATCTCTTCGTACAGTCGCACTTGTCATAATTCAGCCGATCGGGTCGCTGCGCCTCCATATCGCGCCTTGGCCTCCCGCGAGAAGAACGCGCTGAGTTACAGGCAGATCCACTGTATACGGGAGAATAGAGATTGACGGGCTGCGCCTGGGAAAGGAACAACGTTATACAGTCCCGATCCCCGTCTCGAATACCTATACGCCTCCTCGGAATCTCCCGGTCTCACATGTAAATAATTGCGCCATCGAGAGAATCCAAGTACGTTCGAGAGGGTGTATATCTCATTGTCAGTCGGGTGAACTCTCCTGAGAGAGATATCTACCCATTCAGGCTTAGTACCTGGGGGAATAGCCGTCCTAGCAGTTGTTTAACGCACCGAAACGGTACATCAAAGATAACAAAATGAATCTGCTCGCCGCATGATTTAATTTGCCAAAAGTTAAATTTTCCGCAAACTTTTGCAGTACCGTCGAATTTTCGAAGCCGAAATTTCGACGGTACTGCAATGGCACATGATTCGAAGCGGTTACATGTGTACTCGCAGATGCGACCTCTCGACAACCATTTGAAGACAGCTCGAGAAATAATGTTTTTCAAATCGCGCCAAAAACATTTGGAACCAGCGTTTTCAGCGATGTAACTCAAATCGCGAAAACCTTAGTGTGGAGACCAAAAGTCAACACATTGGTTTTTAGAAAATATTGAAAGTTTGATAAATATTGAAAATATTGAAAGTCTGATAAATATTGAAAATATTGAAAGTTTGATAAATATTGAAAATATTGAAAGTCTGATAAATATTGAAAATAATGAAAGTTTGATAAATATTGAAAATATTGAAAGTTTGATAAATATTGAAAATATTGAAAGTTTGATAAATATTGACAATATTGAAAGTTTTATAGTAGTAGTAGTAGTACAAGAGCTTTATTGACCATGTACATAGTATTGTGTCGTACATACATTTTTTTTTTGCCAAGTGCATTTTTACATGATCAATGGGCCATCGACCGGAGTCCTTCAGCCCGAAAGTTTTATAAATATTGAAAATATTGAAAGTTTGATAAATATTGAAAATGTTGAAAGTTTGATAAATATTGAAATTATTGAAAGTTTGATAAATATTGAAAATATTGAAAGTTTAAAAAAAGTTGGAGTCAGAAACCTCAAAAAATTACTTTTTGAGTTTTTAGATTTCACGATCACAGCTTGGTATCTACAGAATGATTTTGACAATACACGACTTCAGTAAGGTTTGAGAAAAGTGAAGCTTTTTACATCACTTAATTCGAAAAGATAAACTGTTAAAATATTTATATGAAATAATGGACAATCACAAAAAAACACGACTGTCAAGGATCCTACGTCTTGCAGATGTTGAAAGGATTAGCAAAGTGTATCAGCCAGGTAGTGGATTATTATAAAACGAAACTTTGGGAGTATACACAGCAGACGAGATGCTCAAGTGTTGTTCTGCCGATGAGTTCAACGGCTCTCGGGTTTAACTTTTGTGAAATTGTTTGTCTCCAGATGCCTGAGAGACGGTGTGGCGCAAGGAGGAGTGACAAAGTTTGGCTAAGGACTCCCGCGAGAGACTTTGCAACTGCATAGGATCAAAATCGGCTACCCTTCACATTTTCCGACGTCTCCTTTTTGTCGCCACTGCGCTCTCCACCTCGGCTACCATCTCGAGTCTTCCGTTATAACGAGCTTTCAGCTCAAGTAATTTTTTCACCCGTACTGCACAGCAGATAAGCTCGTTCTAGCGCAACGAGGAACTCGCTCACCCGTGATTCCGTCTACCAAGCTGACGCTGAAATTTACACCGAATTCCGGCAACTCACAGTCACAGGATATTAACACTTTTGACCATGATTTATACTCTCTCTCTATCTTCATTTTAACGTAGTCACTGAATAAAATGTAGAAAAAAAAGAGTTCAGCTGCATAAAAGCAGGAAACATGGTGAGTATATTAATCGACGGAACAATATATTGACCTTGTTAAATAAATAAAGCAAGATAATTTATGAAGTAAGAAAAATGTAAAAATCTTACATTTATCAAGTAAGAAAAATGTAATAATCATTTACTTACAAGTCTTTAATAAAAATAATACACAAATAAGTCGAACAAAAAAAGTACTTGACGATAGTGAAAAATCGATGTTTTTAATAGAATTTTATAGGTGCAAAGTGAAGAAAAATGATTCCGTTATTTTTTATTTTTTCACAACTCTAAGCAAAAGGAAATATCGCTCTGACTAATTGAGCTCGTTACTATTTTTTCCTCGTGTGTATAATAAAAAATAGCATTACTAGGATTAACCTGGCGCTTTATACAATGTCATTTTTTGCCGATGGTCTGAGGACACGGCTACGAGAATTTTAGTGTGCTTACTCTGTGTTATACAGAGAGAGATTAGGACGGAAACGAATTGCGACCGTGAAGGGACTTTTATGTTTGAAAAGTCGTGATCGATGCGTCAGCTCGTTAACTCGAGCAAGGGCGCGGGAAAAGTAAGCCTGGTCGGACGTGAGAGGAGTAGAAGGATGAAAGAAGTCCCTCCAATCTTTCTGCCTAAAGATCGGGATTCTCGACGGGCGCAAAAAGCGGATAATCCGGTGACGCATGGATCTGGCTTGTCAACTGGCAACATCTTCGGAAAAGTTTCGTTCTCTCTTTACCCCTTCTGATATCCCACAGCTTCAATGTTTGAATACTTCATCGTTCAACAAAATCACTGGAATAAAAGTTGTTTATTTTGCCAAAACATAGAATCATCTGACGATAAATATTTAACGATGTCAAATTTGCACATTTATTAAACATTATATGCACATATGTTATCGAATGTAGTGCATAGCTAAGAGGCGTGAACTCTATACGTGCATCGAACATTTAGTTTGAGATATTCATGTCGCTAATAATGCTTTCCCCGAGTTCCGCTGAGCACGGAGCTTAACATCAATAGACGTACTACACGCAGCGAGGAAATACGTTAGAAGCTTTACCAACTATAAGTTGTTTAATCCTGGTTGAAAATGCTGTTATAGTTTTCTAGCTTATGCGCAAAAAATTGCGAATTTGCTAGATGTAAACCGACGGCACGTAAAAATGAGTCTGGCTGCAAGGAATTGTAATAAATAATTGGAAGAAAAAATTATACCCGTTTTCACTAGGATGTCTCGGGTTCATATAATAAATTGACACAAGAATAAAAACGTATTTCATACAACCATTCGTTGGTCTTTATTCCCTTATTCATAGTGTATATGTATAAACTACAATATACCGTGACATAATCCTTAACATTTATCGTTTTGCTCTCGCAGGCAATACATAATAGCGAAAGGTACCAAACGTAGATCGCGAGGTTCTCGATCGTGGTAATTTATTCGTGTTTTTCCGTATCTGGCGATCGAGAGTCTCGTTGTCTGTTTTACGATCGCGGCATCCATTGAAGGAAAAATTGTGAAGAGTAAGGGTTAAAGGCGTCGCGAAGAATTCACAGGCCGAAATTCATGACTAATGCAATATACGAAACAAAAAATCTGTATCTCGAAGATCAGTGATCTTGTTAGACGTAAGACACGGTATACTTCCGAAGTAAAACTCACCATTTTTATTTAAAAACCGTCGCAAATCTGTTATGTTGAGTCTCATTTCGCCAAATCTACTAAAACACATTTCCTATATTCACGATATTCATTCTAATATCCTACAGTTTAAACTCGCAATATAATATTGACGAAGAAAAAGGAGAAAGTAATTAAATCAGAATTCCAGTCGTGACGGAACCGCACCCTTAATTATAAGAATCTACTGTACACGCGGTTCTCGATCGCCAAACGTATCTCTTCACGATATACACAGAAAAAATCGTATGCATGAAAATTGAGGCGACGTGGTAGTACAAAAACCTTGAGTTTCAAAACCATGCTTTTGAAAAATAATAAAACTGATTGAAAAATTCACATTATTTCCTAGCGTAGAGATTAATTCAACGATGCTTCGCTCATTAAGCGAATGGAAAAATATGGTCGATGATAAAACAATAAAATTATTGAGAAAGAAGATTTGTCGATAATTAAAGTTGTTTTTTCGATTTCAATAATAGACGAAGCATCGTCGAATTTGTCTGTTTCTTTGGAGTTAACGGCTAAATGGGAGAAAAAAATGTCGGAACTTCCGCAAACAAAAAACTGGTTTTGCCATTCAGTAGTGTGATTCTCACATCGCCTCAACCTTAGCACGATTGCACGAGGATCTAACTGCACGTAAATTAATCCTCGAAGACACTGCTCCTGCTGCGTGTGAACTACGGCACTGCTTAATCACTGGTAAGCTCCGTTGATCGTTCACACAAAAGTAACGAGAATAAGATAAATACAAATTAATCGTGGCTGGCAAAAATGCTTCTAGTTGTCGTCGGGGTCGTCCTCGTCGTCGGATATATATTTTTTGGTGACCCTCTTTCTCCGTCCTCCTCTTCCCTCGCTCTTCCGTCCCTTCATCTTCAGTTTCATTCTTATACTCGAATCCGCGTCAGATCCGTCCTCGCCTTCACCTGCGGACCCCGGAAATTCTACTCAATTATTAAAGCGTCATCGACTCTGTACGTGGCATACGAAATTCGTAGGTACGATTTTTAAGAAATTCCACAAACCTCTCTCGTCGCCGTCCGACGCGTTGGTGCTCTCCGCCTCGAGCCGATCCCGGGCCTTTGAGAATACTCGCTGGAGTACTATCGAATCCTCGTGTATCAATGACGCCTCTTCGTTGTAGATCTGGGCGTTCTTGCACAACTGCATAAAGTCCTTCTCGAGCTCGTCGAAGTCGCCGTACTAGAAAAATCGTTCAAATAACTGATTAGTCACCGCGAAACGTGTTTGTTATTGAAATTGAAAGTGTTGAATCAACCAACTGACCACATAAAGTAAAAAAAACCGCATTCAATGATTCTCACCTTTCCTTCATCAATTTTCTGCAGTAGCTTGTTTATCGTCAGTGGTTTCTTGATAATCTCGTAATAATCCGGCAGTTCTCTCCTCGACGGCAGCTTCATGAAGGGTTCGCTGAGTAACCGACCGTCCGTGCCGTCGGTGTAGTTCACCACAATCATCAAGATCTTCTTCATCGCCCTTTTCATCTTCGGGTCAACCGCCGATCCGGTGCCACGTCGTTTCTTCGGCGTGGGTTCGTCGTCCTCCTCTCCCTTCTTTCTCCTCTTTCTCGTTTTCTTCTTCTTCTTGTCGTCCTCCTCCTCCTCCTCGTACTCGATGCCATCGTCGTCTATAGCCTTCAGCCACTCCTTTTCCGTGAGACTGTCGGTATAATCGACTTCCTTCCTCTGCCGCGAGCCTCTGCCCAAAAATCTGTCCTCGTCCTCCTCGTAGGTCCAGCGCTCGACCTCGTCGTCGTCCTTCACCAGCCAGTCCGGCAGTTCGGCCTCCTCGAGGAGTCGCGGTTTTCTCTCAGCGCCGAGCTTGGCCTCCTCCCTTCGCCTCTCCAGATCCAGCTTTTGGAATGACTCGAACTCACCCTCGGTTCTGGCGATCATCTGATTCACAGTCTCGTCATCGGGCACTTCGTTCTCCTCCTCGTCATCCGCGTCGTCTTGATGCAAAATACTCTGCAAAAACTGCTGTCTCTCCGAGCCCGTCGACTTCTGATCGAACATACCCGCCTGAATGACTTTCTCGTCCATGTTCAGCTTGTATCTCGCCGCAGCGAGTATTCTCTCCTCCACCGAATTAACGGTCATGAGCCTGAGAACGCGAACCTCGTTCTTCTGGCCGATTCTGTGAGCTCTATCCTGCGCCTGCAAGTCCTGATGAGGATTCCAATCGGAATCGAAGATGATGACGGTGTCGGCGGCCTGAAGATTGAGACCCAAACCTCCGGCTCGGGTCGACAGCAAAAACAGGAAATACTCGGAGCCGGGGTCGTTGAATTTCTTCAACAAATCCCCTCGGTCCTCGGCTTTGGTCGTGCCGTCGAGACGGAGGTACATGAATCCCCGCCAGCCGAGATAATCTTCCATGATGGTCATCAACTGGGTCATTTGACAGAAAAGCAGTACTCGATGATTCGTGGCTTTCAGCTTCGGCAGAATGCGGTCTAGAAGCTCGAATTTTCCAGACGCTCGGTAGAGATCTGGCCCGGTCACCACACCGGTCCCCGTGTTTCCTCCAACATATTCGCAATACTTCTCCTCGATGGCTTGGAACATGAAGGGATGATTGCACAGCTTTCGCAGCTGCACGATCGTGTTCATGAGCGCCTTCGCGCCGCCCTTTCCCTGCTTTCCCTTCTCCGAGCCGTCGGTCAGCAAAACTCCCTTGCTCTGCATGTGCTTGTAGAGAACCTTCTGCAGTCCCGACATGTCGCACTTGATTATGTACTCGACCTTGTCGGGCAGCTGCGACTCCACTTCCTTCTTCAGACGACGCAGCAAGAACGGCCTGAGGACTTTGTGCAAACGACGAATGATCAAAATCGTTTCCTCCTCGTTCAGCTCGACCTTCTCGCCCGTCGTGGCGAACGGCGCGTTGAACCACTGCTCGAACGTGCTGCAAGATTTGAATATCGACGGAAGCAAGAAATTCAGAAGAGCCCAGAGCTCCGGAAGTTTGTTCTGCAACGGAGTTCCGGTGAGCAGCAGACGATGCGGCGCGAGATAATGCGTGTTCAACACTTGGGTGAGCTTGCAGTGGTGATTCTTCATTCTGTGACCCTCGTCTATTATCATGTACTTCCACTGCAATTTCGCCAGCACGCCCTTGTCCTTTATCACGTACTCGTAGGTCGTCAGGAGCACGTTGAACTTTGTCGCGCGCATCTGCGATTGTATGGCTCGTCTTCCCGCCGGCGAACCTTTGTACGACACCACCACGACACTCGGCGCCCACTTCTCGAACTCCAGCACCCAATTCGACAAAGTCCTGCGGAATAATTCACAGGGTCAATGCGATGTACTTAATGGGGGAAAAATACGTAATTATCAGTTTTACGTGATCGTTGAAGTGTAAAAGTCAATAGTTTTTTATTTTGGAATATGCTAAGAGAGGAATTTGGTAAACTTTCGTTACTCACGAAAGAGGCACGATGATCAGGAAAGGACCGTTCACTTTCTTCTGTTCCATGAGATACGTCACCAGAGCGATCGTCTGAATGGTCTTACCTAGACCCATCTCGTCGGCGAGGATACCATTGAGATTGTTATTGAACAATGAAACCAGCCATTCGAGACCCTGAAAAAAATACGAGGCACGCATTATATGGTATATCTGTAAGTAATGTTCTATCCGAATTTTTAAGACATTCGTGGGAAAATCAAAGAAGCTGTACAACCGCGGCATTTTCATAATGTCTATGCTATTTGTACCAAATAAAAATGATGGGAAAAAGCATGAAGAATCACGGCATTCGTAATATTAAAAGCGGTTTTCAGATTTATTTTTTTGTCTAACTGGTCATAACCGAGCTCGACGTACGCCAGCCACGTCGACGTAAATGTCGAGTACGAAATTATCATTCGGCTGCACATTCATAAATGGATGCCACAACAAAAAATTTACAAGCCAGTAAAAGTCGCACCATTCATCATATCGTGACACTTTACGCATTAACATCTCCATGTAGATAAATTAAAGTTACGAAAGTATGTTTAAAATTACGCCATTGTTAACTTTGCTTGGTGTCTGGATTTAGACAATATAACTGCACTAGCAGGTTGCAGAATCAAATTTAGATCGTTAAGGAAACTACCGTGAAATTAACGTTCAAACTGTACGAAATCGAGAATTTTTTTTTTCGATTTGTGACATCTGGGTAAGCGTGCGAAGCGCGCGTATGGGCAGGTTAATACAAACACAAATTTCTAATTTTGGGACAGACTTGAATTAAGGGGGGGGGGGGAGGTGCAAGGCTTTACTATTTAGGGCACACTTTAATTAAGGGGGCTGGGGCAGACAAACCGACAAACAGACTAACAACTTTCCAAAATATATATGAGATTATGTATCCTCCACTAATCCAGTGAAATAATTTAATGAAATTTACCTTTATCTGGTATTCTTTTAGGTTGCCGTTGACCATGATTGACGCTTGTTCCGTAACGCTTTCGTGAACAGTGTGAGCGATGCTGTAGTATGTCTGCTCCTCCGTCTTGTACTCGTCGTCCTCGACCTTCGCTTTGTGTAGCGGTTTCTTCGTCTTGTCTTCCTCAGTTTCGCCAGAAGCCTTTTCTTTTTCAGCTGAATCCAAGGAAAATTTGCATTGAAAAACGTCACCAAATAATTAGAAGAATCGACATTACTGGATGGTTCGATTTATATTAATTAAATAACTGAATGATTCGGAAAGTTTACCATTTGCCTTCTCCTCGCTTTCCTCTTCTTCGTCTTCCTCGTCGTCCTCGCTGTCGGAATCAATGGGCTCCCAGCCAGGATGGGACTCGAGGAAAGCCGAGAGTTGGCTCATAAGCGGAGCATCGTCACCGGTCAAAGTCCTTCCAGTTGCAATTTCGATAACACCGACACGAGAATCGTCACCATTAGCCCCATCCTCGGTGCCTTCGCCGTCCTGTATCCGCTTCTTCTTCTGTCAAACGAGAACTTTAATATCCGAAACAATATTTATCATGGTAGTAAAGTTCCCTAATGAAAAGTCACTTGCGGAATCGCAAAAACACTGCTCGACATTCGTAAGGAGCTATTACCCTCTAATTTAGAACGTCATGTATTTGCTACGTTCGTGAAAAAAAATGGTGACCGCATGAACAGCTTGGTCTTTAAGAGATTAAACTCTGCAAATCTCTCAACGATACTTATTACCATTTTGCTATTTCTTCTGGCGATTTTCATAAGAGCTCTGATAAAAAAAAGTATCTCACCGATACCTTCTTCCTCTTCTGTTCTTCGACCTGTTTTCTCTTTTGTTCGATCTTGTGCTGCTTGACCATTTCCGTGAGATTGCTGATATACTCGTCGGTCTGCGAGAGGAGGAAAGCCAGACGCTTGTCTTTCTTCTGATCGATGAGCTTTCTGTAGCCCTCCTCGTCCTCGGCCATGAGACGACGCATACGTTCCTTTTCGATACGCTCCTGTTCCTTCTTCTGTTCCCGCTCGGCATTTGCATGATAATTGAGCACCGCTTTGTTGAGACGCGCCAATTTCGCGACGTTGTTGCGATGAAACTCCTTGAAGTCTTTGCCATGTTGGAGCACGGATGTAAGGAATTCCTGTGGGATCAAAGTGACGCATGTTACTATCCACGGTTAAAAATCCTGTGAAATTCCTGGCAAAGCATGCGACATCAACTAACCTGGTGCTTCTGTCGACGTTTGCGTTCCGCTTCGAGTTTCTGCTGCTTTTCCAACTTTTCCGTAGCGCGAGCCTCGCGAAGACCCTGCCGTTTCGTTCTTTTGTACGCTTTCACGTTCACCGCCGTCTCCAACGTCGTGTCCTTGCGCGTGCACGCAATTATCTGCAACCATAAACAAACGGTCAGCAAATAATGTAATGAAAACGTTCTGGAAAATTTGCGCGAACAATTAAATTGCGTACCTCTGATCGTAATTGTCGCTGGAAGTTCAGTACCCTCAGCATTCTCAATTCAATCTGCGCCTGAACGCGAAGGTCCTCAGGCATGTTGGTCGGCAGATTACTCAGAATTTCCATTCGCGAAGCAATTCGTGCTGCGACTCTGAAATACAATTTTAATCAATCAGATGAATGCATTTTTTCCGCTGCCCTTAGAGATCTGGCAAAAACACGTTTTGTTGGGAGTAGGCGTGCAGCATATCGAGTAACAAACCTATTCTCGCGTTCTTGGAGAATCAACAGAGGATCCAAACCAGCTGGTTTGGCGATGCTGGTGACGCGATTTGTTTTCGCACCGGGTTGCGGAGGTTGTTGTTGCTGCGGCGTCTGTGCACCGGGTCTCGGGGGACCAGTGGATCCGAGAACAATAGCCGTTCCAGTAAGTTGCGGTCCCGCCGGGGTGGCTGGAGTTTGAGATGGGTCCATAGGGCGCTGTCCCATACCTGGAGGAGGAGGAGCTCCACCTATTTGAATTGCTTTCACGGTTACGTGTGAACCCAGGATCATTCTACTCTACTTTTGCACATCGACGGACAAAAGCGCAAGTAATTTAACCAATAGACAACAGACAACAACGTACTACAAAAAAGCGCATGAAACGAATCATCAAACTTAAAGAAAAAAAAACGAGGAAGCGTAACAAAAATGAGAGTAGTCACCTGTAACAAACATTTCTGGGCGAACAAGCAATACACAATGCGACGAGCAAAGCTTACCTTGAACGGCGAGCGCGAGCTGCTGAGAGAGCGGTTGATTTCTCGCGAGTAATCTGTACGCCATTATCTGCACACTGCGAATTTAATCGGAATTCAATTAAATCTGATAAAGATCCTAATTTGGTACATAAGCAACGATCGAGCGAAAACTTACCGCAGTTGCTGCAGCTGCTGCGAGCTGAATGTCTGCTTCTCGCCCATGTTGTTGCCCTGTCGAGCTCTCAAAGCGATAAGCTGAGAATAACGCGGATCCTCTTGAAGTCCCTTCTCTTCCATTGAGTCGATAGCTTTCTGCAGCGCGTTGAGATTCTCTTGGCCCTGTCCCGACGAGCCGGGTGGTACACTGCCGGGACCAATTTGTCCGGGTCCCGTCTGGCTCATCTGATTAACGGCAACACCGGGTCCCATTGGGCCGGCTCCGGCGGGGCCTCCTGGTGGCCCGCTGGCCGCCGTTGATCCGGCCCCACTGCCGGCTCCCATCTGCGTCGGTCCCCCGGGACCCATTGGACCACCGCTTGGTGTCATCTGCGGCGAACTTCCCGGTCCCATTGGTCCACGCGCGTCACTCGGTCCCATCGGACCTCGACTGTCGCTCGTGCCCATCGGTCCACGACTGTCTCCTGGTCCCATTTGGCTGCCAGAATTGCTGCCAGGTGGTATGTGACTGCCAGGACTGCCGCCCGGTCCCATTGACGCGGGTCCGCCGCTGCCCATCTGACCTCCCGGACCGCTTGGTCCCACTTGCGCTCCAGGACTGCCCATGCTTATCGGTCCGACGGGGCCGCCGGGTCCCATTTGACCGCCAGGTCCCATCTGTCCGCCTGGTCCACTCGAGCTCATCTGGCTGCCCGGTCCACTGGGCCCCATTTGCGCGCCGGGCCCGCTCGGGCTCATTTGTCCTCCGGGACCCGTCATTCCCATCTGGCTCGCCGGGCCTCCGATATTCATCTGTCCGTTGGGTCCCATTTGCGTTGGTCCATTGGGACCCATCTGCGTCGGTGGATTTGGTCCCATTTGCCCGTGACCGTTGGACCCCATTTGTCCGGAGTTACTCGACGGTCCCATTTGTCCCGGTCCGTTGGGACCCATTTGATTCGGCGATCCCGAGACCATTTGACTGGAACTCATGGGCGATGGACCTCCCGGTCCCATGTGGCCCGGTCCGCTCTGCGACATTGGCCCTCCTGGCGGGCCACCTGGGCCCATGTGACTCGATTGGCTTGCATTAATATGACCCGATCCTGGGGGCCCACCGATGTGCCCTGGGCCGCCCGGTCCCATTTGCGGATTTTGCGGGCCTCCCGGTCCCATTTGAGGACCTGGACCACCTTGACCCATGTGAGAAGGACCCTGAGGGCCACCTGGCTGTCCCATGTGACCGCCCGGAGCCACTTGCGAAGGACCCATATGACCTGGGCCGCCTGGTCCCATCGAATTCGGACCTCCTGGGCCCATCGGACCACCCATTCCCATTTGTCCTGGACCGCCTGGCCCCATTTGACCTGGACCACCCGGGCCCATGTGAACCGGGCCGCCTGGCCCCATATGGCCTGGTCCACCCGGTCCCATTTGATTCGGTCCGCCTGGACCCATTTGACTCGGCCCAACCGGCCCCATTGAATTCGGTCCTCCCGGGCCCATTGGATTTGGTCCGCCGGGACCCATCTGCCCGGGGCCCATTTGCCCCGGTCCCCCCGGTCCCATTTGCCCCGGTCCTCCGGGTCCCATTTGCCCCGGTCCGCCCGGACCCATCTGCCCTGGTCCTCCTGGGCCCATTTGCCCCGGTCCTCCCGGGCCCATTTGTCCTGGTCCCCCTGGTCCCATTTGCCCCGGTCCTCCCGGGCCCATTTGTACCGGACCCCCAGGACCCATGTGTCCACCGCCAGGCGGCCCGTTCGGGCCCATCTGACCCGGGACCATGGAATTACCAGAGACTTGCTGTGGTACCGGCCCTGGACCACCCGGACCGCCTTGACCCTGAGAATAGAGACACGCTGACGTTAGCTTAGAAGTGCAATCCACTCGTGAACCGATGACGCAGTCAAGTTCAATAGATTGAATTGACAAAAAGATTTTATAGCTATAGATCGAACGATCGTAAACTCATGCATGTGAAAAAAAGGAAGCGTCGAGAAAAGTTGGGGAAATTTACGACTCCTTATCTCGCAGACGTAATAATCATACGCCACACGTTCCTCCGTATCTGAACTATGTCTACCAGCTATCGCTCGATGATTTATAATGCGTCAATATTGTTAATGTTAGACCCAAGACTAGGTTGTGAAGCTTAGATTACGACTTCGGATTACTCGAACACTGAATCTTGTGTCCATCCGGGAAGTGAAACGTTGGGGCTGTCTCGCTTAATAAGTTCATGACTTCTTGAATACTGTGAACTTTCGCGAATGTGTTTAGCGCACGGAGGGATAATAAAAACGCTTGTTACTGTTTGAGTTGGGCAAAAGTTGTAGAAGTTATAGACGAAAACGATTTTTATAAATTACGGTTACTGTCAATACGGAAGATTTTAGAAAACATCTAGCATTACTTTATAAACCCCCTAAAGATGTTTCTATTATTTGACAACTATACATTTAAAATTCACACGCTTCTTTTTGTCAGATTAAAAATGATCAAATTTTCATTAAAAGGGGTCGCGAACGCGGATGGCACAATCTAACTTGCTTACAAACATACCTTGCTCGAAATAGATTCTATATTGTACACACATAGTTGCGTCATTGTTGCGTCATTGTAATGGCATCTATTGATGGTAAATTTGAAGTTGATTTGGGGAGATATGAGACGACGATAAAACCTAAAAACGTTCTGTTACTTCCTTATACTTCTTTACTTTACTTTACTCATACTTCGTTTACATGCGAGGATAAAAATGACTACTAAGGAGCATCGTAGTTGGACGACTTCTTTCTCCTCACTTATTGTGAAAAGTTTAACATATTTTTAGCCCCCAATTTAGCTTCCAAAACAGTTATTCATTTTATTTAGCGCGAAGTGACACAACAATCCGTTCATCCAATTTAACTTTAATTACATTAATTAATGGTTTTCATGTAACTTACAAAAAATGGGTGTAAGATCACTTTTTTTTTCATTTCCGCCAGATGTTTATTTTTTGCGAGTACTAAAGCTTGAGAACAAAGTCCACGCGTATTACGTGGCGGCATAGCAGGCATAACAACCCCGCATAACAAGTTCGCTGCAAATGGATTGGACCGATAGAACACGAACCAAATACAGTATATATTTTGGTTCTATCGTCCTATCGTATCCCATCGTATTTTCAACTAAGGATGTCGTCGCACGGGGGTAACACGCCCCGCGAACGTGATTGTGACCCACTCAGGGCGTGCATGCACAGGGCATGGAAGTGAATAGTAAACAAAGTAACCGTCTACTCTCGCAGCAATAACAAAGCATGTGGCTTGGTGACACAGACACGCTGCAGTCACGTGCTAACGGACCGGTTGCACCTGCACTATAGGCGCATTGTTCCCTTATCTGCGCTGCCTAGCTCGAAGCTAATCCACGAACTTACTATCCGGATCGGTATTAAATTTATTAAAAAAGCTGGAGGAAAAAAGAAACCGGAAATGCCGATGAGCTCGTCAGACAAAGCCAGGACAAACGACATTGTACTCAACATCAGAACTGGATAATATATGACACCGTTATTCTTACAATATCCCATCTATTTATTCTATCTCTCACGATTTTTGGATTAATTCAATTAGTTACTTGTGTGACAAGAACATAAAGAATTATTAAAGAAACTTATTAAAGAGGAAAAAAAGCATAGACCGAAGGCCTTTGCGGCGATTCACACGAGTCACGAAATGACTTTACTCCCCTGCTGGACATCCAATTTTCTGCAAAGCTTGCATCTGGAATCCGATATTCATGCTTCTGATCTAATCACTTTGTACGCATACTTTTTGTAGGAGCGTGCATATAAAGTGCCGACGCATGCATCGGTGATTAGTCCGTATGCTGCTACAAAGATCGTTTTTCTGCACACCCATTAACAAAGAAATTCCAAAATTGCGAACATAAAAATTGACATCAAGAATGCAATGGCATGAAAATCCAGGCGACGCGTTCGAAAAGTTGCTAGACATTCGCAGGGTCCGCAAAAGACTCATAATCAGTTGGACGGCGGAACGAATAAACAGTAGAGTATATTATCTAACGTCGTTGTCACGTGCAACGCATAACTTTTTGACGCATCCAAATAATTAGTATATTTCAATCGGACAGAAATATTGGCGTCGGCACGTTGCTTCGTGACGAATCAGTCGAGTTCGTCGTGTCAAGAGTCCCGTGGAAAGAACCAGATCGAATTCAATTCCTATCTGCAGGACGCGCATAACCACGTGCAAGCGGAGGGGGTAACTCTATACTCCCTCGCCGCATCGCGAAATAAGTAGCGAGCTTCCGACGACCCGGTGGTTACTTGAACGGAAGAACGTGCCGAGATACATCTAACATAATTTCACGTGCGACCTAACAGTTTCGAAATTTCTACGCTTTGCTTAGAATTTCTACACTCTTCTGTTTCATCGATAAAACACCATGGCTAATCAGAAGGAACTCGAACACTGCTACGACTTCGCCATGAAGCTCACCATCGACTCCGCAAAGGTAATTTCATTTTTTTCAATCATTTTTCAAATCCTGCATTTTAATTACGTGATTTACGTTATTGTGCTAGTATAATGCACTTTCTTTGCTTTATACTTTTACCCTGCGCTGCTCTATTTGTATTACTAGTCGTACTAGTAAAAAGTTTATTGACGGGTACGTTGTACATTTTTTGTTGTTGGACATGAATTTCATACAATAATGAATCTTGTGACGTTCCCCTCAATTTATATTTTCATTAATTTAACTGGATTAAACAATATTTTAATGGTATTACAATATCATATTTGATGTGACTTTAAATAGTTGTTGTGAATGGACTAATAAAAGGCCAATTGTCAAATTCTCCGCTGTGCATCGAAAACTCTATGTAACAAAGGGATGCCTCGCTGAGAAGAATGTCTAGTATCTATAAGCTGGTAATCAAAGGAATTCGAGATTTATAAATCTGCCAGTTTGCGTCATACAATAAACCAGTAACTATCGTGCGAGGCTAATATTACGCGTGGTTTTCATGGAGTTTCGCGGTCGAGTATAACACGCTTTCTTATCGTTTCTGAGCACGTTGCGCTGTGCGTCACTCAAAACAATCACGTTCGACATTCCCGCAGCACCTGACAAATGAAATTAAACATTCAAATTAATTTGAACAGTGGAAACTACGTAACCAAATTTGCACAGTGCTTGCTCATAATTTGCCCATGTAATTGCTGCCAATAACATTTGACATTGGCTTTCCCATCGTACATCCCAGAGCTCTGTTTGGAAACAAACGAAAGCTACAAATACAATCGTCACTCTTAATAAAATGGATTATTAATAAAATTAATAATAAAATGGACAATTAGTCATCACGCGAAAGTTGAAACCAATAGTATACTGCGTAGCAAGGGCCGAAAGTTGACGGCTGCGACGAGTGTGAGGTATGCAGCCCGTGCGAATAAAACATTTTTTTGTTATTGACAGATAATACGGGAAGCCTTCCAGGGGTTAAAAAACATTGAGACAAAGGCCGGGGATTGGGACCTGGTGACACAATTCGACAAAAAAGTTGAGGAAGTTCTGATAGCTGGACTTGCGAAGGAATTTCCTGATCACAAGTAAGTAAATGCAGTAGCATAGGCAAAGGGTTGACTCGGGTATTGCCATACAAGAAATTATATTTATTTCACACGCTTGTAATTTAGATTCATCGGGGAAGAAACTGTCTCGAGCTCAAACTACCTTCCCGAGCTGACCAACGCACCGACGTGGATTATCGATCCGATCGATGGTACCACGAACTTTGTTCACTCCTTCCCCCACACCTGCATCTCGATTGGTCTCGCGGTCAACAAAGAACTGGAGATCGGCATTGTTTACAACCCGATGCTGGAGCAATTGTTCACTGCGCGACGCGGACGCGGCGCTTATCTCAACGGCAAGCCCATCAGAAGCTCCGCGGTCGATGGTAAGTTTCTATTACAACACAGCTTAAAGCAACAACACGGAGCCGGATTTCATGCGCCAGCAAAGATTTGTGGAGATTTAACACAGACTATTGTAATTCACGAAGTAAATAGCCTGTGCCTGCAAATATCTGTTAGGATATATCACAAGTTCTTGAAAGTTATATTAATAAAATATATATATATTTTTATGGAGAAATTGCATACCCCTTGAATAAAATTAAGAATAATTTAGAACTACTTCGCGTAAAAAAACACTTAGTAAAAAAATGCGTTTTGAATTTAATTGTCACAGCCATCGTTTTGCGACAAGCAGAAATTTTTAGTGAAAATATTTAGTGAAAAGCAAAGATTACTTTTTAATTTCTCAGCAATAACATGTTTTATCACACTTTTAAAAATCACTCCCGAATGTTGTATTTTCAATGTAGCGTTTGATCAATTGTAGCAAGTCACTAATAATGAATTTGTTTTCGCAGATTTAAGAAATTCGTTAATCTGCATCGAGGCCTCTTACGCGGCAATCGAAGAAGTCAGGGACGTGATATTGGGAAGACTCGAAGCCTTCGTTACGGTAGCTCATGGAATAAGAACATTGGGCTCGGCAGCCCTAACTCTGTGTCACGTAGCGATGGGGGCTGCCGAAGTTTATCACTGCGATCACCTTTACCCCTGGGACGTAGCAGCAGGAGTCCTTATAATCCGAGAGGCTGGAGGCTGCGTCATTGATACTCACGGTAAGATTTTAAGAATTTGACTACAATTTAAACAGCAACACAGAATCTCATTTCCATTATAACAGGCAGTTGCATTCATTTGGTATTGACGAAATAACCGAATTATTGTTTTTCGTCAAGGTGGCGTGTTCGATCTGATGAAACCCAGGACTGTGGCAGTTGGAAATCAAAAACTGGGTCCCGACGTGGTCAAGCTGATACAAATGGCCGACGCGCAGACACAACGAAAACGCATAACGAAAACGAGTGCCGGTCGGACCGATAGACAGAGGGGAAGACTGACTGATTATTAGAATTCTTTAGCCAATAAGATGGAATATCGATTATTTTCATATAGGCCAATGATTGCACACGCAGAGAAATAGTGATAATTCTGGCAACTAACAACTGAAATTACAACTAACTGATAACTGTTAATTCTTAATCCTTGCCAATGTTTTTATAATCCGATTTTATAATCCGACCGAATTTTTCTAACTGTTCAATAGTTACCGTCACTGTTGACTAATTACGATAACTTGAGAAACATTGTTTTGGAAACATATTTAACTTATTGTTCATAATGGCCTAAACCACATTTTTCTATCAGTGCAATTTCAATCGCCAAGTGAACCTCCAATATGTAGCCTTAGACTTTGACAATATTTTTACAAGTGTACATATATCAATGTTTTAAACACCAAGGACCTGAGATACTTTAATAGTGTTAATTATTTTAAGACGTGCCCGTGAAATGAACCTCAGAATACGAGATATGGAGCTATCTCTGTTGATCTAGAGCGCCAGTTCGACGGAAGTATCCCAGTGTCCTCGGATCATACCAAATATTCACAAATAACGTTATTTATGCAAGTACGTTTAAGTTCGAACAGTTTACGTGTTAATAGAATTTTAGAAAACGTCGACACTTTGTTGCAAGTCGAATCGTCGATTGAATAACATTGTGTTAACAGTATTTTCGTCCGATTCGCCGTGACTATTATTAACCATATTAATAACAGTGTGTAACGAAAAGTAAATATATATATATACAAAAAAGTAGTTTTCCCGTTTCAATTACACTAACTCCATATTTTTTTATCGCGCGCTTTTCACATTTAGTTTTCTCACGAGTTATTTTGTAGGATTGGTCGTAAGCGTAAAGACAAATTAATAAAGACAAATTTTCACACTTTGAAAATGATTTCCCAAATACTTCTGAAAGACTAAATCGCTATTTTCATGATTCAACTCTTATCCGGACAATGCTTCTTGTGCATACGGCACTGCTTCCTTTATTAACAAGGCAAAACAAATGAAAGAAAAAAATGACCGGTTCGTCTCTTCTGACTCATATTAAAACTTGATTGTCTTCGCGGCCATGGAAGGACATCTGTCGTTCGCCTGTTATTGTTCGCATCTATTCTTTTTAGTAACCCGTCAATAACCTATACCAGCAACGTGAATTTGATTCGTTGCAGCCTTTTGGAAGTAACAATATTTTCACATTTCCTAGTGTTTAAACATTTTTAATAATGATTGTAGAATAACCTTCAGATATTGTTAATTGGTTCCTTTGATAATGATGAAAAAGATTCGCTCACCCTGGCACGTAATGTTATTATTATAGTAACAAATAAAACGCAAGGTTGCTCGTTGCCAACACAAAATCTCCAATACTTGGGAGGTTAATATCTCTAATGTCAAGAAGCTTTTATCTGCGATTTTTGAGATAAGAATTGTAAGTGTGATATCTTCCTTGACAACTTCAGTAGCGACGTCAAACGTCTCGAACCACGCGAGAATGGCGGAGTCTCAGGAAATCGGCAAGTACTTCGAGGTTGCCAAGAAACTTGTAATAGACGCCGGCGAGGTAAATAATTTCCACAAAAATACCAGTATGTAAAAATAACGAGTGCTGTTTGCAAGTGTAATTTACGAATTCATGTATAATATAGCGAAGTAGCTGAAATACGTCACAAAAAATATATTTCCTCGAAATGTGCTATTTATACATGCTTTATTGCCGAAGGTATTCAAGATTGCTCTCGCGTCAGAAAAAACAGTCACGACGAAGAGCAACGCCTGGGATTTGTTAACGGAGCATGATAAAAAAATTGAAGATATTCTGGTAACAGGATTATCAGCCGAATTTCCCAATCACAAGTACGTATGTCGACGTTTTACAATTATTGCATGAAGTCGATTAAACGGTCATATACCAATCTCTATATTGTTATTCAAAAATCCCAGAATCACCTGTAATTTTTGCTCTTCTGCTGCAGATATGTAATCTTATCAGCTATGAGTTCTGCAATCAGACTGTTCAAACTGACTTAAACACAAGAATTTTGCAAAATTCTATACCTCCTTTGTTCAATTTCTGAATGTGCAGAATACTTAATTGTTGAACGACTCTTCAACTTTTTTAACGGAGTAGGAAATGCAGTTCCGCATCCATGTTTGAAAATTATTCAATACGAAAAAAAAAGTAATAACCTGATCGTAAATCGCTTTGCAAAAACTGTTAATAACGTCCGGCAGAGAGGCTGAAAATATAACATATTGATAAATTACGGCCCGCTTAGAGAGAAATGAAACATTTTCAGAAGTCTAATGTGACATATCGATTTTTATACAGATTTATAGCCGAGGAATCGTCCGCCGAACACGGTCGCGCACTGGAATTAACGAATGCACCGACTTGGTTCATAGATCCGATCGATGGTACAACCAACTTCATTCACGCGTTCCCTCAAAGTTGCATTTCGGTCGGTTTGACCGTATGCAAACGCCTCGAATTCGGAATAATTTATAATCCGTCACAAAATGAGATGTACACCGCTATCAGAGGCAAAGGCGCGTTTTTAAATGGAAAACCTATACATACTTCTAAAGTATCGAGTAAGTATGACGTTCAACCACCAATGGCCTGTAACATATTTACAATGGGCGTGTTTCTCATACTGGATAGTACTGCATAACAACGATTGTTTTTTCTTCTACTCACAATTGTGTTTACAGCATTGAAGAAAGCGCTGGTTAATGTCGAGCCTACTTTGCTCGCTATGCCTTCCAATCGCGATATTGTAATTAGCAGATTGGAAGCACTAGCCGAGGCCTCGGAAGGGTAAGCGTACTGTCAAATTTATTTGATTAATTATCTATGTCAGAATTGGGACACCTATCAAACAGCAACATTGTACTGCAGACATGCACGTCACGATTTAAAACGTAAACAAATGTTTCATCTGCCAGCAGAAAAATTGTTCGTATTTTCCCTTCGTACACAGTTATTTATGTGAGGACGTATGGTACAAGGGAACAATAAGTAGGAAAGCAATGTGCAAGATATACTTCGCATTATTCATTTGTCTGTAGAGCTTTGGAGTTGATTTGGTCGAAGCTGACATGAGTTACAGCAAAACTTTGATAATTCGAAAAAATAAAAATTCCAAATGTGTTGGCATGAAAATCTCAGCAACAAATGAAGATTCACGAAAACCTCCCTTTACGACGAAGCCAAACGGATGATTTACATTACGTATTCAAACAATTCTTTAACAGTATTTCAATATACAATTTCATATGCATTACATACCGTATTCTGGGGTATCAAATATAATGTTCAATTATTAGCAACGACATATTAGAAGCGGAAAAATGATTCCCATTCATGTACTCTGTTGTTAAAACTTATACATATTTTGGAAAGTTGTTTGTCTGTTTGTCTGCCCCCTTAATTAATGTCTGCCCTAAATAATAAAGCCTTGCCCCCCCCCCCCCTAATTCAAGTTCGTCGCAAAATTGGAAATTTGTATTTATGTTAACCTGTCCATACGCGCACTTAGCACGCTTATCCAGTTATCACATCACTAATATCGAGGTTACTAATTTTTAGCTCGATCGAACCTGGATTTTCTTCCTTCATTCGAGATAAAACTCTGTAACGAAGAGAATGCCGCAAGGCCGAACGCGATATCTTGATTTGTGAATTTTTCACAGAATTGTAAGCCGGAAGTTGAGTTGCGATTTTCGCGAAAAAAATGTTGGATTTCGCAAAGTTCGAAAATCCTATCCGATGGGAAATTTCCCGCTGGTTCCGAAAAACACAGTTGTTTGCCCGAAAAAGGGAAAATTCGATGAGAAAAATGCAAAAAATGATTTTTCACTTTTTTTGAAATTTCGACACTTCGCTAAAATCGAGGTTACTTTTTTTTCGATCGACGAAACCTGGATTTTTTTTGCGTTCCAGAGAAAACTCTGTAACGAAGAAAATGCCGCAAGGCGGAATGACATATCTTGATTTTTTAATTTTTTACAGAATGTTAAAGTCACAGACCCCCAAAAATCGCAAAAAAAAACGAAAGGGGTATCCCTTCTAGAAATTTGCGATTTTTGAGAGTCTGACTATAACATCTTGTAAAAAATTCAGAAATCAAGATATCGCGTTCCGCATTGCGGCATTCTCTTCGTTATAGAATTTTCTCTCGAACGCAAAAAGAAAACCCAGGTTTGGGCGATCGAAAAAAAGTAACCTCAATTTTAGCGAAGTGACAAAATTTCCAAAAAAAGTAAAAAATTATTTTTTTCATTTTTCTCATCGAATTTGATGGTTTTCGGGCAAACAACGGTGCTTTTCGGAATCAGCGTGAAATTTCCCATCGGATGGGGTCTTCAACTTTATGAAATCGAAAAAGAAAAAAAAAATTCTCGATATCGTACATTTTGGACGTTAATTTCACGTTCATTTCCTTAACTAATTTTGATTCGAGCATATAGCGAGCGCGCGAAGCGGACCATCCACTACAACCTACTAATCTCACTATATTTTTGATAGTCTAAGAGGCATCGGTTCCGCGGCCTGTGCATTAGCCTGCATCGCGAGTGGAACTTTAGATGCCTTCCAACACGATTTACTGGGTCCGTGGGACGTGGCAGCAGGGAAGATAATAGTGGAAGAAGCCGGTGGTGTTGTATTGAATACCAGAGGTACGGAAAACAGCTCATATTGTTTGTCTATCTAAATAAACAAACGACTAAGTACCTCGTTATGCTGTTTTCTATTATACACAACAGGAGGCCCAATTGATATAATGAAGCCAAAGATGCTCGCAGCATCTAACGAGATTCTGGCCACGGAAATTTCGAAGCTCATCGTCGCCACGGATCTTCAAACTCAACGAAAGCGCTTGAAACGAGTTCCAAGTTCATCAAAACTTTTATAGCTACTAGGAGATGAAACTTAGTTGGATGGACTATAACCCTGAATTTGCCGACGATCGCCCGAATTAACAGTTAGTACACATAAAAATCGGACATTTTGATAAAATAAGATAAATAAGCACTAAGCAAACTAATTTTTCTGTTGTACGAACCAACAACACACAATTACATATCTTTCCCAACGCAATTATGGTTGTGGTTAAAAAGTGGTGTGTAATTGTATGTATTGTATATTGTATCCAATTAATGTAATGTAGTTTAAGACGGTCTAAAACATGAATAGGTGCAAAAAGATTGAACTAATCCTCATATGCCAAATGTCATCGCAAGAGATTATCTCCCCGACAAAAAATGGTAGCGCTATCTTTCGGAATTGATAGACGGAGGGCACTGTTCTCACTTTTGATCCTACACAGATCAATCGTCGCGGAGAAATTCAGATGTCGGTTCTTTTTACCGAGCTTGTAATATTACATCACAATAAAACAACATAAGAGGATATTCCGAGGATTAACGATAATAATCAACAACGCAAATGCAGACATATGAATATACATAGTTTTAGCACTGCAATAATAGACATAACGAACTGATGCCAACGCCATCTTCGGAGAAACGACCAAGAATCCAACCTATCGTCATTGAATGTTTGTTTAAGTATCGCAAATTACGGCTACTTACAATCACCCGCACCACTGCACGATTGTGAAAAACTCGACAATTACTGGGTGAAGAGTCCACGTGATTAACACCCGGTGAAGAGACACGATCTGAGCACAATACTGCGTGTGAATTGTGACTAAGATAAACAAGGACTCTGGGATACTCAATATATTACTCTTAGAGACGATAACTTCGAATTTACGTAGAAATATCAAATTCTCGGAACTGTATACTTCATCATCAAAACTGATGAATAAATTATCAAATAAAAAATAATTCATCGAGATAACAATGTCGAAACCATTATCGAATACTGAATTATTACAGTCCCTGTATAAACGCATACAAAACTTTAGATAAAAAGATAAGTGAAATCACGAAGACAGGAAGTGTCGACAGTATCTGTTAATCTAATAATGGAAATAATCGAAATCTTAACGCGTACTTTTCTTTATAGAAGTTGAAATAGAAATCGAATGGGCGACGTTTACGATAACAGGTCTACTCGTGAGGCTGTATATGACTTTGATGATGACTATAAATTGCAATGCAATTTTTCACTGCAGTCAGTCACATACATCAAATACCTAGCAAGTGGCCTCTTTATGCAAAATCTTCCGTGAAAGCCATAAAGTTATCACTATCATCGTGTTATCAGCACTTGTCTCATTTGTTACATCTGTGGACTAAAAACGGCAGACAGACGCACAGTAGGCCCGAGTGTCCTTGAAGAAAAATAAAAGGAAATACGCAGATCCGGTAAGACACGGGATACACATCGTCTGGTAGTGACTGCGACTTTGATCAGGCGGAACCTTCGTGGGAGAATGTAAATCGTATGAACGTACACTGCGGATTCCTTGGAACGTTACTCGTTGCCCGGACAAAACCCCGTGGGACACCGCCGCGAGGCTCAGTACAACTTGGCCAACTTCGACGCTGACAAGAAAATTGTTTTCGTTACTGGATACAGAAATTTATACGAGGATGACACAAAACAAGGAAGACTTCTATTACGAGTTTGCGATGCAACTCGCTCTAGAAGCTGCTCAGGTATTCAGTGCCCCCGAAAACTAGTTATACGTCTTATTCATTCCTGTTCTAAATATTCGATGAATCACAAATTGACTCGTTTAGTCCGTTTCTTTTTTAAGAATATCTTTCATCACACTGATTTTTGTTTGGAGTTTGGAAACATGACTGTTTATGCCTTCATTTAAATGTTAAATTACTATGGTATATGTTAAATTACTATGGTAAATTTCACTCAGGATGACCGGGAAGGATTATACAAGTATGTTTTGAGAAGCATTGAAACAGTACTTTCAATTTGATTTCCAGGTTTTAAGAAGTTGCATCACCACCACAAAGACGGTCAATGAGAAGCTCGGAGATTGGGATCTAGTGACGCAATACGATCGAAAAATCGAAGATATTATTATAGGACAACTGAAAAAACAATTTCCCTCTCACAAGTTCGTGTGTCTAAAAAAATACATTGACAACTCATTTGATTGATATGGATTGACATTAGAAAAGTTCCATTATTCGTGATAGATTTATCGGTGAAGAATCGACCGGCAAAAATCTCCCCGAGCTCACGGACGACCCAACCTGGATAATTGATCCGATAGACGGGACGACGAATTTCATTCACGGTTTTCCACACACCTGCGTAGTTATAGGTCTGTCGATTAACAAGGAAATGCGCATAGGCATTGTGCATAATCCGATACTCGACCAACTGTTCACCGCAAGAAAAGGACTCGGTGCCTTTCTCAATGGACGACCAATCAAAACGTCTAAGATCCAAGGTTAGTGCTTAAAAAAAACACGACTTATTATCGATGACTCAATAAGGATACCAAAAGTACAAAAGTTATTTCTTCGTCAGCTGTTTCGGTTTAAGTACCAGATTTCATGAAATAATTATTAATTGAAAATTATTTGATAGATATTTCAAAAGCCCTTATTTGTATCGAGCCCGGGTTCATAAAAGTTGACAGTCTGAGGGACAAAATGATGGAACGAATTGGCACAATTGCGAAAGCAGCTCAAGGGTATGATAGTTTAATTAATTTTCTCTTTATAAAATTTCGTGACCTCTGTGTTCATTTGTCGTCCATTTAGAATTCGAACGCTCGGTGTAGCGGCTATAACACTCTGCTACATAGCATTGGGAGTCGTGGAAGGCTATCATATCGAAGGACCAGGAATCTCGACTTGGGATATCGCAGCAGCGTCCTTGATCATTTCCGAAGCTGGTGGAGTGGTAGTCGATCGAGTAACAGGTACCAGACTATCAACTTATAAAAATAAGTTATTATGTGCATCAGAACATTGAATGTGTAAATCTACTGTGCTTGGTTTTTTTGTTCAGGCAAAAAGGTGGACCTGATGAATCCAAGAGCAATAGGCGCCTGCAACGAGAAAATAGCTAGTGATCTCGTGAAAATGATCGGCGAAGCAGATCGAAGAGTGGAGCTGCGAGGAAACTAATATTTCTAACGGATTAAGAAGAAGTCTTAACAAATAAAATTTGAAGATGTTAAGAATAATTATTGATTAAATAAACATTTATTTTGTTCGTAATAATTTTGTATTTAAAAAATGCTTCGAGTTGATAGTAATTTCACCGAGTCGTCATTGATTTTCTTGTAACGCGCAAATTTGTCGCGCTATATAGAAATGATCGGAAATAATCTACCTGCAATATTTTATGTCACCTTCAAAAATTAATGACGGCATAAAAGATAGAATATTCATTTTACGGCGCGAGAAACAACTCCTTTATCGTTTTCCCACCAATGAACGATACTTGTAATGGGAGAAGGTCATTAGAGCCTGCAGAATACAAATGTCTAGTATGCGGCGACTGGAAGTTATATTAGGACAGCGCACAATTTCATGAAAATGCATTACAAAGGGATTTGGTAGGATGATTCGAAATTTATTCTCATTGAAAACACTTCCAATTAAAAGTGTCGGCGGAAACAGACCATATTTACGTTTTTATCGAAAAACAATCTTTACTTTTATAACACGTTGCCTTGAAAAAGATCCACGCTGTATAAAAACGGGTTTGCAACGGAAAACAAATGAAGGTGATAATTAAAATAAAGCCAATCAAATAAGACACAATTGAAATACGATAAGATGCAGTCACACGATACGAAGTGACTGCGCAAGCATATCACAAATGCAACCAGGTTACGTTAAAACGTCGATGCGGTTATTGCGAAATCCGAGGGCAGGTGTATTTTAGCGTGACGAGTGCAGGCAGACACAAATCACTCTGTAGCACCTATGATTATTATCAGAGAAGGAAATTAAAATGGTATTTCCCACTGGTGTGACGACAAGGGAAGACGATTTCTGTCTAACTGGCGATCTGTCACAACAGGAAAATTAGCCAAAGCTGCTCATTCGTATGACAGATGTATGATATACTTTTTATTGCCGTCGTCACACTGAATTATTAGCAGGGTACTTAAACATCGAGAGACGTACAAGTGTGACAAATCTTCTTAACGATCTTAGCCGGTTCCAAGTGAAATCCGAACCCGTTTTTACCGTTACCAACATCTCGACCTGGCGGAAATCCCATTTATGGACTGAAGATTTCTACCGCATTGACGTAAAGTAAAATACACTTTTTCTACGAAAAAAATGTCATCGTGACGGGGAATTCCTTTTTTACGGTCTTCGTTTCTTGTTCAATCACATGAATAATCTTTGATTCTTAAAAAAAATTATATATTCATGTTGAATGTAGAAATACGTTTCATAATTTCGTACATATGTTTCTTTAATTTCAGGTACAACTGAAATGCAGGAAATAAATATATGTGTTCAGTTATGTGTCATCCAGTTTTTGTGTCGTCTTTAAATCTTGGACACCTTCCAAGTATATATTGCTTTATATATCTGTCAATGCCTGCGATTTTGTAATCGATTATTCATCACAGATCCCAAGACTATCACCGCATAGTGAACTCCCACTCCGAGCACTCTGAGATATATACGTTCGTTTCAGAGCTTTGAAAGTCGCGTAGTCGGCTGTCGCGCGGCGTTGAACGGTGAGCCACGCTCTTACATTTCGAGGATACGATCATTGCACACGTGAGATTTCGACCGCAACGTTTACACTCGGCACCTCAGAGTTTTTGGTCTTAAATATCAAGGGCGGAAACACTATTGTTTTAATTTAGAAACAAAAAAGAGGATGATGGGCATTCAAGTGGATTTGGATGCGTGCTACGCTGAAGTGGAGCGTCTCGTGCTGGAAGCCGGCAAAGTAAGTGATGATTGGAGAATGAAGTGAACGTATTTGAGTTGTACTCGTATCTCCAAGGCCGGATTGTTGAGCAAGGACTAAAAACAAGGCGAGCGAATTGGTGCGAAAAGTTAAATAGCGACGGGCTAGCCGTCGTCGACATACACAGTTTAAAACATGGAGGCGAATACAAGTTAAGCTCATGAATTACGATCAATTGTAAAATCAAAGGTCGAGACTCAGTATATTGGTTCGTGGTGAATGGAAGAGCATTTGGATCTATCTGCATATAAACAGAACATGAATATGCAATTCGCATGAAGATACTAAACGTCCGTATTTAATATAGAAACTACTGAGCATGGAATTCTTGTTTTATGGAGCATTTAATAGGTTTTTTATGCCTACTGTCGACAATAAAAAAAAACTTCGATTTAAAAATAATGCGAATGAAACATTTGGATGAAAAATGACTACATCAACGTAGATTGTTCATTTTCCTGGCATACATCGTGAAAGTTGGGACTGCAGCACGGACTGCTTTCCCTTCCAAATTTATTTCTGCCTCGACGTTTTTATCAGACAAATATTTGAGATTTTAACGAAGCATCGATAACGTTTCCTGAACGATATTTTTTATTAATAGATTGTCGCAGAAGCGATTGATAAGGAAAAAGTGACAGAGTCCAAGGGAGTCGATTATGATCTCGTGACCGAGTATGATCGCAATGTCGAGGATGTCATGGTGAAGACCTTGTTGAAAAAATTTCCGTCTCACAAGTAAGTTGCAATAATCGCCACTAATAATACGGATTTTCAAATAATTAAAAACATTCCTTGCTTCAGATTTATAGGGGAGGAAGGGGCGGCATCGGACAACTCTATGCCTGAATTGACCAATGATCCGACATGGGTAATAGATCCAATAGACGGAACTGCAAACTTCGTTCATCGATTTCCACAAGTGTGCATCTCGATCGCTCTGCTGATCAATAAGACAGCCGAGATCGGAATAGTCTACAATCCCATAATGAACCAGTTCTTTACGGCGCGAAGAGGGCGGGGCGCTTTTCTAAACGGGAAACCAATAAAGACTTCCCGCGTTCAGGGTAAACCCGTAAAGCTATCGATTGAGAGATAACTTTGCTTTCGATAATATATTAATATTCAAGGATATATATACGAGTTTTCAAGAATTTATTATCCTGATTATTCTGGTTTTGATGCAGATCTGTCGCTGTCGCTCGTCGCGATGGAGCCGTGGATCGCTAAGGAGAAACCCTATCTCGCTAGTGTCTACAGAAGAATGGATGCTCTAATTCACGGAACACACGGGTATTCCATTAGTTGATATTAATATCGCCTATTTAAAAAAATAATTAAACCCTTGTAGTATCTGCGCCATAAATGTGCGTCACATTTTTACATTTTTAACCGTATTGGAGAAATTGGAATGACCTAATGATATTTAGGTTCAAGTGGTAAAAAACAGAATCAATCGTCTCTGAATTCATTGTTCTTGTAAATCAAAATGTAGACAACCTTTGCCTATAAAATATTGGATACTTAAGGGGTTTAAATTACTATATTATTGTCCAGCATTAGATCGCTTGGAACGGCGGCGCTAACACTTTGCTATGTGGCTATGGGAGCCGTGGAAGCTTACCACGTTGAAAGCATATGTGTATGGGATGTGGCTGCCGCCGAATTAATAATTCAAGAAGCTGGAGGTGTCGTTATAGATACTGCAGGTAAACATTAATCTCGCTATTGTTCGCCTTGGCTCTAATTGTTACACGAAATCGATGTTAACATTTTTGTAGGTGGAGAGCTGAATCTCATGAATCCTCAGGTCATCGCTGCATGCAACCTGAGTGTAGCGAAACAAATAGTTCAACTGTTCAAGGAAGCTGACTCCAAACCTCTGAATATAAATTTAACAGGAAATTGTTGATTTCGTTTGCATTCTAGTCAATAAATCATTTGTGCTTTTCTCACATACCTATTTTCTATTTTATAATTGATTATCCTCACATGTTAAGTCACTGTACTACAAAAACATCTACATGCAAGTGTAAAACGGAAAAACTCCTCGAAACTCATTAAATATAGATTGCTTGTATAAATACATGATTTTGCGAAAAGGGGCAAATTGATGTTTCTACTTAAATATACATTTACAAACAATGGTGTAATTACTTTAAAGTTATGCAAACAAAAAGAGTTATAGCAGCTTGTTAAAAAAAAGAAAAAATTAATATTTGTTTGAGGTACTCCTCTTCAATGGTGCTTCTTTTGATACATAAAACTAGCTCAGTGTCTTGATAACAGGAAAATCCTGTTGTCTTTTATAATTGTATTTAATTGACGAATACTCAGAAAACATTTCTCTAACACTACCACTTAATCTAATAATTGAGTAAATACTAGAAGGAATTGGTGCTGAGTATCCAACATACATAAATAAAAAAAATAAGCTGACTTCATTTCCCGTCTGTACATTGTCTCTGACATAAGTTTGGAAAAAACGTATATAATCGCAAAGTTCAGCGCACCCTCACCTGCGGTCCCATACTGGGCGGCATTTGCTGCGAGTGCGGGGGATATCCGGGCTGCTGCGGCGGCGGAGGTTGCTGCTGCGGAGGGGGTTGAGCCATGGGTGGTCCAACGGGAGGCGGAGGTCCACCTTGGTAACCCTGGGTAGGACTGTGCGGATGATGCTGCGGAGGTCCCATCGGACTTCCCTGTGGATTAGAAGGCGACGGAGATTGCTGAGGCGGGCCCATCGGACTCGGAGCTTGTGGCGGGGGCATAGGAGACGACTGTGGCGAAGGGCTCGCCATGTTGCTCCTATCGGAATCCAGTTTATCCCCCTAACGCCTCCTTCGTAGCAAACAATAAATTAAATTGACTTCTCCCCTGCTCCGAAACAAAAAACCCAAGGAAAAAAAGCACAATGGGCGTCTGTCCCCAAGCTAAAAAATGCGATAAACAAAGCCCTCAGAATGCTCAACTGAAGATGAACGCACCCAGGAAACGAAACGTTAATTGCTCAAGACGTTTGGATGTTTTGCTAATTCGGTTAAATGAAAAACGGAAAAAACGCTGATCGACGTTACCAGAGACCGTCTCCAACAATGGCTCGCGGCGACCCACCAACGGTACGGGAGTTACTCCAAACGGTAATACGGGCGCCGAAACACCCAACTTACCGTTTTGATATCCTCAGTGACACCCCCCACGAACTGGGAAAACTTATTCACTCAACTGGCCGAATATTCTTCACCGTACAACACGAGAAATACGCACTGCTAACGACACCGAAGACACACGCCACCGGCCATTTTACTCGTAGCCTCAATATTCGAGCTGACGCTGCGTTGCCAGCTTGCGAATGAATATTACACGAAACTTTCGTTACAAATTCGTATTATTCACGAGGGTCTCGTGCATTTGCAACAGCTATTTTCCCGACGATTATGCGCTACCTCGCCGAATCCAATTTTCGCTCCCTCATAAACTGAGATTACGAATTCCGCAACGCATTCTGTAACGCACGACGAGAGTGAAGAGCGATGACGCGCGCCAACTCTCAAACGATGCTTGGGGCCCTAAATTATCATTGTTCATGGCAACTGACGACGATTTTGCATATTGAAACGAAAATATTCGTTGGAAAACAGAGATACGCTTGATTCACCCTCAGCTAAAGTCATGACAAGTCCTTTTTTATTCGTGTCGGAGATATTCTCGGCCGCGCGCGACTAGAAGCGTTTATCGATCGATTTTTCGGCAGCTGTCGGTCGGGAAAGTGTCTCGCGGCAGCCAGCAAAAATGGCGTCGCTGGTGAGACTCGGCAGATTTGTCGCTCCCTTTGCGGCAAAGAAGACCGAGGTTTTTTACAACGTTGTTAGACCGAGTAAGCGACACTTAATTATTGTAAAGCGATTGTAAAAAAAAACCCGTTGATAATACCGTAAATATAATGTCACATACATTAGTGGCGCTTGTAGGTTAGTTACATAAGTGACTTGTGATTCAGACACTTTTTAATTAAATCGACCATGCATTCGATTGACAAACTTCAGAGGTTTATACAAACGAGGATTGGAAACCTGGTCCTTATCCAAAGACGGAGGAAGAGCGTAAAAGGGCTGCCAAGAAGTATGGCTTGTCACCGGAGGAGTACGAACCCTATCCAGATGATGGCAACGGTCTTGGTGACTACCCAAAACTGCCTTTGATAGGACGAGCCGCTCGGGACCCGTATTATCCATGGGACGATCCAGCGCATAGAAGAAATCTGCATGAGACTGTGAGAGCCTTTCATACGTGTTAATTCTTCATTTTGTTTTGTTTTTATACAATAAGTACTTTTTTGTAGCTTCACAGAGACGAAAATATCATTGGTGAGGATCGCTGGGATGCTGGTAAAAAACTTCCGGTGACTGAGAGATTTGCCTATTCAATGTTCTTCGGCGTTGTTGGAACAATTATGGTGACTTTCTGGTTATTTGATGGCAATATGTTTGGCAAATGGCATCCTCCGGTGGTTAGTATTTCTCTGGACTACATTATGAAATCACGTTTTAAACTTCAGAGAGGCTATTTTTGGATAAAAATGCAGATTTTATTGTCTTTTTTTCTTTTTTGCTAAAATAACAACTTTTGTAGAAACTCCCATGAATAATTGTTTTACCATTGTAAAAAAATCATCAGATCACATTGTAAGAAATTGTAGAAGTTGCATTTTTATGTATAATTTCGTTTTTATTTTCTATATTTGAGAAACGTTAACTATTATTATGAAAACTATGTATTGCAATTAAATGTGAAATAACTCTTACATTCTATGAATTCTTCATAATATACTGATTAATTGCTTACATAATACACCAAATTCATTAAATCTTTTACTCTTACAGATGGAAAAACAGATTCCAAAACCAGGTGTGGTGCACTACACCTTTGAGCCAGCTCGCTAAATTGTTAAACATATGTAAATTGTAGAAAGGATGCTAATCGAATTAATGAAATACAGACTTTTATCTAATAAGTGTTAGCCCTCTTTGCTTTATCCTTTCTCGTTGCAGTCACTTATTGTATTTAACACATTTAAATGTTAATAAACAAAACAATATTAAACAATTATTCTTACTTTTATTTCTGTATATTACAAGACTAGTAAATTTGGATAAACAAACATTCAAAAATGAGGAAAAAAATCCTTGATGTATATAATATGAAATGTTGGTACCATTAAAGCATCATCACGCGAATAGCGTGATTTCATCACTACTATTATGGCTGATAGTGGAGCGCGCGCAGTCGAAAAATCGCGAGACGCGAGAGCCACGCGCTACTGACAGTTGAGTTTCGCAACTGACGAAACATTTAAATATATTCACAACATGACGAGATCATGCGATCGAAGAATTTCGTAGTATTTAATCGACAAAAGCCGCGAGATGACGTCGAAAAATTCGCTCGAACTGACACTCGCGATTCTCAAACCGCACGCTGTGAAATCTCCCTTCGTGCTCCAGGTAAATGCATAACCTGAAAGCAAACTGGCGCTCAACACTTTTACCGAATTTATCAAGTGTAGCAACTTTTTGAATCGATACGAGTCTCGATAATGCCGAAAAAATGTTTAAAAGACGTAAAATATGTCCGCCGTTTGATGTCATTGCAAAATTCTGTGATAAAATATCTCTGCGAGCTGACGCCTTTGCACCAGACAAATACGTCGTTGTGTTCTTTCAGAAAATTCGCGATGTGATTCTCGAAAATGATTTCAAAATCATCAGAACACGAAGAACTGTAATGACGCGCGAGGAGGCCAATCTCTTTTATTCCGATCACAGAGGCAAGTTTTTCTTCAATCGTCTCATAACTTTCATGTGCAGCGGCCCTTCGGATATTCATATACTCGCGAGACACAATGCGATTCTCAGATGGAGGGAGCTGATGGGCCCTACTAAAGTCTATCAAGCTCAGTTTACCGCACCTGACACTATCAGGGGAATGCATGGTCTCTCAGATACCAGGAACGCCACACATGGCTCAGGTATTTTTTCCTTATGTTCGAGCGTCTGATTCCTAAAATACTAAATATTTGTTGCTAGAAGAAATAAATGGAAAGTACTTTTGCCAATAAAATGAGCCAAGTATCAAAACTTTGGTGTTTCAGTTTTCAGTCTTGTCGCAAAGAATTTTTATAACTGATTTGAATTATGGTAACAGATTTCGCACTATATTAATTGTTCATTTTGCCTACAGATTCACCTACTTCAGCGGAGCAAGAAATCAAAATATTCTTTCAAGAGTTTGATACCAAAAAGTGGTTTGAGAACGATGAGGTATTCTACAGTTTAGGTAGAGTACAGTTTGATCCCACTGCGTTTGTACATAAGATTGACCAAAGTTTAAAAGTCGGTGATGTCGCCGAAACATTACGTCCCGATTGATTTTTAATCTCAGCTAGGGGATGAATACTCAATGTAATTAATAGTGTAACGAAAATATTTATAATTGTACATTACAGCTATAAAGATCGTGAAACGATTATCCATGAGAAAAATAATCCATTTTATTTTTCCTTTGTACTTTTAATCTCGACATCTAGCTTTGTACCCGGCGACACGTTTACAGAACAATTATTTACAAATCGATGCAAGATCGCGACAATGATCCGCGACAAAACTAACGAAAAAATACAGAAATGGTGCATGGCACTCGACTGGTCAAGACAACACACGTCTTCTATCTACAATCGCGTGACCGAAACTGGGAATTTTGACAATTGAGAATATCACGCGTTTACTTTAACGTAAACTTTTGGCCGTGAAAAGACCTTTATGCCTTCTTCCAATTTGTTAAGCTGCGTCTCAATTTCCATCTTCCGCCTTTGGGACCTCAATGTGTCGGTTTTTATAGGCATCATATTCAACTCTTTTACGTACTCTTGATAATCTGGAATGAAAATGTAAGTAGAAAAAATTGTGCAGCAACTAAAAAACCACTAATAACGTGTTTCAAGGTGTTTCAATAACGTGTTATAATAACGTGTTTAAGAAAACGAAGAGGTACTTTTTTCTCGATTATACGCACGTTTTTTCAGCATGCGCAACGTCTCCTTGCGCTCCTCGTCTGGCAAAGGGACGTGTCCTTCAGGACAGTCAGGATGGGATGCCGCTGCTTTGATCTTCTCATCCCTCTGTTGCTGAGCTTCTTTTCTGTCGCGAATGTATCTGTCGCAAAGCAATTAAATAACACGAATTCTGTATGTCGCGCTATTTTATCAACTGATGAAGTGTTGATATCCCTGCTTAATAATTCCCATTGACACTGATAGAAACCGATCAAATGGACGAAATTCCGATTGAAACATAATCGGTTCAAACAGGTTTCAATCGGATTTTTGTCCATTTTATTGGTTCTAATCGGATCTTTTAACCAGGGATTCCAGAAACTTAATGGTAGATAATTTGGTGCAAAGGCTGGAATAGTTTATCGCTATATTTTCGCTCAACTCAGTACCAAGCATTACTGATATTTGCCAGATACTAAATTCCATTGTTTATTAATTAATCGAGCAACTAGGTCATTAACGCATCGATTGCAAATTATTCGTTCCATCGGCAAATGCCGTAAAATAACATTACGAATATTGCCTTCTCTTTGTATTCCAGCTTTTGGAATTTGAACGATTATGGATAGGATATTGAAAAGTGTGATAAGTTACTTTTAATGTCATACTTGGGGACAACTCCCTTGCGGTAACTAGCCGGCGGCACGCCGTTGTTCAGCTGTGTAGCCATTTTACTGGCAACCGTCGTTTTCTGTTTGTTCGATTTTGCATGATCCACATGATCCCCTGGAGCCGGAGGTGAGATCGAGTGCGAAAAACTTTGTCTTCGCGGACTCGTAGGCGAAATATCACCTCGATCCGATGGTAGACACTCTCGTTCCGGTGATCCGTCCGCATTTCTTATCGGCGACCTCTCGTTCTTTGAACTCCTACTTGACGGGTAGCTGAAAAGTTTTATTTGCATTAATTTCATTAATCGTCAGTGCTTTCACGGCTTGTAACAGATTTCCAGCAATTTGAAAGTATGGAGAACAGGAACAAGTTTTGAAATCAGAAACTACCGATAATAACTTTTTCAAAAATCACACCAAGAATGTTTGTAACCGACTTTTTCAAGAGGGTATATACGATTTGAGAACGATAGTGTGACCTCAAAAATCGTTATTTTAAAGAAAAAAAAAAAACATCGAAAAATGTTTGTGATTAATAGTATTACTAAGTGATGCAATACCGAATAACTCCCTCTTTGTACAGTGTTCCAATGTCTTCAGTGCTCAATGTCTGAATTCCTTGATTCCTGTACTTGATGCCGTAGTTTTCATTGTCATCCACAGCTTCGGAGTCTTCTTGCACTAGATTAGGTATCGAGGATGCTCTCGCTGCCTGATTCTCTCGAGTCTTACTCGACTGTGACCTCTCGTCCTTCTTAGATTTTACCAGAGACTTATTTTTCGCAGGACTCCTGTGAATCTTTTTCTCAGCTGCCGCATTCTTTCCCGGCATCGGATCGCTGACTTTTCTCTGAATACGATGCTCCTCGTCCTCTAAATTTGTGTCAGATCGCCTAAAATCCGCTTTCCTCGCAGGGTCTTGACTGTTTCGATTCCGAAGACTAGAATTTATTCTCGACGCGACGTTCTGATATTTGTCAACTGATTTTTTCTGCAATTGGAGCTTCTGCAAGTTTTCAACCTCTTTGGTGTGAAAAAACTGCTCCATGCGACGCAAGTTCTTGACATTCTCTTGAATAAAATTTTTCCTACGTGTCGGCTCTGTAATGCATGCGTTTCATATAATTACACCTTATATTTCTCATGAACGAAAAATTCGGTTAAAAAATTGACGTTTGTCGTTGTGAACTCACTCGGGTTCGGGAATATCCCCTTAAGAGTCGCCATCGACGTTGATGTGACGACGTGCGATTTAGTTGCTCCGATTACTTTATCAATACCGGAGTAGACACACCGGCATCAATAATTCAGGGCTAACGTAACGCGGACGACTCCAATAATAGACGCGACTTCACCACCTCGTCAAGTGCATAACCAGCATTCTCGATCCACGCGGTTCCATCCAACACCAACGAAAATTCACTTATATCCCGGACATTACTTCAATTTATCGTGACGCTTCCGTTGCCAAAACAGTTTTGTTTACTAGCGAGAAGCATGGCCGCCCTGGCGCAAGGAACGCTCAAAACAAAAGCACGCAAGCATCTGACAGGTGCTGCGGCCGGTCGGAAAATATTCTGCGGTGCTTATGCTGCAGTTTATTATACTTCGATCTATAGCAATGGAGCCAACAAGTGCTGCATAATGAAACTTCCAAATTTTTACACTGAAAATATATTAACGATAGATCAGACGATATAATTATGAGACTATATATAGGGCGCGAATTTTCCTTCAGCGTATTATAACGCCCAAGGTTGTCAAACAGAATTGAATACGCGCGCAATTAAGCAAGTCGTCGCCGTCTTGTAGGCGCCGTCTTTCGGATACTTTTGTAAGTCACAACGTCATGCATTACAAATAATTCTTGTTAAAAATTGTTTAAATACGTAATATAGCATTGAATAATACAAACATGTATTAAAAGTTCTACTTTTCTTTTAACTTCCGTTGCAGACGATTATTATGATCGTCGCTTTTGATCTTTAAAATTAAATTGAATTTTGAAGACCTAACTTGCAATCTCTGCATGTGCGATCGCTTATTCCATCCCGCAACCCTTCCATGTCTCAACTTTTTTTTTTATATGTACATATATAATTTTATTAAGAGCGCTTGGTGCAGGTTATCGATATTCGAAAGTCTTCGCAAGCTGATCCAAGCAAGGTCACTGGACCTTACATAAAGATAAAGAGTATAGACTCTCGCTGTTCGAGTGTCTCTCCAACAGTCGACGACCACAGCTACAGCTGAAACGTTGGATAATTGGAGTAGAGCGTATAAAATACCGAATTAAGATGTCGATTGATCCGGTGTGTATCGGTTTTTAATCACGTTTGAATTTATTCATCATAACGATATTTATTTCGTAATCGATGTTGTTAAAATGATTAAAGTTACGATTAAAGTTGTAATAAAATTATAATTTGTTATAATAATAACGTAGGAACATGAAAAGGCGTACTCACCAAGCATGTGGAGCAAGAGATTTTCGAGTACAGACATTATGGTGCATTTTACCCAACTAGCGAAAAAAGGTACGTGACACTTTAATTTATGCTATTGTGTATCCGAAAAACGGATGAATTATTGTTATTTTCTTGCGTAAGTTACGAACAAGGTACAGTCAACTGTGAGCTGTGAGTTGGACGTTTCTTACGGGATCGGGGACCGGGCGAAATACGATATTTACGGCAATGATTTACCCAATGGTAATGTTTTTTTAAAAACACTTATTTTAATTGATGCTCAACTAAGAACAGCATTTATTCATACACGTTAATAACTTATTTATTAATAAAATAACGAATTGACCAGATGCTCCAGTTGTTATATTCATACATGGTGGATACTGGCAGGAACTGAGTAAAGAATTCGCCTGCTTCCCCGTAGAAGCTCTAGTTTCCGTGGGCATCAAAGTATTCGCAGTTGGTTACAATCTCTGCCCCGAGGGTAAACCGATTTTTGGCGCGCCGCGTAACAATCACGCTTCATTTCCTATACATACGCACCTCTTAACTTTTCAGTTACCGTGAGCGATATAGTGGCTCAAATTAAGAGCGCCACGGAAAAAATCCTTAAGTGTGTCCGAGACTTTGGATCAAAGTGAGCGGGAAATTCTTCGTTAACTCGCGGATTTTTAGTTACGACGCATTTAATGTAATTTCTTCGAATTTTGTACAACAGACGCGTTTGGATAGCTGGCCACAGCGTTGGGGCTCATTTGGCCGCGAGTTTACTTCACGATAAGGAGTGGCTGGCTTCAATGGAGAGCAACAAATGTTTGCAATTAATAAAAGGTCTTATCTTGATGGGTGGAATTTATAATTTGGAGCCTCTGCTCAAGACGAGTTACAACGAAGCTTTGAAACTGAGCTCGTGAGTTTATTGCTCTTCGTAATCAAGGGCACGGATGACCATATTATAAAAAAACGAGTTTGGACATGTTTCTATTTTATATTTTCTACATTGCAGGGATGAACTGAAAAATCTCAGCTTCGGATCTTTGGACATGAGTACGAGCAAACCGATCAGCGGTATTAAAGTTATCGTGACTGTTGGCGAATGCGACACACCGATATTCATACAAGAATCGAAACTCTACGCTCAGGTATCAAAAATATAAATTTAATCGACTACATCTCCTAAGATTTCATAGTCAAGAGACGTCGCAGCGTCTCGACGAAATTGGATTTTATTTCTGAGTATCCCGAACTCAAATGTTTCAGAAACTCATTGATTTTGTTGACAACGTTGAATTCGTGTTACTCCGCAACAACATCGATCACTTCGACATTCTCGAGAATCTCATAGATCGCGATTTTGTACTGACGAAAATGATCATTGAACACGTTAACGCATAGCGAGGTTTGTAAGCGACGCCGCCCTAACTTCTTTTTACTAGTTACTAGTGTATTACGACACATCCGAATCTTGTGTGATGTTCTCGTTTTGTTTACAACATTATACACATTTTTTATGAAGAATTTCTTTTTTACTATGATATATTCTAATTGCTTAAGTAATAAGCGATACAATAATGTGGCCTTCCCAATCGATACACGTACGGATCATCTCGCCCATCAATCGCTCTCCAGTTTGTTTAACGAGCCTCATAAAGTTGCCTGGGTTTTAGCCTCATAATGTTGCCTGTATTTTACTCACAGATTTTCGAGACCTTTCCGAAAATATTAATTAACAATTGACTCTCGTCACCAGGAATTTATATTGCAACCGAGCATGACTTTTTTTTATTTTTCTCAGAATTTAACCAATTGCGATATAATTTACTGAGTTACAAATTATTCGAATAAATATAAATCTCGGATTTCGTTAGTTGCCTGGTGGGTCACGTTGCAACGAGTCTACACAACTTAGCTCAAGTATGGTACGAAATAAAAAATAAAAAAATTATACACATTTGTTCAACGACCTTCCGAACTCTCCTAACTTCCACGAGATGCTCAACGCGAAATATTCACGATTGTGAATATTGATTGTGAAAAAATGAACTTCTATGGAATGTACCTGTCTATTAAACATACTCGTCATCATCATGGCATTGGAATTGAAGATGAAATCCTCTTTTATGTTGTTTTATTGTATGTTGAGGTAAACATTAATATGGCCAATCGGTCGTATTAATGTTTACCTCAACATAGAATAAAACAACAGAAAAGACGATTTGGTCTTCAATTCCAATACCATGATGATGACGAGTGTGTTTAATAGACAGGTACATTCTATAGAAGTTCATTTTTTCCTCTATCGGGAACGATCTCGTAATTTTACCGATTTTGATCACCAGGCCGAGTAACTTTGACCACGTTAGCTTTCTGCGGTTGAACCGTTTGAACGTTGTTCGGCATTCGTAGCTTTAGAACCGCCGGGACAGTCGATCCCGCGCCATTCACCACTTTAACAGCAGCCACAACAGGTGTAACATTCGTTATTTTTTGCTGTTGCTGAGTCGTCCCGCGTTCGGCTCGCTGCTCTCGGTGAATCTGCGCGTTCTCCGAGGACGTAGCCGGTCGCGTTATGTATTTCCCATTGCTCAACCGCTGCACCAGTACGTTAGTCGGCATTTGCGCTGTTTTGCTTTGCTGAGGGTCCTTCGGCCGTGGCTGAATCGACGTCGAAGTAGCCGAAGTACCTCGAATTTGCTGAGACGGATTCGGCAGCCGTGGCTGCGACTGTGGAGCTCGTATCGACGTCGAAGTCGATCGCGATTGCGGCCCCCGAAACGTCGTCGAAGTCGCGCGTGGCTGGAATTGCGGCGCTTGAACTGGCGCCGAATTCGCGGGTACCGTGATAAATCGCGTCGTATTTGGGGGCCGCGTCGCCAGAGTCGCCGCGACGTATTTCCCGCCTACCTGCACTAACTGAACTTGATTTGTCTGTTGCAAAGGCATACGCGGTGCTATCTGAGATACCGAGCGTGCGACGATCGTCGAATTGCCAATCGGCGGTCCAATTGTGACGGGTGTGGTTGTCGTCGACACTTCGGGAGGCCGCGAGGCTCCACCGATTTTCCGTATTTGAAGGTTGCTCGGTATGCGCGAGGGTGGTATCACAACCACTCGCGTTACGCCCGACGATTTCTGAGACGCCGGGCGTGCAACGGGCGTCGAAGTGCCAATTGGCGGTCCAATTGTGACTGGTGCGACTGTCGCGGACGATTCGGGAGGCCGCGAGACTTTCCTTATTTGAAGGCCGCTTGGTACACGCGGGGCTGGTACTACAACTGTTCGCGTTACGCCCGGCGCAGTCTGAGATACTGAACGTGCAACGGGCGTCGAAGAGCCAATCGGCGGTCCAATTGTGACTGCTGTGTTTGTCGCCGAAACTTCGGGTGACCGCGATATAGCAGGATTTTTCGCAGTTTGAAAGTTGTTCTGTACGCGCGAAGGCGGTATTGCTACTGGTCGCGTCGCGCCCGACGAGAGTTTTATAAACCTCGAAGTCTGGCCATTATTTGATTGGGCTGTGAATGTCGTTGACGACCCTGGGCCAACGACAGTGACTGCCTGAACAGACACCAATCTACCCGCCGCCGCTGACGATGCGACGTTGTTCGTAGCGTCGTTCGACGAAACGCCGACATTGGTTTTCGAATTTTGTACAACTGTTTTTCGTCCGGGGATGACGTTCACCACTGATATCTCCTCTTCCGTGTTTTCCGACGCTTCCGACTTCTTCCCGTCCTCCTCGTTCGTTGCTTCCGGGCATTCCTGGCTGGACTGCCAGGATTCCGGTTGCTTCGCGAATGACCGTATCCGTAGTAGCTGCCCAGCCTTCTCCTCATGCACCGGCTCCTCATCCTCACCGTCCCCGGTATCAACTTCCGCGAGAGTTACTACAAAAGATGCAACAGAAACGTCATCCGAAATTTCGATCGCGGCTTATCCTCTTGTTAGATTTCACGCTCTTTCATTTTTTTCGCGTTCCGCCAATAAGTTTAGAACACAAACCTTCGATCGGCATAGCTTCCGTTCCTGTAGAATTTTTCGGCGACGACGTTGGCGATGCGGCTCTCTCCGCGGCCGTTGGCTCGCTCGATTTCACGTTATTGTTTTGCGATATATGCGTTTCCTCGACTGCCGTTACATATGCTTCGGACTCGGACTCATCCTCGGGGGCTTCTGATATAACTTCCAGGACCGGTGCGGTATCTTTGTCCCCCTTTTCGCTCTCTGTATCGCAGTCCTCGCCGACCACCGTCTCGATTTCGCTCCCGTCATCGCGATTCGTTTTTGCATCGATATCCTCTTCGACTTCGTCTTCTTCCATGTCTTCGTCCTGTTCCATGTCTTCGTCTTTTTCCATGTCTTCGTCTTTCTCCATGTCATCGTCTTTCTCCATGTCTTCGTCTTTTTCCATGTCTTCGTCTTTTTCCGTGTCCTCATCATCGTCGTCTGCTTCGCTAGGGCTATCGTCTTTGTCCTCCGTTTTACCCTCTTCCTGCTTTTTCACGAACTCTTCGAAGATTTTCTTCTCGTTCGCTTCTGCAACTACCTTGTTCTTCATCAGTCTTTCAGTCAATTCGGGATCAGACGACGCGGGATCGACGCTGTTGTCCAAGTGCAGCGAGAATGTATCCCAGTAATCGCTCTGTCGTGCTTCCTGCAGGTGTTTGCCCAATTGTGTGAAGGCCTTTTCCGCTGGAATACCATTTTTTGAAATTATATATCGCTTTAAGTTGGATGCTGAAATTGGCAAACAAAGTTAGCAGTTGCCGCTCGCCACTGACGTTGCGTCTTGTAACTACCGTCGGCCAGTTTCAGTGTCATTGTTACACATATTCCGGATTATGAAACTAATAAAACTACTTCGTTACATTTATTTTCCGTTAAGAGGCAGTGGCACTTACCTCCACCCCGCAAAAAGGTTGAAACCTATTTTCTCGCAAAATACTCGGCAGACAGAGCTCAGATTTTGAGAAAATATGGGGAAGTATCGCAGAATTGGGCTAAGCTTCTGGGTCCTCGATCCTCGAAGCCGTTTGTTCAGGAGAATCGAAAAATAAACAGGTGCGAGAGTGACAGCGCTAGGTGCGAGAGAGAGCCCTATAAGCGTTTAGCATTGGGCGACGAAGTTCCGAGCGAAGTATCACTGCCTCTTAAGTTGTGTACATAAGAAAATAAGTAGGGTAAGGAATGATTGAAAGAATGATTGAAATGAATGACATAACACGCATAGATAACAAAAGTAATAAAAACAGCACCATAAAATCTCATTATGATATTGATTGAATGATGAGTCTTATTTTGTTGCAAATGATCTTCATTCATTTATGTAAAAATAAAATTATGCGCGTTTGTCAATCGTTTCTGCAATACCAATTAAGCAAAAATCAATTAAACGAATGGAATATTATAGAAACGAATTTTCAACCGACAGCAGTGGGCGAGCGGTCGGTGCATGGCTTCGGCGATCTCCCATGTTAAGCAGCTCGACTCACGGTCGCTACTTGGATGGGTGACCGCTTAGCCGTGCACTAATTTGCACGTCAACTGTTGAGCGGGAGGCAGTTTTTCTGAGTTTCTGATGTAACCTCATGCAACAGACACTCAGAAAAATATAGCCGCCTGTATCGGCACAGGTTTTCCGCAGTTTCCCTGTGCCCTCGTGCAAATGCGATACAGTAGTGCATTAGGAAAGAGTGGCTGCGGGTAACACTCTGGGGGGGAACTCAATAAAATGACACGGAGGGGAATACAAGGAATGAAAGGGCATCAAGGGGAGTGGGGAGAAAAAACGTAAAAACCTGAAGAAGGTATACGTAGGAATCAAATAAAAAAATAAAAAAATAAATAAAAAATAGAAACGAATTTTCTAGACATTTTCTCGTATTGGTTTCCACAAGTGAAAGATTGCCATTCTCGCGATACATTGAAATTGTTGTAACACCGATTATTGCATAAAAACTCACCCAAATTTTGCATAGCTCGCTTAGTCATGTTCATTTTTCGTTCTTCGTTGACCTTTTCCACGCACTCCAGAATATCCACGTAATCCGGGAATATCAGTCCATCGACGAATGACTTACCCTTCGCGACTTTTTTCTTGCTAAACGAGAGCTTCGAATTGATAAAACTATTGATTGCCTGATCGATGGATGGAATCTGCGTTACGCGGAGATGCTTGGGACGAAGATAAGAGCGTCCGGCATCCGGATGTTCGTGCGTGTACTTGCACATCAAAGTGTACAGTTCGACCATTCGCTCTTTGTACCGATCCAATTTGATGTAGTGGCTGTTGTTTTCATCGTCGAAATTAACCTCGGCTTCTTCGTACTTTTTGATCATTTTTTGGCAGTCCTTCATCGCTTTTTCTATTTTCTTTATCTTTTGTCTAACCCTCCTCGCTTCTTCGCTGTCCTCTTCTTCTGCGTCCTCGTGTTCCACCTCCTCCTTCCTGTCCCCTGTGTACGCCATTCTCTTCTTGGCTTTCATGTCTTTCTTCAGTATTTGCACATAGTGATAGACAACCGCCTTTCCCTTCAATGATATTAACTGGCGTTTTTCGTTTACGGTATCTCGGAACGCCTTAGAAGCTGCGTACGCCGGATTTAGCTGTTCGTAGTAATGCTTCAGCTTTTCGACGATTCTTTCCATGTCTGGGCAACGGTCGGTCTGCAAGCAGAGACTCAGAAAAGCAGAAAACGTTTCCTCCGCATCCTCTGGAACAGGCTTCTTGTCTATCACGACCAACCGCGGCTTATCGTCTGCTTCGTCCGGTGATTTTGAGCATCCCGGCTGCGGATTAAAGTCCACTGATTGAGACGAATCCTTGCTCCGCTTTTTAGCTGTTTCTGGACTCGATAGTTTTCGCTTCAACGATGGAACTACCGACGATTTATTTTTGTCCGGCGAGTTTGAGTTGGCGGGTTTTGTCTCTGAATCTTTGGATCTTGACTCTTCTTCGCTGACTCCACGCGAAGCTCCGGCATCCGACGCCTTAGAAGAAGACGATGTGGAGTCTTTCGAAGATGTCGATGACAATCGTTGGGGTTTTATTCGCTTGATTACTTTTTCGTCATTCTCAGTCCGAGTCTCGAGACTTTTGGCTTCAGACTCCGACGAAGGTTTTGACGTACCGCTACTCGCAGTTGTTGTCGTTAGCGATGAAATAACAGAACTCGTCTGTTTAATTCCATTAATTAGGGCTTCAGTTTTGCTCAGAAGATCCTTCTTCAAATCGTCATTTAAAATTTGGCAACTCGTGACACAGGGAGATTGAGATTTTTTTGCGCCCTTTGATGTATCGTTAGTAGTTAAACCCTCAGTATTCTGTGCAACTTCTTCATTCGCCTTGGAAGTGCAATCGCTGGAATTCGAGAAAAGAGTCTTGGATGCATTCTTCTCGGACGTGGTTCTCGAAGCCTTCGATGGGTTCATCGCCGGGAGAATTAGCACCTCGGGCGATCTTGGAGAGTCGCCAGTTGTCCGGGAATCATCAGATTTCTTTGGAAGACGATCATCTCGACCCGTACGGCTCGTAGATGTTGTTGAAGCATCCTTTGAACTCTTATCCGTGTCATCAACTTTCGACGACGTAGGAAAACTCTTGGGCTTATCGTGCCTCGATTTTGTGCTTTTCACATGTGTCTCCTTCTCAGCCGTGCTTGTCGAAATAGTAGCATTCGATCCTTCAATCTGCGCGTTCCCAGAAGACGTTACATCACCGCCTCGCTTTGCACTTTCAGCGACTTTCGTGTCCGAATGACTATGCACGCTTTTTACAACTGCAGAACGAGAATGTTTAGAATGTTCTCTCTCCTTGACTTTTGCGACAGGATTTACGACTAAGCCAGCAGCGTTTTCGGAAGTGCCCTTCAAATTGCGAGATTTCGGGACATCATTGATTCTGCCGTTGGATTCCTTCGAACTGCTGCTCTTTGATTGCAGCCTTTGTACATTGTTCTGAACAGGTGGAACTGTGGCTCTCGAATCGCTAGATGTCAGCCGATTGGTTGATCCTGACAGTTCCGATATTTTTTTTACAGCAACTTTGTTAAGTGGCAGTGATCCATTTTCAATCCTATCTTTCGAGACCTCCCCTGTAGGCTTGCCGCTGTGTTCCTTGATTGCTGTGGTAGGATTGGTACCTTCGCTGTCATCTTTTACGGGTGATTCAATGATTATCTCCTCGATATTGACTTTCTTAGTTTTAGTTCTTTTAATATGTCTGCTGTCCGAGCTGTTGGAATCATCGGAGCTCTTTCTCTTCATACTGCAAACCATGGTATCTTTTCGCTCCTCCTTTGGCTTGATTTTTGCCGCAGTGAATGCATGTTCCGTCTTAACTTTCTGCAAAGTACAATGTATTCAGTCGTCGAGCAGCGACAATAAAGAATATGAAAAATGCAAATATGTAATATGAATATGAAAAATATGATCAAGGTCAGAAGGCCCTTAACTGATTTTTCATCTCTCCAGGAATTCTGAGCTTATTAAGAAAGTCGATTTTTAATTGCAAAAGGAAAAAAAAACATATATATCTATCTATATCTACAAAAATCTCGTTCGTATTGCCGAAAATAAAAATAAAAATTTCCCGCCGAAAATACATCGAATTATGACACCTGCTAAATGAATGTGAATATCAATGCGCGATGCCTACCTTTTGCGGCAATTTGTCATGCGCAAATTCGTCGTCCGACGACAGACATATAACATCGTTATCTCCCATAGTTTATTTTCGCTCGGAATTGTCGCCACTCTTCCATCGGTCGCCACGGTTAAGTTGTCATGATTATTATTCTGAAATGATATATTCCGATGATGTGTTTGACAGTTGTTATGTATAGGGTTAATGGCGTTATGACGACCATATATTGGGTGCATCAGTCTCGTAAGGCATGCACGAGTTGCGAAATTCAATATTTCACGTGAACAACGCGAATGCCAAACTTCATTGCATAGTACCCGTTTCGGTCGTTGAAATTGGCGAATATTTCCGCGGATTGGATGTAAAAGTGGTAGGATGCACGCCCGGACGCGAAAAAGCTTGATGCACCAACGAACGTTCAACGCCGAGCCACAGGATCACTGTATGGAGTCGATCTCTACTGCGTTTCCCTGTGACCGTTAATCTCTGTTCCCATTTGGTCCTTCACCGGCTGCGATAGTGTCGATAAAACAAAGTGTAATCGTACCCTAATGGTCCATTTCAGGTCAATTAATCTGGACAATTGTGGATGGCCCTATTGAAAATTTGAACCGAACACAACAATCCTGGCTGGGCCAATTGGCTTCAACATAATGGAGACTCGACCACTGTAAAGGCGGACTCGCGACTTGTCCACAAGGAAAGTTGTGTCGCTGCCCATGAAAACCAGCCACTTTAATCGACCAGCGATCGAGGTTACTGGACTTTTCCTATTTTTCGAAATAATTCGTCAAGTTATGTATTGTAAAGTACTAATTGATTATTGCTGAAAAGGTAAAAACTATCATTGCGGTGAATTAATGATGGAACGAAAGTGTACGGTCATATTACCGATGCAGTCACCTACGCGAGAAAAATTGGAGAACTACATGTCTGTCTCTCTCAGATCGTTTTTGAGCGCCAGCAGTGCGAGAAAGATAACAAAATCGCCAGTAAATATTTTTGCCAATTTGCCATGGTCGGTTTTTCGGATGAAAGGCGAGAACGACAAACTACAACATTTTGAGATGGCGTCCAGTATTTTCGACTTTTATCCGAAAAACAAATCGCGTCGGAAATATTCACTTTACAGTTTTTCTTACCGACCAAAATTAATCGTTGTTGGCTAGCAATGTCCCGAAAACGCAAAAACCCGAAAACTGTTTTACCCCATGAGATTTAGTTGTTTGGTGTTGCGCCCCAAGAGGGCAGTGTTAGAGAGAGGCCGAGACGAGTGGTGCTCAAAGAAATAAAATATTTGTTTGTAATGTTATTTAATCGAAAACAAAAATGCATAATTTGGCATTGGTGTTTATGTACATCTCTGCTCCCCACTTTCTCTCTCTCTCGTCTTAAAGATATCTTTTTTTCCGAAAAAAGACGTCTTAAAGTAATCTTTTTTTTTTCGAAAAAAAGACGTCTTAAAGACATCTTTTGACGAAAAAAAGACGTCTTAAAGACATCTTTTTTCCGAAAAAAGGCGTCTTAAAGACATCTTTTTTCCCGAAAAAAGACGTCTTAAAGACATCTTTTTTTCCGAAAAAAGACGTCTTAAAGACATCTTTTGACGAAAAAAAGACGTCTTAAAGACATCTTTTTTCCGAAAAAAAGACGTCTTAAAGACATCTTTTTTTCGAAAAAAGACGCCTTAAAGACATCTTTTTCCGAAAAAGAGACGCCTTAAAGACATCTTTTTTCCGAAAAAAGACGTCTTAAAGACATCTTTTTTCCGAAAAAAGATCACTTTGAGACGGAAAAAAAGATAACTTTAAGTTAACTTTTTTCGGCAAAAAAAGATCTCCAGCGGCATTGATGCCACAGTGCGCACATTTTTGTGGTATTCGGCACACAACCAAATTTTTTCCCGCCACTGAAGAGCTTAACAATAACAAATATCTTATTTATTCTAGGCATAAACATGCTACTTCATGTCTTGATTCAGCGGTTATAGACCAGGAGAGAGAGAAAGTGGGGAGCAGAGATGTAAATAAACACCAATGCCAAATTATTGTTTTTGTTTGCATTTTTGTTTTCCATTAAATAACATTACAAACAAATGTTTTATTTCGTTGAGCACCACTCGTCTCGGCCTTTCTCTATCACTGCCCTCTTGTGGCGCAACACCAAACAACTGAATCTCATGTGGTAAAACAGTTTTCGGGTTTTTGCGTTTTCGGGACCTTGCTAGTCAACCGTCGTGATGTGCTACGTTCTCTCTTGCTCCCATCTCACCAAGACTTTGTTTCTCTCTCTCTCGTATTGCGGCGGTTCAGTCGGTATATCACAATCACCTTAATATGATTGCTGTTTGAAGTCTCCAAACTATTCACTGTTACTACTTTTACCACTTTTACTACGTTAATAAGTATTCAAGGTTTAGAACAAAACCGATAGGCGTAACTAATTGCATAAATGACTGCGCTTTCGAGTTTCGGGAATCCCTGCCCACAGTACCAGGCACGAACACCGACGCCAACTTTCCGCGAGCGCTGCTGGCCGAGTCACAAAGCGGGGGTGACGCGTATCCCACCTTGTGAATTTCCGTGCTCACGAATCACTCGGCACATTGTATGCCGCGTTAAGTTCGCCATTGCTTGTTACACGTGTGTTTAAAAACTATCATAATGGCAGAAATAGGTAATTGAACAAACAATTTGGCAATGCGATTGATCTTTAAGCTTGTTAATAATTTTTCTTTTCGGTGTTTCGATGATCTTCGGCTCAGATTCGTCCGATGATAAGATTTTGTGTCATGAGTTTCGCGGCAGCATTCGGCTGTAAACACGTGTTCTTCGGGATACTCCGATAATATTTTTACAGTGATATACGTCCAGGTTCTGCAAAACTGTCGATTAATCTTCGATTGCTGTTGATACTCGCTTCGTTGGACGTAAATTTTATTTCCGCGGGGGAGTTTCTTCAGTTTGATCTCTAGGTTATGTGGAATGTGGGAGTACAAAAATTGAATTTTTCTGTTTCAGAGAAAACGAAGAAAAAGAGCAAGAAGAAGACGCTGGGCGAGGTTCAGACCGCAATGAAGTGCCAAATGGAGCCGTCAGATGAGATTGTCAAGCTCGACTGCAAGGATTGGCCGTTGTTGTTTAAGGTGAGTTTTACGCGGCGTCGTAAGTGGTCAGGACATTTCAACAGTCAATTTTAACAAGTACAGAAATCTTAATCATGAAGATAAACCAATATTATTGATTATGTATTGATGGTGATTTTAAGATTATACAAAATTAAAGTGGTGAATTCTGCAAGAAAAATAAAGTTAATTATATTTCTTCAGTAGCATTTAACATATATATTTTTTAACATTAACAATGAGCATTCATTGCTCCAACCGTAAATTTATTAAATTTAATCAATTACATGGAACAACATTTTCAATATAATATAAGTTCAATTGGAATTATAGATAATTCAATTTGTCAATTATAGATAAGTTCAATTGAAGTTTCTACTCCAATTGGACTTGTCAAATTTTTACAGAAAGTGATATTTACATTTGACATTTGATTTCTTTTTTATTCATATTGGAGTAAATTGTACTATTCAGATTCAAACATTTTTTTTTTTGCAAAGTAGTTTCAAAAAAGTTCTATACGGATTAACAATGATATTGCACAGCAAACATAATTTAAAAAACACCCTTATTCAGATAAGCTTACAGAGTTATTTCTAACAAAAATGTTGTAAACAACAGTTTAAAGTAGTATGTAAAGAAACAGATGCAAAAATAAAAATTGAATTATGAAACTATAGGGTAACTTATATGGCCACTGTCAAGCATTAGTGTTTCATCATTTTTATGCACAACTCAAAAGTTTTCAATGATTACTGATGAAAGTCCACGAAAATTTCAGAACTTCGACAAAATGCTAACCCGCACCAAACACTTCACTCCGCTGACTAGCGGCTCGACGCCGCTCCACAGAACCCTTTCCGAGTACGTAAAGTCGGGATGCATAAATCTGGACAAGCCTTCGAATCCCTCGTCTCACGAGGTCGTAGCCTGGATCAAGAGAATTCTTAAGGTTGAAAAGACCGGTCACTCGGGTACTCTCGATCCCAAGGTATCCGGATGTCTCATTGTTTGCATCGACAGAGCGACGAGATTGGCGAAATCGCAGCAATCCGCCGGTAAAGAGTATATTGCAGTTTTCAAGCTTCATTCGGCGGTCGACAACATTCTCAAGGTAAAGAAAATTTGCTGTTCTCTCGAAATTAAATGAATTTCCGCGAAAGACACAGAGTCTCATAAGTCTTACGAATGCAATCGTTTAGATAAATCAAGCGCTGGAAAGATTACGCGGTGCGCTGTTTCAAAGGCCTCCGCTGATATCGGCGGTAAAGCGACAGCTGCGAGTCAGGACCGTCTACGATAGCTGGTTTCTCGATTATGATGCAGATAGAAATATGGGTGTATTTAAAGTGAAATGCGAGGCGGGTTCCTACGTGAGAACGATATGCGTACACTTGGGACTATTCTTGGGCACGGGATGTCAAATGCAAGAACTACGAAGAAACCGATCGGGCGTACAGAGCGAAAAAGATCACATGGTTACTATGCACGATATCCTCGACGCTCAGTGGTTATACGAGAATCACGGCGACGAGTCGTACCTGCGAAGGGTCATCAAGCCACTCGAAGCTCTTCTCGTTAATCACAAGAGGATAATCGTCAAAGACAGCGCGGTAGGTGCAACCGAGAAAACAATCATTAACGTAGAGTCCAATAAAACACGATTCCCAATAAACTAATTCGTCGCAATATTTCGAACAGGTGAATGCTATATGTTACGGAGCGAAGATCATGTTGCCTGGTGTTTTGATGTACGACGATGGAATAGAGTTGAATCAGGAGATCGTAATCGTTACTACCAAAGGAGAAGCCGTAGCTCTAGGTTTGTATCGTAATAATTACGAATATTCGCGGTGAAAAATGCGAAAAGCTTTTTTTCGATGTGACTGTAAATGAAATCGCTAATCGTTTGACGCAATTTCTTTCAGCTATCGCTTTAATGACCTCGCCAACGATGTCCGCGTGCGATCACGGTGTTGCCGCGAAAATCAAGCGAGTCATAATGGAGCGAGATGCCTACCCGAGGAAGTGGGGTCTTGGTCCTAAAGCTTCGGTGAAGAAGCGTATGATAGTCGAAGGCAAGTTGGATAAGCACGGAAAGCCCAACGAAAATACACCCTCTGACTGGCTGACCAATTACAATGACTACACAGAGATCAAGGTAAGACGTCGTTGACTGGCAACTATCATTTTTTCTTCGTATCTGTATCGATTTGGCATAACCGTCTTGTTTTATTCAGACCGAAGAAAACGGCGTGAAAGAGTTGGCTGGTAAGAAGAGAAAACACGACGAAACAACCGAGGCACCCGTTGAAGCTCCAGCCGCGGCGGTCGAAGCATCGGCTGCAGAAGTTAAGGCAGAGCCCACCGAGATGGAGGTTGACGAACTTTCGTCGCCCAAGGTTAAGAAAGAAAAGAAGGAGAAGAAGAAGAAGAAGAAGGACAAAGATGGCAAGGAAGACAAAGAGGAGAAACAGGATGGAAATGAAACTTTGCCGACGGAAGGGGAAGCAGAGTCTCAGGTAAGTTTGCGATAACTGAACGGCCGAACTTGAACTTATCGATGCAAACAGTTTTTGTCGTCCTAAAGTACATCTACAGAAATCGCGTGTTTAACGCTCTAAAATCGCATTTTCAGGAAGCACCACAGAAAGAGAAGAAGAAGAAGAAGAAGAAGAAGAGCAAAGAGGCTGAGGCTGAAGCAACGGAAGCATCTTAATTCCATTCAATATATCAAACCCGAAAAGCGCGCATGTACATTTCTACGAAAATTTATCCATAGTTATGAGGATATGGAAAAAAGAAAACTTAAAAAAAAACAGAAGTTTATTTTAAATATAGGACCAAGTATGGTGTGTAAACGGGATGAATCGATTTCCATGAAGATCCTGCAGTAGAAAAGTATTTTACTACTTGCGCGCAACTATCCCTTTGTCGTAACTTCCTGCTCGTAAAAACCAACGAAACGCCACTTCGTACAGACCCCTCAACGGCTCCAAAAGCTGAGAACCTTAGCGTTCGAAAAATATATGGTCTTGTATGGAAAATACGCGGTTGCCAACTGCAATTCCGAGTCGCTTCGTAATACATGTAAATAGAATCTAGAGGATTATCCGTTCAAACGGTACCTCGAGTCCTGAAACTGCTCCATAATTTAGCCGTTCGTTATCAACGGCCAAAAACCGGATCGATGCGTGCGACGAATTTCCATTAAGAGCGCACTATAGGAGTCATCCTCATCCTTTGCCTCAGTCAATTTTTGCTATTCACATTTTTTTTCTCGAATTTCATTTTTATTACAACCGTACATCTAAGATGAATATAATTTGCTGTTACGGAAGAATTATCTTTTTGATGGCGATTTACTATTTTCAATAAAAATATTACATCAAACAGGCTTCCTTGTTATTTCTTTTTTCATGTTTGGGTTTTGCCGCGTCTGGAGAGATATTGGAACACTTGCCACTCAAATGTTTCAGAACATGTTGTACTCTTGATGAAAAGTGTTTTTATATGAAAACAAAACGTCCAAGGTTTTCGCGCGATAAATATATAAAAAGTGTTTGTATTGAAATTGATGTACCTTACAAAGACGTGTATTTTTCATTATTTTGCAAAAAGAACTTTAATCGTTACATTGTGAGAATCGGTTATTTGAATACAACAGTGTCGAGCATCGCTCCCAAACACTGAACGATGTTCGTCGACATGAGCGTATCCACCTTCTCTTCCAGATGACGCTTGGGATCCTGCTTACCGACGTTCTTTATCGCCAATTGCTCTGGCGTCATTTTCTCTTCATCCTCCAACGCCTGAAACATCAGTAACAATATCCCTCTTTTAAAAAGTTCATGAGTAATGGAAAGCATTGTTAGCAAACTATTAGAGCTGTGATTGGTTGCCAAGAAAGTCCGTGATAAACAAAATCAGTTTGGTGTCAAATTTGAAAAATGTCATAAGAGGACACGCGGGGCAGCACCCGCAACCTTTTAAAGCTTTATAAGAGCGCAGCAGCGCCAAATTGATTAACCTATTATAGGTCATATTTTGAAATAAAAATTTCCGAAGTCGATTTTGGCGATTTTCGGTCCGGAGTCGGATCTACGATTTCTGACAGAAAAAATATTTTTTTCAAAATCGATTAAAAAAGGTTAATAACCAGTGTTTTCGGAGGTAGAATATGCGACTTGAGAATGATGGTATAGGTTAAAAGTCGATATTTTGAAAAGAAAAAAAATTGGGGTCAATTTTGGCGATTTTCGGTCCGGAGCCGTATCTACGATTTTTTACAGAAAAAATATATTTTTCGTCGCCAAAAAAAAATATATTTTTTAAATCGATTAAAAAAGGTTAATAACCAGTGTTTTCGGGGGTAGAATATGCGACTTGAGAATGATGGTATAGGTTAAAAGTCGATATTTTGAAAAGAACAAATTTCTGAGGTCGATTTTGGCAAGTTTTTCAGGCACACGCGCCAGCGCGTGTGATTAGCATAGTTAATATATTTTTTCAATGAAGTCTATTAAACACAGCATTGAAAAAAACGTTTGGATTTAGGAATGTATTAGCAAGAAATTATACCTTGTTGTAATTCTTCGCAAGCTCCAACATCTCCGATACGGTGTTCTCGTTAAGTCTGCTGTGTTCCGAGTACTCTGCGAGAGTAAGACCGTCCATCCAGGTCTTTTTATGCAGATTAAGCAACATCTTTTGTTCCAACTCGTTTTTACGATAATTGATGCTGATGCTGTAGTAATGACGGTTCAATCCGTGAATCAGAGCTTGGACCGATGGTTTCTGCAAGTGACCTAAATTCGAGGTGGTTTGGCGAGGTTCTTGACCCAGTACCTGTAGCATAAAGTAATAATATTAAATACAAAAGGCAAGGGCGACATGGCATGAAATCGCAGAAGCTTAGAAACGCTAAATATACTCACCATCATGTTTGGATTGATTAATCTAAATGCGTCGATGACCACTTTTCCTTTTACGGACTGAATAGGATCTATAACTACAGCGACCGCTCGCTCGCTGAGCGCCTCGAAGGACTGCTGAGTATTGATGTCGACGCCGGATAACCAGCAGCCGAATCCAGGATGGGAGTGATACCATCCCACCACCATTTCTGGTCGGCCTGTCTGCTTGAGCATGTCCAACATCTTCGCCTGGAAAACTGGATCAACCGCCTCTACGCTCACACCCTGCAAAAAGCGATTGGTCGTTGGTAAAAGAAAATATTAATATTCATGCAACAAACTCTTATCACATTCACTGAATAATCAGAGGCTCAAATTCATTATAATGTCAAGTTCTCTATTACAATAATTTTTCCAAATGACTATTGGCCCTAAAGCTCCCTACAAAATGACTTTAATGTTGTGTACAATGTAATCTTGTAAAGGAATCTCGTTACTCCGTTATCACTTGGAAAACTTTTAGCTTTCTACAACTCCTTGATATCCTTGACTCCAGGAAATCTACAAAAATTTGATTACTTTCCAATAATTGAGCCACATTAACTCAGCCATATGTTAAAAATAGTGTTTCATTCATTTTTATCAGACTTTACATGAATTAATATCAGGTGACCATGAGTCAGTTATCAGTATCAGAAACTCAAAAACACTCAACAATAATTCTCATATAGTAAGTTTTTGACAATTTTTTGTTCTCATTTATTGTAACCATATTCCCTGTTCTGTTCATGAAAATCAAAATATAAAAAATTTGGAGCTCAAACTGAGTACAAAAGATGATAAAATGACAATCTCACCGTTCCCGTCTGTGGCATAGCAAAAACGTCAATCACTCTGACTGTGTAGTCATCCACAAATTCTCCCAGCATGAGACCCATAACTTCCATAGGTACGCCGGCTCTTCCGTGTTTCAACATTTTCAATAAAGCCAGGGAAGATATGTATACCTTTAAATCAAGAGAATTAAACAAATAAAGATAGAAACAAATATTACCAACTGGAATATCACAGTCAAAACCAAGAGGATGAACCAACTTACTTGTTCGGCTGTGTCGACGACAGGTGCGTCCGAAGGTGGAGGCCCTTGATTCAAGCCAGGCATACCGCCGCCTAACCGTAGTAGTCTATCCATCTTTCAAGTCTAAGCTGAAAATGACAAAATACGACCATTGAGTTTACGAAAAACGTTTCGAAATTCAAATTTCGCGAAGCGTTTGTCTTCCCGCGTATCCAAGATAATCGAGGATATCAAAGTCACAAGCGTAGTCGAGGTTATGTTACACGGTGACAGAAGCTAAATTCAGAACTCGAAGTAAAACAGTTCGGATTTTCGTTCATATCCCGTTGGACATACGAACAATTGGTATAAAAGACTCACCGGCAGTCGAATATACTCGGATAATAGTCGTTTGTGATGATTCGATGATCGTGTGTTTAGAGCGTGAACGAGTCGGTCATCCCCTTTGAAAGGGTTGTCACAATCTCAAATGTGCAAACTCATGCGCAATGCCCGACGGGTAATACGGAAAATGGCAGCCAAGTGCTAAACTACAGCGCCGCAGTGTCTATAGTTTCACTGACAGTGCTGATTGGTTCCTTGCTGTTTCTGGCTGAACAATAAACAATGGCTGATACGGCTGATGAACAGAAATCAAAGGAAAACTTCGGAGTGCTTCCAAAAAAATTAGGCGGTGGTCCCTTCGGTCTTGGTATGGATTTTACTCAATTGTAACTTTTGATCTAAGAATTGATTTAAAACCCGTACTTATCATTTGGTTGATGAAACAACTTTCTTGCGAAGTGAGGTTATGATCGCGCGATAACCGGCCTTAACCTCACCTGCGTATTTATATATCCGCGGTAAACTACAATTCAATTCACTGAAATATTGTATGAAATTCAAGAAACAACGAAAATGTATCTTACAAGAAAATTAAAATATGAAAATTGTAGAAAAATTGTTTACAACACATCAGGTGATCCATTTTGTTTTTTTACAACCATTATTAAAAACAAACATTTTTATTGTTCATGAACCTCTGATGTTTTAGGAACCTAGTTGAGAATTTTGTTGTTCATTGCAGTGATATATTTCAAGTTCATATGGCTTAGGATGTGAAGTTTCATGTATTGAATGTTTTTTTATTGTGAACTACTTTTTTGTTAAAAGCATTCAATTTCATCTAAAGCATATGTTAATAATCTCAAGTGCTTCCATGATGCATGAAAAAATTCTTTGAGTTAAAGTTTGATTATAAAACATAAATGTGTGAAAAATGTAAAAAAGTTTTTTACATTTTTCTGCTAAGTATAGACAATTATCTCACATTTATCCACAGATCAATTGAATTAGCATAGATTTGTTTCAATCATTTTTTACAATTTTGATCTCTGCAGGTGATCCTAATGACAGAAGTCTCAGGAAAGTTGAAAAGGATGTACTTGTTATGCAAAAACTGAGGGAGAAAACAAGAAAAGAGAAATGTTCAGAGGAAGTTGCAGGTTCGTACAAATAACAATTGAGCTAGAAGATATTGCAATAAACATGTGGTGGTATATTTAAAAAAACGTTTCTTTATTTACAGCATTCAATTCATGCTGCTTGGACAACCAGCTCTTGTTTGTCGTCAACTGTAGAAAAGAGAACAGTGCCTTACGGTCTTGTCTTGAAAAATGGTTCAAGGATGAAAAATTCATTCAGGAATGCACAAATGAATATCTAGATGAGAGGAGCGAATACCGAAGAACTGGCATTACAAAGAAACAGAGACAGTTTGCAAATCGCGTGCAAAATAATATATAGATGATCAACAAATGTGCTTAACATAGTTCTCATTTGCCTTACAGTTCATATTGTTTTTAAGCTGTAAATATAGAAATGTATAAAGAAAAAGATGTGTACTGTCACTGCAATATGATCGTCTTATAAGAACAAACCTCTTCTGTTATCAATATGGCCATTGCTGAATTTCTGAAAATTATAAACGTTCAGCTGTGGAAATAATTCGTCGTCTTGCTTTCAAAATAATTGTTTCTTTATGCTTGAAGAGAATTAATAAACTTAAAATCTGAATGTTCTTTTCTGTCTACTTAGCATGTTTATTCAGATCTATAAATAAGAATAACGTTTTCATCGTTTGTAGAAATGTTTTAATTAAACCAATGTTATGTTTTTGTGCGTAACATTTTCACGCTGAATCGCTGTTCTCGTCATCCGTATAAACTAAGTTCTGTTTTTTCTTGGGATCCCATCTCCTCCACAACAATTCTCTCACCGTGAAATCCGACAACGAATCTACAGACATTTGATTGCCATTGCGGGGCACCGAAGATGGCCAGAGAATTTGTGCGAATAAAATTTCCTGCAAACAAAAATGGACAAACCGAAATTAAGCGAATTCACATTAGCGCGATAATTTAACGTTACCTTTGCTATCGTTTCCGACAACCTCTCCATTCCAATTAAGTTCTTCCACGTTACTTTTCGCATCGATTTCACATCGTCGCGCAGCAAAGTATCAGCGTCTACAACTTCTATAATGACAATGTAAGATGCGTGATAAAAGGGTGGTCCTTGTTTGTATAAAACTGAAAAATGATAACAATACATTTTATATTCAACGGCCGAAGAAATCGCTGTACGGGTGCTTTTTCACTAATGGGTTGTAAAATCAGCATTCTTTTTCCAAATGCCATTTTAAGTTTAAGATGCAATTTTAAACATCATCGGGCATGTCTACCCTGGTTAAAAGATTCGATTAGAACCAATAAAACGGACAAAAATCCGATAGAAATCTGTTTGAACCGATTATTTTTCAATCGGAATTTTGTCCATTTGATGGGTTTCTATCAGTGTCAATGGGAATCACTAAGCAGGATAACGACAATTAACATTATACTCACGAAAATCGCCGCCAAATTTAAGTCCCGGTTTGACGACCCATCCTTTGCTCCGAAAGTAGTGATACACCACGTACTTCTGAATGAAGTTTTTGTCCTGCAGCTGAAAGTGGTTCCAAGCGTTGCTTATGCTGAAAACACTTCCGTCGTAGTGAATCAATTGCAAACAGCCTAGGCCGTACATGAGAAAGAAAGTTTCCTCAAAGGTCAGATGTAACGTTTCGTTGATTGGAAATCCTTCTTTCTCGATTCTCGACTTCACGTTCGTCAAATAATTCTCCGTATCCGAATCTGTGTCTGGTAAAACGAGAACTTCGTACGGATTCGCCTCTTCTTCCATCATTGTCTCGTCCGTGTCGCGGTATTTGAAATAATCAGATTTGGCGTCCTCATTCAACAAATACACGTCCTTCTCGGCGCTGACGTCGCTTTCTACAATCTCGCAGGTTTCCTCATCTTCCGTTGAATCGAGAACTACTTCGTCGACTTTCATGGAATCGTCGCCTATCACGGAAGACGTATTGTTATCATTTTCTCCGACTTTCACCGACTCTTCGCAGGACCCCGAAGTCTTATCCTTCCGACTTTCGTTGTCCTTCCGCGATTCGTCGGGTATCACAGATTTGTGTTTTGGACTTTCGTCTCGCTTCGAAATTTCTGCTTCATTATCAGTCTTCTTGTCTCCTTCTGGCGCTTTTTCCAAGGTCACTGATTCATCACCCTTCAGTTTTTTATTACATGGTTCCTCAAGATTGTCTTCAGATTCTTTTCCAGAGCTGTTTTCCTTTTGATTCAGCGTTGACTCTTTTGGCCCTGTTGATTCCTTGGAAGTGGAAGCCTGGGCTTCATTGTTGCATGATTCTTTGTCAACAAGTTCTCTTGGTGAATTTTCGTTTAAATTATCATCAATAATTCTTTCAAGATCTTCTGGCACCTCCACAGCGTTATTTTCATTCAGACTCTGCAATTCCTCGAGCCACTTTTGCCTTCTCACCCATTGGCGATTTCTGGCTATTGGTGGAACACCATAATTACGCCTGCCAAACGATGGAAAGCTCCTGGATAGAGATCCTTTTCCAAAGAATCCCTATGGATGGACAGCAACGAGATTATTAAAGTGGGGTTGAAAGAGTGTGGGGAAGTTCTAGAAAACACACAGCTCACTTGCCATTGAATATACAGCCTCCATCTCAACAGGATCCACTACACAGGTTCCTGAGGCACTGAGATGCGCTGTGTATATCCTCCAATCTCCATCCTTATTTGTAGCTATGGGTAGAGAAGGCTGAGGCTGCAGGCGCACACGCTTCTTCTTTTTTGGCTCCGTAAGATTCATCATTGTAATAGCTTTATTGTATTACATCTACCTGTTTTTACAAAAAACAGGCACTTATTTAAATAAACAATGAAACTTTCCGGATTAAGGCAAATATATGCGATTAGATATGTTTTAATAAATTAAAATCTACATAAATGGGAAGTAAAAAAGGATAGCTATATTGACTATGAAATGCATCTATTTTGGGACCACCATCAATGTTTCATAGTGTACCCCAAAGTGCTTTACTAAACTAAAACATACTTAAGGTAAATGTAAAGTTAAATGATCAATGTTTTCATTGATCTAATACAAATACCTCCTTAAATGCCACAGTAATATGTGAACTCTCATAGTCGTATATTTTTGTCAATTGGAACATTAAATAAATTCTGGAATTTGCCAAGTTATCAGCTAAGTTAGCTTCTGACTTTTTTAAGATTCAAAAAGTCAAGTTTCCTGCAGTCTTCTGTTAAAAAATAGAAATCCTTCAATTTTTGGTTTTGTAAATTTGAAAGGTTAACTACTCAAACACAAAAAAATACCAGAACAAAAGTATATGGAATAACAAATACATAAACATACAAAAAAATAATTTGCAACTATGCTTGAATTGTTATCCCCATAATAATAACAGTAGTTTTGTTTCTTAACGCGAAAGCATCGTGGTGACAGTTATAAGGGTTAAAAGCCGCGTGAGTTGTTTACATGTTTGGATTCGAAGTTCATTGAAAAAACAGCCGACGTCTCGCGGTTTGCTTAAGAGGAGGACGTCTCCCACATAGCAATTCTATATTTGGTCGCTTATCCCGTACATTACCATCTCGTAATAATCCTTTCTCTACGTGTGCGCGATGTTCTCTACGGGAATCTAACAGTAAACCCGATGACGTGATGGTGCGCGATGGCCGCGATTGCGGAAAGTCTACGCGTCTCTGTCGAACGTATTTATTATCTTAAAAATTGCAGATAAAATGTATTGATACCACACCGAGAGTCGCGTATTTTCGATATTACACACGCGACATGATAACGCCCGACGGAGCTGCTTTTCCGATAAGTCTACGGTCGAGTACGCACAACTTGTTGAACTCTCGGCTAACCTGCCAGACGTCCAGTGGAGTGATTTTCTTCTGCTCTGCCGTGCAATTGTGTACATAAAATAAACACATCCGCAAGTGATTTTTATACTCTTTACATACTAGTGAGATTTTCGAGAAATGTTCGCGGAAAATCGTGGAGTCCCCGATCAGCAGTACAGTCGCGTCCAGATGGTTCCCAGATCTTGACAATGTTTGGATAGGCAAAAATCCACTCTCCAATTTCTGGCAGCTAAAGTAAATCGTTTTTGAAGCATTGATAATAAATTCTCATTTGATGACGCATCTGTGTTTCTTCGGAATACAAAGCTGAGAAATCATGAAAATGGAGCAAAATCAAGATGGCCAGGTTGCCAATGGAGATAGTCGCAGAGATCGATCGGTGGATTGGTCGAGATTTGGTCTTCATGGGAATCAAGAGGGGCAGAGAAATGGACAGAGGGACGCAGCCACTTATGACGGTTTTGGTCCTGATATTTATCCCACTGGTGCCAATGAGCTGTTTGCTCAGGAATACGTAAGATTTCTGTTCTCGGCTTACATCTACACGAAGCAAAGAATAATTTGTAATTTCTAACAATTTAATAGTTGCATATAATATATATATATTTTTTTATTTTCAACAGAATGCAGATCCCTGGTGGAAATCAAATTTCTTTGTCTCTCAACCAGTTCTATTCGGTACTTGGGATGGAGTATTTACATCTTGCCTCATCAATATTTTTGGAGTTATAGTTTTCCTGAGATCTGGCTGGATTGTAGGTCAAGCAGGAGCTCTGAATGCTGTTCTCATTATTCTCTCTACAGGTGTGACACCTAATTCCTTAATCTGAATGAATGTCTAATCTAGCTTATATCAATTAATTTAGGCAATTAATTAAATCCACAATCCTTTAACAAAGCAGATTAAGTTATTGATCAGTAATCATTCATAATTGTTGTATTGATTGTCAAATATTTTATGTATTGCAGTTTGCGTGGCTCTGGTCACTGTACTTTCTGCAGTAGGAATCTGTGAAAGATGCAGAGTAGAAAGCGGAGGAGTTTATTTCCTGCTCTCTCATGTTCTGGGTTCGAGATTCGGCGGATCGATAGGTTTACTTTATTGCTTCGGTCAGGTAAACTTATTTTCGCACTTATTTCTTCTTATAGTCTGTTTTATCAAAAGATTAATTTTATTGTATTTCCTTGTCATCAGGCTGTCGGTTGTGCTTTGAATGTATTGGGTTTCGGCGAATCCATGGCCGGACTCGTAGGCCTAGAATCAGCCTGGGCGCAGCGAGGTTTCGCTTGCGCTGCCGTAATCCTTCTCTCCGTGATAAACGTCGCCGGTGTAAAATGGGTCGTCAAACTCCAATTTGTTTTACTCCTGATACTTCTGTTCGCGGGTGTCGATTTCACAGTTGGAAGTTTCACGCACATCGACGAAAGTACAGGCATTTTTGTGAAATCTTCTCGTTCGAATTTCATCGATGAATCTCTTAATTTACTATTGATTTCTCGTGCTGGCTTTATTAGAGGCCGGCTTCGAAGGATGGCTATCTGGGAATCTGCAAAATAATACGTTTCCGGCCTACGAAGGGGGCTACGGATGGTTCACCGTATTCGGTGTATTTTTTCCCACCGTCACCGGAGTCCTGGCTGGAATAAATATGAGCGGTGACTTGAGGCAACCGTCCACGGATATTCCTAACGGAACCCTCGCTGCTCTGGGAACTGGGTAATAATAATACATTTCTGGAAAAATCAGAATTTGAGAGTGAAGATAAAAAATGGGATGCCAACCATTTTCAATTTATAAACCTTTTCACGGTCGACGTTTATGTTTGCAGGACTATTCTTTACCTGGTATTTTCCCTGTTCCTTGCGGCGACGTGCACTCGAACTGCGCTGCTCAACGACTTCATGATAGCATCAACGGTCTCAGCGTTCTCGGTTCTTTTGCTCGCGGGTCTCTACGTTTCGTCGTTCAGCAGTTGTTTGGGCGCGATGTACGGAACACCACGAGTTCTGCAGTCGATAGCCAGCCAAAACGTCATTCCCGGCATAAGTTGCCTTCAGCGTGGAGTAAGAAAAAAAAAATTGAGCGCAAATAAAAAATCAGCAGAAGCTCACGAATCAATTTGCGATTTATTCTTCGTTTAAAAAATAATACTGATTAACGTGTGTCTGGTATTAGCGAGGACCGAACAAGGTGCCGGTATACGCCATGATCGTCGTTGCAGCAGTGACCCTCACGTTCATAATAACCGGCCAGATAAATACTCTGGCACCTATAGTGACGATGCCATTTTTGCTGACTTACGCTTGCATGGATTACGCGTATTTCGCACTCGCCCAGACGTTCGATCTTCAACACACGCGAGAGCAAAGATTCCAAGCGCAGACTCCGACATTTGACAGGAACTACGGTTCATCCGGGCGTCACGACAGCGTCGGGGAGATCGACAATGATCTGGATACTCTTTTTCCGGAGAGGATACGGCACAAGAATATTACTGTAAGTCGCAGAAATATCGTAATAGTTGTATTTTTTACGTAATTATATTTTTTGTTGTTTTTTCCTTGTATTTTTCTCGAAGAAATACGACGCTTCTTTCTAATTTATCAATATTTACAGGTAAGATAATTCATAATACGGTTAAACATTTACAGCGGAATCCAAGTATCTCGGACAGCACGGGATACGCAGATTCATCGCCGAGTATCGAGGAAAACGGCAGCGTCGCCGACGCTCCAGTTCGAAAGCCGCACATTCACGGGAAATTGGGCAACTGGTACAGCCCGCTTTGCAATCGGTGGTTCTCCTTGCTTGGCGTAAGTTCTCGACAATGTATTGCGAAACAGCGCATCCCGAAAAGAGTTAACTGTCGAATTATCCAGAATTTGTTTTTTTCCAGGCTCTGCTGAAGCTTCTGATTATGTTTCTGGTGCACTGGGGCTACGCCATAGCCAATATCGTCGTCGTATTTCTCGTTTGGAGTTACGTCGGCCATGCTAATCCCGCGGTGAAACCTGGAGTCTCCGCTGAATTCAAGTTCTTCGAGTGGCTCAGGAATTCCATTCTGCGACTCATGGGGTAAGCTTAAATTTATTCATAGCACAATTAACTGAGCTTCAACATGATCCGTATCGCTGAGAATTCAAATGGAAAAACTATTTTGCATATTAATAGGGAATTTAATTATTTCGCAGACGAAAAGTGTACGATTACGAGCAAATAGTAGTGACGCCGGTGCATCCGGGCGTGGAAACCTGTTCAGCGCAGCTGAACGAGGAAAATGAAGACTTTGCTGGGCGAAGAAGGTATCACCAGACCGCCACAGTTACGGGTCAATACGTGAACGTCGATTGAGGTGTTTTGAAGGATGAATTTTTGATTAATTTTTTGTTTACGAGATACGCACAGTAATGTCAAATACAAATGCGCTGTGGTATGCATTTACATAAGCTTGAAAACGCACTGCCTAAAAAAACCGCGTTAACGCAGGACTAACCAGAAGCCGAGTGACGACATACGCAGCGCCTGACAAATGAAATAAACGCATAATAAGGGTCCATTAGTTCGATCGATGATCCTCGAATTTTCAACGAGGATGTCGAATTTTGAGATTACTAATTTATTCAAACTAGCCGAATACTTGAATACGTAAATTTGATATATTTTAAGATAGATTTAATTAGGCGATAAGGTGAGAGATTATCGCACTAGGCACGTTTGCCTACATCGGCATCGTTCCGTTTTTCTTGTCGCTAATACTCTGTAAATATGACGTGATACACACACACAAACACGTATATATATATCACATATATATTTATACACTATTTAACATTTTTACGAGCGGCACAAGGAGGAATGCGCACGGGTGTACTTTGATACCAAATGAATAAATGGAATAGTTTCATCCGAATCTTCAATTGCGTGTTTTTAATTCGATCGCACTACCTACATGCTTGGCGTCGAGACGCTACCGCGTCTCTTGATAGGCTCCGTCTACGAAAAGTAGTAGTGTCATCTGACTACCACAGTTTATCAGAAGTAAGTCGGAAAACTAAGTTTTTGCAAATAAAGATTGTATGACGAATCCATATTATAAGAAGCAGCTTTCGTAGTCCTTTTGCAAATAGCAGATTCCAACGTTAGCAACAGATGACTTTCGCAACTCTCGCCAGAGCCAGAGCTACCATTCAGAGCCGATAAGGTAGATTTCTAAAGTAAATGCTTCCTTCTTTTTACGAGCAAATTCGAGAAAATGAAGACCGTATGCTACACCGATTGAGCGGCCACAAGTACGAGTGAAGTAGCGACACACGCGATGGTGGTGAAGCACGAGAGAACGATAAAAACGTGTGCACTTCGTCTCAGGAGAGATAAAACATAATTCTCAAAGTTTCTCTGCTGCGTGATTCATTCTATTTCTCTCGCACTTATGTAGAGAGGTAAACTCTAAGTTGCTGCCTCTCTTGCATTCATCCTTAACATAACTTAACGCTAACTTAACATAGTGTATGATGAAAGGGAAAAAATATATGTATTGGCGCTAGTACATTTGGCGTCCGGGACGTGTTGCCTCAGATAATTTGAGTTACAATTTTCTAACAGACGAAAAAGAGCCCACGTCGAGTAAAATAAGAGTAGCGCTAGCGTCTTGGTCGAGACATGTTGAGGCCGAATCTCGTGAGGCGGCCGAACTAATTTCCTTTAATACTACTTGGCGTCGAAACGCTATCGAGTTTCTTGGTATATTCACGCGTTCTCAAATTTTTTCGAACAGAAACATCGATTATATCCCAGATAGAAATATCACGGCAAAATGACAGGCAACACGATGATGGCATACCGCTAAATGCGGGTCGTCAAAAGTGCGACATGTACTGCGTGTCGGAACTGTGTAAGTGTGTAGGCATGGTGCCGGCATCCGTGCCGTTAATCACGCCGTGCCGTTAATACTGCAGCTCAATGCTGCACTACATGATGCATTTTATACGCCACGCTGTGCGGCACGTTTTGCGACCTGCGTTGTAACCACAATATGCGGTTACGTGGTTACGTTTCGGCGTACTCATCGAACCTATCAAAAGCATTCAATCACACCTTTTCGATTTTAATCCGGCAATGAGGCAGGGGCCAATCGCAAAACTGCAATTTTCAGATTTTCATATGTAAAAAGGTGGTACAATCACTTGGAAGAGTTTCCACGATCACTCGTTAGTGTACCCTGTACAGCAACAGTGTTCATTTAATCCGGAGATAAGTGTGAATACAAATAATTGAGCAAAAACGATCTATCTCCGATGGTTCGGTTCTGTACTAATCAGACGGGTTTAAAACCCCAAAGCGTTCCGCATGAGGAAGCAATTGTCAGCAATTCTTGAGCATGCCAAAGTGATCAAAAATATTGAAGGACAACGGATTCCTATTATCAACTTTTTTCTCCCTTTTTGTCCGCTCACATAAACAGTGAATCTATCCAACAATTGTTTAAGCCGAATGTTAAAAATTTCTCGATGCATAAATTGAACTTAACAAAGGGGAAACTCGAGATTGAGATTTTAACAGTGCCATTATAGACTCAGTGTATGCACGCGGAGGGTTAAATAGCATGTAATTATGCGTTGGCGGCACGCCTATAAATTTCGGAAGTTAACTTACGCGAGCGACAGAGACAGCGCGAATCCAGGGTGGGCGTGAGTTTATGTACAGTGTCGAAGGGCGCAACGCGCTTGCTCTCGCCCGGCGGCTGTTATGTGTATCGCACGGGCGTACACTAACGCTATTGCGTACGTGTATAGGAGAGGGTTAACCACTTTGGTGAACCGCGAGATCGCCACCTTCGCCACTGACGACTAAACCCTCGCGGGACCTATACGTGCGGTCGTTTTCCCACGCGCTTCCAAGACGTTAACTACCGCTGTAATTTCACACACGTAAACTACCCACGATTTTACGCCTCGTTCTTTTTTTCTTTGTTATTACACAGTAATACTCGTCGGTTTGCAGATCCACAGGGACTTATCTACGATATAGAACGCTACCGGATAATTGTGACGAGAAATAACGGGAAATAAACTATAAAGAGGCACATTTGACGGCAGCCTGTACGCGTCGCGTGTTTTACACACGATATATTCAATTCGTAAATCATGTCTGGTCATTTTCGTCGTCCAAGACCGGTAAAAACGATAACCAATGTAATAGTACATTACATTACAAGGGAGGAAAGTGTAACTTTTCACCGAGTGTGAAGTTTGATGCCCGAGCGAAGAGAAGGCAGAAATGTACACGAGGTGAAAACCTCACACGAGGTTTCATACGAAATCACCAAATTGACACGAGGTGAAAACCTATTTTTATTATTTTATTTACAATAGAAAACCTATTTTTATTATTTTATTTACAATAGAAAACCTATTGTTATTATTATTGAGGTTATTATTAACGAGGTTATTATTATTGTTGTTGGCCAAGAGAAATATAGTTCTAGTTCACGGGTTGCAAATAGATAGACAGTGTAATTTCCATTGAGTGACGTTGAGAAAAAAATGAAGAAAGGAAAGCTGGTTTTTCTTACAGGGCCCCTAGCAGCGGTTGCGTAGCCAATCACGATGTCGACATTCAAATCCTGCATCTCTGATTGGCTGCGCGAGTCGTTGCTCGGGACGCGGTAGGGGTAATAACTTTTCCGTATATCCACTCGCTAAAATGAGCGTCGAAACGCCACCGCGTCTTTTCATTGCAAAATCAATCCCGACATCTTGAGTCTCGGCAACATACACCAAATACAGCATGTGACAATTTACCAACAAAAATCGCTATAGTACTGGTATTTTCTCACTCTCACCAAGCGGTTAAATCGCGGCGGCGCTGCTCGCGCGGCGGAATCCGCAACCTCTCGGTTTTTGTCGTTATCTCCCCTTCTCAGTGCCGCGACGCAAACAACGCGCCAGTGTAACCGTCATTTCGTATTTTTGCGTAGCTGCGTTATAACAAAACTAAAAAGCGTTCTTCTCGTGCCAGCTGACTGTCGCAACACTTCAACAAGTACAATTTTTCGCGACTCCAAACACCTTTCAGTCGACGAATCAAAAGCTTTCACGATCGACGACGAATAGAATACAAGTTACCGAGGCTAAAATGATAATCGACAAAGTGATCGAGTGTCAGGTTCGCACGAGCGTTTCTCCGAAAGTCCCGGCCGATTATTAACCCTCTCGCGCGCATAGTGCATAGTGTTAATGGGTAATATTCGCGCGACCGGCAATAGCGACGCGAGATAGGAAGGGAGGAAGGGGGGGACTATGTATATGTATATATCGCGCGGTCTGTTGACGCTGGGTTGTAGGGGCAGCAGCTCCACGGTGACATTGCCGGTTTCCAGCGTACGAAGCTCCAGAGCTCTGGTTGCGCTCGCGGGGAGCGAAGGGCAGAGCGGCGGCGGGAGAGTAGTAGGTGGTGAGTGGCGGTGGGGTTGTGCCGGTGGGATCCGGTCCGATGGCCGGATTCTCCGCTGAAACTTCAGTGCGCGACCAGCCACCGACGTGTGTTTACGGTCGGAGCTCCAGCGGAGGCTGCGAGGGCTGCCTCACTGTCGGTGAGCAACGACTCTACAAACTATTCATTTATTTCATTCAAACTAAATGTACATAAAAAAAAAGAAATCATCGCCACGATCGACAACCGACGACGTCCACCGTTTAAAATTTTTGTTTACCCTCGAATTACATGGAAATTCGAAAATGTTGTCGCGCAATTTTATTCAGTCGTGACATTTTTTTAAATTCAAGTTCCGATATTGGTCTACTAATTTTTTTTTTCTTCGTTTTTTTTTTCTTTTTTCGAGGGGTTCCCGAGTGATTTCGTGAAGCGAAATGAAGTGTAAACGCGAGAAGGTGCGCGACGTATGAAAATTATAGCAATTCGGCGTTAGATCCGTCGTTCGTCACGGCGAGGGGATAGTAAAACGGTTTCATTCAGGCTCACGTGGCACGCCGATCGTTGAATGAAGTTTAAGTACTGTGGGGTGGGTGGCCTGTGGTGGTATACGTACGTATACTATATCTTCTATATACCGGGTATATATGGTATAACTATCCGCGGAGCGGGTTCGTGGAATTTCCGGTTATGGAAAGTTGGTCGTGAAAGTTTGGGCAGAGTTCCGGCGCTACTCCACTTGGCCGTCACGTTCAACGTGCCAATTGGATAATCGTTCAGTTATATTGTTTAAAGTCCTGCGTGTAATACGATAGCTATCGTCGCGAGGGCTCCAGCCGGGGTATCCGGAAAATGTAACGCGCGAACTATGCGAAACATGCAAGCACGTGCGAACGACATAAAATGCATATCGTCGCTTCCTTTGAAGTGACTCTTTCGCATTTGTGTGTGCGCGGTGGACGTGGCCGGATTGTGGTGATTGTTTTTTTTTTAAGTGTTTTTTAATGTACTCGAGTAAGCACCAGCGAATGAATCGTTACAATCAGTGAATTCGACGGGGTAACTTTTAATTTTCAAATCTGTGCTGGACTTTTCTTGTCCGTAATCAATGCACAAAAAATTAAATATTCGGTATATTGAGCGCACAAAATGGGGAAAAAAGATCATGAAGTGATGTATAAAAAAATTACTTCCATTATTGAATTGAGCGAATTACATGTAAAATTTTCGTGGCATGTTGTTTGTTGGCGCAGATAATTTTGCACCGCCAAACATTCAATCACTGGTGCACTGTAAATATATTGATAAGTTATTGTGTATCAAACTGACGAGACGGAATTTTCGGATTTTACAATGTCGCAAGAAAAATGTACTACAAAGGTAACCATGTCTTCTGCGAAAAAATTCAAATGGAAATTCCTTTACTCAGACTGGAGTGTCTTTGTGACAAGGAAATTGTCTGTGCCAAATGAATTTCTTACATTGGTGCAACCTGAACTCTACGACAAGTGCAAAATATAAAAAATATTTGCATGAGCTCAGCTAAAAAAGAAGATTTCACTTCCAAAAATGTGCATTATTTGTGCTTGCCCGATAGACATTTTTATTATGTGTACATTTTTGACATGTTTATCTGGTGCATCATTTAATTTCCATAATTTATGAATGTCCTGGTCCCCTTAATTAAGAACTTCACATTTTAAAGTTAACTTCACGTTTGCCTCCACAAATACTTCATAAAATTAAGAGTCAAAAGATCAAAAGGACCGCACCACATCACAGGCCTAACAAAAAAGCCCCGAAGCATTACATACGGTTCAATGGCTGCAAGAAGACACGCGGTAGTGTCTCGCCGCCGATTATTAAATAAAACAAAAAATTGTCTTCATGGGACCTCAGCAGGTTCTACATCGACCCATAACTAACGTCGACAATTTTTTTTCTCAATACATCTCTTACATACAAGCGGCTCAACGTAAACCAAATTGACTTGATTTATCCAGATTATAAAGTCATCGAATTAAGAACGCAGCAGCTCTTATAAAAAAATGTTGCGCACCAACGTTTTACACTAAAACCCATCAGAATCAATAGTACCAGTGACGAAAGAATCACGTTTTTCATATGCACGCGTCAAGTCAACTAAGAAAATACATGTAAGAGTATTTTCATTGATGGTAATATTGCTTTATGAAACTGTAACAAAAAACCGTTCACTGGTTTTTGCTCTGAAATTTGCCATAAGCTTTGACGCGAGATTTTTTTTTAACTGGCAGTATTGCCAGTAAAAAATATAATCGCATTCTCCTTTTGTAACGTTGCACGTTATCCTATTTTTATTATCAAAGCTTTCAAACATGTGTGTTACTCACGCTTGTGAGAAAAAGCTGCAGTACACAATTTCTGGGCTCGGGCATTAGTTAGTATTCAGTGGTGTACGGGACGGTAGTGCGAAGCGGTGTAATAATATCGTGGCACTCCTAGTATCAGAAGAAGAAGAAGAAGGAGAAGAAGAAGAAGAAGAAGAGGAAGAAGAAGAAGAAGAGGGTATCACCGTGCGCGGCGGGGGAAGTAGTATAAGCATGAGTGCGGTCCGCCACTGGTTGTGGTAGTTCAGTAGTAGAACCGATGCTGTGTCTGGCGGCCGAGGTAGTAGAAAGTGTACGAGCGAGCGGGCGAGCGAGCGAGAGAGACTTCATGAATGAACGACCACTTCGCTTTCGCGCGACCGCTAATGGGCTTCCTTTCTCATACACATCGACGCCCGCGACTACAGGCAACACTCACACACAGCCGACACATTGCCGTTTATTTTTGCAACCTCTTACGAGACCCGTAGTAATTCACGTGGCAGCCGCCCTACCGTGACTTTTATTATCATAGTTTTTCGTGATATAATATGCCATGGAACTTCGGGTGAGTCTTAGAAAAAAAGAGGCATTGAAAAGTCCCTTCCCGATGCTTTTATCGCGATCATACTGCAATTTTATTCATAAGATTCGACTTGTGAAGCCCCACGCGGCGAGCGGGACATTTGAACGAATTCTGTGGCACCGCTAATTCGCATTGATAATGTCGTGTTTAAAGTACGGACAAGTATGTTTTTCACGAAATCACAAAATTAATTTGAATGTAGTTTTCGCAAACAAACAAAAATTGTTTGGATGCCTCTAAAATTGAAAGAGCTCAGAAATATTTTTACTTGGAAATTACATTAAGTTACTTCCCGTATTTCTGGACGCAAATCTTTGAACATTCTTCATACAGATTTTAGCGAACTGAAAGACGGAAAAGAAAATTGTTTGGAAGCCTCTAAAATTGAAAGAGCTCAGAAATATTTTTACTTGGAAATTAAAGTAAATTATTTCCCCTATTTTTGAAGATGATTCGTCGTATACTTTTCATAGAGATTTTGGCGAACTGAGAGACGGAGAAAAGTGTCTTCATATTTTTCGTTCTTAATAAACATTTTATTTTTGTTTTGTAGGTGTTCCACGTCCAGTGCGCCCAATATAAATAATTATTGCGCCGTGAAAATGATGGCGGCTATTTTTGGGAGGACGTCAGCCTGCATGGCTAAGATTCTCCGTGTCATAAACGCATATCGCATAAACGGAGTTAGTGCTGCCGGCGTCTATATGCAACGTGAAGCAGCTTGTCGGCCGGCGCGCCGAGTCCAGCCCCCTCGGCACTAACCCTCGAAGGTTGCCCCAAGTCCCTACACACACGACTATTCATTACGGTCATTGCGACACGCCGCAGCGTCGTTGATAGGAACGTCGTGGCTGGCTCGCGTTTACCTGCAACGGAGTGGCAGGACGTCCCGATGGTATCTACCCCGCGCGGTTCATCCCCGAGGAAGTTGAACCCTGAATATATCTGACGGTGGACGCTGTCTTTGGCCGTGCCCGACGCTGTAGCCTGGAATTCGCGTGGCCGTAGCTGCAAAACCGGCAGCAAAGAGCACGCAGCTACGACGCTATGGTTGAGGAGAAGCGTAGCAGTTTGCGTGCTCTCACGACCAATGTCGCAACAATTTTCATGCCGGTAATAAAATCGGCGAGGGGAATTTACTGCTCGCACGCGGGTCACCCGGGCGTCGCAACTACAGCCCCCCGCTCGTTGTGCAGCTCCACCAGTGCTCTCTCTACGTCGCGTCATACCATCCCAACTGTGCCTGCCTGCCTGCCTGCCTGCCTGGAAATAACGACGTTTCATCGGACGTGATCGTAAACTCTGTTGAGTTATATCTACGTGCGCCCGCACACCTCAGACCCTCGCAAACTCTGCGTCTCCCTGCCCCTCGTATCTTTCTCCACCCCCTTCCTGCGTCTGTCTCGTCACATCTATCGGGAAAACGAAGGACTGACGGAGAGTGGCTCTTTTACCTTCCCGTCGTTTCGAGGACATGGTAATGATCTTTGCCGCTCGGGGTTTCCAAGGAATCTCAGAGTTTTCCTGCCGACTCTATTTCTTCATGGAAAAGTCTGCGGAGAAATGCATCTGATTATGGCAACCCTTACGGGGGTTGCGTGGTCGGAGTGCATGTGAAAAGCGGGTATGGAATGCAGACAATTTTCAAGCGCAAGATGTATACGTTGCATTTATTTTTTACGTGTGGCGTCATTTCACGTATGTGTCACATGTGTTTTACTTGCACGAATTTCCTCTCGGGAAAATGCAAGCAGTTTTTTTTCGAAAAATTATATACGTATATTTATATTTAACGAGCAGGTTGTAGTGGCTCGCGCGCTCCTGCGCTTGCTATATGCTCGAATCAAAGTTAGATCGTTAAGGAAATTAACGTGAAACTAACATCCAAACTTTAGGAAATCGAGACTTTTTTTTTCAACTTCGTAAAGTTTGCAGAGCCTATCCGATTGGAAATTTCCCGCTGATTCTGAAAAGCACCGTTGTTTGCCAAAAAAATATAAAATTCGATGAGAAAAATGCAAAAAATGATTTTTCACTTTTTTCGGAATTTCGTAACTTCGCTAAAACCGAGGTTATTTTTTTCGATCGAACAACCTGGGTTTTCTTTTTGCGTTTCAGATAAAACTCTATAACGAAGAGAATGCTGCAAGGCGGATCGCGATATCTTGATTTCTGGATTTTTTACAGGATGTTGAAGTCAGACCCTCAAATTTTTAGAAGGGGTACTCCTTTCGTTTTTTTGCGATTTTTGAGGGTTTGATTTTAACTGGGGGTTAGAGTTTTCTCTGGAACGCAAAAAGAAATTCCAGGTTTGGTCGATCGAAAAAAAAGTAACCTCGGTTTTAGCGAAGTGACGAATTTTCGAAAAAAGTGACATAGTACATTTCGTTACAAGGGTGAAAAGTTGCACTCCTCCCATGTAGCGTACTATACTTTTCTCTCCCGATTTCGCTAAAAAATAACGACATTTCGTGTGTGCAACGACGACGGAAAATAAGCTCATTTTTGACAAATGGCGACACGCATGTGTAGTACGGTTTTCGTAACTCCCGCGCGGGAAGGAATGAGCTGATTACCTCCCTAGGGAGGTAATGAAAGCAGACTGCGCATACGTAAGTCATTTGTAAAAAATGAACGATTTTCCGCTCGTGTTGCGGACTCGAAATAGAGTTATTTTAGCGGAGTCGGGAGAAAACATGTTCTTTACATAGTTCGACGTACGCTGGTTTGAGGTGAACCGACTAATCTCTTTTTTCAGTCCATACTGTTCAATCAATCTTACTGGGTAAATTCAAAAACTGTCGGACAAATATTGACGCGGAAGGCTCGTCACGGTTATGCCGACCAAGGAGAGGATTGCTTCGGCTTTCCTTTTTTCAATTACGTCAAACCTCATTAAGAGCGATTAATTCATATCCTTATCGCACGGTTAAAGAGACAAAGAGTTTAATTCAACGACAAAAAATCCGCACGCAGCTAGGTGGATTTTCTACTTTTCGTCGAGGCGCGGACGACCGGCGAGCGATATTTCTCGTCAGAGATGTAGGGGATGGATATTCAGGAATTCCGTATTATAACGGAAAGCCTTCGTCGGTGGAGCTGGTGGAATTTTGCATCGCGTAGGAAATCTCGCTCGCGCACGATTACGCGGGAGTCAGCGGTATGGGGGATGAGGTTGGGCCGGTGGAGGGTATATATACTCATAGAGGAGCAGCGAGCTTCAAGCGGTTATTTGAGTAGCCTGGAAGGGCCGGCACCCTCTTCTTCTTTCTATCTGTGCCTTCGCTCCCGCTCGGCAGCCCGAGCCACCGAGCGAGCGCTTCTTCAAAGATTCTATCGGCCGCCGGCCGCCGCGTCGTGTCCTCAATCTCTGTTGGCATTCGCGCTCGATCGCTGCAGACTCGACTTCGGGACTCGAAAGAGAAATGATCGCGGCCAGCCAGGCAGCAGGAAGTCGACCATCATGTGGGTTCAGTCTTCCCTATATGATTTCTTTTCACAAAGTTCCCGGATAGCAAGCTTGGCAAGTAATATTTCTTCTGGATTCGGGTAGATGCGAGATGCCGAAGGTCGGAAAATCAGAAATCAAGATTTTATTACAAAAGACATTTCTTTGTCCCGGTGAGGAGTTGATATACCGTAAGGAACGGAGTTTATACGACGGTCCGGCAGAAACGTAAACGCATGGAAGAAGAATTCGGCTTAATGTGTTCCTTACAAATTTGAAATATGTTTCTACGACTATTGCAAGTCTCGCATCGCCGGTCACGCTGTATAACTCGATGCTTAAGATTTCGTCATAACGGAGAGTATTTTTGGAGTCCGTCAGTGGAGTTTGTGACGACTACCTTGCGATTTGATCTTTACCTAAATCACCGGATGTTTTGGCCGAAAAAAAGAATCTAAGTAATTATTGTTATGATCATCAAACGCCATTCCACACCTTCTTATTCACGTATAAAAAAATGGGATACGACAATTGTCATATTAACCGGCCCGGTTAATATTAATCCAATATAAAGCCAATTGTAAAATAGCGATTTTTGTGATTCGTGTTATAGCGCAGAGACCTGAGAGGATTAACTCCGTTATCTTCTGGTTTTTTCTTAATTTGATAAAAATTAATCTTTCCTTCAGCTAAAATCACGTCAGAAGCTCATTAAGATCTGTCCTTCCGGCTTTTTCGCCCGTTTGAGATATCACCGCTAATTTTGACGCAGCAAAGTTCTGGCAGGCGGGAAGAACTCTGCCTGCGAAGGGAATATGGCGAGAGGGAGCAAGAAACAAGAAGAAGGAGACTGAGGAAACCGGGACGGGGCATCAGCCGTGCTTCGAGCGAACCCGCCGAGCGCCTGAGCGATATATATTAGAGTAGGAGGTAGTCGAGAGTGCGTCCATTATCGTAATTAATAGCATTACAATTAACGCCACGCGACGAACGGTCATGATCCAACGTGTACAGCCTGTCCAAACTCCGGCCTTTTCACATATATCTACCCTCCCAAACGGAACGCAATTTTGGCACGATGATCCCACGCCATTGTTCAACTCCGGAACTGTGAAATCCCTGCGAAACCTTTCCAGGTACAGTTTATGAATACAATGAAATATATACCAACTTATGAGACAAACAGTCGATTACTAATTCCTTAAAGTAATATCGTGTGTTTAGATGTCACTTCACGAAAATCGAGGTTACTTTTTTTGGATCGGTCGAACTTGGAATCATTATTTTCTTCCTTCGTTCGAGAGAAAACTCTATAACGAAGAGAATGCCGTAAGGCGGAACGCGATATCTTGATTTCGGAATTTTTCGTAGAATTTTAATTCTGTAAATTGCCTTGCGTTTTTCGCGAAATAGAATGTTTGGTTTCGTAAAGTTTAAAAACTCTATCTGGTATGAAATTTCCCGCTGATTCCGGAAAGCACCGTTGTTTTTCCGAAAAATAGAAAATTCGACGCGAACAACGCGAAAAACGATCTCGCACTTTTTTCGAAATCACAAGTCTGTGATTTTACGTTATTGAACAATTTCAAATTCGTTGAAAACTTGTGTATAAATTCTCGCGTGTAAAAAGTATAAAATCGAGTTTCTCCCTCTGACAGTTAAATCCGATTTTGTCATCGCATTCCACGAAACCGTGAAGCTCTTTGTGGACGAGGCCTTCGCAGCAGGCTAATAATCCTCGCAATCGATTTTAATTACCCTTAATTAATATAATCTCACTCCGGAATTAAGGGGTTTACAGAGCTTGGCGATGTGCAGATGCGATTATATTCGCAGAGGACCGGCGAGCGACGGTCATACGCTCTCGGCGAGAGTTTTCCAGACTTACAAGAGTCAAGCGCGCAAGAGGCAGGTCGAAATCGTGGCCCCTCGCAATTAACTTCGTTGCACGTAGAGCGCGCGAGAAGCTTTTCCGTCGGAGGGATTGAGCCGCGGATGCGGGAGAAGGAAAGAACTCGCTATACAGAGCTCGTTCCACCTCTGACATCAGTTCCGGACTTGGGCTAGCCGGACATGCCAGCTTTTCCCAATCCCTCGACGGGAGACCCCGCTCACCATTCCCCGCATCCAAAGATCCCTTGATTAAAAGTGTTTGGGTGTAAAAGTTGTCGATTCGAGAAGCGATTCGCGTTCGTTTTCCCGCTCGGTTACTCCACTATATGTATAGCACCGCGCACTACTCTCGTTATCGAAGAGCGCGGGCTTCCACTTCGGTTAATGGCCTCGAATAAACGCGTTCGCGGTTTTACGACGAGCGATTCGCTCGCGCGAGTGCGTCCCTCCTCCTCGCTCGCCGTCTCCATTTACTCGAGAATCCTGGCAATGAAAGTTAAGACGCCGAGCAATAAAGCAATAGATAAACAAATAAATAAACTCCTATATACCTTGCACCGAAGAACGATTACCATCAATAACCTATTTTTTCCAATAGCTCTGATAGACATTTTTTTGGCTTGAAGATATTATTTACTACAATTAATTGCATTTCGAGAAAAACGATATCCAATTAAAAGAACATGTTTATATTCATTTCAGTTTTTATTCTCAATTATTAAAATGTAAAATCAGATTCGAGACTGATGGATTTTGCTTTTTATACCAACTAGAGTAATCACACGCGAAGGCGCGCGAGCGTGCATTTTTTTCGCCAAAATCGACCTCAGTTTTTTTTTTCTTCAAAATATAGACCTATACCATCGTTCTCAAGTCACATATTCTACCCCTGAAAACACTGGTTAAGAACCTTTTTTAATCGATTTTGTAAAAAATTATTTTTCGTGACTTTTTTTTTGTCAGAAATCATAGATCCGGCTCCGGACCGAAAATCGTCAAAATCGACCCCAATTATTTTTCTTTTCAAAATGTCGATTTGTAACCTATACCATCGTTCTGAAGTCGCATATTCTACCCCCGAATATACTGGTTTACAACCATTTTTAATCGATTTTGAAAAAAATATATTTATGGCAACTTTTTTTTTTTTCTTCTCAAATCATAGATCTGGCTCCGGACCGAAAATCGTCAATCGGACTCGGAATTAAAAAAAAAAATTTATTATTTTTTTTTAATATCACCTATAATAGGCTAATCAATTTTGCGCTGCTGCGCTCTTATAAAGCTTTAAAAGGTTATGGATGCTGCCATGTCTGTCCTTATCAAATTGTTCAAATTGGACACCAAACTGATTTTGTTTATTACGGACTTTCCTGGCAACCAATCACAGCTCGAATAGAATGACAAAAATGCTTGCGTTACTCATGAACTTATTAAAAATTGCGACAAGCTGTCAAATTTCGCTATTAAACAACTACCGCTGGTCGTCACGACCCACGACCAATCAGAACCCGAATAGATCGACAACAATGGTCACGTTGGTGCGAATTACGCACTTTTTAATAGAAGGCAATTTTTCGTACGTGATAACAATGCATGATAAGAACAGTTAATCGACTATTACATGTTTGCACTCTTTTTACCTGTTTTTTAAGACCTTCGTTATTTTTTCGTAATGTCAAGTCTTCAGAGTGTCTTCGTGATGCACTCAGGCGAGAACACTAAAAGACTCGCGGGTGTCTAAAGAATACCCCTGACTATTCTTATAAAGCGTGAAATCTCGACGCACTTTCGCCTACCTCGTATCGCCCTCCCTGGGGAGATGTTATATTTTCGGACTCGTATATAGCGGCGAAGTCGTCACGTCTCGTGGAGCGTGGTGCGACGGTCATGTCGACTCTCTCAGCGGATCGGTCCTTTTGCGCCAGAATCTCCTGATGGTTAAAGTAATTTTTTATATGAAGTTTTGTTGGCGTGGTGCAAGGAATAACACTGCACAAAGATTTAGGTAGAAAAAAAATCATGTTGCATGAATGTGCAAATATGCATCATATTATCACAAAGCAAAAACCGTCAAGCTAATCTCTTTATAAAATTCCAACGTACGTGACTTGTGCTTTTTGATCCCCTTGTATCGTCCTAAAGATATTAATCATAACGAAATATATACGCATTTTAGCGAAATCGATTTGGCGCGAAAACGCCCGTACAGTCGGGGGGGGGGGAGGGGGACCGGGGAGTAGGAGTCGAAGGTAAAAAATCACTGAGTGCAGAGTAACGAGGGAAAGAAGCGCGAGGAACGAGGGGAAAAGTTAAAGAGAAACGAATGAAAGTGAAGGAGAAAGTAAGCAACGGAAAACTCGGAAGCAAAAGAAAGGCGATACGAAGGGATGGATGGAAAACTGGCAGAGAAGCCGGTGACGTTTTCCCCGGGAAATCTAATTTCCCTCTCGAGTATGTCGACGCGAGGTTTTAAAGGGAACGCCGTTGAGCAAGAGCGAGAGGAGACGGAAGGCGGGATACCAGGGTGATGCGCGAGAAAGGCGTAGAAGGGGTGCGGCGAGGGTGAGCGTGGCGTCGGAGAAGAGGCGCAGCACACCCTGACTCGCGAAAGAGGAAGCGAAAGAGGAGGAGAGGACGACGAGGCGCGCAAGCGGGACGAGAGGCTGACGGTGTAAATATTTAAGCAGCAAATCCCACGGTGGGTCCGGATCCCGGCCCACCGGGCGAACTAAACAGCCCGGGAGGGACGCTAAGGCATAGAAAAAGGAACCTGGAGCGAAGGGAGCAGGAGGAGAGGTTGACTGAGGCGAGGAAAAAAATAAGGGTATGCGTGGGTGGGTGGCGAAGAAAAAAAATTACCACGCTGTCTGCCGACGCCCAGGTAAGCGTTTTTATCGGGTTTCACCATTTTTTTTCCTTCCGTGCTCTTTTCGTCCCGTGCCTCCTCTTCTCACTCACTCATCGCTCGCTTATTGTTGTTGACGACGTCCGATCTCCCCCCCCCCCCCCCCCTCGTTATTATATCTTTCGGGGATCTTTAAAGTTATGGTTTTGCGGTGTAATGTTACAGAGATTCCTCAATCGTCGTTTAGTCCCCCAAACCCGAGCAGGTTTAAGCCCTCAATCGTTGTATAGCATCATAATGACGACACAGATCGACGTATTTTTACGATAAAGGCGTTGCAATGGTTTGGGAGAAATTCGAAAGAACTAGACGAAAATTTTGCAAAATTTAGCAAACTGCGGTGAAATGCAAGTTAACAATAAAAAGTAATAATTATGATTTACTTGTTGTTTCCAATAAATTTTATAAATTTAATAGATCTTATAATAGCATTAGTATCGAACGCGCGCTTCGCTCGTTTCCTCACGGCTCTTATTATTATTCACGTGCTAAATCTTTAACATAAATTACTTTATTGACTAATTAACTCGGGCTCGTAAATATTAAGATTAATTGGACTCCTGAAAAATCATATTTACAGCGAATACCGTTTATTCAGTACAGTTTTCATGCTGTGTCGATAACAATTGAAGGAATAACGAAAAGGCTGTTTCAATGAATTTACTTTTCATTATGTTTCATCTGAATTTATTTTTATTACCTCTTTTTTTAACAGCGTCATGTTTTGTTTTTTTTTTACGAAATAAACAAAAAGAATACGTCTGCGCCTCTGCCTCGAGTCTCTCTCTTTTTACCTCTGGCTCTACCTCTTTCTCGGCATCTGCCTCTGAGTCCACTATAAAAAATGCATGAAATGTAATGCACCGTTACTGGAAGTTTATCTATATAAAATGGTATATTGAATTTCATCCGAAAGTGTGATGTACAATTAATTTACGGTGCGTCAAAAATGCTGAAAGTCTTTTAAATTTAATAATCCACTTCAATATTACTTCAAAAGTACTTTAATTTTAATAATTTTGTTTGATTTTGCTTTAAAAGGGCATCATATTTACACTACATTTGCGCGTTAAATTTAATATACCAGTTTATGCATAAAAACTTCGAGTTACGTACAATATCGGGACATGAACTTTTTACGGTAATTTTATGGTCGTAATGTTAAATAATTTGTTACGTTAATGTCAATTAAACGAAATTAGATGTCACGTGTATAACGAAATTTATTGGGTGAATTTAATGAGTTTCGGTAATGGTGGGAAAAAGACGATTAAGTCACCGCGATTTTTTGGATGCTTAACTCAAAGAGAAAAGTTTTGGCATCCTTGGCGCGCAGGCTGCCTTTGGTTGACTCCGCAACGTAATACTTGACGACGGCAGAAACGCATAGTACCTTAAACCCGAGACGTTGAGTTCGAGAGCTGTTTGCGAAGGTTCGAAGAGGAAAAGAGAAACGACGTATACCGAGGGCTCTCTGGATTTGCAGGGCAAACGATGAGGGTCGCGACCACGAATGAGGGAGGGGTTAGAGTGCGGTAATTAATTGGCGTGATTAATCGGGTAGCGAGAGTGCCGCCCCGGTGCACCGCAGAGGTAAAGAGGGTGCGGTTGCTCGATCGCTTATGATTCAATGCTGAAAATATTTGGTCTAGCGGCTGGCGCCGCACGTAGTTTAAGCTTGGCATGGTCGACTACGAGCCGGCAGGTTTTATCGTTATCCGACGTGAGATCGCAGCTAGAAACCGGATGAATTTCGACGCGGCTATAGACGTTGGTTAATTGATTGGCGTGATTAATCTGGGGCAAATCTGGACGGGAGAATAGGGTGCGGCTGTCGATCGATCGATCGAGAGTCACCTACATTCGTTTACTTCGTTTTTTTACCACTTGCATTTCTTATAACGGAACCTCAGTAGGCGCGTAGTAGCACCGTTCATAATTACATAATAATAGCAATTGTGCTTATAAAATGTTTGCTAAATATGTGGATGGAGAGAAAAACCTGGGCTATATTAACATATCTTTGTTGTTGTTCGTAACCAACGACAATGTCTAGCGAGTTTAGTGGGACTTCTGATAAAAATGACCGCATTTATGCTACAAGTTTTTGCAATTTCTCGTAATTTTTGCATAAACGTCGCAACTTGTAATGATTCTCGTGAAGAATGAACGATAAAACTAAATATAAAAAATTGGAGACGAAAAAGACGGCGCAGTGTGAAATCCGAAAATTGTCTCTTTCGAGATACCATTAATTTTGTTACCAAAATTACCACGATGAATTACAAAATCCGTTCTCCGATATACAGCGAATGATAAATCAAAGTAAAGACAAATGGAAATGAAATGGAGATTCGGACTGAAAGTATGAAGGATTATTATCGCGTTTCCGCGCAACACGATAATTTACCACGGTGGTTTCTCTTCTACGTATACCCTCGAGACTGAGCTGATAGCGGTGAAATAAAGAGAGAACGAAAAAGAGGGTGGCGTTGGGTGATACCGGAAAGCGGTGAGGATTGGATTGCGAGGGTGTAAAGCGAGATAGCCCGGAAAACAAGCAAGAAATAGAAGCAGGAAAGAGTGAGTACAGTTAAAAAAAAGATGAACACCTTAGAAAGCGTTTGGTTGGTTCAATGAAATCCGGCTGCCGGAACAATTTTTTCCAACTGCCACAACGACATTTCTCTTTCATATAAAGATCCAGTGTATTCAAATAAAATTAACATTTTCAAATAACATTTCAAGTTGATCTCAATAAATCATAACTTCATACCATAGAATGAAATCGTAAATATAAGTCGGGATACCTGCAGCTCGTTGCTAATCAACGAGTAGTTTCAGTCGTGTTGCTGTAATTCGTTTCACAGAAAAATGTTCAGTTGGAAAAAAGTTAATAAAACAATATAATGGGTAAGCGCGCGAAGCACGCGTACCGGCTATCTCCTCTTAATGGGGTAAAAAAGCAATTGATTTCACTAATGCTTTTTCCAAGTCCATAGGAATAATAATTATGGCCATATCTGAGCATAGAATCCAAATGCTATTCAGTAACATCCATTTGTCCAGTGTAGTTGCTTTAACCTCACACTTTTTTCAGTATGTAGGATTTATATGTATAACGGAAGAGCAGAGAAGCGTGGAGAACGAAGTAGCTCGACTCCTCGGCCCAGGGGTAAAGTATCGTCGGAGGATCGAGCGATTTAAAGAGAGAAACGACCTGCGAGTTTAAAAATGTTTCGCCGTCGGTGCAGTTCGTTTTCAGTGCTCGCGTTCACTCCCGAAAGAGATTCGCGGTGCTACGTTGGCTGCTGGACGCCGCTCCGTCGACCTCGCCACCCAAACCGTACAACCTTATACGACAGTGCAGCACAATACCTGTATATACGTGGAGGATATCTATACAGATAGATAACGGGGGATTTCGAGTCCACATTCCTGAAGCGTGAAATCGCATACGTCCTGTAACATTTTTATTCCCAGCTGCCTGGGGCTGCCTCTCCTCCATTATTTACCCCCCCTTTCTTTCCGCTCACTTATTAATCTTCTCATTTTCAGTATAGTTACTGGAGTCTCGGTGGAAAGCAGTCAGACCTGCCTTCGGTCAGCTCCGATTTTCTTATTCACTAACGGTACGAATTGCGATTATGCGCGCGGGGTTTCATCAATGGTACATTGAGTTTTCGTGCATCGGTGCGAGCACTTTAATACAGGCGCAAATCAATGGGAAAGTGGAAAATTCTTCCATGTCCTAACGTTTTGCTTCGTCATTCTTAAGGAATGATTATAGTCTGCATATGTCAATCTAAAGTTGTATCTAAAATATGTTTCATCCAAAACACAATTTTATCTAAAATAAGCATTTTCAGTACCCAGTTAAAAGTATCTTGAACATATTTTTTTACGTCAGGTATCGAATTTCGCATCGCATACTTTTTGACAAAAATGTATTTTACAAACAATAATTTTTCTTACTCGAAAAAATTCGTCAATAGTCGATATTTGCGTTTCTAACTGATTTTCCGTTAATTCCGATGATACATCGAGAGCCCCGATGCATTCCAGTGATGGTTCAGAGATGAAAGTAGAACTACAAAGTAACGGGCCGTATACACGTGAGCGGGAAAGAATCAAAGGAGCGATGCATTTCCGCGCAATCTCTGCGATTCACTTTTTCCCATCCTTGCGTTCCTCCCTGTCTCGAGTCTTCCCTGTTGATACCATATCGGGGTGTACGCTGCACCGTTTGTGCTGCAACCCTTCTCAAAGACTTTTCATCGATTCTTGCGTGGAGTGAGTACTGAAGGGCGACAGGAAACACGGGGAATGAAAAGGAACGACGCAGGCGGCATATATAGTCCCGGTACAAAGTATTCACGTAACTGCAGTTCCACGTAGCCATGTAAACGGAATAGATACACAGCGCAGATGAGACGCAAAACGATGGAATGAGGGATGGAATATTTAACGAAATGAAGAGAGCGATGACGGTTGTCGTGATTTCAGCAGGGACAAAGCGTTGGTGTACGTTTATAAATTGATTCTCGTGCTCGAGAGGACGTTATGCGTCAAGGTATGAGAAGAATACATCGTGAAGCTGAGACGCCACAACGAAACTGCTGGGTTACAATGCCTCACGGTAAACGCGCAAGATTATACATCCGATTCAGTTATTAACCTTTTATAGAAATTGTTATTGAGACGGGTTTGTAATGGTTAAATATCATATATTTAGATAATTTTTATCGACAAGAAAAAAAAAAAATGTTTCCTGTGGGAAACATGGAATCGAAAAAATGGGTATGCTACAGTGTGATATCGAAGTATTCGAAAAGAAAAAAGCGTACAAAAGGTCGAAAAAAGAATCTTCAACCTACAAAGAGTGCAAAAAAAATTTAGAAATTTTAGTTTAATTAGAAAATGACAACAAAAATGTTTGTATTGACGTTAACGTGGATCGGACATAAACGCGCTTTCGGGATCTACAGGGGCGTGACGACGCTTACGTCTAGCCATTTATAAGCGCGCGTTTCAACCCCTATGAATTTAAATTGGCGCAGGCGAGAACGGCCGGTTATGCCGATGGCAGAATATTCCCTCGGTGGTGGATCAACCGATAGCCCGTTCGTCTCGTTATACCAGCAGGAGGATACTGAAAGCGTGAACTCGTACGTACGCCCCGAGCCGATGGTACAGGGATAATTGCGGAATCTCGATAAAGGCAAAGCTTCCGTGATAGCTGTATGGATGAGGAAGGTCGATTATATAAGCGGATCACGCGATGAAAATCTACCGGAACGTGAAATCCACGCTTGTCGGCCGAGTGCAACAGTTCGGTTTAACCGAACGTATTACGAAATTACTAAACAGATGGCTTGAGCATTATGATACAAGACAAGGTGCAAACCCAAAAATAGTATTAGTGTCAGTATTGAGGCTCTCCCATCCCTCTTATCGAACAGACGGACTTAAGACATTCTCCTACACTGGACTCATAGTTTACCAGTTCTTTGCAAAATTAGTAGTTTTCGTTAATTTCGCAACCTCTTCTATACTGATCCCGTGTATTTGTTTGCGAGCCTACAGTTTTACACGCGTTCCAAATCACCAGGTCACGGAAAAACACATGGAAAAAATCCATTGGCCTTTGGTGGAAATCGAGCCCTGGACGCCTGCGTGGCAGTCCAGGGCTCGTCCTTTGTGCCGCTGTTGGCTGTCACAAAAAAGAAATAAAAACGTCTGGTACGTCAAAAGCAAACGAAATAAAAAAAAATACAAATTGAGAACTTGATTGCGAGTAAAACATTTATTTCACTCGGCGTTGTTTAAAGCAAACCGAAAAAGTTCAATTAAGTTAGTCGATCATTGTACGGACGGCTAATGGCCAATTTGCTGCGTTGTAAATCACAAATGTCGCCCACGCCACCAAACGACGTTCCGAGGCAAAATCTTATGCTCCGCGTAACAGGTGTAACCCTGCAGCCGGCGACACGAGGTACGATTGGCTGTCGCTGTGCGACCTAGAACCACGTCCGCCCGTCTCGCCGGGTCCTACTTCAGAACACGAGAGGATATTTCAAAAAACATACTCAACGTGGGTCTCGCAAAAGGAAGACGAACCGAATGGTACAACGGTGAAACAATAGACACAGAAATGAAACGAATTGGAGTCCATTCGTCGTGACATTAGGACCGAAGGAAAAAAGAAAGTTCTTGTATAGACACTGGGGGGGTAGTGCCCTTTGCCACGCGTACTCACTTCGTCCCTGTTGTCGGCATCCCTTCCCCATTGTAAAATGATACAAAGGGCAGAGCAAACATAAGTGTCGCGTGTCTGTTCAAACACACTTTGCTCTCGCGTTCTCTGTCCCAAAACACTCTTACGCGGCTATGTACCTTTCTCACTCGGGCTTCGGCTTTCGCCCTCGCCTCGTGCTTTCCACGCTATAGCGACACCGGCTCCGTGCGCTCCGCGCGCCCGGCACACGGGGCGGGACGGACAAGTCGGCTTGCTAGCCGAGTGCTGTAGAAGCACTCCAGCATCGTTGCATAATACATAGAACACATAGACAGACGAGTCGCATGCCGCGACAAGGACTGCAGCCGGAATACGTTGCATTGCGACCTTTGCACGGGGGAAAAAAAACTGTTCACCCGTCTGCGACGGGTGATAAGCTAGACGACCTCGACGATTAATTAATTTGCATCGAATGTGCGATGCGGTTCGACGTTGGCCGGGTAGTCATTTTTTTGTCTACCAGCTACGTTCGAGAATCGATTCAGAGCGCCCGATGACGAGGGCAAACGGAGTGTTCAATTGTTTAACTAACTTCACAACATTTTCTGAAAGTGTCAACAATGAGACGTGAAAATTTTTTCCGGTACGTGATTTTGATGTTATCGAAAACAAAAATTGTTTCCTTACTCGTCTTCCTTAGCTGCTGCTTATGCGTTTCGGGACGTTTTCGCTACTTCCAGCATTGAAAAGCACAAATATTTTTGTTTGATAAATCGTTTTTTCTGTAATGGAATTTGCAAATCATTTTGCAAATTCAGTTCTTTCTAACCTCAAGAAGTAAAACGTATTCGTCGTCGCTTTCGCTACAGCCCCGCAAGCATCGTTTCCCCCATTTGACATCCGAAGAAATCGTATTTCACATTAAAACGGACTGACGACATTGGCGCAAGAGCGAAGGTTTCCGGGCATCAGGGTCTCGCGTCTCTTCGGGAATTTTTTACGAACGACTCGGAGTGCGACTGCGGGATGGACGAGGGAAGACGAAGTCGATTATCCACGAGCGGACTTCGATTATTCGATATCGCGGTAGGTATAGGGATGGGTATGGATGAGGAAAAGCGGCTTTACTGCCAGGTCGTAGCGTTGCTGGTATCGCGATGGCCACGTGGAGCGAGCGAGAGAGAGAGAGCGGGCGAGAGGGTGGATGGGGGTTCGGCGGCTACACCTACACCGCCATCCCGTCCGACCGCAAACTCGATTCGGCTTCGAATGCGATTTGAGTCGGCGGTAATTCCATTATCCACCCACTCTGAGGAATCACCCTACGACCCTGTTTAACTCCCCGCCCTTCGCCTCCTCGCGGATGCCCACCCTTCGCCCTGCTCCACCCTTTACGTTCTTCCGAGAAATATCTTGCCACCTGCCTCCGGGACGTCTGCATTTATGATTTCATTTCTCATCGGACGTACATTTTTTCCTCTCGTACAACTCGCCCCCCCTCTTGAGCTGTGTGCGCCGCGACGGTATTTCTCGGCTTCCGCTTGACGGCCGGACGCGCTGAAACTAAATAAGCGACTGCGCGCAACAACGATAACTCTGTTACTTTTTATTTCCACGTTCCGCGATGCTTCCCTTCATTCGCACGTCTCGCACTTATCGGCAAATGCTGGAGGCCATATTAAACGGGTGGGACGACAGTGGGGTTTCGTTCGATGTACATCAGTCACTCGTTCAAATACGCGCAAGTGCATGAGAACTGCAAACGATAAATTTATCTCGGCTGAGAGTTCCCGGGAATATTGCGGGATATTAAAAGTGCCGTTAGTGCTTTTCAACCTATGCTAAACGACTTTGGACTTCAGTTTGTACCTAATTGCAAAAATTCCATCCTTAGATGTTTTATCTACAGTAACTGAAAAAACTGCAAGAAAGTCGTTCCAAATTAAATTAAATGTCTGAAAAACTAATTTGAAAATTACGCGTTTGGTACCATCCAGAAATAGATACAAGGTCACGGAGAAAACGGTGTAGTTGTAGGAACCACGAAATTGAAAGGTGCCAACCAATCGGCATGGTAGAATATATGGCATTAGCAAGGTATTGTGTATCAGAACCAATCGCGGTTAGTTGGTTTCACAGTGGTTGTGTTACCCAGCTAATTACAACCATCCATCATCGCAGTTGATTCGTACGACCTATCGATGTTGAGTATTTTCACCAATTAAACGTTTATATTGTCGAATTTGTTGTATCGCATATTGCGTCGATTTAGTTGGTATTACCATATTTCGTAAGTAACACATCTATTCGATTGCTTTGTTTTATCACAGTAGCGTGATGGAATACGCTGCATAACCTATAAAATTAGACACGCTGCTAATAAACGTGGTCGATACACATAGAGTACACTGATCAATCGATTGGCAGCACCAACCAACCGATTGGTAATGCCAATCAACCGTTCTATTTGTCTCAACTTCCAACAAACCTTTTTTCTCCATATACATTCCAAATGAGCTGCACGTCAACCAATTTCATCAATCCTACTCGCGTTTATACCTGACGGCTAAACACAGCCAGCCCGATATATCTCCTCTCTCCTGCCACGTTCGCGTCAATTGTATTTTATTCACCGCAGTATTTACAGTCACAGTGACCCATTTACACCAAAACAAATCCCCGCGGAGCGCGAGAGGAGTAGCGTTGAAGCCTCTCAAACTTGCCATAGGATTGGTCTCCCGAGATAGCCGCCCGGCCAAGCGTCGCTGTCGTGTAATCCATTGCCTCCTGATTAATTAATATTCCAGCTAGGATATGGAACACAGCTAGCCAAAGGTCCAAAGGGACTAAGTGTCTACATGCTTTCTGGTTGCCGTAGCGCAGCGCCAAGTCACTGCGCGTGGGAAATAAAGAAATGCGCTGGAGGAGTTCGAGCGGCCGTTCGGCCTGGGGCCAACGCTTGGACCCTCCACTTGACCCGTCGGAGATCCTCGGTGCGCGGGTCGCGCGCTCACGTTTCACCGGCCTTCAACCCTGGCTCGTTCGGTTCATGCGCGGTCGAGCGCCTCGCTTTATCCTCGTTTTTTCCGCGCGCACGTGCGCGTTCCTCTTGAAATATCAGATTATTTTTATTCCCGTACCCGTTGGAAAAAAAAGAAGAGGCGAAAAACAGGTGGCAAGGAGCGTCGGAATTCCGACGGCGGTGCCGACGGAGGTGACGCGGTGGGGGGGTGACAATCGTCGCGTCGCGTTGTATGTGCCGCGCGGGGGCGCGAAGAGTGGTCGGGATAAGGGATGAGAAACGAGGCACGAGGGTTGGTTCTAGTAGCAGTGCTGATGCTTGCTGCTTGCCTGGCTGTGCTGTGAACCCCCGGGCTATGCGACCACCCCAGTACTCTAGTACTCTATACTACCCACTAATCAAGGGTTGTTTTCTCGAGTATAGAACCGCGCGGCGCATGTGAGCCACCAGCGTCAACCGTACCAACGGTGTGCCGTGATTTCGAGCTTTCTGTTCAACGCCCGGGAGTACGTACTTCTCACGTCCTATCAAAGACGTACCATTGTGCCTTCGTCGAGAGCTCGGTGTTTTACCTTTTTCTCTGTTTTCGTTGTTATTATCATCGAAGGCTCGAAGGAATACATGGTAATTAAATGGGAGTGATGAAAATCGTTCTTGAAAGAATACAAATTAATTACTCGAACAAAACATTTTTATTTTTTATCGTCTCGATAAACATTTAGTTGTTTCAAGGAAATTGTGCATCAGCAAAAAGCTTGCAGTTTTCGCTGATTTTTTACTTTGGTCTGGTGTTTTCGCGCGAAATTGCGGAACCTTCCCGCTCTAACGTAAAAATGAATAGAAGAGTGAGGGGTATTTTAATTAGAATGAAATCGATTTGGAAAATACGGACATGTTTGATGAAACGACTGAACGGAACCCTGGCAGCGGCCTTGGATGAAATCTTGAAGTCGGAAATTGGGCTGTGTCTACTAATCGTATCTGAGAGATGTTGCCTTGACTAGAGGGCAGACGTAATCTGCTCGTTCCGTATTGAATATCGAGAATCGACGAGAAGCCGCTGCCGCTGCTGGTGCTTGCTTTCCACCTCCGGAATCGCAAAGTCGCCAAACGCTCCGTTCGAGAGGTATGAGGCACCACAGTTGGGAGACGCGAGGGGGAACTGAAGGGCGGTCTTGCTTAATTGGATCGAACCGAGCTGGTGAAGATACGAAGGAGAAGATTCCAGGACCCCAGATCCCGTAACTCGTTTCGCGTCTTAAATTTCAATTATTTAGAGCCATCCCATTTCACCCTCGATACACTACCGCTTTCACGGGTCTTTATTCGTCAGGGTGAGATAAGAATATAAATTGAATTTTCTCGTCATTTGGATAGTCCGGTTTTAATCTACGAGTACATAAACGCGTAGAATTCTCAGCATTAATTTTCGCGTGTGTCTGTCTGTGATTTTTTATTGGTTGGGAAAAGAACTTCGTGCATTACTATCATTATTAGTTAAAAGTAATTACTTTGCTTTACGGAAAATCCGACAAAATATCTCAAAACTTTTGCCGAGTGTGATAAAGTTTGTATGATTTATATAAATGGATGAGACATCATTTTGGACTTTTTTCAGTACCTTGGCTGCTTCTCTCATTAATTTAACACAAATTGCTTCATTAATTTCATTAACTTCCGGCAGAAACACACGATGTCCCGCTTGAATATTGACACGACATGGTCATTAACATTCGGGGAGGCGCGCGAAGTTGGAACTTCGTGTCGAAGGTAAAGCATGAGGGTCTTGGTCGCATGAGGCGCACTCATCAGTTAAATGGTCGTAATATGTTCAACCGCTCCTCTCGAGGCATCGACGATTCTCTCGTATTACAGGTTCTCTGAAAAGACGAGCAAAAGATGCGGAGGTGAATGTGGCAGGGTCGACGAGACAGCGGAGCGAGGAGAGTAGGATAGTCCGAGAGGTCGTAAACGATGTAGCCCTGATGGTGGGTGGTTGTTCACATCGATGCGTCTAGTCAGGGTGGTCGTTACTTTTTCGCCTCTTTGCATAGGTAATTGCGTCTGGCGTTGCTGCTCTCCTTCGCTACTAACTGGGATCGCGACGTGGAAGAGTCGAGAGGATATGGTGGACGAATGGGAGCTCAAGGGGAGCAGCAGGGGAAAGAGAGGAGTGCGCGTTGGGTTCGTGCCGACTCGGGGAGCTAAAAATTGGACTGTATATCTTCCCCCAGAAACGTCGAATTCCGAGCTGGATCGAGAAAGACGAATCAGGTTCACACACGGATGAAAAAATATGTCTTTCGCAACCTTAGTAAATATGCGGTTCTAAGAAGAGGATTTACTTAATTTTTACACATTTTTTGGATTCTATGTGATATCAGTAAAAATTGTTCTAACATAAATTCACTTCAATTTCGCCCCAATTTATCTAACCCAAACTACCAACTACCACGATCTTGACATTTTCTTTAGACATGAAACTTTAACCTTTACAGTCGTGCGCAAGTCCTATATTTAACGTCAGGAAAGTCTGCTTTCGAAACTTGTAAAAGTTTTTTTTAGAAAAATATGTTTGTATTTGATAAGTAATTAAAAGATTTGTTAGTAATTTTATCATTTGAAACTTTTATCATCGCAAAGTATCCTTGATTAATATCGAATACATAATACAGTAGCATTTCTTGTTATCGACTGAGAAAAGTGTTTTTCGCGATAAGAAATACGAAAACACCATGCGTACTTGACGAGCGAAGTGTTTAGGACGACATTACATAAATAACCGGAGATGAAGTCACGAGGGCAACTCGATCGTTGCCACTCCTGCTGCACATTCTTAGATCTTATTCTCCCTCCGTCTATGTCGGTGAGTATATACAGACATATTCGTTTTTACGATTATAGCCCCCTCGATAAACTGTTATTCGGGTTCTATCTCGTTTTCCTTTTTCTTCACCGAAAGAGCAAGATGAAGGTAGAGAGAAAACGGCAGGCGGGAGAGGTTCATTCCGGCTATAAAAGCAGCCCGAAATGTAACACAACAATCTGCGCGGGTCTGTTTGTTTTTTATATCACTTTGTACTAGCATTTTCTGCTCGATTTGTATATTAGTAAAGCAGGGATTATATTGGAAAAGTAACGATGCTCGACCCTGCTAACGATTTTACCGAAACGATTTTATAACTATAGCCAGGCGACAATTGCATAGCACATTGACAAGTCCTTAGATAAGACGAATCCCCAGATATTACAGACCTGGGAAACACTAGTTACAAAAATACAAAAAATGTTTTTATTTTTTGAAATTTTGTATTTTTTGTATTTTTTGAATTTTGTATTTTTCGAGGTTTTCAATATCAGAACTAATTTTAGCGAAGTAACGAAATTTCGAAAAAATGAAAAATCGTTTTTTGCATTTTTTTCATCGAATTTTATGTTTTTTCGGGCAAATAACGGTGCTTGTCGGAATCAGCGGGAAATTTCCCATCGGATAGGGTCTTCAAACTTTACGAAATCGAACAAAAATGTCTCGTTTTCGTAAAGTTTGGACGTTAATTTCACGTTAGTTTCCTTAACGATCTAATTTTGATTCAAGCATATAGCGAGCGCGAGAGACGCGCGAGCCACTACAACCTTCTAGTATAATACACATTGAAAAGTCTATGGGTATGACCATTAACTGACCAATGTATTGTGCCTACTGTACGACTTATTGATTCTTGAACGAGGTATACAAATCCTACTGAAGCAAAGCCCCAATTATATTGAGATGATCCACGTCCCTTTCGAAGCAAATCAAAGAACCCAATCGCCGATGGGTCTTTCTTGGACGACTACACGATAAGCTAGCAGTAACTACGGGATTTTATATGTATGTACATAAGAGGAAAGGATAAGGTATATACAAGAGGCGGACATAGAGACCGCGCCCCTTTTCCTCGAACTTGGCTATAATAATTGTGGGAGTTCCCGAACGGTTGTCTTGTCGAACTGACCGAAATCGATTTGATGGAATCTCATCGAATAGCTGCACAATCGTGCATAAGAAACCTCACATGCAGTTACAAACCTTTCAACGTGACTATTAAAGAGACGTTAACAAAATTGTTATCGGCGCCCGAAAATCGGAGGTCCAATTAACGCACACAAATCCACTTTCAATATATTGAGCCACTTAAAAAAAAAAAAAGAAAATTCTGGCGATGGACAGTTAATTAACTCGATAATTGGCTGTTGGGATTGGGCTTTGTCGCGCGAACAAAAAAAAAGAATCAATTATATAAAAATCAATATTGAATGGAGAGGGATTGAAGAGGGATTAAATGAGATTTTTTTTAAAGGTTTCATCGTGTGAGGTGTAATTTTCAGACGACTATACCAAATACCGACGCTATATGTATTTTTGGTAAAGCTGCAGTGCGCAGATTGATTCGAAAAAAAGCAGCCTGAAAAAAAAATCGGAACCCGTTTCTGCAATCTGTCGTATTTTCGCGTTCGTTTCGGGGTCTCGCAATTCCATCAGGCTCAAAGTGAAATTACCAATTTGCCTCATTGCCCTGTTCTGGAACCTAAAGACTCGAGAGGTGCCAGAACGGGTGAGCCGGATCGCGTCAGCCCAATCTCACAAAGTCGTTTTCACGTCCCACACTCTATACGCGGCTCACGGCAGCCCTCGCTGTGTTTCAGAAACTTTCGCACCACTACTACGAAGAGCGAAAAGGGTAGATCGTATAGATGCACCGTTCCCCGATAGACACTGACGCGTCTGAGCTAATACTCGTAATCTCCGTGCCCAGCTTCATTCTTGCGAAATGATATGATCGCTGTACAGTCGTGAGATGGATTGCTCGAAAACTTTTCGGAAAAATTCTGATCATGTTTGCGCCGTCCTGGGAGTGATAGCTCCAAAATCTCTTGCGAAATTCTACCGTGCGAAGTTTCGTATACTTTCCGTTATAAGGAGAATTCGGTTCTCCATGTCACTGTTCGTCAGTAAACAGTGACGAGGATGAGCTAATACCTGTAATCGTGGTCCTCAGCTTCATTCTTCCGAAATGAGTCGACAGCCGTGAAGTCGTCCGAGGGTTCATTGTCCAACATTCTATAAAATTCTGCCAGGTGAATTTCGGTCATTTTAATACAACGAGAATTCCATTCTCAATTTCGTCTTGAAGATAAAGAAAATCTCAAAACAATAATCATACCTAAAATAAAACTTTGTGATGATTTCGGATACCAAAATAACAAAGATCGATGATATATACTCGGATAAATCATAATTAAACCTGGCGAGCTTTAATCCTCAACGATTCATTGCTTAGTAATTAAAGGCAGTTATGCAATTAACCATTCCAAAAATTTAATTGAAATACAAAAACATTCGGCATGTGGATTGTCAATTAAAAGATGAGGATTAATAGTCACCAACGATTTGTCTGTGTGCATAATTATTCTCGATAATTGCCTATACCTTCGCCCCTTAACCCCAGTTTTCAAGTCTCATCCGCTGCACCCTTCTCGCGACGAGGCGGATATTAATCTCTCAAAAGTAATGCGAACGAGTGACTGCCACCGCTGCGTTGAGTCTCCTATATAGCGTCGTTTCTGGAAAGGGAGGTGAGCACTCTTTCTCGCTCGCGTTTCGCCTCGCCTGAGAAAATAAAAAGAGAAGACGCCGAGTTAAAGAGGAGGTGCGAGAGGAAAACGGGGAGCGAGAGAGAGAGAGAGAAAAAAAAACGTGGGGCGCACCGAAAGTCCACTATTTGTCTGTGTGCAGGGTAAAAAAGGTGGAGAAGCGTGAGGAGGGTACGGTTTATACGGCAGTCGGCCGTCTGTCGGTGGCGCGCGGTGAATTAAATTTTTTAACGAGCTCCACCGACGGTCCGGGTCTACTTGTGTAGGGCTCGGACGGGTGGGAGAAATTACTTCGATAGCGAGTGAACGAGTGAGGAACACGAAAGCGTTACAGCGATGGAAGGGTTGCCGAGGCTATAAGAGGGACGTCAGGTGTGCCAAGTAAATATCTGCCCATCGGTAATTAAATTCGATTCGTTCGCCGCGGTTGATGATACCGGCGGGAAGAGGGATGGGCAAAGAGGGGAATCAGACTCGAGAATCGAGGGTGGAGGACGCGGTACTGGGGAGGAGGAAGAGGAGGAGAAGGAGGAGGAGGAGACGACCGAGACCGAGGGCTCGAAGCCGAAGGGCTCGAGAGGAACGAGAGGGTTGTCGTCGTCGACGACGACTACGGCGTCTACACCCGGTGCGACAGCCTCCTCCGGGCAAACTTTCAGCTCGTTATTTACCGCAGAAACTATTTTGCAATTTAATGCCAAGAGGGGTACGTTACGGCCCACGGAGGTGGAAGCGCTCGGCAAGATACCGGCTAAGGGTTGATTCAACCCTCCAGCTATATATTCGCGACTAACAAACGTCACTGTATACAGCAGTCGTCGAGGCTCCCGTCATTCGAACTTCGTTGTTCTCGGCAAATTGCGTTTAATGGAGAATGCCGGATCATAGCTCGTTTCGTTGTTAGTCCGTGTGATTGACAATTAATTGTTCATCGACTGACTTTGATATACCGCGGCGGCGCAGGCGATTAAAACGGTTTTGGGTAACAGTGACAAAAAATCAACTGAAAATAAAATGGTCGAGTGGAATATTGGTTAGTTATAGTTATAGTTGGTTGGTTAGGTGATAGTGATAGAATTGACAGTTATCCATCAACAGTTGTAGATCTGTTATGTCATGGTCCCTGGGCTTATCACAATTAATCCGACTAAAAGTAAAAGGTATCAACGAGTTTATTTGCATTTTGCTATCCGCTACGTTCTAGTTCAATTAAGAAATTGCAATTAGAATATCGATAAAATAGTTAAGTCTTGGTTAAAATGAAACGCTTGTTATATGAGGCATTCTATGTGAAGCGAGCCACCCCAATTTCTGTGTATCTTGTAAACGTAAAAACGAAGTTTTTGAAAAAATCAATATGGTCCCTCTCAATAAAAAAATTGGTACGACTTTGTTTTACCCAAAAAAGACTGAAAATTATTCGGAAAATTATGAAAAAACTTCATCATAAAGTACATCCAAATACATAAACTTTCAACCCAACACATTTTATGTGCAATGTATAGTTTTAGAGATAGAGTGAATCGAAGTCAAATTTATAAAAAAAGAAAGTACTATTGAACGAAGCAATACAATATTACGTCGGCATTTGATGCAATACTTTCTGGGTAAACGAACTATTGTCAATACTTTCCAAGAAATATCAAGAGAATATTCATTTCCGTTGTCTCGTGTGGAATAAAACCGTATTTGCAGTCTATTTTAAACAGCTTGGAAGGAAATCCAGTAAATCCCAGTGAACGTAGTAATTGTTGTGAGGTTGAACTTTGAATAAAGTAATACACAGTTCGTTTAATGTACTATGTGATTCGACGAGGCAACTTTCAGCAACACAAACTGTTTTGAGTCGCCGTTTATACATTTTAAGAAATATCGAGAGAATATTACATTTCGTTGTCTCGTTCGTGTGCAATAAAATCGTGTTCGCGCTCGTTCACATAAGTAATCGTGCGTGATTTCCGTACCGCGGAGTAAGCCCCCGCCGGCAGAGATCCGCAGCGAAGCAATACCAGACAGCTCGAAACTTTATTCCGGCAAATCCTCCCTCGCCGCGGTCGGCGCCGGTGCGCGCGGCGCAGCCCCCGTTGTGGCCCGGCATCAAGGGGCTCGAAAATTCGCTTTATTATTAAAAAAGTTGAGGTTGTTATCTCGCCGCTGGTTCACTCATTAATTGCGTCGTGTCACGTGACGTCACGTACGGAATGGCTCCACGATGCGATATGCGCGCCGGCGGAGCTCTGCGGGCCGCGCGTACGCGTTAGTGCGGTCCGCTATTCCCCCGTCTAGTTGCATTCAAGTGCTGAGCTGTTACGGCCGCGGTATATACACGTCTATGTACCGTAGAAATGAGAGAAAAAGTGAGAAGCGGGAGATAGAAAAAAAGAGAGAAGGAAACTGTATATACGCGGGGCTGCATAGCGAGGCTCGGAGGGTGGCCGCGGGGGTGGAGGAGGAGGAGGAGGAGGGGGGGGGGGGGGGAGGGGGATGCGCGGAGATATACACGGTAAACCCGCGATGGCGTCCGACGACCCGAACCACCGGGGCGCACCGTTGCAAGCGGATTAATAATTTCACGATATTGCGCGAGCGACCCCCTCGCTGCGATTCGACGTCCAGGGGTCGCATTTGCAGGAAGGCGGGGAGGGGCGGTAGTGGGAGCGGGTGAGGGGAGGGGGGAGGGGGGGGGGGTGGCACGAGATCCGCGAGAGAAAGAGAAAGAGCACTCTGCATCATCGGTCCTTTCATGGATTTGTCAATTTTTGTTACTCCTTCTATTTCCTCGTCCTACAGTACCTGCCGTGATTGGTATGTGTGGGTGTGTGCGTTTTTTTCCGCCCCCTCTTTCCATACATATACACACGAGAATCCCCGTGGCGAATGGATCGAGGGTCGGTGCACTCTCCTATCTCGAATAGGCAACCTATACAGGGCGTCTGGTTGACGCGTAGGTAAATCATGTCGAGGGACGGGACGAGGCAGGGCTCTCTACTCAATTCTTTTGAATTGTCACGTGCACGCAGCGAGTAAAAAAAGGAGAGAAGAAATGGGGAGAGTCCTATCACTTTCCGGGGATTAATGAATTCGCGGATGAAGTCAATGCGCTAATTAGAACTTTTCGTCTGGTCGGCGATGACTCGCTAGACTGTCGCGTAATCGAGGAGTCGAGCAAACTGGTAACACGAATTGTCGATTTTTTTCACGGTTGTCAGTTACTGTTATTATTAGTTCGTTCTAATTTGGCTTCGATATTCAGGTGGTGTGAAGACGATTTACACTTTGTAATTGCCCTTGTAAAGTTGTCGGACTGGAAATCATGCCGATGCTTTTCACATACTAGAATCTATATGAACGCTCGTACGTGCTTTATTTAGGTGAAGTGACGCAATTTCCTAAGCTACGAATAATCCACTCGGTCTGAGTGCAGGAATTTCATTTCACTTGAAGATGTTTCACAGCAGTTACAGAAAAAATGTGTTAAAAGGTGACTAGATGCGAGGAGAAATATTCTGAAAAAGTGATCTTGAAATGGAAATTCCTATGTCCGGGTAGGGTGGACTTTTCCTGCAAAGAAAATTGGACCTCGCGAAACTAATTTGGTCGAGAGGTGTAATTCGAACTCTGCGACAAGTACAAAAGAGGGAGAATATTAGAATCGATGAACTTAGCTGCAAAAGAGAGAGAATATTAGAATCGATGAACTTAGCTGCAAAAAAACATTTCTTACGAACATTTTTTGCTTTGTTTGCCACGCGTTTTTTTTTACAAAGTAGTAGTTTTCATATGCGCAACTGCAGCACCATTTAATTAATAGGTCACCCAGTCACCTTAACCAACTCTTTTGTTACGTTGGTCACATGATGTTGATTGCTGATTGCCACGTGTTGTTTTGCAAATATCAAAATAACCCAATTTCACATTACGAATTCTCGTAATGTTACAGTTTTCGCAACGTGTGATTAGTTTTGTTGACTGGAAAGTACTTATTGAATAAGTACAGTTTGCTGTCAAACATGGCCCAAGAAAACGGGACCTGTCGAAGGCATGGTTTTTCAATCCCTGTGTGTTTCCAAAATGTGTATCACAATCAGAGAAGAGACGGCATACATTTTTTCCAATGTTATTGTCACACGACAATAAGATTCCCGCCACTTCGTACTCGAAGTCGAAGGAATCTTCCCCAACCGGTTGAGCGTACATTACCTTGTAATTGTCACATCAGTGGCGATACTCCAACTGCATATAGCGATGGCGGTATCAGTCACCCAGTAGGTAGTATCGACGGTATTAGTGCCCTTCATGCACCCTCGTATATGCACCTATGGGTTTGCGTTACTGCGCGTGGAATGTGGGTCGTTTGGTGAAGCCAACCACCGCGACCATTGAAATAATTACGCTCACTGCCCGTTAATTTCGAGGTACGCCGCGATATACGTGGCTGCTGCAACCATCGGAGCCAGCCAACCAGCCAGCGAGCCAGCCAACCCTCGTCCGCGTGTTTCTGTATATTCGCCGGAATATAGGTGTTAGTACAGTCGCGGCAGGGGTTTTCGGTTATATCGTGTCCTCCATCCCTCTTCATCGTCCGGCTATTCCTTTCGCACCTCTGCACCACCACCAACCAATATACTCGATGCACATGCGGATGTTCGTGCCTGCCCTTCCCTCGCCATTGCATCAAATATATATACATATAGATAACTCCGGGCCACTAATACAGTCGCCTATACCGTATACATATATATACTATGTGTGTGTGTGTGTGTGTGTGTGTGTATACAAACGGGAATGTGCGTTTCACACAACCGATTGCAAGCTCGCGAACTCTCGTTGGCGTTAATTGCGGCGCCGGTCCTGGCACACGATGCTACCCTGCAGCGGCACCAGACACCAACACCGTCGAAACGTTTGAGCTGATGTGCAGCAGGACACAAGCTCTCGCTGCTCATCCCCCTTCGCGGGTATACTAGTCGTGGTTCAGGCTCAACCCCGATCGCCGCGGTGTACACCAACTATCGAGTCCTACGTTCTGGCTGGGGTGGCGTAAAAATAAGCGAAGAAAAAATGCAAAACAAATTCGAAAGGGACTCGCAGGCGCGACACTTCTGGTCAATGAACGAGAACGAGAGTAATCACATTCCGGTTTTGGTGTGTAGGCGACGCCGAAAAAAAGCAAAATATGACGTCATCTTCGTGTGGCACTCTAACCGGTCGACAATTTGTTGTACGTACTAGATGGTTGATGTATTTGCTACATTGGGCTTCATATAATTGTGCATATAATTTACTAATGACAGCAAAAGAAAAGTTTCATGTTTGCGTGGTGTTTGCTTTTTTAAATTAATTCATTCATGACATTATTCTGCATTTTTGCGGGATGTCGTTTCGTGCCTGTGTGTTGCGACTTCTGTCACCGGTATTTAGCACGTCGACTTTAGACAGTTTTTGTTTTTAATGAAAATATTTTTAAAAGTAGTTACGTAACCGCCGCAAGCTTGAAGCTGCTTCGTCGTTTCAAGCACCAATTACAGTTTTCCTGGTTCAGAGCTTGCACTTTTAACGACTATAAAAAAATGATGATACATCTTTTAAAGAATAGGATTTTGCTGATGTTCTATATAAATTATTCCAAGAATTTAATTTTCGAAACACAGCATACAATTAGTTAAAAAAAATGTTTAGCCTCTGGAGAAGTATCAGTAAATCACACGATACCCGTAAAAAGTGAAAAAAAAAAGTTCTCTCCACGTTTGTTTCGTGATTTTAAAAACGCCATTCACGTTTTACGCAGGAATTCACCATATTTCTCGTTCCCATAAAAAAATGTAACACAAAAACCTATACGAGATATTCCGTCTTTGTATTTCACTGCGATGAAAAAAAAGAACAAAAAAAAACAAAAGGCCGGTTTCCAATGTCTATCAAAAACTCGTTTGGCTGTCATTCCCTTTTTTCGAGTTTTTTCCCTTTATCCAAAATCGGAATACGAAGCAACCTCCCACGGTCACATCGTGACCGGGAATGCGCCCTTCATTTTTTTTTTTCACGTATAGTCCGGTCGTTAGAGGACGATGACGAGCAGATACAATGCATGACGTATTTTGAGCGTGTACGCATCTACGCACATGTGGTACCTATACGTAGTACCTTGTGCACTATAGTATAGCAGACGCATAACGCAGTGGTGGCAGTCCTTCTGCGTAACCCGCCGAGTGGCGTCATACAGAAGCGCTCGCGTGCATTCGAACGTATATAAATATATATATGTATATTATAGTATATATTTTCGTGGTACATAGTATAAAATATATATGTCGCCGTTGTATCTGTAGTGAGTCCATGTGCTTTGACACTGTAAAGCTTGGCGTATGTACGCGAATACTGTATATCGAGTGCAGCGTTGCAGGACGATTCGTGCAGTACGCGGGGTAGGTATACCGCAATTTCCGTATCAGGCATGGCGTGGCGTAATGCTAATGAACGTGGGGGCTGTACAGGCGAGCACGAGTAGCAGAACGCATAGCAGAAGAGCACGCGCGAGCGCGTAAGCCTCGGGTCCTACTCGCGCTGCTGCTGCTGCTGCTGCTGCTGCTGCTGCTGCTACTCTGTCAGCTAACCTGCATCTCTGATGTATCTATATGTATACGTTTGAATAATTGACGGCGAATGGAGGATGACGTTGGGCCGGCAGCTACTGCGGGGGAGCTGGCGGCGTCCAACCGCACTGCGAAAGATTACTCGCGTCGGGAAAAAGAAACGCGGGGATATTAATGGGAGCAAATGCAAACTGAAAATGAAGCTGGATTGTAACCGCGCAACTTACTCACCGTGGATTTATCAGTGACGAGAAATAATCGTTTTACTAATATTTTTGTCTGTGAAACACAATTGCAAATAAATTGCTATTCCGGCAAGCATTTTTGCTGTTTTTGCATCTTCTGGCCGATTGTTTGTACGGCTTCAGCGGATTAAGAAAGAACCAACTCTTTTTGCGACTTCGGGTGTTAATTCAATTTGTACTATTCTGGGTAATATGGACCAGAGCGTATCGAGTCATGCGGGGAAACGACAAATGTACAACTTCGTACGCTAACTTGTGTTGATATCAGTGAGGTATTTAAGCTCTCAAACTATACTCATAGTAACATTTAACAACGTTACACGAGTTTACCAGTTTTTCAATTGTAACGTGCGTTCATTTGGCTACAAAAAGAGGAAAAAAGCGGCAGAAGGTGATCATATTTTGATGGTCCACTTTCTCCGGAATATCACTATATTGTGTACCTATTCCACTGTTATTTGTATCTTAATTACGAATTATTTGAATTTTAATTGCGTTTATATCAAACATGAAGTCCCCATGAAACGTGGACGACGACGCGAAAAAATCGTTTTGAACACGAATAGATTGCCACTGAAAATGATTTGACTCAGAGCACTTTGCAATCCTCTATGGATTATCGTTCATCAAGCTTGAATGGTCAATAACTCATTCCGTTCATTCCCAAAAGCCACCGATGTGCATCTGAATAAATAAATACACTAAAACGCTGCCTAATCGTTATGACCGCGATGTAGTTCACCTGAATGGCGCGCAAGCTCTGCACGAGCTGCAACTTGCGAGCTGGGTGCTAATGGCCCTAAAATCTCCAATGCACGGATAATCCGAAGGGCAAATTTAAAAATGTGAACACGTCCAAAATAATGTAATGCAAATGTGGCATTACTACCGAAACATGTCTATCGGAAATGAACATTCGTTGTGTATAAATAATTTTGCGAGCTTGGTACAGCGAACCTCTGTATTTTATCACGTATAATAATGTGCCTACTGGTTTCGCGAAGGTATATAGCGAGGACTAACAGGCACACGGGAGTAACAGAGTCACACTCTGTGTAGCGTTATATTCCTCCCACGTGAACACTCGCTCGTTCGGGTTGCGTATATCGTGTTCAACGGGCTGTTACGAATTGTCTAGCTTGTCCTCGCTCTTCTCATTCTCGCTATTCCGTAATTTCCACGGTTTCCGTATCAGAAACGGCCGGTACTACCGGCTGGTGGATTCGACCCAACACCTAATGGACGTTCCCGAGACCAGCACGGCCTGTATATATACCGAAAAGCCCAAGGTGCGCAGGTGCATACGCCTATCGGAGCATTCCTCTTCGGTCTCAATTCCTCTGACAATGCAACAACGCTTGTGTCTGTGTTTGCATGGACGCCTGTTTGTCTAGGTCGGGGGATAATAGGGCTATAACTCGTGCAGTCGCGGGCCATCCATAAATGATGAGGTACCGTTGTATCGTGTTGTAAAACATTTCGCAGAATGACATGACGACATTGAAAACGAAAACAAAAACGCATTAAGATTGAGCCGATTACGGTGATGGAACCGCATTTCGTTGAGCCAATCGGATGGCAGTTGATCTAATTTCGCGTGAGGTTGGAAACGGTGAAAACAACGAGGAAGTTAAGCTAATCTTATTACGTGGTTGAACCAAGCTACAAAGTAAATGCCCCCATCATTGCATTAAACCGAGTATAGTGAGTAAGTCGAGAAATCGGTTAGAATATAAAGCAATCGCTCATTGGTGTTAAAATGTAATTCAACATCAATGAAAAAATTATAACAGCATTTTATGCAACTTCGTCAAGTTCCCTTCAGAGCATTTCATCCGCTTGCCAGTCTGTCGTATCGATGGAGAATTTTGTTGTCGCAAGCACAATCGGGAAGCCGCTCGCCAGAAAGCGAGTGGAAAGCTTGGAAGCTAAAGCCGGTTCTACGGTTAGCTGGGATGTAGACGCCCTCACGCAAGTCCACCAGTCGGCTCTACAAAGTCAAATCATTCACGGCCGATCGGGTCATCGAGTAATTGGGTTCCATATCGTTAGTTCACTAGTTCACACCTAACAGAGAGGCGAATGACGATTTTGGTGTGGTGTGGTGTGTGTGCGCAGCCGGTGGACACGGTCACCTCGAGGAAAGAGCTGCCCGTGGCGAGTGAGGGTGTGAGAGCCGCACGGCCAGCTCAAAGGCAGCTCAAAGCCAATGCCTGAAATGCAGCTTCCGAGCTGCATACAGCGTAGCTACTGCATAAGCGAAAATTTGGCTGTATGTACGGCAACACAATATGCACACACGTATCGATGAGTATAAAATCGATCCGCGAAAAATATTCAACGTGATATTTTCGTTTTCAATACGGAGTCTTGCGGCGTGAGAGCGAAATAGATGGGGGATATGGAATGAAAAAAAAAGAGTGAGCTGCAGCGCGAGTGGGACTGCGGCACTTTCCACAGCAGTTCTGCAGTTTTCAGATAGCTGAAAACTGCAGATTCCAGCGAGGATTCACCGACGCTGCAGTGACCCACACTGCAGTTGGGCTTAAGTTAATTAAACGTGCAACCTGGGATGGATAATGCATATTACGAAAAATCGATACACCTTTTCATTTAACCGTATTAATGCCGGCATGGGAATCGCCATAGGCTTCTCGCGGTCGATGTAAATACTTTGTAGTCACGTGCAGTGGAAGAGATAAACGTGCATTTATAGCCTTCAGTGTTTACTTCCGTCTGACTTAAAATATTGACGATCTCATCCAGCAAGTTAATACACGATTTTTATCTCTAATGTCGATAAAGATATCAAGTGCAAATTACCATAATATACGTTTATGTTTTAATTGAAACTGTGCAATCTAGTAATTGCACTACAACTTTTACTGCACCGTTTTTCGGGTGCTTTAAAATTTATTTTCCCATCTACTGCTTTTTCGGTATAAAAATGTTTCCACAAGTTTCGACGCCGACAAATTAAGTGAATTGAATGTTCGTATGAACAATTTTTTCAATGCCGAAAAAGATCTAAAATGTTCCCATGAAGTCAGGTAAAATTCGTGTGACGATCCGAGGTAGAAAAAGTGAAAAGAGACGACGAACAATTCAGGATCATCACTCTTTTCCACAAAAAAAAAAACAAAAAACGAAAACTCCTTTTCCTCTGCCGTTTCCCGTGAATGCTTGGCAGAGCCTTGACGGACATAGACGATTAACGACCGAGATTTCACTGAAGCTAGGACCGTGAATGCGCGGGGCTTTTCCAGAAATTACTGTGAGTTTTCCAGCGCGAAAGACAAATAGAAAAAAAAACTAAACGGTTGCCGGAGCTCTTGTCGCTTCGACGGAAAATAATTTGCATATTGGATGCGACTCAGGCTTTAGAAACTTCCGCGTTTCTTCGTGTCGTCCGCGCGATTCACACGTTATGAAATCTCGAGTTTTTAAGAGACGACACAGGTAAGTGTAGAGAATAAATCCAGATATAATTACGATATCTCCGCCGAGATTCGTGTCTACAGACACGTAGCGGTGAAACGAATTCACGATATATCCCCGGGTTTTCCTAAAAATCATTGGCTCGATGAAAACGGGAAAGATAAATAGAATGAGTATAAACGAGCTGGCCAACAGCTCCCGTCGCTTCGAAGTAAAATAATTTGCATACAGAGAGTTGCACCCCGGTGCCTATAGCCCCGGCGCAAAGTGTACAGAAGAAAGACGGAGATAGCAGCGCACGGGAGAGAGAGACGGTGAATTCGTATTTGCTCACTCTCGCTCCAAGCCGGACGGGAGATGGATATTAATTTGACCGTATCGCTCCAACGATTTGTGGACAGTTCCGGCGAGCTCTCGCGGGCGAAATAATAAAAAAAATGGAGCGGAAAGGAATCCGCGCAGTCTCGCGCAGCCGGAGTTGGCTGAATACTGGCGCGACCACCGCGCGATTACTGTTAACCGGACGCGTAGATGGCCAGTCCCTGTGTACAAATGGGACTGCAACAGCCTCTCCTACCACGCTACACACGATAACTCTTGACGTATCTATGCACATACATATATACATATAGTATATGTACGGTAAATATACCGCAGTGTACTCGACGATCCGTTACCCGAATTTCGCTTATTCGTAAATTACAAATTATTACGCAAATCCGAGTGCATCGCGGGCGTGAAATCGAAGCGAGAGGGCTTAATGGCGACGACAAACAGGTGCGCGGGCGAGAATCGACAATAAATTTGGGGGTTGTGCATCGTGAACGTTCGACGACACCTAGTGCCGTACGTGCCGAGGGTGTCAGCGCGAATCGATACATAGATACCGCCTATATATCTGGGCTTCGAAATGTCTATAGATATAACCGGGCGCGTATATTGGTCTGTTTCGGTTTCTCTCGAGCTCTGCCTGCTTTTCGTCATTCTGCTTCTCACTCCAGCTCGCGCTGTATTGTTTGCACCATATATTGTACCCTCTGTGTACCCGCAACACCTGCACTCAACCCCTTGGGCTCTCGCCACCCCCGCAAGCTGCATTTATGTGGAACTCCTGTGCGGTGCAAACATAACCAACTCGGGCATGAGTTTTTGAAGTAATCCGCGAACGCGTGCGCTGATGGGCTTGCGATCATTGCGCCCCACTGGTACGCGAGAGACGAATTGTTTTTTTGCAATTTTTATTTCCTCGCTATCGAAACAACCAATATTTTCCAGTCAAATACCTCGGATACGCGGATATCCGTGGACGAGAAGATTCAATAGTACGATACTGTTTCTTTTCGACAGTAATTTGATATTTCTTTCCGTAATTGGCTGTTCAAGGTCGACGAATATCCGTATCAGTTCCGTTGCTTTGAAAAGAAAAAAGAAACCTGGATAAACTTATTTACGGACTTTTCTTCAGGACGACGAGGGTTGTTAAAGGTTTCCATTTTAGAGGGGGATACCAACGAAATTGGTAAATCTTATGAAAAATCTTATTTTCCTGCTACACATCTTTAACGACATCCGTGCTTGATTTGTCACAGTTTGCTTCTACAGATTGATTTTCATTCTTCCACAAATCGAAACAACGAATATTTTTCGTCAAACACCTCCGATATAGAAACCCAAGGAAGAAGGTTCAGTGACATGATGTATGTTCTTCTCGCTGGTAACATGATACTTTTGCTTCCTCATAGAGGAAGCCTTGTTTTCGTGAAATTTTTTTTTTTCGAGATTTTCATGTCAGTACACTCAGCATGGTCCAAAACGTCGAGAAAAGTGGTTTGTGCGAAATGTCTGTATGTGTGTGTGTGTGTGTGTGTGTGTGTGTGTATGTGTGTATGTGCACGTTTTTTTGTTTACACGATAACTGCCGTAATTTTTTAAGAATATTCTTCAAATTTGGCACGCACGTACGCTATCATAGAATACATTATGGGATTGTAGTTGACGCGAATCGGTTAGGAAATTCAGATTTTACGGCATTTTGAAAATTTGGCCAAAATCGTTTGCGCGCAATAACTTCCGCAAATTGAGAGATATCGGGATGAAATTTTGTACGTCAATAGATCACCATCAAACCATGATCTGTACCAAATTTGGCGAAAATCGGCAAAGCAGTTCTCATGTTATTGCAATTTAATTATTTTTTCAAATGTCTGTAATTACTTTAGCTCCTGTAAATTATGAGACATCCGATTGCAATTTCGAACATGCCATTACGTTCATTGATTATTATCGATGAGTTTCGTCGAGGAACCTGCCATTGTGTCGGTAAATTTGGATTTTGCTGCATGAAAAACAAAAAAAAGCCGGCACCCAAAAAAAAATCGGAAAAAAATGTTTGCAGAATTTTCTCAAATTTGATTCACGTATGGACAAGCATGGACCACGTTTCGAGTACAAATTTGACGCAGATCTGAAAAGCCGTTCAGATTTTATGGCATTTAGAACATTTTGAAAAATCTCGTTATCACGCTGGATCATGCAAATTACAAGGTACCGGCTTCTAATTTGGTCCACACATTCACTATCATGAACCAAGGGTTGGGTACAAATTTGAGGGAAATCGGTTCGGTGGTTAAAATCTTACATTTTTATTTATTAAAAAAAAACAGCCGAAAAAACCTGCAAAGTAGAACCTTGCAAATTGCTTCCTCAGTATTCTACACTTTTGACGATGCTTCCTCTATGAGGAAGCCAAAATTGATCAACATACTTCCTCATAGAGGTAGCATCGTCAAAAGTGTAGAATACTGAGGAAGCAATTTGCAAGGTTCTACTTTGCAGGTTTTTTTTCTTTGTTCTATGTTGACGGGCGACCAATATCCGTTAGTTCTGCGCCATTTCGAAAGAAGCTAGTAACATGATTTCCAAAAAATGTTCAGTACGACAAGGTTTGAAAATGTTTCTATTTACGAAGGGTCTGCAACAAATGGAATTTTATGGCGAATCTTATTCTTTCGCTTCGCCTTTAAAGGGATCAAGTACCGAGGATCCGTGCATGCTTCATGTACCACAGTTTTCTTCTCTAGGGAGTTGAAAAAAAGAAGACATGCTTACTCGAGTATGAACGCACCTAGAGTTTATTCTTGTACTATGCATGCATGGTACGAGAAATACTACGGAGAAAGAGTAGACGGGTTCATGTTTTTATTCCCGGTTTTCGGTCTACGCTTCTTCTTTTTCCTCGTCTCCTTTCTCGAATAAACAGATATATTGGATTTCGTATATAGCTCCGGTTCCTTGCAGCACCGTAACGTCGTGCCCACAGCCACGTCCTCGTGAGACCCTGACGATTCGATTCCCAGGAATGACTCGCGGCTACGAAATTTTTTATCCAGCTCTTGTATTTCCTTAAGAGGATTTCCCGCGGTCTCCATAGTCATCGAATTACGTGCCAAGTATTTGCTAAAATAACCGTGAAAGGTCTGTTGGTCTTGGAAAAATACGTGTTAGTATGCGGTAGCGGAGAAGCTGAGCCGAAAGTAAACTTTCCCAATCGAGATTTTCAGTTCTTTTTTCGTAATCTAGCGAATATCCACAATTTTTACATTTTTCCACGCGACAACCCGACGGCTCCAGCTGTCCATTGGTCCGTGCAGTTTTCTATGATGTTACGGAAAAGTTTTTGGATTAAAAAGCCGCGCCGCCGGACCATAAATGGCCCTACACTACGTTCTGGCTGACTAAAAGTAGTAGAAGCCCAGCGATAGATTCGTTCGAGAGGGAAACATTTTGCGTTTCGTTGGACTCCCGGGAGGCAACTGAACATCTAAAATTGAGCGTTAGGCTGAGTTTATAGAGTTTGCATTAAGTAAAAGGTATTTCGCAGTCTGGCGTGGAATCAAAATTTCTTCCGCAGGGAACACAGCGTCACCTGGAAACCGTTACCACCTAATTGACGTGTCTGAGCGACGGCGAAGCTGGTGGGTATCAAGCTCCGAGAAAAGTTTAACGTGGCGAATTTCGGAGTTTGTACACATTTTGCATATTACTCGCTGGGTTCAGCGTCAGATGTGTCTCCCGCTAAGTACTTGACACTGAGTTAAGACTTTCCGTCGCAAAATTACTGTTTTATTTTGCGTCGAAACACGTATAGTGCTTATTGCATATATAACAAGAACATGGCTTTCTATTTAATTACAACAAAACAAGTTTTATTCATTTAGTTCCGATTCCCCCTCAAACGATTTTACACCGTAACAAGTAACCCAAAATGGGTGTCCCGATTCGGATAGTTTTAAAACAAAGTCTGCAAAAAAGCCGCTGTCGAAAAAAAGGAAATCCTTTCACGATTCACGAACTCCGTAAATGTTTCTGTCCTTTACGTACAAAACTGGTTCCTCCAGCGCGAAGCCTCTTGTGCCGAGCTCGAGATTGTCCTTTTCCCATTATCGCAAAAAAAAAGTAGAACAAACGGAAAAAACGAAAGGAGAGTAAAACACTTCTCGGCGCTGCGACGGGAGGGGTGAGAGGTTGACCGCCTAACTCGCGAGATGGAAAGACACATCGAACCGGACAGAGCCGAGAGGTATTCTCAAATGTTCGAATCTCTCAAAGAGGGATTCGTCCAGCGCGCAGCGAAAGAGAGCGAGAGAGCGACCGAGAGCGGCGAAGAGGGCGGAACGGACGCAAATACAGAAAGCCGAAAAGAGATGGAAAACACGGAATTGCCCGGGGCCTGTGCGGCGACGGGGATGGCTGGTGCCGCTGTCCGCGAGTCGCTGGGAAACGCGCGGGAACTCGCGGCGAGTGTAGAATTTCCATCGGGTCTGTTAAGTCCTTAAGCGGCTTACGATTTCGCTGGCCCGCTCGTCCGCTCTGGTTCGCGCGTGTGCTCTATATATTCCACAACTATAGTAGACGTACTATATATTATATATATATGTGTGTATGCGGGGTACGAGCTCTCGGCGTGATATAGCTTTTGGTCCGGGCGCATCGAAGAGAGAAAGAGCGAGAGGGAGAGAAAAAGCTCAGTCTATTCGCCCGGCTACCACGCTCATCCGTCGATTTCTCTCCCGGCAAATACCCTGACACAGCGGCAACGGTAACAGCCCCTGAAGCTCGCAAATTCGATACGAAAAACATCGTTTCTCCCTTTTCCCCAAACTCGCGCATTTTGCCCTCGGGGCTTCAACTCCAAAGCGCTTGAACACCGGGTATGCGCTGTACGTTCCGCCACTCGGTTCGGGAACGATTAATCCCAGGTGAAATTGCAATATTTCAGAAAAAAAACAGTAAGACACCGACGGACACAGCACGGGAAATTGCATTAAAACACGAATTTTTCCAATTTTTTTTAACGCGTTCAGTGCATTTCGGTCGATGGAGAAAGTAAAGGATGAATAAATAAAATTTGTTCTACATTTGATGGGTTATTGGGGTTATGAGCTAACCATCACTAAGGTTAACGAACCATATATTCTACATCGCGGGCTTCCCCCATCAGTACAGTCAACGACCATTGGATTACGTTAAAAATGTATGTCAAAAAGTGTTACCTTTTGCTGTTAAAGATTGCGACCGCTTTTGTATAATACACTGGGAGGTGGCGTCAATGAGCGACTCATTGTCTATATACTGGGAGGTATAGCGACAATGAGCCGCTCATTGCCGCTACCTCCCAGCATTGTGCCCTTTTACTTCTCTAGGAACCATGAGTTCTCTTTGCTCGCATTACTATCTCTTCATTTGTCTTATCTTGTAGCTGAATAAAAAATGGGCATGATCATAAATAGTACACGATGAAGGCATTTCTGACCAATCAGGAGGTTTAGAAACTGTCTTATTTTTTATTTGCAGAGAAAAAATAATAATTTTCCCGTTTTTCTCGTCGAATTTTCTATTTTTCGAGTAAACAACGGTGTTTTTTGGAATCAGCGGAAAATTTGCGGTTGGATAAGGATTTTAAACTTGACGAAATCGAACATTTTTCTTTTTTGCAAAAAAACGCACGGGTATGAAAAAATTTACGATTTTTTAGGGTTCGTCTTTCAAGTTCTGTGGAAAATTCAGAAGTCAAGATATCGCGTGCCGCCTTGCAGCATTCTCTTCGTTACTATTTTTCTCAAACGAAGGAAGAAAATCCATCATCGATCAATCAAAAAAAGTAACCTCGATTTTAGTTAAGTGACGAAATTTCGAAAAAAAAAATGCGGAACACTTTTTATTTTTTTAAATTTTCTTACACTTTATTTCGATGTATTTTTGCCCGTACACAACGAATTCGCCATTAGTTTTCTTCTAAACGCTATACTTTTCACGAAAATTTGTACAAACTCGTTTATTTTCGATTTCTTTAATATTTATTAGCATCAACTGGGTAAGCGCGCGAAGCGCGCGAAGCGCGCGTATGATCTACTAAATATAAAATGTTACGTGTGTCGAATCCCGCACTCCATTCAACTGTCGCCCCGAGAAAATTGTATGGTAATTAAATATGACACTAGCCAAGTAGTTGTCAATGACGAGGTCATTCCATCACCTTTTTCCCTCCCTCTTCCTCCGCAACTGCAGCGGAGTAATGACAACGAGAGCGCGCAGGGCACTCGGCGTACCTCTGCCTTCACGCTCGACCTAGCGTGTATTTGGCCATTGGCCATCCATACGCGGTGATACACTGGCCTCTCTCCACGTATTGCCGCTGCGTTCCTCCCTTCCACCCTCGTTTTCACTCGTGCGAACCAATCCCCTCCCCTCCCAGCGATGCTCCACAAACGTATACATTGCCTACAGTTATACCCACTGTTACACGTATCCAGCACTCGCAGCTGCATGCACATGTATATACATATATGTATACAGCCACCCTCACAGTGGCACAGTTGAACGATCTATAGACCTCAACACCGGGTCCTCAGGCCGCGTTCGCGTACCCGCTCATACAATCTGTGTACAGTGCAGATGCGGCAAACACGTAGATCCGAATGTGGCATACGCACAGAGAGCTATCCTCGTCGTTCGGCGGCCGGATCGCTTGCCGGTAGAGCAACCTCTACTCTGTACTCACATTCGAGAGTATCGTGAGTGAGGGAGAGCGCGAGAAGGCCGAACGCGGCAATCGAGTGTGCCGATGATATACAGATATACAGCGACGGTGTGTGATCGAAGTTGAGAGTGAGCAAGGGCTGTTCGATGTCCGGCAAGCTCTGTGCGAGATCCCTCGGCAGCACCGGTGTTAGGTCACTCCTGCCGGCATCCACGTAATGCCTCGATACTAATAAGGAACCCTCCCGCATCTACAATATCCTATCTCACGCGGCTATGTATTTACAATCTATAGCGTAACCATAGACTTAGGTGGTTCACGCAGATAGATAGATAGATGAGTAGATGGATGGATATATATGGATAGATGGATGGATAGATAGATGGAAGATAGATAGATAGATAGGCCAACCCGACTGGTTAGGACGGATTGGAGAGGAGCTAACCGAGCGTGTAGGGTCGAGGGTCGAGCTGGAGAGCCCGACCAGCAGCAGGCAACGCGCGCGTCTCTATGCCCTCTCATACCCGGCGCCCATCTCTCTCGCTCGTCACCTCCCTCTCACGGTCTCTCCTCCTCATTGTTACCGAGAAACGTTTGATCTACACGATGCTCGTTTAACTACGCCTTGCTCTCGTCGAGTAATCACAGCGAGAGATGTCCTCTCGCTTTTCCGGACCAGACAGCGAATCCGATGTCCGTGACACTCTTCGATCTGCCCCGGAATCGCGATGGCGCCCGGTGCTACCGGAATAGCAATGCTTTCGTGCATATGGTTGAAACACAATGTGGGGTTCGTTTCACGATTTTTATGCCAAGAAATGAGTAAATATGACGTTCGGTTGTTTTTTTAAAACATTCTGACAGCGTCTTGGCGATTTCAATGATCAACGTTGCAATAGTGCTGGAAAAATAGACATTTGATTGAAAACAGAAAGAATAAAAAGAAAATATTTCTTTTCTTTGAGACAATTCCTTTGTTGTTAGAATTTTGAAACATAGATACATTCGAAACACCACTTAGCGAATGTTTAAGCGCGTTAACGAGGGATCAAGAAGTTCGCGAGAAATGCCATTATAATAGTGACTGTATACATATATGTATGAGATTCATAAGTCCTGTTCATCAGACTGATTTTGAATTCAATAGCATCGTTATATACGGAAAACGCATTGCAGAGCGTCGCGCCACTCCAAAGCCTGTGTGTAGTACGTGAGTTACGCCACGAGTGATACAGAGTATTCGAGAGTCGGGGTGTGCAAGGTTGATGGTATAGGGCGCGCAACCGATATCCGAGATTAGCCGCGGCGTAGCAGGAGCAACAGCGGCATAGTTCCAGAGGTGAAAGGTGAAGAGGACGAGGCACAGAGGAGTTCAGAGACGTATAACGACGCCGCTGTGTTCTGAGAGTGACATTGCGCTAATTATAGGGAGCAACCGGTATTAATTATTACTGATGGGTGTCGGGAGTGGTCCGTGAGACGGATTCGACGCGGGAGAGCGTCGAGCCTTTTTCCACCCCGAGGTACTTTGGAAAACCGCTATTCGGAAGCATCGCGAAGCCACTAGAACTATAAAGTCATGTCGAGCATATTGGACCGACATGACACGAAACACCTAGCATATAATAAAGCTTATGCTTACAAAGTCATGAATAGCTTTGTAAGCCACGCACACAACGAGTGGGTATAGCTGCTACCTCGGCGATTTACAAAATGCCAACACCCTCGGCATCAGCGTGCACGGCGGGTGGGGTCATGTGGGGATGAAGCTATATATGCACGAGTAGGTTCGGGGTGCGAAGTCGGTTCACCCTCTCGCGCGCCCTCTCTTTCCGAACTTGAACCGCGGTGTGAAAAGGCGAAGAGGCTTGAAACTCGCGAAAAGAGGGATGAAGAGGAGGACGAGGGAGGACGGGGAACCGTGGAAACGAGGAGAAATCCCAGTAGAGTGACTGATCAAGTTCAGCCGTGGAACGGGGAAGTGATACAGCGGAGTTGCATAGAACCGAAGTTCTGTGCAGACTCACGCACCGCTCGACGCGAATGGCCCATTCCGCATGTATAGATTAGTCGTTACTTAGGCGCACGTACGTGGTTCTGTTTGTGGAGGTCTTACTTACAGATAGCGGCTGTATACGGGTCGTTTACTTCGGATTGCGGACTGAGAAGTTTGCCGAGCTGTTTAGCGGACTTGTAACTATTTTAATTAATAGGAAACGAGAGATTGAGTGATTGGAGATCAAAGCAAAGTACTGATGGATTGGTAATGGCTACACAAATTGTAAAAGTTTAGTGAATTATCGTGCGTCTAATTGTATATGATATCCTGAGTTAAAATTAGGTGTTTATTATTAAAACAACTGTTTAAAGATCTGTTTCAGAATCTCCTTATCGGTGCGAATGTTTTAAAATAGTGGATCAACCGTCATTTTGTAACTTACCGTGAACCAACCGGTTGATTCGTGTGTCGGACCAACATTTATCTGAAGCTTGTAATACGACCCTCATGCAATTGTTACAATAGAATGAACAAGGTTCCAGCTCCTATAACCCCATATTTGAAGTCGGTTTACGATTGATTTTTAATGTGGATTTATACAGGTAGGAGCTTGGTTGATTTCGCTCAATTAACCGTTACAACGTGCTATTCAAGGCTTCGGATATGTGTGGGATTGATGCACCGATCAAGCGGTTAGATTCAGGTTAAACCGAGCATGAGGGAAATATTAACGTATACGGATACGTTAATATTTTACAATGATACTTTTATGAAGGGCATTGGCGGCAAATATCCGAATTAGCCTCAAAACGCGTTTGTGTAAAACGAAGGTATTGCGCACCAATCGGTACCTTATTTAACTGCCGATAAAACCCTGATATTGTCATTTTCATTTGCCACTGGCAGCCAGATATGGACGGCAGAATAATGGTTATAGGACACGAACTGTAAAATACAAAGGACAGCATCGCAAGTCTGGAAATACAGCGATTGATAGTTATTGCATTGCATTTTGTATTCAACAGCTTCCGGCACTGTCATTTTTATGAGGATCATTGATTTGTGGACATATCGACGAAACGATAATGCATGATTACATTTCCAATTCATCTCCGCACGAAACAAATCCATATGTTAAATTGTATATGAATTTGTGGTTCTAATTAATTTTGTTCTACATATATTCTCAAAATATATAGATCAGAGAGAAATCATTTCTTTGTCTATTAATGCAAACGTTAATGCAATGTAAAACGAAAACTTCGTTCCCAATCGATTTTTCGATTCGTGTACTACGGTTTTGAAAAATTCCTTTTTTTTCGAAGTATTTTAACTAGTTAATCATATATATTTTGGAAAGTTGTTTCCAAAATCGCAAAAAACGAAAGGGGTACACTTTCTAAAAATTTGCGATGTTTGAGGATCTGACTTTAACATGCTTCAGAAATCAAGATATCGCGTTCCGCTTTGCGCCATTCTCTTCGTTATAGAGTTTTCTCTCGAACGCAAAAAGAAAACCCGGGTTTGGTCGATCGAAAAAAATGTAACCTCGATTTTAGCGAAATGACGAAATTTCGAAAAAAGTGAAAAATGATTTTTTACATTTTTCTCATCGAATTTTATGTTTTTCGGGCAAACAACGGTGCTTTTCGGAATCAGCGGGAAATTTCCCATCGGACAGGGTCTTCAAACTTGATGAAATCGAAAAAAAAATTCTCGATTTCGTAAAGTTTGTACGTTAATTTCCCGTTAATTTCCGTAACGATCTGGGTTCGATTCGAGCATATAGCGAGCGCGCGAAGCGCGCGAGCCTGTGCAACCTGCTACTGGTGTAATAATTTCGAATTGCAATAGTGTTTAAATTTTTTACATGGAAATCGCCGATAATGAAACAATGTAATGAAATACGTGAAAAACGTTTTATCGGTGCATTGAGATTAGAGTCTGCAGGTTGTTTTTTTACCTATCACAAAAGTTGCTCGGTGCTTGATGAGGCCCGCAATGATTTATCGCAAATTGTTTTTCGCGAAAGGCAGCGAAGGGAATCGAATTGAAGGGGTGAGTACGGGGTGCACAAGGGGTGGGCTCCGGTGGACCCATGGCTTTACCGCGCGTCTCTTTATACGGACGTAGATCGATCGTGACGTGACGTGACGCTGGCAACCTCGCCGGCTATGGTAGCGCCGCCTCGCCACCCTCGCGTTAGCTTTTGTTTTCCGACGAGTGAAAAGCCTTTTCACCGGTGCTCGTATACATGCACCGCCGCTGTTGGTTCCGCCAGTCCGGTCGAGGACCAGCGGAAAGTCCTGCGTTGCCGCGAGTTTCCCCGGACAATTTTGAAATCAACGATCGCCCTCACTCACGTTTGTTCCTAGTAATATAACGTATACGACCATCACTTGAAACGAAACTACCCTCGCCGTCCACTTCCCCTATCGACAAATATACGGGGTGTTCGATTTTGGTGTCAGAACCGTGAAAAGCTCTGGAAAAATATTCGAAATTCGAGTGTTGACTTTCATTCATCTGTCGCGGAGTCGATATTAAAGAGATTAAAGTTCGAGAGAATCGAAATCATTTCCAAACTCACCAAACTCAATGATTCGCAAGTGTTTGGGCTCTCCGCCTCTCTGCACCACCGATTACCGGTGAAGTCTTCGAGCTGGTTTATTTTTCGACTCTTCGGGCTCTGAGGGGCGCGACAATTAAATACGAGAAATCGATCGTCGACCGTCACGAACATCGGCGACACACAAACTATTTTTGTCCACTTCGGAGCATTGATTGCGAGTTATCGTTCACTCAATTAAATGCACGGCTCGAATTGTTTCGTGAAATTGTTACGCGCTCTCTGATATCACAAAACCTCCGGGTATTTTCCGTTTTTTATGTACAGAAATGTAACATCCTGTCTGAATGCCTACAGTAGCTTTGATACCTGGTGGACAGTGATGGCGGTATTTGCTGTCCCCTCCGCATTCCTGTGACATCCCAACGTCCATTCATTTGCAACGTCCAGTACGGTATGTCGAGGGGTAAGGAAGGGGGAACGGCGAAGAGGGGGTGGGTGGGGGGTGGGATTGTTGGGAAGGGAGGTAGAACGGCGCGTCACCGAACGAATCGAAGAATTACGACCGATTACTGCTCTTGGTTCCCCAAACCCTCTTTCCGTGTATTTCGTTGCTTGAAACTCCGTCGCTCTTTCCCTTCCCGTCCCTCGATGTTTTTGTCTTTCCATTCTTCCTCCGTCCCCTCGCGTGTCTTGCTTCCTCGTTTTATTTGCCTTCTCCCCCCCCCCCCCAGACTTTTTTCCGCGTTTTCCCCCGTGTACCTGTCACTCGGGCGCCGCGCCATGCATTTCCATCTGTTTCGCAACATTGGAGATCGTTCATCTCCTGTTTTTTGCTGCATTGTTCGTGCACACAGATCGCCGTGGTAGTTTCTTTCATTAGCCCTACGCGGAGCGATCGCGCGAGTCGAAAGGACGACTGGAAATGAGCGAGAGACCGAATGCGGGCGCGGCGAACGACGCGAGGCTTCCGGGATTAGCGGAGTGAGGATTCGAGCTATGAAATCGGTCGAGAAGAACTAGAAATCAGAATTTTAAATTCTTCGAAGCCTGGAAGCCCTTGGAGGCTACTCTTAAAAGCTTTTGGGGCGATCCTTAAATTATTCATGGGTCTTCCGGCGGCGAAGTGGGACGGAACGGTCACTCCCGTGGTTCGCGATCGGATAATCTTATATGGAACGGCTGGTCAGAAATCCTCGTCAGTCGTCTCGATTTCGTGGGGCAATAGAGGTCATCTTTATTTCCAAGAATCTCGCACGGATGGACACCCTTTGTTACTTACAAATTGCGCAATTTCGGTTTATTTGTCGCGCCATTTATTTATTAACGAATATTTAATGAAAGCGAGCTGCGCGGTAGAGTAACAATTTAATTTTATTGGCATCCACGCTCGGTACGGCTTCTCTATACAAACTCGAAGCGCGTGTGATAGGACGAAATGCAAACCCGGAGTTTCGCGCACGCTGCCCAACAATATTTTGCGTCGTCAGTGCATACACGTATCAAAACTGGCGTGTAAACAGATTAAGCGATACAATCAATATAATCATCAAACATAACGGAATTATCACTCGTTATGCATTAAATCGTTGTACCAAAGTAATTCCACGTTATACGAGCAGTATAACGCAGATGGTGCTGTCCAGTTGTCACAAATTATGCGCAAATACGTCGCGACTTTGATTACTAAAAACCATATTTTCTACCGTGGACAATGTAGCTACTAAATTCACCTCTTTAGAGTGCAACTAAATCGATGAACAGGCAAACGATTCGTTTTGTTCCTGATTAATGCAACATGCAGTTAACATTATATTGACAGGCCTAGATATATCCCTGGCTAATTACAAATATCACCGAATTTTCGTACCTATTTCAACACATAAATGTACAAAACCGAAAAACGTTAAAAATTCACGATTTGAGAGTATTTGAACACGGATCGAGAAAAATAATCCACGATATTTCGCTCACAGATCGTCACCGTTGACTCTCGAAATTTCGCACAATGTTTGAGCGAGAGACCTGCAGCATCCGTCTTCATCAATGAACGTACGTGATTAGCGCACTGAGCGACGAGACAGATAGCATAGCATAGATGGAATCAAGGGAACCACGAGCTCATTGAATGTCCACCTCTTTCTCGTTCGTGTATCCTTGGTACGGTGTAGCCGTCACCCTGTGTCTACGCGCGTCTACGTGTACTTGGGGACACGAGAATGCTGAGGGAAGAGAGAAATTGTCAGAGCGTAGTAGCAGCAGCAGCAGCAGCAGCGGGTTTCACGCATGTTGCACTATTCTCTTCAGTGTCTCGCACGCTCTTCCTACCTTCCATCGTAATTCAGCGAGAATGGCCATCCGGTCATCAAACGCCACGATATCGAGCTCGGAGCGTAGATACAGTGCGTGCTGCGTTCACGATCCCTCCGGTATGTCTCACACAGAGAGTAGGGGTATAGCATGTATATCATATACCTCGGCGTACGGCTGTGTGTACTCGTCATTAATGTATCGCTAGGGTGTGCTTTGGAGTCACACAAGCCTGGAGGTGAGCCCCGAGCTGGTCCACCGAACACTCACAACCGTTGCGCAAGTGATCCGCACGGTATCCATGTATTCGCGTACATGTATGGGGGAGCAAAGCGAAGGGCCTGCAAATGTCGTTGCCAAAGTCCCGTACGTTCCACAAATTTCTATGCGTGTGCACATCGAAGCCACATAATCGTGCATGAGACGTGTCGTCAATATTTTCGAAATGTCATGCAAAGTGAAAAGGGTCGTCAAAAGTATGAAACATCAGCTCATAACTACCTATTTGGTATTGTTTTCGCGAGTACAGCTGTTTTCGCAGACGATAGATGTTTTGCACAGGAATCGGTTGGAATATTACAAACTATCAGAGACATCGATGGTTGCAAGAATCGAAAGTTTGGATTTCCAATTTCGGTGTCAGGTTTACGTCAACTCGGTGATAAGCGGACATCACCGAGTGTAGCGCCTAGCAGTCTCTGAACGACCGCCAGAAAATCCGCGCTTTCGTCGCTCTAATACCGTGTTTTCCTGTCCAAACGCGTGAAACTTGTATATTTTTTCCCGTCGTCATTGCGCCAAATTCGTATAACACACAACGAATCGTATACCTCGGTGTCGATTCGCGCAAATAGTCACATAGTCAGCCGTACGTCCTCGCGTACGTGTTGCGTATGCCCCACACGAAGCGGGCAAACCTCGTGGATGTTTGCCATCTGTCTGCGGGAACGGGAATACCACCAATATCAGCGCGAGCTTCCTGCAGCCACAGGCAGAGCTGCGTGCGGAGCAGGCAGGATCAGGGGTCGCACTCGCTCCGGCCGTTACCTGTGATACTGTCATTAATGTATTGCCACGTGTATAATATAGTATATCTATACCTGGTACAGTTACATTGCTGTACATATATACGTGGGCCCCGAAGAGGCATCACACGTACCAGCGGGCACGGCAGGCGGAACAAACACTAGTTTGCATGTGCGGCAAACATGGACGCAGTCCAGGAGTGAGAGGGAGAGAGAGTGGAAGAGGGGGGGGGGGGGGGGAGGGAGCAGAAGCCAAGGGAGGCAAACGCGGAGAACGAAGAAGGGTTGTTATCGTGGGAGGAAGCGAGACGGCCGGTTTGTGCATTTGTGGTGTGTGACGCTGTGCCAGTGTGTCGCTAGGTAATGAATAGGACATAAATCTCCGGAGGCTCCGGGTTACCCAAGCGACCAGTGGTCCTCACTCACGTGCGGTGCCTATACTTAGCAGTGTGTGCCAGAGACAGCGAGGGCAGGTCCGCCAGGACCTCCGCACGTACCGCGCATCCACCCGACGAACGACCATTAGCAGTTGCAATAACCCGAAGCAGCATCATTCCACCCATCTCGCGACAGTCGATTCCCAATATTGTAAATTAAGCTGCGTTGTCATAAAAAAACTAACGGGTTAGAGTTTATTGTAACATTAGTAACAAAATTTGGTTGTGTTTCGGTACTCTTCAGGCCTTGGTTGAGGATGCATCACGCATGCATTCTTGCATCATTCCACCCATCTCGCAACAGTCGATTCCCGATATTGTAAATTAAGCTGCGTTGGCATAAAAAAAAACTAACGGGTTAGAGTTTATTGTAATATCAGTATCAAAATTTGGTTGTGTTTCGGTATTCTTCAGGCCTTGGTTGAGGATGCATCACGCATGCATTCCTGCCGTTAAAAATTTGATGGCACTGGTATTTGAGGATTTTGCGACAGGAAAAGTGGTCAAATGTTACCTTACATCGGGAATTAGTCAAACTCTAATGGAATAAAAATTTTTGTCGGGACTGTATGCGCGATACGTCTGTGATGCTGGAATGGTAAAAGGAGAAAAAGTTGAGTTTCAGAGACGAATAACTATTAAAACAAAAAGAAAGCTATGTCGAGAGAGAAATATTCTGGAAATAAGCGTATACCAGGCAGCGAGGATAATTACACAGTGAGGGAAGCTTTAGTTTTGCTGCCAGCCTAGTATACACGTTTATTTCCGGAATATTTCTCTCTGGATGGATGTTTATTACTATTTGAGACAAACATTTCATTTTCTACTTAAAAAATGATTACTATTGGCCGGATTGCAGCTCACAAACAGCATTAATTTCCTCTTTTGTGCAGTGCTGAAGGTGAAAAAAAAACAGCCGTGTCGAAATAAATATAAGAAACAAAGGGGTTTTAGTAATAAATAGCGTTCGGCGAGTCGAGCGAAGGGGTGAAAGCCTTCATAAAACTTTCGAACCAATTCCCTTGGCTCTCGAGTTTCGCGGTACAGCTGCAACTGCGCCAGAGTTAAAACTGCAAAAAGATCGTTTATCCGGAACGAGAGCTATAAAACTCTTCAACGTTTTACCTGCAATTACCTTTTCCTGCGTATCGCTTCGACTCGTTTGTGTATGCGTTGTTTTTTCTCGTTTTTAATCACAACCCGGTACTCTTTTTTTATTTATCGAGAGTGCATCCTGTGTGATCGTTGATGGCCGAACGTATAGTATCGTGTACACGAGTTAAATGGTCGGCCGTTTTATCAACGGTTCGCCACTCGTGTTCGAACGGACGAAAATTGTTTTATCCTCCTCGTAATTCGTGTAATGCTTGTTACTGCAATTTATATGCCCAACGGATCAACGGTAAAGCACACGTGACATCAAATGTCCAACGGTCGATGAACTTAAGAGCCGGGGACTATACTCAAATATTTCAATTCCGCCGATGTGAATATTCAAATATAACGACTGTGTCGCCGTTTTAATGCGAAATTCAATCTTGATTCGCTGTATGAAAATATATTCCTCAGCGTGTTCTTGTGCTAAACGGTTTGTAGATCGGTGATCCTTCAATGATGGTTTGACCATTGGACAGATATTAATTTCTTAGTACCTATCATTTTTAGCGCAGGTACTTGCATTTGTCGTAAACCGAATTCCGGTTTTGTAGGCACTTTTGGTAGTGTACTAGTTTGAATTGCATACCTAGAAACCTATTTTAAGTGGCTGGGAAGCCAGAATTCGTTGCTGAAGCTTTATTATGGCCACTTCATTGTTATTTCAAATAAACACACGATCGTTATTCTCATGCCATACTTACGTTCTTCATCCACACATTTAATATTATTATCCAAGTAAATGTAAACAATTGATTATCCACTGTTATTATCAATTATTACTGTTGCGTCGATTAATAATTGGGACACATTACCAATTCATCTTTCCAATAGTTAATAATACTCAACATCACCGAATGGTATTCCGCATTGATTAAATACACCACTTCGCAGTACCGCGTGAATATCATGCAATCAAATTTGTGTTTTCCTTCCTGCGAAGAGCTCACGAATTGCTCTCGTATATATTCCACATTTCGACCACTTCACTTAAAAATGAACAGGGCAATTCACAAGAATTCTCCGTCTAAAACACCACATTCTCCTCGCCGTTTTGTCGCTGAACACGCGGCTATCTCTCCTCCTTCGTCGTTTCATCTCCGAATTCTATGTCGAGATGAAACGACAAACTCTTTCTCTTTCTCCAGTCGACTAGCGCGCCAGCGCTACGATTCAAAATCTATCAAGCCGGAAATTAAACCCGCCGCTTAGCCGATTCGTCCGACCTCCAACCTTCATTTCCGGTACGTCCTCTCTGCGTCTCTCGCTCCTCTCGCAGTACCTGCAGCGGTGAGTTTCGCCCCTCTACCGGTGGTGCACACAGTGAAAACAAACCGCACTGTGCGTCATTGAAGAGAAAAAAAAAAGAGGAAAAAAGTAATGGAAATAGAAAAAAAATGCCAGCTCTGCTGTTTTTAAATCAGAATCATTGGATAATTTCCTGTTCTCGATCGTTCCCTTTCACCGCGGTATTTCGACCCTCCGTTTTCAATTTTTTTTTGTGTCTCGCTTGAGTCATTGGCTCGCACAGTACACAGACATTATTGTAGTGCGGATATTATCGTAAAGCGCAGACGCACAATATACATATTATTTTTTTTTCTTTTTCTCTCTTACCTCCCTTTTGCCTCGGTCTGCAGCGTCGATGAGTCTGTCATCCACTCGCGATTCTCCCACGCCCTCCGTCCCCACCTCCTTTATCCGTCCCGTCACAGTTCGCTGGTTTTCTTGGACTCCCGAAGGAATACGTACAGTCGAGTGGGACGCCTGACGGTAAGCCCGATGCCTCAAGCGTGACACTGCGCTGGAAGCAATTTCATCGGCGCGCTACGTCTCGTTTCCACGCTAATCAGCACTTTGGCGAGCGTACCGAGGCTGCTTGATGAAAAATTCTTACAGTAGCGATTCGCGGAGCCCCGACTTTCTGTATAGGCGGTAGGCTTCGTGTATATAGGCACTCGTCGTCGTCGTCGTCGGCGTCTTCGTCGAGCCTGCAAAGCGACTCTGTGCCTCGCGACCGAACAATATCCTTTCTTCGGCGAGCTACGCGGAAAATCGAAAGCTCGCGGTGCACGAGACGACCACCACCAAGACGTGGAGAAGTTGCGGGTGGTGACGACAACGACGACGGCGACGACGACGACGACGACGACGACGACGACGAGAACGAGTGGAAAAGAAAGGCTCGAACTGGAGGTAAAAAGGAAAACGTCCCCATTCAGCCGTGGCTTAACAATCTATCCTTTCAGTACGACAAGGTTTTCTTCACCATCCCTGTCCCCCTCCCCTCCCCCTCCTCCCCCCGTCTCGTGTCGCATCCACATCCCGACGTATTCTTTTTTCTTGGTTGACTTCGCTACCCCGCAACTCGCGAGCACGTTACATTCGTCAACTAGAGGGTGACACCATAGTGACGCGCATCGCGAGTTTTTACTTGGAATTCACCGGCGATCCCATTGTATTTTCAATAGCAAGCTTTTCGCGCCCTGCCTGATCCGTTTTTCGTGCAAGAGTCGCTGACGCATCACTATTTTTTTTTATTCGAAGGGGCAGAGAAAAATCTGGCATAGGTGACTAAAATGACAGCTATTAATTTTGAGTCTACGCGGTTTTTTTTTTTTTTGCAGGACCTGTAAGAGAATGATTGGCTAGTTATGGCAATTATAACATAATAGTATCGTAAAATTAGTTTTCGTTGCTACGAAAAACAGTCACGTGAATAAAAAAATAAAAAAGTGAATAAATAATGCTGTGAAAAATAGTCACGTGAAAAAAATAGCTATCGCTTTGCACTCTTCGGGACAGCTGCGATTTTTCTGAGCGAAGGCCACTTACCCCGGTGGGAAAGTATCAAAGGATGACATCAAAACTGCATCCACAAAAAAAAAGCCATAATCTTCGGCGCTAAGTATTTATACACATCCGTTAGTCAGTCGAGCAGCGTGCGCGAGATATAATCGCGAAGGCGCTTAAGTTCGCGGAGGGGACGTATAACCTTGGAAAAAGCGTATTAAAGCGATGACATTAAAATTGCTTCCGCAGTAACTGCAAAAAATACGTAATCTTCGGCGCAAAGTACCTGCATCTGAATGCATTCGTTACAGCCGGGCGAGCAGCGCGGGCGCGCGCGCGCGCGGGGGGCATAATCGCGAAGGCGATTATGTTCGCAAGGGGGATAAGGCTTAAGACTCAATCTGGTATGCATAGCAGTCGAGTTTATACAAACACATTTATCCACGTTGACGAGCCCGGGTGTTAACGTGTATTTATGCGTATGCTCGTAGAATTTGCCTTGAGTGTACCGAGAAAACAAGTGCCATCCGGGTGGGAATAATATACCGTGTGCGCCAGACGATCGCGCTCTATGCGCGTTAAATTCAAATTCATCTGCCCGAAATTATGCGATATATGTGCATCAGCGTTGGGGGTGTTATAACAGCAGCGAGACGGGAGTGAATTTCAAGCCGAGTGTCAACTGTCTCGAGTTTCGTGGCAATACGCATGGGGACGGATCGTCTGACGTAAAACGACCTGCACCACTGCGCCGGGCTTAAACTCCGACGTTTCACTGGCACTCCGCACGCAGGGGACGACTTGCCGGAATATCTCGCCGGCACCCGCCACTGTATTCCGACTGTGACGCATACACTGGCTATTTCCACGTAAACTTTGCGAGGTTTTCCCCCCCTCGACGCTGGTGTACGTGTTTATATACACGCGCTTTGTACGTGTAGACACGAGTCCGCCCAGGGGTAGAGCTCCGTGTCCCGCCGTGCGTTTCCCCTCGGAGCGCTGCGCGAATTAATTCCTCCTTCCCGCGCCGAAATTTCACTTGCCCGTTCTACGTGGCAAATGGTGTGCGAATAAGCGGAAGGGAGCAAGAATCCCGCGAACTGTATTGAGAAGACCGCTCGCTCGAGAGGGTTGGACGAAACGGAGAGATGGCGGGGCGGAGATAGCGCGCGCGACGTTTTACGGGGCTCTGCGGACAATTTTCTTCGTCATTTACGCGATCGCAGATAAACTTTTTCGTCGACCCCGTTGTTATCCGGGTATCTTACTTATTGCTTGAATTATTTACGTCTTTGGTCATCGTATATACTACGGATATGCAAAATTCTTATATGTTACGATATGTTCCGTACGAATTGTACTGGGCTGCAAAAAATTGTGAACAAAAGTGGTATTTTTGTTTCGAGAGTTTTATTTTCACGCGGTGAATTATCCTAATTATTCGGAAATGATTAGTTGTGCGTAATATCAAATATTTGTTAATGGGACAATTATAATGCAGAAGAGACAACTGTAATATTTGTGTTTACTGCATTTCAATAGTATAGATGCGCGCTCGTCATTAAAATTTACATTTTTTGCTCGTGCTAAGACTAATGTTTTTGCGAAAAATTACGTAACGATAATATATATCACGACCATTGGAGGTGGTGCATCGATATTGATAAGCAAATTGAAAAATCAGGTAGGAATATTCGAAAGGGCATAGGAAATGAGATTTATGCGTTTAGTTGATGCACACAGAGCATAACTGTATACAGAGTGGAACCTATAACGTAACGTCATGCTACACGCAGGTTATATCGTACCGAAGGGATATTGATGTTCGCAGGCAATAAAAATTGATCGATCGCGGCCAATCAATCAATCCGCCATAACGGACGTTTTCATCTATGCTCCCGACTCGCAGCCTTTACCCCGCGTCTTCCCCCCGCCTGGGACCCTTTTTTCCATTGGTTCGCTATCGCGAAACTCTGCTTGGAATTCACGTTCACGCAGGTGGCCCACCTACAGAACTGAAGCGTGACTTGATTCTGCTGTGTGGTATGTTGTCTGCGTTTCTTTTTCGCCGCGGCATGAGAAAAATTTTCTGAAATGCCAATCCGTGTCAGAGACGCCGCGGTACGATGCTTGACCGACGCGCTATTGTTTATCGGACGAATTGACGTATATCGGGCGAAGCGAGAGCGAGAAATACCGAAGGAAAAAGGGAAATAGCTGCGGATCTGGCGGACCAGTGGAGAAAGTCGAGTGCCCCGACAGGCACGAGAGCGAGACGAACCGGCAGGGCTGATGGACGGACGGACGGAGATGGAATGGAAGAAGAGCCCCGTAGGTGCGGCATAGCGCAGTCATGCCGGGACATGTATACAGCAACGTACAGCGGACACCAGCAGCCTCGCACTCCGGTGATCGGGAGCTATCGATCTGCCTGTACGCGCGGGATCGAGAGATTCGCGTTCCACGAAACGAATCCAATTTCGCGCGAACCCCGTGATTGGACAGCCACTCTGCGTTTCAGAGCATATATGCTCAAAAATGTGTTTGCCCTATAGACGCAAATACAGGTAGTGGAGGGGCAGAACGGGACACCGAGGCAAAATAGGAGCTTTTCGGAAACTGAATATGTCGGGAATATTTTTTTTTTAGCATTGTTAGGTAGAAACTGTTTTGCCGCCAATGTAGAGTACGATGGAGGCTTTGAAAGTATGGAACTGAAACTATTTGTTTTTTTTTTCGAACAGCATGGAGTTTCATAGAATATGTCCGGTTTATTATTTCTGGCAACATTTTTTTTTCTAAGCCGCGTTGTTAGTTTTGTAGAACTTTTGAATATCGAAAAAGTGATAAAATTTCAATTAAAGTTTTTATAAAATTTCAGGTTTCTTTAAGCGAAATTGTATCTCGGAGTTTAATGGTGAAAATAATATCACTGCAAAATGTTTGTTTCCTAAAGATTTAAAATAAAATATCACAAATTGACAAATTCATTTCACCATTATTGATAAAGGGATGTCACATTTTGTTAGCTTGCACTATTTTAAACGGGTAATCCTTTTTGCCCGCCTACCCTATACAGCGGTAAAGCGATTTGAAAGTGAGTAGGATACGTTAAAAGCTGAGCCTTCAATATACCTATGTCTCGAATCCATATTAATTCACGTCGTAATTAACAAATATCGAGACAGTAAATATTATACTATGACGATCACATTTTATCGTATATTATCTACATGATATTAATTAAAAAATAAATTGCTGTTAGTGGAGAACTAAAAAAAATGGCGGACGTTCGTTCTTTCGTTTATGTAAAGAATTTTACTCAGAAAACAGACGTTTTAACAAGAACTGTGGTTCCCTTATCATCTAAATGTTTCACTCTCTATTTCTTTCGTCAAAAGTGCATGAGTCACAAAATCCTTTGATGTCGATATATAAATAAATACGCTGTGAGGATGATTGTAAATATTTTCGGTCCGGAAGCGGATCTATGATTTCTGGAGAAAAAACGTAAAAAAATGTTTCTCAAAATGAATTAAAAATGGGTTGGAATCAGTATTTTCAGGGATACGACTTGAGAACGTTGGCTAGGGAGAATGTTTTATCTTCGCAAAAAGTCGCTATTGCGAAAAAAATATTAAGAGGCAGGTTCCACTCGTTTGTATGCAAGGGACCTATCTCTTAGTGCCCGAGCCACGATGTAGCCAAATAAATGAGCTAAATTAATTAAGTTAAATTACATTCTGTTGTTGTGTCTTTTTCGCGCTATTTTCGGGACGCGAAAAAAATGTTCGGTAAGCACAATTAAAATTTCGCTGCCGTGTACTTACTACGCACGACGAGTTATTCAACGAATGCACGAAAATCCGAGCTTTTTTTACAGAGATAGATGTACCATTGTATCGTGGTTACGCGGTGAAACTGGATGCGCGTTGTGGAAGCGAGGAGTGACGAATGGATGAGGGATGCTGCGGCGGGCTTCTGCTATTTTATTTTAGAGCGAGGTGGCTGGACACGGAAGGCGGATTAATTTCTCGTTCTATCCGGGTCACAGACTCGTCCAGCCCGAGTATAGGGAAGCTGCATGCCGGATAAACGTGCTTGCCGCACAGGATAACCGCCGTTGCACAGCAGTGTCCTCTCTATGTGCACTCACGAGTAATCGATCCGGGTTCACGCGCGACTGATACGCGCCCAGTGCGCTTCACGATGTATCTAATTTCGGACCCGAGAGACACATAGGTGAATAGATATATTTCTTCAGTGCCCCATAAATTCTTAAAATAATCGTAATAACAACAATAATATCGATTTTTGTGGATTATGTCATTATTCATAAAGATGTTACGGTAAAAATGATTTATATTGACGACAACAAAAAATTGCATGAATTTTAATGTGTCGTTACTAGAAGTTTATTTTTGTTGCCTGAACTGGTGTGTAAAATTTAACGCACAAATGTGATTTTAAATGTATGTATTATACACGTTAAAAGCATGACATTTTTTCCATAAAAGAACATTAAAATTGCATCACGAGACTTTCAGTACGGTACAATAAATTAATCAATCTTATTAACACTGCAGTGAGTACAGTTTTTTCGCTGCATTACTCTAATTTGCATGTGCAAGCTAACAAAGAATCTAGTCTACCGAGAGCGAGTGAAAGAGGCGCAGATATATGTGTCAGTGGAAATACAGGGCTGTACACGATAGCGTAAAACGACATCTGTCGAGAGTCTTGGAAACATCTCTTGGATGGTCTTTTCTCAATTCTCCCATCTCTCCCCCCGGCGACGGTCGTCTCTCTCGCGAACGCAACGTTCGTCCATCCATCCAGCTTGTTTCTGCGCAGACCGTCTCTTATTCTACGACTATAATACCGTGAACTATGAGGGTGCACTGAGCGAAGCCCCATATTTCCGTATTAGAGATGAAAACTATATACGGCGCACGAGCGGGAGACCTCGGGGTCCCATAGAGCTCAGCTTCTCGAGTCGCGGGAGGAAGAAAAAGATCTGCCGGACAATGAAGCGAGACGCGAGGGACCTTTCACCTCCTGGTGAATTCATGAATCCACTCGCGAATTATTGATGTCGGGAGCGTCGGGATAGTCATTTTTCAAAGTGCCTCGACTGCGCCACGTTTTCACGGCTGAAAATGAGCGGCGATAGGAGAGGACGCTGAAAGAAAGCCAATTGGCACAGGTGCGCATAGGCGCGGGCTAAAAACCTTCGGCATTTGCGGCACTTTCGTGGAGTCAAGATACCGAGCCGGGATAACTACGGTATATTACACACCTCTGGCATAACGCGTCTTTTACATTAGCCTCCTTGTGGATAAGCAAGCTTTGCACGAGGCACCTGGGTGATATGAGATGACAAAAACCAACGGTGGAATTGAGTAGCCAAAAAGCCAAAAGTTATTACAGACAACTCTTGACCTTATTGCAAAACTGTTATTTCTTGCTTTTATTAATCCTAGATCTCATGACTGGGGTTCGGCCGGACCCCACGCGACCTGTAACTTATGTGTACATTCTGAAAATATGTCATGAGTTCTTGGGTTAAATACTTACATTTATCATTCTTTTAAAAAGTTCATGAGTAACGGAAAGCATTGTTAGCAAACTATTAGATCTGTGATTGGTTGCCAGGAAAGTCCGTGATAAACAAAATCAGTTTGGTGTCAAATTTGAAAAATTTCATAAGAAGACAGGCAGGGCAGCACCCGTAACCTTTTAAAGCTTTATAAGAGCGCAGCAATTTTCAGTCTGCCGGAAAATCAGTTTTCGCGATTTTCAGTCAGGAGCCGGGTCTACGATTTTTTACAGGAAAAATATTTTTTTCGTCGCCAAAAAAATATTTTTTTCAAAACCGATTAAAAAAGGTTAATAACCAGTGTTTTTGGGGGTAGAATATGCGACTTGAGAATGATGGTATAGGTTAAAAGTCGATATTTTGAAAAGAAAAAAAATTGGGGTCGATTTTGGCGATTTTCGATTCGGAGCCGGATCTACGATTTCTGACAGAAAAAATATTTTTTTCGTCGCCAAAAAAATATTTTTTTCAAAATCGGTTGAAAAAGGTTTATAACCAGTGTTTTCGGGGGTAGAATATGCGACTTGAGAATGATGGTATAGGTTAAAAGTCGATATTTTGAAAAGAAAAAAAATTGGGGTCGATTTTGGCGATTTTCGGTCCGGAGCCGGATCTACGATTTCTGACAGAAAAAATATTTTTTTCGTCGCCAAAAAAATATTTTTTTCGAAATCGGTTGAAAAAGGTTTATAACCAGTGTTTTCGGGGGTAGAATATGCGACTTGAGAATGATGGTATAGGTTAAAAGTCAATATTTTGAAAAGAAAAGTTTCCAAGGTCGATTTTGGCAAAAAGTTTATCAGGCACGCCAGCGCGTGTGATTGCTCTAGTTTAACATAATACCGTACAGGAATTTTGCATCTGTTAAATTTATTACACCATTTTATGCATGAAAACTGCCAGCACTGTAACATGAAAAATCAAGCAAATTTTTTTTCACGGTGAATGATAATCTTTTCAGTCGACGATTTTGCAACAAAAGAAAAAGTGGCACTAATTTTGCATTCGCGAGGGCTCGCGGTCGCACAGTCAGGACCGAAAGTTAGCCGAGCGTAGGATAAGTATCTACAGGCATAAGACCACTAAACTACTAGACCTGGACGGAACTTTCGCTTTGCCGGCAATAGTTTTCCGTGACAGCGGGCGGGTGGTGGTTGGGCACCAGGCACGCCGTAGTAGCGAGCACCCCGGCGAGCGCGCGAGAGAAAGTGAGAGAAAGTGGGTAGCATTTGGCGAGCGAGGGTGAGAGATGACAGAGGCTGCGAGCAACAAGTGATGTTATTAGATGGGTGGGCGGGAGAATGGCGAATCATAATGCATAGCTCTTGGCCCACTCCTTGTCTTACTCCACGAGCGTGCGGCGCGCGCGAGCGACCACCAACGCCGCCAACTTCCGGCTCGCTCTCTGCTATTCCACCCCCTCGCCACTCCCGCCGCCCGCGCGCATCGCGGCTCTCCAGCTATTTCTCTCATTGCTTCCTATCCCTCTTTGTCCAACTCGCACACAGCTTCCGGCTCTTCAGCGTCGTCCCAGCGGTCTCTTTCTGCACCTCCGTTATACGTATCTAACCGAGAGCGAGACGCGCACAGTCAGCGATAAGAGACAGACGCAGAGAGTGTGTGAGAGAGAAAGAGGGAGAGAACGACGCGAACTGTGAGAGAGAAGGAGGACCAGCTTCCTCTGGCTCGTGCCGCCACTTTCCGTTCGACTTCCCTCTTACGACTTACGCGGCACTTCGCTTTTCCTTGCCCTTGAAGCTACTGTCCCGGAAGAAGGGTTTCCAGCTATTTTAATATGACTTCACTCGATTGATTCTTATGTTCAGGGCGGAAGGCACAACGGGCGCAGTATGGTGTCTGATATCTTCACCGTCTGGCAGGTATCTTATACAGCAGGGTTGGGGGCCAAAGTGGGAATAAACCGTTCGGGAAGGTTCAATAAAATTTCGCGGGTTGTCGTGTCATGAATAATATAAATAATAAACAGCGAGGTGTAGGAATTGGTTGTATAAAAAAGCAACCCAACAGAACGATGTCGAATTTCCGTTTATCTTTCTACTTAATTCTTTTCTGCAGATTTTTCGCAGCTGTGAATAAAAAGTTGATGATCGTCGACTTCACTTTTTACGGCGTCCTGAATAAAGCGTGTTAAATTTGGTTTAAAAAAATTCAAAAGCGTAATTTAATACTTTGTCGTGATATGATAAAAATGCGCTTCGTCACCGTTGCCGCGAAGGGAAGATTGAAAAAATTGTAATCACTCAGAGGGCTCAAAGGCGATTAATTTTTGTGTTTTTCGGTAGCAGGGTCCGCGCGAACAGGATGAATTTGCAAGTATGGAGGTGCATGATTAAACTTGTAGGACGATAGAAGTAATTTTCGTCGCGAAATGGCTCTTGCGTGTTTTTTTTTCTGTATACTGGCATATACGTTGACGAGGTATGCGCCGACGACGTGAAAAGTGAACGTTTCGTTACTCACGTCACTCGCCGTTAATAACGTCCCAAATTCTCGCACCCCTGGTGCGCTGCTGCTGGCGCCTGACTGCCTGTTCCACGACCTTTGTCCAGTTTATTTCGATCCCCGCACTGTGTGTAGTGCCCGCTAATTGGACGACCGCTTTTTGTGCGTTCGCCAACCGGGGCCGAGAATGAAATAGAAAGAGGCACATCGCGCTAGCGAAGGGACACGAAGGGAATGGAGCAACGCCACGTATCGCGGACGATAGAGGCAAAAAAGGGTTATTAGTGGATCATATAGTACAGTGATATATCTGTGCAGGTACGCCTGGGGCGCTCCAGGTTGAATACACCCGGCCGTGACCCTCGTGCTTTTTTTTTATTATTTATCTTTCATTTTTCCCAATTACTGTGTAGTTGAACAGAAAAAAAACTTCACACCAATTTTCAGAATGTTTCGAAAATTCGTTCCGCTGTTCGTTCCGACAACAAAATTTGAATTGACTGAAACTTCGTCGATTTGGATCCAATTTCGATGGCGAATTCCGGGGTAAAAATGGAGATCGTTTTTGTCGAAAATGATTGACCTAGTCTTACGACATTTTCGAGGGTATCTAGGTTAGTAAAATTGGTGCTACGAACTGCTACGTTCGGGAGTCTTTATTTCGGCAAAATAGCCCAATATTTTGTATTGTCGATCAAACAACAAATCGGAGAGAAAAAACTTAGTATGCTACAGGAGTAACGGCGAAGTTCGCGATTTTTTTAACGATCTATTCGTTTATTACCAATTTAATGTCACGACAGGTCACTCGTACTTGAAGTGTTAATATAGAATTTTTAATCTTGAAATTCTCATACTTGAGCAAAGTACACTTTATAGTAATGGACTGAACCGAGAAATTACATTTCCATATTAATAAATACAATAGACATTTCTCTTAAAAGGGAGTTAATGGAGTTGGAGACGTTGGCTCTAAGTGCTCGAGCTTTTTCCGAAAATGAGCTTTCTCGCCGCAATGTCATCATCATCTCTAAAATGATACACTAACGGGCGTAGCGACCGTACATACACTCGGAAAAGTAATTCTGCATTGTTTCTCATTCGTTATCTCCGTGACTCGACTATCTTGATTCGCCTTCGTTGGTTACTTGTTAGCCAGTTAATAAAATCTTAATTTCCCGTTCTATTCCGGCGGTGCGCGCGTTTCGTCGGCTTTTTTTTTGCTCCACTGTTCGCAGTTCCCGAGCTCTTCCAGTCTTACACTGCCGCCGACTCTCATTACCGGAGCTGCGAGCCTTCGCGGCTTATCCAAGCTCAGATTTTCCTACTTTCCCGTACCCTCCGGCAGACCTCTTGACTCACGCTTATTCCCTCGGTAGAACGCGTTGTCTCTTCTTCATTCCCACTTTCTTCCATTCTCTGCTAGCCCGTTTGTCTTCAAACTTCATTTTTCGCTCGGACGATGTAATAATCAGCTGAATTGAAAATGGGAATCACGACGAGCTCAAGCCGCGATGGTTGGATTCAAAATTAACATTTTGCGAACGAATTGCGCCGAATTTGTCATCATTTCCTTTACGTGCTAAAATAGAATGTCGTAGCGTCAGTGTAAAAGGATCTTGGTGGTGAACCTTTAGATAGGCAGCAAAAGATTTCTTCATAAGAAATTGATTAATTTTTAACAAACGAAACACGAAGCTACGTTTTGTTGGATTTCATGGAATAACATATGCGCCGGGTTATCTTAATGTAAAATGAGAAGTAGAAGCATGATCGTCTCTTCACGATAGAAAATGCTTCAACACACAAATACAAATAAACGTCCAAGCACTGCGATCGAATATTTTACCTTCAACAGATGCAAAGAAATTTCGCAAAAGGTCATGACAACGAAATCTCCGCTATGAGAATGTAAAAAGAAGCGATTTTTATATCCATGTTTTGCGATTCAATCGTTTGATCTGATTTTAACAGAAAAATCTGCAAGCATTTTGGGCCTGACATCTTCACGATTTCCTAAAAAAATATATATGAACAGCATCGTTGCAATGTGCAGCCTCGGGATGACTGCACGTGCAAAAGATCAAGCGAGATTTGGACTGAAGGTCTATAATAGAAAGAAGGCGAAGTCGGGCGCGTCGCAGACGTTGACCATAGTAAAAGGGGATGAAAGGACTGTACTTTCATTCGAAAGAATGCGCGAATCTCCTTGCGAGGGTGGAGGACTTCCTCACACCGTGCACCGAGCAAAACCGAGCGGAGAGCTTTTACCACCAGACATCCCTGTGATGGAACTCAGGATTTATCGTGACTCTCTGAAAGACGTGTGCGGGCTTCTAGACTTTCCATATCGGGTATATACCGAAGAAGTATTTTCCTGAAGTAAAGTGCTCTCCGAAGTGTTTCTTGCTCGAATTTTCAAAGACACTTTTCCGCACATGTGGACTATCTATCTAGATATCCTTGAATTACGTAAAGCTAACAGATCATTTATTAAGCCTTATATCTCGGGTTTCTTACTTTCATTCACTTATACAGCAGGAAATTCAAGCAGATGGCCATTTGTTCAAAGCAGTTTATTAATTTCCATCTTTTGCAGAAATATGTCCAATATCACAGTCGAAAAGAAATCATGGAAAACTTCATATTATCTCTAGAACATTTTTTTTACTAGTGTTTAATTTCACTCGAGGATTCTTCCAACCTGATACGTGCCGCAATCGACAACTGCCGGCCCTTGTTGCATAATATTATATTTCACGAAATTCTGTGTACTATTCAATTCAATATAATATTTCAACCACATGAATGGTTCTTCATTGTAGATCGCCAGAGACAAAAAAAATTGCGCCGCGAAGTTGAGAAAAAGCACACAACCATTATACACAACCATTATAATTACTCTAATGGTCTTTTTTGTTTCCAAGAAACGTTATTGTATTACAATAGTGCAATTACTTTTCCCGTGCGTCTTAGAACAAATTATAGTTTTCCTTGTTTCATCTCGGTCCACGTCTCGTTTATTTCTCCCGTCACCCCTCTCGACACTCTTCTCCTGTCCTCGCGTTCCTTTTTCTTCGCTAACGAGAAAAATTGCGGAAAATCTCGTCAAGTTTCCCCCCTTGTGAGTGGGGACGAGGCAAGCAGACGGTTTATCTCGCCCGGTGACGTTCCTCGCCGCTGTTGATGCCAGACGCCCCCGAAGCCGGTTCCACGCTACGAGGACGAAATAGAAGAGAGGCCCGCGCGAAGCCCGACTAAACGCCCCGGTGGAGGAGGGATCAATTTTCTTTGCTTCCCTTTTTGCCAATTTAGCGCCACGCGGAGTGCCGCCCGCTTTCTTTCTTGTTCTCGCTTCCTGCAGACCGCCCCCTGCTACATACATCGGGACCAGCGACGTCGGCATTCGCAGCGTTACGCGCCGTTGGAGTTGTGGAACGTCTACCACTTTAACGAGATTCTTCGTTTCGTACACTTTATCGACTCTGAGTTGTCGCGGTGACGAAGGAGAAGGCGGTCAACCCGACGCTTCCTTTCGACCGCCAGCACCAAGTCACGAGGCTCTCCACTTTTTCTTCACCTTCTTCATTTATTTCCTTCGTCACCCGGCGCTTTTTTTCCTTCCTCTTCGTCTTTTCACTTTCCACCGAGCCATCGCTTCTGCCTCCTCGCGTTTTGTGGATCCCTCCGTCTGCCATGAATTTCACTTGAAAAACAAACTGAAGTTGTTCCAGCGCCGCAGTTGAGAAACACAATCATCCAGTCGTGGCCTTTTCTTCAATGCATTTCGTATTTTTTCTCTTGTTTTTCCTTTTTCGCGAGTCGTCATCTCAACTATCGATAAAATATAAATGACTGCGCGCGGTGGCTAGAAGTTTTTCCGAGGAATAAAAGAGCGCGGAAAAAGGTGGTAACAGTTGAAAACTGTTACGGGTCCGGGAGTTTTCTTGGACGAACGTTTGTTGGCGGCGGTTTCCGACGCGCACTCTGATTCCTTTGACCGGGGAAGGCCAGCTGCGTCCGGGCTCGACCGCCCGAGGGTAGGTCGCGACCTTTTGCCGTTCGCGCCCCCGCGATAAGAGTGGCGGAGTGACTCACCACCCCTCTCGATTCACGTCCGCGGCTTCGAGAGACGAGATCGTCGTCGACGTCGGTTCGAGAATCTATGCGGTCGCACTAATGGGGTGTTCTCCAGATTCTCCGGAAGCGCAAAAGGAAAGGACGGGGGGATCGAGGCAGACGGGCGAGGGTTTGAAAAGACCAAAGGAAGCTTCGAGTGGCGCTTCGCCATCCGCTTCCTCGAATTTCTCGATAAACGACGTTCCTCACAGATATCCTTCGGGTTGTGCTTTTTTCCAGTTCATATACTTGAAAGTCTTTTCGCGAACTCTCCGCTTCGATGGCTTACCAATAAAGGCAAACATAAATATGGATATTTCCACCCATCACTTGTAACGGGGTACTTATTATTTATTTTTATCCACCCGATATTGACGCGAACCTTCAAACGGCAGACACAACAACGCCGAATGTCCATATTTCCATCGAACGCGATGCTATTCACTTCAGTTAAATTTTTTTACTTTTGATTTTATTCAATTGAGTGAATTCAAAGTCAGTGAAAATTCTCTGAATGCACTAAAAGTATTAAAATAAAATAAAAGAATATCGTCCTTCTTTTGAAAGTTGCTTATCAAGATTTTTCGCGCTGTCACGGATCGCAGAAAAAATCGAGTTTCAAACTTAAAATTCTGTTTGACACGAACCTGACGACTTTTTTCAATTTGAAAAATTCAGCGTTTTCTTCAGTTTACGTCAACCCGGACTGCGGACACAAAAATTTATATCAGAGACGAGGCCGATAATTTGAACTCAGCCTGGTCGCAATCTCTTTTCCGAACTCTTAAGATTCCCTAGCGAGCTAAAACTCGAGACTTTGCCAAGAATCTTGGTGCTTACTCCGGGATAAGCAACCCGCGAGAGACACGCTAGTGCTCGCGGCGCCAAAAGAGAACTTAGCGCTCCTACACTTCGCGGTATATTGTGCAGTATAGCACACGGGAGAGAGAGGAAATGTATAGATATCTCTCGGTGGGGAACGATGAGCTTTATCGTTGAAATATATATATATCTGTGACAGGACGTAGATGCATCGCATCGTGCGGTATGTACAGAGAAAGATAGAAAGAAAGTAGCGCAGGGTGGCGGAAAGTGAGCCCCTCGTGACCGCATGCGACTCGTCTTGATGAAAGTCCTGCAACTCCACCCTTCTCGTTCCCGTCCTGGTTTATCCTTTTCCTCAAACTCGGGGATTCGTGGGTTTGGTGGGTTTCCACCGTCGCCATTTTTGTTTGTATTTCGCGGTGATCCTCAAGCGGAAACGGATGTCCGCGCGCTGTGAAAAATGGCCGCCGTCGTGGCTTCCGGACTGCGTTTGTACAGCGTACAATCCGTGTACACTGCGGTAGCCGCGAGCTCTGACTCCGATGTTCTGCCAGCCTCCCTTCTCACTCGACCGCTCTAAACAGCCCCACCCTCCAACTAAAACCCCGAGCGAACTCTTTGCCACCGTAACAATCCTCTCCCATCATCCAGCAGCGCCGGTTTGCGGAAGATATAGTATCCCGCGACCCATTATACGCACCAACAGGATGGCTTCCGTGGACACCCGTACAAATCTCGAACTTTTTGCAGCTTCTCGTAAATTCTCGAAGGCAAATACTATCGTTGTCTGAGAGATGTCGATTTTGCCGTCTGACGGAGAATAATCAAATTTGTCAGTACTTCCGATGTATTTTTTGCCTGTGCGTTTAGTATTACGGAAGTTTGGTAAAAATACCTGCAGCCACAGCTGATTAAATTTTTTTTATCAGTAAAACTTTAACACTTCAATTGTCGGAGCGTCGAGTTGGAATCTATTAGACGAAAATTTAGTCTCTAAACAGCAACCCGTTAAATTTCGAAATGCCTAAAAGCAACCGGTTATATGATCGACCCTGTTTTAAATGATAACCAGACACATGTAGTTAAATATAGCAGTCTCAAAGTAACAGTCGTCATTCCCATGTAACTTCTACAAGACTGTGGCGGACGAAATAACGAACGGCAATGCAATTTGTCGCGCCGAAATTGCAAATAATTTTCGCTCCAGGCGGCAGTGGATTGAACTGGCAGAGTCGTACGCAGACGACGAGTGGGAGACTGAGCTGAAAAGCTTCTGAATTAAGTAGTTAGGTTCAACGAGAAGGTGAACGTCCGGACGACTGGACGAGACGCGGAGCCTCATCCACTTGTCCGGGCTCATCTCAGGCTCGAGCAGGCTCTCACATAGTTGAAACAAGTTGCGAGAGTCGGAGGATGGCGATGCTGGGATCTAAAATGCAGCGATAATGAGGCTTCGTCAAATACAGGGGTGGGGGTGGTAAGAGCTTGCAAGGGTTGCATGTACTATCGAGACTTTTAGGTCTCGCTTTTATCGTTTGCCAGCTACTATGAAGAAGCTCCCTTTCCATGACTTTCGTCATTGTCACCTGAAGTATACCTATGCAGACGAGGAATGTCTGATAAGCTTTTCAACTGTCTACATTAAATAATATGAAAATACTTTTTTTCCACAAAATTAACGTCACGTTGCAGGTCGATTAATGCAATTGTCGCCTCTCGTTAGCCGCAATAAAAAAGGTTCTTAATTAAAATCGTTCTGTTCATAAAAATTGTATTGCGAATATTCATTATACGCAATGTGCCTCGAATAATTCATTCATACGATGATTTCTGTGTTGTGATGGAACTTGTTGATCTTAAACTGTCGTGATAATTATTCATATGTGACGGTGCTGGAATAAGAGCACACGGTTCAAACTTTTGGCGCGTGATGCATACATATTGCTCTATTACAATTTACTGAAGCTATACCCAGAGCCAGAGGTCGTAACAAGGCTTCGGCTCGTAAACCCAAGGGTCTTGTAACCCTGCGCGGACGGATCGTCTGGGTTCCGGAGACGGCCGAGTTATCGGAAGACCCTTTGATCCCTAGCCCCCTTGTACTTGCTCTCTTGCCCTTGTAACCGAGTATCTTGCTTTATCCGTTGTTTCAGGATAGTTTCGAGAATGCGTTGAGCCACAGCGAAACCTTCGTCAAAGTAGCATAAGTGAGTGACAAAAGGACTAAAGGGAGGAGGGCGAGGGTGACGTGACTCGAACCTGGACACCGGGAATGGATCCGACCTCGCTGCTACTTCTTCTGACCGGTAAGTTTTGATTCTCTAAAATCTTTCTCACTTTTAACGCGTCGCGTTAGATGTTGTCTCTTTCGTTTCACAAGCGATACTACCACTGTGTTACACTCATGACTGTCCAGCCAGTAAAAGCGCATCACGTTAAAACATACTAAACCGCCCACTAGAATTAATTGAATAACACGTCAACAAATACTGTAATTGATTGGATCGATGCGACGAAATTTCGTATTATAAGACTTTGAAACTCAATTGAAAATAATAATATTGGACAAATTCTTCAAACTTGGTTCACCGTGTTATTCCCAGACGTCAGAATACCATATGAAATCGCGTGAGAATTTCACGGAGTTGAAAAATGGAAAGCTGCCAAGGGAAATAGAGAATTGGCTTCGGTCAGGAAACGGGCGGTCCAGTAGGTGCGAAGACGTCGTCGGTATCCCAACGGTACCTGCGCCTCGTTGTCCTCGAGTACACTCAGTGCTTTTCCACGACCGAGGAAAAATTGTCTTCCCATAGCTTTCTCGGTGAGTCCTGTAAAAATACGTAGAGCATTCCGTTGCGCGCACACATACTAAGAATTCGCTTGAAATGATCGAGTTCGAAAGAGCACGAAGAGCTCTCGTATACCTCGTCGTCGTTGTCCTCGAGCGACTCGTTGGACTTCCGGCCTTGTCGAGCTTCGGGAGACACCCTATACACACGGAAATGAATTCTTTCGTCGTATACAGGATATGGAACTGTGAGAGTGCAACGGCCTTTTCGCACACAGCTGCATACCATACGTATTGGAACTTCTTGACGCGACTATCCGCTTTCCAAAGTTATTCCCGGAACACGCCAAACGTCGAAAAGTTCAAACCCATGAAAAACCTTGACTGAACAAACGTAATTACAAATGTAAAGTAAAAAAAGTCCATTGAACGTTGATTGATAGACGTTTGGCTTTTTGACAAATCAATCACTTACGGGGGGCTGGACTCCTGTAAATTAGTAGTAAAAAAAGATAACTATAGCTTTTAAAAGTTAACTAAAATTACCACCGATAATACAATAATTGCCAATAAGTCGCTGTCGGTATGGCAGTTATTTTCAATGGGTCTCATGATTCTGTAATTTATCTGTTTTGTGGTTTTACTTACTGCCCCATTCCGCTTTCCCATTACGGTGCAGTATTATAGGATTCCAACCAGTAGTAGGGTTAGGTCCTTAAAAAACCAAATGTAATAAATTACTCATGAAATTCGTGAAATACATCCAGTTTCTATCACTGACCAGGACGCCGGCACTAACTGGACCGTTCACCTAACTATATGAAAATCTTACAGCCCAGTGACAACACCACTATAGAGGTGTCGATGTCATTTAGAAAATGTAAAAACGCTGCAAATCAGAACCTTAAAAATTTAAACGAAAAAAAAAGGTTCCACAAAAACAAAGCTTCTCTTTTATCATGGCGTGAAAACAAAAAAATGAGAAATAAAAATCGAAAAAATGGGTGTTATGTTTTGTCCTCTGGTTAAAGTACATACATACACATACCCCACATATACACTGTAGAGTCAGGAGTACGAGGACGCCCAATCGGGAGAAATGGAGTGTTGCCAACGACAATAGAGAATTGGCAACGATCAAGGTGCGAGAGAGTCGTGTCCAGCAGCGACGAGGGCAAGCTCCTTGTATATACGCTAACACTGTGGGTCTCGAGACCGGAAAGCTGCGACACACAGTGAGAGATCAGAGCGAGAGGGTCCACCGTTTCCGATCACGCTTCTCTAGACCCTATACGGCCGAGATACGTCCGATTCAATTCGTGAATTTTCTTGTCGACCTCGAGAAAATCGCTCATTGGGTCAATGACCCCTCTATGGCCATTGAGAAAGTTTTTGTTTGCCGGAATGCTCCGCGCGACAGCTGGTTCAATTGAATCGTGATATTCGTACAGCTACGCGGAGAGCGGCTGACGCGGAGGACAATATATATAAATATATGTGTGTGTATAGAGCGAAACGGTTTGGTGCCGGCACCCCCGGCAGCGGTGTTCCACTAGAGCAGCGCCGCGGGAAGCGCGTCGCGGCTGCAACCCCAAACGAGGAAAAAAAAAAACGGAGAATAATAATAATAACAGCAAAAAAGAGAAGAAATCGTGCCTACGTTTGGTTTGGCAACGGGAGCGCAAGGTGGGCCTAGTGCCACCGGTGCCGGTGGTGAGCGCCGAACTCGGGACATCGCACACGCTGGATGACGAGTAATCGATCACGAGTACTCTCTGCCAACACTCCGCGGAAACACAGGCCGAAGGGGCTACAGTGGTTCTCGACGCCGTCGATCCAGCGATCTCGCCGATCGACGATCGATCGTATTGAAAAATGCGAAATTTCCGCGAGGCTTTTCTGACCTCAATTTAATTTAGAGCCATTCTTGCACCCAAAATTGATTCAGTCTTTTTTCCGACTTGTTTCAACGCAGTTTAACCGCGACCATTTTTGAGCGAAAATAAAACGCGGAATCTGCGAAACGTAAATTTTTTCGGGGACAAAACGCGGCGCTCGAATAATCCGCACTCCACCGACGATCCAGTGCGTTAAATTGACAATCGAAATTGGTTATTCGTCGTGCAAAAACCGTTGGCAGGTGAATCTGTAATGTTCGAGATATTTCCGAACTGCTCGTTGTATGTGTGACGTTGATCGAACAGCATATTCCGATTGAACCGCGCATGAACGACGCGGACTCATCGCGCGACACTGAAACAAATATTCGACCGGCCGCGAATTTCCCTCGGAATAAAAATAATAAGTCAACAGAAGGCGCGCGCGCGCGGTCCAATCGAACGAAGAGCAAAAAGCTCGAGGATGGAGAAATGAAAAATCGGGGAGCGGTTGAGAATCGCTGAACGAGAGATATCTGCGGGCGCGTTCGTAATGCTTTCGTGAAAAATACAGACAGAGAGAACGTCCTCCTCTTCCTCATCCCTTCGGCCGTCTCATCCTCTTGTCCTCTTGCCACCCCCCTCCCCCCTCCCTCCGCCCCCGCGTCGTACCCGCCGAACGTCGGTTCCCCTGTCCTCCTAGCCGCCCCTGTATCGATTTTTGGCCGATGGAGTATCGTGATACTCGGCATCTCTCTCTCTCTCTCTTGTCGTTCTCCTCTTCCTTCCTCATCTCTATCGCTTCCCGCGCTCCCATCCTTTCCGTCTCTACCTTTCTCCGTCCCTCACGCAAATCCTCCCCCTGTTCACCCTGTTCGCCACCCCATATACTATGCGCGTACGTTAAGCGGCTGCACGTCCGGTCGTACACCGCGAACGTATAAACCGATACCGATTTCTTTCATCTCTCCATTATACCTACATACTGCGAATATTTACTGGATGGTATGCATTTCGTTTTTTCACGTACGCCGGAGGAAAAGTCGCATAAAACTCGTTTTCAAATCTTCTTGTTGTTCTCCCCGTGGTCGCGGGTTCTTTGATTTCCACACGGCACGAGGGAATTCGCGGGTAAAGCAAGAATTTATTTTACATTAACCAATATTGCGCAGAGACGAGACCATCGCGTGTCCCGATGACAAAATGTTTGCTGCATCGGTCAGTGGCCTCCTCTCGTGGTGTTGCTATACCGAGACAAGCAATTATCGGCAAAGCACATTTTGTTCGAGTAACAGGACTGATTTTCTACGTGGAAAACTGTTTTTTCCAGATGTCAAACCAAATTGGCCCAATCGGAAATAATCCCGATTGGACCATTCCGTGGACTTGGTCTTCCCGCGACACAAGACAGGGAAGAGGAAAACACTGTGTTTTTAAGAGATACACGGAACTGAAATCACAATTCCGAATTAAATCCGTAGCAATTAATTCGATCCTTTTACGCCCGCGCAGTCCTGGTATGCAGATTGCGTCCTTCGTTTCCGGTAAACCCGGAGAAAAAACTGCAGGAGGCAAAGCAAGTTCTTCGATATTCTTGCTGTTTATACTGCCGCGTGGCGAATCTTTGATTTCCATACGTGGTACTTCATGGTACAATCTCGTACAGCAGGATCCTCCGTCTGCGCTCGGGAACGGCCGCAGAAGATCATGGAAATACGAGACTTTGATGTATTATCTTTCCCGCGCGTCCCCGATGGTTCAAACTCGAAATAAAATATGAAATGGAAGTTCCGGTAAAAAAAGTGAATCTCGGATAAGCCTGGATATGAATGGAATCTTTTGATCGTTTTAAGATGACTGTCCCAGGGAAAACCATGCGCATATATACGGTAGATCGCACTCCGCCTCTCTGTCTCTCTCTTCACGTCGAGCTTATGGCACACGTTCTCTTCTGCTGATGTCGGCAGTTTCTCCGGCGATTCGCGAGCATTTCCATAGCTGCTGCGTGTATCCATCATACGTCGGTTGCCCTGTGTCTAATCCATCACGGACGCTGGCGCACGACGGCGTAGCGCGCGTCGGGTTCCCGCATGTCTGTCGCACGTTACTTCTACGTACACACGTATTCCATACACCTACAACACGCATTATAGTTGTATCGCACGGCGGTGTACGTGGTTTGGTGCGAGCTTCGTCGTAAGCCTCCACTTCGTCCATCGTCAACGTCAAAGCTTCTCATATCCCCCTTTTTTATCGCATCAACCACGTGTGTTTCACTCAGTGGCGAGACGTATGAATAAATGCATGAAAAATCGATCCTTACCCAGCGCGCGGGATTTCGCAACAGTGTACACCGAAGTGCTGCACACTAAATCCGCGATTCCGACGACAGACAAAATTGGCGATTCATGCGAGTCGTAATCACGATGATGCGTGTCATATACTTCCGCTTCAATCAACTTTTTTTTTCTTTCGGTGGATGTAAATTTCTGACACTCGGGAACCGAGTGTCGATTCGTAATTTGCTTATCATAACTGACGACGGTAACCCAATTACTGTCTACATATTTGTAGGTGATCATGACTGCGGAGTTAGAATTCCAGAGCGAAACGCTATTTCGGAGAATACGCCGTTGTCGAGACAATCAACTGCACAACACTTCGGTTGTGCGCTTAGCGGAATTCGGATTAAAGTGATGAGATTCATTGCATGGATTTCGCGTAGCTTGGTGCAGTGACACGAAGCGCAAGCAGCATCAGAAACCCGCAAATTAAACGGCAGCTACCTACCGTTAGCTTCGGTCACCGTGCGAGCGGGACAAACAATGTTTGCGACCAAATTGTGTAGTGTGTGTGTGGGTGTGGGAGGTGGAGGTGATGTAGCTGTGGTTCCACACTTCAATGACACCGTCACGTATGCGTCGTCATCGTCAAGCCGAGGGTCCAGGCTAAACGAGGACGACCTGCAGCTGGAAAATCCTCTCTACCATCTGGACTACAAGTTTCACCACGCATCAGTACGTTTATTCTGTAACATCATAAAGCAGCTGTCAGAGATTTCAGTTATCTTATCGACAATATAAGGTTGTACTTTCTTTAATTGAACGTCATATGAATATCATCCAAACTAATTTTTGGACATTCCGCGTGGACACCTTTAGAGACAGACAACATATCGGTCGTAAGTTTCTCCTTATCGACAGTTTCCTTTTAATATGTTGCATCGAAAATGATGACCGCTTTTACCGAGTTCTATTGATACCTACAAAACCAATATTCAGACTTGTCTGCGTCCGCCACGTAATCAAATGCGCTTCTTCGAGCATGCGACGACGTATAAGCGCGATATCCTATGAATGCGAAACATAGCTCTCTCTTTCTCTCATAGCTCTCTCTTTCAACATCCGTGTTGCCTCCGACCCAGTTCGGATTACGGAAAGAAAACAAAGTGTCATCCGACGCCGAATTACCTTTCGCGGAATATAACGTTGCTCTTTTGTGCTCAAAATTCAACCATTTCGCCTTAATTGAAAAAAGAGACAAGTCCACAGGCGACACTCTCTCTCCAGGACGATTAACAAAAATCCAATTTCGTACGGATTTTTTGTTTCACCGAACCTCGCAACATTGTGCCTCAAGTTGCCCCCGTGGCTTCGCCGAGCCACAGCGAAAAACGTCCTCGAAATATAAGTAACAGCGTCGCGGTAAGACCTACGACCTGAGAGCCCGAATATATTCGCGGCCAACCTGGTAGCAGGGAACCAATATCAGACACCACCATACCGCTATTCTTTCTCGCTCGGTCGTGCAATCCCGTTGGATTCGCGTACCCGATGCACAGCGTATACACACTCGAGTTATAACGCTTCGTTCTCTTACCGTCCTTCCATACCTCCTCTCGTCCTCGCACGCCGCACTGCCGCTGCTTCTGCTTGCTCGCCGTGGTAACGCAATAACGTTCGATTATTGGTAGTCACGGCTCTCCTCGAGCGTACAGCGCGCCCGGCACTCGCTCATATATCAAAGCTGATGCCGCTGCTGGTGCATCGCCGCGACTGCTGCTGCTGCTGCTGCCTGCTATATCTCTTCCTGGAGCGCGGTGTTCGCCTGGCGCGCGCCCTTCTCGCGTTCACCTCGTTCCCGAACGAACCTGCACCACCCAGCCGCGGCAGTACTATCGTTTCCCGGCGACACTATATGCATACCAACGTTTCAACGTCCCGTGCGTGAGCGTCCCGGTTGGGTACCACAACAGCGCAGTCGTCCTATGTGCTGCCACGTCTCGTGCGGCCGACGCACAAATGTAGGTACGTTCTGTGTGTGCTTTATACCTTCAGCGGTTTTTCTGAAAGCTCGCCGACAGAACAGACAACGCGCATTCTTTCAGACACGCGATGTCTCTTTTGACTCTCGCTGTTTTATTTTTTTCTCTTTTTTTTTCTTTTACACCCTTCGCACTCGAGTGTCTCTGATTTTCATGCGTTTCTATCATCTTCTCCTGGGGGGGACGGCGCGCACGCATCCTACAAAGGTAACATCGGGGTTTCTGGTCCATCGTCATAGAGATAAAAGCCGCGAGCCAGACAGACTTTTCAGACGTTTTTTCCCCTCTGCCCGGGTCAAGAAGGTGCTTCAGCGTAAAAATGTTGTTTCGTGATGTTTTTTGGTACATTGAAGTTGTACAAAAACGGACTCTGCCGTCGCGCTGATGAACAAACGATTTTTGATCCGCAAATCATTGTATTTTGTTGAACAGTCTGACGATTGTTTGGTTAACAATTGTATTGAAACTAGCCGCTTGCTTTTGTTCTGTATTCTGTGTTCGTTGGTTAAACTATCTTTAATGCAATTCGTTTATACGCCAGCGCGAAAACCCTTTCGCAGACTTTTCGTTTTATTCACCGTTTTTTTTTTCTTTTTTTTTCATTTACTATTTGGTGAATCGTCCGGTTCTATATATTTTTCTCGATATCCCCTCGCTGATTACCATCATTCTATGTTTTTGCCCGACGATCCATGATCCGCCAGACTTACAGATTTTTTTCATTTTTCGTCTCTCCCTTTATCCCGCGTTTCCATCATAATATCTGTCTGAATGGATTGGTATCCGTGTACAGGATAACTATGGGTCTTCGATGTTTCCGCATCCGCTCCCCTCGCTCCCCTCGCAGTCTCGAACCCGCGACCGTGTCTGAATGTTTCGTCCTCGTCCTTCCTTCACGCCGTTTCCTCCGTCGCCGTCGCGCGACGCATTTTTTTCCATCTCCAATTTCCGGTATTAAGAATTTCGCGTTCGACGTAGCCGCGGGCGAACAAGACGCGACGTCTGCTCCTGTAACTCGCGTATCCACGTGAACGTCAAAACCTATGTAACAATCGGCGAATTTTCGTCACATTCCACGAACATTTAAAGCCAAAGTTGTTTTTAAAAAAAGTTCTCTCCACGAGAACGAAATCACCGAGTTTCGATGTTGTCACACGTCAGACGTTCAAAAAATAAAAAGCCTCAAAGTCTTCACTGCGAAAAAGCAAAACCGAGTCAGATGCGAGCCTCACATTGAAGCTAGTCGGATTCGCGCCGGCTGTAAACCCCTAGTGTTTGATACATACACACTATTCGCAGTAACCCTGCTTCCTTTGACAGAGATAGAGAGAGACAGAGCGAGAGCGCAGTGAAGTGAAGTGCTTCCTGGCTCACGCACGTAAACGCCGTTCCGCATTGCATCCCGCGCGTTGTCCTGGCCGGCTCGCGTCCTCGTGTGGCTGCGCGGCTCGGCCGCGCCTAACACACCGTTCGCCAGAAGCACCGAGCATCAGCGGGGAAACGACGATCGTTCGAGTAAAGCCGATCTCAAAAGCTCGCTGAAGCCGATCGTCCGACCGGCTGGAAAGCCCTCCGACGACGAATTTATCGACGACGCGCGCGCGCATATACGCGCCGGCTGCGCGCAGTGTGGCGGAGCGCACCGACTGACTACAGTTTCTGTTACAGCGAGCCCATCAGGCATTGTAGTAAGCTGGTCAGTTTTATCGGGCGGCGAGCGCCGGGGCAGACAATATTCCGGTATATGTACAGTAGGTGGGAAGCATGGCATAGCTGCCCCTCTTCCTCCTTTTGTCCGCCTCTCTCTCTCTCTCTCACCCTCTCTCCCTCCGTCGCTCCGTCGATGAGCAGAGTAGCGGGCTGATGGCTCTCGGCCGTTCGTGCATGGCTCGCCGTTCTCGTCGAATGGCCGATGGCGGCGGGAGACAGAGACAGAGACAGAGGCCATCGGTCCAGGGCCCGTATAATCGGCTTACGAGGCTTGCCAGCAGCAGTGGCGGCGGCGGCAGCGGCGGCAGCAGCAGCAGCAGCAGCAACGGCGGCAGGAGCAGTAGCAGCAGCAGCAGCAGCAGCATGTGACGAAGCTCTATACTGTTGCTGACGCTCGTAGTATGGCTGGGCTAGCCCTGGTATACATGAAGCGCAAACGGCTGAACGACAGAGACAGAACACGTCGGCCAGATCTCCCCGAAAGCTCCCCGGATATTCGGCCAGGCTACGGGTTAACCCGCACGACCTGCGGAGCCACAGTAGCCAGTAGCAGCAGAGCCGTGGCAGGATCCGCGGCAGCCGCAGAGAGGAGACACGAGGAGACCTGACTAAACGCAGTCTACACGGCGTTGCCGCTGGCTCTCGGAGGCTCGTGCTTCCAGCTATTCCGGCGTAGACCTCCTCCGCACTTCGATCTCCCCCCCAACGGGATGACGAGATTCAACCCACTCTCCACCTCCTCCCCCCCACTATCTCATACTGTTTGGAGTGATCCATGTACGCCTATCTGCGAAACACTTGCGGAGCTACATCGCGTAGCTACCTAATAATAATAGTGTTGGCCCAGAATGGGAAATGCAAACGTTGGCGGGAACACGGGATTACGGTTGTTCAGCCACGCTGCGAGGTCTGCTCACATTTTGACGGACAGTTTGGGCACCGTTGCGGAACTCAAGAAGCACCCACAGGGTTGATCTACGAGCTACAGTCGGGCGAGTCAGGAGGAGAGTTTTGATTGGTATGGCTTGGGAACTTAGTCATACTGGTGGGGCCATGGTGAGCCGTGATTTTCTCATCGAGACAACGCGAAAGGGATGAGTACGGCCGTAAGAAGAAATTATGCACGTACTTGAACTGGTGCCAAAGAGGATCATTGCACTTTTGACGGAGTCGAATAACGATAACGCTCGAACGTTGACGTGTTAATCAACAGAGGAATTGCTATTGTTGCCTTCCATCGCGTCAGGACTGGAATAATTCAACCAGGTTCATGCATTTATGTAGTAGTCGTCGGTAATGTCTATACCTCTGTGCACCAGAGTGAGATTTAGCATCTCATAGCTATGTTTTTTGTCATACGTTCCTACATTTTTCGTTTTCGACAGATGTTCGTTGAACTGTCGAGCAAGTGATTTTTCGACGACACTGAAATTCGTGAAGTTCGTGAAACGTCGTTGGCCTTCAGTGTGTCTGATCAAAGCGCGTATCAGACTTAACGAAGTTTCAACGCCGAGAATTGAAAAAAATAACAAAGTGTAACCCGGTGCTTTCAACGAGCTGCTACGCTTACCTTTCTTGATGAGCGCCCTACTAACTTGGTTTCTTTTTGTCCAATACTTTTGGAAGATTGTGAGGTGGACCGATGCGACCAGTCGCAAGGTGACAACGACTGCACCGCTTATTCTGGACATTTGTGGAAGGACAATGTGCCATGGAGAAAGAGTGACCGACTGAGTATCGAATTTCGCCCTTCAGTCCACTCGCGTTGCCGATATCACGGCCTCTCTCACCCTCCGTCCCGCGCCACTTTTCACCGGTCAACGTCATGTCATTCGAGAGAGCTGGGCGCTGTATCGATATATACCGCGTATGCCGCGCACGGAACACATGGTATATTATCTGCGAATTTATAGGTGATGGCGTGTATGTGAATGTCGGTGAACACGTGTGCGGGTTACCTACACTCATTCGTACGTTCGTCGGAGCGCAAAGTTGAGCACGGGCTTTGTCTATACTTCACGCGTACAATTCACGTACTATCTCGAGACCCGTATCCTTCAGCAATAAAATCGATGTTGAGCGATGTGCGGACATGCTGTGCTATATGTATATTTATCACTGGCGAACGATGCACTTTGGTACAGTTAAGCTATAAAAAAGCGATAGAATATAAACCAAAAACGTGACACAAACTGGATTTTCTATCGTACTGAATGTAAATTCATTGTTTATACTATTACTATGGATGTCGTTTTTTCTGTTGTTATGTGAAAAATAAGTGGCCTATTTTTTTAATCTCGTTTATAGACGCTTCTAATCTTTTTAAACAATACATTGCTGTACTGACAATTGTCTTCAATTCTTCGATCGAAATATACCTTTGATGGTAATAATTCGACCATCTAAACTCAGCTTAAGTTGTGTTTCCTTATACACTTGTCAAACATGTAAAGAAATAATAACGTCATGTACATTTTTGTATGCATTACATTGTTATTGCTAACAAAAAGAACACCATATTTTTTTGTAGCACTTCATGTCAAAACGGACATTTTTGGTCCTCAGATGCCTCAAATCTTCAAACGTCCCAAACACGTCCCAATTTTTTATTTAAAAAAATAAAAAAAATGTTTTCTACTCGGTTCTCGAGATCTCGGCGAAAACCACGTGTCGATGCACGTTCGCCTGCTTTTCTTCTTTCTTCCCATTCTCGTTTCGGAATCAGCGTTGCTTGTAAATTCAGTCGTCACGCTTAGCGATCTATTGGAACGTACAGTACGTGTGCCATCCAGCTTCTACAGCGCAGCACACACCAATCCGTGAATGGCGCTTACGCATAAAGGACACGTGGAGCTAGGTAAATCGAAACGCCAATGCAAAACTGCTACGGGCTTTCGCTCCGCGTGCGGTCTGGTCTTGCTTCTGTATCGTGCAGGATCAAAGCGAAAACGTCGTCGACATACAGCGCTCCCTTCTATACCGCCAGCTATTGCTCATGTACGATGGTCGGAGCTCCGGGCTGTGCTGCGAGTTCTCTGATTCCTGCACTCGTGCATGCGTCGCGTTTCATGTATAACAGATATAAGTATAAGGGCGAGCAAAGCCTCGACCGTACACTGCGCAGATTATACGCGTACAAATCAGAGGAAAACCCTTAGGGAAATTCGTCAACGCTCATGCTTTTTCTCAAAGGCAAATTATACGGTTTTTCATTAATCCTTAATTTGCAGCCTTCATAAAAAAATGAAGTTAACTGCAGAATGGCTTAGCACAAAAAACGTCTGGTTGGTGAAATTCCGTTGCATTTCTCATTGCGAACACGGATTTTGGGGGATTTTTTGCCATTGATGTTTCAGCATTAGAATAGAACGGCAACAGAGGCTAAAACAATAAAAATGAATAGTCATAGAACGTAGAATATGGTGAGTTGTATTATAAATTTGTTTGGGTGTAACCGAGATTAATTAGTTGAGCTAAAAATTCGATTGCGTTGGTCCTGTCTATCCAATTATTATTCAGGGTATAAAGTCATATAGATGATTGCAAGTACGAGTACAAACACCAGTAATTACACCGACCTCGCTTTTCATCAACTAAATATTTGGCTATCAAATAGATTCAATGCAACTGACCATAACTAAAAAGAAAGCCTCGGAAACTATACAAACTTTTTCCAAACACAACTGACGATTTTAATAAATTTGTATTTTAATAATACAGCACCGATCGATCAACCATGCCAGAACAGAAAAGAACAATATTTTCCCTATAAATATCTTCCGATTGTTTAGTACTTCTCGCGTTTACGCGCGCGGAATTCTCGTACGGGCCGTGCACGAGATGCAAAAATGTAATAAATACACTATCAGTGTACACTTGAGACGCGCAGCGCGGCTCTTTGAGATATTATTCTTTTATTCTTTCACGTCGTCACGGCGAGGCGAATCCGCTCCTTCTCGGCTCTCTCGGAATTCTTCCGGAGTTCTCATAACCCGTAGCTTGCATACGTTATATTCCCCCCGGGGGAGTTTTTCCCGTTTCAAGAGCTTCCTGACTTTATCCTTTAATACATTCTCGAGAGCCCGGAGCCTGAAACAGAAACCAAGCGCGAGACGGAGTCACGTTGTCCAACATACCGAAAGAAACGCAGCGCCATAGACAGACACGGCCGCCCCGGTGAGGAGGATAACGGCGCGGGGCGAGCGCGGCCCGCTGCAGAAGTAGCGTGGCAGACGCCTCCGGGCCAACACCCTAGAAGAGAAGAATAGGCCGCGACGCGCGCGAGGCACCGCACGGCCGGGACGCCCGACGCGTCGGCTCTGGCCCAGAGAGCGAGAGCCCCGCGGGGGTTGAGGGGCGTTTTTTTATTTAATTAGCGAGATGTACGAGCTCAAAGACCGTCGACCGGCCGCGCTCTTCTATCGCGCCCGCGTCGTCCTCTCCGCGTGTGGAAAGCAGCAGCCACGTTTTCATTGCCCCCCATCGCCGCCCGCGCCTCCTCGCGACTCGTCCCTCTTCTTTCTCGTTTCACGTCCCCCGCTCTGTTTTTTTTTCCTTCCTCCCGCTACCTATACTCCTTTAATATTTTTTTGTCTGCCGCCGCCGACTCGCTTTCTTCCTGCTGTTGGACGCGGCACAATTACAGACAGTTTTTCAGCTCTTCCGCGCGCGACCTCAAAGACCGCAGGAATCCCGTGGCGAACGACAGCATCTTTTAATTTTATAACATTCTCGTGGTCCCCGCACTCGAGACGCTGTTTCGTCGTGATATTCTATTGTGGTACTCACCGCAGACAGAAAAAAACGTATTTTTCTTTCGGATGCAGTCAATTTTTCACACTCTATAGTAGATCAGTGGGTGAAGTATTTCGGATTTTCGATATAAGTATTGTTCGCGTTATTCGATCTCTGATTGGCTGTCGGGTTCCTTGCAACCCGACAACGAATTGAAATCGACTTGAGACCGATGGTACAGGTTACAAGTCGATATTTTGAAAAGAAAAATGTCCGAGGTCGATTTTCCCGATTTTCGGTCCGGAGCCGGATCTGGGATTTCTGACAAAAAGATCGTCGCCAAATTTTTTTTTTTTTTTTTTTTTCAAAATCGATTAAAAATGTTTTGTAACCAGTGTTTTCGGGGGTAGAATATATGACTTGAGAACGATGGCATAGGTTAAAAGTCGATATTTTGAAAAGAAAAATTTCCGAGGTCGATTTTGGCGAACCGTTTTTCAGGCACGCGCGTGTGATTACTCTAGAGTTTTAAAAAAATTATACGGATAAAAAAAATAAGACGGAAAATATCTGTTAAATTCAAGAATAATGTACTCCCATTTATGAGATAACACAAAAAATAGTATTTTTTAATCGTTAAACGGCCGAGTCTATTTTCTTTGGAAATTTGGACTTTGAAGTTAGAAAGCAGAATTGAGATTTTCCTTTTTGCTTAACACACTTTTCACTGAATTTTCGGAGCTTGATAAAACCCACTGACGAGATATGCGCAATTTTAAAGGCCTTTCCGATTCCGCCGTAAATTTTTTTCGTCTGACAACCCGAGCAAAAATATCTGCGCGGTATATTTCTCGAATTTCGTACATCGTTTGAAAAGTCACGGCCACGAGAGTGCGGTGTACGTACATCGTGTACGACGGCTTTTCCTCCGCTCTCGTGCCGCTGCACTCGAGGAATTCGAGAAACGCGTTTCCTCGTAATCGACGACGTGCTTTCCCTTACGAAACCGCTGGCATTCCCACGGCAACCCGTACGACGACGTCGACGAGTCACCGGGCTTTCCTTACGTACGAGACACTGAAACCGTCGTCGCCACCCCCGTCGCCTCGATTTTCCCCGGCGGTAACGACGCCTAACGACGTGTACGACTTGCATACCATCCCTCCCACTCCTCGCATACCCGCAGACCATACGTATATATGTGTCTAGACAGCAGACGCGCACTGCACGGAACAAACTATCGAATATACGTTGCTCGAGTTCGACTGTATAGATGTATACGAATCACATCGCATATATTCTCAGCGAGTTGTTTCGTCGATACATTCAAATACACGAGAAAAAGGACGAGAAGCGAGCACAGTGCATGCATAGCGTATAATGCGGCAAAAACACACGTACCACGGGGGAAAGATAATGAAAAATCCGAACGAACCTTACGAATCGATATCCACCGGATAATCAATAACCAAAACACAGACAATTTTGTAATAACACAAATAACCGTTTTTGTCTTCGCTATCGTTGAAGTACGCGAAGAGAATTGAGGATCGTGGAAATCCGAGGTTTCGTCAAACCTCCAGTTTAGTCACACCGAATGATTTGGTGATATTTCACTTTTTAAATTCAGAAAACGACATTTTTTCATTTTTAGCATCGACGAGACAGTGGGAACCATTTTCTTTCGAGCCAAGCGTTTCGAGTGAGCTGTCTTCAAACGAGAAGAAGCGAGAATTTCAATGAAGATGAAAAGCTTAAAGAAAAAATCGCTTTGTCAAACCGCCCTAATATACATACGAACAATGTATAAACGAAGAAATAGGAATAAGCGAGATTCCTGCCGCAGTTAGCCGTCGCGCGGGTTGCCCCGAAAAACAAAGAGAAACTGCAATAAAAAACTTATTAAAGGGTCTCGGCCGTCGGCCGCGAGTCCCGGTAAATATTTGACCGGTCTTTAGACTCCGCAGGACGTTATGAGGCAAAACGGACTGCAACTGTACCCTTTCTGTCCTTATTCCCGTCTCTGTGTCTTCTTATTCCTCTTCTTTTCCACCCCCATCTGCGTTTCATTTCTGGCTTTTGCTTTATCTCAGCCTTCCGCCCCGGCTTTCAATCTACGGTTTCCATACTTCCATTCGTTTCCTTACGACTTTATGCCACTCGAGCTTCAGCCTCCTTCCACCGGACTTCCCCCCTCTCTCGCTCTCTCTCTCTCGCTTCTTGGCTCCTTTATCTCTTACTTTTTCGTTCCCCCCTGCCAGCAAATCTCCGCGCCCGTCCGCGGCCGCTTCGGTATCAGCGCTCTCCCCCTTTTTCTTCATCTGTCTTGTTTGTCTTTCACTCTTGGACGTCTATTTTTCCCGAGCCCGGTCTCTCTACTTCTCTTTATACTTTCTACTTGCTCTGCCTAACTACCTCTACTGCGAAGCTCGACATCCAAACCCCGGCGAATCCAGCGGCTGTTCAACTCTTTCCACCGATGCATTCTACTTCCGCGCCAAGTGTTAGCTGCAGGACATTATCAATATTAGATTTGTTACCGACCTACTATCGCACAGCAAACGATCACTAATAATAAGAGTGCACTTTCGTTTCCAAGCTGTTATCTTTTGAATTTTTTATTGCAGAATTTCTACACAGTCGATGCAGTCTGCTAATTAATGAAAATCCGATAAAATGTCGTATTCGTGCCTGGAGATATTTAAATAAGTAAAATTATGCAAGACACACCAGTCTGACGCGATAAAATCGTTTTACCAACAGCGACGTAAATACCGCACAATCTAGATCGTCGTCAATCGGTTCATTATTTATCCCTATGAGCTCGACTGTCGCGTATGAAACATGCACCATGTCGCTCGCAATGAGAGGCGTAATATTGCAGTTGAACCCCGAGGGTCTGCAAAGAGAGGCGGCTCAGTGCTTCTCCGATACCAATCGCCGATTGTGTGTTAAAATAAAAACGTAAAGGGGTTCGTGCTTTCCTTCTCTCCTTTAATATCTCTCGTGAGTCATGTGCGCACGTGTGTTTGTGCACCGCGTGATATCTCGAGCTGCGTAGAATCCCCGTCAAGAAAGACTAATACACTTCACCGTACGTATAACGTGTGTGCGTTGCGCGCGGGGAGACAGGAAGAACAATCGCGATATCATCAGGGATATTTCGATTCGGAATCGAGAGCGAAATATATCGGCGCGGTATTGTTTTCCATCAGTAGCTACGACGACGACGCAACGACTGCGGGGACGCATTGTTTCTACTACGTAGCCAGCCGAACCACCCCTATAGATCACCGGAACGCATAGAGCGACGCGCCCCTTCCTACCCGGCCCATCGCACCGCATTCATTGTTTCGAGTGTGGCGCATTGTTTAATAAATGCGTGGCATTGTTCTGTATTGCGCGCCGGTGGGGTGTCTGTAGATGAAGCTTATCGGTGATCGTAGTATTAGTTGTTAGTCGAGCCAGGTCTGGTGCTTCCCTACCACTCTTCCTTTCCGGCATTGCTCGTGCTTTCCCTCTCCAGCTATCCTTCTCCCTCACTCTATCCCTATCTCTCTCTGTGTCGCTTTCTATCTCTCGCTCGCTTTCTCTCTTTTGATTGCGTGGAATTCCCGCGATTCAACCGGTTCCTCTTCTGCCACCACATTCTCGCGCCAATTTCTCATTAACCCATTGATTTATGGCATTCGTATGAATCCAGCAGATCTGTATTGAGGGGAGGGCAATTATGAGAACCGTGCCACACGTACGAGGAGTTATATAAAAATACTATGAACGAAAGATCGGTAATGATTTTAGGTACTGACGTTTGCCGCGATTTTTTATTGGCATTTTCAAAGTGACCCCAATTATTATTTGCATTTGCAAACTGACATCGGGAACGTAGATTGAAACGAGAAAATCAATCTTTCCAGCTTTAATAACGTGTATTGAACAAACGAATTATTTCATCCTACGTATTACAATCCTACGATGCGATAAAGAGATCGGTTAGTTCAACTAAGTCCGGCAGAAATTGCAATTATTCCGATTGGTATGTCCGATATGAAGAAAAATGTCGTGGTTGATGGCTAAAAAGTGGTTTTAACACAGGCCATATAAAATCTGTAATATTGAGCACACCAATCTTCCTGCGTACAGTGCTTACAATGATTAAATCACCAGCAATACGCAATTCCAATGTCCAAGACTTCCACGAGTAAAACCAGACGTCCGGAGACACCAGCAATTTATCACGAGAAACCAACCAACCGTGTTATATACCTATACATCCTCGATTCCGGAAGAGCAGAGTGGATATTCTCGAGGTGCGAGGGAGTCCCGTGAGAGTACCAAGGGCGAAGTGTGTGGAAGCGGTACCGGAAAGTCCTGGTCCTATTCCACGCTCTTCGTGCAAAGCGTGGAATAAATATGGCGGTCCCGCGGAGCCGCGCAAGACGTCGGTGCGACCCGCACTATTTTTATCCCATATCGAAAGGAATATTTCATCCACAAGTAAAATAAGTAGAAAAGCAAGTAGCACGCGCAAGGGGGGGGGGGGCGACTGTGCGAAGCGCACTGCAAAGGCAATACCGTCCCACCCGAGACGCGTGTACATATATACCAAGGCGAAGTGCTCGAATGTATACGTCGTGCAGGATGTAGCCGTGATACATATGGTCTTCCACTTCCTCCCTCGTACCGTCAATGTGGGTGGAGATGGTTAGGTCGGTTGGATTGGGTCGAGAGTCGGATGCGGAGGGGATGAACAGGGACGTCTAAGCGGGCGGGGGTGGAGGCGAAAAGGGGGAAAGGGGGTTTGGTTGGCAGGGTACGCGTCGGTCCAGAGGGTGGCTGAAGGGTAGCGCTGCCGCGCTGAAGTTGGTTCTGGAGCTGGTGGCACACGGGGCCGAGGACCTCGCGGGCGGTCTCGAGTGTCTTGTCAATATGTATAGTGTCATCGATGTCTCTCCACCGGACGCCTATCCTGCTTCCTCTCTGCGCCTTGCTCGCTCACCCGCATCTAGGTATGTCGATGGTATACACGGCAATCTCTCGCGTGTCTGCTTCACGTGAGGTACATATAGAACCCTTCTCCCCTCTCCCTCTCTCTCGCTCTCTGTCTCTGCGTATGGGAGATACACTCCGTCTGCGGCATCAAATACAGGCACTCGTCGTTTCCACCGACGGACGGAGATCCCTGCGCGCACATTGAGATCCTGGCGCCCGTGTGTGGACGGGAATTGGTGGAGTGTCGCATGTAGCCCCAGTCTCCTAGAGCGATGTGCTCCCTCGACTTGGTTGTTGCAACGCGAATTAGATATACTCTCGGGCCTGCGGGAGTTGGATTCATGGGGCCAGGGACTGTCACATATCCGAGCTGTCTGCGTACCCGCGGATATGGGATATGTGGATCATTTTTGTTTGTCACGCGTTGCCGGCAACTTTGGACACTAATTGCGTCTATTGGAAGGGGGTACCGTTGAGCCTAGATAGCGTCGCTCATTCTTGGGCATTAGTAGGTCTGTCGTGTAGTCAGACGACGGCTGTGAGTACGCGTGACAGGTACTATTGACAACTTCGTGGTTGTCTCAAGCATTCAGCATAGCCGAAGTTTTAATTAGCAGTTTACGTGTACCAAGGTTGTGTAGTACATCTTGCAAGTGATATTGGCACAAAGTATAAGTAAGTTGGACTTCTTGTATAAAGCCTTCTTGCATTAGACTGCTATCTCGATACCGGTCTTAGTACTGACTGAGTCGTCAAGAGGTACAGTCGCGCTGAAACCAATTGCCCAATAAACGGTTCGTACACGAGTCTGATATTTTCAATCGTCGTTCAATAGTTATTTGGGTCACTTGTCTGGTGCCATTTAGAGCCTGGCTTAAAATGTAAATGTATTAAAGACAGCTTATTGCTACAATTCGTTGGTAACCGATGTTTCTAACGTCGTGGCACGTGTGATCTCGTTTTCCAGGATACACAAATTATGCGTACTCCAGGGGAGTCATATACGGCGTCGTATAAAATGATTTTATGTGCGGTCGGGGCGCGCGGAATACTGCGGTTGTCTTCTTTGAGGATTATTAGGTAAAGAGAGGCGGAAATGGTATTTATTAACGTATTATTAACGCAACTGCATTCTACGGAATCGCCGAGCACAGTTGGCCGAGATTGTCTTGCGCCGCCCTAGCGAGGCGAGGTCAGGCCAGGCTATCTCCATGCCTGGTTAATTATTTTAGAGATTTTCATTACCTCCCCTCACGCCGCGCGCTCTCCGCCACGAGACCCAGAGTGGTTCCTGCGGGACCGCGAATGACGAGATGCGCATATATAAAGCTTTTGATGGTATTAAATATCATCATGCGGGAATTGCAAAGGACAGCGAAGATATTAAAATAGTGTCATTCCTGGCGTAGAAGCATACTCGTTACTGCGCTGCTTTTATGTGCGCTCATTTACTTTTCCATTTCGAGATATTGGACGAAACGTTGAGAATTATTAAAAAGTACCTAGCCTAGCTTCTAACCTAACCGGATGACGATTTCCCGTGATAAACGTCAGCCCTACAGTTAAAAGAACGGACTGTATGGCATAAACACTTGCAAGCTCCGATAAATAAGTCCCTCAAGTCCGATAAGTCAGACCCTCAAAAATCGTAAATGTTTAAAAGTGGAACCCTTTCGTTTTTTTGCGATTTTTGGGGGTTTAAAAGTAATATTCTGTAAAAAATTAAAAAATCAAGATATCGCATTCCACCTTGTGGCATTCTCTTCGTTATAGTTTTCTCTAGAGCGCAAAAAGAAAATCCAGGTTTTGTCGATCGAAAAAGAAGTAATCACGATTTTAGCGAATTCATGAAATTTCGAAAAAAGTGAAAAATCATTTTTTGCGTTTTTCGCGTCGAATTTTCCCTTTTTCGGGCAAACAACGGCGTTTCTCGGAATCAGCGGGAAATTTCCCAACGGATAGAGTTTTCGAACTTTGCGAAAAACAACTTTTTTTCGCGAAAAACGCAAGTCAACTTCCGGCTTTAAAATTCTGTGAAAAATTCAGAAGTCAAGATATCGCGTTCCGCCTTGCGGCATTTCCTCCGTTATAGAGTCTCATCTCGCACGAAGGAACAAAATCCAGGTTCGATCAAGCCAAAGAAAAAAAACCTCGATTTTAGTGATGTGACAACTGGATAAGCGTGCGAAGCGCGCATGTGGGCAGGTTGACATAAATCAAAATTTCTAATTTTGGGACAGACTTGAATTAAGGGGGGCAAGGCTTTATTATTTAGGGGAGACTTTAATTAAGGAGGCTGGAACAGACAAACAGACAAACAACTTTCCAAAATATATATAAGATATATTTTAACCTATTCCAAGCTCACATATTATTCTTTATAGTTTGTACTAAGCCCTTTCTATCAGTTTACTAGAAAATGACTTTTACGGACCAGTTTACCCGAAGGCTATGGGTCGTATCGTATACCGACCGACCGCATCCCGGTGTAAGCCGTGGGTACACCTCAAAGGTAGAGTCGTGTAGCATCGTGGCTGGCAGCTGGCCGTCGGTGCTGAATAATTTCGTAGATATTCATTAGGGGCTCGTCGCATCTATATCCGCTCATAAGGTCAGCAGAAGCTCGGGCAAAGCAAGTCACGAGCGCGTGACGAGGATGAGTTGCTCCCACAGAGGGGACGGATGACAAGGGTCCAGAGCTTCAGGACCTGCCACAGTCCGATTTCGCTGAACTCGCTTCGCTTAAAGAGGGTCATCGTGCGCACACGTGCGCGGAACTAGGTGTATATATATAAAATACGATCCACCCGGAAATAATAAGACCCATCTCTCCCATCGTAGATTCCACCATCGTCTCTCCAACCCTGTAATGGACTCGCGATTAGTTTAACCCCCCCTCCCTCCCGCAACCTGTTTCACTGCCTTCGCCTCTTTCTCAACGCTCTCGTAGGGCGTTCACGACGAAAATTTCATCGCGCAGCCGAGGGATCTCTGTTGCTGCTGTACCGTCCCGTGACTACTAGCACGTCAGTGCGCGGCGAGTTTTGCTCTCGTGAAAAATAGCGGCTCTCGAATACCGACCATTGCGCCATCGTCTTGGCCCCATTATTTCTCACGAGGTTCGCCGCAGACGGTATTTTCACCTCTCGGTGTTCTCGAGCTTTTTCTCCGGAGTCTAATAATAAGGCGCCGCGAAATTAATTTAAGGGGTCGCCGAGGTGGCTCGCGCTCGTGTTGGAATTAATCTCGCGCCATGGACCCGCGTTGACTCGTCTTCATTCGGGAGAAATTCTCCTCCAAACGATCCCGCTGTCAAGACACCTCACGTTTCTTCCCGAACGATAATCCCAAACCGATCTCATACCTGCCGCTACTTATCCGTTAATCAAACGATTAATCGCATCGCCTCGCGCCCGGGGAAATCATTCGCTCGACGTGTAAACTTTTTTAAAAATATATATTTTGATGCAAGAAAACTTCGGCTCGGTGCGGGAGACACAACGGCGCGTCGGGAAATCAGCCTGAAATATTTCTCCGCTGAGAGCAGTTCAGCCCCTCGTTTTCACTCACTCTCGATCCCCCTTCCACCGCTCTCTCTCGTTTTGTCGTTCTCTTCGTTTCTGCGTCATAATTGCCCGTGCTGTGTGCAAAACTCGGATGGTCGTTAGCTCACCGTACAGACTGCGCAAGGATCGGCGAATCTGATTGCGAGCGCTACGCGCGTCGCGAGAGTTTCGCGGTGGAATTCAGCTTACGATTCTGCGCGTAAGATGGTAATATCCTTTTTTTTATCTCCACTGCACTTTCTCCCTTTTGATTTTTTCATTTATTGTATTTTGTAACTTCTTTCTCGTTGTATTTTTTATTTTTATTTAACTTATCCTCCACGCTCGGCCGTAACGATCTGTTAACAAGCCTCTCAAGGGACAGTCGCTTGACGAGGAGGGGTAGTCGGGGGGAAAGGGGAGAATAGTGGTGAGCAGCGGTGCCCAGGAGAAACTCCAGGCTTCGTTGCGTAGCATTTGCTCAGTCGGGATATTCCGTTACGGGCTGCTGCTGCTACCGCGGCCGCTGTTGTATAATATAGCTACGTCTCGGAAAGCAAGCGAGAGCGGGAACGTGTTCTCTGTTGCGGGCTCCGTGCAGGCTACCACAATTGCGGGGTGTTGGGCAAACTTCGAGGGTAGTTAGACCCGCTAATGCGAAGAGTTCTCTCTCCGCAGAGCGGCAGTACTGCTCAAGTGACTCCGCCGCATTCTCGACGGTGCACCCGAAAGCAGTTCGACAGATATTATTATTCAACACACAGGAATACGATAATTATCGGAATAATGCCGTTCGCACGGGTCGCTTTGACGTAATAACTGAATTTAGCTGCGATACCAAGCGGCCTTTAGAAACATCGTGCTTTACTCCAAAAGTTAAACACATTAAAGGTGCGACAGATAACATCGAGCTCGAAAAAACCTCATAGCCGATGTTCGTCTTCTATTCTGGAGAATCCTCTTGACTGTAATCACATTTGGATGCGGAAAACCGCAGTTTTGTTTTTGTTTCTCGTCGTATTTCGTTATTACTCATTTATACTATCCTACGTCACGCACGTATCTGCTAAAAGACTATAACACTATCGCAGAAGTACCGTAACGGCAGTACCGTAAAAACAAATGATAAGTTATTGTGCAGATGATGATGTCTTATGAGTGAGTTTTTCTGGGATGTAATAAGCGCAGCCGAGCAAGCAGCCATTAAAGTCGCGTTTCCTTCGGTACGTGTCTTCAGATGGACTCCGACATCAAATTATTATATTACGTACACTTGAGCTATTAAATTCTCCATAAAGCAACTCGGAGATCCTCTTCCGCGAAGTAGTGTGACTCTTACAGGCCAGACAGACGGCACATACAGCGTTCTTACCGCAACAGCTGGAATCAGAGGAAGAACACGCGGTTTCGCTCCGCGTCCTATAATTGCGCCCTTAGATGTCACAAGGTAATTAAGAATTATTGCCAACGGGGTTGAGGCTCCGGTGCCCCCTTGCGCGACCGCAAACTTCTTCGAGGTAGCGACTGGGAATAGGGTAAGAGTATCCGGGGGTTATAGGGGTTGGTGCAAATGGCGGAGGCGTGTCAGCGCGTTTTCTTCCCGTTTTCAAGTGTGTCGGCCCAGCAGCCTTGCCGTACCCTTTGCGGACCACCTTCCGCCCTCTTACGGCTTTCCTTTCTGCCTTCGCCACGCGTAGAATGCCTGCCGGAACCTTCGGCGAGAAACTCGACTGCAAAGTCGAGCCGGAAAACACTCTAGAGTTTTACTGTGGAGCAAGTAAGACTCGAAAGAAGGAGGGGGTTGGATGTTTCACAACGACTCCAAGACGAAGCTACAGCGGTACTGCAATCCATAGCACTCTTCACTCGCACATTAACACCTTAACACGTATACTTACATCTATACTTACACTCATACTAACACTTATACTTGCACTCATACTTATACTTATACTTGCACTCATACTTACATTTATACTTGCACGCATATTTGCACTCATACTTACACTCAGCTTACACTCATACTTGCTCTTGCGCTTACACCCGTACTTACATTCGTACTTACAATCGCGCTTACACCCATGTTTACACTAGTACTTACACGCATGCTTACACTCGTACTTACACTCATGCTTACACCCATGTTTACACTAGTACTTACACTCATGCTTACACTCGTACTTACACTCATGCTTACACTCGTACTTACACTCATGCTTACACTCGTACTTACACTCATGCTTACCCTCGTACTTACACCCATGCTTACTCTCATGCTTATACTCATACTTACACTTACTAGTAAATACGATTCGTGCGCTGGGCAGTGTTGTTGAGAATCTCAACCAACCAATGAAACTTCCCAGAAAACTCGCGCACAGGTGCGATGTAGAGAGATATAAAAAAAACTGAGTGACTGAGAGCCCCTGAACTCGGCGACGTTTCGAGGCAGGCGAGCGCATTCACGACAGGAATAAATACGTGGAGTGAAAAGGGCTTGGGGTTCTTTTCACAGAAGAATATAATTGCCAGAAAAATAAACGATTGCAAAGTCTGTTTGCTGGCGCCTCTCCTCCTCCCCGCGCCTAAAGCCTCGCACTTTTTAACTCTCACTCTCTCTTCCACCCCCAACGCCCCACGACAGCTTACCATATTTTTTCAAATCTGTGCTTTCACTCTCGCAGTCTTACTCCCAGTCATCGTTTCGTTCTCCTCTGGGCTCCGTCATACTCTCGCTTTCTCTCTCTCTCTCTCTCTTTCTCATTTGCTCATTCACTTTGCTCAGCTTCTTTATCTCTCCATCCTTCTGTCTCGTTTCAATGCTCCGTTTATCCAACCCTCTTTTAACGTTACCGTCTCCGTCGCTCCCACGGGCCGACTGAAGGGCCCAACGGGCGGGAGGGCGCTCAACTCACTCTCGACTCACGGGTCAACGAATTCGCAATTATGCGATCTTTCACGTCAACGTTGCTACCCACTGTGGCGCGCGCGCCACGCGACTTAAAATTTGAGGCTACCTATCGTCATTCCTCCACCCTGCCCCATACGCTAGGGCGTATAAGTGGGATCGGCATCACTTATGCGCCCTCGCGTCTCGTCTCTCGCTCACGTGCTCAACTCACGTCGTTTTCCTGCGTCTAACCTCGATTTTAGCGAAGTGACGAAATAAAAAAAAACGTGAAAAATCATTTTTTGCATCTTTCTCATCGAATTTTATGTTTTTCGAGCAAACAACCGTGCTTTTGGGAATCAGCGAGAAATTTCGAACTTAGCGAACTTTGCGAAATCCAAATTTTTTTTTTCGCGAAAACGCAACTCAACTTTCGGCTTTAAAATTCTGTGAAAAATGCAGAAATCAAGATATCGCGTACGGGCAGGTTAACACAAATCAAAATTTATAATTTTGAGACAGACTTGAATTAAAGGCGGGAGGCAAGGCTTTATTAGTTAGGGCAGACATTAATTGAGGGGGCTGGGACAGACAAACAGACAGACAACTTTCGAAAATACATATAAGATATATCGGAAAATCGTACCATGCACTGGGACGAAGTAACTTAAATTAATAAAGTATTCTTTTCAATACCATAACATATTTCTTTGGTACGTAGAAACAATTTACGAAAATTAAATTGCACGTGTCGATTCAAGTGAATTCAGTTTGATTAAAAACTGTCATCGGCGTTTCGATAAATTCCATCTTCGTACCCGTGATCGTTGGAAAGAATATTTCATTAATTACTTAATTCTTCGTCCGACAATGCGCGCACCGGCGCCATAGATCGCGCGCCGCTACCCGAGGCGCGCGCTTTAATGCGCGCGGCGACGTGCGCGAGTCCCGCGAAAATGCGTGTGATAAGGGCCGGTGAAATAGCGAGAAAGGGAGAAAAATCATGTGTGAGACGGGAAGAATGAAACGCGCGCGGAAGGCAGAAAACCCATGAGTGAAGCCCATAGTCAGACCGAGAAAAGACGAGGGAGTGGGGGAGGAGCGGGCCCCGACAAAGCGTTTGAAGGACCGTCGCGCATTGTTTTTGCGTCGTATTGTCGTCGGCGTGCGTATTGTCGTGGGCGAGGCTTGTCAAAGGAGCGTAAATGTATGAAGTAGTGCGCGCGAGTACGTTCCAATCGCTCCACGCTCTCTTTTATATGTTGTTTTTTCAGCCCCTCTTCCCCCCCCCCCCCTCCCCCCACTGCACCCTGCTACCCTCTCGTCGCTCCGCACTCTCACCCTCACTCGGCTCGTACATATACCACGCTCGACTCGTACCCCCCCTACTCGCATACTGTCTGTCTCCTATTTTCACCTTCGAATTCCGATACTCTCTACTCTGTGAGCTGCAGCGCTGACGCATGTGTGAGCATTCGTGAGTGTGTGCGTATGTTTGTGTGACGTGACTGTCGCAGTGTGCGCGCGGTATATCCACGTCCATTGAACTCGGTGTATGAACTACACGGAGTGGAACTCCGCTGTGCTATATACACGGGTGGATTGTACATACACAATATACACTGCGCACTACACTCCACTGTCCTCGTCCGCTCGCTACCTACTCCCTCGCATCCCGAACTCGGTGAAACGTGTCGCAGACACGAGAGAGGATCGGGGCACCACCCGTCCGTCCGCATATTCGTTCGAATCGATTCGCAATTCGGTCCCCCAGTCACATCTGACTTTACACTCTAATCGAATCGACGTCGACGACAACGCCGAGAACGCGACGCGGGGCGCGGGGGGACGCGGAGGGTTGAAGCGCCACGCTAGATAGCGGCACGTTATACGTATCCGCCGCGCGGTGTACGCGCGGAGCGCCCGCTCCACGTCTCATGCCGATGTCGTTCTGGAAAATTCAGTCGGTACCTCACTCGTTGAAATTTTCGAGGCGAAGGAATATGTACTGCAAATTCGTTTACGCGCACGCTGAAAACACTCGCAACGTACTGCCGACATATATATTTGCCGGACCGTTCGGTGCGTTGTGTCGCGTGCGGTTTTTCGCTCGCTTTCTTTCTTGAGACATTTCTTCGCGGCTGGCTGGGCGCGTTTTATCGGGAACCTTGATTGTTTTGCCGTCTGTGAAGTTGGCGTCTGTTTTCATTATTGAGGGTGAGAGGCTTTTGAAAGCTCAACACGTAAAAATGAAAGGACATTTCGATGAAACAGCCAATTAGCCGCGGTTAACTCGGCCGAATGAATTTGCTACCTTCGTACGCAATCAAGCAATTGTTTGTCGCAACTAACTGTCGTTCAACACGTGCATCAAAAACATTGTGGATAATTCATTTGTTCATATTTTTATTCATACTTCTCGTTTTTTAGGCAACATTTTTAGGAAGGCACTTTTGGAATGGACTTCGTGGGGAATTTTAACGCGGCATACTGAATTTAAGCAACGCTAAATAAAATGGGTTGACATTTTTGACGAGGTTGAGACGCAACAAAAATATCCCTATTTCCATTGCTCCCGATGTTAAATTTCAATAAGGCGTCGCATAATGCCCAGTTTCCCGCTTCGTCGGATTTTTCGCCTCAAATTGAAGGTTACCGCGGCTGGATAACGGGCGAGAGCCCGCAGGAGCCTCGGTCGCGCTGACGTCTTCTCTAACTGACTGACGCGACGACGAAGACGACGAAAACGGCGAGGATAATGGCCAGCGATCGGGAATTCGTGATTCGAATACGAAATTGGGCGCCGAGTGAGCGGCATAGCGGAGAGGCGCACGGCTTTTCCACGCCTTCGTGAAGACGCTGCATCAACCCGTACCCCCCTCCCTTCCCACCTCCATATCCCACCTTTCTCACGGCTGATGGTCTCGTCGACTTCTCTATACGTCGTCGACTTTCCCTACTCCTTTTCCACGACTTTCTTATCCTTTATTTTCTTTCACCCTCTCGTCTTCTTCTTCTTCCTCACGCGCGTCTTACCCGCCCCCCTCACGCCCCTTGGGCCTGCCTGCCGCACGTGCTCTCGTCCCTCGGCACGCTCGGAAAAATTAAGCCCTATTCACTGCGCTCTCCACGCTCACTGCCCCCTTTTCTCTCCCGCTCTCACATTTTTTTTTTCACTCAGCTCCCCCGGCCATAGCCAACGGTTCTCGTGCTCAGCGCCGGTGAAATTAAATTGACAAAATAAGAGAGGACGAGCGAGAGAAGTGAAAAGTAGCGAGAAGGACAGACGGACCCCGAAACACCTGTACACGCCGCGCGACAGTGATAGAGTTTCGCCGTCGAGAGCACACGAACAATTCCCGCGCGTCTCGCCGACGGATTTTCTTTCCGGCGCAGAACGCAACTGCATTCGGAAAGGGAGTTTCGGGGTAGAGGAGCTTTCGGAAATTTGCCAGAATTTTTGTTCTCGAAACGCGAAGTCCCGCCAGGGCATAATGGAGCTTGCCATAAATTGTTCTCAAAAAAATTAGACGAAACGAAGAAAGTAATGTACAATTTTACGTTGCGTTCAAACTACATCGCAATGAAGAAGTTAATGCTCGCTGAACTTTGATCTTTCGGTTCTCAGTACATTTTTCTGCGCTCGGAATCAGCGGCAAACGGCGATTTTATCGTTTATTTTCCATGGAGGATGCGAGAAAGATGCATTTTTTTGGGTTTTGTTTTTATTTACGTCTGTCAGTGACGCAGACCGAAAAATTTTGCGGAGCGAACATTTATTAACGAGCTTACTATATTTGATCTGCTTCTTTTTCGTCCTTTTTCGCAGTTCGGTTAGCTGCCTGATCGGAGGTGGGCGACCCAACGTGGTGAAAACGCGCCAGCCAAGGCTCGGCTACATTTTTTTCAAAGGTTTTTCGTTTTCACAGCCGTTTCGATAATTCGACGCGTCAGATAAATGAGTCTGGTCATAAACCCGTCGATCCGTTTGTGCCCGCAGATTCGATGACCGAGGAAGAGACACGAAAGAGTTCGGAGTCGTTGATATGTTTGGCAGAAACGCAATTTCGTCTTTCACCCGGGATTCGGTCGTTTCTGGTCCAAACACACGTTGCCTCGAATTTATTGGAATCGTCTCGTGATCGAGAGAATTCGGGATACGACGTGACGAGTGTATGCACTATATTCAACCAATACGAGTTTACGTGTGTAGGTACTACTCACCGAAAGACTACGTATTACCTACATTGAGAAACGTTGCAGCCCTACCTGTCAGCCATATGTGAAGGTGGAAGTCGCTGTGATTGGTTGGGGGGATAACCCTGGCGTGAACTACCCGGCAACCGATGAATTACGCAATTTCTAATTTCCGGCAGGTCGGACGTAGTGTGCAACGTGTGTGGCATACACGTGGTAGCACCCTCCATGTGCGCCCTGAACTACCGGTGCTTTAGCTGTATTGCACGTATCGTGAACATATTTCCATGCTGAACTGCCGAGTGACGGTTGCGAAAACGGGCCTTGTGGAATAAGAAACAGCAAACGTCGAATCGCCGTCTTGCTGTTTTATTTATTCGCTTATTGTGCGTTTATGGCAAAGTCATATGTCGCCTGCCTATGTGCGGAAAGCTGTGTGAAGAGGAGCTCAAGGTAGACCGAAGCATGATGTATGCAGGCACGAGTTAGCTGCCGTCGAGCATTTCCTTTTGAAGATTTTATTAGCATCTGGGATGAACTTCACTTATTCCAGTCTTTTTCTCCTCGAATTTGTCTCTCACCACCAATTAAGTAGTCAAAAGAAATCAGACATTTGTAAATGTAATTATTAATATTAACTTCCTCTCTTCGAAAATTCAGTAGGTAAAATATCTCGCATATTCGTGTGGTCGCGTTATTTGGTCTCTGATTGGCTGTCGGGTTGCCTGCAACTCGTTGCTAACCAACGAGCCATTTCAATCGTATATTTTGACAGTTCGGAGGGCGTTCGAGATTTCAAGGTTTGTTAACGTTGTTCGACCGAAGCGTATGGCCTAATATTTCTAGATATAATTTTTGTTTGCGTTTTTCTCGTCGAATTTTCTATTTTTCGGGCAAACGACGGTGCTCTTCGGAATCAGCGGGAAATTCCCCACCGAATAGGGTTTACAAACTTTGCGAAAACGAACATTTTTTTCTCGCAAAAAACACAAGACAACTTTCGGCTTTAAAATTCTGTGAAAAATTCAGAAGTCAAGATATCGCGTTCCGCCTTGCGGCATTATCTTCGTTATAGAGTTTTCTCTAGAACGAAGGAAGAAAATCCAGGTTTCAAGCGCGCGTATGGGCTGGCGTATAAAAAAATGAATTTGGAAAAAGCCAAAGATTAAAAAACACCATGTTTTTTCTTTACACGTTCGATTACACTGTTCATAAGAAAAAAGACTGACCAAAGCAGCTGTTGTGAAAATGCCTCTGCGTAACTTAATTTTCACTCCAGATGACTCCAGCCACAAGGAGGGATATCGAAACATCAACGTACCAACAATTCATTTGCTGTCACATCAAACAATTAGGCACCACAACGGAAAATGCGAATCCTCAATTATTTTCTTCCCCACACTCACAAGGCTCCTGAATAATTACACTAACATAGATACAAAATGTAAGCGTCATGATCTGACCTCATACGTCAGACCATGACATCATATCCATGCATTTGATTATTATTAGATGATTTTCAATGATTAAAAATCGCGCGATAAAACTAGACAAATATTGATCAAGAGACAGCAGAGTCTTCGATAAACTATTAATAGCATCAATTTAGACTTAGACAGATTGAATGTCCCCCTACCTTTCGGCTGTTCGCATACAGACGTCGAAAGGATCACCGGTTGGCGGTAGGATCCGCGTGCTTCGCGGGGCGAAGGGGGGAGGGGGGGGGGGGGAGGGGGCTGTGCAGTACGTCGACTGGATACAGTGATCCACGAGGTCGATGCGCGCGGCTATATAGCGCGTTCGCCGTGGTCGGAGAACTTTTATGCAGTTCCGTGAGGCGGGTAAACCCCGAGACGAGACTTTCACGAGCCAACTTTGGCTGCCCCGTCCCCACGGCTCCCTGGGTCAGACTCCGCTGCTGCTTTTCCCATTCCTGTTCGGCTATCCGGCCGCGAATGCCATCCGCCAGAATATAGACCCTGCCCTTGCCCCCCGCGCGCGCGTGGAGGCTGCGAATATCTGGTTGGCAGAAGTAGGATGGATGGGTCTCGCGGTTGAACGAGAGGGTCGATCGATCCTCTCGACCTTTCCATCTCTACCCCCGCGCTGCCCCTCACCTGCATCCTATGTATATAGCTTCGCGTCCACTTCGTCGCCCCGAGCGCGCGCGACGTCCAGACGTTCCCCGCGGAAAATGCGCGAAAAAAGGAACTTTCCCAATCACGAAAATATTATCATACGTACGGCGCGAGTTTCGTGAGTCGGTAAAGACATTTCGATGCCCGAGCGCTCGATGCACCCGGGCGATGTGTATAAGCTCGATGATTTTACGTTCGACATCGTGTTAAGGCGCTTCGTCCATGTCGCCCGACACTCGTTTCGTTTCTCGTTCCTCATTCCCCTCGGTCATTTTTGTGGCCCAATGTTCGGCGGTATCGCTTGACCATCGATGACATCCGTCGAGATGGCTTTTACGACGTACCCTATGTGGTACACAGTTTTAGTACTACAGGCGGTGGTTCGTCTCCCTTTGTGACGGAGGTTTTATTGCTGGTTTTTAATATTTATCTTTTTACGCGCACTTTTACGGCTGATCGTCATTCTGCTTTTTTTTTTGCTTTTTTATTGTCGATATTGTTCGAGTGGTTGCGACAATGCGACCGTGCGATGATTGGCGAGGTGGAGCCTTTTACTTGTCTGCCCTTTATCGTCCTGGCAAGAAATGGATTTTTGTCCTTTTTTGTCGGCGCGAGAATGAAGCGTTATTTTTTCCCCTCGAGAAGATGACGGATTCGAGCTGCCAAAGGAACTGCTTCTTGCGAAGATTCCGTCGAACATATTTCGCTTCGTTGAACTGAAAACGGATGTCGAAAATATTCAGTGCGCCATTTGGGTCATTTTAAATGAAACTGGACTGATATATTCCTACTTATGGCTTCCGGGGTTTAATTGAAAATGTCACATTATGGAGGTTGAAAATAAAATAAAAAATGATAAAACGACGAATAGCCGAGTCGATCGGACGATGAGTCTGAAGCGAACTGTACAGCCCGAATTGTATTAATGCCACCCGATTGTTGGGTCCTTTTAGGGGTTCGTTAATCCCATCATAATCATCATTTCCTCCTCAACTTCAGGGTCTTCTTCTCCATATTCTCCCGCGAGACGTCGGTTCAATCTCCCGTGGTTGGCCATTCTGCAGCTGCGAGGGAAACACTGTACAGTCCTGGGCTAATTCTGGCCGCGCTGCAGGGGCCTCGGGGTCTCGGGGTCTGGACGATAACGACCGGGGTAACTATAGTGGAAACGACCTGCCACTCTGCAGCATTTATGTATATATGTGAGACGCAGCCGAAAGCGGAGACTCGTACCACCACATTGACGCGGACAAACAGAGACGGGAAATTGGTGGCGCGGTCGGCGAGGAGCGAGGGAGACGCGACGAGCGTGAAACCCGGCGTCAAATCGGATTTTAAACCGCGAAGCCAGTGAACGCGCGCGCCTCGCACAGGACCGACGGCCCGACTAAATAATTCATAGGATGAATTATTTCTATACCACTCACGGGCGGCGGATAACGAGTATCGATCTGCCGAATCGCCTTACCGGAGCAAATCCGTCTCTTTCCTATCTATCCATATTCTCCTGCGTCGGTTTCTCTCTCCCTTTCTCCTTCTTTCTCGCGCCTTCGCCGCGACCCCTTCGCTGTCTTTCTTGCCCGCTCCTGTCACGGTTTTGCCATGATATTTTCGGCCCGAGACACAATGGCGGTTTTACCACGTGGATCGAATTTTCTATTTCACGGTGCTGCCTCCGTATGCACGCACACCAGTGCTCAGTTATATCGATTATATGGATGTACGAAAAAGTATAATTTTAATCCTCGTGTATTAAATTAATGTAATTAGGCTAATAGTATAAGTTAATTTGTCCCCTTTTTTTAGACATATCACTTACAATCAGTGTCAGCGATAACGTTATCTGTTAAGTCGATTGGAGACCGGATATTCCGTTTTTCCGCTAACAATTAAAATGTATGGAATAAATTTTGTTTTTTAAAACCACCAAACTATAACTTCACGTTAAATTTTAATATTTGGTAGAAGTCGACTTCACGTTCCAGCACATTTTTTTCTTTTTTTTTACGGCACACGGAATATATTATTTTGAATAACTGCCATTTTGCTGCTTTACACGCGTCGCAGTATTTTATTATTCCATACATTTTCGCCTGAAGGGCGGAGGAGTGTAGCGAATTTTCGGGTCTGTTTATTTCTTTCATTCGCGATTTTCGCAACGACGAGAGAGAAAAATCGTTGACGCTGCGTTCCGCAGGAGCGTTCGAGCCGCGAGCTTCACCGTGCGACGAATCTTATGGAGTTTAGTCGGAATGGCGGGTTGAGAGGATGCGATGGTGGTTGAATGGGTTTGCGCGAAACGTACGTGTTTTCCTCTCTGCACACTTTCTCTCTTTCTCTGTCTGTCTCCCTTCGCACGCGAATCCTCCGCAAGACTTTTGCTTCACAGTCGCGTTTTATTTTTCGACTTCGCTGCGCCACCGGCAGCGCTGCGATTCGATCTCGGCTTCCGCCACGGTAGATAAGCAGCTCATAGTGTAGAGCCAGACATTGTCGGTGGTTATTGCTTACGATGGTGTAGACAGAGTTTACCCCTCTTGGGTCAGCGCTTGGGTACGTGCTAGTAGTTTTAAACAGCCTCGGCAAGTAGATAAGCAGTTATGTCGGAGCACCGCTAGTGGTAATGGTCAACGATCCTCGGGCAGACAATCTAGGTAAACTTTATTTTCGAGTCACTCAAAGTCGTCTGAGTGCCGCACTTCGAAATTATTTTCCCGTCCTCGGATTACTCGTCGTCCCTCGGATATTCCACGGCGAGCAATAATAGCCGAAGAAGCGAATATTCAGGCAAAAAATAGGGCAGCTAAATTTCATTTTTCCGCCACTGGAAATCTTCTGAGTGCCGTAGTTAAAATTGTCCCGCGCACCTCTTATTATTCATCTTCCCTCGTGAATTGGATAACAGGAATTAATGTCCAAATGTATACGAAGAGACAATCAGATCGTTTTCCTGCTGCACTTTAAAAAGGCAAACATTGTACAAAATACCGTTATGCTACTCAAACCATCTGGAATATATTGGAACCATGTAGAAAAATTAAATTACCGCCTAGGCGTTAATGTTTCAGGGCTGAAGTTTGCTTCACAGAACACATTGGACGTTCGATGTTTAGTCCGAGTGAAACACTAAAAATTGGTTCGAGGATATAATGCGCTATATTACGCACGGTATTGAAACGATAGGATCACGACACGAATAATGCAAGTGTACATGGTAATCGCGTCTACGCCGAACATTGTTCGACCATTAGCATCGCATCAACCTTATTCTATTTCGCTTTCTCTCTCGATGTTTCCCTCCACCCCTCTCTCTCTCTCTCCCCCTGTGTGCCTCTTGCATAATCCAACAGCCCTCTCATTACGAAATGAATAAACGTAATCGGGGATTAACCTACCCACACGCGTGTCTGGCGCATAGCCATGCAAGTGCATTCGGTTGGTGTGCATGCAGAGGGGGATACAGGTCTTCTCTGCATCCTCGCCACACTGATTATTCACTGACCCGTGCGCAAACCTACACCAGCGCCACTCACCCCCTTTCCCTTGGCGGCCCCTGCCCTCTCAGCTCGAAACCGAACCCACTGGGGTAGCTGATTCGGTACCTGTATGCGTATGGGCGATTTCACGCTAAATCTGTCTCCCCCTGACTTCCGACCACCTTCGACTTTTTCAGATTTCAAAGTGAAACGTGCGCCGAGAGTGCAGTAATCACTATTACCAAACATCAGTGTTTTGTGATGTACGCCAAAAGAAAACGGTTATCTCAACGTTCCACACCGAGAGAAAAAAATGTCCTTGATTCCAAAGAAATGGGTGGATTACATTTTGCTTCCTCATAGAGGAAGCTTTGTTTTCGTGAAAATTTTTTTTTTCGAGATTTTCATGTTAACATACTTAGAATCACCTAAAACGTCGAGAAAAGTGGTCTAGAAAATATGTCTGTATGTGTGTATGTGTGTGTGTGTGTGTGTGTGTGTGTGTGTGTGTGTGTGTGTGTGTGTGTGTGTGTGTGTGTATGTATGTATGGTCCAGGCACCGAACATTCAATTGTTCATAACTCAGGAATGGCATGATGGATCGAGCTAAAAATTGGCACGCAAGTAGAGTATTAAATCCTCTGTAATTCACATATTTTAAAAATTAAATATATCCATGTATACAAATTTTATCGAATTTTAAATTTTTCAAAAAAATGGCGTGAACGCTCTAACTTTCGTAAAAGTTCGACGATTCAGCTATATACTTCATCATAAATAAAGACACGGTTAATGTTGTTTGGTATTGAATTTCAGCGAAATCGGTAAAGCGGTTCCGGTTTTATAGAATTTTGAATTTTTCGAAAAAAATAAATTTTGCTCTAAATCACGTCGAATCTCATCAAATGAACCAAAATATTCAACAGTCAAAAAATAACATACAGCGCTGCGACGTATAAAATTTGGTGACGATCGGTAAAGTCGTTCGGATTTTACGCTGTTATGAATTTTTTTAAAAATTAAGATTTTCGTTGTAACTTATGGAAAAGTTATTAAAGTAAGTCAAAACTTTGTATCTAATCAAAATTAGATGTAACGGTGTTTGTAACGGAGTTTTCTTTTGTTCAGATTAAAAAAAAGTTGCAAAGTAGAACTTTGCACACTGCTTCCTCATTAATTCCCCTTTTTCACAAAGCTTCCTCTATGAGGAAGCCAAAGTTAATAAATAAGCTTCTTCATAGAGGTGGCTTTGTGAAAAAGGGGAATTAATGAGGAAGCAGTGTGCAAAGTTCTACTTTGCAACTTTTTTTTTTTTCATTGAGTTCAATGAAATATTTCTTTGAATTTCAAAGACATGATCTCCTTGATTTAAAGAAACGATATGCCTGACGGCACCCGGTCTGTCAACGTTTGGCTCACTCGCGATAAGTCGTATTGGTGTTTCTCGCGCAAGCTGATCTGTTATGTTATAGTTAAGTCAAGTCAAATCAAGAAGATAATCATTGGTTAAGCCATCGAAGTTATTGGTGAACATTTCTAAGTACTATGGTACGTAACCAAAAACTTGGTGAACATAACCTATAATTTGGTTGATGACATGATTCAAAGAAAATATAATATTAACTTAAGGATATTATTTCATTGACCTCAAAGAAATGTTTCATAGGTTGAGATTTCAAGGAAATTTCATTGAATCAAGGAAACTTTTTCTCTCGGTGCACTGATTTTTATTTCAGACAACGGAATTTAATGAAACGAATACATTTTTGTTGTAGGTACGAAATAAAAAAATGCGGTATTGTCAGTCAAGCGTCGTGCCCGATTTACCTCAAAGCCCAAATTATTAGCCGCATGACAGAAGATGGAAACAAATGCGAAATATTCACGTGATGTTTTCCCCCCATACTCATTGGTCGGATCAATTTGACGCTCAATGTCCCATATGCTAGCGCATGTCCTACTGTTCAGAATAGCACGTATATTCGAAGCTCGTTGTAACATTATTAAACATTACACGTAGTCTATGCGCGTTTCGACCGTGTATCATACGAACAGTATTTGCCATCGTCATCGCGTTATACCCTTCAGCCGTTGTTACCGCAGCCCGGCTCTTATTGTGTTATAACAGCGACAATCATAGCGCATAAATTACTTATTCGATGCGTCCGCAATATCTAACAATTAACGCTGACTAAATAGTCGCATATATTGCGTTGCGCGTTGCGGTGACCTCGGTCCGCTTTCGAAATCGTTCGTCGCATCGTCGGCACCGTGTTTTATCTTCCAATCCCCTCTGCTTGTTCTGTTCCAGCGTGCAGTTGCGTGGCGGTTCTCGGTCAACAGGGTCCCGTGTTCGTTCTCGAGCCACCGAGCACTCTAGTTTTTTCAAACACAACAGGCTCGCAGCTCAGCTGCTCGGCTCACGGGAGTCCGACGCCACACGTAACCTGGATCACCAGTCCCGATCAGAGATCCGTGACGGCTGTGCCCGGCTTGAGGTAAGTTTTCGAAAGGTCAATTTTCGTCCGACTCCCATAACCTATCAATTTCAAGTATGTATGTATTTCTTATTATTTTCAATTTTCTAAAAAAGGACGAGGAAAAGTCGGTGATCCAGCACGGAGAAAAATAATTACAGGCTGATAGCAAATCGATTGCTATGTGAACAAATTTTTTGTTGTCGCAGCAAAATTTTCAGCTATCACAGCAAAAATGTTGTTTCACTCCGCTGACATCTTTCTTTGTAAGTGATTACAACAGGTAGCATTTTTTAACAACTACTATGGAAATAATGCACGGTTGATGTAAATTATTTTGTTTCTCAACGACATCAAGCTCGAGCAAATGTCTCGTTTTACGAAAAATATTTCACGGATTCATAATTTATCTTTTTATTTGTTAGCACGTGTTTCATGGAATCGTTATCGCTGATACATTTAGCGTGTTTCGATCGGCAATAGACGTCAACGGGCTCCGGTGTTGGGTGATTTTCAAAAGCTCGGAAATATGTAACTTCTGTGGTTATGGAAGTTAATGCCAGCGAAGCATTCACTCGCTTCGCTGGGCTGAGTGGTAATAGTCGTCGAAGCAAACTCATACATTTTGCGAATTGCATCCGTAATATACTATGACTATGTATATGTAATGCTCGCAGAATCATTTTCCGCGGATATTCGACGCGCCCAGTCTCTCTCGCGATAACGGAAGTCCCGGTGACGTATGCGACCGGCAATCGAGCGACCGCATCTGGGAAAACCATTTCCTTCGGTTAATCGAAACGTGGCATGAACCGCGACCCTCGAACTGCGCCCGATGTGGCATTCTCCGATGTCGCTCCTTGCTCTCCCTCTCCATCGTGATGATCGTTTCATTCCGGTAACGCGAAACTTCGCCGGCGTCTAACCGGAAAGCAAAAGCGCTACGGAGGAGACGCGACTCTGTCTCCCTCTCTCTCTGTTCCCTTCTAAAATCTCCTAATAGTCCTCGTGATAGCTTCAATCTGGCGTGTCCGCGAGGTACGTTGAGAACGAGACTTATGGCGTTGCGACGTGAATTCCCATCCGAGTTTCCGGTTGACATTTCTACGCCTCAGATCTGTAGTGGATGGACTGCGTTTGTCATCGAGTGGCGGTACACTTGGAGAAATCGCGTTAGTCGCAGTAACTGTAGATAGCTATACATTTCAAGTCCATTTGACTATCTTTACAGTTACGACAACTGACTTTATTTTATCAGAACTGTTTTATAATTGTAGTAACTGCAGAATTATTATTTTTTTATATAAAATAATTATTTCATAGTTATCCTGACTGTAAATGATAGTCGCAGGAACGAAAAATGTATTGCTGTCCCTTTAAAGTTACTGATACTAGATTTTTTTTCCAAGTGTAGCATCGCTAATTGTTTTTTTAGTTTTTTATTGAATTTTTCTCTCGAAATTCATTGCAATGAGAAACATCTCAGTTAATTACAGTAAAATCGTTGTTGCCTTCGATGAAGTTGCCAATCAGCTATGGTCATGTGAAGCTTTTTTGATTCGTACTGTGATTGATGGGGGAGCGGGAACTGAGCTAAGTCTGTGCTTTCAAAACAACATTTTCAAAGCTTCTCAATGCTGGCCAAGGGCCGAGATCGAGGTCGACCGACAATAGCTCCCCTGAAGATAGCGATTATAGTCCAATCAAAAACAAAAAAATGCTGCTAGAAAAAAGTCCAAACTTCCTTTTAAAGAAGGAACTTTCTTTTACAGGGCCCATTGATAAATGGTACGTGGTGTACGGTACCGCGCACGATCTGTCTAGTTGCCATAAAAAAGAACTTTGGTTTTTGAAAAGCTGCCACATCGGATTCACTGCCAACCAATCAGGGACGCAATAAAACGACAAAAACTTTCAATAAAGTTTATATCGATATTGCGACGTTAAGGTCGGTTATACGGTAACACCGATCCCTATTTTCTGGTCCACAATGATTTTTTCATCCATATAGCAGAGCCGTAACGATTCACACCACCAACTACCTTTCACTTTTATCCCCCTTCTCACACCCTTTCGAAAATTGGCTTACACTCGCTCAATCCCGAATTGAGCTCCCTGATTCTCTCAGTGCGACGTTGCAGTGCTGTTTTTTTCATACCCCCTCCCCCCCGGAATCCCTCCATTCCGTTTGAACCGTCGAAACTGCAATTGCGCGCCTGCATTTCGAAAGATAAAGCAGTGCGCACGTCGGTGGATCCAGCACGCAGAGTGTGGAATAGGTGTACGGGGGAAAAGGAAGAAGATTAAAAAGCGTATACATATATTATTACTCGTTGGATTTTCATACCAATAATACTTATCTCCCACATCTTTAACACAATTACACTTCATCCCTCGGCGCTGAATGAGACTCTTCTACACACTTTTAACGCAGCATTTTCTGCTTTACACGGTTTAATCGCATAAAACATCATTGAATTCGTCAAACAAAGTCCAGATTTAATCGGGAAAGAGTGTAATAATTAATTACTCCCATTTACCCGTTAATCTCACTGGCTCGTAATCTCTTTAAAAAAATGAAAAAAATACAATTTTGGGCAGAGCTCCATCTCCCCAAATAAATTTTTTAGTAGAAACAATAAATATTTACTTCGTCGTCCTATCGCAAGTCACGACATCGCATGAATCGTTTTGAGATTTAAAAAAGATGCCCGAAACTTAATTAAGCGCACGTGTGAGAATTCCGTAAAATTTCAATTTATTTCATGTATAATACATTATTAATTTCCATTCAATTTTCTGCAACGTCTGTTCGGCATCGGGGTAAAACGTTTCCGGAATTTTCAGGGCTGCAGAGGGCAGCCGAAACCCGTGGCACCGGGAGAGACGGAGAGAGATGGACAAGAGCGAGGAGGTTAGATACCGGCGATAGGGGTAAAGAGTCGTCGACCGGGGTCGTTTCTTCGTAAACGGTCGGCCCGTAAAACTTTAAGGGATGATTTTAGCCCCGAGAACCTTAATCCCGGTCCATAAAACAAATTGCGGCCTAGCCCTCATCCCCCCCTCCCCCCTCCCCCCGCCGTCGACCTCCTCACCTTTCCCCCTCTCGTCCTCCGATCGCCATACAGCGAGCCCCGGATAGTCCCGTGGCCTGCAGAAAATTCCACTGGGATCTGGTCGTTCAGGCGGGAGAAGAGCGCAAAGGGAGGACGACAGAGTGAATCGTGGAAATCGGAAGTCCGGTGTCGCCCGGTACTTCGTCGCGGAGGAGACCCGAGTGCAAAAGAGCGAAGTAAAAGAAACAGACAAAGACCACCGACGGTGCCAAAGTCTTTCCAAAGTTTCTTGCACGTTCGGCGCGCTGACTCGTCGTCGTCGTCTTCGTCGTCCTCTTTGCCTTCTCCGCCTCCGCCGTAACGAAAAGTTACCCATCTGTGTTTCTTGCTTACCTTCCACTTCTTTCCACTCGCGTCGTTGACGACTTCGGTCATTAGCAGAGTTCAGTTTTCCGGTTAGAAATCCTCGGTCTTTCTGCGCTCCGTCTTCCCCCCTCCCGTTGTATATTTCGTCGCTGCTTCGCAGTTCGCTCGTCCTTCGTCTCTTTGACCAACCTCGGTGGCGTTTGAAGAAATCCCCGCGGCAGTTCGTCGCGCGCGCGAGCCGCGAATATAAAAGTTTGCAGTTTGACACGTTTTGCTTTTCTCCTACGGGAAATGAGTTACAAACGCTGCAAAAGTACGGACTCGCATTGGGGAAGATAATCAAAAGATGCATCACCGTGCGCGCGAAATTTCAGAAACTTTTACAGGCGTCGACACTTTTTTACGAGGATCGTCTGTTTATTTATTTACGTTTTATCGTCAGCACTTCGCTCGCGCCTGAGTGCATAATATAAAAACATTATTCGCGCGTCTTTTCCTGTGTTGGTTTGCAAAAATTGTTCATAGTCATTCATTTAAATTCGTTTGACTTTATTCGACGGGCCTGACGTCAAATTTCGTATAATTTTTAGTCTCGGATAAAAATCATTTCAAAGTTCATCTTCGTTGAAATAACTCGACATTTTTTTTCTGGCCGGGACGTTGCGTAAAAAATGAGGGAAATTTATCGAACCTTGAGTTGATTTATCGCAAGTTCGTCTATCGATATTTTACTCTTCCGCGGAATTCGCGGTCTCGGCCGGTGTTTTAAGCCGGAGGTTATTTCGAAACAAAAATGATTTATAACTCTGCGAGAAAATTGGATGAGCCGGTTGCCGCGGCTCGCCTTCCGTCTTTGTTGTCTCGAGTGGCGCGCCCGTATAGCGACACGACGAATCGCTATTTCCTTGTGAAACGGGAAACGCGACAGGATCCTTTTTCTTTCGCCGGTTCATGTTTTTTTCCGCTCCGCCTCGCTCGTCTCTCGTGTCCTTCCTCTCTCGCGCGCTCGCGCTTGTCGTTTCTCTTCCCCTTTCTTTCTATCGCGCGAGACTGACTCGCCGCGTGGCACGTGAGAAATCGTTGCGATCGCCTCGGCTCGGCGTGTCGCAGTCGCTCGGAAATGCATAGAATTTCTCCGAATGGACACAGAAAAATTCTATGCATCTCCAAGCGCCTGCGATAACGTATAGAAAAGATTCTTCCTTTTTTTTCTTGTCATCTTCTTTCGTCGGCCGCCGCTCTCGCTGGATCGTTGCATACAGTCCGAGGTCTGCGCCTTCGCGGGGCTCCCGAGCTCGCGCAATTTCCATCACAGACTTCCTTTATATCCCTTTCAATTCGCTGTATCGAGAGCCATCTAAAAATTCGGGTAAAAGAAACTAACGCAGCGTCGGGGCTTTGCATTTTCCGCGTGCGCGCACGAGACGATCAGCGGCGTGTGCATCTCTCGTCTGAAAGATCATCGCGAATAAAACATTTTCCTCCTTTCACGGCGAGGGACACTGAAGTATTCGGGCAGCGGAGAGGAAAGAACGCGGGCACGGCGAGTCGGGAAGTAGAATGAGTCGGTAAGAGCCAGACGTGGTCGTTGCGTATCGCTGAAAAAAAATTACTAAAGTCACAGACAGGTGTTTTCAAAAGGTCCAACAATTTTTTTACTTGCAATGTATAACCGGAAAACGACGGTTTCATTTTTTGAAGCGATTGAAAGAAAAACATCTTTTCAGCTTGTTTTACATGAGAATTTATATTCCACTAGGCTAATCACACGCGCTGGCGCGCGTGCCTGTAAAACTTTTCGCCAAAATCGACCTCAGAATTTTTTATTGATTTTGAAAAAAATATTTTTTTGGAGATTTTTTTTCTGTCAGAAATTGTAGATCCGACTCCGGACCGAAAATCGATAAAATTGACCCCAATTTTTTTTCTTTTCAAAACATCGACTTGTAACCTATACCATTATTCTCAAGTCGTATATTCTACCCCTAAAAACACTGGTTACTAACCTTTTTTAATTGATTTTGAAAAAAATATTTTTTTGGCGATTTTTTTTCTGTTAGAAATCGTAGATCCGACTCCGGACCGAAAATCGCTAAAATTGACCCCAATTTTTTTTCTTTTCAAAATATCGACTTGTAACCTATACCATTATTCTCAAGTCGTATATTCTACCGCTAAAAGCACTGGTTATTAACCTTTTTTAATTGATTTTGAAAAAAATATTTTTTTGGCGATTTTTTTTCTGTCAGAAATTGTAGATCCGACTCCGGACCGAAAATCGATAAAATTGACCCCAATTTTTTTTCTTTTCAAAATATCGACTTGTAACCTATACCATTATTCTCAAGTCGTATATTCTACCCCTAAAAACACTGGTTATTAACCTTTTTTAATTGATTTTGAAAAAAATATTTTTTGGCGATTTTTTTTCTGTTAGAAATCGTTGATCCGACTCCGGACCGAAAATCGCTAAAATTGACCCCAATTTTTTTTCTTTTCAAAATATCGACTTGTAACCTATACCATTACTCTCAAGTCGTATATTCTACCCCTAAAAACACTGGTTACTAACCTTTTTTAATTGATTTTGAAAAAAAAATTTTTTGGCGATTTTTTTTCTGTCAGAAAACGTAGATCCCGCTCCGGACCGGAAATCGATAAAATTGACCCCATTTTTTTTTCTTTTCAAAATATCGACTTGTAACCTATACCATTATTCTCAAGTCGTATATTCTACCCCTAAAAACACTGGTTATTAACCTTTTTTAATTGATTTTGAAAAAAATATTTTTTGGCGATTTTTTTTCTGTTAGAAATCGTTGATCCGACTCCGGACCGAAAATCGCTAAAATTGACCCCAATTTTTTTTCTTTTCAAAATATCGACTTGTAACCTATACCATTACTCTCAAGTCGTATATTCTACCCCTAAAAACACTGGTTACTAACCTTTTTTAATTGATTTTGAAAAAAAAATTTTTTGGCGATTTTTTTTCTGTCAGAAATCGTAGATCCCGCTCCGGACCGGAAATCGATAAAATTGACCCCAATTTTTTTTTCTTTTCAAAATATCGACTTGTAACCTATACCATTATTCTCAAGTCGTATATTCTACCCCTAAAAACACTGGTTATTAACCTTTTTTAATTGATTTTGAAAAAAATATTTTTTGGCGATTTTTTTTCTGTTAGAAATCGTTGATCCGACTCCGGACCGAAAATCGCTAAAATTGACCCCAATTTTTTTTCTTTTCAAAATATCGACTTGTAACCTAAACCATTACTCTCAAGTCGTATATTCTACCCCTAAAAACACTGGTTACTAACCTTTTTTAATTGATTTTGAAAAAAATATTTTTTGGCGATTTTTTTTCTGTCAGAAATCGTAGATCCCGCTCCGGACCGGAAATCGATAAAATTGACCCCAATTTTTTTTCTTTTCAAAATATCGACTTGTAACCTATACCATTATTCTCAAGTCGTATATTCTACCCCTAAAAACACTGGTTAATAACCTTTTTTAATTGATTTTGAAAAAAATATTTTTTTGTCGATTTTTTTCTGTCAGAAATCGTAGATCCGGCTGCGAACCGAAAATCGCCAAAATCGTCAAAACGTCGAACATTTTTATTTCAAAATATCACCTATAATAGGTTAATCAATTTTGCGCTGGTGCACTCTTATAAAGCTTTAAAACGTTACGGTTGCTGCCCCGCCTGTCCTCTTATCAAATTTTTCAAATTCCTCGCAACCAATCACAGCTCTATAATAGTTTCCTAACAATGCTTTCCGTTACTCATGAACTTTTTAAATGTGGGACCTCGCGAGATCCTCATTCTCAAAATACCGTTGAATATTGTTATCGAAACAAATACTTTATCGAATCATGTAGACAAAGAAAATCGGACGTCCTTAATAAATAACGTGATTGTAAATCCCCGTAACGAAGGCTTACGGCACCCCTTGTGGATAATACATATAGCTTCGTAATGTTTGAACTCTCGACGATTTAGCCCCCCCAATGGAAGTGGAAATTGGGGGGCAAGCGGAAGGAAAAGGGGTGCTTGAAGCCGCGCGTGGAGTCTCGATATCCGTTTCCTCGCACCCTCGGGGAGGAGCGAGATTCACACGGCCCAATATAACTCCCTGGGGGGGATGAAGCGAATTAGTCGTCGTCTCCCGTATATAACCGGAGAGTCGGGGGCGCACGGGGTAACGGCACGCAGTACAAATATTATCAAGAGTCAAACAGAGGTGTAACGCCGCTGATGCGTCGCGTCGCTTGACGCGCTTTGTTGTTTCAGGCAACTGCTGGGAAACGGGACTCTCTACTTCCCGCCCTTTCTCGCTCAGGACTTCCGCGCTGAGGTTCACAACGCGAGATATCGATGTCGAGCCACCAGCTCGGTTGGCACCGTCCTCTCGCGGGAAGTCACGCTTCGCGCCGGTAAGCTTTTCATCATTTAATTTATCTTCCGCATGATACGTAATAATTGTTGACAGAACGAAGAACGCTTCGTTGTTTGTATATCGTGGTATTTCATCCCTTTAATGTTTTTAATAATCCGCATACCACACTCTGTGTCTTACCGCGAAAGTCTACCAAGGTTGTCTATATAGTAAAACCAAAATTACTCACGGAAAAAAATAATTAGTTGACACAACCAAGAAATGAGTTGGCACAACCAATGGATTATTCTAATTCCCTTACAACTCGGATTAGTTGTGACAACCAAAAGAAATTGGTTGCACGGGCAAAGTTTCGTTGGTAGATGCCCTGTTAGTTGCGGCAACCAAACGAATGGTTGATACAACTATTCGAGTAGGCAGGAGCACAAGTTCCGGTTACTTGTCCATACCAACCGTGTCATTGCTTTTCGAAATAGAATTGCACTACTTGTACTATCCTAATGACAAATTAACGCGAATCGCTTCACGAACGGCACAATTAAAGCTTTAATAATATCGTCTTTAGGTTATGTGCAGATGCGACTCGCGCCTTGAGCGGCACAATCGTAACTTTAATAATATCGTTTTTAGGTTATGTAGAACAAATCGTGAATAGTTACCACAACCATTCGAAATGGTTTCGGCAATAAATGTGTAAGTTGCTGCAACTAATCGCAAAAAATTGAGGTACAGCAATGTGAATGATTAGTTGGCACAACCAAACTTTTTTTTCCGTGCTGAAGTCGGTAAAATATTTTATACTAGAATTGGATTTAATGACGCTCTCAATCACGGTCTAACGAAAGAAGCAATCGATCTGAAAATGACCGTCGTGAATAGCGAAGTTTTTGTGTACATACTCGTAAATGAAATATTAATGTGCAATTGCCACGTTAAATTCATGTTGCTTTGACGGTGAAATTGAGGAAAATTGCACAAATGAAAGTACTTGACGATATAATTGAGGTAAATTATAAAAATTAACTTACTTTTTAATTAATTAAGGTACTTTTAGTGTTTTTCTACTGGCTGTGTTAATTTTACATGTTACATTTAGTGTACCAATTTATGCCTAAAAACTTCCAACACTTGTACATTAAGTTTCAAGTACGTCTTTTTGCAGTGCATTTTACGCTGATATTAAATACACAGCGCAAAATGTTATTTGCTCACTGACATTTTTTCTTTTCGGCGAACCGCTTTCTTATTTTCTCTGAATACGCGATTTATTTCTCATTGTCAGTGCGTCTCCGTTATTTATCGATCGATATTTGCAATCTTCTTATTCATTCGTCGCGCCGAATAGAAATCAAGCGTAAAAAGTAGTTTTGAATAATGGCGTTATCGGCGCACCTCCCGCTTCATCGTATCGCGGCAGCAAGATTCCATCTCCCTTCTCGTCCGCTCTCTCTCTCCCTCTCTCTCTCTCTCTCTCTCGGTTATTTTTCAACAGAGAAAGTCGATCAGCGTGCGCGAGCGAAGCAACGGCAGCCACTTATCGCCAGCTATTGTCGCAAAACAGTTTCCCTCTCCGCGTGCCGGCCGTATCCTCGCCGGTGTCGGTGTGGCCCGTGGCGTCGGGCGTATTTCTATTGTCCATAATAGAAAACGAGTCACGAGTTGGCTCTTTCACGGTGGCCGGGGGTGGCGAACAGAATTTAATCGAATTCCATATAGTATGAGATTAGACTGTCGCGCGAGGGAAAAGAAAGCCGGCGCAGTGAAGTAACGCGATCGGTACTCGGGGCCCTTTTACGCGGGCTCAGCGCGAGGGCGAGAGAAAGAGAATGAGAGGAGGGAGAGATCGTGGGTACCTCCAAATCGAGTAATTCGCTCAAGTAAATCGCTCGTATCTTATGCTAATCTCGTGCTATCTATGCTAACGACTCCACATCTTACAGGAATGTGCGGTATACACACACACACACAACACACGCATTTGTGTGTGAGTAGCTATATACACACATTTATCTTTAAAGATAAAGCGAAGGGATTATGGCCTCGGTGAGATGGAATGAGACGAAAAGGGGGTGTATTCTGAAACTGCCTCAATTCTCACGTCGTAAATTTCCACGGCAAGGTATATTGCACGTGCCGCGGAGCAATCTCACTGTCAGAGGTGGTAACGCCACTCTCATCCCTTTATGCTCGCGCGCGCGCGCTCTCTCCTCTCGCCCCTTTCTCATCTCTCTCGGCCAAGGCTTCCCGGCGCTGTCCGACATCGCGGGCGAAATGTCGCGCGCCACGCGCTTACTTCGATGAAATTTCAGAGTTGATGGCTCCGGTCCTCGTCTCATCAGGACACCCGTGAAATTAATTTTCGTCCGCGACGCCACCGTACCCGGGCCACGAGACTCGGTGCGACCCTTGTGATCTATTGGCAGCGTTGCACATGATAGCAAACAGGGAACACTGAATTTTGCATGTGTAGGTGGAACAAAATATTCGTTATTGTGTCAGGCTACGGCGAAAAATGTTGTCTGCATATAACGAAGAAAAAGGGTCGCTGGAAGAACTAAGAAATTGGGGAAAAGTTGTACCAAGATTAACTCGATAGATTCAGTCACGTTATTGCCTGGACTTTCCTAGTACTTTGTTGTGTTGCCAATTTCTTGGCTCTTTCAACGAAGTTCCTTTTCCCAACTTTATGTCAGCTTTCGAATGCGAGCGCTTTTTATAGTATGAATAAAGATGTAGATGAAGCTAGTGATTAGAATTGAGCTGCAGCATTTATCAAGAGACCCAAAAATGATTATTGTACGAGGCCTCAATCGAAGTGAAAAGCAACGACAAAAGCTCAGCATATGACACGCGATTCCGCCAAACTGCTGCTGAATTTAGATGACTCCCATCTAGAAAGTAAATCTTATTGTCGGATTAAATATAGTAGACGCTCGCCGTTCGGTTTAATCCGAAGAAAACAGGCTTAAACGGAGAAAAAAAAACGGTTTTCTTTGGTAAAGTCCAGGACAGCATTTCGAGGATACCCTGCAAGGTTTGCGAATTCTCGGTACGGTCTGGCTCGAGCTCGGTGTATTCTATAAACGCTTCGGAAAACGTTCGGGCAACCGTTAAATTGTATCGGCAGAACGTTCGATTCGAGGAGGCGAAGGTGGAAGAGGAGCAGACGGGGAGAGAAGGAAGGCCGTAGATACGCCCAGTGTTGCTTTCCTCGGCACTCCGGAAAGCTCCAGACGACCTCCGCGAAAAGGACAAAACTTCATCCGGCCGGCCCGCTACCGGTGGCTACGTGAGCCGCCATTTAAATAGCTGATTTTCGGAGGCTTCCAGTTTACGGGTAAACTGAGGAAGCGCCAAGACCCCTCGCAGTTTCGTATTGTATTATTCTACGTTGAAGACGGGGCTACACGATGATAGAAAATATTTCTCTTGTCGTCGGCAAAGTTCTTATAATTTTCGCGCATTGTTCGAGTTGCTTTTTATTTGATTCTACACGATGTGATGCTTCTGATGAAAGTTATCAGATCTCTGCGGAAAACTACGATAAAATCCGATAGTATGAGACGTAGTCGCTACCTTCCAACAATAGTGCAATGCAAACTAAGAATGCAATATATACAATCTAGATTTATAGTAATAAATCCTATCCTAAGAAGTTAAAATGATCGCTTTATGTTGCGTTGATTGACGGGTAACGTCGTAGTTCTGCACTATTGGAATCTACATCATATTGTATAATTCTCCAAGGTGTATGGTAACTTTGACTAGATTCTTCTCTTCGCGTGACGCTACATTGACCTAATACAACATTTATCCTCCTCACTCCACCAACACTTTGTGTCTGTCACATTGCACAGCCCTTGACTCTCGACGAGCTTACGCTGAAGCAACGAAGCTTTTGATAAAAGCGCTCTTAATCTTGGATTTTCCAACGTTTAAGCATAGCTCCTGTTGGCCGCCAATGCATTGTCCAAACGTTTGTGCGACATTTACGCTTGTTGAATCCGCTCGGCTTACGACACTCAGGCAACTGCGTTATACGCAATAAACTGTATTCAATTAGCTACACAGAGAAAAATAAGTATTTGGAATGAGTCGACGAAAGCTCCGATATGTGGTTATTACTGTCAAAGTTTTTAGTCAAGATTGCTTTACTTTACTTTACTTTTTGTTGCACTAACGATGAATGTTGTCATGCTAAAAAATGCAGACCTACATTTCGTTGCCCTAATCAATAGAAGCTTTGAGCGTGTTTCGCACCCAGACAAATGTATGGCCGTCTCTACTTCCACATACTTCATTGTTCAGTTATATCACAACTATAAATATCGAATAACTATGTGGATAGTAGAACTCACTATATTCATCATTCTGTCACATTCAGTTCTCGCGGTGCGCAGCTCACGTGTAGCGAAATCAACAGTTTGTGTTTTCAACAGAACCGAGTCAAACTAAATTCTACAAAGCGTCATTATTCTTCGCACGAACTGTAAAGTCCAAATTGATCTAAAAACTAAGCCATAATCATAGTAAAATCACGTAAAAATACTGACGAAGCAAGAGCGACAAAAAGAACGCCATGAAAATGTTAAATCCGAATCACCGGCCACATTTTCAAACAGCTTGAGTAAAAAAAACCAAAGTTCATGTTTTTTTCAAGACCTTCCTCGCCATAAATAATGAATGCACGCGAATACGCTAGTCTCGTCAATAACCGCGGCGACAACGGAGACTCGCGGACTGGAAGACAGCGTTAAAATATTGCGCCATCAATACCGTCGCAGCCTGCGTACCGCGCGTTATTTGATATTCGAGCCCCTCGAAAGGTGAAGATAGTTTCCGGTGGCAGAGCGAGGAAAGAGGATCGGGAGTGTGTACAAGAAAGCCCTCCCCCTCGTCTTACCAATATGCGACGGAGCTAGGGTAAGGGTAAAAGGTGGACACACTTGCAGGTGTGTACACTGTATACATAGTGTACACACCTGCAAGAGTGTCCACGTAGTGTGTATTATAATACACACTACGTCACCCCTGGGGTGGGGGTTGTTATCGGGGGGGTTTCTCTCTCGCTGGAAAGCAGAAAGGGGACGTGGACGGAGGTGCCCTCCGTCGCAACACTGTTCGCTCGCCATCCCTTATATTCTTCCTCTCGCTCCTCGTCGTCGCCGTACTTGAAAGCAACGCTGTATGAAAAGACCCCGAATCGATACCACAGTTGTTTTCACATGCCACCCTCAGCGTGCCCTCCGTCTCGTCCTCTTTTTCCTTCGTCCTGCCGGCCACCTCGTCCTCCCCTCCCCGCTCTTCAGTCGTGAAACTCCAGTGGTATCGTACATTCCGAACATCCTCCAATATCAATGCGCCAGAAGCAGCAGGAGCGCGGAGACCCCCGTGGCGCGTTCCAACACCCCAACCCTCTTATGTGCTTTCTTGCGACGGGCACACGGGGCCCCCCGATGTCTCCCTCGCTCTCCCCGAGCACACGATGCTCGCCAACGACTATCGGTCGAAGAAGCGCGCTTCCCGGCCAAGAATAAACTCGATGCCGCTGTTGCCGCTGGCGTGTGGGAGATATAGAAAAGCACGAAGGAAGAAACTTTTCTTATACTTTCCAAGTATAAATCTTGGGTTACGTAGGCAGGGCCCGGGCCAACGCGAGGTCAGAGCGCGCGGGTGCGTGCGTGTGTACGCGAACCAACTGATGAGATTTCCTTACGGACCGAACTTTGGCTTCTGTATGATTATTTATGTGTTATAGGAGTAAGAAGTTTCGGGTGTTGGCGTGTATTTCGGTGCACGCGGGTCATGTGGGAATATTCTTTGGTTATACGATTTGAGCCTGCATGGGAAAAAATTATTTGTCGAATTGAACGAGAATACATCGGGAGACTCAACGTCGGAGAGATGTCACTGAAAAAAAAAAAAAATAGCGTGCTGAAAAATAATTCAATTGAAACTAGGGACCGCGACTCGGGCAAGTAATTCGGGCCTTTTAATTCATTTTTAACCCATTTTCATTTAGTTTGAAAAAAACACACATTTTTTCGACATGTTTTTCGCCAGAAATCATAAATTTTGCAGTAAAAAGGTATAATTTTACATTGACCTTTTACAAAAATAAATTTGAAAAAACAAAACCTGGCAGAAAATATGATACCACGCGGGGAATACATATTTCACCGTGCCACATTCACTCGAATGTGCAACAGCAAGATCACTCCGCGAACTCGCCGTGTACGAGCTGTGGTGCGTGGTGCATTTTTAAAAGAAGCCTGGACCCTCAGCCCTGCAGTATCATTCTTTAGCGCCTACCACGGGCTCGGCAACCTCCAGCCGTCCTTTCGTCGTGGAAACGAGCGAAACGCGGGCCCGTGTATTTTGTTTTTTTTTTCCTGTAAAGGTCTCGGCGAGGACGTGCCAGTTGACGCGTTGCCGAGTGGAGCGCGCAGCCACCGACACCGCCGTAGGTTTTCCTTATAAAACGAGAAAGGTGGAAAAGCTCCGCGGCTCCCTATTGCCCATTGCAAGTTCTTCATTCCACTCTTGACTCCACGACCCCCTCCGCCTCTTGCCGCTCGCACCGACTCGGGCGTTTTCCCCAGTTAAGACGTAAAGACGTAGTAGGCTGATGTGCCGGGTCACAACGACGCTCGTTCATTAAAATATGTTGCGCGCGGCCTCTACGTTCGCGGTAATTACGCGTTTAATTATTTAAACGAGTGACCCAGCATTCATCAAGATTTCATCCCTGTGCGCGAAGTCTCGGGCCCCTCCCACGACTACTGACACGCCCGCTGGGTCCCCCCACGACCCGCGGATCCTCTATATATACACTGCAATTTTAATATACTCCAGACTCATCTGCGCGTTTTATTAATGCTTTTCGCCTGCTCTTACGACCTGCAGACGTCTGCGCTTCTTAGCTTTTCCTCATCTTATCGCCTTCGTGTCTCATCTCTCATTCTTCCTTCTATTTGCCCTTCCTCTCATTTATACCTCTGCTCCGTTGCAAATTTGTTTTTATTTTTTTTACCATTTTTTATTTACAAACCTTCGCTGCGGCGAACACAACGCGGGGTCTGCAGATTTCGCGAGAGTTTTCGCTGAGGACGCTGCGAGAAGAGTAAATTGACTAAGGCGTCTGAAAAGAATTCCTATTGTGCTGCCGGTGACGAGGGCAATATTTCGCGAAAGTCATTTCAGCCGGGAGAAAAAATGACCGGGGTAAACGCCAAAGCAAGTCTGAATTGTTTTGTCGATTATTTCAATCATTTCTCAAAATGATCGTCAGCCGAATTTTCGTTTCACTGTAAATCAACCATTCTTCGGGTCTGCAGAAAAAAAGAACCAGACTGCCCCGACATTTTCGCTTCTCCTCTCCGTCTCAGGTCCAACTCTTAGTCGGAATCAAAAGGCATAAGTGATGATCAACGCGAGTGCGCTGACGGCAAACGACATTTCACTCCGCGCACTTATTTTCTCTCTGAAGTTTACGGACGTCTCTTTTTTCCTCTCTCTCTCTTTCCTTTCCTCCCGACTGGCTGAGGAATGGAAAGTGCGCGTCGGGTCCAGTGGGACGCGGTGCGAAGGAGCGAGAGGGTCGGGGAGAGGGAGAGGGAAGCACGTGAGGCTTAGAGAGAAAGCAGCAGCCGGTCGAATCTGCGGCGGGTCGCTGAAAGGCGTCGAGAACTTATCTGAAATGACATCGGACTGGACGCGGGGCCACCATCACCAGCGGCCGGCGAGCGGCTCGAAAGGGCTTATTTTCGTGAAGTGGAGGAGTCATTGTCGCCATTCTTTGTGAACTCCCGGGCAGCGCGCGGGTTGCTCGCTGACCCTCCCTTATTTTCTCCGCGCGCGTACCTCGCGCGCTCGCCCTTCCTGTCGTCGCCGTCGTCGTCGTCGTCGTCGTCGTCGTCGCGCGAGATCTATATATTTCCCTCCGCTTTTTGCGACGTTCTCTCTGTTCGCCGCGCGCTCCTCATTCTTCTCTCGCGCGCACTCGAGCGGCCTTCGGCTCTCGCTCCTCCATCGAACTTCCGGAGCGCGACCCTCGAGGCCGCCTCTCGAACCACACTCCAAGCACTCGCCGCGCGAAAAAGTCGAGGGTGCAACCCTACCCTCGAACACACACCGGAGCCGCAGAGCCCCGGGAGAACCAGAAGGAGAATGCTATATTCATTTAAGGCCTCTTCAGCGCCGCGGCGAGGGCACAAATGGATTCCTCGCGAGGAAAAATAAATACCTAATACCCAGCGATGTTTGTGGAAATCTCGGCCTTCGCGAGCATTGCCAAAGGCCTCTGGTGCGGGTGGCTCGCACGCTTTAACCGGGAATGCAAGCGACGAGTGGCACAGGCTTTAATGTTTCAATCGATGGGGACGCGAGAAATGATCAATTGTATTTTATTGTGTTAGAAGACAAAAATAAACAATGCATCGAAAACGTTGCACTCGGGGACAGAAGAAACGAGTCACATTTTTTTGTTTCATTCTTGAAGAAAAATAATGTTTTATTCTCTGCGTCGCTAAAAATAAGAATTGGTTCTCCTTGCATTTCTTTATTGTCATTTTTTCGTACATCTCAAATGGAGAAAAATACAGACCATTTTTCTGAAAATACAGACCATTTTTCTGAAAATACATATATTTCAGTAATTTTTGCATAATTTGCATAGCTAAAGAAAACAAGTCAATTGAACATTTCGAGCGAATGAGGGACGCCAGCTTGGCATATGATAATTGTGAAAACAGATTGCAAAAAGTTACGCTGTTTTGCTGCAAATTTTTGTGCCGAGTGAAGCATTTTCGTTTTTTTTTTTTTTTTCTTGGTTCCGGACAGACTTTCCCTTACAGTTTCTTTTATGTACGTGTGCTACTATCTACTACCACTGCTGCAACCACTACCGGTGTAACGTTACTACCACTATATCTCAGCAAGGATTCCGGCGACACACGTTATCACGAGATCAAGAATCCCGAAGCGCCAGCATAAGTACAGCGCATCGCACGGCGTCCCAGCAAAGCAGCAGCAGCAGCACCACGCTGTGTTCCGGGGTTTCGTAGGGCAAAAAGAGACTAGGTCATTCTGGCTCGAAGGCACGACGAGCTGCCAAGAAGCGGCTTTGCTCCGAGCATTTAGTTAACTCTGCCGCGGAGCTCAAGCAGGCTAGACGAACGGACACGCCGCGAAGGATCCGCGGCTGGAAACGTTATAGCCCACAGCGTGGATAAATACTACTGCAATAAAAGAAAACGTCCTTATTACTCTGCGCAACAACAGCAAAAACGTTAATTAAGATCGATCACTACAATTTATAAGCTGACTGTTATGTTTTTCGTTTTTTTCTGCGTTGTTTTCAAGGACTTGTCCCGTCCAATGTGTAAAAGTTGCAGCGAAAATCTTAATTTAAAAAAAAATTCATGACAGCGTAAAATCCGAACGACTTTACCGATCGTCACCAAATTTTATACGTGGCAGCGCTGTATGTTATTTTTTGACTGTTGAATATTTTGTTTCATTTGATCAGATTCGACGTGATTTAGAGCAAAATTTATTTTTTTCGAAAAATTCAAAATTCTATAAAACCGGAACCGCTTTACCGATTTCGCTGAAATTCAATACCAAACAACATTGAACGTGTCTTTATTTATAATGAAGTATATAGCTGAATCGTCGAACTTTTACGAAAGTTAGAGAGATCACGCCATTTTTTTGAAAAATTTAAAATTCGATAAAATTTGTATACATGGATATATTTAATTTTGAAAATATGTGAATTATAGAGGATTTAATACTCTACTTGCGTGCCAATTTTTAGCTCGATCCACCATGCCATTCCTGAGTTAGGAACAATTGAATGTTCGGTGCCTGGACCATACATACACACACACACACACACACACACACATACACACATACAGACATATTTTCTAGACCACTTTTCTCGACGTTTTAGGTGATTCTGAGTATGTTAACATGAAAATCTCGAAAAAAAAACATTTCACGAAAACAAAGCTTCCTCTATGAGGAAGCAAAACAAGTAAAATAGATCGAAATAACTTAACATTCAACAATACGGGTCATATTACTTATGATTTACATTATTTTCCCTGGCGATTAATTTTCATTGCTGTTTTTTAATGCGTGGGAAATAAAAATTGTAAGAATGCAGAATAAACATTTGGTTCTTTTTTTCAAATAATGCGTCAGTGAACGTCTTGCATATAATAGATTCGCCTATTCAGTACATTCACACTATGAGAAAACGCGTAGTAAATTCAAGGATATAGCTTTTTTTCTCCTAAGGACTTATGCTATTTAATATATAAACATCAAGTTATTCAATGCAATATCATTTCTATTATGATTGTTTTTTGTAAGTTCACGAGAACTGTAAAATGTAATCGTTCCGTGGGGAAATTAAGTATACTAGATAGCAAACTGTAGTATCTACTTACTGTGTCATTTTTGTCCAATGCCAATTGTCCAATTTCTTCTGTCTTATTTGCCAACAAAATATACATGCAGTTTTGAATTTTCCGGCCTGCGGTATCCGGATGACGGAGTAAATTTCTACTCGAACGAATTTAACTATCGAATCGACCGGGGTAACCGCCGACATTGAAATTCCAGAACTACAAAGTGGAAGAGAGATAACCCTCAGCGGTTATATGGCTCGGAAGTGCGGTGCGTCCATTGTGAAACAATAAAACGCCTTTCTTATTTTATTGCGGTGTAAATTATCCGCGAGCGGCGGGGAAAAGGCAAATTACATCGGAGCCACCAGGACACGTTTTCCGATTAGACGCTGAAAGTAGATACCGTCGAACCAAAGCCGTTTTACCTTAAATCCTCTTTTCCTCGCAACCTTCGAAGCTTCGACGGTTAATGAAGTACGTGACTCACGATTTCGTGATAGCCTCCCGACAATCATTCATTGATTCACGCGCTTCGAATCCAATTAGAAATAATTGAAATTGTGTGTAGTGTAAAATTGACTATATAATGATTTCAAAAATTCTTAAGCACTTCGTAATGTCTAAGAAGGAGCGAATGTAAATACGTAAATAGCCACATGGACCAACGATTGGTTGTCGCCACCTAAAATTCTCTGAAGGCAATTGTATTAATAATTCAACAAAAATAAAGTAGCAGCAAGCAGGCGTCATTCATCAATAACTTGCTGTTCAAAAAATAAAGATGTTATCCATGAATATACAAACTGCTCTATGTATGGCAGAACGTGAAAAACGTTGATTGACAGCTGCATAGTGTACACTAATCGTATAATATTTAAAATTGTCACACGATACATCAGCTACAATGAAAAAGTGTCGAATAACAAAGAAAATATATACATCATATTCATTTAAATATGTATATACATTTTTTCGCTCGCGTCCCGTATAGCTTTTTCGGCTGTCTAACTCTCACGTGCCCATCAAGCCAATTTCTATTTTTTATTCACAATTCAAAAAACGTAAAATTCTCACGCGATATAAAAATAGTCGAAAAAAAATCTAGGAATTGGCTTGACAGGGTTGCACGCGAGAGGCAGACAGCCGAAAGAGCTATCGATGGGAGACGAGCGAACGGATTGATAGAGGCGAGAGATGAAAAAAGAGGGAGATTCGATATGCGGAATTCGCCGGGTCGCACGCGACACGTTGGTCGCAGAGTTTTGAGGCTCGGAAGGGAAGCCACCGTCACCATCAACACCGGCGGATAGACGAGTGCGATGAGTCGAGCAAAGTTAATTTCGGCGATTTCAAGGAATCCGACGCATTCATGGAAGAACCGCTCACGTGGGCGACGCGCGAGGGTTTGACGTGCGCGAATCCCCGTGAAATCATTGAAAATATCGTTGGTTCGACGCTCGAATAGGGATCGGTCGCATATTGGCTTCATTTGCACATTTCGTTTCGCTCATCTCGTACACTCGCCTCTCTGCCCATTTTTCCCTTCCCCCAATGGATACACAGACCCTGCGAACGTGGCTGTCGCTCTCCCTCTCTGCATATAACAGATTTCCCACCTCGAGCTTCGTCGAACATATATGTATTCCCCATCTGCGTCAGAAGATCCTAAAGATAGAAGTACCTAGCAGTGTGACCCAAACGAAACTGTAACGTCCGATCAATATGACACTGTTACAGAAAACATGAAATTTCGCATACGAAAAAGAAACAAATATATTCGTGGACTATAAATAACTTCTTTCTCGACAATTAAGCATCCGAACTTACTTCGCTCGGCCAAATCGTGGCAATCCTCATGACTAAATCGACAGCTAACAATTTTTGGTAGTCCCACGATCACTATTAAAACTTGTAACAATCAAATTCACCTTACAACACCTATTTTCTAACAGCCACAACCACAAAATAACTCTACACAAATCACTGCGACTATCAAGAAGGTCGCATTTCTAAAATGGTAAAAATCCATAGCCGTCACTTTACAGTTATCGATACCGGATTCTTCGGGTTGGGTGACGGCGTGAAAGATGCTATCAGCTTGCCAAGATCAACCTGTCTCGAAGAATATGGGAACCTTGACCGTAAGAATGGAGTCTATTTTTTGTTGCTCCGTTCCTTCATTTTTCTCTCAAGAGACGAAGGGACCCTCGGGGTTCTATACAGGTGAAGATAAAATCTTCATTGACGTACCCGAGTGAACCTTCAAAGTGCGTCTCTCGGTGAGGAAGCGAACGTCTACCGAACGGCGCGTGGTCGCCGCCCTTGTTTCCTGCCACCGCAGACCATTCCGTGGTAACCCTTTTATTCTCGCGACGAGGGTGGCGGAGGGGGGGGGGCGAGAGGGGGGACGGGGGGCAGCCCCATGGGATGCCTCAGCCCCTCTGTGGCGCGCGATACGATCCGTCGAGACCGCGAGCGAGCGAGTAAGCGAGGGGAAACCACCACCAGCAGCAGCGAACCAAACACCTCGAATGAATACGCGCTGATGCTCGGCCAATAAATAACCTTTCATCCCTCGCCGCACCCGCTATAGCCACTTCAGACCACCTCATTGATTCTCCTTTTTCCCCACTCGTTTTTTGTTTGTTTGTTCTTCGCGGTCTTCTGCAGAATTAATGATATGCCGGTTTTTCCTGTTCCATCGAAAACCTCCTGCGGCCTCGATCGCTTAAATAACATCTAAACATGGATCACGCGCAACACACCTGACGCCACGCTGAATATTCCATCACTCAACAACATACCGTATTCCGACGCAACGTTCTTTTCTCTCTTTTTTTCCGACCATTATTGAATATTCCTATTTCTCACCCGGAGAAAAGAACATACCTGTTTATCAAATACGCGTAAATGGGGCAGAAACGGTTTTCTTTTTCGGCAGGGGTAGTCAGACGCTTTTTTCAAGTATATATTTTCCGGGGTGGCGAGAAAAACATGACTGTATTCATGAGTTATAACGATCGTACAGAAAGTAAAAAATATTCTGGCAATTTAATTTATGTATATTTTTCTCTTTTCCTTTAGGATTGATGCCAGTGAGGATGCTACTTTTTGTTATGTGCAAAGAAGTTGTAGGGTACCTGCAACTTCTGCTTCATTATGAAAGAAATGTCGGAGAAAACGGACTTACTGAAATTCACAGCAGTTTAAAGAAAAATATGACGGCAAACTGTGTGAATAAAATTAGCGGCATATTGGATTACGACGACGCGGTAGCATCTTGAGTCCATCGCATTTATCTATCTTACCGAGAGACTGGCGAGATGCGACAGGATTTTTTAATTCAAAACGAATAAAATTGCAAACGCATAAAGTGACGTTAGTTATAGCTAAATTTGGAAACTTGGTAAAACCCGCTACATTAATACCGGTCGATAGATTTTCACAAATGTCAAAAGTCGCTGTGAATATCGCAGCGCCGTGACTCGTATCCAAGCGAAAAATGACACATTTGGAAAATAACCAACATTTTCAACGTTCCAATTTCAGGAAACATCCTCTGTGGCTTTTCATATCCCTTTGAAGATACAAGAATTTCTTCCATCTTGCCGCAAAGAACAGCAAAAGGTGGAAGAAAACCGTCGATGTTTCTCAAAGAAAAGAAAAATCCAGAACCCTTTATCATTGATCCCCCCTCCTCCATCCCATCGCTTCCGCACCATCAATGGCGTTTTCTTGGACCAAACGTAAAAGTAATTAAAACAATGTTTAATCTCGGTCTGCGCCGCGCTCTCTTCCGTTATCACGGCGTCGTTCATTTCCTCTTGGTGCAATATTCGCCGTCTTTATAACCGTCTGATCGAGCGTGGAAGGGTAGATGGAGACAAATGGACATCGGGGGCGTATACGAGGGTTGTTACGCTCGCGCGCGCACCTCGCGTTTACCGTGGAGATGATAAGTCGCAGACTATAGGAAGACGGTAGCGCCTACACGATGAAAGAGTCGATAAAGGTTGCAAGGACTTCACTAGCCCCGATGTGTAGAGAGCGAGAGGAGTCCCTCATCCACGAGAGATCCGGTCGTTCGTCGCGCGGAATGGGAGCTCACGTCGCCGCACGCTCTTCTGTGTCTATGATCCTCTTTGTCGCGGCTCGTTGGAACGCAATCTATCACGGGCCATTCCTTGCGACAGCGATAAATTTACCGGATCTCCTTTTGACAAGTATCTCCGTGCCCATATCGTCGCGGTGTACGAGTAGTGTCTGATGAAACGTGTGAGATTCCAGGGCGGCGCAGACAAGCGTTATGAGAAACGTCCCATTTCCTGTGATGTTCTTTCATCTTTATGTCTCTATGAATTATTTAAGCTCGAGAAAAACCGACCGCAACTCCGCGACATCTTCGTACAGCGATTGGCGCCTCAAAGGACTGTCAAATGCTGTTAGCAAATATTGACACTTTACTTTTGACAATGAGATATCTCGTGCATCGATCATTACACTGGTAAAAAATCGGTGGTCTTACATCCGGCGCGAATCAGGATTATCTGGTCAGGGCCTCATTAATGCCGCATATTTTCTACCAGGGTAGATGAATAATTAGGAATGTAACGACGTTTCACTTTCAGCTTAGTAATTCCGGAACACGAACATAAGAAAGTAACCTGACGAATAACAATTTTCTACAGTTACGAATAAAATAAAAACTCAAGAATGGATTTTGACAAAAGTCCTTGGTAATCTTAAAGTGATTAGAGCATCTGAATCGTTCTTTTATTCCGAGCATTGTAATCTTTTTGCTAAATAATAATAAAGCTTTTTTTTATTTTCCAGTGTTAACGGTGCCGGGATACGACGTGAGAGTGGACCGATCACCCGTTGTAGAAGGTTGCAACGCAGTGTTGTCCTGTACCGCTCGCGAGGACATCAAAGAACATCTAACCGTTACGTCGTGGTTTCGAGACGACGCGATTCTACTACCCGGCAGCACTGACACTGGTGAGTGATATTTGAAAAAAAGTTTGCGTAAAAATGCACTGATTAATTTATTTTCATGACGAATTTTTGTCATTTATATCTACGACTGTAATAATATTGAGTGCCAACGCAGTATGAGAATGAAGTCTATTAACCTGATGCGAGTCATTTTGAAACTATTTCGATGATATCTGCAACAAGACAGACTGATCAAAATCTTTGGACTCTGTCAGATTCTGATCAGGTGTCTCATCAAATCAGTGTGAATCAGGATATCAAGAATTAATCCAGGCCAGACGGTCTGGTCGATTCCGGATCTTTTATTATTTCAGGTAAAGCCAGGTATTTCAGGTATTTAAAATATAGCGGTCAACATTTTTCAATAAAAAAGAAAGAAGGGGAAAAAAGAACAATTGTTGATGGTAACAGATAATTAGTACAATAGTCAGGAGTTAATAAGCGTCTCGTAGTTGTCACAAGTAGGAATGGTGTACAAGTCGGTTCCCTCAGCGTCGGTGCACCAGCAGAATTTCAAGCTTACCTCGTTTCCACTGCCGGGAATTCCGTCTTCACCCTCGTCTGCCAGGCAAGAAAGTCACCAGTCTACCACGAGTAATCTACTCCTTACCATGTCTCGCGCCGTAATCGTCTTATTATTTCAACAAACATGGCTCCAACGAACTATAATTGAGCTTGAGGCTTTGCTTTCTCGTTTCCCGTCGTTTTCACTGCTTAACGCGGATGTCCCGGCAATCGACACCCCCGTTGTAATACCTTAAACGTTCGTGCAGCTGCTGCAATCGACCTTCAGCCACCGTCTATTCATCGGTAAATTATGTTGGTTGCTTTTCTCGTCAGTGACGTTAGCAGTCACGACCCAGGCTGACCTTTAAATCCTTGATACAATCTGAACGCCAATCCAGGTTAAGTTAACGTTACAGAAATACTGCAGTTAATTATATCCCCGTGTATTTCAGTGACCAACTTCACTCACCATCTTGCATCACTCGGTACTTGGTCACTGGTTGTGCGATTTCGATTTTCATACATCTTTACACGGAAAATGGATTAATCGAACCGAATTTAAGTTCGCACGTCTGCTTTTTTTCTTTTTTGGCGATGCAAAAGTTGCACGAGAAAAAGAGGTGAAGTTTCGCATCATTCTATTCTCAGAACAACATTCGAGTGATGATAAACGTGTAAGAAGGAAATATACGATTGGTGAAAGGTTCCGTTCCTACAGTGAACTCATATAGTTTGCCTCGCTTCGTGCTTCCTCCTCCCGGGAGAGAAACAAGGGGTATTACAGAATGACGGATTGTTCACGGCTGCGCCAGGGGATTCCAGACTTTGAATCGGATATTTGTCGATCCACGAGATAGGCGTATCGATCTCGTCGAAGGTACCTGAAGAATGTTGTCCTCTTACATTTCGCATCGCATTGGAAAGTCCGAACGAATGAGAAAAGACGAAAATACAAGCAACAAAGTTTTAGTCCCATGCGCACTCGGAAATGTCACTGGAATCAGCCTGAAACCCAAAGAAAGTAAAGACCGATCGAACGGAAAGAGGTGAATTTGGTGAATATCTTCACTAAAAAAGGAATGGTAACCAGTGTCTTCGGAGGTAGAATATACGACGTGAGAACAATATGGTATAGGTTACAAGTCGATATTTTCAAAAGAAAAAAATGATGATGATGATTTCTGACAAAAAGATGGTCGCAAAAATGTGATTTTTTCAAAATCGAGTAAAAAGTATTGGTAACCAGTGTTTTCGGGGGTAGAATATACGACTTGAGAACGATGGTATAGGTTAAAAGTCGATATTTTGAAAAAAAAAAATTTCTGAGGTCGATTTTTCCGATAAGTTTCTCAGGGACGCGCGCCATAGCGTGTGATTACCCTAAGTGTGACTACAAATAAAAAGATCCAATTTCCGTTCGGGATTTATATTCTCACAAAACGAGTATCAATTGTTTTTACTCCTAATGCTATGAACGCATTAAAAAGGAGAAGAAATGTTTATTACACGCCGTACTGCTTGACCCGTGGAATGCGAGAAAGGAAGGGAAGATCGGTTGAGATGTAGAGCGTGAAAAAATTAGGTACGACAGAGGTAAAGAAAGTAAAAAAAAAAAAAGTTAAAAGCGGTAACACACTCGAAAAATATATGCATACAGTGCGTGCCGGGCGCGCACTCGATTCGAGTACGAGAACTCCAACTGGAACGAGTATACGAGAGAATAACCGGAACTGTATACGCGGCAAGTCGGTCCTCTATTTAATCCTCGTTTCGCCTCCCCGCTCACTCACTCATCCCACCTCACCCTTCTGGCTGGCAGCGTTGCTTGCCCTCACCCTCGCCCTCCCCGCCTCACCGCCGCTTCCCGCGAGTCCTGTCCTCGCTTTCACCATTACTACTCCCGGAAGTGGCTTTATACTTATAATAATACCCACCTAGCCTCCCACGTCTCCCTCGCCCCTCGCACATACCAATGGAAAGAGAAAGCCTGGCCCGAGTCCCTAGTAGCTACTGTCGGAAATAGGTGCTCGACCTTTTCCGGTTTCTTGAATCGAGCATACCTACCCCTTTGGACTCGCGCACATGCATTCCCCGCGCTAACTACCCCTGGCTTACTCTTTCTTCTTGTCTCGCAACCAACGACTACACGACACACGAGAGGGATAATCACCGGAATATCTTCACTTTCTTTATCTCGCGTTACCGTTTTTTAAATTTATTTATTTATTTTTCATTCTTTCATCCGGGTATCGTTTTCTCTGAATCACATATGAATTTTCAAAATGTTCTTCTTTCGCCGCTTCTCCCAATGTTTTTGTGAATTCGAAATTCACTTACGTTACATATGTTAACCTCACAAATTCGGGTTGTATTTTCCCTCTTCAAAAGTTTTTTTTTTTCAATATAAGTATTGCAGTCGGGTTATTCATTCTCTGATTGGCTGTCGAGTTGCCTGCACTCGTTGCTAACCAACGAACAGTTTTAATCGTGTTATTGCATTTTTACAGTACGAAGGGCGTGCAAGGGGTTTGTTAACTTTATTTGGGGAAGGGTGTTCGGCAGAAGCATAAGAAGCTGATGTACCCAGAGATAAAAAATCATTTTTTGCGTTTTTTTCGACGAGTTTTCTACTTGTTGGGCAAACAACGATGCGTTTTGGAATCAGCGCAAAACTTCACATCGGATAGGGTTTTCAAACTTTAGGAAACCAATTTTTTTCGTAAAAGACGCAAGGCAATTTTCGGCTTTAAAATTCTGTGAAAAATGCAGAAATCAAGATATCGCGTTTAGCCTTGCAGCATTCTCTTCGTTACAGAGTTTTCTATCGAACAAAAGAAGAACATCCAGGTTCGATCGATCCAAAAAAATGGAAACCTCGAGTTTAGTGAAGTGACAACTGGGCAACCGCGCGTATGGGCTAGTTTGAATTAAAAAAATGATTTTTCCCATGGCGAATGATGTCTATATACGAAAGGCAAAAATGGAATAAAACAAAAACGTTTTCGTTTGCGACAAACATTGACCAGTTTATTTGTAGATCTCACCGATATTTCCTGAATAATATTTTTGTCGCTGAATAAAAGGATCGCTGTGTGTAAATTTCCCTTCGCAAATGTAATATGTTTACGTCGTCCACTCGTAACTGGTATGTACAGCTGTACTTACATACCTTCTGAAATCCTCGCGTCTCGGAAACAAATATCGAGAAGGAACGGCGCATAAAATATGTATGACGACGAAGCTGTATTCGCGTCGCGTTGCATTGTAATACCAATTTAAATTTATTCCGAGGGAAAACAAATCTGTCAACGCAAATCCGTTCCTGCCGCGAAGACGCATCCTAATGCATACTGTAAGACAATATTCCGAAACGTGCGAGTTTACCACGGCGTCTCGGCGTATCAGTGTCACGTTTACGCAATAATAATGCTGTAATGGCAAATGTTATCGCTTCGGCGAGATAAATCCGCGCAATTACCTCAAAAACTACGCGAGCCATCTGGCTTCGCGCCATATTTATACCTTGCGTCTTCCCATACGTAGGTCCTACCACTGCGAGAAGACTGAGAAGCTCCTGGGCCAACGAAACTTTTTGCCGGCACATGGAAAAAGCCCCGTAGACGTTTTTGATATTAAGAACAGAGTGAAACAAACGTTCAACGCGGAGTCAGGGATAAAGGTGACGTATGGTGGTTACCAACTTTTACATACGTCATCGCGTCAAAATATCCATCATAATACTGAGACGAGATATCGCTTAGTTCAACCAAATTTAACGGACAGGGACCGCCAAACTAACGTTCAGATTGACCTGCGTCATTTATTTTTCCTCAATAGTCGTTTATTATAAATAAATGTACGACGCCGTAAATGTAAATGCCGATAAATGTACGACGCGAGCAAAGAACATCATTGTGCCAACAACAAATACGTCTCCATTTCTCTCCTAAATTCAGTGGAAGCAAGCATAGCTTTTTCTTAGCGTCACACAAGAAGATCAATTCAATTAATTCGCCCTGGCCAACAGCTGTACTTCAATTACAAGTAACTCAATCAATAAGCCAATTGCGCTTCAGCTGATCCGTTTAGCCGACAAATGAATTGTCGATATTAGCGCGTGCAATCAACTTGGTCAACCAATCGGCTGTGCGATACAGCCAATTCCATCAGCTCAAGGTTCCAATTATTTTTCAAAGTCTGAAGTATCATCGACCAACTATTCCGTCTCCACTCGACAGCCAACAATTTCGTTGCATGCAAAACAACAGTAAAATGTTGAAGTTATCGCGAATAATGAATTCCGTTTTCCTGTTTTTTTTTTTTTTTTGCGAAGAATACCTTATTTTTGCGCTCCGTTTTATTGGAAAATTTATTCCATACACAAACCGTGAGAATATACGTTCGCCAGCGAAATATTTGGGACACAGGGAAACGCGGAATCGGAGCTATAGATTGGAGAGATGATTGTGATACAGAGTTGCGTGGATGCGACTGTGGGGGGAGCGGCGGGGGGGGGGGGGGGGGGGGTGGCTCATACACTCTCTACAAACAACGCAGTGCATATATCGTCCAAAACAGCATGATGCACGTGTACGTGATACCGAGAGGCGGAATCGTATAACAATACGCATACGTGCAGACGCAGACACGTCGATTCGACGTGTCTGTGTCGATTCGGCGTTCGCAAGTGCGTCAGCAAGCTAGTCCACCGTCATCGCGCCGCTCCTGCAACGAGGAAATTTATATACAGCAGCAATCCCTCATTGGCATGAATTCTTCGAACAAATACACGAGAAAATATTGTTTCCGTTCTCGATACCCGAATTTTGCTCCTCGCATGTAAACACAGCCGATATATTCTCCTCAATTTTTTTTTTTTTTTTGCAGATGCATCATACATTCATGTATGCAAACTGAAGAGACTGGCAGTGGACACGGCGTGGAATTTTTTGCTTCCGGATATCGAGTCTAATAAACACGCGTATTTTTTTACGGCCACGCAGACATCGACGCGCTGCGTCAGGTATCAAAATTCGATGACTCTTTTTACCGTGGGAATTTTTACGTAACTAGTCGTGATCCGATGTTACGAATTTCCCACACTGCGTTTGGATGAAATTGATCGTCAAGTCATGACGTAATTCGGTGTTTTAATCGCAACATCGTTATTTCATTCGTCGCCAAATTCCTCGTTGATGCACGATCCAGATTGCTCGAATCCTTTTTTTTACACATTCGCGCATCCTGAAGGATCAAACAGCCCTAAAAATGCCGCCGTATACGTTGAGACCAAAACTGCAACATCGCAAGACTCCCTCATAACACCGGATGGACGTGAAGGTGTAGATCTCATGTAGAAATAAGAAAGTACGCTTTTGAATGGGTGGCTAACTTTTGGAGGCGCAATACTAAGATCAGGACCCAACAACTAATGCTCTTTTGGACATCATAAGCCTAAAAATGGAAACCCAGTTAGTGGACTCTAGTGTACTAAATGCTCACAAATGGACTTTGGTGTTGTCAGGGACTTATCTCTCATAATTCCCAAAGTCACAGAACTCCGCGTCTTCCCCGGAGCATCGAGGAACCCCAGAAACAACGAGAGAATGCCTAATGAGAAACCACACAGCGAAACAAGTGCGGCAATTAACGCGCCCATCGATTGAATATGGAGATGAGTACTGTTGGCCGAAGTACTTGGCTCTCCTTCCGCGGAGCCACTGGCTACGCTCTCGGCATTAGCAGTGCTAATCCTCGCGCTACTGGCCGGCTATCCCTCGCCATCTCCATACACAAGTAAATTCCCATGAATTTAAGGGTCGGCGGAAATTCGCCGCCACGACCCCGCACGAGCGAGGAGAGCCGAATGGCTCGCAACATTATTCTCCATCTCGCGCGCGCCGCTTGCCTTTGATTTGGATCGTCCTGTACGCGCTCGGGCATTCATGTTCCATACATATTTATGTCGCTCGGTTGCACGTAACAGGTACGTGGAGTATATATGCGCCTCAACGTGCGGGCTCACCTATAACGCATACACGGAATTTCAGGGTCTGCGCCCGCGGTACCTACATCGCAGCCGCGGCAGCTGGTGTACGTACAACGTACGTATAGAAACGACGTGGCCGCGGGTCTGGCGTGTTGTATCGCGCAGAAGGGTATGGTTTGCGGGACCACTGAGCTGATATCACTGGTCGCATCACGTCGTGTCGAGGCGTGATACGTTTGTTTCGTAACTGGGTGGGTAACGCCCTGTACGTACGTTGCATGTAAGCACCTCGAGCCTCCACGTGGCACACACGCTATGTACTACGTGTCTCGACTCTCTGCCTCTCACTCTCTCTCTCTCTCTCTCTCTCTCTGCCTTCTTCCTCTGCATCCGCCACCTACACCGTCGAATCTCAATTACGTGTTTACTCGGCAGTTTCCCCATAAGTATAGGGTACTATATACTATACGTTGGGTACTGTTGGGTACTACAATGTTCGGAAGCCTCGCTTTGGGGATGGATCAAACATCGTTGAAGACATCGTCCTTCACGATTGTTCGCCACTGTTTGAGGATCTCAGCGGGCTCACCTTACACTTCCATTTACTCGTCGCGCACGGAGCGATCAGGAGACTCGGTGCGCGGCGTCTTGGCGCTGAATATAGGATAATCGTTTGCTTGATTTTGTACACTTGCGCTTGAGGCTTCTGTGTAGTGATGTCAATGGTTTTGCTGCTGGTTTCGTAATGACACGACTGTTGGTTGTAGCGCGGCTGCACCATGGAATCGTATAGGATCAAGTTTCGGCGACGACAAAGGTTCGGTGTTGTTTCAAACACTTTAACGTCTGACTTTAAACTTGAAATTGCAACCACCAATCAAGGTACCAGGAGTTCGATGGCTGAACCGAGAACAAAATTAATACAGTTAAAAGTTTTTTTCTATTGGATTGGTTGATTAAGAAGTTCAATTCTGTTTCAGTAAATTGTACCTTGGAATCCGATAAATAGAAATTGAAGAAATGTGTATATTGAAGCTGTTGGGCGGGCAAAAACGTCATTGATTTCAGAAATTTTTGTCTCAGCGTTCGCTTTTGACTATTATTTTTCAATTCTTGTGAACCTAAAATTGGCGTATCCGAAATTCTTATATTCTGTGGTAGCGTGATTGACGGCAAATTGCATTTCAATTCATCAATTGATTTACTCTGGCTAACCATGGAAGATTGAGTTTTTATTCGGAAATTAGTCGTGGCCCGTGCACCGACTTGCGGGTCGTCGCGGCGACCTCTCCAGGAATATCTCGACAGCTCGATAAGTATTTCGGTAGCTCGTCGATAAATACTGCAGTGGCAGCCCGAGACCCGAAGGAGATCCACTCCCGTGCAATCCTCCGCACTCTGCAGCGCACTATTGACCAACGTATATTCCGCGCTCTCGCCTCCCGCTGCCGAGTAGCGGCAGTGGATTCCGATCCCGTTTTCCCGGATGACATCGACATTCGTCTTTCTCGACTTTGACACCGAGCTCCTTTTCCACCACCTTCTAGCGTTCCACCTGAGGATATATCTTCCACTTTTACCACTTTTACCCTACATTCAATCGAGCGAGCTGGCAAACATTTGTAACGCACACACGTAAACTTTAACCACTTCGTTGTGTAAATTACAGATAATCGTAAATTGTTATAAAAATATCAAGAAATTACACGTAGACGTAAACGTTGCCAAACGAAATGCGAAAAAGTAAATCTTCTTTTCCATCACCTTCGATGGTTCCACCTGAGAATACATCTTTCACTTTTACTCAACATTCAGTCGAACAAGTCGGCAAACATTTGTAACGCATACACGCAAACTTTGACTATTTCGTTATATATAAATTAAGGATAGTCGTCAATTCTTTTAAACATAAAAAATTGCACGAAAACCTAAACCTTATTAAGCAAAATTTGAAAAAATAAATTTCAAAACTATCGTCTATTGTCAGGTTTTTATTTATCAATATTCACACTTGTCGCCAACCAATTTATTCGGCTGCAGCGGGTTTAGCACACGCACCTTGTTCGCGCGAGCTAAATATTTTCCTCACGTTTTTAGGCGCCGACCCAGAAATGCAAAGTCACAGATGAATAAAACGACGCGGAGAGTCGCACCGGTCGGGACAGGACTTCGTATTTGCAGTGGAAGTGACGAAAACCGCGAGGAAGCAGAACGAGATACCGCGCGAAGAGAATCGAAGAGGCCGGCGACCACGGCTCTTTCATACGGAACGCAGATATACAAGGCAGGCGAACGCGCGTACATAATACATGTACGGTGCATCCGCAGAGCCTTCGAAGAGGCAGACGCGGTACGAGGGGGGGTTAGCGAAGGCCAGACTTACCGGGAAATACGGGCTATTTATCTCCGTATTTTTATTCCGTCCGCGAAGGCGATATTAAATTGCTTCTTCGTAGAAACGCGGGCGGCGAGAGAGGAGCGAGAGCGGAACAGGGTTGCTACTCTCGGTGCGGCCCGCTTTGCCCATCTCCTCGCACCCCCATCCCTCGATCCCACCGGCAACGCAACCCCCTTTCCTTTACCTTTCCCCTTTTGCTTCGACGTTTTTTTTTTTTTTTTCTTATTTTTTCTCTTTTCCTTCCGCCTCATCCTTTCCTTCGGTTGCTACCTATACATATCGCGGAAAGAGATAGATCGAGCGTGCTATCTCTCGACGAGCTGATGCGTTTCAACATTTCTCTCTCGTCGCTGCTCGCATAGTATTTTGCGGCTCCAAACGTCGGGTCGCCGTTCATTGACCATGCTCCCGACCGTTGTCACAGCACCAGTTGATATTATTTTGAAATTCGCGTGGCTTTGGCAAATTTTTCCCTGTACACAACGAATTCACCATTGGTTTTTTCTGAACGCAATAGTTTTCATAAAAAATAAAAAAATTGATAATTTTCGATATTTCTGTTTTTTTTTTGTTGTTTTTGAATGGGCTAGTCTTTGTTAAAAAAGGTGCTTATATATATAACAAATAACAAAACGATTAACTCAACTGATAAAACTAACTAACTGGTTACATTTATTTTTCACACGTAAAAGAATATCATTTTTCGCAACCACTTTTATGACTCTTCCCGCGAAAATTGTTATAAGTAGATAAAGAGTTTTTTCAGATCACATCGGATGTGTAGTGCGCATTATGACTTACGTCACTCTTGTCTATTATTCGAAAACTTTTCGTCGCCCTTTTTCTTCCTCGGCACTTTTTTTGTTCCACTCCCGAGTGAAGAACTTCTCGTTACTATCTTGACCGTCTGCGGAGTTTCTGCGGGTCTCGAGGAAGGGTTTCGCGAATCAGGATGTGCAGACTGTCGAGATCCGAGATCGCGGAACTTCGTTGGGAATTCGCACATACAAGCGCGCCAACTTTTCCATCTCGGCTCCACGCGATCATCGGGCTTTACGCCACAGAATCTACGTACATTCTTGGCAATTCCACAAGCATCCTGCGACGTTGAAGAAGACGTAAATGTACTTGTTAAAGTACCAAATAGAATCGCACGATGTCTGTGACTGTCGCGGAAACGTAACAAGAACTCTACGCCCAGAAAATAAATTTAAACTGAAATTAATTCATTATCAATTTCAACTAAAATAATATTATAACGAAATATAATAAATTTATCGTGAATTCTTTTAATAAATTTCGTAATTTTAACCAGATATACCGATAAAAGCTCAGTGCCCATTTTTAGCGACTAACGAAACTGTAAAAGCTATATCTATTTTTGTGCTTAGAGACGTCTGACATGTCTTGATCAAAAATACGATATTGCTGATATTTCGAGAGTCATACAAAAAAATTATGCCAGCGAAAAAATCATCTGATATGTGTCGAAGATATTCTCTGAAAAGGATTGATTTTGGTGGTTGTGCAGTCCGGGTTCGACTGTGGTGGACCCTGAGTTAAGCAGCGTTGCTTGCTGCTTAACTTAGACGTAAATTGGATGGGTGACCCCGCTTGACTGTGGACCGGCTGGTGCATCAATCAATGAGCGGGAGAAGTCAGTCTTCCCTGAGTCATTGGCGTCTGCACTTAAGTAAATTATTTATATTATTACACCGAGAAATCAGAAGAACAGCCCTTTGTACCAGATACCACAGAATGTAGGTCAATTTAGTGAAGTACAGGTTGTAAATGATAAGACGAAAGGTTGGACGTAAAAAAGATTCATACGTAAAAAACCGAAAAAGGTGCACGTTGAATATTCTGAAAAAGTATTTCAGCATAGAAACCAACACGAACTTTATATAATTTTATATTTATTATGCGTACTTTTTTCTGTAAAGCCATTAAGATTTTTGTGTACCTGCTTGTAAAGATTCAAGCAAACGTGTCGAGTACCAATTAAAAATGCCAAAAGCATCCACGCACAATGAGCCACGCGTTTGGTGTGCACAGTGTTTATGCCCGATTTATGGAAGATAATCCGCTGCGAACCGTTACAAGTGAAGTTGTAGCATATTACTGAGCATAAGTGGCTTTTACAGCGGAGAAAGGAAGACAGCAGCGGAGATATAGCGAGGAAGCGCGAAAGGGGGGTTGGGGGGCGTGGAGCACGGCTGGTGCGGCTGGGTAGTGGTACACCACGATCGTTCGCTGGATTACCCAACTCCGGAAGTCTGTGGGTGCCCCGTGCCCCCTCGCCCCCCAGCGAACCGACTGGAGAGAGCTACTACGGTTTCTACTACGTATACACCATATAGTAATATGCCACGTAAAACCCCTCGACTGTTCCCTTAGCGCAATACTGGCAGATTTACCTTTTCGTCTCCTCGAAGCACGACCTTGAATCTAATCTCCAATTTAGACAAAAAAATATTAACGACCCCTTTTTTCACTTCCATCCAGATTCGCTAAATTTGTAAATATCGACAACGGAATTTAATTTCCTCCGATTAATATGCCAGGTTAATTCCTCGACCGTTCCTTCATCGTAACATTGATATATTTTCCTTGCCATCTCTTCTCTCAAGAGCAACGACCTTTAATCCAATCACCAATTTAGACTAAACGATTTATTGCCTTCCGTACGAATTTGCTGAATTTGCAAGTGTCGAGAAGAAAATCGAATTTTCGATAACTCGATGAAATAGCTATATTTTTAATGTGTCGTCTAGATGTATAAATGTCCGCATTTGACAGTTTTTTTTATTCAGTCGCGATGAAATATTAATTGGACGCATTAAGGTAATACGATTTGCACGTATTTCTGTATTTTCAGGGGGAAGGTTCGTCGTGACGTCGCAGGGTGATCTGCACATAAGGGCAGCGAGAGCCGAGGATGGCAGAGCGACGTATTCGTGTCTCACCCTTCACGCACTTACGGGCGAGCGAAGAAGAAGCGAGCCCGCCACTCTCACCGTAACAGGCGAGCATTTTTCAACCTCAGCGAAATTCACGAATATAGAGAGAAATACAGGAGCATTGTGTTTACGTCCGGAGCGTGAAAAATGAAATTACGTCACGAAATTTCTACAAAAGATAGCCTGCCGCCTTGTTTTCTTTCTTTCTTTCCTATTTACCATTTTCTTGTCTTCCGTCCTGTCACAGAACCAAATGGCTCCATGCCACCGAGATTGATGCAACGCTCGCAGATTGCCATTTCGGCTGAGCGAGGCTCGGACGTTCATCTCACCTGCTCGGCTCAGGGCAGCCCGCCTCCTCAGTTCACATGGTATCGCGATGGGAACGGTAAAGTTTTGTCTCAAGAGTAGAACAATATTTTTGTTTTATGCTCGGCACATTGAAAGAATGAAAAATACCTTTTTTTTGTTCCAGGCCACTCGATACCCGTGGAGTCCTACGGAAATATTCAACTGTGGGGCGACCTCATGCAAATCCGTCGAGTGGACGCTCAAGATGCCGGAAGATATATCTGCCGAGCGACCAATCAGTTTGGAGAACAACGCGCAGAGACCCACTTGTCTGTTACGTCGAAACTCAATGCTCGTATACAGCCGAGATTGCAGGTAATTTGAGGACACCGATCACTCATATCTAATCTTTTTATAATAATGTTTCTATTCAATTTTCAAATAAATACTTGTGCGCTCTAATGGTCTTTCATTACAAACATTTTTTCGTTAATTTCTGAGTGTTTCTTATATGTACAATATTTTTAAATAATGTTGCTTGATATTTTGTTCTTTGTAAAACCATAATTTCAGAGATATTGTGCCTATTTGCCTTTATGCGTCTCTCTGTGCATGTAAAGACGCTTGGTAATATTATCAAGGAAACGTTAAGCGTCTCCATTCACAGTAAAATAGTAATCGTGAAATTCTGCTTGCACAGGTGGTTAATTCAGGCGAATCGGCGACGATGAACTGCACGGTGGAGGGATATCCGGTGGAAAGCGTCGAGTGGCTTCATGACGGAGTTCCTGTTCTGACTGCCCAAGATACCAGGATCAGACTGCTGGCACCTCTGGTCCTGATAGTCGGTTCCGTCGGCCGCAGGGACAAGGGGATGTACCAGTGTTTGGTCAGAAGCGACAAGGAAAACGCCCAAGCAACTGCAGAGCTTAAATTAGGAGGTAATTACTGGAATACCTCAATCCTTGCAAATAGTTTAAAAAAAAGTTTCTCCCGAAATTGATATTACATTGAACTGGAAATAACGTTTTAAAACATTTAACGTTAAAGGTTTTAACGTTTAAAAATTCATTCCCAATTTTCATAAATTTTTGTATACAAACGTTCGCGTCAATTAAATAAAAATAATAATTAAAGATGAAATAAATACAAGCTATTTATTGACTTAATTGCAAAACTAATCCACGATTTTACGATTTCTCTGGACTTCCAGACACTGTGCCAGAATTGCAGTACACATTCATAGAGCAAGCTCTGAGGCCAGGTCCACCCGTGTCTTTGAGATGTTCAGCAACAGGATCCCCTCCACCCTCCTTCACGTGGCTGCTGGATGGGGAATTGCTGAGCGAAATAGCAGCAGGTCACAGGTGAGGGCCTCAGTCTGATGTCCCGATAAATTTTCTGCGTGATGCGTTCACTCGAAAATTCAATTATCCGTTTATTGACAGATATGCGATAGGCCAATACGTCGATCAGTCGGGGGACGTGATAAGCCACTTGAACATAACATCGGCGGGCGCGGAGGATGGCGGTCTCTATGCCTGTGTCGCGAGAAATACTCTGGCTGCCGTTGAGCACAAAGCCAGGCTAAATATCTATGGTAAAAACATTTTTTTAATAACATCAAACAATAATGTCTACATGAAATATTGATTTTTTTACGAACAGATTTATTATCCTTCGTACATTATTCCATGATTTTTATTATTTAGCGACACGCGATATTTTTATTACTATTATTATTTTTTTTTTTTTTTGTTTTTTTTTTAGAAAATCGACGTCTGTGTTTTTTGCATGAGGTAAATAAAAAGCTTTCCAAACATGAGCAAAGCACTTTCTTCACTAATTTATCTTCAAAGTCATGCATTTATTGAGATTTTTTTTCATGTCGACATTTACGCATTTTTTAAAAGTAGAAAACTTGCACTCGACATGTACGCGCAATGCATCATCGAACTGACAATCATTGCGCAATTTTTCGCCAGTCTCGAATTTCCAGGACTACAGAGTCGATTATTTGAATTGATTGACAGGCCCGCCGTACATCAGATCAATAGGTCCAGTACGAGCGATAGCCGGCGTGGATACGACGATAGCTTGCCCGTACTCGGGATACCCGATAACGTCAGTCGAATGGTCGAGGGGTGGTGTTGAACTGCCGCTGGACATGAGACATCGCGTGGATAACGAGGGATACCTGACCATAGCGACGGTTGATCCAAACGACAACGGAACTTACACGTGCACCGTGAGAGCGAGATCGGGCGAGACAGCGAGCAGGGATATAAGACTCACAGTGAGCAGTAAGTCTTGATCGTTCGGGCTGTAACTCAACGCTCTCGAGACTCGGGAACTTTTACTCGCGCGGCGGTGGCGATATTTTCCATCCACCTTGCGAAAAGAAAAGGGGATAAAAAAGAGCCGTTCGACCGCGAAGGAGAAAAAAAGATATATCGTAAATACCGTTTTCTTCAAAGCCCCGTGGGGCTCTTCAATCCCCGCGACCCCAACATCGTCTTCGCCGCGCGCTATACTATCGGTTGCAATACTTTTTCTCCGGACTCTCGAGAATCCTCGAGGATAAACGGATGCCCTAATGTACAGGTGATAAATCAAGGTGGCCGACCGAAAACAGTCGCCGGGACGTGGAAAAACACCTATCGGGGTAGTGAGACACTAGTGGATCAGTTTCGACAACTTCGAAATCTCGTTCGGCGCTCGATGTGTGATTTTTTGTGAAAAAAGAATATCATTAGTTGCAGGAACATTTTTCAAACTGTCGACATTTATTGTTGCAATAAAAAATATATTTCTGGTGATTCAATGAAAACGTCTCGCAGGTCCACCGGTTATGAGTCCCTTCGGATTTCCGCCAAATCTTCAAGAAGGCAGTCGTGCCCAGGTGACCTGCAGCGTCACATCCGGTGATCTGCCGATTTACTTTTCGTGGTTAAAGGACGGGAAACCGTTGCCGTCGTCTCTTCAAGTGAGTGTAAAATTACCACGACCTCTTAAAGTGACTATCGCAAATTTTAACCCTGTTAAATAATCGAAGGAAGAACAGAATTCTCGACGCTTCTCTCGTTTATTCTCGATTTGTATTTCTGAATGAGCGCAGTTTTTTAACTATACTTTTGCTCCAGATCGAAGAACGTGGAGCCGAGTTCTTCAGCGTGCTAGTCTTCAAGGAGCTCCTGTCTCGGCACAGTGGAAAGTACACTTGTGTTGCGACGAACAGCGCAGCGAAGGTGAATCACACGGCGGAACTATTGGTCAAAGTGCCACCCCAGTGGATCTTCGAGCCTCAGGACGTCGCCAGCTTGCTCGGCAATCCATTGAACGTTCACTGTGAGGCAAAGGGCTTCCCGCCGCCCCGCATAACTTGGCTTCGCGGTCGGGGAAGAACTTCCAACGATTATCAACCACTTATCGACGGTCTAGACGGCAGGATAACGATACTTCCGAATGGCTCTTTGTGGACTGCTTCCGCTGGTCCACAGGACGAGGGACATTACCTCTGTCGGGCTAACAATGGCATTGGCTTGGGACTCAGCAAAGTTATCTATGTCTCTGTGAACGGTGCGTATCGAATTTCCATCCAAATGATAATTGCTACTTGTAAACATAACTCTCTATTGCAAACAGGTATCTTGAATACCCTAATATAGATAATTTCAAATAGAGATGGAATAAAGAGAAATTAAATTACTTTTATACCAGATTTTCGGAATTCACTTAATTTAATATTGACTCTTTGTCCATCGAAATATTTTGTACTGTCACGCAACGTACTGCAATTTGTGATAAATTATTTTTTGTGTAAGGAACAAAAAGTCGTTTATCATTTTTGTGTCAAGTTCGTTCGAAAAAAAAATGCTTGCATCTGCAAAATATAGATGCTTTAATGTTTTTGGGTTAAAAATTACAACATCCAAGTCCCCATGTTTCTGCTTTGTCTACAAAAATGCTATTCTCGTTTTTGTTATGTAGAGCCGGCGCGATTCGAGTTTCAAAGCAAAAACGTGACGATAAGGAGAGGCGAGTCGGTGACTCTGGACTGCATCGTGATAGGTGACAATCCAATCGAGGTTCAGTGGATGCACAACAACGATCGTCTGGACACCAATGCGCACAGACTGAGCATCAGCCAAGTGAAGACTGACAACGGGCTGAAGTCTCAATTATCAATCGGTAGCAGTGACAGACAAGATTCCGGGACGTATAGATGTACGGCTGACAATGCATTCGGAAGAAGCGAGCACCTGGTTTATTTAGCTGTTCAAGGTACGCGACTTTCGAAGTTCCTCACGTTTACACAGAATCTTTCGAATTTGTGGCAGTAATTTCCATGTTTTTTCCATTAACTTCTACAGAAAGACCCGATCCTCCCACTGCGCTGGAAGTCATCGAGATCGGCTCCAGATCGATAAGACTCTCTTGGCGAAGATCCTTCGATGGAAACAGTCCGATAAGAAATTACGTTATTCAGTATCGAGCCTTGACGCACGGTATGGTAGATGAGTGGGATCTCACAAAGACTCACAACGTCACATTCACCCCGGGAAGCGCGGGTCTTGCTGCCTCAGCGAATCCAACATCCAATGGTTTGTTTTTTCGTCTAACTTTGTCTATATAAATTTCTATATTCTCGAGTACTCATTGCATTCATGTATTTCAGTACTACCTCGCTACGATTCTGGCAGCGACGATCAAGAAATTGCTCTCGTGGCTGGATTGCATCCAGCTGTTACTTATACCTTTCGCGTTTTCGCTATAAACTCGATAGACTCGAGCGAACCAACGGATCCGGTAGTAGCCAAGACGCAGGAAGAAGGTACATAAATAGGACTCTGTTGATAGTAAAAATGTAGTAAAGGAAAATAAGACTCAATTCTTATCCAATCAATTCTTATTAACCAGTTTTTTCTCCAACAAGGAGAGGCTGAAGCATTAAAAATTCTACAGAGCTTCAAGAAGAAATGATAATTGATTACATTTTTCAGCGCCAACGGAACCACCGCAAAACGTGAAAGTCCAGTCTGCCGGGCCTGGCGAACTAATTGTTCACTGGCAGGTAAGCAACAGTTTAATGTTCCCCTCGACGGATCTTTAATTCTAAAGATTAATGCACCGCGTAACTATTTATCAGGCACCGCCGAAGGAATCGTGCAACGGCGATCTTCTGGGCTACATCGTGACATGGTCGGAGTATTCATCCTCGACATCCGCAGGGGTGAATCAGAGCAAGAGCCTCACTGTTAACGGCTGGGCAACCACCAAAGTCCAACTGACGGGTCTCAGAAAATTCACTAAATACGACATATCGATCAGAGCGTTCAATAGCATCGCGAGCGGACCGGCGAGTCCCTCGGTCGTTGGTACGACGCAGGAAGGAGGTAATGTAACATTTACACATTATTAACGTTACATGTGAGGCTTGAGTATGTAACGTCAATCTTGCTTTAATTCAGTCCCTGAGGCGCCTCCAACACAAGTGACCTGTACTCCGCTCTCGTCGCAAAGCGTCAAAGTGTCTTGGAGTGCGCCGGCGGCACATCTTCACGGTGGAATAATTCAGGGATACAAAGTCTCCTACAGACCGGTACCCACGGATAACAGTACGTAATCTCAGAACGAAAATGATCCAAACGCACGGAAACATCCTTGACATTAATCGACTTTAATGGTGTTTACCAGGCTAATCACACGCGCTGGCGCGCGTGCCTAAAAAACTTGCCAAAATCGATCTCAGAAATTTGTTGTTTTCACAATATCGACTTTTAACCTATACCATCATTCTCAAGTCACATATTCTACTCCCGAAAACGCTGGTTACTAACCTTTTTAAACTGATTTTGAAAAAAAAAATGCTGGCGACGATCTTTCTGTCAGAAATCGTAGATCCGGCTCCGGACCGAAAATCGCCAAAATCGACCGCGGAAATTTTTATTTCAAAATATCACCTATAATAGGTTAATCAATTTTGCGCTGCTGCGCTCTTATAAAGCTTTAAAAGGTTACGGGTGCTGCCCCGCCTGTCGTCTTATGAAATTTTTCAAATTTGACACCAAACTGATTGTTTATCACGAACTTTCCTGGCAACCAATCACAGCTCTAATAGTATGCTAACAATGCTTTCCGTTACTCATGAACTTTTTAAAAGAGGGTTTTATTTTTTAGTGGAAATATCGACAGTGGGCGACGTTAAAAGAATATCCAACGAAGAAACATTCTTGCACACGCTGTACAAGTACACAAATTATTCGATCAGAGTATTGGCATACACCGGTGCGGGTGACGGAGTTTTGAGTCCTCCTATTTTCTGTACCACTGAGGAAGACGGTAAGCCATTTTTTCGCCTATAATTGTAGACTAAAGTTATTGACGATCTTCTCATTTTCTTCGCAGTTCCTGGTCCTCCGGCAGGCATCAAGGCTCTGGCGCTAACCGCCGATAGTATATTGGTATCGTGGCTCCCGCCTTTGCAACCAAACGGTCAAGTATCTCAGTACACGGTTTACAGCAAAGAGGCCGGAGCAAGCAGACACAACACCCACACAATGCACGAACCGCCTCTGCTGCCTACGGACACTTTGACGATGGAACTTCGCGGATTGACGGAGCGACAGCTTTATGAATTTTGGGTTTCTGCGACAACGGGACTTGGGGAAGGTGAACCCACCACCATTGTCACTCAGACGACAAATACCAGAGGTACGAAATCTGCAAAAAATAAGAATGCACTTAATTAATGCAAGCCAATTTAGGACACAAAGAAATTTGATAAAATTTCACTCGCAGCTCCAGCGAGAGTCGCCTCGTTTTCTCAGCTTCTACGAAGAGCCGTGAAGTCTTCGGTGACTCTGTCGTGTCTGGTAGTTGGGAATCCAACACCGCGGCCGATCTGGACTCACAGGAACAGTCAAATATCTACGGGGCGACATTATGAAGTTACTACGGACGGTCATCTCAATATTCACGGTAAATTTAATCACCGACAAAATTGCCGGTTATTATGTAAAATGTGTTTCGAACCTCTTTCACATTGATCACGTTTTACCAGGACTGGAGCAATCAATCGCCGGAAATTACACGTGCTCGGCCAGCAATCTCTTCGGCGATGATTCCATAACGTATACCCTGGTTGTGGTGATGCCTCCGCGAGCTCCCGTCCTTGAGCTCCAATACACTACGACTCACAGCATCAAGTTTCGCTGGAATCATCCGGACAACGGCGGAGCAACGATTCAGGGCTACGTCCTCAGCTACAAAAAGGACCAGGGGGGTTGGGAGGAAATAGCTCTGTCGCCTGAGCAAACGGAATTTACTCTGAGTGGACTCAAGTGCGGATCTTCGTATCTCGCTCATCTCACTGCTCACAATCGGGTCGGGACTGGTGATCCCAGTTCGTTGATCAGCGCTCTTACCAAGGGAACTGGTAGGTTTTTTTTTTCAAAATCAAAAACGTCGAATTGTTTTATTATCAGTAAATTTTACGTCAGACTTATAATAACGTCGAATGGATTTACTATCAGTAAACCTTTTCGTCAGACTTGTAACAATATTTGTAACATATACTTTTCAGCGCCACCTCTGCCCAAAGAGCGCGAAATAATTGCCGCGAATTCGACGTCCGTCCGTTTGAATCTGTTGTCGTGGCCAAACGGCGGCTGCCCGATACAGTACTACACAGTGGAGTACAGAAGAAGAATAAACACCGAGCCATGGATTCTAGTGGCAAGCAAAGCGACGGAAAATCTGATAATTCGAGACCTGAAGCCAGCGGCTTGGTACAGTCTGCGCCTAACGGCTCACAACGACGCAGGTGCGACACAGACGAAAATGGAATTCGCCACGACGACTCTGAGCGGAATAAGCATAGGTCCTCCGAATGATTTGATAATGGACGACGACACGGTTAAACCTCCGCCAAATCACAAAGTTCTCTACGTAATCGTTCCTCTGGCTTGCGCTATACTTCTAATCCTGTCGGCTGTGATAATCGGCTACGTGATGCTCAAACGGAACACGAGAACGAGCTACCTCGGCGAGATTATGCCGGGACAACAACAGCAACCGGGCCTCGGGATCGGCCAACAAGCCCAACATCAGTCGCATCACCACATGTCGAGCTGCATGTCGACCGTTCAACTCAAGTCGACGGCCGAGCGCGACAACAGGAGGAACCATCAGGTATACACGAGCTCGCCCGTCAAGCAGGACAATCACAAGTCCAACGATCATGGCTCGGAGATGTACGAAATCAGTCCATACGCGACCTTCAGCGTACCCGGACGAGAGAACCGTTCGGTGACCACCGCGACTCTCGACTATACGATGCAATTCAAGACCTTCGGGCATCTGGAGAACGAGGACATCAATACAATAGACTACGAGAGATCGAGCGTCGATTTTGAAAGGTATTGTTCTTTGATTATGAACCAAAGAATTGACGGTTTTTAGTTGAGTTTAAGTAAATCGCTGGCTTTAAGTCGACTTCAGCAGCGATGATAATTGAAATACCAACTAAAAATTAAACAAAATTGTCACTAAACAACGCACAGGTCGAAAACTCCCAGGTGGCACAAGCAGCGTTACTTTCCAAGCATCGCCGAGGCGGAAAGCAAGATGCGCTCGAGTCGTCAGGGCTCCGGAAGCGACACGTCCGGGAGCCCTTGCGGCGAGTGCGCTGGGCCGAGTTATAGAGTTCCGGTTAAGCCTTGTAGAGGTAAGAAAACGCAGAACCGTCAGCTGAAAAACTGCAGGACAATATTAATAATTAAAGCACTTTCAATCCATCCGCTTATTTTTTTCCGTATACACCGCTTACTTTTTTTTCGTAAAAGATACGGATTGGAATCTGCTTTATATTTTTTTATCGAATCCTATAAAAACATGTTGAAAATTGTTTCGCAGACGTTTTTTCGCGCGGCGTCGAGTCTAGTACCGAGTCCAACAACGAGGGTTCACCGTCGCTTGGCAGGCGGCGCAGTCGACAGCCGAGCCGGTCCACTCGCAGGTAGCCAAGGTTTGTCTGTTTCCAAATAGCACTCAGACCCGATACGTTTCTTTTTATTCCTCCAATTATCATCTATCAAATCTTCTTAAATATCTCTCAAAATTTTATCTTTGTTATTCCCGAACGTGAAAGTGATTGTCGTCCAAGGACGGAAAATTGAGAATTTGTCTGGTATATGGATGTTTTCAATGCTCTGTGCGCAGTTCGGTGGAGGACATGACGCTTTTGCCACCGAGCGGATTCAGCGACAGCCGAGAATTGAGCGAAGCGGAGTGCGATCGTGATCGCGATCGTGACAGCAGGGATTGGCAGGGCTTGTCCATTGCAACTCGTCACGGCGGCAGCCTTGGCAGACTTCCCATTGAAGCTGTCGAGACAATGCTCGCGAGGTATAATTATTATAGCTGTATCAGTTTATTGTTCGATCATTGGATAATCCGCATTACATTTTTTATCTCCGATCGTGAATCACACATTTCGAGAAGAACGATAGGAATATGAACTGCTTATAATATATGTTGATCTGTACCGAGCATTTCTTCAAAACTACCTACTTCATTTGTCGCTTCAAACTGATTTTGCACAATTTACTTTCTCAATGAAAAAGCAAAATTCACTTTATAGTGAAAAAAACGACTGATGTTCAACAAAAACAAACTTCGATTTTTAATATGCTGCACAAAAAAGAAAACATGTTTGAATTGAAAATTGTAAATCGTAGGTGAATCAAAAGAACGTATAAATTAGTAACTACCTGCCGCAGGTACCAGCAGCGGAAGGAGCAGGAGCGACAAGAGTTCACAATTCACGTATGATCGTGAGTAGCGGACAGACCTGATGGACGAGAGTAGTACCAATGAAGAGCAGGAATCTAAGCGGGTCTCAGAAGACTGCCAAGTTACCGTCGACGAAAAGATATATTAATATCACTGGTGAAGCTGCGCGGGCAATTAGCTGAACGTAACATAGCGAAGAGCTGTAGGATAGTCAGTATCGATGGAATTAGTGTAATACGAAACCACGCGATAACTCGCCCCTTGCAGCACAAGAACTGCATGGGTGTTGCGCCAACATTCGCGGCTGTTACGCGATGGTAAATGTTTCATGGTCGATGGCTCTAGCGCCATTTCCGCTTCGCCGCGTCGTCTCGATTTAAGAGAAAAAAAAATTGAACGAGTCGTCTGTAAATATCTGTTTAGTATAATACGACGCGAAAGGTACGCGACACCGCTTCGCCGATTCTCGAGGACCCTTCTTCGTTGTCGCAAAGTGTCTCGGCGCTTAGATACAAAACAAATACCAATTATTTGCGACGGGAGGAAGGGGAAACCGCCGGGTGGCCAAATTATAGATTAAACAAACAATAAAAAAGCAGTCAATGGACGAGAATAATCGATCGATGAAAGTAAGGTTCTAATTGTTTAAAGAATTTGTAGGTAGTCGCTGAGCGGGTCGTCCAGTCGACCAGGACACCGGCTCATCGGGCATATAAGACTTCACGGGAAAAATGGGAGGTGATGAGCGGATGAAAGTTCGAGCGAGGAAGTCGATCGATATTTGTCGCCGCGTTTCGCAGGGAAAACAATGATAAACGCAAGAACGTTCTGGACGCCGAAACGCGAACGGTTCATCGGCACCTTTCCGCATCCCGTAATCCTATATTCGCGCGAGTTTTGCTCCCGAATTACTGCCAATATACTTACGAATCTTAAGTAAATAAATAACTAAATAAAAGAAAATCCATTCGTTCCACAACTGCGTGAAAGAACTGTACGAGCATATAGCTCCAGGAAATCGAGTTTCGTCAAACGAAACCGTTCCGACCATTACCATTAGTTATCATTGAGTATCATTAATATCGAATATGATTGTTATATTGTTTGTTATTACCGTTCTGCGGCGATCATCACCGCGAGTCGCATTCAGTCAACACTACAACGTTTTCCTATCACGATTTATACCGATACGTAACGCGCCGTATGTAACGGATGAAGCAACAAGAACAACAACAACATACACGTATAGGAATTAATATTATACGATATGTTCCGTTTGAGTACTTTGATATGAATGGTAGAAAAGAAATATCTTGTTGTACAAAATGATTTTAAAATGAATCTTTTGAAAGTTTACTGATCACTCGATGTTTTTCTTTATTCTTCGGCAAACGCTGGTCCTACCCTCATATTTTATTCCCGTTGTCCGTCGGATGTTATCAATCCACTTCTCGGGCTTACTAATGAATGACCGAATAGCGAAATAGTTACAAATAAAAATAAATAAATAACAAAAAGATGTATGAGTTCTTAACAAAGTATATTTGAATAAATTTAACTAAACAGGCACGAGTGAAATTCGTGGGTGTAGAGGATGTAAACCATATCTTTTAGCTTGTACTCACCGTAGAAGTCTCTCATTGTCCATTGACTACTTGTTTTCTCGCCGGAATTACCGCCAACACTACCCGTCTTCACACCCGAAATCGCTCAAGGATTCGGAGAAAAGGAGACCCCACTACTTTTTTTCCTAAACACCTTAAGATCCACCTTAAAATATACATTTATTTTGTATGATTCATCGATTACATACAATTGCCAGTACTTGAATGAGGTCTTAATACTAACGTTAAACACACATTCACTCGCAACAAGAATTTCTCACAATTCATCTAGTAATGACTTACAAAAAGAAAATCCGCTCGCACTCCGGTGCTGCTACGACGTGTTTCCCTTCGTCGGGGTTACATGATCCGCGAGGTTCTCTCCGGCCACGAAACCTTTCCCGCTCGCGCAGCTCGCAAAAACCTCGCCCTCCGACAATTATTTCCAGCCTTAAAATATACATTTATTCGTACGAGTATAGCAGATTTACGGCAAACGCGACACACTGTTTACTTCCAGTAGTGGCCTCCTCCGTCAATTCAAAGAGTTAACTCACTTTCGCAACTTCTGCGCGGTCGGCATCGTTCCCTTACGACGCAACGAAGAAAGTATAGCCTCGAGTGAGGATAGTCGAGAAGTTTTTATTTTGTGTTCAACGACGCGGGCCTCGAGCCTCGGGGTAAGTATCGGAGATTAGTAGCCCCTCGGACGAACGCGAGCACAAATATGATGTGCGATGTTCGCGTAACGTGTGACACGGAAGAATTTACAATGGCGCGATGGGCCGAGCTTTTGCGATAGAAAAATGCTCCGAGGGACGAAAATATCACTGAAAACTGTCGACAAAATGTCACTGCTTTTGCCTAGTCGCCAATGACCTTCGACCGGCAACGGATAATTTTTCTTCGCGAAACACGAGACCACGCCCCGTACCGACGGGCGAAAACGGCCGGTCGTCGTGTACACGAGAAACGGTGACTTATTTTTTCTTCTATGTACAAATTTAACTTAGGCTCCGCGTCTCCATTTCTCGCCGTTGCTGAATTTCGTCATCTCGCGGCCGCTCACGCCGCAGGTGCCGATGCCAACGCGACCGTTGACGTTCTCGGGTGTCGCGAATATACTCTTTTTCACGACGCCCTTTTTCGCCGACTGCAGGGGAAAAAAAACGAACGATTAACGCGTATTGCTCAGAAGTTTCGGATGAATTGGAATTTTTTACGCACCTTCGAGTTGAAAGCTATCCACTTGTTCTTCTCTTGCTCGCGCTCCTCCTCGAGCTCCTTGAAACGCTGGAGCTTTTTTTGTTTCTTTTTCTTGAGGTACTCGCGCTGCTTGTTAGGGTCCGCGCCCGCCACCGCCGCTGCTTGCATTTTTCTGCGAAAGAACAACACTATGATGCCTGTAGAGAGTCGTTTATAATGACGTGCATTTGATTCACGACGTTTGCTTCCACAGGGTTATCGGTACTCGGAGATAAATCGTTTTACTAACTAATGTGCACTCGACGAAGATTAATCAAAGTACGAAGAACAATCAAAGTTCAAACATTATTTTAATACGCCGTGCAATATTTTCTTATCCCGTTTTAAGAGAATTTCACCCAAATCAGCTTGGAATATTTAAACCAGTTTTCAAGAAGACAAATTTTTCATGACTGAGACACGTTTTTCGGCAAAATGTAATTGATAATTTTCTTTTTTTAACTTAGATGTTTCTGAATAATAAAAATAACTACTACGAAATTAATATTGAACACGAGTTGATCATAAAACTCACTGAACTACAAATCAATCAGGAGATTAACGTTTTTTAAAATGAATAACAGTCCTGAATATTTCGTGTCGCCGTAACTTAAAGCTAGCACATCGCTTTACCTTCTTCTGCGTTTCATTGATGGGGGATGAATACGGAATTGGGTACATAACGCAGGCGGCAGAAACAATTTTCGGCGAGAATTTCAGGCAAATAAGAGAAACATGGGAAAAATGAGGATTAATTGTTGGACTTAGGAGCATCATCGTCGTATTGCCTAGCTTAAGATATTCGATGTGGACGAATAGTCGCTAACAGACTTACTTCGATTTCTGATCCGCCCAGTCTGATGCTGGCCTCTTCGCCGCCGATTTCAGCTGACTTAGCATAGTTACGTCGGTGTTTTTATACTCATCAAAGGTCACGTGAACTACTCCATCCTCGCCGATTGTGTCTATCGTTGCCTCGTAGTATCTAAACAACGGAAATATATCTTTGTCAAAATGATCAGAATTCCAAGGGTGTTGCTATAAAAATAACTGCTAAATCATCACAGAGACTACAGTGACAAAAAGAGTAAAGGAGTGCATAAATAACATATAGTGAAAAAATACAAAAGTACAGCAAATAAATGTAAATAAATTTGAATCTTGAAGAGGATCTGATACAAACAAATGACATCATATTTATCATTTTTTAATAATATTATTGCAATAATTGTGGTAATTGTATCTTGCGATATCCTATGGTAAGTGGGTTTAAACCTTGTTAACAAATAAATAAATAAATAAAGTCTCTCTAAAAATTGTTTCAAGTATTTGTTCTTCAAAGCTTTTTGTTTTCCAGTTTCCCTATTTGTATCCTTATGCAAATAGCCTCAATCTATACACTGATAAAAATACTTAGTATGAGCTTCCATTAGCGGTAAAGGAAACTTTTTTAAACAGACTGGTATTTTCAACTTAATACACAAGTGAGACATCAAATTAAAGCAATTTTGACTAAACCCTATGATAATTAGGAAGTTTAATATATAAATTTGTAATTTTGTAACACTCATATTCTAAATTCAATATATTAGCTACCTAATTAAACTTCAGGTAATTATTATTTGCAAAAATTTTGTACAGTATACTCACTTGTTATCCTCGCTCCATGGTGCCATACACTGGTCGCCGACTTTCCACTTGTTAGTGAGAACGGCAAGAAGAATCGGATCCTTGGCATCCATGCCATTCGCCTGCTTCTTCTCTTGTTGCTGCGACTTGATGAGGTCATGTGTAAGCTCGATAACTTCCTCGAGATCAATTTTTAATTTCAGCAATTCCTCGTTACTGGGGTCAGTTGTGAGAGCAGCTTCCACCTAAATTACCATAATTCATTAAAATTCATTTGTGTCCAGTGTTAGAAAGAGAAACAAAATAACGCTCTTTGAGATGTGTGTCAAACCACGAACTATGTACCGACGAAATTTCGTTCCCAAGGGCCAAGAGTCAAGGTTATAAAAAGACGAGAAATTGTGCCGTACCTGCTGGAGCTGGAGCTTGTAATTCTGCAGCTCGTCCATCGTGAGTCTACGATTCGGGTCCTCGAGCGTAAAAACGAAACACTGATTTTCGTCGTGGTAACGAGAAATGCTTCGGAAAGACAACACGTACGTCCCGTTCTAGGCACTATACCAACACGCACACACAACTCGCACCACACAAAATGGATTGTTCACGTTCACCCACACAAGTACGAGGAACCACAAGGAACTGACGCGATATGCAAAAAGGTGGGGGAGGTGGCAAATGCGAAAACACAGAACGCACAGAACTAGTGAATAACGAGAAGGCTCGCGACGAAGCCTAGAGCGTCTACGTAGTTCGCAATAATGACGTTTTCGTAGAGATGGCGCGTTATTGGCCCTCTGCTGGACGAAATTGTAAAGGACTTTGTTGCTTCGACATTTCAAATTGGTGCTAGCATTTCAAGATATTATTATTGTAACACTCGATGCTAAACACAATCGATGAAACGTCTGCATAATATTTTGTAAGAATCGATTTCGTCAATTTTATGCTGAATGACTCTGGCTCAAAATGTCTGTCGAGGATGAAGTCTGGACACCGCAGATTACGCGTACAACATTATGATATAAAAAATAGTTCTTGTTAAGATAGTTAAAATCGTGTATATTAAAGGTGAATGTCCATCCCATATACACAATACATATTTGAAAAACTAATACCATACGTGAATTATTTCTATAGAAAATTGTAGATGTATCTTTCTAGAATTAAAAAAATGTATGTTCTAAATATTCGCATGTTTTCGCATATTGTACACAATATGCGGACTTGAGGTCAGAAGCATCGTGTTACGTATACCTTATACATATATGATACATAAAACCGCGATGCGTGTACAACCCGATCACTTTTGTGTAGAAACACCTTTGCAAAATTGACAGTAGCCTCTCCATAAGTGTCTACTTTGCTAATTGGAGCGTGGCTGTGTTTTTACGAGGACTGACCGTCAATATCTTCCTCTCGTGTATCAACAAGTGTAGATAATAATTCGTAGATAGTCTGATTGAATCGTTAATTGCATTTCTTCGACAAAAAAATTAAGTAAAAGGTGCAATTACGGAGAAGCTACTGTACATTCTTAGAGCCGATAATGCAGACCTCTGACATTATCGTGTGCTTCACAGTTCTCTGAAACGACGGCCTTGACAACAGTTGTTTTACAGCAGTATTAAGCCGTCATATACGTCGAGCGGTTCTGTCACAATTGCATTCATCAAACAGACGTAATAAGTGGAAGATCCATTATCTCAAATTAGCCGCACCCGATAGTCGCCCGAATTTCAGCCATGGCTTATCCCGTAATTATCGCACCTTGTTTTATTTCATCGCTTTTTACGTTGAGGTTATCTTTTTCGGCACCCGTAAACAACAGCGGTTTTGCTTTCCCTTTTTGTTTTCGTTATTTTAACGACTTTAGAACGTTGGACATCCACAGAACCTGATGTACGGCTCGTCGGGAGATCAACTACAAGTCAGTCCAGAAGTTCAGCAATGGTTCGCCTCTGTCGACAGAGACGGAAGTGGAAAGATTTCTGCCACTGAACTGAAAGCCGCCCTTGCCAACGGACAGGGTGGAACTTTTTCCGATACTGCCTGCAAACTCATGATTGGTATGCATTTTATATTGGCAAATAAAATCAATTTGAGCGGTAGAATCACTAGTTATGATCTTAGTAATCAGCCCTTATTTGAATATTCATAAAACAATTATATTCCCACAAGCAATTCATGTACGGCACAGGCCTTGGGTGATATGACAATTATGGCATATAATTTGGTTTACTCAGAGCTGGTCCATATTTTAGAGAATAGTGAATACAGTTTTATATTGTCTGGCCATGCAACAGTGGCACTGGATTTGCTTATTCTAGAAAAGTGAATCATCTGTCAGTCTATCGAATTACAGTTTTGATACTGACCAGACCTGTTGGGGGAACTCGTCAAATAGACTTGATTCTAGACAGGCAACTGGGGCCAGTGGGCCATGTCTTTTCGCAGAAAATCTACATTTCTAGAGATGAGATTTTTATAATTAGTTGCGATAGCAATTTGTAAGCATCTAAGTCTTTAAATGATATAGAACATATGAATTCTGTGGACTTTAATAATACAATTTTTAATCGAATTAAATGGAAATTAGTATTAGATGTGATAATATAAAAGATTTGGAGATTTATTTATTGATTATGATCACATGAGAGTGGGGAATTTGAGCTTCAAAAACATCAGAGTCAAAGACGTTACTTTTCTTAATACAGTATACAGTTTGTACATCAAGTTTCCTTTATTTTTATGATTTTGAATTTCCTGAATCTAGTTAAGAAGCTAAAATTACTGAAAATGATACAATTTATAAGAACAGAGAATTTCTGTGTAAATTTCAGGTATGTTTGACAAGGAAAAAACCGGAACGATAGATTTACCCGAGTTCCAAGCGCTCTATAATTACATAAACTCTTGGCTGGGCGTCTTCAGAGGATTCGATCACGATCAGTCGGGAAGTATTCAAGAGAGCGAACTCTACTCGGCACTAACGCAAATGGGCTACAGATTCAGTCCAGAATTTATTAAGTACCTGATACAGAAGAGTGACTTTAATCACACGGACAGCATCACTGTAGACCAGTTCATTGTGCTTTGCGTTCAGATTCAAAGGTTTACCGAGGCATTTCGAACTAAAGACACCGACCAAACGGGAACAATTACCATAAGCTTTGAGGATTTTCTCTCAATTGCTCTGAGTTGCAGCGTCTAATTACTCCGGTTTTTATCAACTTCCATGAAATTATTTACCGGTGCATCTGAGATGGCTTTGAACATTTTTAATTACACGACGGATAGTATTAATAGACGATCTAATTATTTTTATACACACAGGTAGAAGGCTAGTACACTAGGTTTTAAAATGCGTCACGCATGTGTTATTGCAGCTGTTAAAATAATTGTATATCTTTTTACGTTCATCCTCCGAAAAATGCACCAGATTAGACCCGTCGAAAATTTACGAAATATTATATGCTGAAATAAATTATATTTGTAATAAATCACTGCAAGGCTTGCCACGCATCCGAGAAATGTCTAATTAAATAAATTGAAATTTTATCAGATATATATTTGTTCGATGCCACGACCTGAAGAACAAAAAAACAAACATTTGTTCATTCATGTTTTTTTTTTTACAATTAGAACCATTTTAAATAGTCAGCGACCTGAAACTGCCGCAAATCGTAATTCGATTTGTTCAAAATAAATGATTATCATTATACAAAACGCAGAGGTTGTCACGTATGGAGTTAACTTTTTACGAAATAACCTTTTTTACTTGAATAAAAATATTCTATCGCGAAATGGCTGCGTACAGTGACCAAAAAAATGCAGAACGGTCGCACGTATCCAGTTTTCTTCATCGTGACGGGACAAAATTGAAGGAAGCAACTAGTGCAACCGATGGTGAAATACATTCGGAAAACACTCGTTTAAAAAAATTCCAGGAGCAGCTGCAGCCAGACAAAGTTTCAGAAAACATATCAATAAACGTGCAATTAGTGGCAGATGACGGTATCAGCCCTACCGCTCCGATAAATGTGATAGTAAAAGTACCGAGTGCCGTAATCAACATTTTCCGTAGCAAGATAACCGACAGCTTTTCAAAAACTTCTTGTACTTCAAGTGAACGAAAAACAGCGAAAGTACGAATGAAAACGCGAATGCTTAGGACGATCCGAAAGATCCTCAAAAGCAGGACTTCGGAGATTGAAAAAACTTCCGACGAATCTGTAAGTAGAACAGTTAGTTCCTACGTGTCTGAAGATACCTCCGCCGTTTCCGTCGCGGAAAAAGATCAAATAATTCACGAAGAAACAACTACAAGAGCTACGGAAAAATTACAATCTACCGAAGAGAAACACAAATTTATTTTGCCAATTCAATGTGGTATAAACGACAAGATTTACGTAGTGGTCCATCCGGGTACCGTCGAATCCAAAGTATCGATACCTTCGAAGTCAACACTGGAAAACATTAATGGCAATTCCGTCGGGGAATCCACAGAATCTGTATACTCATATGAAAATAAACGGGACCAAATTCCCATGAAGGCGAAGGTCATGGAAACCCCTTTGATGCCGCGACGCAAAGAAGAAATGACGCATGATAAAAATCGAAGAAGGGTCAACGATAATTTGCGATCAAAGGAGCTGCTGGAAATGTTTGTCAGCAATCTACAGAGTCCAGCCGAACTGAATGTACTTCCAAAGCGTCAGCTATCAAAGATAAGCTTCTGCAGTTCCATCGAGAGCGATCATTACGAAGACGATCGTCCGGTGAAGCTCAGTCCTGATGAAATATGTCCGAATAAAACGAACGTCAATCGCGCTAGTGTGATAAAAGACTCTTGGAATTCTCCAGGGCGACGTTCGTCCACCCGGACGAGCGAGAGATGGTCCGATACTGCAAACTTCAAGCTCGACAAACCGGATGCTAAAAAGGAAAAGATGAAAATGCAGCCTGACAAGATTGAAGATATTAATAAAGAACAACGAGAACTCGTTGAGGCTGTGGTTCGATGGTGGGGTCCGCGAATTAGCTATGCCACCACACCTTCTACTAATGGGGAACTTTCTTCTTACTCAACAACCATGGATGATCTATCGTAATTGCTGAGTAGAAATGAATAATAAATATTACTTATTAATTCCTTAATTAAAAGCGTATTTTTATTTCTCAAGCTTCGGCCGCATTCGCTTCTGAAATTTTATTTTCTATACCTTCGAGGTATTGTATTTTTTTACTTTTTTTTTACTTTAATTTTTTCTTCTTTTTTTAAATAGCTTCTCGTTAATAATTATTGAAGAATTATTGAATTACGATAATTAATCATTTTTGAAATTCATGAAAACGTGGATCGTGTTACACAATATTTCACAAACTTCCGCTCTCAAATTTTAGACAATCTCCGTACAATCGCGTCGTAGTTTAAATAGATACCTATCAGTGCGAGCGGCAAATGTTTCCATCAAAATTATACCCATCGACGTGACGCAGTATCGACAACAGGTCCACGGCCTTTGACCCTAGATCCGATCTCGAAAAAAAAACGTAGAAACGAAAGCTGAACATAGAGAGAGGTATTTGGAAAACTCCGCGAGGTACTCGAATATCTCCAGTGGATATGTACCTGGCGGGTCTTGTCGCAGCGCGAGATGTTCAACGGTCTCCCGGCATTGAAAAGGGGAGAATAGCTTCGAGATTCTGGTGCGCGGCTATTGAGGATAGAAGGGGAAAGCAGAGTACGCTGCGGAAAGGCAGAGCAGCCGGTGCCAGAGTGGAGCAGCGGCCACAGCAGCCAGCGGAAGCCTCTAAGCGACGTATATGCTGTCGCATAGGCGCAGCGCGTTTTTTTCCTCACAAATAGCACAGCGCTGAATCTAGCCGAGCGCGCTCGAACGAAGCTACGCTGATGCCACCGCTAGGTACGAACACACACTGCCCGCGAGGGATCTCCTGAGGGCTTCGACCACTGTACACGGATGTTACTCGCTCGTGCGGTCCGCGACGACCACTCGGTACACATCGCGAACTCTGCGTTCTGACCCACTTCGGCGGCTCGGCGACACGCTGGTATCAAAACTTCGCAGCGTTTGCAACTAAATCGAAGAAAAACGAGCGTTCCAAACTCAACTTCTTCGAAAACCCGAATCTTTTTTTACATTTTTACCGACAATGAGTATTGATGACAGTGACTGCATAAAAGGCGTTTTTAAATTATGTCATAAACAGACTTGTATCGTGGCAGATGTTTAAGAAGATTTTTAAATAAAATATTGATATCGTTGGCTAGCAAACATCTTGCATCAGTGATTACTCGATTGAAGATATAACGGTGTCGACAAACAGCGGGGAAACTCTTATTGCGACTATTGTCGATGTGATAAAAATGTTGATATCGAATCAACGGTGAATGAACTGTTATTGCTGTTGTTTAGACGATAAATCAGTGTCAAGTGGTGTTTGACGATGCGACAAACGAAATATGGTAAAAAGTCGTGCGCCTTGGAGGGAGATCTGTGATAACGCGAGCGCTTCAGCAGGTACACGATAAATATTGCGCGCTGCCGGACGATGTTTCCAGTCGCGAAACGTCGCACAAATCACCGCATGCCGACTCCGACAAGCAGCACAGTCCCGGCGTGATATAAAATATGGGTAACTCCGCGCCGTCGTCTGTGATTACTTGGAATTCGAGTGCATAGATTCACGTGCCAATTTCGCTGAAGTCAAATTCTCGCGGGTCCCCCTCGCTTGTGTGTAAATAAGGCAAAGCCGCAGCTTCCGCAACGGTGCACTTTGCTCCGCGAAAACCGGCCGATCAGATCGCAGTGCGCGGGAGAGGAGAAGTGGCAGTCGTGAAGTTCGTGAGAATCTGGAAGTCAAAACATATTGAGTTATCTTTAAATGACTTCAAAGTCCTCAGTACATAACGGATGGTAAAATGAGCATAACGAGTCTCCTAATTAAGTAATATCTCGATGATCAGCCATCGATAATAATTCCTCGGATAAAGGACGCAAAAAAATCCTGTTTTTTTTCTTCCATCAAGCAAAACAATTACAACTGCCCCAATTTATCGCGTATTCCGGTTCGCAACAAACGCATGATAAAGCTATCAGCGCGGGCGAAATAAAAAAGGACGTATCCACGCAATTGCAAAATGATTCCAACTTGTTGAACACATTTCGATCCAAGGAGCCCATAACGAGCCTAATTATCGAATTCCCCGATCGGTCATCGGTAATAACTCCTCAGAGCCACGAGAGAAAAAAGAAGAATTGTCTTCCCATCGAGAGTCGAATTTACGACAACCGTAAATAATCTATATTAATAGCATCCTGGTTCAGATAAAGCCGCGGGTATCGAGCGCACGGCGTATCGACCGCCACGATGGCATAAGCTATATGCACGGCCGTAAAAGCTTCCAGATTGCGCATATAGTTGCGCCCGGCGAGTGGCGAGCGCATCGATGATACGGCCCGACCCACGTGGAAGTAGGAAGCGCGAGTTGTGATACACGGTCCAGCCGGTCGCCTCGCCAGCCACGAATACGCGGAAAATCCGTGTGCGCCCGACGACAGGAGGCGTGGCGAAAGAGTCGAGCTTCGCAGTCCATTTATAATCTGGAAAAGGGGAAGTGAGAGAGACAGAAAAAAAACGCACACACACACACGCACTTGTTAATGTACACAACTTGTCGGAAAGTATGAAATTGGCGGCCATATGGAGAGGCCCATGCGGCAGCAACGGCGTCGCCGTCGCCCCGGCGATGCGTCGAGCACGTGTTGAGTGAAACTGCGCGCGTTCGCGTCGCGACGGCAACGACGCCGCCGCGGCTTCGGTGTCGTCTCTCGACCCCGCCGGTCCTCACCTTATTCTTCGTCCCTCCACGTGCCTCCCGACGAGCGGGTAAGCACCGAGGGGAATACCTACACACGCGGAGAGGTCGCCGCGCCGGGCTTATATAGTATATATATACGTGACGAGCCGAGGAGGCTCCACCACCGACTTACTTGCCGCGCGGCCGACGCGGCACGACTGTGCGACGCGAAGGAACCGGGAGGTGCAGACGAAAACGACATGTAACCGCGCCGGTAGTGTCGGCCGAACGCGAGACCGAAAAGCAACCGAAAAATCGTCGCCCGGTGCGCGCAGCTCGAGTCGCGCTGGTTTACGAAGAGGCGATATATATATAATAATAAGGCTCTCGTTGGCGCACCAATCGGCGAACACGATTGAAATAAATTTTTCAGTTTTCTTTGAGAATCCGAGATTTTACATTTATAATCGCGATAATGCCGGACAAAGTGGCTCCCGCGGAAAAAACGAGCGCGAAAGTCGTGGGCGACAAACCCAACGACGAGGGCGGCGTGAAGCTGAAGAAGGAACTCGGACTTCTGGACGGTGTCGCGATTATCGTCGGCATTATCGTCGGCGCCGGTATATTCGTCTCGCCGAAGGGTGTCCTGAGGTACAGCGGCAGTGTCGGAATCGCGCTCGCCGTATGGGTATTTTCGGGTGTGCTGTCCCTCATCGGGGCCATGTGCTACGCGGAACTCGGTGAGTGATCGTTTTTATTTTTTAAATTAATTTTTAAACATTATTTTTTAAATTCCTGTTATTTACTTATTTTTGCCCATGCACTGCAGTTATAAATACCGGTATTTCGTTATTGTTAATAGTTTTGTAATCGCAATAATAACAAAAATATTCCGTTTCACAAGTTTATGTTCGTTGATTTTTATTTCTTGAAAGCTTTTTATCTATACTTCGTGACAATTTCATTACTTTTATTTTTACGAGAAAAAAGCACGACTTTGCTTACGTGGTCGCCGCTTCTCGTGTTCAATGCGCTTATCCTTTTATTCAATACACCGATAACACACGACGTTGACGCGCGCTGTGTGCTCGGTGCGCGCGGAACAGGCGTTTTTCTGTAACTTATGTATACAGCGGCAGCGTAGACACGTGCATGCTGAGAACGGTGGGAACCGCGTGCGACTGACATCGCCATCCAAACTTGCGTCATCTCGCCGCGTGTCCCTCTGCGGCCCGAACGAAAAGGACGACGGACGGAGAGAATGAAACGCTTTTAATGAATGAGAATTGTTTTAATTTTTTTTTTTTTTGTAATCAATCAAGAATTCGCTGATGCTCGGTTGGCTATATTTTCGCGTGCAGATTCAGTTTTTACTTAGCGTTTTATTGATTTTTACTTATGTGAACGAGAGCATCGTCCCTGCAGACGCCGAGTCGCCACATTCGTACGAGCGAGTTCTAAATTTTTCGCGCTACTGCGAGGGGATCGCGTGACTAGCGAGCCCGCGCTTTCCAAAATGACCGGCCGAAAGACTCGTTTCCATTGTTTCTCACGCGCGCTTTTGTGACCCGCGGGTCTTGCAGTACAATCGTATTGTAACACCTGCGAAAATTCTCGGGGCGCATGATGCAATACGTTGGGAAGGTATTTCGTGGGGAATCGATACTTGGTCACTGGGAAAAAAAGTTCGGAATAATAACGCTTCTTTACTGTCAATGTATAGTATATATTCATAGTTAATGTTATGTTTTCTTCGAATGATCCCGAGGTGAATGAAACTCCTCTTTAAAACGACAAATTGATTTTCTTTCATATTCGAAATACATTCATTCAGCATTCATTCAGTAAACAGACATTCACAACGGAATGTCTGTTTACATCACGGACGCTGCAAAAGATACGACGCTGCGTTAATTACGCATTGACTTTAAGAAGTCATTAAATTGCAATCTTTAGATCGACTTTTAATATTAAAGACATTTAATATTAAACATTGCTTACTTCTTTATTTATTTTTATTTATCATGTCTATGAAATAAATATTTCATTAGAGGCCATGAAATGCTTTTTTTGTTGTTCAAATACAACCGTTAAATGATAACAAATAATTATTTCGTTGAATTCAATGAACAAAACTTAATGCATTAATTAAATTGGAATCGACAAAATTGTTTTTCTCTGGGGTGATAAGAAACTATCATAAGGAAAATTTACTTAATAACGGTTTAATTTTTTGTTATTTATGAAGAAAACCAATTGTCATCTTCGTAGTTATTGTCAATAATACCATAACCATAATAAATTTGCTTCTTAAAAACGGGAATTTCCGTACACAGTCGTATTTTTTCCGACACCCACATAAAGTTATATCGTACGGTTATCATTCGAGCAATAATTTCCATTATAAACAACAGCAACGACCAGCTGATAACGTCTCGGGTTGCACTTTTCATAATCATCGATCTTCAGATGTTGCTGAGCAATCAATGATTTGTTGATATCATGGATCAAGTGAAACTGTAATTGAACTGTAATTGATAAATTGATAAAAATCAATTATTTAAGGTAGTTCTAGCGCCTAGTGTCCATTTCGCATAAATTCGAGGAATTTGGGAGAGAATTGCAAACACTTCTCGATGGTCTAAAAATCTGAAAAAATTCATCCGCATTAGAGGTACTGAAGAGATTAATTTTGCATAATAATATTTCTAAAATGTTATTAACAATTTGATGAAAAAAAATGGTTTAATAAATATTTCGATGACCCAAGTTTTTTTGTTGATGAAAATGATTTCTTCGCTTTTCTGAATACGTATGAATTTTTTCAGATTTTTAAGTACTCTTTGAAATTTGTGTTTTTTTATATGGAAAATATGTACAAATTTCAAAGAGTACTTAAAAATCTGAAAAAATTCGTACGTATTCAGAAAAATGAAGGAATCATTTCCATCAACAAAAAAACTTGGGTCATCGAAATATTTATTAAACAATTTTTTTTTCATGAATTTGTTAGTAACATTTTAGCAATATTATTATGCAAAATTAATCTCTTCAGTACCTCTAATGCGTATGAATTTTTTCAGATTTTTAGACCATCGAGAAGTGTTTGCAATTCTCTCCCAAATTCCTCGAATTTATGCGAAATGAATATTTGGCGCTAGAACTACCTTAAAGAAACTGATGATATAACTATTTAGTCTTATACGAAGCTGGATTGGAATGGGGTCCGAGAAATACGCAGAAAACAAATCATTGACATTGCATGGGCGAAATGTGGATTAAACGGTTCGTTGCGGTTCGCTTTTCGCGGGACGCTATGGGACGTGCTTAGATGGGTCTGATGCAATAGTTTTAGGCAGTTTCTAGGCGACGCCGGAACCCGATTGCGTCAGATGCATTTTAAGCATGTTTTAAACGCCTCGCTCAGCGAAATCGTGAGGGGCTCACTAATTTTCGAGTGATAAGTATTAGTAGTTTATACGACTATTTTTTATTAACATACGACTAATTTTTTAAATTGTTACCGTAATAACTAGCTGCTTACTAGTTAGGAATTTGAATACCATTTTTGTTATAACAGAAAAATGAAAGATGACGGCCGCTATTTACCTGAAACCAGTGGATATACCGCAGTATAATTATAAGGACTGTCGTTCGAATTATTAATTAAATTAATTGCATTATTAATAATCACTTCTTTAATTAAAAAATTCGCAAAATCGATTTCTCGTTTTAAAGGTTCTTAGGTACTTTTTGCTGGCGGCAGGATTAAGGACAAAATATTTAGAATATTCCTGTCTTAATTTCAGGTACTATGATACCGAAATCCGGAGGGGACTATGCATATATTAGCGATGCTTTCGGTCCACTACCCGCTTTTCTCTACCTCTGGGTAGCGTTATTCATTCTGGTTCCAACTGGAAATGCGATAACAGCACTGACTTTCGCACAATACATATTGCAGCCAGTGTGGCCCGGATGTGAACCACCCTATGCAGCCATACGACTTTTAGCTGCAGCCGTGACATGTATGTACACATTTATATGCATTCACGTCATTGTTTTCCTTTTAAATGCTTCGAAACTTACAAATATATAACTGATCACTTCCGTAGGTAACCATTTTCCAATTAGTCAGTTACCATTTTTCATCAAATGCACTGTGCAATATAATATATTTAGGTATAGCATTGTGTAAAAAAATCAAGATATTCGCTAGCTTCTTAGTTTCCGGCTGTTTTTCATTCTGACCATTTATGATTTGACTGACTATTTTCATCGTCGCCTTCCGCGTTATAGCTTAATACTTGCGTTTAAAACCAGCGAGAAATACAAACGTATCGCTTCCCGTCCTCGAGCCAACTTCTATATTGTCTTAGCAAATTCTCATAAGATGTTTGACTAGTTTCACTTAAACAGATTTTCGGTTTACTCAGGCGCGGAACCAACACTGAAATATTAATCGTTCACTAGCTTCACCAACGTTTTGCCAATAAATATATTCAACATTTCTGACACTACGCGATATTCCTTTATGCTTACACTCCGACTCTGGCAGAGTTACAGAAAATGCAAATAACGATCATGCGTTCTAAACTAGCGTTAAATATAGCCGAAGAGATGATCGTTGCTTGGGAATATTCTCAAATTTCTCGGTCAACTTGGTCCGCACAGACATTTCTTTCATTAGTATAAAACGCCACAATCAACAAACATATTATTTTAATACTCACGCTTCTGCTCCAAAAAAGCCTCTTTCTGATTCGTGTGTATTCTGTTCAATGATGAATTGCAGGTTTACTGACTGCGATAAACTGTTACAACGTCAAATGGGCAACAAGGGTACAAGACATTTTCACCGGTACGAAGATATTCGCCTTGATAATCATCATAGCAGCAGGTCTTTGGTGGCTGTGCCTCGGCCACACGGAAAATTTCGAGAAACCAATGATGGGCACCAACACAGAGGCCGGTGACATAGCTCTTGCTATTTATTCGGGATTATTCTCGTACTCTGGCTGGAACTATTTGAATTTCGTGACTGAAGAGTTGAGGGAACCATACAAGTAAATATATCATGTCATATGAGAATAATCATTATTATTATTATTATTACGAAATGCTCGTCCATGTCGCATGTGGAAAATATCCCGCCCGAATCATCCATTAAATCGCCATTCACTGCTAAACAAGTATTCCAATGATGACGGATAAAGACTCGCGGGTAGAATGCGGGCCCAAGGGCTTCGAAGAAGCCCTCCTTTTGTCATTCATCCTCCCTTGACCTCGCTATTCAAGATTCGCCGTTATGATGATAATAGAGCCGGCTAGGCATGAAGAATCTTTTATTTACGTCACTCGTTGTTTGCTCTGCAATCAGGGGTTTCTCGCAACTATCGCTGTTACATCGGGGCGATGCCCACGATTTTTCCACACTTCCCGCAATTTAAGTAAAAGTTAAAAGATACGTAAAAGAAAAACTATTTGTATAAATTCGTAAGGTTCTTAGACAATTTCGGTTGATTGAATCACGGAAATGGTTATCGGAGTTACGGGGTCAAGAAGCTCTGCTATTACGAGAGAAAAAAAAGAAAAACTGGCTTCCATTTTATTCGATGCTGATTCTGCAAATTTGTCTTCTTAGGAATCTGCCCAAAGCCATTTGTATTTCGATGCCGCTGATCACCGGCATCTACGTACTCGCCAACGTGGCGTATTTTGTAGTTTTGTCGCGGGACGAGATCCTCGCGTCAAACGCCGTCGCTGTCGTAAGTGAAGAATCCTTTATTGCTATAATTTACTTATATTACCTACGTGGGTATTAACGTCGTTCTTGACATTAATCCCGAAATTAAAGCGACCCGCCCGGACCTCCCACCGTCTTCTTGACCTGTCCGGTTTAGTTGAGTGCCCTGACACTACGCACCAGAAATGTAAAATTCTTATGTCCAGATCAGCAAGAAAAAATATTTCTCTGCTTTCTTAACTTGGAATATTTTCTGATCTCGAGTGAAGATCTTCTAAGCCTTCATTTATAATTGTCGCCATAATTTGACTGAGGAAAATCGAAATTCTCAGAAATGGTAAAAATAAGTCCAGCCGTGTCTGTATTTTGAAAGCCTAAGAAAAATAAATAAATTACACTCTACTGTTGTGAAATAACTGCCAGCATTCGATTTGTCAATTTTAAGGAAAATGCGCTAATAAAACAGCAAAAACTTGAACAACAGATAGTGAAAATAGCTCTTAGCTCCATTATTGCCTCGTACATTAGTATTTTTATCATTACAGTAATTAGGTCTCTTAAAATGAGATTTAGATGTTGTCCTATTCACTTAAAAATCCATTAGAGCCTGCAATATACATTCCGTGTCGTTTGCTATGCTTGCAGACATTTGGTGACAAATTGCTAGGAGTGATGTCGTGGATTATGCCGTTTTTCGTGACGTGTTCAACATTTGGGGCTCTTAACGGCGCTATTTTCGCATCGTCAAGGCTTTTCTTCGTTGGCGCGCGAAATGGTCATCTGCCGAATGCCATAGCGCTCATCAATGTCCAGAATTTGACACCCATGCCATCTCTCATTTTTCTGGTGAGTAACAGATATCACAACTGGCTCGTGAATAAATATCCTGACGCATACGCGTAAGCATAATATAATAGTTCCGTAATCTAACATTGTACATGATAGGAAGCACGTGCCTGACGCCACAAGTATCCGTCGGTACGCCGCAAATCATAATTATGATTATTAAACGGCTCCGCAGTCTTGAATTTCACTGAGCACTCTAAAACTTAATTTGATGCATTCCACGCGAGCGAAGTTCAAGTCGCTAATCAGCAGATTTCGCAGCTGATTCATATAAATAAAATTCAACATATTTACAGTTATCTTCAAGGCTAATCAATTAATTCTATATCAACAAACGACCACTATAAAATCGTATTTATATTGATTAAAAACTTGCATTGCGTCGATATTAACAAGAACACGTCGCACAGAGCATGAGAAAGAGTCATGAGAAATTGAATCAAGAGCAGAAATCAGAGAAATTGAATCAATAAACAAATTGCTGCAAATTTTTAGTTGGTTGACCATCACAGAAGGAATGACGATCTTGGACAACGCGTAGTATTCTCGCGCAGAGTAATAAATTGAATGCTTTCATAAAGCGCGTCGCACGACTTTGTCGGTTCGATAGGGAGCGGAAGCTTCGCTCGTCTCCTCTCTCCTTTGTGTACCGTTTAATTCATGCAAACGTTCGCGAATTGACTGCAATCGGCATGAGAAAATTGTCCAAGCGCAGCTTTATTCCGAGAATCGCCCTCTGCGACAACAAATTTTAATGTTCTGAATTATTTTACAATGACCGAATGAAAAATTAACCAATTTGAACCCTTGCTCTTCATTTTTGTACTGAATGGATTATACTATATTTTTTTAATGCGATATTATGCTGTCGCTATTGCGCTTATCTGCACTCAAACCTCTGATTCAGACCCTAAACTATAATATCCGTCTGTAGTGCATTATCACACTAGCCCTGCTGGTCGTAGAGGATGTCTACGTGTTAATAAATTATGTGAGCTTCGTTGAGGCACTATTCACCACACTCTCGGTCTCTGGCCTCCTGTGGCTGAGGCACAAAAAGCCCGATCTCGTACGACCCATAAAGGTATGATTATAAATAGTAAATGCTATTACCATATGTAAAATGAGTTATTTTTTCTTCTTTTCATTCCATATAAAAAATCACATATTCAAATAATTTTTTCAGGTGTCAGTCGTATTGCCGATAATATTTTTGGTGATTTGCGTATTCCTGGTGACGTTGCCGTGCTACAAGAACCCGTGGGAGGTCAGCGTAGGCTTGATAATAATCGTATCAGGCATTCCGGTTTACTGGATTTTCATTCAGCGAAAAAACAAACCCAAGTGGTTGGTGCGAGGATCTGGTACGTAATTTTGTTTACAGATATATCGTTTGTAGAAATAAAACCCATTCTATTGCGACTGTTCATTTTTTTTCGGAAAAAGCGTCTTCACGGATAGATTCAATAAAACTGAGTAACAAAAAGCAATCGTGATAAAATATGTCGCTTCATAAAGAATCGTTTTATATCGCCAACACACTTTTGAACTCGGTCTTCTGCTGCATTTTTGCACAGTGGTTGTCAAAATTTGTTGCATAAATTTGACATATTACATTCGTTACATTATTTAAACACGTAAATAAAAATGATTCACGGCATTTAGTTTAATCAAATATATTATATACGATGACATTCTATTCTACTGAAATTCGAGACTATCAATATACCTACTTACAGACCCCATTTCCACCGCGTATAAAATACTTGCATAGCAAAATCATCTTCTGTTTTACTAATATCTAATGAACATCTTTTTTATGTATCTGCTCTATTTTCAGAAAAACTTAATACGGTCTGCGCTAAAATATTTATGTGCGTCCAGGAAGATAAGACCGACTGATCCACATGTTCGATAGACTATTTCTTAATTTATTTACGGATAAGCAATCTATGCGTTTCATCATTGTATACTTGTTGATATCGCGAGATACGATATCACGATCATTCCAGTTGAAGCATCGCGAAAAGACCTCCCGCAAGTGCCATTAGTATTATTAGATCGCCGGATAATCTTTGATACCGAATGAAACATTCGAATAATCGCGTCTTCGAGGAGGATCTCTCCGGCAGGTGGGCGAAGAATTCGATTAGAAGCGTAATCTTAGATTATATCAACCGACTGTCGGTATTTAAATCTCAAGCAATACACGCGGACCATTCTAACTATTAAATTATACATAGCGTAATTCTTAGAATATGAAATTGCCTTCGCCAATTGTTTTCAATTATATGCCATACGTGCGAAACAGAATTCGAAAAAAAGCATAATATATTCCTTTCCGCGCCTTTTTACACACGAGTCTGCGGTGGGAGTTGTACAAAGTAACGCATAAGATTAATTTGATAATTCATCCCGGAAAAATGTCCCGGGATATCATTCATAAATCATGTACACAAGTCTTGAACACAAAATTCATCGATCTTCAACCAAGTATCAGATGAACCAATCGAAAGGGTTTGCCTAGCTATCACGATTAATTTTATTTTTTCAAATAATAATTAACAGAATGTTCGAGAATATAACAATGCATAGAAGTTGTCTTTTGAACATGAAAAACATTCGGAAATTCTCAAAATAATTTTCTTAACAACTGAACGCAAAAGAAACCACGTGCATCTCGGATTTCCGATTTTGCCAGATTTTGGCTTCGTTGTTTCTCAAATCTTTTTAATAATTTCCGACTGTTTATTTAGTTTAAAAGACAACCTGCATGTAGCGTTATTTTTTTGGTCATTTCAACGATCGCCGTGATTCTAGGGTTAATGCACCAAACTATACTTCGACATTGTTAAGTTATGTTTATTAGGAGTTTTACACGAAAATGTATAGAAACCTAGGAGTCGGAAGTAATCTCAACACGCATTAGAAATATGTGATATATGAAAATGTACATCTTCACCGAATAAGGATTGTAGGTGCTATCGCCAGAGGACGTTTTTTTCTTGATCTCGGTTATCAGACCTAATTTTCTATAGGAAATTGTTTGACTTGAAATTAATGAAAAATGTATGACAATATTGTGTAACGTCACAATAGTAGATATCATGCGTCCTGAATGGCAGAGTTATCTTTTTTTTTTAAACTGTGACAACAACTTTGCATGCCTGAAAATCTGTAATGATTTATATTTACAATAATGCTTCTCTTGTGTCACATTTGACACTAAACAGCGAGGTTGTGTAATCATTATTTAATTACGCATGCACCATGTGTACCGTGCAAAATTTATGACAATATTTATAATGTAGGAAAATATATTTACCTTGGCGTCAATCGTCTTTCACGCAGAAAATAGACAATAATCAATTAGATGTACGCGGATTGTATGTATGCGCATCTATCGAATGTCTGTGTAAATTTTGATTAAAAAAAAACGAATGCACGTACGAATACATCGACCTTACCAGCGTTACGCGTGTATATAAAAGACCGAATAACGAATACAAATTGTACAAATGTTCTATATTAATTTTCCATGTAAGCTCTATACACCTGCATTAAATTAAAAGTCAATTATCAATCCAAAAATATGTCAGGCTCAAGCAATTACGATTCTTCTAATTAATTTCCAACAAGTTATAGTCTCTTAACACAACAATCAATCACATTTTTTCGTAGGTAAATTACGCAAGATATTGATGAAACCAAATGAAATACATGTTGAATTGTGTTCAACATAGAATCTGACATACAAAATGGTGGATTTTCGGAAAAATATTAAATTGGCTTAACGCATTAAGAATGTGTTAATCTTTCTTTACCAGAAGGCAGAAGTGATATTTCTTTTCAGTCTCTTCACTATAGGATAATATTATTTATTTGGCACATACAGTATAATACTTGTAAGTCTGGATTTATATGACTAGTAAAATGGGTTTTTTGATTGAAAGACAAGTTGTATCGGTATTTTTTTTCTGTATCGATACACGTTTTTTTTTTCAATCCGCTGTATCATCAGTGGTTATAGCAGCGTAGCGGCAACGAATGTTTACGGCAGCCGCTACTTTCGACAAAATCGCAAAGGGCGCGAATCGTGCAATGCGTACGCAAGCTCGTTGGCAATTCACGTTAAATAACCGCGCGTTATTATTATTATTTTACATTCTCAATGAGACGTATACCTGGATTAATCCCACGTCGCTAGACGACACTACTTTTAAACGAGCGGGCTGTACTTTTACGTGCACGGTGTAACCATTGCCCCTTTCACGGTTCGCCGTCGACCGCGATGTATCGAATTAGTTTTGAGTCATTTTGCGGTGATGCTTATCACCGTCGGTCGTTCTTTAGACATCAATACGTGTTCTCGTCAAACGATAACCGAAACACCTCGATATTATTTATCGAGCAAACATCGCATTAGCTAACGGTAAAAATATATTTTCAAAGGGTTTATCAGCTGTGCGTTTCTCAAAAAGGAAGTAGGTCATTGATCGCTGCAAGTTTGAAAACTTATTTTAACGCTGAAATGATTATCGAGCGATTCTGGATCTGCCACTAGTTATTTATATAGGCCTGCATGTTCTCGCTCTACGGCGATTATGTATACGTGTTTATGTATATATAATAGAACGCTGTAAATCAACGTACGATTCTCTTCTTTAGAAAATAGATCAGGGACAGACTGTTTTTTTATAGAATGAAAGTTTGGACCATCCCAACGATAACGATTATAACTCGTAAACGTAAAAATCACGTCGTTGATCAACCCTCGGCGAGGGGGCGCGTCACCCATCCGTATTTTTCGTGAGTCTTCACGAGGTTTCTGAAAGACTCTTCGGCCGATCTTCGGTCGAATTCCTTATTATTCTTTGGCTTCCTTGCTACTCTTCCCTTTTAAAGCATATACGAAATCATTAGATTTACACTTCCAGCCTTAATTCATTAAACATAAAAATGACATTGGTTTATTCTTCCAGTCTTAATCCATATACATAAAAATAAATGTCCCAACTGACAGACTGACTGATTTATCAACCCCCAAACCAAATATGTAAGCAACAAGAATAAATTCTTTGGAATCAAATCCTCAAGAGGATGAAAGGAAGTGAGATGTATTGTCACTGACTTTTTAATATCTCTTAGGCCCAATGAAATATTGACTCAGAATTCAGGAAAAATGGTAGAAACACTATGTAACAAGTGTTTGTTGAAACACATAATTTTTTAGTAAATAAATGCTTGTGGTACATGAAATATTAACCAAGACCATAACCAGCAGACAACATATATTATTAAAATCACTGGAAGGTCACTTACTTTTCCTTTCACTATGCTTGCTGCAAACTGTGTGACCACAGCTTCAATTGTATAGGCGCTGGCCCAACCTCGCGGCGTGAGGAGCTCCATGCATATAGCTCCACCCTCCATAACGAAACCCTTCTCGATCCTCGGCGATACGACTCGCATGAAGGGCGGCGCGAACGGGAATGTCTCCGGGAATATAAGGTGAAGTAATATGTGCGGTATCTCGAGTTCCCTCATGTCCGCCGCGAGCTCGCTTTCCGGATCGATTTTATGCAACCGGACGTGCCATTCGAAGAGATTGTCGCTCACGAGTTCGGCGGTGAACGTCGATTCCGGACGATGCTGGGTCCTTTGAATCTCGCTTAGTTCCTTCATCAAACGACGGAGGCGGACGCCTCTCTCCGGAATTCCTCCCGTCTGAAAAAAAAAAAAAAAATATATATATTTTCGAGAGGTCTTTCAATATATTGCATCATCTTATTTATGATATACGCATCATTTTTTTTTTTTTAGTTTTTCCTGGTCACTATCGTAGAATTGCATGTTAGATTACTATGGTAAATGTTACCGATAATGACCACGAAGGGTTAATTGAGAGAAACGCATCAATTATTGCTATCAACTAACCTGCATGGTAGAATTTCCTGATTGGGAACGAGACAACTGACTTTCGTTTGTTGTGATTTTAAACACAGGTTATGTGGACATCGCGCTGCTAAACATCCAGCGGACTGTCGGGTCCCCGAATAATTTCGGCAATCGTTGCCCCGACTGGAAATGACGCTATTGCCCCGCGCAGTGAGTAAACACGCACAGACCGGTTTTTCTCACAAAGGCAGCCAATCACAGAGCTGAGATTCAAATTCTGATTACGCGATTGGCTGCCCTGGTGTTGTCTTAGATTTTTCTGAACAACATCGGTCCACGTATTTTTTACTCACCACTAAACTAATGACCGGTACGGTGCTTGGGCTACGACTACAGGTCCTTTTGCAAAGCCCACGTAGCGCCCGAACGCTCCCTGAGTCACGTATTTGCTCACTGCGTGGGACAGTAGCGACATTTCCAGTCGGGCAACGGATACTCAACTTATTTGGACATCTGATAGTTTGCCAATCATCCATCATCGCGGTTTAGTACAACGAATCAAATTTTAATCTCGATCGTACCGATCGGATTATATGTTGGCCTCAAACAAGAGACTTTATAACAATGCGTTTTAAGAGAACAAAAAATAATTATTTAAATACTGGACCCGGCAAATAAAAATAATAACACGGTGGTGGTACCCAAAATATATGTTGTCAAGACAATTACAGCACTGCGTGCCAAATCGTACAATTGAAATTAATAACCATATTGTTATTATTTCATTGCTAAACATTACAGTCTATGTTCATTACCTGAGAACAACTGCCTGACGATTTCTTTGATTTGAAGAAATTACTGACCGCGTGACTGGCGCCAGGATTTTCGGGTAAAGCACCGTCCGAGGGTGTAACTGCGTCGGGCCGATGATGACGACTAAGAAGTCTTCGGGAGGGCGAACTCGTCGAGCTGCTGCCCGCACCTTCCTGCTCGCCGATTTTCTCAGTCGGACGAAAGAGCTTTCGGAATGCCGCCACGAATTTTTCCTTCGACCGCGTCGACATCTTCGTCCCGCAATTACACGGGATATCAGCGATTAAAATCTTCTTTGCGACTCTGCAAAAAAGTCACGGAACACACATTTTACATCACACAGTTCGAAAAACAGCATCGTTAAAATTAATTTTTAACGATGATGAATAAAAAATACAGAGTGCTTCTTGTTTTCTCTATTTAAACGCGATGCGCGGAAACGGAACAGCAACAATTCCAAGAAGCCGGTGAAATCGTTTTTTGCCAACTGATGAAACTCGAATTATTCTTGGAACAAAACATTCGCATCCATCGAGTCACTCCCGCGTGTCCCCTCGCTTTGTGTATATTTTTATTACACTTCGTCGCCATGACTGTGCATTTTTTTCTTGCATTCCCCAATATTTACTCATGAACTGTAAGCGTTACATTTTTTAAATCCTTTTAGCAACTGAATGTTAAATATCTCTACAAATACTTACGTATAAATGGTTATAAGTTAGAAAAAATAACTGGTGGACACAAATGTTTCTCAATGCAATTAATTGCATTATTTTGTTATGTCACGTAATGAGAGAACGATATTTGTTATGACGTTGGTATTATACAATGTCACAGATGTTACTCGTTAAAATAATATCGTGTCACAGGTGGCACAATTATTTCTTACTGTGAATTTCATGGTTAAATAATAATAAACAAATTTTAAAAAATTGGATTGCTCGTTTCACGATTTCCAATTCAGTCTTCCACAAAATGATACGATTATTAATCGACAAAACACAAATAAATTATGGCAGTTATTATATTGTCACTGGTATCAGTTGATTATTACGTTATTTATTGTCCCTTAAGGGTGGCACTCGGTTATACATTTTTATCACACAATCAACGTTTTGTTTATTATCAATTTTTTCGATAAAATTATCTCGTGCCATGCGTCGCCCTGAAAAAAAATCGGGAGACGTCACGAAGGCGAGGGATGCTGCGAAGATTCGGTGGACGCAGAGGGAGATGGGGAATGAGAAATAAAACGATGACAACGCAGGGCGAACGGTAGTACTAATTGTCGGAGGGGCTCACCCATGTCTTCAGCACTGAAACATTCCTCCCCGCGAACTGATAAATAACGTCCCGGTCGACAGTATTTGCTGTTATAATGCGACTAAGATTGAATACAGTGTCTCGGGGATGCACGACTGGTGACGCGAGCAGAGACGGCGCAGTCTCCGCCCTCATTGAGCAGACCAAACGAATTGACTATAGAGAGCCGGGGTAGATGCGGCTGAGGCAGCAAGAGGGATAACGTCGCGCGATAGCGACCAAGTGCTCGCAGGGTTGGTGGGAGAGAAAGGCATATCGATCCACTTGTATTGTTGATGTTAAATGATGTATACACCGTGCACAGAGCACACGGATCGAAAAGCAATACTGAAATCAAGGGACAAGGAGAGCGTGACAGAAGATTTTGAGATCATTCAACTTCAATTTCGAGATTAATTTTCATTAATCTCAATATTAATTCGAAATTCATATTTTTTTCTCGTCAATTTTTAATCTCGTTGATTCTCAGGGTTCTTTTTGATGGACTATTAAATCACCGAACGTTCGACAGCATCTGACAAATGCAAATCGTTAAATTAGTTTAATATTTCAAATAATTTTTCCCTCTTTACATTATTTATCATGCATTTTCATAGTTTTAAGCGACTATGCTCATGATGCGATAATACAGTGTATGTTTGTATCGCGAGATCTTATTTCGATGTGAATGCGTCATTTTTAATCAAGCTTTCTTTATTTTTCGTTCCAAGGCATGACAACATAACTTTTGAGGTATCTGTTCGTAAATAAGAATTTTAGAGTCCAGGCAGTTAGGTATGTAAAGACGAGTAACGCAGATAAGTACTGCATCCATGCCCACTTGAGTTCTTCCCAGAAACCAGGTTGATAGTGTATCAATTCTTCGGAATAGAATATTTCGCCTGATACCGTAACAGGGTCCTCGTTCGAAAAGCCCGTCTGCCAGGTCACGTGGGTGTTCGTGAGCCGTGCCGATACTGCAACGTGAATAATATACTCAATAATGCAAAAATTATAAGCTACATTAAATCGCGAGAAATAAGTTGATCTTACGCTTTCTTCTCGCGTTTTGCGATAAAACCTCGGCCAGTGTTTTGTCGCCAATTTCAGTGCTGTAATTGTAGACTTCGGGGAAACTGTCGACTCGTAAAAGACTCTTTTGATGTAATTTCAGATCGCCGATAAAATTAACGTTCTGCACGTCATGAGTCAAAGTGCAATCGAACACGGCTATCGTTTTAGTTGTCGCCTCAATAATTTCCTGAAATTTCGTAAAACAATTACGAATTTAATTAAAGTCAGCACCTTGGCATGCATATTACAAGACACAGAAAAATAAATTATTTTGTTGTTCCGCTCACCTTTAATTCGATGTGGAAGAAAAGCAAAAGCCGTAGCGAACGAATTGGCTTGTCGGTGTAAAAACGCGCCTCGAACTTAAGAATATCATTCTTTCTATCTCGATTTACGTCTATTGCTTGCACCTAAAAATAAAAAACACTATTTAATCGAGAAAAAGTGCAAGAAAAATCCAGCGTATTTGCCGTTGTGGGTGGCGTACTAATTATTTGCCCAGCGTGAGGCGAACTGACCTTTACGATTATGCAGTCGTCCGATATCGGACTACTCTTGTACGTTGGGAAAGTGGAGCAAACAATCGGTTGCGCGGGAAAATCCTTTTCCGCGATCAGGAAGTATCTGCGCTCGAATTCGATCACTGGAGTTTCCGCGTAAACGCGATTTCTTATCCAAAAACCTGAGGTCAGAATTATTCAAAGCACAAACGATGGAATTACGACGACGCAACCGAATATTATCAAGTTTTCCATAAACGTACCTCCTGCATTGTAAACCATAACGAAGGGAACAATTATTGCAACACAAACTAATGATACTACGACTATTGTACTGAAAGTAAACAATCTTGTTTTATATTTATAAACTGCCGGGCACGTGAAAACATCGAGCGTCGACATACTTGTGCATTGTTTGTGGCGCACCGTCGCCCTTGGCGACGCGTGCAGCTACCCGTGACCGTCGTTCGCGAGTCTTTTTCACCTGGCGAGTGGCTTGAAATAAAATATAATCAGATTCTTCCAAAAAAGTGAATCAAAATCCGAATTGTATTAAGCTGGTCTCAGGATATTGTGCTTACATATTTCGTTACATACTTTGCGAGACAATAATAACACGTTTATTTTTCCGTTTACGATGTACGTCGACGTTTCATAAAAATGCAAATACTGAATACAATAAGTCTTTGAAAATGTGAAATGGGATCCCACTCCAAAAAGTATATTAGTTAAAATATTGCGCGACGGTTCCGTTCCGTCGTACAAATCGCGAATATCACACAGCGTCGCATCCTCGACGATTTCATATTGTATGCACATTTGATTTAATATTACTAAAGGCACAGGTACGAAAATAGAAGACACTACGATTTAACAGTCTAATTGCGAGATCTTCGATTTACGTTCTTCTCAATGTTACGCAATATTGTCCAGGTCAATATCCTCGAAATCCACATCGTCGAGGTCGAGCAAGTGATCGAAACTTTCGGCGGTTTGTGTGACGTTTTGTTCAGGCGGCGTTTGCGATTTTGAGTCGCCGTTGCTCGACTGCGTCGGCGTAACTGTGATGAAAGAATCCAAATTCGTTTGGTCGTTCTTGGGCGATGTTGCGAGTTCCTCGTTCACTTTTTGCTCGGACACGTCGGCCTTGTTCAAACAAAAGTCCTGATCCAGGCCAGCTTTGGTCAACACATCGATCTTGTTCTGCACCAGTGGCCACAAGTGGTCGTCGGCTGTGTTCTTTGCTACCAGGTACTGAATCACAACGCTGTTCGCCTGACCAATACGATGCACTCTGTCTTCGGCTTGGCACAAAATCTAATGAAAGAAAAATTCAAGAACCATTGTTATCAATTTTTATCTTTCGAAAATCTGCTTTTTCTTTTTGTAGATTTTTAAACGCCGTGTCGATTTAGAGAAAATTCATGCTCTTGGTCATAGCCGAAACAAAAAGAATGAAATGTACCCCGGGATTCCAAAAAAGCTCGGCAAACACGACGAGCTGAGCAGCTGTTAGTGTGATTCCAGCGTTCGCTGCGGTTATCGACAACACCGCGACTAGGCAGCTATCCGATTCCTGGAACAGATCGACCTGTTGTTTTCGCTGTTCCGGCAGCGTTTTTCCGTCGATCCGTATAAATCTGAACAGTCAAGAGAACATTGGACAGTATAACGAAAATTCGACTATTATCCGAAAAAATGTGTCATACAAATTTATATTGATTTCTAATGTACCGAATTTTTTTCGAGGTCAGACAATCGACGATTCCGTTGAGCACGTTCTGATGATGAGCGTAGATGAGAAACTTTTGGCCTCTTTCCAGTAAATCGCTCACGTAATTGCTGAAAAAGATCCGTAACGTAATTATTAGATTAATTGTTCTTACAGTAAATTTGAAAACTTCTATGCCACATACATTATTAATGAATTTTAAACGATTGTATAACGAATAGTGTTCTGCAGAGCAAAGGAGCAAATGATACTAACCAAACAGCTTTTATTCTCTGGTCACTGGATTCGTGATAGTACTCCAAGATAGCGTTGCGCCTTTCTGCTTTATTCAACGCCGTGCTGTTCAACTTATCGACGATTTCCTTAGTTCCTTTGGATCCCTTTTTGATCAGAGTTGGATCCAAGATCACGACTTGTCTGCCGATACGATTCGAAATTACATCACAAAGAAAAATATTAATACACAAAAATGAATTGTTCTGTAGGTTTAGACAACGTTCAGCACAACGGGAACTTAATATATCTGGTCTTTATACCTGATCTTTGCGGGCAACTGCTTAAGCACGTCAGTCTTCAATCTCCTGATCAGGCAGGTGGCTCTTAACAGTAATTGTAACTCCTGCATGTTCGACGAGCCCGAGTAATCCCAACCGAAGGACTTTTTCTCCGCCGCACAATACCGCATTCCGTAGTCGTGAAACCTATTAATAATAAGGATCGTAATTTCCTAATTTTGTGAGGAGACATCACAAACGTATAATTTCATTAAGCTTACCCCATAAAAGAGGGTAGGACTAGACTGACTTGGGAATACAACTCCATAGGCCGCGAAAGCGCTGGAGTTCCACTGAGGAGAACCACGCGCTGCGCCTGCGAAATGATACGCTGTACTGCTTTCGTTCTCGCTGCTTTGACACTCTTCACAAAGTGCGATTCGTCCTAAAAGATGTTAATTTTTTTTAATAAACCGCTTACAAGTATTTAAAATACCTACGTAATCTTCTGTAATACTTACCAAAATTACGAATCCGTAGCTGTGGCGTTCGAATACTTCTATCGATCTGACCAGCAAATCGTAGGAAATTATCGTTATTTTTCCGCTACCAACAAAGTCCTTGCCACTCGTAAATTGTTGAACGTACTGAGTCGGTACGGATGGAAGGAATTGGAAAATCGCCTCGGACCATTGGTATCTGGTTAGGAAAAAATAATGCTTGTTTTGATCTTCCAGTCCCAAATGTATCATGATGTGATGGGAATTGACCGCTCATATTTATCAAAATTTAAATAATTTGAAACACAATGGTTAAGTTTTTAACGAGCGAAAAGCCGTATAACGTTGCAAAAACATTCTTACCTTACTGAAGACGGTGTGACGATGAGTAGAGGCCAATTATGTCGATAATAGTGAGCGAGACCCAAAGCTTGTATCGTTTTACCGAGACCCATGTCGTCCGCTATAAAACAGCGACCTTTCTTCGATATTCCAAAGCTACAAAAATCAAGAGTTTCAACAGTCACACCTGAACAGAATGACATGTAATCAAATTTGATGTTAAGAGACTGAACTATTACCAAATTCCTTCGCGTTGAAACGGCAGAAGACTCTCCGTTAATTTGCTGTCGACCGATGACAGATCCACTACTTCTGCTTCAGTCTTCTTATTCGAGTTTGCTTTAAGCACCTGTAAATATGTTTTACACGAATAAGAGTTACATTCTACTTCCAATCTTTCAATGTTAGGCATTTCATTGTGTACCAACCTGCAGGACGTATCGTGGAATCGATGCTATAATCACCTGTGGCCTGAGTTGCATACATTCCGCGATCAATTTATCATAATCGTCTATGTGAAAGTTCCATCTCCTTGATTTCTGATCTGAAAAGTATCAAAATTCATCAACTAATGAACTAATATCAGAACAGTCAGAATAAAGTATTGATACATTTTTCTTACTACACGTAAGGTTTTAAAATAAAACATGTTAAAACACTAAGTCATTCTCATACCATACATTCTGCTGGGAATGGTCTTGAACACTTCTATCAGTTTCTGATGGTACTCGACGTCGACGATAAATCTCGTTTCACTGATCATACTACATGACCCCGTAAGAACTTGCGATATTCCAAAAAAATTCTTTGGTTTCAACGGACTGGCTCGATGATCCTGTTTTGTCGAACGCATTGCACCAGGACTGCCCTGTTTGTATTTATACTGCGCCAAGTCCAAGGTCTTGCTGTTCGAAGCCCCAGGCTTCTGTGGACTCCCGATCGCACTGAAATTGTTCTGTGTTGCCCCATTATGACTGGTGCCATTAGCCAAAGGTTTCTTGAGTCCACTGTTATTGTTTTGCGACTCCTTCTGGGCCCTACGCTGCAGAGCGAGCAGCCTCTTTGTCTCTATCTGATCTCGCGAATAATTTGTGCCTGAAACAATTCATCGAAACTCCTAGAAAAATATCGCGAATAATTTTCAAAGTACAGAAAATTGTCAGCAGTTTAATGCAAACCAATTTTCCGAAGTTAGGAGTTGAATAATCGTTATTGAACTAACCCGACATCGTGTAACGCGCTGGATTCGAAGAATAACAGACTGATATTTATACGCTTCTGAATTTCCATAACATCGCAGGCGCGATATGCAATTACATTGAAACAATGTCAGGCGTTAAAACATAACCACGTTTTGTCGATTTGTTTGCATCAACGTCACAAGCAGATCGTAAACACGGCCTGTGAAAACTCCGGTGAAAAGGTGAAAACGTATGATTCCCATGTGTTAGCAACGTTGAAGACGGTAGACGACAGACGTGGCTAACGCGCAACCTTGTTTACGCATATTTTCAGTGCTTTAAAAAAAACGTTTACTCTGGATTGACAGGACGCAGTGGCAGCACAGTACTCGACGATCAGCTGGTGCTGGTAATCAAAATCCTCGTGTTCATCTATTTGCAAATAAATAGTAAGAGTTTTCGTTAAAATACACATCATCAATTAGTTTAAAATCAAGAAAAAATTGCCGACAAAGAACAAACTCCTCAACACTTCCGTAATGTTAAAATTCACTGGTTCCACTCTGCTCAAAAATATGAAATTTATCAGTGAATATGTTTAAATTTGTCTGTAAATAGTAAAAGTATTTTGACCATATCAAATCCTGTACTTGTCTATTAGAATAAGACCAATGAATTACGAAAAGAAATAAAAATCTTTAACATTTTCTGGAAATTTTAGTTTTCTTTCTCGGCAATTTTAAAATTACACATTTATAACCTTTGAACATGTGTTGAGGTTATTTTAAATACGATAAGCATACTTTAACTTTTTTTATTTATTACAAGGCCACTGTTTAACTAACGTGTTGCAAATGGATGTCATGGAGCCAAAGTTAGTGTGGGTCGACGGAAGATGCTACAGATTTTTTGAAAGCAACGCATGGTCCGCGAAAGACCTGGCAGCAAGACCTTATGTGGAGGATTCAAATCCGGAAGAATTTCTTGATCTAAATGAAGATACTTGTCCGGCCGACATAGACATAGTATCTTTGGACGGAGGCAAATACAGACATTCATTTTATGTTCCCAAGTGAGTCTGGTTTCTGCGTATTACAATATTCTGCTGATGTTCATTTTTATGACATAGATATTTTCAGGCTGTACCATCGATTTATCATAGGACCAAAAGGAGCGACACGCAAAGCACTTGAATGTGAGACTAAAACTTCGATACAGGTACCAAAAGTGGGTGGAGATGGTGATATAGGTGAGAAAAATATTTGGCAATGATGTTTTGAACTTGAGCTGCCTATTACTGCAGCCTCTTGGTTCTAATGCTGCACAAAACTTAATCATTGTAATTAGAAAATTCTGAAGAAAATTCAGTCATTGTAATCAGAGAATGCTGCATAAAACTCAATTACTGTAATTGGAGAATGCTGGATAAAACTCAATTACTGTAATTGGAGAATGCTGGATAAAACTCAATGATTGTAATAGAATTCATGAAAAAGATTAGGTATCATTTGTATTGATTAAATGTGATAACGTACATCCAGAGAAGTGAAAAACATTCATTCACAGAAACACAGTTAAAATGACAGACAATTCAAAATGTGGATATTATTCTTAAGGCCCAAGGACATAATTAATTCTTCTTGTGAAAATGTTTTTACAGTTATAACTGCTCCCCGCAAAAACTCAATATTATCAGCGAGACATCGGATAGATTTACTCATCGAAAACTCCAAGAAGAAAATACCCTACACACATTTTCTTTCCATCCCTATGACCGATAAGAACATAGCTCAAAACTATATGGAATTCAGAAACATAGTGCTCAATCAAACTGGCAAAGGTGCTCAAGGGGTACACGAGGGAATCTTTCAGAAAGCCGAAAAAATGCATCTTACTCTGGGGATGATGACTTTGGTGGATGATAAAGAAATTAAAGAAGCTGTTGATGCTCTTCAGGAATGCAGAGAAAAGATAATATTGTATGAGCATCAGTAACAATGAAGGAATCTACTTGAGAACATTTTCGATTCCACGATATTTATGAACGTAACTTTCGTTCCAGACCAATTGTCAGAAAACATGGACCCATAATAATAACAGCACAGGGTTTAGAGTGCTTCAACGACGATCCTTCGGAAGTTACTGTGATTTTCGGCAAAGTATCTACCGATAACGACGTGTTGCAAGATTTGGCGGAAAAGATTGTCGATTTTTTTGTAGAAAAAGGTGAGGTCGAAATTTACATAACGAATTTGAGTAAAGATAGTAAAAATGTGCTTTTCCAATTAGTTAATAAGCAGAAAGATGAAAAACTTAATTTTCTAATGGCTTTAAAGCCAGAGACCATTCAGGCTTACGATACGTTTTGTAGACAAATATAAATTTCGAATCTCCAAGCGGACACTGGCGCTGGGCTTCTAAATACGAAAAATATATCTTTCCCATATCAGTAGTAAACACAAAACTAAAAATGTTTCAGGCCTGATGAATAGAGAACACGACAAAACTACATTGCACTTGACGGTGATGAATTCATCGTTTGCAATAGACAAGGAACAAACGCGCCGACAACCGGTTGAAAAATTCGATGCAACCAACATACTGAAGGTGAGAACTTGAAGAGCTGATTTATAAATTATTATGCATGACGAAACTATTTCGCTAAATCTTGTCACAGGTTCATAAGGAATACTTTTTCGGAGAGACCATGTTGAGCACAATCCAACTGTGCCAGCGTGGAGCTAAAACAGAGGATGGATATTATATGATAGCGTCAAAAGTTGATTTAATCGATTAATTTATACAAAAATAAGTGGCGCCTAGCAATTGCGTTGCACGTGAAATGTCGATTAAGTTACTCTAAGCATTATGATCGCGGTCACATTATTTACAGATGTGCGATTTCACGAACTAAGATGATTTCCGATAACTTAATTTTTGTAAGTCTCCGGTTAGGCGAAAGACATCTTCCAAAACATTATAGATATTTATTAACAGTATATGTTGGAAGCACGTACATCACAAGAACATCACAAGTCCGCTTATGCGATATAGTACCGAACGTTCAATTTATTACCTACCGACTCGTTTACAGTTAGGGAACTTTTCTACTACAATGTGATCCTTTTTATGTCATGTCCAAATGTCGTGTGCAAAATACATCGTTTAGAAATTGTATATAAATCACTTGCACTGAAGTGACAAATTGTAGAAATAATTATAACATCACGGAAGAAAATAAATAATTTTCGCTCAAACGCACGTCGTGCTTGTTCGAATTACACACACAAAAAACGACTCAATTACTCTTCATTCTTTTCCAATATATTAATATTGTGTTTCAATTTGTAAAGCAATATATTTGAAATCAACAATAAAAATTAAGACATTGATGAATGTATTTAAGTACTTGACAAAGCCATTTCAAAAGAGGGATGCGTGAATGAGGACATTCAAATATGAGCTATCGACGCCGCCAATCTCGGTATCTTCTCTAGTTATAGCTGTGTGGACTTTGACAAATACAAGTGGTCGACCTTGAGTTTTCTACGTTGCAAGTGTTGGGTGATTCAGGTAAATTTATTGGAAGGGGGCATTTGTAAGTACTAAGTAAAAATAACATACTTCGTTCAGTTGATCCCCGATCTACCGAAGTTCGAGAAGTCGTAGAAAATGACTGACAACAACAATGAAATCCCTGCGGATATTGACATATACCCTGTTGGAGAAAACAAATACGCACATTCCTTACATGTTCATCGGTACGTTTGGCAAACTTCCTCGCAATTTATTTTTGTGTAAACACAGCTGTATTTACACAGTCTGGAGTGCAGTATAGATGTACAGACTGTATATCTTTATGCCGAGTTCTTTATTTTCTATCATTTCACAGAGCGTATTTTGGATTTATCATAGGCCGGAATGGGAGTGTCTTGAATTCGATACAACGGGACACAAGAACGATAATATCGGTTCCGAGACAAGGCGATGAAATTCAAGATATTGGTGAAAAAAAAAACTTTATTTATTTATTATATAAAACTTTATTTTACATGAATTACTATTCATTAACAAAATTGGGCTTATGAATATATATGGGAAAAGCGCGAGTTTCAAGATTTTGTAAGTGCGTCGCGAACTGCGCAAGTCGCTCGCGACATCTGTATACGTAGCAGTATCGGTACGTGGAGAGGGTACTTGGCATGCAGGCTAAATCTATTCGGAAAAAGAGCTGACTACCGAGAACCTTGTTATCAGCTGTTGAACGATAAATGAGAAATATAAAGGAAGACAATATTTACGTTTGTCAATATGAAACAAACGTATAGATCGATGTAAAGTAAATTTTACTCTGCAGCTTGAAATTTAGTGATATGAAAGGAAAGAAAAGAAGGATGAAACTAAATAGGTTACTGCTTAAGCGTGAGTAATTTTATGGGAATAGAAATAAATCCAAACTGATGAAACCATCGGATTTCAGTTGTATATATGAGATTATATGCATATAAATTTTCAATGAAGTATCATTTTTGAATCAATTTCACTTGCGTTTATCCTAAGTTAGACATAATTAAAGAAATTAAATCAATTTTAAAAAGTCGACAGAGCAGAAATTTCAGAATAAATTCATGCAAAACATACACAATTGTAATGTTCTGATGTTTCTCGTGTGATGTTTTAATGATTTTACAGTAATAAATGGACCGAGTCGGCCGGCGGTGTTCTCAGCGCGGAATCGCATAGAGTCTATTGTCAAGGATTCTCGAAAGAAACTAAAATTCACGCATTTTCTTGCCATTCCTATGACCGAGAAAGGTATAGCGGAAAATTACGCTAAATTTAAAAGCGCCGTGCTGAATGAAACCGGCAAAGGCGCGAAGGGCGTGCGGGAGGAAATTTTCCAAAAACCCGAGAAGATGCATCTCACACTGGGGATGTTGATACTGTTGGATGATAAAGACGTTAAAGCGGCGGCCGACACTCTTGAAGAGTGCAAAGAAAAGATAATCACGTAATATCCGATCAAAAAATTACTTTTTCCAGTGGTTAAACAAATATACCGACGAATCGATGATATTTATCGCCACCTCTTCCGTTTCAGGCCTATTATCGAAAAGCACGGACCGATAAAAATAAAAGTACAGGGGTTGGGAACTTTCGCCAACGATCCCGCGAAAATCAGAGTACTTTATGGCTTAGTATCGACTGAGGGCGATGTGCTGCAGAAGTTGACGGAAAAAATGGCTGATTGTTTCATACAAAAAGGCGAGATCGATTTTTAATAATATTGTTCGACTGTTTCGAAAACTCAGTGTTTACCGTCTGCGATTGCACATTCTTTAAACGCTCCTCGAATTGCATTCTGGTCTGACATACGAACAAAAGTAAATTTTATATATTTTTAAAGGATTAATGAGGAAAGATCGTGACGAAATTTCACTACACTTAACGCTCATGAACGCGTCATTCGGGACAGACAGGAAAAAATCTGGGTGGCAGCCCATCGAAAAAATTGATGCAAGCAATATAATGACGGTATGAATAACGAGAATAATATTGTAAGAAGACATAATCGTAATACAAGAAAAGCGGTTGCAATAATGCCCGTCTGTTTCAGGAACACAAGGACTATCTATTCGGTGAATCAATCGTGAACACTGTTCAGATTTGTCACCTCGGTCCACGCGCCGAGGACGGATACTACACGATAACGTCGAAAATTAATTTAACCGACTGAAAGATCCAGTCACTCGAAATTGGTAGCGATAAATCCATACGATTATTGTCTATTTTTTCAACGATAAATATAGCAAAGTGTATAATTGACCACATAAAAAAACTGTTCGATAATGTAACACGTTTTTTACAGTTTCTTACAATTTCGATAAAAAGTTAAAACATATTTTAAAATCCAATTGGTATTTGAAATTTCTTATTTAGCGACATTTTAATATTTAGCACTCAGCGCTTTTGTGTTCATGAGTGAACAAAGAAGAAGAGAGAAATGAGCGAGGGGCATAAACACATTTAGTCTCGCTCATTGAAATCGTAGGGCAAAAACGTTGTGTCCTCGTGGTGAGAACCAAACGCGGTGAAAAGAAAACGCAACACAGCGTCGCACAAAAAACTTCCATTCTGCGCATGTCCACGCAAGTCGAGACCGGCTACGCCTTCACATTCATAACATCATCATAACAAAGAACCGGCGTCCGAGGACGGAAGCGCTTGTGGCGAGATATCTCTTATCGCTTATCAACGATCATCGGCAAACTAATTGTAAGTTTTGCAGGAAACCTTCTTCGTTCGAATTGCAACGAAGTCGTGAAATATTAAAGTCATTAAAAACAAAATAGTCGTAATAGGCACGGATTAAATCTTCTGTTTAGTATTTCACGCGTCGCCTGCTGTTTAGCATTTGTTGATTCCCCATTTCTTTTGTCCCGCCACAAATTTTCACGAGCCTTTTGTTTCAGGAAGTGTCGTGAAATACGTTTCACACCTGGAAAGTGATTAAATCAACACAATGGATGTTATGAAGCCGGAGTTGGTTTGGGTTGAGGGAGGATGCTACAGATTCTTTGATAGTCATGTATGGAGATCACATAACATCTCTGGGTCGTGTTCCGAAACTGTTTCTACTCAAGGTGGAAAGAGAGAAAGTATTGCACCAACAGAAATGCCTGAAAGAGAAACTGACAGTCCAAGTGTAAATTCTGAGTCTGGCCCTGCTGTGCCTTGTACTGAAGAGACAAAAGAATACGTCGCTGTGAACAAAAAGGTTTTTGGCTCAGAAATCGAAATAACACAAATCCCTAAGGGCAGAGTTCGTTGTTCGCTCTACATTGCCAGGTATGTATCAGAGGATTTTCTTATATTTCTTTGGGCAATGTAAATTTTGGGTAAATTAATGTGTTTGGTTTTTGTAATTCAGGAGATACTATCCATTTCTTGGTGGGAGAAATACATGCCGGTCATTAGAAAAGGAAACACGCACTACAATAGATATACCGTATGATGAGGATGTGGACTGCAGTAAGTACATGAGTGCCATTCTGTGTCTCTGCAACAATTTTTGCTAACTCCAAAAAAACGAAAATTGCACAGTTGCTTTCATAAAACTTGATAATCGGCAAATTGTCAATGGACCACAAAATATATTGACAAATTTTTCTCTACAAATGTTTAAACTTTAACACACTTTCTACTGTATATTAAAAAAGAACGCGAGCATAGCTTTGCAATTAATGTTTATAGGTGGCAACCAAAATATTTTTCGTGATCAAGTAGCGTACCTTGTAATCCGCCAAATATTTTGTTCACCACTTACAATCACTGACTCAGACCCAAACAATTTTTTTCCTCAGTGTAACTAGAATAAAAGCTATCTGACATGGTAATAGTTGTAGTCTTCAGCTGACGTCATCTTAAATAAATGTTTTGTGTAAAGTAGAGAGATACAAACAATTATTATTAAGATTAATGATTTTCACTTTTAAAGGCTTTCATGTTTTTGCAGCGATAACCGCGAGACATGAGCACGACATCCTCTACGCCGTAAAACGAATAAAACAGATAATCGCAAGAGCAAGAAACAAAGTGCAGCCCTTTCATTGTCTTTCTATCCCGATGACCGACGGAACAATAAAGGCAAATTTGGCGAAATTCAAAGACGCTGTGCTGAACAAATATGACAATGAAACGCAAGTTCTAAGTAAAGCAATCTTTATTGAACCAGCGAGATTGCATCTGAAGTTGGGGATGCTTCTGCTGGTCGACGACAAAGAGAAGAACGAGGCGTTTGAAGCCCTCGCGGTGTGGAAGCAAACGATAATGATGTAAAGTCATTAACAAAAGAACAACAATAGAAAGGTGATTGTAAAAAAACAGCGAAGTTAATCTCGCTTTTTTAGGCCCATTATCGAAAAAAATGGATCCGTGAAAATAAAAGTGGAAGGGCTTGATTGGATGTCAGGAGATTCCCCAAACACCTATGTAATTTACGGCAAAGTATCATCGGAAAACAATGCTTTGCAGGAACTGGCCCAACAGACAGCACGACTTTTTTTAGAGAAAGGTAACGCTTAAATTTGAAACGTTGAGCTAACCCAAAAGCACCCAAAAGCACTCCGACAAAGGCATGATTATATGAAAATAATATATTATGGATTTATAAATTATTAAATTACAAAACTTAAAGGTCTGATGCCCCCTAAGGGAAGCCGTCCGGGATTGCACATGGATCTGCTACTCATCACCGTCGATGAGGGAAAGGATTGTCGAGACACTAAAGAAAACATTGCAAGTAAAATAGTGGCGGTAAGATTTACGAGCATAAAAGGATTAATTTAGCGGATCATAAGAATAATTCCGATAGAGCAGGACCATTTTATAAATCGTGAATCTAATTTCGAGACACTAAAGAAAACATTGCAAGTAAAATAATGGCGGTAAGATTTACGAGCATAAAAGGATTAATTTAGCGGATCATAAGAATAATTCCGATAGAGCAGGACCATTTTATAAATCGTGAATCTAATTTATGTACACGCGGCCAACTCTTTCAGGCTCACAAGGACCATTTTTTCGGAGAGATCGAGCTGACCGTCCTGCATTTGTCCGATTGCCGTAAATACGGCGACAACGGATACTACGCTACAGAGGCGAAAATTGGAGTCTAATCTAACAAGAGAGAATCGGTGCTGGAAACCTGTAACAATATAAGGTGAGAACCTCACTAAGATCAGCACTAAAATCAACTTAAAGAAATGTTGCTATCCTCCCTCTTTTCTGCTCGGGGTATTTCTTAGTAAAACAAGTACATATTAGAATTGCTAGCAAAAACGATTAAATCGTCTTCGCTTTAGCACTGGAACTATACACGTATCGCCATTTTCAGGTACGAGGATTATCCTTTTGGTGGAGACCTTTTAAGGGTCGCTGTAACGTCAAATATTCTTTCAACCGATGCTGGCAGTCTAGATTCCTCTACGACGAGAATTTTTATTTTATTACCATAATTGTTTCTTTTATCCATTGGTGGTTCTTTTTCATTTTCTTTACTCACGGCGCTGTCCAATCCTTCGTACGAAATCCACTGTTTCGAGGATTCTACTCTGCCCCATTCCAGTTATAATTACCCCGCGTCAAAGTCGCCAGCTGTGAACGCGACCCTTGTGGCTCGTTCATGCTGGGGCAATAAAACGTCACCTGCCTTTTGCTTGAGAGCGTCGCGGCTGCGAAGGTATGGGTTGCCGTAAACCCAGGTAAAAACTCATCGTCAAGCTTCGTGAATCTGTTCACACAATTCCATGACGTTACCACAATACGAAGTAAATAATGTAAATGGAATACTTTGAAAAGTTCCTGAACTGTGATGTTCCTAAATGCTGTGAAAGTATTGCTGAAGCGATGTATTCATTAAAAACATTATTTTTCCACTACATTTGATTTGTTCTTCCGGTTATTTTCCATTCTTTTGGAATCCCTATTATAGTTAATAAACGAGAGGAAGAAAATGTCTTTCGTACATGTTAAGAAATCTGTGCTCAAAGCTATTTTTACCACTCAATCTTTTATTTTTTATTGCCAAGATTTTAATAGATAATTATAATGTGTCGGCACGTGTCTAAATAACAATTGAATAAATTCTTGATTCTTCTACCCATCCAAATTTCAAAAAGCAACAAAAAATTCCGGTACCGGGAATCGAACCCGAGCCTCCTGGGTGAGAGCCAGGTATCCTAGCCACTAGACCATACCGGATTTCTTGATTTGTAGACATTGAAAGGAAAACAAATGGGCATTGTTGCATTTATAAATAAACGCAATGCACAGTTCGAATTATTTTTAACCGTATAAATTAAGCGGTGTAAAAATTGATCTTTAGCAAAATGCAAATAATATTTTTTTTAATTTGAATTGTTCAATCGCTGGAAACTTAAATCAAAAGATTAATAATCAACAAATGCAACAGAAGAGAAGACACGAGTTCCAAACTTATCGTTTAATAAAATTCAAACTTACATTGCTAAACAACGTTTTTTCGTAGTCTATATGCACGACCGAGTGCGGTTATTGGGTCAGAGATGGTGCTGCGTGTCAATTACATTTTTTGTAAACACCTCCCACGAGTGTGAGTCACAAGGGCCGGGCGCTGCGTCTCGAAGCACAACACTTTGATAACAGCTGCAGGACAGCTGCTGCACACGGCTTGCAGAGACCAGCGCTCGTGTGCTATTGATTAGCTCTATCGATTTTATAGGTCGCAGAGGTCGCAACCGCAAGTGTTAACGGCACGCATCCGAAAACGAAGTATACTAAAAACAGCCACGAATATCGCTGGGAAATCTGTTTACATAAAACAAACTCTTGTCTTATCTTATCATTATTCGGAATATTACCAGGAGCGCTGAACGCGAGATTATCGTTTTTGGGAGTTTGAGCTCATCGCGCTGGCGAACCTCGTGTAAGTTCGTGAGAGAGCACTCGGTCGTGCGTATATCGCACGCCCAATACACGGAGCTGCAATTGTTTAAGTTACGATAATTGAAATGCAGACACAGATACTTCGCGTATCAGTCTGCAGCTAATTTTAGCTGCGATCTTGCGTGTGTCGATTCGACAGGCTCGACTTTCGCCGCTCAAAAGCTCGTGGCTCCCCTCTCCACCAACGAAAACCGAACTGTCAATAAAGTTTCACGGGACTTTCATTCAAAGCCCTAAGGCGTCCGTGACTTTTCCACGAACGTGGGGCTTTGCTTTACGCTGGAATCGCGCGTCTCGCGCATTATCGCACCTGTCGCGCGTCCACAGAGTCGCGTCTCGCAACACTTGTTTAAATAAACGCAAATCCCGTTCTTTACACTAACTACTCGTAGCATCCGTGCGCTCGTTTCAACTATCAGTGTCTTCCGAGCGCGCCACGACAGAGTTCCTCGGATGCCGCTTCTTCTTTCGTTTTTTCTTCAAAAAATGGGATAAATTTACGAAATCGGGACTGACTGTGCAAAAGTATGAAATACCGAGTCCTCTAATTCGACGAGTGTTTAGTGCCAGATATATGTATACGGAATACCCGAAGGCCTTATCTATATATACGTGCGCGGCAAATAAACATTTTTATTATCATGTTATTAATTTACACGGATATTTCGCAAGCAAAGTTATTTATAGAAAGCTTGCAACAATACCAGAGATTTTTTCGGTGTTGAAAATGCATAAACTTCTATCTTCGAATTCTCGGGAATCTCGTATATATAGACATAGTGCAAAGTCACATGCAAGGCTTATGTCTACATAGCAGTGATTGATATGAATTCCTTTGAATAATTTTGTCTTTGCTCATATCAAATAAAATAGGTTTGTTTAAGAAATACTAAGAATTACAGTTAACTGAATTAAGTAAAACTGTTTACTGCAAAATGGTTAATTAAACAAATATTTCTAGGATCATGAAAGATGCACGGCGTAAGAAGAGTAATTATCTTTTGTGCTCTCACAACACTTTTGCCCATCACGCTCCTGGTGATACCACTGTATCTGCGACACAATTTATATGCAGATGTGGTGTACGCAGTCACAGAGTCTGATATTCTGGAGATCAGCGATGGAGTCTCCACAATATTTTGTTCAGTAAGTTATTACAAATTTTTCTTAAGAATTTCAACATTTATAGAGTGCTTACATGAACTTAATTTTCTTTTTGCAGGCACACACGCTTCAAATGAATAGCACATTTAATGCATTCCAAATGGGTCACAGGCCCGAAGTGACAACATACAGAAAGCACATAAGATTGAAAAAGAGTATGACATTGCCGGATGATACTCTGGAATATTGGGGCTTTTATCTGCTGCGAGGAGCTACTGTGGCACTCAGTGTTTGCTCAAGGTAAGGGTCAGCTGTTACCAATCTGTAAACCACCAAACTCATCCCTGCAAAATTGGCATTGGGACTCTTCAGAGTATGAAAATAAATGAAAATACGATTTATCTATGAAAATACGATTTTTTGCTAAGTCATCATTTTTTTATAAAAAATAAAACGTATTTTCTTGAGATCAAATTTGTCTCTGCTTATGTCGCGGGATATTCTATTATAATGAATCTTTATTAGAGAATTTTCTTTAAAAATTAATAGCTGTTCTTTTTCGTGATTTAATACGTTTGATCTTGAATTTGGATTAACTCTTTATTGATTAAATCAGGTTTCCTGGGTCTTCCATACTGGTGGTGAAAGGCGAGCGGACATTGCGAACCTGCGGTCTACTGGATCACAACAAGAACAAGGCTCACACGACGGGAATTTATCTGCCGCAAGCAGATCAGCAGGTGAAAATCACATTCGAGTCGAACGCACAAGTGATAGAGTCCGAGGAACCCACGAAAACGCTGATTCAGGTCATCAACGGCACGAGGCCGAAACACGCTAATGGAAAGCTCACAGGAAACTTGGCCGCGAAGCCAATAAAGTTGAAGAGCGAAAAGCCGATAATCAAAACAGCGGACGGCATCGACGAGGAAGAATTGGCGAAATTGACGAAAACCGCGGAAACCTTCGTCCACAAACACATGGAAAAACTAGAGACAAAAAACGCAAATTCAACGAGAAAATTGCGACACGCGAAAAAACGAATGCACGGACACAAAAACCACCACAAAAATGATGAACGCAAACGAAATGTTAGATACACCGAGAAAAGCCCTCAAGGTAAAATCGAAAAATTGTATTCTTTGAAAAAAGTATTGGGCTCCGCGGGACTGGATAAAGGAGGCGAAGAGGCCGAAGAGCCAGCGTTAAATTTTGCGAAAAACGGTAGACGTTTCAGGAGGAATCAGGAACCGCTGAAACCTCCGGCTCTGCTCGATCACGGTATACAGCACGGTGGAAACGCGTTGAGAAATTCGTCGGAATCGTCGGTCTCGAGTTTCGAGGAAGGTCTGTTTCAGTGCTACGAGGGTCAGGTACTTTTGGTGCAAGAATTTGATCCCTCGGAATTATGCACCAACGTTAGTTACCTCGTGAACGGAAAGCATATGCAGATGCTTCACGATGTCGCCGAGGATGGATACTATTACTATATTTTCTACAGTGACAACGACATTGTCTTCAACGATATGCACGCGGTTTTCGATATTTACAAGCCGACATTCCAATACGAGAATGTAACGAAATCTTGCGTCAACGAGACGGAATGCACTTTCCCGTTGACGATGCTCTCGAACGATCGAGTTATCGTTGAAGTACCGACCAAAGACGGCATTGATCACGAGCAAGACGATATTTCGTTACTGATATCGGTTTGCCATCCACGTATGGGCATGTATACAATTTTTCCTATAGCTGTGCTCTTTCTCATCCTCAGCTGTGCCTTCGTGTAAAGTGAAGTACTCCAGAGAGGCCAATTTAATCAAAGTTCAAAACGGAAGTGGGCAGATCCTCGTAACAAGCGCTGTTGAGGATTCGATTCACTAGTATTTAAATAATTACTCTGTTGCCATTTACATTTTGTGTATTTTGCGCAGTTTAATGTACATATGTAAAATTTACCGCAATATGATTCAGTTACATAGGTTTAACTAATTAAATCGAATAATGCGCGGCACTGTTTTCTGCTAAAAAATTATAAGCAATGATGTTACGTTGGCGTGGTTTTTAATTCATCTTCACGTAATTTTTTGTGTCAATTGTTTTTTTTTTGCTTAATTGTCGCGCAACCGTAAGAGATTATTTATTTTAGTGCAAGAAAAAAGATACATATATGTATATACGGTAAACATATTTTCTGAGATTTTTTCCAAGTCGAATTATATGGTGAAAAGCATATTTCGAATAGAATAATCATTACGTTGACGTACATAGGTGCCTATAATTATATCTATATATAATTAAACATATTCGTATATAGAATGTGTATAATAAGTTACCGTTTTTTCTGATGAAATATTTTTATGAATATATTTTTCTGTTGACTGTTGAAAGATGTTTGAAAACTGTTACAGTTTGAGCGAGTTTCAATCTGAAACCAGCATTAACAAAATGCGTAAGTTGTACATACTTCTAAAATATTTTATAACTGTTGATACATTTAGGTAGAATTTAATAAATCGAGCTGACGGACGTAGGTTCAAAAACTCGAGGCATGTGTGTATAAAACGAGTGTTCAAATGTCCCAGAGAGCATAATGTAAACAAAATAGCATCAAGTGCCAAAGGGCTTGGAGGCCGCAATTACACAGCAGCGATTAACGATCTGTATCGATCAGCGAATTAATATATAAATAAATACAAATTCAACATCAGACGGGACTCCTTCATAATCACTGTTTGCATTCCGCTGCATGACAACGATGTACGCGCAATTCGTCGTTCGTTTAAAAAATTTGTGACGTTTCGGCTCTGTGAAAAAAATCGACGATATAATTCCGTTATGGCAGGAATAACGAAATTACGTTCATCACAACCAAATTTTTAATTACTTTGCCTAATAGTTATATAGATTTTGAGTGATTTGAGCCGATAAGTAAGGCGACGAAAAATTTCAAGATATCAATAAATATTCCGAAAAAAATAAAAAGGTAAGGCGTTTGAAACAAACCGGGGATTGGAATATTCCCAGACGAGAGCGTAAGAAAAATGCAGGTATGCTTATTTTTAGACCTCCGGAAAAAGTCTTAAAGCATTGCGCGCGGTCGGTTTTCGGCGACCGCGAATGGATCATTAAATGTGTTAAACCTGTTCAAATAATATTAAAATCATAGTTCTTTCTATCCGATTTTTCATCGGAAAATACTGTTTAACAACTATTGTCTTCGTCGACTTGATTGATTTTTTCAATTTGTTGAATCAGTTATTATTGCATATATTTAACGGTGAAAATAAAACATTCGCTTCATTACGATCGTACCTAAATTGTTCTCGTTGAAATACCGGAAAGTGGGGTCTCGCATAGCCGCAATAAAGCAAAAATATACCTGAGCACGCATATTTATATAGCAGCCGCCCGTACCCCATGCGCCCATCGAAGGGTAAAGGGCTTTCGAGTTTCCCGCTTCGTCCCCACCACCGGAATCGCGCGGCATTCTGGGTAACATACGTAACTTCCCCCTCTGCGCAGTAACCCCCGTAGCGCGTTAAATGCTTCCAAAAATCGTGAAACCGGCCCAGAATTAACAAGTACGCTGTGCTAAACGGTTGTGCGACACTCGATTTACCAGTGAATCGCCAAGTAAAGCGTCACTTCGCTCGCTTAAATACCAAAAAAATCCTCTAGTTGCAGCGCCAGTGTGCGACTTTCATAACTAAGTTCCGTGTGACGCAATAGGAATTCGTCCTTTCCGTCGCGCTACCGTGAGTGGAACATGTCGTATACTGAACGAAGGTAAGTTCTATTTTTTCACCTGGTTTTATTACTCCGAAAAGTGCATTAGAAACCGTCATCGGCACCGTTGTGCCCCGCGTCACGGCTGTATCGATAAGTTTGCTCAATCTCGCGCGCGGTTCGTCCCGTAATAGCCGAAAAATTATCCGGCAATTGACGAATGCATGGGTTTTAGCCTGACAACATGGCGTGCGGCAAAATTTTTTGTCACATTGCTCGCCACGAATTCGCAAATATATTCGCTCGATAGTCGTTGCCTCGTGTCTCGAGCGCTGAGGAGAAGTGCATTTTTTCGTAGTCGCCAAATCCGGCGTGGCTTTTTACTCGGATATAACGCGTCGGTTCCACGTTTATCGCATTTTTTTCGCCCCACGTTCAGAACCTCGATTGCCAAGATCCGAAGCACGCTTTCTCGGCACATAGACCACGCTATACGCGGCTTTACGCTCGTCATCGGCGGCTTATCAATCCGAGCATTTATCTCTTCCTCGTTTGCTCGCCTCCACGATTAGACGTACGACGCGGAAATTTGGTATTTTTTTTCTCCGGATTATCTCGTAGAACGCGCCTCGCCGCCGAACCACGATGCATCACATGGATTGCATGCGATGCATGCAGCCACGCTTTCGCGTGACTCGTGAGTCACTGTCAACTCCTCGCCCGATCATCGAGAATTTTCTCTTGTCAACGCCGCGCGGGTTTTCGAGTCTATTTCCGCGCGACCCTCGATCGCCCACTTCGGCATTTTTCGTTTCTTTTCCATTTTTTTCCGTCCCCGTCTTGCCCGTCTTTTGATTCAATTTTTTTTTTTTTTCCCCCGGAATTTAAGACCTTTTTTTTGCTTTTGTTTATGACTCATGGGCCGTGTATATCCTATTTGGCCACGTTTCCTTCTAGAACATTCTGGGAAGTATTTTTCATCGGCCCAAGGCCATGCGTCAGGGATTATCGAGCACTGTCAATATGGTGGATCAGGAAAATAGCGGGATTAAACAATGCACTTAGATTATCGTAGCGCACACACAGTTTCATGGGACGTTGTTCCTTGATCCGATGTTTTAGAGCGGCCACAGTTTTTGGGATAAGATTTTGGTATATTTAGGAAAAACACGGAACGATTTATTTCCTCATTGAGCAAAGAGCAAAGTTCAAGGTCTTGTAAACTGATATCTGAATGAGGCCATCGTAATCTGGAGATTGTAGCATTCACCATAGATGAAACATTTTTATCATTTTTCATTCAGAATTTATTGATGGTGATATTTAAACATTCTTTTTGTCAGATGAGTACCAGTACCGTTGCACCAGATACAATGTAATTTCAATTTTGTTACGTTTTAGTGATTTTTTTACTCCAAAAATTTGCTCGTCATGCTTATCTGTAATTTTATTTTCAGGAACGATGATTCATCTTGGCAGGGCGACTCCAAGAATGGCCCGAGCGAAAGTGAACAACCTAACTATGACGGCCCTCCGGGAATGGAGACCGATGGTACCATCGAGTCCAACTGGGAGGAGGTACACACATCTTTCTTCGTTTAACTTGTCGTTCATTTTTGTGAAAATGTTCTAATTGCAAAAAAATATTTTTACAATTTTTGTCAGGTTGTCGACAGTTTTGATGATATGCACTTGAAGGAGGAGCTTCTCCGTGGTATCTATGCTTATGGTTTTGAGAAGCCATCCGCTATCCAGCAGCGAGCTATTCTGCCATGTGTGAAGGGGCACGATGTCATCGCCCAAGCCCAGTCTGGTAAGATTCCATAAAATATTTGAAGCAAAAAAAGATTCAACATTGATTCGATTCCTTCTATGCGTTTTTTTCCTTGTACAGCTTCCTCCGTTCTATAATTAACACAATTAAACCTGCATCCGTGTTTGTTTATAGCAAATAGTAACTGATATGTACGTTATGGATCACGGAAAAACAATTTCCAAATGAAAAAGTATTGTAAATATTCTTTTTTGTTCAAACGGTTTTAGATCGTGCTGAACGTGAATTAACAATTTGCTGTGACAGAATTATTGCTCCCAACTTTTTATATTTATCGCACAAACGTTTATTTCTGTAGGATTAACAATAATTAACCATAAAAAAAAGTTTAATGCTTTTCCATTCGAATGATGCAAATTGCTGCATTTAAGTTCACTAGGTGACGCGACACATGTCTTTCTGTGGGAGAGATACTACATAGCGAGAGGTGTATTATATCACCTTAACAGAAAGAACTCTAAGTTGCGAAATAATAGTATTTGATGATTTTGTCATCTTCCACCCGAGCTAAACTCATTTCATATAAAATATTACTTTATACTTATACTTGTAGATTCCATAAGACACCGCCCAAATATTTAGGAAATTACTGCATTTTTAGAATATTATTCCATTATCATTTGTAATTACGGGTTAAATGAGATACAGTTAAAACGGTAGTCGTAGTTTGTGAGAGAAACTAACGTGAAGAATGGACAGGGCAACATCCCCTCCCCCACTGTGGGGGACACCAACCCATATGGTTTCCCCCATTGTAGTGGAAGAGCGAATGTTAATCAGCTTCATGTGGAATGGGGGGATCGAGGTGTCTGTAGGAAAACCATTTGAAGGGGGAAATATGAAAGTTGGACGCGATATTGAGGGGGACTGAGCCAAGGCAGTATGCTTCACGTTCCCCTATGTGTATCGAGTTAGAGGGTAAGTTTGAAAGGCAAAGTCACCGGGATGCGGCAGCAAATGGGGGGGGGGGGGGGGGGGGGAGAGGATGGTCGAACTGGTAGGGTAACATTTGTGCGTAAAAATTATTGTTTAATAATCTTGATAATCAGGATAAATAATTAGGACGAAAACCAAGAGATGTATAAACTACGTGTATGGTAATCAAATTACAATACCATGGTTTATCCGTGTGTGCAGCCTTCGAAGTGCTAATCGCGAAAAAAATCGACTATTTCCAGGTACTGGCAAGACCGCGACCTTCTCTATTTCAATTCTCCAGCAAATTGATACGGCAGTCAACGAGTGCCAGGCCTTGATTCTCGCTCCAACTCGTGAGCTCGCCCAGCAGGTGCGTAGAGCAAAAGATTGCTCGATTGGAAAACGCTGCAAAGTTGTCTCAAATTGCGATGAGACATCGATTAATCCGACCTACGCTAATCCGTCGTCGCCGTTGCCTCTTACAGATTCAGAAAGTGGTCATCGCTCTCGGTGACTTCATGCATGCCCAGTGCCATGCGTGCATCGGTGGAACGAATGTGCGCGAAGATATGCGCAAGCTGGAGATGGGCGTTCACGTCGTGGTTGGAACACCCGGCCGAGTGTACGACATGATAAGTCGACGTGCGTTACGCACAAACTGCATCAAGCTGTTCGTGCTTGACGAAGCCGATGAAATGCTGTCTCGTGGTTTCAAGGATCAGATTCAGGATGTCTTCAAGTTACTCTCCAACGAAGTGCAGGTGAGAAGTGAATCCGCAGTCTTCGTTAATTCATTACCGAGATTATGAAAATTGATAACAAAGGAAACCGATTATCTTTGGGGTAGAAGTACCGTTTTTGGCCATCTTTAATCTAATTGTGGACACCAAACTTAAAAGGACTTAGTTGTTTATGTAGTTAAATAATAAAAAAAAACCGGCTTGATAATCTTGTCAATCTGTATGAATACTTTCGAAATATCAGCATTGGAATACAGAAAAATAGTTATTTACAATGAATTACGGTGAAAATGGCCACAAACGGTACTTCTACCCTACTGATTGCAATAATTTGGATTTCGAATGATCCTTTTGAGGTTAAAGTCGATGTAACTCTTAGTTCAATCTCTGATTTGCACAAATTTGCTCGTTACAGGTCATTTTGTTGTCTGCTACCATGCCCGCCGACGTGTTGGAAGTGTCGAAGCTGTTCATGCGTTCGCCAATCCGTATTCTCGTGAAGAAGGAGGAGCTGACGCTGGAGGGTATCAAACAGTTCTTCATCTACGTCGAGCGCGAAGAATGGAAACTGGAGACTCTGTGCGACTTGTACGACACTCTGAGCATCACTCAGGCCGTAATCTTTTGCAACACCCGTCGCAAGGTCGACTGGTTAACCGACAACATGCACGGGCGCGATTTCACCGTCTCCGCTATGCACGGCGATATGGAGCAACGCGAGCGTGACGTCATCATGAGGCAATTCCGTACAGGTTCTTCGCGCGTGCTCATTACAACCGATCTCCTGGCTCGTGGCATTGACGTGCAGCAAGTGTCTCTTGTTATCAACTACGATCTTCCCTCGAACCGAGAGAATTATATTCACAGGTGAGATTATATTTCCTATACTTTGACATTAACTGATTTCTTCGACTTGTTGAACAAAGCCAAATTGAGTTTTATGTGAAAGAAAAAACATTGAAAACAATATTCGTTATTAGCAATGCTCAGTTTTCATAATAAATTGCCGTTCCAAATAAATAATTAAAATTTTCACTCGTAATTGGATAACAAAATACGATATTTTATAAAAACTTTTGAGCATCGTCATTGCAATACATTTATGTCTTTCCGTTGCTGTAACTAATTTCATGTGTTTTTTGGGACTGCAGAATCGGTCGCGGTGGACGGTTCGGACGTAAGGGAGTAGCGATCAACTTCGTGACCGCGGACGACAAGAGAACCTTGAGTGATATTGAGCAGTTCTACAACACCCATATCGATGAAATGCCAACGAACGTCGCCGATTTGATCTAAGTCCACGACATTATTGGCTACGATTTCATTATAATAAAAACGAAAAAACAATAATAAAAGAAACAAAAAAGAAAAACGTAAGTGAAAAAGAAAAATAATAATACCGAGCTCTGAGCTGATCTCTCATGGTGTGTGAGTATAATATATACTTGAATTGAATTGAGTGAATCCACGTCGCTTCTGTAAACCGCGATTCACGAAAATTATTGTCCTCACCTGAAAAAAAAATCATTTGAATGAAAAGAAAAAGAAAAGCAAATTACAGTGAGTTGTGAATTACGATAGGTAGTTCTTTCCTCTCGCGAAGAAAACTGCTCTGCGGATTATTGAGAGAAAGGAAAAAAGTAAAAACAGAACCCCCCCTCTACGACCGCTAATAATACCACTACTGGCTAATACTATTGTAATAATTAATAATTAGTGTTAATATTAATACCAATTAGTACGGATTACTACTACTTGTACCGACAAACCGATACATAGAGGAGGATAAGAGAGAACTCTGATAGTTAGGGCCGGCCGGGCCAAACCCGGCAGCCTTGCCGCTGCCCTCGTTGATCGGCCGAACCTATCGAGCATAGAACGGATAACGTTGATACCAATTTTTATTTTCGTTTCTCCACATTCAGTCGAATTTTGTGTGTTTATGTTCACGATGCTCGATTTCATCATCAACTACCTCGGGATTCTTCTTCCGCTTTTGATCCCTTCCGCTCCAGCTTGCAATCATCGATCACCCACCACCACCTCGTCGGCGCGCAGTCCCGAAAACGTATTTCACGACTTGCTCGAATCACTACCGCCGCGGCTACGACTCGTTTGTCTCGGCAGAGGTTTAGTTGGTTTTTGGAAGGGTTACTTCAATCACAAGCGCTGTCGAAGAAGAGCGTATCTCACCGAGTTAGATAGTATGAATTTTGTATATCGTAATATCATAGGCGTACCATTTATATACAGCTATAAAATGAAAACCAGAATAAAGTGTTTGACCTCTCATTCGCTACGGCTAAATAATTTCTTATGATCAAAGTTCTTTTTTTATGTACTTGTTCAATCGGAGCTGTTGTAATTCAACTGATACCTGTCAAGACAAACGCAGTCGCCGTAGGGAGGAAAAAAAAATCTTTTCACTGATGTATTTATTTGTAAAAACATTCCAGAGTGAGGAGAGGGAGAAGCACTTCGCAGAGTCGTGTTTGTATTTCCAGGCATTTTTGGGACAATCCAGAAGTGGGCTTTTTTTTTAATAAAGACAAAATTTCCCGACCGACGAACGTTTTTCTGGCACATCCTATTTTCATCTCCTAGAGAATTCTCGAAAGCGTGTTGAATGTTTTCTCGGTATGCTGTACACGTCGCTTTGTTTGCACCTCATTCCACATTTGTTATGATTCTCCTTCAAGCCATTACACATGTCTTATGAATGAAATAGTGGAAATTAATGGATACCTAGTTTTTTCTTCCGAAAATCTGATTTCTCATGCTTCAACTTGTTTTTCTTTGCCAATTTGTAACTCAGGATTCGTTTATTGTAAATATTTTTGATGCGACGACCAGCGGATTACATAGAGAAAGCGTCGAGCGATAGTTGTTGATTGAGCGTTTAAGGAATTTTACTCACAGAATTATGAATACTTACCCTCGTATCGTTTGTCGTAAACCCTTGACGTCTATATTGTCGAAAGTCTTTAGATTCTCGTAGCGTTCGCGTGCGACGATAGAACAAGCACTCAGAATTCGAGATTATAATATTTAAACTATATCGGAACTTCTGCTATTCGAAATAACAAAAAAGCGCGTGGCCAACATCATGAGCGACAGAATTTTCTGATTTAAAAACAGTGACTATACGCAATAAATATAATCTAGATGCTAGCGTAATTATAGTGTTTCTACCCTTTCTACGTTGCTCGTGTATCGTTAAAAGAATATTAATCGAAACAAGACGAGAAAGTAGTGTTCCTCGTCCAACGGGATTGTACATGATTAACACAATTGTGCATCCGGGTTGCGAGATATTTTTTCTTTAGTTTAAGGGAGGAAAAGTTTTATATATTATCGATGTACTGGTTTTATCGGGTTAAGAAATAATTCAATTGGACATTAAGTGCAAATAGTAAAGTTTGGCGAAATCGATCCTCCCAGCCTTGTGCTTTCGACAGATTGTTATCTATTATGTACTTTCCAAATATTGTAAAACAAGCGATGTATCAATAAATATTTATTCATGGTATAGTGGATCTTACGTAGTCCTACAGGATTCGAAATGCAAGAGACGTAAATAAAATTTGGGAAATCAACTAAATCTAATAATTCGACAACATATATATTATCATTTACAATCTGCTGAATACATAACTTTCGATTATCTTTAAATAGTTTTCTTTCATCTATCAATCTTATTTGTACATGATTCGAAATCAAGTTCATTACAATTACGGAATGCTCACGTGCATAATCACAATGAATAGTTTTTTTTACTGAATAATTTATGAAGTTCAACGGCGCAACTATCGTGAACTTTGAAGGCGAAAAGATTATACGATTATTTTACAAATATTCTATACGAAGAAAAACTCATGTTTATACCGTATCTAAAAACTAGATGTTTTCAATTTAATCATTATCTAAAACATTAAAGCACGCGTCGAGCGTTCGTCTTTAAGAATTCGCGGCCAGAAGAATCCAGTCCGAAAATTTGATATGTAATTCCTTTAAAATGTTATGACGCATATTTGAAACACAAATAATCATTTAAAGCTGTTTTTGTGACTGGTTGCAACATAAAGTAAAGGATACGAAACGTAGGCGCTAATAATAATGATCTTGAGCAAAAATAGCATGATTCGATATTACAAGTTTCGTTTGTCCACTTTAGCGGTTTATAACTCGCCTCCGTGAACATTTGACACAGCTTCATCTATTTTTTTTTACGTACTTAAGGACATTGCTTAGAATCCTTTTTTTGAACTTTTAATCAGCCATGCTCATTTTTTCTTGGAGGATTTGGTAATAGCATGCCTGTAATTAAAAATACGTATTTTGAAATGCTGGATATGTTTTAAATGACACTTCAATGTGTTCCTGTGCATCTAAATTGGGTTTTGTACTTCTGATTTTTTTCTTTTTCTTTCAAAGTGAGGTTCTCAGTGATGCTTCAAAAGGATGATTTTCTAGTTACATCAGTATTGGTCATAAAAATAAATATATCTTGTTGAATCCATTTTATACAAATCCCTATTTAAATGCAGTAAAAAATAATGAATAATTTGTGGATAACTTACTTTTAGTGTCGTAAACATAATACCAAGTTCTCCGTTTTCCAGGTAAGGTTCCATAAAATCCTCGATAAAATGTATCTCACTACCTAACTGTAAAACACTCGCGCGTACGACTACGAAGTTAAACACCGGAAACAACTCGTCCATTGTCCATAAGTAAGTTTCTCCTAATTGCTTTTGTACTGTCTGTAAACCAAAATTGTTCGGAATTACAATTAACAATCTCCCTAGCGTTCATACGTTGTGTTTAAATAATTTGTTACCTGAGTCATCTGTTCGAAGGTATTTCTTATTACCAATAACTTCTCTAGCGGGGAAAACGTTGTTTTCAGTTGCTGCAGAGTCTCGATAGCCTCGATAAAGAATGGTTCACACTCATTCGCCAACGCATTACCGCCGAGGCCGAGATTTCTAGTCGTTCCCCAAAATTTCCTGCAAGCAAATACAAATTTTGAGATTGTCTTCTTACAAGAAACTTGTTCATCACGCGTTTATCAGGAGACTTACTGGTCTATATCTAAAAACGCCATGAGCGTTATATCCGGTTGTTTATTCCACTTTATCAATCTCTCCCAGTAAGCGTCATCCTCTTTCTTATTATGCAACGCATATAACACGAATAAAGCCGAGTGTACTCGTGGAAGCAAGATCGGATGCAGTATCGCAGCCGCGCTGATGACTTTGCTTTAGGACAAAACGATATATCAATTATTATCATTATCTAGAAAAGCAGTGACGTTTTGACAAGTACTTTAAAAAAAGTTTTTCATTAATATACAAACGAGTATTTGAGAATCTTCCGAATGAAACATTCGAAAAATCATTCGAATCACGAATGAGCAATATACGATTGAAATCAGAATTTGAACAGAAACGACTTGTTTGTGACAAAAAATAATGATTGAAAGAAAATACGGGATCGTTGGAATTAGGAAGCCACTGATCTCCGCAACTAATGCGCTTAACTCTGCTGCTAATCTCGCACTTTTGATATACGTATTGTTGTCGTGTTATTCGTTCTCTGATTGGCTGTCGAGTTGCCTGCAACTCGTTGCTAACCAACAAGCAATTTCAATCATGTTATTGTACTTTGACAGTTCGGAGGGCGTGCGAAGTTTCAAGGTTTGTTAACGTTATTTCGGGAAGGCTGTTCGGGGGAAGTGTATGGCCCAATATTTGCATGTTTCCAGAGATAAAAGATTATTTTTTGCGTTTTTCTCGGCGAATTTTCTATTTTTCGTCACAAAAAAAGGTAACTTTAGGTTTCCAAAATTCGGTGAAAAATTCAGAAATCAAGATATCGCCTTCCGCCTTGCGGCATTGTCTTCGTTATAGAGTTTTCTGTCGAAAAAAGGAAGAGAAACTAGATTCGGTCGATAAAAAAAAAGTAATCTCGATTTTAGTGAAGTGACAAAAGTATCACCCTATTCCATTTACCTATCACCTTCTTCCTCGTTCCCCAAAGTACACTCTTTGCCGCCTCGCGGTAATGCTGGGAAGAAGAGAGTGACGAGTTCGTATATCCTTGACGTTATGCTCCGCAATTCGGCAACCGCGTGGCTGAGTAACAATGGATGAACCCTAACGCCCCCATAGGTTGCGGTATAAACCGCGGCGATTTCGACGAGAAGTGCGCCAAGGGGATGTTCTGGATTCTCGAATGCCTTCATGAGATATTCGTGCACCTCGCCGTAACTCGCGAGGGTCAATTTGTCTCGCCCGAAAACCGGTATCTTATTCAAACCGTCGTCGATCTTGTCCTTCTCCACGTCGGCACTTCTTACCGGGGAAGCCTTCTTCCTCTCCAGTGTCTTTTGATGAGATTTGCTTATAATCACAGCCACATTTTGCCAGATTCTTTGACTCTCGCCCGACTTTTCATTATTACTGTATACACTTTTGATATTTGGCTCGGATATACCGAGTTGCTGGTAACACTGACGAAATATTGCACGCCACTTCTGATCCGGCGGTACGCAGAGTTTGCCAAAAGATCTGAAAGTTCAATGCGAAATAAAAACGACAGTCAAAAGAACGTAATTTATAACAAATTAGAACAGACGAAATAAGAAGATTATAATTAAACTAAACACTTGTGAAGTATACAAAAATGAATAGGAATTGCTGTCATATTTGTGACTTACGTAGGCTTAGAATTTGTTTCGGAGCTCCCTGTGGCCTTATTTATGTGCAATACTGCGTTCACTTTCACGCCCTCGTTCCAAGCTCCGCTTATATTTCCCTCGAGTCTATCGCCACTGCGGAACGTCAATGTACCTTTTCCGCCGAAGACACCAGCTGATTTAAAATCGCCTTCGTAATGAGTTCCATCCTCAAACACCATAACTCCGTGACCCTACGATTGTTAAAAGTTGTTTTTTTTATTCATTTGAATGATTGTACAAACAGGCGAAAGAAACATTGAATTTCCTTGATAAATAAATGATTTTCCTTTACGTTACATTTGAAATACCTAATGCCGAGAATTTAACCGATAGGTGGTGAAATCTTTTGTCACTTACCGTGAGTACATCCTGCACGAAAACGCCTTCGTAATAAATGCCATCCAAAGTAACAATCAGTCCACAACCGTGTTTCATGTCGTTGCTCCACGAACCCAAATACTTTTCGCCTGAGACGTACAAAAAATGACTTGAAAAAATCGTTTTTACCTATACAGCGAATCGCAAGATATTATTCAAAAAGTACCTGTCATTATATCATCCATGATACCGTAACCCTGCTTAACTCCGCTCGCCCATTCTCCGATGTAGACAGAAGCCACTGAGGCCGTGAAGTGGCCTTCCTTTCTCATACCGTGTCCATGCGGCAAACCATCTTTGAAGTATCCCTCGTAAACGTCGCCGTTTATGTACCTTAAATTCGTCAATAATTTGTAAATATAAATGCAAACATGAATGTTGCTGCATCGAGAGTAGAGATGACAAAATTCCACTAAATCGAAAAATAAATTAACAGCCAAATGCGGTGTGATCTCTAATTATTGATTTTCGATTTAACGAATTTTGTCCCTGGTTCGAATATTCGATATCCGAATGAGAGACTAGTTTTGTGCTAATGTAGTATGAAATTGCAGAATAAAATGACACAGTTTCAAAAGTAACTGACTTGAAGCTACCATGTCCGTTCTGTTGACCGTCCTTCCACTGGCCCTCGTATATTCCCTGCGTGGGCATTTCCATCTTGCCCGCGCCCTGTATGACACCTTTGTGAAATTGTCCCGTGTACATTCGACCGTCGCTCCATTCGAGCTTCCCCATACCGTGAGGTTTTCCGTTCAACCAACGTCCTGAGACGAGAGACACGCTTGTCATTAGTAATTGAACTGTTTCGCATTCGAATTACGGTGGTGTGAAACGTGTCTGGGTGCGCGACGAATAGAACTATTAAAGCTCTGTGCTAACTAGGCGAGAAGCATTGAGAATATGTTTCACATCATCGTATAGTTGATATGCATTTACTAACCGGTATATTTAGCGTCTTTGTACACCTGATGTTTGATATAAGAATAGGAGCTTGTCCGCACGAGGGGTGGAACGTGGCCTACGACTCTTTGCAAACTGCATTTTATCGCATTCTGAAGCGCTTGCAACCATTCGTTACGCTCAGCTGCCGTTGGAGTATAGAGTGTCAATACCTCTTCCGGTGCTATGATCGATATTACGTTCTAAAGGGATGAAACAATTTTGTTTATTTCCTTGCGGTCAGAAGCTCAAAAAAAAAGAAATAATATTCTTCAGTCGCGAAATACACCAAATTTGTTGACAAAATTCAAAATTTCATTGAAGTTAATGCTCAACAGTGAAAAGTTTATTACCATTTATTTTGATTAATCTTATCTTTACTTCCTATCCAGTGTTTAATCATTCCAGTATTATACAAATGTTAGCTGATATTGATATCGCACCTGTAACGTTTCTGAATCCGCCAGAGGCTCCACCCAAAGCGTAGGCAACTGATGAACAGTGTTAGAGGTTCCGATAACATGAACGAATATATCCGTCAGCAGGACGAACCAGTGGGTGGTAAATCTGCCGGCGTTCAAAGCGGCTAAGGGATAAGTGCGAGATTCGCGAATGAGCCTTCGCTCCGGCGATCTCAGCAGTTCAACCAATTTTCCCGAATTTTCCCAAAACGCTTTCGTCACGTCGGCTTCTTTCTGGCGTTTTTCCTGCTCGTCGCACATGCGCTCCCACTTTATGAGGCCTTCTTGAAGCCTCTCTATACCCATCTTCGTTCCGTTGGACTTGATTAAATGGAGAATCATAGTTTTGTACCTGTAAGTATAGGAGCGATTATGAGAAAAATTGAAAAGATGTATGTGGATGGAGGGGCCATTCACTCTCTGTTTAGGTGCACAAATGATTTCAATGACTCCCCGATTTCATGTGATTTCTCGTGTGATTTCGGGGATTTCAAATATTTCGTGATTTCGTAGAATTCATATTGTTCGAGTGATTTCACAAGACTTCAAATTATTCGAATCATGATTTCGAAAAAGTAAAAATCAGTAAGAAATAGATTCCTGGTTGGGAAAATTCGAAGGGTACTTTTCGGAATCAGCAGGAAATTTCCCATTGGATAAGGTCTTTCAACTTTACGAAATCGAATTTCTTTTCGCGAAAAACGTACCCCTTGCGTAGAGTGAAAAAATGTACCTCTGGTTCCGATAGTTCAAAAACCGTTATTCTTTTGATTTCGATTTCCGGAATTCATGTGATTTCGGTTTCGTGATTTCAATGCGATTCCATGTGATTTCAATGGGATTTTAAGAAAAATCGAAATTGACGATTACCGCAGACTTCGAGCGATTTTAAGCGATTTCGAGCGATTTCTTTTGATTTCGTTCTTGATTTCGAAAGGCGTGCTTCGGTGATTTCAGTAACGAATGGCCCCTCGATATGCGTTGCGCGAAATGCGTTATGCGAAATGCGTTTTGACGAACCTGTTCACACGGTGTAGCGGATGCTTCAGTGCCGTTGTTATTATTGCCTCGTTTCCACTTTTTGCTGACTCGCCCGCGCGTATTTTGTCGGAAAACAGGCGTTTCAGTACCTGGGGCACGTCGTTGACTATTCTCGTCATATGCGTGAAACCCCCGAGCGATATGACATCACAGATTGCATTCAGGTAGTACTTGTACACGGTTACGTATTCTTCGATATTGGCTACGAGCACGACTTCGTAAGCTTCGCCAATGTGATTGAAGTAGTCCCAGAGGCTCAGCACGTTGAGCGCGGTGAAACTCATGAGCTCCGTGTAGCAGCGACACAGAGTCTCGTAGACGTTTGATTCTTGCGTAGCACCGCCTTTCTTCTGAAACGGCTTTATCAAATTCTGATACACTACTAGCATCTCTTCCAAAAATATTTGATCGCTTATCAAATCCTCGGAAATATCACTTATAGGCTGATTTATTATTCCGCAACAGGAATACGGACCCGAGCACGATATCAACTTCGGACTCATGTCCTTGTTTTCACCTATATCTAAAACTGTCATCTCCTCAGATTTACTGAAATTAACGAAAAAAACACATTTATTTTTTAGCACATTCGCTTTCAATGAGTCATATGACAAGTTTTGATTCTGTGACTTAGATAACTCGCTTCGTTTGTTTGTCTCATGTCTCATGAATTGCAATCATCAAAATTTGTATGATACAGTGAATGCGATTTTACCTAGATTTACCGGCGAAAAATAATCCATGATGCATCATAATTAAACTATGTTCCCCTCCGGCAGCCATGTCCTTGGCGCGCTCGTTGCTCGCCCTCTTGGTGGTGAACAATTGCGGCGAGCTTCGATCGCTCGTGGAGTCCTGAGCGACCTGTCTGAAGTTGTTTCTACCCCAAGCGTAGACGCGTCCATCGAGGGTCAAGGCAAGAGTGTGACAAGTGCCGCAAGCGATTTTCTTAACTCCGGTGTTATTGAGTTTAGTCACGAGAACTGGTTTGGATCTGTTGATAACGTCGCCGGTACCGAGTTGCCCGTACTGAAAATTGCCCCACGTCCAAAGTTCGGTGGACAGCAAGTTATTGCCCGTGTGGACCAGCGAGTTGATTCGCTCGTTGAGTCCCTGCTGCGACAATTCGTGCTCGAGAGACGCGGTGCTGGACGACCAAGGAAACTCCTCGCATCTCAGGCTGTGGGCCAAACTGTGGGCGGCGTTAGACTTGCAATTTTCCTCGCCGATGTGCTCGAAATCCCCGACAATATCGTCCCGACTGTCGTTTATATCGGAGCTGCCGCTCATGTGCCTCGAGAGAGTCGCTACTTTGTCGCCCATCGTCTTGACGCCCTCGTAAACCAGATTGGCCATTGTCGAGACGTTTTGCTTTATGGAACCGGGCGCTTTGTCCGTGCTGCTGTCGGTGCTGCTTTGTACTTCATCCTTAACGTTACCGTAAGACGAGACCCACGACAATTGCCGCGTGAGAAATTGCCGCGCCGCCTCGGTATTAATAAATATAACATTTTTCTTTTCCTCCTTCTCCGAATCACCGCCGTTGCCGCACGATTCGTCGCCGTTCGCGAGACTCGTACCGTTGTTTGCCATTTCTTTAAGATCGGTCAGACGAATCTCGTGATCTTTGCTTGCGTTCGACATCGGACTTATGGAGTTGATCGAGTGATCTTCGCTGAATTGCTGACGATGAAGTCCCATGGGACAAGTGTCGGAAGATGTAAGACTCACGGGGCTGAGCATTACATTGCTGAGACAATGGGGACACGAATTAACGAAAACTTCCTCCAAATCGTTCTCGCTATCCGTGTCGTCTTTGGCTATTCTCGTCATTTTTCTCGCTATCGCTACGTTGAAAGTGGAGCCACAGGCCACCTCGGATATGACTCTTCCCTCGAAAAATATGACTTTCTTCGCGGTTGCGCTTCGAACGTCGATCTGCGGCTGATCTCCGCTGGCCCACAACTGCCCACTTTCGGTGACGAAGAGAGCCACGGTATCGCTCACCGCTATACTCTTGACTTTTATCACCTCGTTTTCTTGTTTGTACCTGCGAACCAACGAACTGTGACAAATCAACAATGCAGATGTTCTAAGGGTTGGGTTGGAGCTAAAAACGAAAAATTAGGCTTATGCAAAGTCAAGACTTTTATCTCTTATTCTCGTGCGATTGGCCACAGTGCTACTGATGTATAATAGAAATTGTTGAAATTGGTAAAAAGTCGAACAAGACTGATACTGTGTATTTATGAAGAAGAAAACAGATGATAGCTAGGGTCAACCAGGATGAGGGTAAACAGTCTGATATTGTGAGAAGAATCTTCCAGAATTGCATCATCTTTCAATACACATTGAATACACTCTTTTTCAAATTGTTGTATCACATAAGAATGTAAATGTGTTCTTATGTATCAGACAAGAATTTGTTTTCTTGCCCAATTATTCTCATTACCAGAACTGCAAATTTTTTTTAGATCTGAATGCTATTAATTCTCCACCCGCATGGGTTAAAACAATATCTGACAGTACAATAAACTGATATTCATTTAAAAATATTTAACACTACAATATATGTATCAATGTAAAAACCTTCCTATCTTTTTCATTCTATACACCCAAGCATCAGATTATCAATTTGTAATCATTTTTTTCAATATATCAACTATCGCTGACCATATTGAAACCTTCTCTCTGTTTCTCAGCAATGCTATGAAGAAGTTTCTTGTATTTTGAGATAAAAAATAAGAAGATGGGAGCTAGACCATCAATCACCTGTGCTGCAAGACAAAAACTCCTTTTGCAAAGAAAAAAAGAACATTGCATCAAATATAATTGCTTCGGCTAAATTATCTGTTCGCCAAAAATTGTAAACGACTTAAGATGACATACTATACAGACTGAGCGATTGTAAGGTTGAGAGCTAACGTCAATGGTAGCCGCATTGGCACAAGAAAGACTGACAGAATCGTGTAGCTCATCATTAAATGTAGCACATGTGGCACATCGTTAAACATAAATAATTTATATTTATATTTTATATTTTACGTCAAAATGGCACAAAAAGTCACAAAATTCCAAAGCCAACGGAAGGAGCAAAATAGTTGCGAACGTGTATCTTCCGATGATCAAAGAATGCAATCCTGTTATCTGCATAAACGCATGTTGCAAAGCCCAGCATGGGTGAAAACGCGCGAGCGACACACGACTCACCCGTGACTACAAAACTTGATGTCATCCTTGAGTACGATCGTGTCAACGACCTCGAGGCTGTCAGGATCGATCTTCAGAACGCGGCCGTCGTCGTTAACGACGAACAGATGATCGCTGTTGGTGGCGATGTCGACGGCGCTGAATTCCACGCGCTTGAGGGTCAGGGTGGGCGGCGTGATATTCTCGTCGGACGTGACACGGCCGTGATAGAGGTTCCGAGTCGTCGTTGACACGAATATGTGGTGTTTGACATTGACGAGTTTTCGTATAACGCCGTTCGGCTGATCGCCGAAAGTCAGATCGACCTTGTCGACACCGCGCCACAGGTACATGTGTTTCTCCATTATGATAATGACAATAACAACAACAACAATAATACACGGGGATGTTGTATTTACAGGACGATATTTTCACTCGACGTTTCGACAGCTGATCGGGATCGTCATAACCCACAAACAGACTCACCGTCCACGGTAGACAAGTCCGCCCTCGCGCCGCCACTACCACCTTCGCACATTTCTTTGTCATGTTATTGACGACAACATTTTCTTTCCCTCGCTCGGTGAATGAGTCATCTGTGTCGATAACGATTTCACCATTACGCGACGACTGCGGTATCTACGCGACTCGCGCCCGACGAGCACATAATTTTCGGGCACGTACGATGTGGGGATCTGTCAGAATCCAACGGCGCACTGGGAAACAACGGCGGAAACACCTGCAGCCGCACGCACGGATCTATAACGCTTGCTGGGGACACGACACCATTTTGACAACCACTGACGCCCCCCTGTATGAGATGATGATAACGTGCGCGCTCCCACTTTCACTCGGGTGGGGGGATCGTACCAATTGGGGAGTGCGCGCGAGTGCACGCGCCGCCGGCGGGGTTGCCGAGTTTCAAGTGCAGCTGAATACCGAGTACACGGGCCACACGGGTGTGTAGCGCACGCCACGTGCCCTCTATGGGACGTGGCTGAAAGGACGAAGCGAGGAGAAACGGCGGCACGGCGCACGCAGTCAAGATATATACAGCTACGGTAGCGTCTTGACGCCAAATTTAAAAGGACAATGTGTTTCGGTCTTCTTTTCCCCCATTTTTCGTCCGTCACTAAACTTCAACCCGAGTTTCTGCTGCTTCACGAGACTGCGAGGCGGAATGTGTACCGCGAGTTTGCCATTTTCCTGGGAGTCGGGTAATAAAATCTGAGGATGATATATCTACGTGATGACGACGACATATTTCGCATGACGATAAAAAAAGAGACTGTAATAAACGTCATTCAGTGGCCGTAAATATTGTACCGAAGAAGATAATTCCCAGGCCCTCGCGTCTTTCGATACCGACGGAGCATGCGGAACGAGTCGTTTGGGGGGGGGGGGGGATATATTGTTCTCCAATCACAACTCCAGTAATATCGGCAGATTACGATTGCGATTGAGCAGTTGAAAATATTTTCCCCGACGCTGCGAGAAAATGTATACCATAATTGTTAATTGCGTTTTTAATCACCTCGGTCAGCAATAACGATTACATTGTACCTCCGGGGAAATAATAATCATAACATCGTTATTTACATTGCAGCGCGCAAATATTCAACTGAATAAATATTAATACGCATCCGATTGTGGGTGACACATAATTTCTCAAGAGTGTCGGAGAATCACAAGTGACGATGGATGAGACGCACAAAGGACTTCCACTCCACTCGAGCGCGGAGAACGATCTGCATATACCACTGACCGCGGTGTGCGCTCGTGAAACTGGGAGAGGCACAAAGAGGGCTACTTGCGACAATTGCGAATATGCGCAGAGCGAACTGTCTATAATGTTCAGCCGAGAAGATCTTGGAAAGTTTTTTTTTTTTTAGTATTAGATTATCAATTTCGCAATTGTAACATAGACAATACGTAAACTATGACTTTATTAATATTACTAGACTATACCCGTGCTTGCCCAGTTGATGTTACATTATTTTATTAACTAGGAGAACAATAACGCGCGCTTTACGCGTGGGGACAGAAGTTGCTGCAGCGCTTATATCAAAATTGCGACAAACTGTCAAATCTCGACCTATTAAAAACAGCGACTGCCGGTCGTTACGGTCCACGTCCAATCAGAGCCCGAATAGCTCGACAACAAAGGTCACGTTGGCGCGAATTACGGACTTTTTAATAGCGGACGAGGGTAATCACACGCGCCTGACGCGCGTGCCTGGAAAACTTTCCGCCAAAATCCACCTCAGAAATATTTTATTTCGAAACATGGACTTTTCACCTATACCATTGTTCTCAAGTCGTATATTCTACCCCCGAAAATACTGGTTACCTATACTTTTTACTCGATTTTGAAAAAAAAAATAGTTTTTGCGACCATCTTTTTGTAAACAATCATAGATCCGTCTCCGGACCGAAAATCGCCAAAATCGACCTCGAATTTTTTTCTTTTGATAATATCGACTTGTAACCTATACCATTGTTCCTTATCTGTTATCACATTTTTCAAATTGGACAGCAAACTGATTTTGTTTATCACGGACTTTCTTGGCAACCAATCACATCCCTCTTTTAAAAAGTTCATGAGTAACGGAAAGCATTGTCAGCAAACTTTTAGAGCTGTGAGTGGTTGCCAGGAAAGTCCGTGATAAACAAAATCAGTTTGGTGTCAAATTTGAAAAATTTCATAAGAGGACAGGCGGGGCAGCACCCGTAACCTTTTAAAGCTTTATAAGAGCGCAGCAGCGCAAAATTGATTAACCTATTATTGGTGATATTTTTAAATAAACATTTCCGAGGTCGATTTTGGCGATTTTCGGTCGGGAGCCGGATCTACGATTTCTGACAGAAAAAAAAAATTTCGTCGCCAAAAAAATATTTTTTTCAAAATCGATTAAAAAAGTTAGTAACCAGTGTTTTCGGGGGTAGAATATGCGACTTGAGAATGATGCTATAGGTTAAAAGTCGATATTTAGAAAAGAAAAAAAAATTGGAGTCGTTTTTGGCGTTTTTCGGTCCGGAGCCGGATCTACGGTTTCTGACAGAAAGAATATTTTTTTCGTTGCCAAAAAAATATTTTTTTCGTTGCCAAAAAAATATTTTTTTCAAAATCGATTAATAAAGGTTAATAACCAGCGTTTTCAGGGGTAGAATATGCGGCTTGAGAATGATGTTATAGATTAAAAATCGATATTTTGAAAAGAACAAATTTCAAATCTGAGGTCGATTTTGGCAAGTTTTTCAGGCACGCGCGCCTGCGCGTGTGATTACCCTAGTTTAAGATTAAAAAAAGCGACCAGAGCCAGCACCCAATCACAAGAATCGAAAAAGATTAAAAAAACTTATTTATCTCGTTCCAATCAACACGGGGCAACAAATTTGGAGGTCGTCAGGTGTTATCCAATAATTATTTGATTGAAATTCCAGTTTCAACCAAATACCTTACCCGAGTGTCAATGCAAAGTCCGACTCAGTTTTGATTGGGGTTCAAACTCCGGCAAAATTATCCGCCTTTCTCTTTTCAATGATGTTCTGAAAATATTGACCGAGCGGTCGATGAATTTTCATCTGGAAAACAAGCGCAACCATGGGGAACAATCGCAATAGCCCGGTTGAATGTCCTTCGAGGATAAACAGCCGTTTCCCGCGTGCGCAGAAGAGTCACCCGCAACCCCACAACATCTTGCGCTGATATGAAAAAGTTGGCGGGATTAGATACGACGGCATAGCAAGCACGCCCGCTACTTTCTGCTCTTCGCGAGTCAGTTATATCCACGACGAGGCTGTTAGTCGCTTCTGAGACGCGCTCGCGGCATGACAAATCCTGCAATACACTCGAGTCGTACGAGATTTCGCTGTATTATTCGTCTCTCGGTAACAGAGCACGTGTCATCGCCGGCTACTATCAGGAACTTAATGTACCAGTGACTGCCGAACTTGACACTTATTTTCCCTTTATTTCGTTTCACGATAGTGACATGGTGTCATAGTGCCATTAGTGTTAAATTTTGAAACGTAAGTATATTATTACAAATATGTCGTATTTCTGTAATATCTGCGTTGAAACATAGCCGTGTGATTAACGAAATAGAATCTTTGATGAAAGGGCGAGAAGTATAAATTGGTAAACATTGATTTTTTTTCTCGGAGAAAGTTTCGTGTACCCTTCGTTCGCGCGAGGAAGCGAAGTGCAACGTGTGGGACTTTTTGAAAACTTTGTTGAATATTAAGAAATTGGTAATATCTAGTGTTCTGTGATGTTAACCGTCTGACCTTTTTTCCTTTAATGAAAACTTGAAAAATGGATATAGTCTAGGGCGTGTAAAAAAAAGAATCATTTAAATTTTATTTTTTTTATCGTAAAAAAAAATATTCTGACCTCAATATACACCTCCTATGCGAAAAACACGCCTACATGTTTTAATGATTTTTTATTTGTGATTTATTGCAGTACAAAGATGTATTGAGACACCTCTAAATATTATTTGTCAGCGAATTCCTTTGACCCAATTGATTGTTAGGTCAACTTCTCTAGCTGAAGCCATGAAGACAAAAAAAAAGTACGACGGTATGTAGTGTGAAACGGAATTTGAGAAAAAATCAATGAAATCTGAATTTTTAATTTTTTAATTTTTTTTTATGTCCGGATACATATTTTTGAAGCAAAAAAAATTGGCAGTATTTCTTCTTAATTTCCGTTTCTCACTGCGTACCATAATATAGTCACCTAATTTAGACCCTTCAATTTATTTTCACAGAATCCAACAGTTGAAAGTGTTTTACGTTAGTCCAGTTGCATTTCGAGCATCTTAGCCCGAGATTACGAAATTCGAGCGCGAATAGCCATTTTTCGAAAAATTCAAAGTCTACTATCATCCGACAAGCTACTTCAAGGTTTGCGCAAATCATAACAAACAATAGAGCGTAGCTACTCTATATATTTGTATGCTATATAGGTCGTATTATGATATCATTAAAGGGCATTTCAGACCATTCTCCGATACCTGTAACATTGACCATTTTCGATATCTTTTTTGTGTATACAATCTACGGAAAACAAATTCGCACAGTTGTTTGCTTTGCTATGGTTTACGCAGTACATTTCGTATATTGTAGCTATAGGTCGGTACGTTGCTTCTTTTCATAATATATTAATTAATCACTGAAAAACATAACCGAGTAAATGAATATAAATTGCTCGGTACAAAAGAAGCTAATTAGTGTTGTGGTCATAAGTAAAATGTACAGCTCAGTGATGAGATCAGTAACATATCTTCCGACAGCTTACGAGACACTGCTCGTCATTACTTCACGTCATGTGTACGAATAGCAAATTCGTGAGGTTGTACCTTGACTACCTCTTCACACTGTTACGTGTATTACCTAAGCTTGGTTCTCGGTACTATATATTCATTGAGAAGTATTTTCTTGGTGCAAGGTCCACCGATAGATAACCCGACCCGCGACGACGAAAATTCCCGTATTTTTTCGCTCATATTTCAACCAGTTCTTTCACATTATTTACAATTCAGGTGACTCAGCCAGGTTGAATTGCTGAAGTTAAAAGACGCAGAAATATGGCATATATATCGCGACGATAGAAATACTTCCTTAAATTCCGTATCTGCAAATCCATACGGCGAAATGTGAGATACGAAGAGTGATTGACTTTTACTAGTAAAATATTTCCGTTTGTCATCATATTTTATAATGCTAATTTTTCAATCGGACTCGGATTACGTAAATTTATAAATTACGGATTTCGTGAAGGTATCGAATGTCACTGGTAGAAACATTGTTCGTGGCAGATGATTCAATTTTCTTATCTGGCCTTGTTGCATTGTCTTGTTGTATGGGAACTTGACTTCATTCGATTGAAAGAAACGAGATGTTTTAAAAGAAAATTATTTATTTTCGTGAGGGACAAATCTTTCAGTATAGACGTTATATAGGCTGAATTTGTTTATCAAAATATAGTCGCAGCTGGCGACTTCTGGCTGTATTCGGTCCTCGTGATTATTCGCCAATTAAAATAAATTCTGGGGGTCAAATGTTCAAAGGTACGGAGTAATCCATCGTACCGCTGAATGGGCCGTCTCTCGTGCTGCTGAAGTGCGCTTGAAGCGTTGTAGATCCTGATTGAACTAGCTGGGTGCCTCTCTTGAATGCTCGAATCATAACGAAAGCGTCGTACGACTTCGAGTTCCTGTCTGCGTTACGGCGAGATTAGTCCTTTAAGGTGATTCGCGCATTAGGTCAAATTAAAGATGAAAAGCTCAATTTTGGATACGTCGTTGGAAAGAAATTTAGCTCCTCATCATGTGAATGCTTAAACTTGTCTTTTTTTCAATGTTAATAACGTAACATATGCAAAGTATTTGACGCATAATTTACGACGCGGAAAGTGAGTTTTTCCGCGAGCTACGCGGTGGAAAAACTTTTTCTCTCTCGTGTCTTAATGCCCTATGCATACGATTGCATAAACAACAAAACGAATATTCAAACAAAAATAATACAAAATTGAACCCACTTTTCTCGCTCGTATTTTTATGAGGGAACTTTGGCAAGAGGGATTTCTCACACGCAAACCGTTAAATGCTTCAGAGATAGTGGCCTCGGATCGTCACTGGACTTTGCCCTCCCTCTTTCATCGTAGCTATTTATTTCGTAATTCCATCGGAAACTAATCGATATTTTGTAGTATAGAGTTCCTTATATGCTGTAGTGCAAGTTCGCTAATCGGTTTGCAACTTTTACTCGCGATTTTTTTACTCGCTTGTCACTCAAATATATATATATACATTTATATATAAGTCATCCTTATGATCAACGCGACCCGGCGAATTTATTTTTCTAATATAAAAACTCTGTTTGGTGATATGAACCATCATTATAATCTATCAATATTAAATTGGTGCATTCTTCATGAAGACATGTTGCATTTTTGAAACTTATTTTTTATTATTGGTTCATTGATTTTACTACTGAGCCAAATTTGGTATGTCAGGCTTCATAAGGTTACTAGAAAACAATCCATTTTAATTATTGCAATGAATTTGAACCGTAGAAAGGTGGTCCATATTACCGAACGTCGGGTGGTTTATAAGTAAAAAAATTGTTTTGGCTGCCATTAGTCAACGATTGCAGCTAGTGGCCCCGGGTATCAGCGATTTGGTGCGTGATGTGAGTCACAGGAAACGGGTTTTAAATGCGGCTTATCGCCACTTTTAATAGTCAAATAAAAGCCGAATTTGCAGGTTTCGAAGATTCCATGTGTGGATCGATATGCACTGGTCCATTATAGCGCATCGACCCATAATCGCGACTTTTACTGTTACACAACAATATATTTTAATAGACATAGGCAAGGAACTTTGCACCTCAAGTTTTCAATGTGTCACGCTCAACCAAGTCGCGTACCTAAAGTATACGAAAATTCATACCCAATGAGTGTGCAATTTTTTTCGACATTTTAAATTCCCGGTTCGATATAACCGGAAATAATATCCCGGTCGATACCGCAATATAAGCCGGAAGAAAATTAACTATATCCAAAGATCTATAAAAAAAACGTCATTCGCGTATCTCTTTTTTCGCATGTTACCTATACAAACTTATATAACTCGAGCACATTTTATGTCCATAGATCCCAGGCACCTTTCGCGACCCGCGAGGTCGTCGTCATTGGATGAAATCGTGATTTGTTACGGTCATAATCGCCGCGAACAGTGGCTATCTACCCACACACTCACGCAAACGCGATCTTAGCATTCACATACACGTAGAAACCGTGCCGTACACGAGTGCGGTCGTTCTGCGAAAAGAAAGAGCTATGTTGATGTGACACGCGGGTCCTATGTCGTCTTGAGCAGACATCACGTCATATGTCACGCATTGACGCGATGAATTTTCGGAAGCATCACGTCGTGTTACGCCATCGGGACAACGCGGGTTGGCCGGACGGTTCGGGTTTGTTTCAGGGACTGATGGCACTTTTTTTTTCCTTTCTGGAAAGTGGCCACTTTTAGCTTGTATTATCGTTCGCAGGTCGAATATTTATTCGCAAATCACACTGATTATATATCTTTTGCAAGCGATTTTCGAATGAGCAGACTTCGTATACTAATTTGATGAAAATAAACAATCAATCGCATGGGTTGTTTTGTAAGATGTTTACCGAAAATAAAAACAGACCACATTTTCGTTGCTATTTGGATATTTTTTTCTACGAATAATCGAATACCGAGTATAGATTATTTTGATCCTGCTCTTTGGAACGGATCACGTTGTACTTATCTGTCCGTCTAGAGTGCAAACGAAAGATTTCCATCGGCAGACGGGAAATGATGCGGAAATATTGCGTTTGGTGGGATGACACAGATCGCTCATGCTTATCTATTAATAAAACATCATCGTTGCGAATCGATTCATATCACTCTATATGGCTGGTATTCAATGTCCAGCACATATAATCAATTAGTACCTGACGCCAGTTCTCAGCGTCGATATATTTATAATGACAATTGAAAGCCTGGGAGTAAATGTATATATCGTTCGTCAGACAATAATGGATTATGCGAATGTCCCTCAATGCACTTTTGACCTATTTCCAGTGTTTTCTCCACGACCTTAGATCTGCACCTTTTTCGCTGTACACGAATAAGTGTAACGAACAATGAGGCCATTAATACGTAAAAATCGAGTGACGTTATTCTCGTTAAATGAGAAAACGTGACAATTGTTGACCCTGATTGAAACGTAATTTTATCGTTGCGCAATAATGAGCGCAATGTGTCCCCCGGTCGTTTGCTGAAGCATGATCGATTTTGTTGTCAGCGTGCGCTGTAAGCGCACACGGAAATAGGAAATGATGCAATTCTCGGTCACCGATACGGATGAACGTCGGATAATAGTAGTATTATCGCTTATCAATTGCATTTGTAACAATGGGACGGCAATACATTTTCATTGCAATCTTGTGCTTCTTCCATAACTTATCGTTACTTGACATGATTGATCATCGAAGTCGTAAGTGCGAATTTTTTTTACAGGAAAAGCACAATTCATTCGTCATCTGCAAAGTCAATGACTTATATAGTTAACAGGGATTTCTATGAATTTGGTGGTGTATAAATGAAACATTAGGATGTTGAGAATTTTATCGGCAGGATCTTTACACAAATCGCAGCAATTTTTGTTCGTCATCTTGTGAAGTTATAGTTTTCCTTAGATCACAGAAGTTTTAACGAGAATTCTGAAATATAAAAACTATGCAGGCATTCAGAATTTAAAAAATAAGTTTAAGAAAAATATATTTGCATGAAATTTGTATAAAATGTACAATTTTTTATGTTATGATTAACATAATATTAGCATAATGAAATTGCAATGAATATACATTTTTTGTTTAGGATGCTTGGTATATCTTGTAGCAGCGCCGGGGTCGCGCTTCTCATTTTGCTGGTGGTGATTTGTGCGGTGAGCGAGGGTGCGAGATACCGAGCCAAGTTCATCATATTCGTAATTCTCTCAGCGATAGCGGCGACATGGCCCATACCATTGATGCTTCTGAGGCCGCGAAACTGGAGGAACGCCCTGTAAGTCAACCCCCGTAAAATAAGTAATAAAACGCATGACGTGTTGCGATATAAACTTATTAACCATGCCGATCTATTACTCAGTATACCAGCATGGAGCGCGAGACGTATAGCGGCGTTACTAGGTGCCACCTTCAAAATTCGAGGACAGGAAAATATCGTCAAGGACTCAGGCTGCGTCGTGATAATTAACCATCAGAGTGCTATCGACTTGTGCGGTAAATTCATTTTCATTATAATTTGCAACATTCAGCAGACAGCAATATCTGCACAATACAAAAAATATGATTAATTATTTAATAATATAATACAAGACATCAACACGTAGAGTGAATTGAACCTTGAAAATGCCATATAGACATTATTAAATTGTTCATTTATTTTCAGTCCTGGCGGAGCTTTGGCCGGTCCTTGAGCGATGTACAGTGGTTGCCAAAAAAGTTATTCTTTACTTTGGTCCATTCGGAATTGCGACCTGGTTATGGGGTACAATATTCATCGACAGAACCAAAGTCGCGGAGGCACAAAACACTGTAAACGCCACAGCCACGGAAATCGTGCGAAGAAAAGTGAGTAATTCTCGATAAATTAATTAAACACAAACGCAAACGGCAACATCTTGGTTTTTGAAAGCGTGCAAAGAAAAGGAGAAGATATGTTCTTCAGTATGTTCTTCAGTAACTTTACACAGACTAGGTTCGGTACTACTAATGCTAAACAGCACACTACAGCATTCTACACTATTAACTCGACACGTCCGATCACTGCACAATACCAACTCAATACGTCCGATCTCTACATCGTAGTTATAGTCTGTGTAGCGAATTTGATTTTGTAGAATCGGTGTTCGAGCAAAAAGACAACTTTTGTATAATCAGTTATTTCTATATAAGGATTTCCTTGCAGGCAAAGCTGCTGATATTTCCTGAAGGCAAGCGACACTCCGGAAACACCTTACTTCCTTTCAAAAAAGGTGCATTTCACGTGGCAATTAGAGCCCAAACGCCAATACAGCCCGTTGTAGTTTCCAAATACCACTTTCTCAATAGCAAAGCGAAAAAGTTCGGTTCGGGTAAGTTCTTCTTCTTACATGCACCCAGCAATGGCCACGGTTTAAATTTTTTTAATATTAAAAACCCTTTTTGTTTTTATATTCAATACTTAAATAAGTATTGAATGTATAATCAGAAAGGGTTTTTAATATTTTTGAAACCTTTTTTGGTTCCATAAATGACTCGAATGTTTTTTTTTTCTTTCAGGTACAAGTTACATAACGATTTTGCCGCCGATCCCAACAGAAGGCCTCACCAAAGTTAATCTTCCCGAGCTCATGGACAAAGCCTATCAAGCGATGAACGCAAAGTTCCAAGAAACGTCGCAGGAGAGTTTAGCGGAGTACAAAACAAAAGCGCATCGTTCGTGAACAAAAATTGTGAAAGAAGTTCAGAATCAGCGGGTTTTCTATTTATACTGTATTACAAGTGGTTCAAGTAGTCGCAATCAGTGCTGCGCACGAAACAACGACGAAAGGATTCCTAGAATTTAATTCCTACGAAATACCTCAAATATTTTTCTATGTATATACAACAATTTTTACACGGTCCATTCTGTTTCTTATTCAGCTTTCCCGCAATCACTATTTAATAATTATACGGGTGAAAAATGGGCGATCGTCCGTTTTATCGGATTATGAGAATATAAGTAGAAACTTCTCATTTTTTCAGTTATAGGTATTACGAAAGTTATCGTTATTCATATTGCAGTACTAGATATTACAAAACTTCACGTCAAACGAACCGTCGTTTGCTCGCTTCGCACCTTCACTGCAATTGCTAGTAACAATTAAATTTTATTTGCGCTTTACGGTCGGTGCGGCAGTTTATCAACTCCGCATACGATTGCTTTTTATGTCTTCTTTTTTTAATGTTGGATACATTTTACAACGGGAGTCGCAGATCGTCTGCAGTATTGACGAAAGAGTCCAAGTCACGTTCGTAATGTCAAAACGATAATTCCGATTTTCGTATTCAATTGCAATTTAATCTGCGGTTGGCGACAAACGGCATAGGACTGTGCGGTGCTTCGTTATTGTGAAATAACAAAGGCAATATTATTACGTAATTTATGCGCGCCATACATAAAGTGTAAACTATGTATATAGGGAAAGAAACGAATGAATCTGAAGTATAAAAAGGACTGTAAGTTATCGGAGCATAAATTAACAGATAAGTTCCACTGTTTTTCAAGATGTATAAAAATGATATGTTAAATATATAGCATATATTTTTTGACGAATATCTCAAATATACATTTCAGGATATACATACAGAGAGAACATATGCAAATGGAAAGTATATCTATGACATACCAAAGATATACTTATAATGAATGTTTCTTATAATCTTACGAAATGTTTGATGCGTCGTATATTTTTCTATACATTTATTTTTATAGGGTTTTGCATTCTCCGCATTTGGCAGAATGTTTTTTTAGACGAATTGTTTTTAGAATTGTTTTTTTTACAATTTAATCAAGATTTTATTAACTAAAAAAAATTTAATCTCGTTTTTTCCTACTTTCCCCGCAAGATTCTTTAATATATAAATAAATTATACTGTTTTATATAAAAAGTTTTACTTGGAAATTGGGAAAAGCCCAAATCCCTCTTTTAAACAATTCATGAGTAACGAAAAGCATTGTTAGCAAACTATTAGAGCTGCGATTGGTTGCCAGGAAAGTCCGTGATAAACAAAATCAGTTGATCAAATTTGAAATCAGTGTCAAATTTGAAAAATTTCATAGGAGGACTGGCGGGGCAGCACCCGTACCTGTTAAAGCTTTATAAGAGCGCAGCAGCGCAAAATTGATTAATCTATTATAGGTGATATTTTGAAATAAAAATTTCCGAGGTCGATTTTGACGAGTTTCGGTCTGGAGCCGGATCTACGATTTCTGACAGAAATTTTTTTTTTTTCGTCGCCAAACAATTTTTTTTTTCAAAATCCATTAAAAAAGGTTAATAACCAGCGTTTTCAGGGGTAGAATATGCGACTTGAGAACGATGGTATAGTTTAAAGTCGATATTTTGAAAAGAAAAAAAATTGGGGTCGATTTTGGAGATTTTCGGTCCGGAGCCGGATCTACGATTTCTGACAGAAAAAAAAATCTTCGTCGCCAAATTTTTTTTTTTTTTTTTTCAAAATCGATTAAAAAAGGTTAATAACCAGTGTTTTCAGGGGTAGAATATGCGACTTGAGAACGATGGTATAGTTTAAAAGTCGATATTTTGAAAAGAAGAAAAATTGGGGTCGATTTTCGGTCCGGAGCCGGATCTACGATTTCCGACAGAAAAAATATTTTTTTCGTCGCCAAAAAAATATTTTTTTTCAAGATCGATTAAAAAAGGTTAATAACCAGTGTTTTCGGAGGTACAATATGCGACTTGAGAATGACGGTATAGGGTAAAAGTTGATATTTTGAAAAGAACAAATTCCTGAGGTCGATTTTTGAAAGTTTTTCAGGCACGCGCGCTAATGCGTGTGATTAGCCTAGTTCTATATAATTATCATTGATAAGTTGAGAATGACAACAGCTCTTGTCCTCGCATCTTCTGTCGGCGCAGTAAGAAAGGGCAAAACAGCAGCAAACCACGGCAATACACACTATTCCAAATTTAAATACTACGTGTTCTAGGAATGAAAATAAATCTACCAAATTCACGGGAGCAAGAGGAAGGTCGAGTGTAACGGCTTTCAACGCTTCTTTCTGTCCTCAACCATTGGCTGTTTATAGAGCGGCGGGGGGAAAGCCTAGCATGCTGAAGGTATCCCCGTTGGAAACTGGGCGACGTTTTATCATCTACGCAGACGCCAAAAACTAGAGTCGTCTGCAAGCCGACAATAATACATCGCCATAACCTCAATCTGAGAACGTAACTTTTACATGTTTTCGGCTTCAATGTAACGAAGGAAGGAATCAATTTGAAATCGGTCATGAACAAGTGTGCATCATTGCTGCAAACGCCCGAAACGATACGATATCTCAGATGTCTCAGCACACGTGTGAAACAAACACCTGCCGAATACTGTGTAGATTTAGTTAGGTGAATTGACAAACATCAACCGTATTCAATAACAACTCAAAGTCACATTGCATTGTGTTTATGAAAATTAATTGAATTGCTTTGGTGCTTTTCTAAAAAAAAGAATATTTTTGTTGAAAACATATTTCAAGAGATGATTATTGTGTCTTGTATCTTTCAGGAAAAGTGACTATGAGTCCTTTTTATGCAGTTTACTACTGCCCAACAATATACGCTCTGCAGGATTTGCTATTAGAGCTTTCAACGTAGAAGTTGCTTTGGTCGAAGATCAAGTTACTGACAGTACTATAGGTAGAATGAGGTACAAGTTTTGGGAAGATGCGCTGGATAAGATTTACAGCGATACACCTCCTCGAAGTCCTGTACCATTGGAATTACATAGGGTAATGTAATTTAGAAAAAAAAAACTACTGATAATAGCTGCCTAATTTATATGCATTGGAAAAAAATTACAAGTTAATGTAGATAAAATGAAACTTACAATAAATTGGTTTCTTAGTTTTGCTCTTGCTTATTTTAAGTCTTAATGTTCAAAAGATAAAAAAAATACCAATAAAAAAACAACTACCTATTCGAGTTACTTTTTAAAAACCTAAACTGTGTATTGTACATTATTAATGTTAATACTTGAGAGTGTTACATTTGTTTACTGTTTTACTGTTTTGTGTTTTGAAGAAAATAAATAAATAAATGTTCTGTTTACTGTTTTGAAGAAAAAATATTCTCCTTGAATTGAAAGAATAATTTTTGCAGATATTGAAACGACACACACTGTCAAAACGTTACTTCAAACGGCTGATAAATGCCCGACTGGAAAAATTGGGCGTCTCGATGTTTCCCGATTTGGAGTCCCTGGAGAAATACTCGGAAAACGCGTCGTCTTCGATTTATTACCTTTTGATAGAGGCTACTGGAACGAAAGATATGAACGTCGATCACATAGCCAGTCACTTGGGAAAAGCTCACGGAATCGTGACGCTGATTCGTTCCGTGCCTTACCACGCAAGTAAACGAAGATGCATCTTACCACAGGACATTTTACTGAAACACGGCGTTTCTATGGAATCGATATTTCGAGGAGAATCGAGCAAAGGTCTTAGTGACGCGATATACGAAGTCTCATCGAGCGCAAAACTACATATGGACAAAGTGAGGATTAAAATACTTTGACATGCATATGAACGGTCAAACTTACATTTGTTATCAACTGCTCTCTTTCACTAGGCCCGATCTTTAAAAAAAGCATCGAAAAAGGAAGTGGCGACAATTTTTCTGCCTGGGACTTTGGTCAATTTTTATCTCGAGAAATTACAACAGGCGGATTTCAATATATTCTCACCGATGTTACAAAAGAAGAATAGTTTGTTACCCCTTCAGCTTTACTGGAAGAATGTCATTTCCCAACCTTATTGATGAGTGTGTAAATATGTAAATATAAAATGATGGATAGCAACAGGAGATTTTTCATTTTCTGCTGCTTTATGTAGAAAGCTTAGCTTTCACGAATTATATTCGTTTTTTCTCCAAATGTACATGGAGGGACCAAAATTCGTACCACAACTCGTAAATTTTTATTATCAAGTCTTCAACTCTCGTCCAATACTCTCATTATTTATCTGTTGTTTCACATATATATTTTTCATTCATATATACGATTTCATATTAAGTAGTCAATTACTCAAACTATAATCGTAAAGAAAATACGGCGTATTATCTGCCTGGCCAAGTTTTTAAAAATTAACCGCGCTTGTTCTACATTTGTATCGACCAATCACGGCTCTTTTCCATTATCGCGGATGTTTTGCTGCTAGCCGACATTACGCCGGTCGTATTCATGTATTACATTTAGTAACAATATTGATATTTCCGCACGCCTTGGGCATAGAATTAATTTTACGACCACACTATTTCATAGCCGTTATCAATGTAAATAATGCCCTAAGACCTCTTTTGCCAATCATCAGGAACCCCCCACCCTTCAAATTTTCCGTTGTAGCTCACTGTAGTACTCGGTTTTGGCGCGTTCTGAAATTTCTCGCGGCGCTTCGGTGCGGAAAGGCTCAAACGCGAAGTCGCCAAAATCACATGAAAAATCGCCGTTTAAAGAGCAAAATTTTGTTACATACACTTAATGCATCCGACGAGCTAAGTCCGCGCTTGTTAAATAACAGTTGAGACGCTCGGCGTAACATCGATTTAGGATTGGAAAGGGGCGAAAAGGATAGTCCCGCAAATCGTGCGTTGTCTCGTGTCCACGCTCGTGTCGTCATGCCGTCGGCGAATACATATAGATATCTCGCTTTCTCTCTCGCGGCTCGTCACACCGTCCTCCGTCCATGTTAATCGTAAAATGGCGGAGGTATCGCTCTATGACTCGGCTATTTGCCGATTATGTGCGGAAAACAATGGCAATGGTGAATTGCTGTACGCGGTTGACGGCGACGAGCAGGATTTAAGCTCCATGGTGAATCGCTACTTGCCGATAAAGGTAGGAAAGCAACAACACTAATTTATATATAAATAAGACCCCAACTTGACTTCCTATCGCACGCCAATATGGAGGCTCCACTGATTTTCGTTGCACGCATCGGAATTAGCTACTACACGAATCAAGATATATTATGAATTTCGTACGACACGCAACGCCGAACAAAAACACTGCGGCTCGAGTTTCGAGTAATTGTTTGGAAAGTACGCCGTGACAGTTTCAACTATTTTCGCGATGAGCCGCAGTCCATGCCTGTCTAGTTGTGTCAGAAGAGAGAACGACGCTTTGATCTTCGTTTCATTCATTATGCATTGACGCTTGAACCGATAAAAAATTTAATTTTTTCTCTGCATGTTCGAAATAACAGCGTTTTTACTGACTTCAATAGCTATGAGATAAATTGTAAGGAAGCAAACGCATATTGTCAAACTAACCTAAAAATATTTGAAAAATCGTTTCAGTGTATTAACATGTCCATTTGGATTGTTTGGTGTTTATTGACATGTTTTAGATTTGACGAGTAGCTTCTTTGATTTATTCATCTACATGTTTATGTATTATTACAATTGTCAGGTTTTATTGCTGTTCATTTCATCTGACTTCACTTATTACACGGATTTCACCTGTAACAAATGCATACAATGGCGAGCAATCGCTGAGACATGTAAAAAAATTGCCGGGGCGATACAAGGATAAATGATACAAAAGAGGAAGTAGTCCTATCGCAACAGCTCTATATAAATAGTATAACTAATTCCCTCAGGAGCTTGTGGAATCTACTGAATGACCATTCCATGAATTTTAATTACGAGTAGTCATTGCCTCAGGCAACAATGATTAGTAAGATATAATTGTGATAAAGATTGATGGGCCTGATGGGTTTTCCACCAATTTTTTTTTAATATGCATTGTTGTAATTCTTATTAGCCAAATAACTTCAGCATTCTTGTAATTCTTATCATAAATAATCTTCAGCAAAATAACATTTTTGAACTGTGTAAAAAAGAATTGTCAAGATTAATCTCATACTTTTGCCTAAGACAACATTTGATCAGACGTACATTAACGACGTACATAAACAAGGAACATAGTAGGAATAATGTTACAGACATAAGCTGCTCCATGTATGTGCATATGACTTGTTATCAAATTGTACAGGTTTTTTTTTTTTTTTTTTTTTTTTCATTTTACATCAAGTAAATAATAAAATGTTATAATAGCGATAACTGTTTTTAGTAATTCATCACATTGTTCTTAATTTTACAACAGTTGGATCTTCTTTGAATAGAGATTTTCTATAATCTCAGTTTCTATAATCTCATTTTTATTTGTTTACCAACAATTTCAGAAATTTACAAAACCCATGCTTCAAAATTTGATGATTGCTCTTTGCATAATGAGACGAAAGCAAAAAACCACAATTCTTAATGTTGTCTAATAGAAAGTTATGAGGCACCTTTTCTTTCAGTACCAACTTTTTTCTAAAGCCTAAATTATTTTTAAAAAATACGGTATTTTTAATCTGTTTTACAACCCAAAGAATTGAGTACAACAGTTAATTTCCAACACGTTTTTATTCCTACTTTCATACAAAAAATAAACTACTATCACGTATTCGTCAGTCGCGACTGCAGCAATCGGCGCAGACGCTGGCTCGATGCTCGTCGCAAATCGGGCGTCTGCAGCAGTAACAGGCGTGTCTCGTTTTCCGGTCTTTGCCCCTCGGGCACAAGTTGCACCGAACTTTTTTCTCGAGCAAGTTCGTACGCCGGAAGTCGGTGGGAATGTCTACGTTGAGAATTTTCTCAATCAGAATACGCAAGTCCCTTCGTAACGAGGGCACCATCATTCTCTGTCTCAGATGCTCGTCGACCAAATTTACCGCCAGCGTCTTCAAGAACTTCGGACGGTTCATTCGCTCGTTCGACGTGTTAAAATTGTGCAAAATCATCGCGTTGATCCCACCGAGGTCGAGCATCGCCATCCATATTCTCATTGGCCAGCGAGCGGTTTTTCTCGCTGTTGTGTATTCCCGGCACATTTTGCTCCAGCTGCTCGTGCTCTTAGGATCCGACAATTTCGGAACGCAGCGAGCCGAAAGATTCTCCAACAAACCATGGCCACGCATTTTCCCTATATAGGGACTGGCGTTACATACATAGAAAGTCTCAGCGTCGTTCAGCGTGAATATCTTAATTCCATATTTCTCCGTCTGTCCCGTCATGTACACTTTAAACGGGCAGCGCCCTCTGAAAGGAATCAGTTGCTCGTCGACTGTGCAGGCCTCGTGTGGAACGTAGTACTTTCGGCAATTCGCTAGAAACAATTCCCAGACGTTGCGTATTGGCGCGAATTTGTCGTTACCTCGGCGCTCGCCTCTCGTGACTTTGTCGTCGAAGCAAAGAGCCCTCGACAGGAACTCGAATCTCTTGCTGGGCATTGTCGCTCTGTACAGCGACCAGCCCAATTGCACTGACCACATTTCGTCCAAATTGGTGTCTCTTGTTTTTTGTACACCCGAAAAATACAGCAGGCCCAGAAAGGCTTTGAGCTCTTCTCGCGTCAGGTCGTGATAGTAAGACGGAGCGACCTCGGCAGCCGAGCGTCTCAGGGCGAGTTCATGATTCGTGTGGATTACCAATTCGTGTAGAATTTCTTCTGAGAACAGCAAGTCCCAGCTCTCCAAGGGACTAACGGCCGTCATCGCCTCCCCCGTCGGACCCGGCGTTCGAATTTTCGCGTTTGACGACTGACCCAGTGAGGAGCCTCGTCTCCTCTTGGCTGGTTGGCCGACGTTCTCCTCAAAGTCGTTACCGTCGTTGCCGCTATTCGCGGCGGCAGCATCGTCGGCTGTACTGTGAAATGCTGGCTCGCTTTCACTCTCGAGAACGTCGTCCCCCTCGCTGTCCGATGCCCGGTCGATCGAGCCGTCGGTATCCTTCGCGAAGAGCGCGCCCACTACGTCCTCGACGGGGCGCAGATTTTTATCGGTCGCCATGTGGATCTTGAAATTATAAAACATAATAATTCAAAAGTGGTTCACACATACCGCTTAAAACTTTAGCGTGAACTTTTGGTTTGATGACGCTTTCTTTTGTCGTCGTAAACTCGCTTTCTATTATTTTCAGCTGTATTTCACCTTTCGTGTGCCCAGCGGGATCGTTTTGAGCACAAAGTCGCGCGGAGTGCGCATGTAGTTTGGGCCAACACTCACGGCCACATTAAGGGTTAACAAACTGGTGGTTTTTGAATTTTTGAAAATTCTTGTGGCGGGGTGCAAAAATGTGGAGTAGAGTCAGATGGAGTTTGTAGAGTAAAAAAGAGAAAAATTGGCTTACTTGTTATGCCGTTATTTGATGGATACTCCACACTGGGGTCTAGAAGACCCTTGAATACACGCCTGTAACGAGCAAGATGCGATGACTTACTGGCAATCCGAGCGACGCACACGTGTCTCACACTACCGGCGGATTACTCAACTATATTCCCGTAGAGCCACAAGCTCGTAAATTCGAATTTTACGGTGTACTCAAATCACCGCCGACATTGAAATAAACGTCATGCACTAGACACAAACAAATTGATGCTTGGGCTATTTATAAAAATAACCCATACACGCGCTACGCGCGCTTATCCAGTTTATGTAAAAAATAAATGAAAATATCGAAAATAATCAAGTTTTTAAAAAATTTCAGGAAAACTATTGCGTTTAGAAAAAAAAACTAATGATGAGTTCGTTGTGTACGGCCAAAAATAGATCGAAATAAGGCGTTAAAAAATAATAGAAATAAAAAGTGCTTGCGCACTTTTTTCGAAATTTCGTAACTTCACTAAAATCGAGGGTACTTTTTTTTGGATCGGTCGAACTTGGATTTTCAACCTTCGTTCGAGAGAAAACTCGATAACAAAGAGAATGCAGCAAGGCGGAACGCGATATCTTGACTTATGAATATTGAAAATGCGAGATGTTTGATCCATGGTGATTTTTTTGAAGAGGGAATACCTCTCTATCTACACGAATTTTTGGATATGGACATAATAACAGAATATCTTATCCAGGTTGCATAATCCATTGTTCCATATATTTAATATATGCCATTTTTTTCGCGTTCTTATCTCGTTCGCAACAAAAATGCAAATAAGAACTCATATTGCAGACGCATGAGGTGCCGCCGATATATTCTGAAACATTGACAGACTGTTATCGGAGAATTGTTATCACTCATTATATGTGGTGTTTTAATTACTTTTAAAGATCCGCGATGATGGCAAGTTACCGCGCACTATTTGCCCCGGTTGTAACATACAGCTGGAGGCGACGGTGCAATTCTTTGAATTGCTCGTGGACGGACAACGGAAAATACGAGAGATGTGGAAACAACAGGTGGATATTCAGCGAAAGACGGAGCGCGAACGGTTGAGAGTCGAGAGGGAAAATAATGAACCTGCGGCCGAGACTCCCGAAATCGATAATTTTTACAGTGCGAACGGCGATCAACAGTTTGCACAACAAATTATCATCAAGAGTAGGTTTTTACATTTTTATTATTAATACATTATGGCTCCAATATGAATACACTTTGTAACGAGTTCATGGAATACGAAGAATTTGTGCAATTTCTCAGTGTGTCCATTTTTGGTACAATGTTCCACAAATAACGGGCAGTGTCGACTAAATAATGTCTACGTTATTTTATTTGTACGCAGTTTTACCTGATGGTTCGATGTACGCTGCCGAGCACGAAATGAGCTTGCAGATGGAAGGTCTCAGTAAGCCAAGAAGAAAAAGAGGTCGACCTGCGAAAGCCCTCGTTGATCTAGACAGCAGCAAGGTATTAAAAAAAAGCATCCACCTCATCATTCGCTGTCGTTTATTAGGTCTGATTTGAAACTTATAACTTCTTTACCTTTAATCGGCAAAGAATTCGTTGACGGAAGATGCTGGCGATGGTGTGAGTCAGGAAGAAGAGGAGAAGCTAGAAGACGAAGTGGATGAAGTGGACGGCGACGGTAGACGTCGCAGAAAACGAAAAATTCCAAAAAGGTATGGGAATCGCTTTACCTATCCCTTTCTTCCCTTCTAAAAAGTTGGTAGCTCACGACTCGATTAATCAATCTTTCTTCGGATGCAGATTCTCGGAAGCGGTACAAGGCAAGGAATTGGAAAGAATATTCAAGGAAGAAGGAGTGATTGACGATGATGACGATGGGGCGGACAATGCTATCGATGATCCTGAAGAGCGGATCAAAGTTCCAACGCCTGACGGCCACGAAGGTTCGCACTGAACGTTTTACGTAATAAATTGAATGGATGATAATTCTTTCATGACAAGCATAGCAAATCCGATGTCTATTATTGCACAGAAATAATCGGCCACTTGGAGTCTGAGGAGGGCAAAGATTTGGGAGAACTTGTGATCGTAAATCGGGCCAGAGGCCGCGGACGACCAAAAATGAGAAGGCGTAAGAACAAATTCACTTGCAACTTGTGCGGCCGCGGTTTTCTTCAGCGAAGCAGATACATCATGCACAAGTGCGTATTGAGTTCTTCCAGGCACTATTATGCATTTCATTGAACGTTTTTTGTCATTGTCATTTGTTTTTAAAGGAGTTTTCACAAAGGCGTCAAGTACCAATGTTCGGAGTGTAAAAAGCAGTTTACGAACAAGGAAAATTGTGCGTTGCATCAAAAGACTACGGGTCACACTGGCGAAGGAATAATCGATGGACTCGAGACGGAGGAAATAAATACGCCAGACGTTTTGACGAGTCAGGCGGAAAAGGCAATCCCCGAAATTCCGAGCCAGGAAAATACAGCAATTGAAAACTCAAGTTCAGAGCTCTCGAGTCGCGATAACGTGAGTCTGGATAATTTGTCTCGTGAAAATTCAGGCGTAGAGAAATCGAGTCCGGAAAATGTCGAGGAAGAGCTCGAGGATAAGGAAAAGAATGAAGAAGGCAAAACGAGCGGCAGTGAACAGACAACAGCGCAGCGATCGAATGTGCCGCAAACCCGTCCGTCGGTTGCCGACAAGTCGAAACGACTGGAATGCGAGAAGTGCGAGAAATGTTTTGAATCCAAAGAAATGTACGAAGTTCATCTGAAAAGTGTTCACAACGGTGACAAACCGTTCGGCTGCACGGTGTGCAGCAAAACGTTCGTTTACCACGCAAGTTTGAAGGAGCACTTGTTGTCGCACGAGGTAAAAACGTAGTGGATTTGAAAAATAAACAACAAATTAATGACTGCTGAAATTTGCCTTTTCCTAAAGAGCAAAGGGCGACGATACCCAGTAAAACTAATCTACGAAAATCGATTGCAGGCAAACAAATCGGACAAGGGATACCCCTGCGACATTTGCGGCAAAATATTGAATCACCCGAGTTCGGTGATTTACCACAAAGAGGCGGAACACAACGGTCGTCGTTTCGTCTGCAACAAATGCGGCAAGAGTTTCAAGCACAAACAGCTCTTGCAGCGGCATCAGCTCGTTCACTCGGACGATCGTCCGTACGTCTGCGGTTCCTGCAACGCAAGCTTCAAAACCAAAGCCAATCTGATCAATCATCAATTCACTCACACTGGCGAGAAGAAATACTCCTGCGAACTGTGCGGTCAACAGTTTGCCCACAAGACCAGCCTCACCTTGCATTACAGGTGAATAACAATGTGAATCGAAATTCGATTATTGCAATTCGAGTAGTTAGAGAGATCAGGAGGCACGCCATCATTTTGATATCGCGCTTTTATTTCTGCCAACTTTCAAATTGCTACTCAATTTGTCGATAACAATATCTTCAATATGAATTAGTGATTAGTAATTAGTAATATTTTATTTGCATGTAGGTTAAAGCCTATTAAAAATTGGATATGGATTTCACATTCTAGTACAAAAGTTAACATAAAGGCGCGGAGTTTACACCGCGCGGCTATATATTTTGCTAAATGTTCAATATTAATTCGTTATTAACATTTGTATGTAAAAACAGATGGCACACAGGGCACAAGCCGTACTCGTGCGAGGTCTGCAACAAGAGTTTTTCGCAAAACGGAAATCTCCAGGAGCACATGAGAATTCACACGGGCGAGAAGCCGTATTGCTGTGATCACTGCGGTCGAAAGTTCACAACGTCCTCGCAGTTCAAGCTCCACGTTAAAAGGCACACTGGCGAAAGACCATGGAAATGCGAATTTTGCGCGAAAACGTTTCTTCACAAAGACACTTGGAAGTGCCACGTGCGCAGACACAAGGGCGAACGCCCCTTCCAATGCGCGCACTGCAATCGCGGCTTTACGGAACAGTGGGCTCTGAAAAAACATCTACGATTGCACACAGGTAAAATTATAGTAAAACAACTACAATCGCATTCATATGTTGATGTTTTTTTTTTAATCACTCGCTTTTAATCGGTGCCATCACTGTCGACTGTATTGTATGGGTGCCAAGGCTAGTTCCTGCTTCTCGGAATTGGGTTTTTTACCCATGAGTAATAAATAAATAAAGGAATAAATAAATACATAATTATAATTTTTCAGGTGAAAAACCGTACTCCTGCGATTTCTGCGGTAAAGCTTTCGCCGACTGCTCGAACCTTACAAAGCACAAGAAGGTATTATTTTGTTGTCAGTATAACTCAACAGTTGAGTCATTTATTGCATGCTACATGTATTTCGATGAATTTACTTCAGGTACATCGCGATAACAAAGGGATGCCCGCCGATTTATCGAAAGCAGCTGCCGGTGGAGAATTGTGGCAAATTTTGCCAGCGTCGAACGACGGCGATGACAATTCTCTCGGTGAGCATATAACGCAAGTTATCGCCGGTGAGGAAACCTCTGAGGACGGAATACCGCAAATCATCTACGTCTCGTATCAAGATCCAGACGATCCTAATCAGTCTCGAACGTTGCATTTCGGTGAGGAAATCTGCAGTTACCGATTCTTTTATCTATTTACTTAAGTTACTGCGCAGACATACTATATACAACTTTCCGCGTACGTCACGATTTTTCAGTTTGGTCATTGAAACGTATTTACAATGATACATCAAGTATTTTTAATGTATTTAATGTATTTCATTGTTTCTAGAAAAAACTTGAGTTCCACTTTTTGTGCTTTAGTTTTGTCTATATAAATGAGTTTTTCGATTTTTGTGCTTTTTTACTGATTAGTCGACGTAGGTGTGATGGAGGATAAAGATGGGCTAGCGAGTGTGTCCGCTGGTCAGTCTTTGCCAACGCTGGATGTCGAAGAGCCGGTTCCTGTTATTTCGAAACGTGGCGATCAACAAACAGCGCAACAGGATCCCGCAAGAGAGATCGAGATGGAGCTCGGTGAATCGAATCTTCAACTTCAGGTTAAATTGCAATAGAGAACGCATTTAAAATTCGCCGCAAGCAAGTCACCCTTCAGTATCTAAGATTTTTTTTCCTGAGCAGATTACTGACGAGGAAGGCAATCCCATTCCACTTTCGATACAGGATGCCCGGCAGCTACTCTCCGACGGACGATTCGTCAGCCAGTTGAACGATGGACAGGCCATCAGAATTTCTGACGAACTGGCACAACAATTGAATGTTCATGTTCACCAAGGCGTTGAAATGGAGAGCGCAGGGGGCACCAGAGCAGCTACGTCATCTGCGATCCTCAATTCAGCGAGTCAGACCGATGCCGACGCAATCGTAAAAGTTCTGGAGGTGAATATCATTTTAAAAAAATCGCAACAGTTCTAAGATAATCACTAAAAACGAGGTTACATTTTTTGGCTCGATCGAACCTGGAATTTCTTCCTTCGTTCGAGATAAAACTCTATAACGAAGAGAATGCCGCAAGGCGAAACCCGATATCTTGATTTTTTTAATTTGTGCAGAATGTTAAAGTCAGACCTCCAAAAATCGCAAGAAAGCGAAAGGGAATTTCCTTCTAAAAATTTGCGATTTTTGAGTAATTTTTTTTTTTTTTGTAAAAAATTCAGAAATCAAGATATCGCGTTCCGCCTTGCGGCATTCTCTTCGTTATAGAATTTTCTCTCGAACACAAAAAGAAAACCCAGGTTTGCTCGATCGAAAAAAAGTAACCTCGATTTTAGTGAAGTGGCGAAACTTCGAAAAAAGTGAAAAATCATTGCATTTTTCTCATCAAATTTTATGTTTTTCGGGCAAACAACCGCGCTTTTCGGAATCAGCGCGAAATTTCTCATCGGATAGGGTCTTCAAACTTTACGAAATCGAAATTTTTTTTCTCGATTTCGTAAAATTTGAACGTTAATTTCACGTTAATTACTTAACGATCTAATTTTGATTCGAGCATATAGTAAGTGCACGACACTTTACAACCTACTAGTACATAATAATTGCTGTTATCTATAAATTGATGTATTTCTAAATCATTGGCATTTATTCATCAGGACGAAGACACAGATGCAACAGCAGTTGCTGCGGTTAACCAAATGACAGGGGAAGCCGAGATAGACGACGGCGCGCAGACGATCGAATTCACGACCCAGGATGGTCAGAAGGTTCGCTTAGTGACATCGTATCACGTCGATCCGATGCAGCTCGCATCCGAGTACCTAACGATAGTTTAGAAATCCAAGTTCACGCGTAACACCTGATAAAGGCTCGGGATGCACCGAACGTTTTTCCGAATTCAACATTGAAGTAGGAAAGTTAGTTTTTGCAGTACGAATTGACCGATAATTTCGTAAAGCGGATGAAACTTTGTAGAACTTTAGATGAGATTTTTTTTACTGAACGTGTACATATCGGCGGAAGGAACATTTGCTAACATTTCCTTTTTTCTAAATGCTCACTTTGCATTGGTATTGAACGAAAAGTAAGAATAGTCGAAGTGTTTTAACGCGCCATTTGTAAGCGTTATCGTAGTATTAAGACTGTTATAAACGAATCGTCGAATGTCACACGGGAGTCGAAGGGCACAATTCTATTAATTGGTGCACAAGGCATCTTTATTCGAACGAGTGCCTAGCCGTTTACCGTATACTATGTAACCTACAATTTCGATACACAATGCATAGTATGTCTCTTGCAGTTATTAGAATAAGGAATCATTCGAACTGTATATATTAAAAATACTTTTTTTTTGTAATAAATACGATTTTTTCTTTTCCTTTGACCACACATTGGCATTTTTTCTTGAATTTAGACACAAAGGCAGTCTATTTTGTAACACGGGAGGAAAGTAGCCAATTTCATGGGAGTATTAAGGTCCGGTTACAAGAATGACTTTTGGGAGTCCAGCGTGACTATTTTTTTAATATTATTTTACGGTACAGAGAAATCAATTAGCGTTTTCTCCCCGTAAATCGAGAAACTTATAAATTGAAGTATTTTTGCCATATAAAAAGTTAAATTGAGGATTAACGGGATGCAGAGGGTGATCCGCTTAAATAAAACCACCACGATGTCCTTTGACAGGTACCGGGATGCATAATCTGTATTTTGTTGCATGGTCGATATTTTACACGTATAAAAGTTTTAAACAATATTCGCACTGACGCGTTTTCTCGAGATCGGCTGACAGCTTATCTTTCTCTACTAAATAGGCGGTAAGCTTTCAGCACTAGACTTTTTTTTTTAAGCATCGTTAATGTGGAACAACTAGATGTAGTCCATTTACGCAACAAAAAGGAACATAGTTTAAGTTTCGTAAAAATGACTGAGCTACTGAAAATTGGGGTAGACGAAAATATCGTGAGTTGAAAGTATTTCTTAATTGTAGAACAGTAGCCGTGGCTTAGTTAACATCCAAGTTTTCGTACGTTATACTAAATCGATACGTCTCTGCGTAAATGGACTTCAAATTGCGTACAATTCGTCGCTATAATATCGAAATAACTCTTGCGAACGTCCAAAGAATTCAGTTAAATTCAACTTCACAACAATTTTGTATTAATGTTTTTTTTATCTTTTAATGCAGCGTAGCTGGTTCGACAAGTATCCATTTCCAGTGATAAGCCTCGTATAGATAGCCTAGGCTATACATTTGTGACCAAGACGCGCATCGCCATGACGTCTAGCACAGACAATTTTTCTAGGTATGGTTTCTTTTTAAACGCTGTAAGCCTCCTAACAATTGATTCCCCGTAATACGCGAGGGACGCGAAGGCGACGACGACGAAAGATGCAAATTCGCGCCAATACTTTGTTTTTATATCTTGTTTAGGGAAACCCAGAATATTCAGCTGAAAAGTTGCACGTTGATAAACACAAACTGATAGCAATGACAGAAGATTTTCTCGACGCGAGTGTTGAGCTATTGAGACTCGTGTTTCAACCGGACGCGCTCAGCATAAAGTTTTGAGTGTAATCGTATTCGATAGTCGGTATTACGGATTGCACGAACTTCAGAAAAATTATAAGATACATGTGAACTCCGAGCTCACCACCTCCCTCCATTACAGTTTCTATTATCTTCTTCATAACTTCGGCGTGTCTGCGAAATGAAATCATAATATTAATTTAATAAATTATCTGATTTCTTTATAACAGGATTCATGTTCCTTCTTGGAAGGAACTTAATGACTTAATGGTTTAATTTTAGACATTTTTCACTTTTGGGTGGAGAAGTGTAAGTACAAATGTTTTCACAACAACAGAAAATGCAATTATTTTCACCTGCAGGGGTGAACTGATGCCATGGGCGGCCCGGGCAAATTCGGATGAGTTTCCATCGTCACCGTTTTCTTCGCATGATCCTGACTCACATCCTCATACATTTCTTCAACGGTAAGTGGTTTTCGATTCTACAAAAATAATTCGGCGTGAACGGCTGAATTGTAATTTCCAGAATTTTTTTTTGAGTAATTTTAAAAGATAGAATTAACAACGAACCTCGTCGTATCCGAAGAGCCACAATCTGGGTGTTTGGTAATATTTGTCGTACGTGATGTGCAGATCGTACGTCCTCGTGCGAATAATTTCACCCTCGGGGAATTCTCGTTTCTCCTTTGCGGGCTTCTTTCCCGTATCGGCGGCAAATTTGTCTTGCTCGTCGAGCATCCCACTGACCTCGAAAGCCTCCATATCGGCGGCTTCCTCTTCCTCGTCTTCGTCATCGTCCTCGTCGTCCCCGCCGCCCGATGTCGGTGACTGAGTCTCGTCCAGAGTCATTTCCGACACTTTCTCATCTACACCGCCGATACTCGAGTCGTAGTGATGGGTGTCCACCCAACCACCCTCCGGATCGTCGGCTTCTATTATGCGTTCCTGATCGTCGCAATATTCAATCTAGAAAAAAAATCATACGTTGCCATAGAGTACAACTTTTTCTTTGGTTTAACTTGCAATAATTTCAAGTGTTTTTATGGCTTATTATCCTCTTTTTTCGTTTCAATGATTAAATATATGTGTGAGAAACATTTTATATGAGAAAACAATTCAGGCCTGGGGCTCCTTGGGACAAACAAACAGTGTACTGAAGTATATATGTGTCGGCAAACCTACTAAAAAAATCAATTTCTATTTCACTCTAAAATAATTCTGTTAAGGATTTTCTAATTATTTATATAAAAACTATATATAATCTTCCAAGTCTAAACCCAAACATAAAATAAAACTTTGATTTTTAATAATCAGCAGTAAAGTCAAAGTTCTTATTTCAAATCCATTTATGTGTACTTTAAGAATCAGTAAATTAGTTTTTTTTTTCATGAGTTTTTTTTTTCATTTGTATTCATGAAAAAATGATGTACTTTAAGTGTACAATTATTTTAGATATTTAAGAACTGATAAATACATCAATTTCTTTGGCCTAGCATCCAAAATTCACCTGTTTACAGCGCCGGCTGCAAGGAACATTTCTCGTAAGCAAGAACTGCTTCTTCTTCGGTAAATACGACTTTGTCCTGTCCTCGTCTCCGGTAGCCCATTGCCAAGTTGGACAATGATGAACCAGATGATCGCCAGCAGCAACAAACTCCTCCGGTGTGAGAACACCAGTTTCCCTGAATTTGCTCTCCTTTTATGCAAAATATACATAAGTCGTCAAACATTGCATGTCGATTACTTTACGATAAACACTAAAAATAGACATATTGTAATAAAAAAATGTAATTTTAAAATTCCAATAGCAAGAAAGTATGTTGCATACATGTTTTAATACAAGTCAAATAATGATCATCAGCTTATGACTTCCTAGATGGAACAAGCTTGACGCTCATGCAAAATACACTTGTGTTCTTGTCAGACACTTTGGTGTCCTTATTATCGTGAAATCGAAACCGGACGACAACAGCGGTAACCAGAGAAACAAAAGAAACGTCAACGTACCTTCAGAACTGGGGTTAGATACTCGGCGACACCGAGCGCAGTGCCTTTCATCGAATTGATAACGCTCTGCATGTTTTTAACGCTAGAATCGCGACAGCCTACTTGGGGAACAACGAAAATCCACTGGTCACTCGTCGTTAACTCGTAGCGCGATCACAGCGAATTCTCACTCATACTGAATGACTTAACTCTTCTCGTTTTGACACTTTGGGCTCCTTCGTGTACCAATTTGCGGGATCGATTCGACATGCAGCACGCGCACCTACACAGCTCCGCGCTCGACACTGATTACATCCACCAATGCCCCGTGAATCATCGGACACCCGTCGGTACGCAGACGATCTCGCGTTTCCTCTGATATTTCAGCCGTTCGTATAAGCTCTGTTATAACACCATTTTTCTCACTGCGGCAGGTTATTTCCAGGTTATTTGAATTTTTTTTTTACCCCGAGATGACACTTATTAGATAATCGCTTGTGTGCGTAGGTTCACCGTGCACAAGCCGACCAATCGGCTGGTTTCTCGCTGACGTCGAACCAACTCGTGGTTGAAAATGAAATATCGAGCGTTTCGATTTTCAATAATTAATATGAAGACGCAACTTCGTTCGAAATATTCAGATTGCCGTACACTTATTGATGTAACAAATTGCGATGAGAATACTGTTTTGTGATGACAGCAGCACCGCGTCAACCAATCAGCTGGCGTTTTGCATAGCAACGTGCGCTACCCGTTGCTCCGTATTATTAAAAAAAATGTCAACTACATCTTAGCGATTCTTTGTACTTATCGATAGATCAATGGATCAATTGATACAGCCTTCTGATCAGACGTGAGCTTATGTAAGATCGAAAAATTAATTTATTATACATATGCACGTGCAAATGGTAAAATGTCCTAGTTACTGACCGTGTACCAATTTGAGGCAGCTGTTTTGTTAAGATATAATTTTAACACCCCTATTCTCCCTACCATTTGCAAACCAATGACCAGCCTTGTCAATAGCAGGTGGTGTTTTCCATCTTTGTATATATCTATTTTTTATAAGCTTACAGTGTGAGGTTGATCTTATAACGTCACTAACTGGGCCGTTTGTCTTGGTTCAGATTGGCCGACTTTTGAATTTCGCGGTCTTGAGGTGCTCTCACCGCACTTGCCGGGGTATTTAGGCGATCATGATTTATGGCATTACAACCTCTGCCATTACGTATACATCTATGTATGTCGTCCAAAAGATTTGGTAGCAACGCCTCGTATGTAAAGCTAACCCATCCACATCTGACGTGCTACATTTTGAAACGAAAACAATAAACAGAATGTAAATTCGTGCCCGTATTATTGATTTTTTTAAATTCACTTATCACTTCTATTTGTGCTTCATTTGTAAAATCTGTGATAAGGACAGTCTGTGAACATTATTGATTACTTTCTAATGAAAAATCCTTAAATCCCAGTTTAATTCTTTTGATTTTTAAACTGATTTACAGTTGTACTTAATTCTGTATCGATCATTGGGGACCAATTGATAAGATTAGATAAGTAATAAAACGTATTGTGTTGATGAAATTGTTATCAATAAAGGTTTATGTAATAAAGACTGCTGTGTCCGAACAGGACTTGTAGTGTCATATGAGGAATGTGATACAAAGCTATTTTGGTATTGGCCCCTTCATTGGTTATAGTTGAGATTTAATCTGTGGGTCAGTGAAAAATCAATCATGATTCATTACTCCAAACTTGTGAGGTTTCTGGATAAAAAATCTGTAAGTGTTGTTTCAACAATATCTGTCCAAACTTACTTGGAATTTCATAACAATGATAATAAACATTTATAGATATTTTCTTCAATTCGGAGTAAAACTTCATCAACACAGACCTTGAGCTTGACATCTCTGAACCTAAATAAAACTGAACTTCCAAAGCAGCCAGTGCCAGATTTGAAGAGTACAGCTGATCGCTATTTAAGGTGAAAAAATTGTAAAATCTGTGAGAATTATCCTGAATAATGTGAATTTTTTTATTAACTATAGGTCAGTAAGACCACTATTGAATCAAGATGAATATTGCAATACTGAGAGAATAGTCACCAAATTTATCAGTGATGTTGGTCCAAAGCTGCAAAATCAGTTGTTGAAAAGATACGAAAACACTGATAGTTGGGTAAGTTGTACCTCTTTAAGCTGAACACAATCTTTGATAAAAAAAATTATTTCATAAGCAATATTGTACATTTAAAAAATAAAATTATTTTTTAACCTGCCTATATCTGACTGATAAAACGAACATAATATTTCTGGTTTCCAGGAAAGAACCACAGTTAATAATAGTTGGTTTTGAAAATTCAATTTTCACATTACAACAGATACATTCTTGAAACTAGTATTGCTTCTTATTAGGCAATTATGAACGTATTAGGCAATTATCACGTTTTTTTATGAAACTAGGCTAATCACACACGCTGGCGCGCGTGCCTAAAAAACTTGCCAAAATCGACCTCAGAAATTTGTTCTTTTAAAAATATCGACTTTTAACCTATACCATCATTCTCAAGTCGCATATTCTACCCCCGAAAACACTGGTTATTAACCTTTTTTTAATCGATTTTGAAAAAAATATCTTTTTGGCGACGAAAAAAATATTTTTTCTGGCAGAAATCGTAGATCCGTCTTCGGACCGAAAATCCCCAAAATCGACCTCGGAAATTTTTATATCAAAATATCACCTATAATAGGTTAATCAATTTTGCGTTGCTGCGCTCTTATAAAGCTTTAAAAGGTTACGGGTGCTGCCCCGCCTGTCCTCTTATGAAATTTTTCAAATTTGACACCAAACTGATTTTGTTTATCACGGACTTTCCTGGCAACCAATCACAGCTCTAACAGTTTGCTAACAATGCTTTCCGTTACTCATGAACTTTTTAAAAGAGGGATTGTTGTATCCATTTATTTATTCAGATGAATGACTGGTTTTTGCACACCGCATATTTGGGCTACAGAGATCCATTAATCGTATTCTCAAGTCCTGGGACTGTAGGGCCAGAACAACAGTTTAAAACTTTAGAAGAGTTTTTCGCGTTTGGAGCAAAACTGATCAGAGGACTATGGGACTACAATACTATGGTGAAGAGGTTCGTTTATTAGATTTTCTATTTAACGAGGAAAAGTAAAACTTTCTATTATAAAGACGCTTCTGAAAATGATTGTTTCATTGCATACTAGTGGACTAATAAAGCAAGAAATGGTTCGCGGTGACCCATTAGATATGCAGCCCTATGGCATGATTCTCGGAACTCATCGCCGACCGGGAAGAAATAGTGATAAACTCTTGCACACGGATGACTCGAAACACATTGTGATTTTGAGCAACAATCACGTGAGTGGCGCGAGAAAATACATTCGAACTGATTTAGGCTTTTCCTAAGCGTTTAACATTTCCAGTTCTTCAAACTACATATCGTGGATAATAATGAGAATCTGTTGAGCGAAACTGAAATCACAGCTGCTATAAAAGACGTATTCGATCGTTCCCGTGAGACAGCAAAGTCCGTTGGAATTCTAACAGGAAATAGTAGAGACCAATGGGCCGAGGATTACCACAGACTGAAAGGTTTTTATCCCAACATTTTCATCCCGACATCCCAATCATGTTCTATTTATATTAATCAATAACCGTAATTAAATTTCTCGCTGACTCTGAAATTTGGGATCAAAGTTTGTACAAGAGCTAAGTTCAATGGTTGATGAGTCACGAACGAGTCATAAATGACGTTAAATATTTTCGTAGAAATTGGGAATAATGCCGAAATATTAAGCGACATAGAAGGTGCATTGTTTATCCTCTGCTTGGACAAGGAATTGCCGAAGCTCAATAAGAATAAGAATATAGCTTCGATAAGAGCTCTTCAAAGTATGACGGGTTTCAGTACTTCCACAAATTCTGGAAATCGTTGGCACGACAAAACAATTCAGGTAAACAGTACCTTCCGCGCTATTTTCGCTAGTTCAATAACTTGCAACTCATCGTTCATTTACTCGAAGTATATCATCTCGCCCGACGGTTTTGTGGGAATGGAGTACGAGCACAGTCCTTGCGAAGGCGGTCCCGTTGCTGTTCTTCACGATCACGTGTTAACAAGCATGTGAGTCAATCTGCAAGCAAAAAATACTTTGAGGAATTGATTTAAGTAATATTTCGCTTTTTTCAGAACTAGCAAAAGCGCCAATGATGAAGGCAACTCAATTAATTTCTCGAAAGCAAAACATTTGAAATTCGAACTTGACGAAAGTCTTGAGAAATCAATCGAAAGTGCTGCGAATTCTGTAGATAAGTGAGTGTAAACGTTAATTAATTTTTTCTTTATGTTGCGGCGAAACTGACTTGTAGTTTCAATACATTTTGACTGTGCTAGATTGTCGATGGATATGGACATGGAATGTTTTACTTTCGACGATTTCGGAGCGTCCGCGATAAAGCGAGCGAAGCAAAGCCCCGATAGTTTCATCCAAGTGGCGATGCAAGTTGCTTTTTATAAAGCACAAGGAAAACCTCCCGCGCATTACGAATCAGCGGGATTACGGAGGTTCCGAAATACTCGAACCGAATGTATTAGGTCTACGAGTGTCGAGTCTGTTAATTTTGCTGAAATGATGGCTCGTGGCAATGCGTCAATGACGGAGAAGAAAGAAGCTATGGTGCTAGCGATTAATACTCACAAGCGAATTGCAGGCGAGGTACGATTTGCTTCTCAGAATCTAACCGTTTTGATGACATCTATTTAATTTCTTCTGCGCAAATTCGAAGGCTGCAACCGGACAGGGTGTCGATCGGCATCTCTTTGGTCTGAAGATGATAGCAAAAAGCGAAAATATCGAACTGCCCGAACTCTACAAAGACCACGGATTCACTCGAAGCACCCACTTCACACTTACGTCGAGTCAGGTAATTACGCGTAACTTAACTCTAACATTAAATTCAGTTCAAACAATTACTCTGTGTTTCATAAAACCAACAATACATATCTTTATTGTTTATTTACATAGGTGGCTTATAAAACAGCGTCGTTCATGTGTTACGGGCCCGTTGTTGCCGACGGTTACGGTTGCTGTTATAATCCAAGACCCGATGATATATTGTTCGCATGCTCGTCCTTCAAATCCTCTCAAGAAACATGCACGAAAAAGTTTGCCAATGCTTTGCAGTGCGCTCTACGCGATATGAAGGAAATCGCGGAAAGTTGAATATTTGTGGCATCGAGCTAGCTCATGACCTCTGATTTTTATAAAGTATTTTATTTTTAGAGAATTTTATGTTCAATCAATTTTGCAATGAAAACAATAAACCGAGTTGAAAGCGAAATTACAAAATGTCATGGAAGAATGAGAGAACCCAAAACTTCGAAACTGTTTGAAATACCCATATAAAGAAGTTCAAAAACACAAAAACGCTCGATCTAACGTTAAACTTAGGAACAGTCATAATTTTGACTGTGTGTTAAGTTTTAGCTCGAGTCTGTCTCCAATTCCGGCGGCTTAATTATCACATTATCACACACACGCATACACATTTGAATAATAAAAAAAAAATTATACCCCAACTATGTAAAGCCCGCAGAACACGTATATTATAATCTCACAAAAAAATCACGATTATCAGCTTTCTCTATGAGAAAGCAAAATGAATAAGGTGCAACGACACCTTCAGGTCGTCGAAAGAATTTCTTTTGGGAAGCACAGAAGTCAAACAGACTTTGAGATAAATAAATAGCTAAGTAGCTTCGGTTTGACTCTTTGTAAAATATAAAAATATGAAAAGAAAAGGATATGTAATGACGACGTGATGTTTCGAGCTTTCGCCCTATCATTTAGCAGTCTTTCGGCGAAAGAGAATTTCATTTAAGTAGAAGGATAAAACCGCGTCTTCCCAAAAATCCGGTTTATCCAGGCAGCGTCTAAAAAAGAATATTAATATATTTAAAAGAATAACTGATTGATCAAGACACATTTTTTACGCTTTTCCAATTTTGAACTGCAGGTAGGTAGTACCAGTTAATAATGTAAATTTCACCTTGGTACGCATTTCAAAGTTCGTCACGATTCGACGAAGAAGCCGGTCTTTCCGGTGGAAAACCCCAGAAGAAAGTAGGGTAACCCTTGACATCACGTTCACGAGCCACGAAAGCGGAATACGAGGATATGCAATTGCCGATGAAATAATTCGCGCGGCCGAGAATAGCCAAGTCGAGATGTGGCGATACTGGATCAGGCTGTCTGAACACTTTGATCTACAGGAATGTGCAAAAAATAAGATCTTTGTATAAGAAACATTTCCGCGAAGCGAGCAAAGACGCAGATGCGCGTTCTAGCGTACCTCCATCCTTGACAAGGCTTTCGTCAATTCCGGAATCATATAATTGTTGTCAGATGCGACGAACACCGACTTCACGTCTTTGTTGTTCCTTATCACGCGTTTCAGGTGACGAAGAATAAGATCGAAGGGTGGCAGACACATGGCGCTCGTCGCTTTGCCACGCTCGTTTCGATAACCCAGACATTGCGGTGCAGCAAACAAATTCGGAGTACTGGAGATGAATTCACAGGCTCTTACCTTAAATGAAAAAAAATCATTTATTTTAATTTTCAGATCTCGTTTCAAATCCGTTCGAATCGATTTAGATCTGCATTCGAATGGCTTAAGAAAAGTTGAACGAAGAAAAATATGACAAAAAGAATTACCCAATCGATCCCATTGCGCAGATGAATACCGACGAAACCACCGAGGGGCAATGTCTCTTTGATGAAACGTTTGGCCCTGTCGAGAACGTCGTTGTTCCAGGTCAGACATCTCTGCAAATTTCGGTTTTCGAATTGAACGGGAAAACTGGCTGGTGCTCCAGTGAAAGCGAGAACGGGCCACCTCGAAGGGGGATACTTTCTTTGCCATTTGTACGCTATGTCTGTGTGATAGACGTCGTAATGAAACGGTCCGTAAAATTCGGAGCCTACGAAATTTACTCCGTACGTATCCCAGAAGGGACCAAACGGATTTCCCTCCTTTGCATTGCATGACCCTGTGTTCCCGCGAGCGGAGTAACAGAATGCTAAAAGAATAAAACAGTTTGCATAAGCACCTGTTCTTAAGAATGTTCTCTTAACAAATAACTGCAAGTTTATATCGATTTTCAAACTGCAAAAAAAAAACGAAAAAAAAATTTTAAAAACAAATAAATGTTACAAATCCTTACAAATTCTTTCCGATTCAGGCCACTCGAGAGGTGCAATGTACTTCATAAAATCCTCCATGAGGATGACTTTGTGGCAAGTCTCAAGTTGCGAAACATTGAAGTATGTGTCGAAGGGTACCTGTGTCTGCAACAAATCCAAAAGTAGAGCAATAATACAAAATATCTGACGCAACTACAAACTGTACGTTATAAGAGGCTACAGAGCGGTAACTCTGCATTGAGGTGACGCATACCGATCGAACAGCACCAGTCCGGTATTCCACCCATGCTGGTAAAACCAAAGTACGATTCAGAGCCTTAGAAAATCCCAATGCACCAAGAAAATGATCCGCTTGATTTCCAAATCGTCCTAGTGAATAAAGAACACAAGTAAATAAAAGTTTGCGCTTAAAGTGCATATACGAATCTTAATCGAAACATAACCTATAAACGGAAGGAAAAGTTTCCATAAAATTCTATGTGTTGTCCATTATTTTTTTTTAACAGTCAAGTATGTAGTATTTACAACATTAAAGATCATTGAATAAAACGAAATCGTGGGAAGAATACTTAAGTTTAGCTCGACGTACCCATGCAGGGACAGTAGACGACATATCCGTTATTGTCAACGTCAATATTATCACAGTGACCGTAGTCGATTCTTACAAACAAAAAACATATGAGAAAAGACAACAATATTATAGAAGCCATTTTATAATCGTTCTGAGTTGTCGTTTGACAGCCCGGTAAAAAGTTAAAAACAATTCATGCGTTGCTATGGCTACGGGGGACTAGTCGCGTTGCTTTGTCTGACTTTTGATAACCTTTCGGTTGGTAACCGCTGACGCTCACCGTCTACTTCCGGTTTTTGGGTGCCCCTTCCGCTCAACTCGAAGTGTAAACATTTTTTTATTAGTCACGTGAAGTATAGATCTAACAAGAGATGATAGATACTAACAAAAGTCATATGTAAATAACATAAAAATAAAAAACAGTTTCTTTTGTGGCTCGCCTACTCATTTGGTAATGCAAAAAGATCATAATTTTGCAATTCGGGAGTCAGTTCTTTGCAGGCATTCAGATATCTTTAATCGTAGCCCGGAACTACGATTAGAATATACGGCATAAAGTGAATTTAAAGAGGCAAAAATGTTACAAAATTAGTCATTCATCAAATACACATCACTGACCGATGATTCATAAAGCGGAGCGCTTGTTAGGCGATCGATAGCAACCCCTTTTTCTTCGCTAAATATTTATCAGGATCTTTTTGATGACGTGTCGCCGCGAATCCATAGAAAATCGCAAATAATTACAATTCAACGCATGAAAAAGGCGACATTTATATTCCTGATAATAGAGGAACCTAGAATAACTAAAATCTGCAATGATCTACTCTTCTGCAATTGAAATCGTGAATACAAATTGCCATAAAATAATCACTCAACTGAATTACGATACTTTCGTTTCAGCATACAATGCGATTTTTTCAATCTCGGTGCAAATATTATACACCGTGTTTCGTAAAAATTGTACACCCCGCCCAAGTCAATTAATGTAGTTTTCGTATCCGCCGCGAGGGTCGCGCAGGGCTGTTCGAATATCCGGTTATGGAGGGAACCGTGAGTGGGGGAGAGAGCGGCGGAAAATAGATGTAGAGCGTCGCGGCGCATGCGTGCGGCGTTATTTTGTGCAGGATTTGTCGAAAGGAGACTCTGGTGCTGGAGGTAACGCGTACCCGCGGCCATCTTGTACAATTGGTGTGTTGCATTTCTACTTGTGCAGTGCTCCGAGTGGGACGTGTGAGGTTGCCGCTTTAAAGTTTACATTACTCCGTAACTCAGACACAGCCAAAACGTACGTATCTTCACCGTAACTAGCGTAATTCAGCGTGTTCGCGGGAACCGTGGTGTCTGTACAAGAGAATTTCGGCGCAACATACGCTTTAACCTTAGTGAAAATAATTCGCGATTCCTGTGGCGTGGGTTCGGATCCTCCCAACCGAAAATCGCTTCTGCCTGCGATAACTCGGTAATTCGATTCTCGTACCCGCCAAAAATGCGTCGTGTTTGTGTTTCGCGGCGAGATTCGCTCATCCGGAGCGTCGTGGCTGCCTCTCCGTTAGTCGATCCGCATTTTTATCGAGGAAAAACGAATATCAACCTCGCCGCAACGGCCTCGCGACTTCGCCGCAAAATGGCAGACCCTCAACTTCTTTGAACCCTAACGAAAAACATGGATACCCCTCACGCTTTGCCGCGTCTCGGTCCCCTAATGACTTTCTTCTGTTGAAATTTCGGAAAATACAGAGTTTCTCATCGTTAACGGAACGCTAATTATAGCCGATTTGGGCTAAACCTGTCACGAGCGGAAGTAACTTAATGTGAATGGCACAATTCGGCGACGCGAGCGGAACGCGCGCTCGGCGTGAATCTCGCGAGGGCGTAGAAAATCAGCGGCATCCAAGCGCGGCGAGTTGTGTACGTGCGCTTCTCGAGACCGCGAATGAATTAGTTATTATCGTATTGAGGGACGCCATTTTTAACTGAGAGTCGTAGATGCAGGGTTTCACCCCTCATTGATTTATGCCTGTGGAATAATTGAAGGAATCAATTCCCCATTGCTGCATTGAGAGCTCCCAGTGAGAGGGGCAGAAGGAAATGCTTTGTGTTCTGAATTTAAGTCATTTTCTGCTAACCATGTAATTTGTGATCAAGGTAGCTGTTGACTTTATTTTCATATGGGGTACTTTACAAGGTCAATGATGAAGGAAAATGAATGCATTTTTTTCTACTCTCACTAAGTATTATAAGTGCAGCAATTTAATTTTTAAATACCTAATAGATTTGCAAGCCTGATAATTATTTCGCACTCACCTGCAAAATAATTAGTTTGTATTGAGCAATTAAACTCCAATACTCTTCTGTTGTTCCTCCTTACAGTTGTGAGTGAATCACAGGTTTCTCTATTATTGATTCACATGTTTGTGATGTTGGCAAGGGCATTTGTAGCATCCATGGATTCCTTTTGTTTAGAGAATTTATTGTCATAAAGCATTTTGAAAACAAATAAAAATCTGTGCAAACACTTATAGTCATATTCAGTTTTCGAGTTGAATACTTTATAGTGTATTTGAGTACTTACATATTTCATTAGGAATAGTAAATAAATCAGAATACTGGAATGTTATCATGACCAAACCAGAATTTATGCGAACTAATTACTGGAGTTAAAAGATTGAACTTTAGTCCACTTGCTCATTCATGATGGTTGGTAGTTGTAGTAGTTACTGTGAATATTATGCTTATAACAGATTGTGGACTGACTACAATACAGAATTTTAAAAAACGAAGTTATTGTTATTATATTGACAGAGACATTATTATTATTACAGTGAAAGACACATACATGCTGAATTCCACTGATCTTAGGTCGGGAGCTAAGTAAACTGATTAGAGACCTATAAACTGATTATCTCCCACTCTATTACAAGATAAGCAGCCCTGTTTTGTACAGGCTTCTGCAAATCCAAAGGTTTCTTTTTCTCGCTGACACTAGTAGAATGAATACTCAATCGTTGCAACTAGTGCAACGTTAAATAGACCGAATTCCCTTTTGTCTGAATAATAACACGATTTTCGCATTTTTCTCTGTTTATCCACGCAGTCACGAAACATGTCGCGATACCGTGAATGGGATCTCTCCTGCAAGGTCTGGGTTGGTAACCTGGGCAGCAGCGCAAGCAAACACGAGATCGAAAGCGCCTTTAGCAAATACGGGCCACTGAGGAACGTATGGGTGGCGAGAAACCCGCCTGGTTTCGCCTTCGTTGAATTCGAAGACCCTAGGGACGCCGAGGACGCGGTCAGAGGACTCGACGGAACGTAAGTGTACAATTCACGATTTCGGCGATAAAAGGATTAATCACTTTTTCGCAACGACGAATAACACGTTTTTAATTCAACGTCGATCAATTACGCGGGAAAAAATAAGAAATAAAAATAATTCTTTTTGACGGAAATCGATGTACAATGTACAATACATATGTTTAAGTAAATTCCATTACTAACTTGGTGTTTTTTTTGTCGGCAGTCGTTGCTGCGGTACCAGAGTACGAGTAGAAATGTCGTCGGGTCGAAGCCGCCGTGGCGGCGGAGGACGCAGACCGGGTCCAAGGTATTCTAGGTAAGTCGTCACAGAGAAAAAGCAAACATTTTTTAGCGAAACCAAGAGTTTTACAGCGACGTTAGAACTGCAGGGGATGATGGCAGATGAACTGCTCGTCAAGTAGGTATTATTAATACGGTGATGAGTTATGCGTAAGAGTGTTGCTGCCGAGTTGTGCACATTTTGTTTACACTGCAATATTACCGCACACGCGTTGATCGTTACTCTTTATAAACATATATATTTTTAACCTATATGACGCCGTGGGAATGCTCGTCATAGTTCATTATTGATTAGTATGATTATTCCGATAATCCTCCTGAAACATATTCCACTTGTTTTTCGAAGTTCGATGCACAATGAAATAGTCTTTTTTTTACACAATAGTTAAATATTTCGCCAACATTTGAAAATTTCTACAACAGTTTTTATTATTATTTTTGTACAGATCAGACGAAAATTAAATCCATCTCACTGTTTCAAAATCAAATTCTTAAAATATAAGCAAAGAAAATGGATTTCCAAAATAGCCCAATGCTTAACGTTTTGTAACAAATTAAGAGAAACTCCCTAATAGTTTTCTTGCATTTCCGTAGCTAGCTCGAAAAAAATGTAAGAGACATTTTGAACTGCCGTGGATTTATCGCGTATAAGTTGATAAAAATGAAGGCCAGAGACAAACCCGTATTCATATCGTGAAAGCATTCTATGTGGACTTGTCCGTAACGCGAGCGAATAATACGACTGACGAGACGCTGGTGCATGTCAGGATGGACTTTAAAGGTCGTTCTCTTCAAAGAATGATTAGCGCTAAATTGCCAGTCGCTGCTGTCGCTGTAGTTCTCACTTCTCCAAGCGTGCAAAGTTACCGTCGACGAAACGAACGCATCGCGAAAACACAACACGAAGTAAGATTCACGTAGGAAATATTGTCTTTGCCAAATTTATAGGTCTGGATCTCGCAGTCCACGTAGGAAATCTTTGGGTCGTAACCCGAGGTAAGAGGCTTTTGTTCCCAGGACACTCCCTCTCTTTTTTTTTTTGAGCGAATTTTCAGGTGCGGGTAGGAGGAGTGAGAATGACGGGAGAACTGAAAAAGCGCAAAAAAAAACGAATAAAAATAAAAGAACGAAAAAAGCAGTGTACGAACAGCGCGCGATGATCGGCAAGACGTATCACCCGGATAGACATACAACAATTTTTTCATTTTTTTTAGGTCCCTGTCGAAGAGCCCGAAGCGATCGCCGGTTGCCCGTTATTCCAGGTAATTTTTTGTTTTCCGTACTTCTTTCGTATACATCTCTCTTCCATAGATTCGTAGAGTTTTTCAGAGCCTTACAGCGACCGTGAGTTTTCGTCTAAAGCAGTACGTATTGTTTTTTCCACAAATACCGCTTGTTTATTCGTTGTTGAGAGAAACGTATAAATCTTTTTCAATGCAACATTGCACGCAGTACATCACGCCGATCGAGCGTTTCACGTTTGCTACTGTAGCATATGATAAATCAGAGTCATTTGAACGGGCCATTGATTACCGTGCAGTCATATTTTTCACGGTATTTAACGTTAACGGTGCCGTCGAGAATTATTGCCGATAGCACTTTATACTATGAGAGTAAGCACTTGGTGTTCCACTGGTTAACGAGTGGACGTTGAAAGTAGATAGATCATATAGTCAAGATCACGGGATAGATGGGTGACGAAACAATGATTTGCTTGGTCACACACGACAAAAGTTGCTGAGAAGATTTTTATTATCACTCGTCGTGATCAGTAAACACGCAATCGTTTTCGTGTGTAATTATGCACTTCGTCGAATTCATTCGTAGAATAGCTATAGACAACGTTACTGGAAAGTTTTTCTTTTGCCTTCGAGTTTTATCATGCTAAACGAGATAAACGCGACCAAAGAGATCCGACTTTTTTCGGATTGAAGTTATCTTTTGTTCTTTTTTTCAATATTTTTGTCACGCATTAACAAAGACATTTTTCTTTTGCTGACGCTAGTCATCTATTTAAAAAAATATATATATTTGTAAATATCTGCTATAATTTGATCGTTTATACCGCGGCAAAGAGTAAAGAGGACTCGGTTTTAATGGACTTATTGCGTGTGGATCCCGTGGTTTTTTTTACGGCGACGTAATAATGATAATGGATTAGAGAGTGGGCAGTCTAGGATAAGTAAATTGAAACGAAAGAGAAAGAGAAAAAAAGTACGGCGAATTGCGTGTAATAATTTAGTGAAAGATAAAGAGATCAATTTGGATGATAATGTTATTAAAAATCATGCATACTCATATGAAAAAAAATGATACAACTAGAGTGGCAAGGAGTATGGTAAAGTTGATGACTATATTGGTAAAACTGACGTTTGCAGATTCTACCATCGTCAGCTCGTAGCTCTGCTCGTCTCCCCGCTACTACTACTACTACTGCTACTACTACTACAGCCACCGTGAACCAAAAAAAGTCAAAGCGAGATCATTCTCAGTCACAATCGAACCAAAAAAGTCGCAATCGAACAAAAAAAATTGCCTGCCTGTCTGCCTGCCCACTAACTTCCCAACCAGTCACCACGAGTTCGAGATCACCAGAACCGGTAGGGGGCCGTCACGACTCCGTCGCTCCGTCACGAGTCCGTCGCTCTCCGATCGTCCGGCCAAAAAACAATGCGACAGTCCGTTGCTGTCTCCTGTTGCCTCACAGTTCACAAGTCCCCGTTCGAACAAAACAAAAATCTTCTTCGGGATTCGTCACAACGTTTGTCGAGAGCCGCTAGGAGCGCATCGTTCGTCGTTCGAGCCACCCGTTATAGCAGTGGTGTGTGTGTGTGTTGGCGCGTGCTGCACCCATCTGATTCTCCGTTGACCCATCGTCGTGACAGTGCCGACGGCTCCGCGCGATACGCACATACCACCACTACTACTACTACTTCTACCACTTCTACTGCTACTGCGCTACGCCGACAAAAAAAAAACAAAAGCAAAAAAAAAATATAAAACCGAAAACTAGGAGCGCGCGTGAGAGTCCGCCCGCTCGTCCGTCTCGCCTCGATCAATCGTCCGTCCCAACGTTCTCGACAACTGCGTACTACTACTACTACTACTACCACTCGTCGACCATCATGTTATACTTAGCTGAACAATGAGCAATGTGCGAGAGCCACCTCTCGCCACCTTCTCTTCGATCGAGCAAAGCGCAAAATGATCACCACCTACACACCATCCCACCACCCGTACCAAGTACCACCACCACCACCAACCACCACTACATGTTCACAGTTGTCTGGTATTTCACCGATTTTCCAAGATTTTTTATTATATCTTTTTATCTGTCATCATTGATATATATATATTTAAATATATATATCGAGTGCCTCAAGTTCTTCATGGGCGAACGGCTGGCTAAAGTCTTTGCTTTTAAAATTGTAATGGCGCTTTACTTACTTTTTTTAATAACGAATTGATATTTGTTCCGCCAGATGAAGTCAACGAAGTTTCGAAAGCCTTTGCCCGGAGAACTGACGCAAATTATTTTCAATACTATATACGACTATAACCATATAAACTTAACGTTTATTACGACTACATGAATTAATACTTTTGTTTTTGGTTGGTTCAGTTTTTTGTTTCCCTTTTGTTTTTATTTCAATATTTCTTTTGATTCATTGTTAGTGGTGATGATATTGACGATTCGTAATATTTATCGAAATAATTCACCATATATTGTATCTCTGTCTAACTAGCTTTTTCCATAATGACAATAATAATAACAATCACCCTCTAGGATATAATAGGAACTATTTATGTCCTAATAATTGATTCACATTGGTACCAAGATGATTTTCAAATCTGTGTTTATTTATAATGTTATCGGTTTTGCTTTGACGCGTTTCAAAAGACGTTTTAGTCGTTCTTTTAATTGGTTTACGGATGTATATTTGTCGGAATTATTTATCAAGCTCTTAACCGTTATTTGTGAATAACACTCAGCGTATACATAATTTTACGGTCAATTAACAAACTGGGTTTTACCGGGCGAGAATTACCGGTTCACTCGCAACGCGACACGTCAAAGCAAAATCGTTTTCAAATAAAAAAATCAGATACTTAATCGTAGAAGGATTTAACATGATTTTTTGTCTCTGACATTTTAGGTCGAGATCTCGCACTCCGCGCAGGAGATCACTGACCCGCAGCCGCAGCCGAGACCGTCGCTCCCGCTCCGACTCCCGCGACAGACGGTATTAATCTTCATGCTACAGTTTTAATTCTCAAACAGCCATACCGGATACATTCTTTATACTTTGAAGAAAGCCTTTTGCGACGAAATTGAAGTGCTAGAAAATCGTACGCTCTTGTAAAAATAAATATATATAGTTTTGAATCACTATCCATTCATAAAAGGACAGATTGATAGAGAAAGAATAGAGTTCTTCATAAATAGAAAACTGTGTACTTAATTTAAGCAAAAACAAATACGAAATGATGTCAAAAAATTCCAGTACGGCTGTCTGTGTACTACAAATTAGAAAAAAATCCCGTATTAATTCTCGATGATTTTTCTCTCCCACCTGCAGTTAGGTGTTAGAAGCCAGACGAAAAAAAAGTCGACGAACTTGAAAGTGCCGGAACGAAGAAAAAGTAAAACCAGTTTTATTTGTATATAAACCACCACACACGCTAAACGTATACGCTCATGGTCGAAGACAAAAAGAACAAAAAAAAAAGAGGATACGTTTTCTTGTCACACACGTAATGTACGCACACGCCCAGATATTCACGCTAGCATCCGCGTGAACCCAACGAAAAACCGAGGGGGAAAAAGGAAAAGCGACGTTTGGAATATACACACGCATAGTAACACATCACACACACGCTAATCGTGCGTAAAACACGAGGAAATATCTGTGAGACGATGAAACAGTGTGTGGCGAATGGTCGCCACAAAAGCATGACGCAATCTGAAAATTTCCGGCACTGGCGGGTTTTGAGGAAAAAAATAACAAGACGACGAAGAAAACAAAAAAGAAGTACGATAAAATATGCGCGGGCGAAGCGACCGCTTGACCTTAATTAAGTACACCGATTTAAAGAGAGAAGAAACGTCCGAGCACACGGGAGGAGATCACAATGAGATGCAGCGGCACGAACGACCGATTCGAACGCGGACCGATCGAACGGTCAGAAATGGTGGACAAATATTCGAATACGTCGACACGCCAGAATGAAAGAAATTAAATAATAAAAAAATAATAATAATAACGATGATAAATAAACATTAATGAAGACAACCAACACACACATTTGTTTTACGTTGTATTAATTATTTTGTACTCTTACGAATTTAAGAATTAAAATAAATCTGTAACGTATAAATGTCAGTCGATCTCTTGATTGTATCTTTGGTACACGTTGACTTGTTATTTAAACCCTTTTGTATCCGGCGAATCGCAACCAAAATAATGTGGATTCGACGTTGTCTTTCGTACAGATTTTCGATATTGTATGTTAGCTGCAGGTTAAAGAGTTTTTTTTATTGCGATTGATTAATAATGTGAGGCCTAGATTGAGAGGTTTGCATCACAAGAAAAATACGGATCTCTTAATCACTTACGTTCATTTAATCACGAAAAGTATGGATAATAATGAGACAAAAAACATTTAAAAATCACATATTTTCGAAGAAAATTCTTCAGCGTCGACGTCATGAAAAAAAACTAAACTTAATCACTTGGAAGCTTTGGAATTTTAAACGAAGTAGACGCGTCGTTTGGACGAGAGAAAGGAGATGATTTTATTATTGAAAGTGTTCGCACGTATTGAGTAAACAAATTTTGTGTTTAAAAAAGAAATCTAGATCACAGAGGAGTTGCCGAGCGTGAGCATGCACAATCTGACGCCTTGTTGACACAGGTGGTAGTCTCTTATGGGCAGAGCGAGTGTCTCGTCGAGAAGCTTCAAGATTTCCAAATACGTCTTGAGAGCGTGATCGCATTGGTCGTCCTCGAGGTGTCTGGAAGCCACTTTGAAAAGCGCGTCCGTGTCCTGCAGGGCTTTCAGGCCTTTGAAGAGGTTCGTGCTCTTGCCGCACTTTTTGCACGATATCATGAACTCGTTGGAATCCGTGTTTACCGGCAGAATGTTACCGCACGATGGTCCCGTGTCGCATTTGAATCTACAAAAAATAGAAACACAATTGAAAGCCAGTAATTTCTCAAAACAAGTTTTAATTATTTCGTTAAAACGCTAAACAGCACTTGGATCATTCTAATGCCGATTTAGTACCGGAAATACCATAATTATTAATACAATTAAAGCAAGCGGATTTCTAAGTAAATCTTAAGGCACTTGAAGTTAATTAATATCTTCCGGATGATGAAGTTCGTCGTTGTTACCTGAGAATTCTCGGATCGATGTTTTCCAAGAGTGGCCAGTGCCCAGTGCAAGCTTCGCAAGCGCAGTCAAACCAATAACGCATCCTCAAGCGTCTCCGGCGCTCGGCCTCGTCGGTCGTGGTAAATATCGGACCGTAATTCTCGCAAATCTCACTTCCGGCCGTGATCGTCCTCACAGCTCGAACGACCATTGTTGTGCCGACGAAATATCTTTATCAAAGAAAAATAATTAACATCTACGTATGTCGATCACTGAGAATCGGCGTATGGCATTTTTGTACAGTATAACAATCTTTAATTTATTCACCTGACTATTCCTGGATTGCAGGAGTGATTGAAAAGCGCTACGGTGGGATATATGCCGCCGCCGATGAATATACTTTTAGCTGATGCCAATGTTTTCTCACCTCTTCTTTTCGTCAGTTCGGAGATCTATTTAATCAGAACAGAAAAAAACGTTGGTCATTATGTCAAGTTAAAAAAAGTGTTCATCGTTATGCCACGCTTAAAAAAAGTGTTCATCATTACGTCAAATTTATTACGTGTCTTAATGCCAAGTATTAGGATAAATTAATTCGGCCTCCTCACGATGTTCTGACCGATCCTGACTGAGACGCTCGCTCTATTTTTTTCTTTTGAAAAAATGTTTTTAAGTAACTAAGTTTTCATTCTACAATCGACGATACTTAATTGCGTGTGACGAATATATTTACGAATTTGTACCTCGTGAGCGTTAAACGGCAAAAGTTGCAGATTATGGAGTATGAGACCCGCGATGAATTTTTCCTCATCTGATAAATTTTGTTCTCCAACATCCGGCGTTTTCACATCTTCGGGAAAGTAGTCGCCCCTCTTTAAGAGTCTGAGTAACCAGGCGGCGATGAAAGCTCTGTGAAACAGATCATCGGCGACTCTTTCGCTCTCGTGTGAAACTGGAAAGAAAATTCGAAAGATACGCTGTAATTTTTCGCGGTTTTTCCTCGAGTAAACCAACATTTCTTTGGGTATTTAATGATGTTGCATACTCAGTCCGTGGAGGGCCAAATAATCTTTGGGGTTGTACGGCCGCTTCTCCGAAACTTCGTGATTTCCATTTTCAATGTCCTCTTTCATTTTGTAGAGCTTCGAGAACGGACATTGGAGCACAGACTTCAGGGCTATGAGACAGGTGACCGAGGCCTGTGACAGCCACAGAGCCTCCAAAAGCTCGCACTCGCTTTTGTGAATTTTCGCGTGCGCGTCTCTGCAACGGACGGTGCAATAAGCGACCAAGTCGCAAGAATCGCAAGCCGCAGGGTACGGAGCGACGAGCCTCGAGAAACACATCTGACAATGCGACAGTCTGAAAAAGAAATTCAGAAATCGGTAAATTAAGAACTTAATTTTTATAGTAACGATTAGAATCAATTTCAAGTAGCACTAATGTGTCATTGCATATAATAATATGACTCTTAAGGAGGTTGAAGCTTTACAAACGCCTGTATTACATTTTTTTTGTTTATAGCAGTTTACGAATTATTTTTATTTTTGAAAAAAAAAAAAAAGAAAATCGGATAGAAATTACCTGAAAATCGTCATAATAAGTGCACCGCAATAAGTTAACATTTTTGTAAACCCAGCAGTTAAAATATTTTCCTGAATTATGAACTGTAATTCAGTCATTCAAGCCACTCATCATTTTGGCAAATTAATCCGTAAAATGTTGTAAAACGATAAAATATATTCAGCAGTGACTTGACAAGTGCGAAGCGTGCCAACCTCCTTAAATGAGTTACCGATTTGTGAGCGACAGACCGCGGTCTCTCTGCGTCTGATGGACTTCACGTTCACGTTGGAAAAACAAGGTGGTACGTGCGCTATTGAGACGGGAGTTTGTCAATTATTTAGAAGTACCTGTACTCGCCGAGCAAAACAGCAGAATGCGGTTTCTCGACAACCAATAATTCACCGGGGTTGATGTCTCGCGTGGCGATCGCATGTCTTCCGACAACGCCACCGTCGTCACGAATGTCGACGGATTTGCCGCACGAAGGATACCGCGGATTGACTTCGGTTATTTGTGGTACCGGTTTAGATTCGCTGCCCGGCGATATTTTCTTCGCCCGCACGATCGGCGGTGGCTGCGGATTTTTCGCGCCTTTTTTGCCCCTCATCTGGCTACCCTTGTCCATCACCGCCAGCATGAGTCTCACGTCCGATTCGATTTTTTGTCTACGTTCTACAGAAATTTTCGCGTCATCCAAAGCTCGCAAAGTTTTCCTGAACGCCTCGATGGCCTTTGGATGATTTTCCAACGCCAGCAGACACCGTGCTCGTCTCTCCTCGACTTTGTACACCAATTCTTGCGGATAGCCCACTTTGAGACATTCCTCGACGTCCGCCAGAGCCAGATCGTGTCGTCCGATATTGTGAAGCGCGGCTGATCGATTTGCCAAAAATATTCCCAAATCTGCAATCAGGAGTATTTTTTAAACACAATTTTAAGATTTTTGATGTATCATTTCTTTTTGATTTATGTTTTTCATAAGTCCTGCGATATAGGAAAATTCACATTTTCATTTTTATCAGAGGGGTCCGAGAATTACACAAATTTAAGAAGTGTGGAATATTGCAATGTGATCTTATGGGGATGCCTTACCCTTTCGTGGCGCCAATAGAATAGCGCTGGAGTAACTTTCAAGCGCACGTAAGTAATGTCCAGCGCCGAAATACTTGTTTCCAGCTTCCTTGAGCTTGAGCGCCTTATCCAGATCTTTCCTGTGATTTGCTTCGACCTCCAGCGGCAAAGTGTGAGCTTCCGGATAATTGAGAATGAAATTGACTCTCTCGCCGTTGGTCGACAGAGCGGCAAATTTGTTGAAGTCGCTCTGGCTAACGGCTTTTCGCACGGTCAGTAAATTCGAGCGAAAGAAATCGGCGATATCCTTGTCCGAGTCCTCGCTCAACATCGTTGCGATTGTATATTTTTTGCTAAACAAACGAAACTCGAACGTTCAAACGTTCCGGTAAAACAAATCGATGCTCGAAGATGACGATGAAGTCCCGACGGCCTGCTACACGAGACTGGTGGAAGTGCGGGTGCTGCACTAAACCATTGGGACTATTTCGGTGCATCTATTTTAATCGCCAGTGAACGCGTGAAAGCAAAAGGTTCGAGAAGCACGTGTTCTTCCCGCCGTGGGATCAGTTACAGAATATTTAATCGATGTTCACTTAAACGTTCCTGTACATACAAAAGGAAATCGTGCAATGCGGTTTCCTTTTTCAATTAAGAACAGAATTTGAGGAAGATGTTTCATGTTCCTAAAACGGTAAAGCATTTATTAATCTTTCAAATAATTTCACAGAAAATAAGAACGTTCTTTTCAGCTTTAAATTTTTCTTCCACTTTCTCTTTTCGCTGAATTACAAAGACAGAGAGTGCAATGTTTTCGAATAATTATGTTCACTCAGCTCTTCGAGTTACAAGAGAACGTTTCAACTGTTAGATGGCTTTTAGAGCTGGACCCTCGTTGGTGATCCTGTGTAAAGTTATATTTACACACAAACATATTAGTATTTAATCGCTATTGATACAAGGATTAGATGGGAGGAACAATTTTCAGGGATTGGAATAAAAATCAACTATGCGATTCATGATAATTTAATTGATAGACATATAGTATAAGAGAACTTAAAACGTTACTTCAACACTCAGAGTGTGTAATACAAAAACTTTATACGATACTTTTTTCATTTACGTGCAAATTCGAAGAGATTACGGCTAAATTGCTACAATTATGAAGTATACAATATATACAATTCTTAATGAGAAATATACGATGTTATGCGAAGAATCGACAAATACTATTGATATTATTTTACGAATACTAAGGGAGTAGTATCGAAAAAATAAAATCATGGAATACTGTACTCGAGTTTTTTCAATGTAATTCAATGATGTCTGTGCTAAGGTTGATCTTCCTTTTGTTATTTTCTATTTGATTAAACGAGATTTTTTGATTCGGTACTCCCTAAAGTCGATGTGGTAAAAACTATGAAACATTTAAAGATAACTCGTTCCGCCCTGCAGAAATCGTAGTATCCTCGTCCATTTTACAGATCGATGAAGTTAAAAACTCTAAGGCGAATAAATGATTATGTGACGTTTGAATCCACGAGTTCAATTTTTAGCATCAATTATTTTATCGGCAATTAGCGTCCTAAAATGATGGATGAAAAAAGCCTTCGAGGACTCAAAGAGTTGATGTAAGAAATCTATTTCTGTACAAGAGCGATTTTCTTATAATCCGCTTGCATTTGAACACTCTCGTTCGTTTATTTCAATGATTACAGTTGTTCGAAAATAAAATGGAGACATTGGCCAACTGGATCTTATATTAGATCCCAAGTTTTTTAAATTTAGAGAACACGTGAAATTTTATTTGTCGTCTCCAAATCTAATTATTTCTCGTAACAGCCGATCCGAAAAAGATTCTAATCTTGAAAGAAATTATTTCGATCTAATACCACCAATTTTATATTTTTACTTTAAAAAATTGTGGATCATGATTGTTTTCTCCAAAATTCAAATATTTTTCGGACGACCGATTCATTTTGTATGCCGAGTGAAAATCTGTTTTCCCCTCTCAATCAAATAATTTTAGGATTCAGCATAAAAATGATTGGCCCGCAATTCCGAGTGATGTCACGAAAGATCGATAAAACTCGACAGTCGGTTCGTTTCGATATAAGCGTCTTCTTGCAACTCGCCCAACTTTTCCCAAATTTCGTATCTCAGAAGTGATCGGAGTCATGAAAGTCGTGCGACACGGAGCATGAATCTCGAGTATTAGTGTGGCCGACGTCCCATTCGGAGGCGGCGATGGCGAGAAGAAAGTGTTAGAAATCGTAAGACGCCTCGTCCTCTTCCTTGTTCTTGGCCCGCAAGCCCATTTTGTACAGACCACCGGCGACAATGGCGCCGATAAGCGGACCGACCCAGTAGACCCAGTGATTCGACCAGTAGCCGAGGATCACGGCGGGTCCGAGCGTTCGCGCGGGATTCATGCTGCTACCGGTCACCGGAACTGCTGCCATGTGAGCCACGGAGATCGTGAGTCCGATGGCCAGCGGCGCCCAGCCCTTCGCGTCGGTCCTCTTCGGATCTGTCACCGCGTGGACCACGAGAACCAGCAGGAATGTCACGATGGCCTCGATCAACACACCCTGACCGCTCTCGACATCTTGGCCGAGTTTTGTCGCACCGAGACCGTCGACAGCTCGCGCCGTTGGAATTGCCGCCTTGAACAAACAAACAAAAAAGGAAAAATAAAAATCAACATCGATATACATGAAAGTTTATTAATACAATAAATTAATACACACCAAAACGCTATTTGGCAAAACATTGTATTAAACATTTAATGAGGTTCATTTTTCGTCTTACTTTTCATTTTGCGTCTTACGAAAAATGAAAACTAAAAAAACAAAAACGTAACAAAAAGCCAACATTCAACAATCTTTGACAATGAGCAATATAAACTTCTACATATTTTCGATATATCAATCAACCGCTATATGAGAAATTAATTGCAAAAAATGCGAAGGTCGATCCGTCTCCGGACCGAAAATCGCCAAAATCGACCCCAATTTTTTTTCTTTTCAAAATATCGACTTGTAACCTATACCATCGTTCTCAAGTCGTATATTCTACCCCTAAAAACACTGGTTACTAACCTTTTTTAATCGATTTTGAAAAAAATATTTTTTTGGCGATTTTTTTTTGTCAGAAATCGTAGATCCGGCTCCGGACCGAAAATCGCCAAAATCGACCCCAATTTTTTTTCTTTTCAAAATATCGACTTGTAACCTATACCATTATTCTCAAGTCGTATGTTCTACCCCTAAAAACACTGGTTACTAACCTTTTTTAATCGATTTTGAAAAAAATATTTGTTTGGCGATTTTTTTCTGTCAGAAATCGTAGATCCGGCTCCGGACCGAAAATCGCCAAAACCGTCAAAACGTCGGAAATTTGTATTTCAAAATATCACCTATGATAGGTTAATCAATTTTGCGCTGGTGCACTCTTATAAAGCTTTAAAAGGTTACGGTTGCTGCCCCGCCTGTCCTCTTATCAAATTTTTTTAATTTGACACCAAACTGATGTTGTTTATCACGGACTTTCCTGGCAACCAATCACAGCTCTAATAGTTTGCTAACAATGCTTTCCGTTACTCATGAACTGTTTAAAAGAGGTATAAGATCAATCCACCGTTATATCAGTAAACAAATGCAGCAAAAAAATGCCAAATTTTTCGACGATGTGAAAAAATGAAACCCTCTGTTTTGTCTGAATTCGGTAGCGTCACGGTTACAAGTGTGCGATGTGCGTGCAAGTGAAATAATTTGGGTTTATATCTGCGTGTTTTCTGGTACCAGTTCTGATGTAACGGGCTTTCTTGTAGTGTGTATGTAACGCGATACTACGACAACTACAGCGGTCGCGTACTCGGGACACCGGTCGACCGGATTACGGGAAGGAATGGAACTGTTCACGGGGTCCGAGGCGATCGCGCATCGGGGGTTCCCCCCGGTGGTATCGGAGCCGGCGCGCGGGAACCTTGACCTTGCTCGGTGACACTTTAATTGAGCGGCTTCGGCAAAGGCCTCGGCGCGCACGTTCATCCCGCGTGGAATAAATCTCGCGGCGTGTTCCTTTATGAATCCGGCGGCCGCCTCTCTCGCGTCTTTCCCGATGGGAATCGGGATCGTGCACGTCGCCAACGCCTCTGGCCGCCCGACCAATTTCCGAAATTACGCAACCACCCGCGACGTATATCGTTCTTCGCTTTTATGCGTTTTCACCGTGGCCGCGGAGATGAGTTCTGCTTTGCATTAAAATCAACCGCGAAATTGAGGAAGAGTGCGGAGAAAGAAACGAAAGTCGCGGTTTGGAAATTCCACCGAACAACATAGACGGTGTATTTTGCATTGCTTTTGTAATATCGTTCTGCATGTGATACGTACTATGGGCGAAAAAAAAGTAACCTCTATTTTAGTGAAGTGACGAAATTTCGAAAAAACCGTAAAATCATTTTTTGCATTTTTCTCATCGAATTTTGTTTTTTTCAGGCAAACTACGGCGCTTTACGTAATCAGAGGGAAATTTCACATCGGATAGGGTCTTCAAACTTTACGAAATCGATTTTTTTTCCTCGATTTCGTAACGTTTGTACGTTAATTTCACGTTAATTTCCTTAACGATCTAATTTTTATTCGCGAGCCACTACAATCTGCTAGTTGTTAAATATTGTTGACATTATTGTTGCTGCAGTTTTTTTTTGCTAACGCGTCAGAGATGTGCTTGAAGATTTCATAGATATTCCACGATATTTCGGCTCGTTACTCACTCTCGCTTGCTTTTTTGCACCTCTAGGCAATCACGCACCGTCGTGATTTTACTTTTCAATGCTGCTCCGTATCCCACACACACACACATCGACCGCGAGGTACCAACTGCCGCGGTGGTTATATATTCGGGAGAAGCGCGCGTGGCTGCCTCCGGGTATAGATCGACCGGATAGGTCGACCTCTTTACCATTTACCGCGCACTCGTCGGGTACACACGTCGTGTAGGAAGAGAAGGTACTTATAGCGCAAACCACATATGCACCGAGGAACGGCAATTGCGAAGGTTGTTTCGTTGGGACCTGCTCCCACGACCCCCGGGCTTTTTTGCCATCGAGGAGGATCGCCACGTTTGCAGCGACGAATCGTTATTTCGCTTCGTTTTCGCCTCGAAGTTTGACTTACATTTCTTGCGTGTGAATTTATCAATCTTTTGGCAAATAAATCTGTTCCAGATTGGAGATTAAAAAAGCAGCAACGATATTTATGGAGCCATTTAGTGAGCTTCAGAAAAAAAATCTTATTGGGAGGCAAATTATTTTAAGGCTCTCGCGTACATCTATTCCCTGCCGGTGTATCAATTTGTCGACTTCGTAAAACCAGCAGGTGTGTATTTGGTACTTCTGGAATTGGAGCTTGGAATGTAAGAAATAGTGAAATTACCTTGAGTACCGCAGCACCGGCGATTGCACCGCAGCACTGACAGACGACGTAGCACAGAGCTTTGAGGAGGGTGCAGTTACCGCTTGACAAAAGACCCACAGTTACTGCAGGATTCACGTGGCATCCTGATATCGGTCCGAGTACCTGTAACACCAGTTTAAAGCTTCATGTCAATCATCCATTTGAAGAAAAAAACAAGATATACGCAGGGAATGTAAGGTTTTGTAATACTTTAATGTTGTTTTTTTAAGTTAATAATAATTTCTTTAATTAAGATATTTCCTTTAAGTTGTTTTGTGTTAACAATAACACAAAACAATGCAAAGGAAATTCAATTTCCTACTATTCATGAATTTAACCGCAGTCCATCGAAAATCATTGCAAAACCCCCAACAAATCGCGAACATTACGAACTCTATAACATTATCTTAAAAAAAAAGTCTATTACGTTCTAAATATTTATACCTAGTATTACAAGTAGAAGCGATTTTAAACGATTGTCCAACTCGAGCGTAATCGGTGATTACAGAAAAACCGTTTAAGGCTCTAAAAAAAAAAAACTACGTTACAACGTAAAACACTGACACACGGCATTGTCAGAGTCGCAGTGACTTCACGTGAACGCGCGCGGCGTTGGTAATTGTCGATGGGAAAAAAGAAAAATGTTAAAAGGTCCTGAATAGAATGAGAGTCGCCATAACTGCCTCAGAAAAGGTCTCGGCTTCAATAAAAGCTTTCAAACCAAGCGTACGACACGTGAGACAACGAGCAGCATCGCCGAGCCAGGGGGGCGGGGGAGGGGGGATCGATCGGGGGTGGGGGTGGGGGGGGGGGCACGCGGAATTTCCTTTCAGTCTGGGACGACAGAAAGGGGCGAGTGATCGGAGTCAGGCAAAAGCAGGCAAAAGAGCGCGCGCGTCTCGCGGGTCATTCATCAGCATGCGCCAAGTTTCTGGCACTTGCCAGATGAAAAAGCGCATGAGCCCCGCTGGCTCCGCTCGCGCGCGCGCGCGCGGGATTGAAAGAAATAGTCTAGATTGGCTGTGGCGTTGCCGGTGCCGCGAATCCGATTCGGGTCCGATGTACCCGGTGCGAGATCGTGCGCTGTGCCAGGGGGCCCGGCGGCCCAGTTCTCATGCACGCCGGCAAGGTCTCCGGGCCCCCCGGGCGATCGCCGGCCAAACGCATGCGCGCCCCGCGACATTGCGCAACCCTCCGCTCCGCACTTGCTTTTTCGTTTATTATTGTTTTTTTTTGCCTCTCCTCTTATCCTCGTCACCTCTCCATCTCTTTTACTCGGTTCTTTTTTTTTTTTTTTTACACGGGACGTCATGTGTGTGCAAACGTGTGTAGCGTATGCGCGATGTGCACAGAAGTACCACGCGTGCCGAGCGATGATGCCCGCTGCCTGCGGATACCGGTCGTCTCGGCGGTCGACAAAGTCGCCTCTTTTTAGCAAATTTTGAAGAGGGATCTTGGGTATCGCTTTTCCGGTCGTTCTAATATGTAACGAGAGCAATTTTTATTTTTTGAGTATACCAGCACACACGCGCCCTTCGCGCGCTTACCGAGTTGATGCAAAAAATTGTTTAAAAATTGAAAATAATTGCGTTTTTGGAATTTTGTGTAAAAAAAACTATTGCGTTTAGAAAAGAACTGATGGTTAAATCGTTGTGTAAGGGCCAAAATATATTGAAATAAAGTGTTCAAAAAATAAAAAAATTAAAAGTGTTTTCGCACTTTTCTCGAAATTTGGTCACTTCACTAAAATCGAGGGTACTTTTTTTAATGTATCGAACCCGGATTTTCTTCTTTCGTTCAAGAGAAAACTCAATAACGAAGAGGCAGAATACGATGTCTTTACGTCCGAAATTTCTACCGATTTCTTTTTTCTTTTTCGTAAAGTTTGAAACACCTATTCGATGGCAAATTTCCCGCTGATTTTGGAAAGTTTCATTATTTGCAAAAATAAATAGAAAATTCGACGAGAAAAACGCAAAAAATGATTTTTTTCTCCGCAAATACAATAATAATTATTATCTAAAATCGTTGACGCAACGTGCTCAACGAAACGTGGCCCTTTGAGTGAGATCTTCATTTCCGCGGCATTAAAGATAAACATAGCGTTGAAGTGGCTCGTGTATTTCATAATTTTTCAATCAAACGACGTATTTATTTGTTTAAACGAAGGCGGTTCATTTTTGTGTTTCAAATTACAGTCCGCGCCTGGTATTATGTAATTTAAGTACCCTTTTCGAGTTTATCATTCTTTTGTGGGCCTTCAGACCGCTTAGTCCATAAAAGTACGGACCTTCCTTTTATGGGAGGTACTTAAAGTAAATTTTATTTTCTTACTTGGTCGCCTTTGAAGTGCTCAATTGCGAACTGCATCGGTGGTACGCAAGAGGGCAGTTGAAAGTAGTAAAGAGCACTTCGCAGTTCTGTATTGCACAAATTCATATGAATTAGCGGGGAGTGATCAGACACGTTATGTGCGAAATGTTATCACGATGAAATTGAAATTAATTCAGCGGTGGATCAGCTGACCCTTGTGCTTTCTCCTTTCCCTTCGAGTCGTCGCCACCGCAATACCCAAGCGACCTTCGCACCGACAAAGATTAATTGCGCCCCGACGATCTATCATTGTACATCGATGCGGTGTCGGCGGACGCGCGAGATCGCGTCGTATCCAATAGGATCGCGTGGCAGAATCTCGTTCAGGCTTGCAGCCTTTTATTAACGATAATTAATGCCGACATGCACGAAGAAAGAGTCGACTAGAATGAAAGTAATTGAAAAAATAAAATCAAAAATCAAAAAAAGAAACCCGGTACCAATTTATATAACTTGTAAAAACATTATTTTCTAGAGGGTAAGATTTTCGTCATTAAAAAACTTATAAATTACTAAAATTTCACGAAAATTACGAAGCTTTTCAAATGTCATCAACATTTTTCGAGTATTCAGTGCAGTCACTCGCTGTTCACGACTTTTCTCGAAGTGGACGATTTCGCTTCAGTGAAAAATATCATAAATCAAAAAGTGTAATTCGAGTCCAAATATAGCCCTGTAATGCCAGACAGTTCCAAGTGAACGAATTACGAGTCCGTAACTAGCGGAGCACTATTACTATACCATAATTACGGTTCGACGCTGTACGCTGTATAGCGGTGATCGTCGGGAGGCCAGTGTCCTCGAGAACCTATAGATCGCACATATCGCTCGTTTAACGTTCAACGTTCGACGAGCGAGCGAGCGAGCGCGAGTATCTCGAATTAGCTCACAATTTTTGTGCCCGCGGGGCCTTTCGACCCACAGCCTGGAGTCATCGTCACGCGTGTTACGTGTTTATACGCGAGTCGAGCCCCGAGACTATATATACATATGGGACACACGACACATCCACGTCGCACACACGATATCTACATTCTCACACTAATTGCCACTGCAAGGGGCCTCACCTACGCTCCGGCCACCCGATTCGGGATCAAACGCGTAATACTTAACGATTACTAAACATCCTTACCGCAGCTGGCATAGTTTGGCTCGAAACTGCGCGATTCACTTTCCTTCGTGGGTCGGGGATCGCAACAGCTTTTTTTTCACAGAGAAAAGCCGAAACATTTATTGGAGTTACTATAGAATTATTAGAGCTCAGAAGGAAATTAAGACTATTTAAAATTAACTGATAGACTAGGGGAAGCTGCTCGCACCACCAGTTTTTTTTAGCAGAGTGCCGCAAGTTTTTAAAAAGTTTATCAAGTTTTGATTTCGTTTCGCCAATTTCAGCACGTGCTATATACGACATTTTTGTACGGTTGTTTTGCGGGGTGCACACTGAACGGTCAGTTTCGACTGAATTGAAACTAGCTTCGGTCATCGTTTTCACCCCGCGAAACAATGACGAAAGGCCCACAAAATTAGACACTTTTTCGTATCACGAAATTGCCATGCAAGGTACCGCTTTTCATACCGGTGGTACGAAGAAATTGTAACTTCTCTGCACGTTGTTTATGCCTATCGATAAGCTGAAGGTTATTTAATTGTCAAATCTTGCTTAAGATGGACGTTAAACATATTTTTTATATGCACCGTGCGCTGTCTGCAAATACGCGTCCTAATAATTTTTTACTGCTAGGACTTTGCGAACGATGTTGCTGAGTAATTTTTCCATCTAGTACATACCAAAACTTTTTAGCGATCTGTAAACCCCACTTCATCTATTTGCGGTCATCGCCCTTAAGGGTCTTGTCCTGGAATTCTTTTGGAAGATTTACGTGACACTCGTCGCTGCTAGAATTGACGAAGTCTCACTTTTTCCATGCCAAGTTTCTCATGGTGTGTATCGCAACTGCCATTTCAAAGATTCCACAGCGAGATCTATGAATCATAGCCGCACGCGTTGGGTGGTTACGAAAATTCTTTCGCAGTTGGACCGATAGCCACGTTCGACACTCAGCGAAACTGGGTCTTTCGGATCGAGAAAGACTTGAGTCGCTCTCGTGGAGTTCTCTGACGCTGTCGCTGGCAGCGAGACGTAAACGCGGGGCCTCCGCGCGTCTCCATTAGGATCTTTCACTCATCATCTCGTTATTCTCTCGGCGAGATCGCTTTGACAGCGCCGCTAATACCGGCGAATCAATACACAATTTACCACGCGTTTCAGGCTTTTAATTTATAAGCCTTTGCCCATCAATACATCATCGCGCAATTTTCCCCATATAGACGCGCAAATAGACGCGCGAATAAATAAGATGCCAGGCTATAAACGCGTCCAGATGTCTCTATATATCCTGGCCACACGTAAATCATATTTCCATGCGAAAAATCGAAACCCATTAATCATCTCACTTAGTTATTACGGGCTTGGCGTCAATCTCGAAACCTCGATATACACACCCGGTTCGCTCGGTTTTACGGAAAATTTATTTGACGAGGTGTTAACGTTCGCGAAGACGGCCCGAGGGGCTTTTCCGTGATTCTCGATAAAATATGTGAGCGTAAGGTGCGAGACAACGCGTCGTATCTTGGTAAATTGCACTGTAATATTCAAATTGCGACGGCAATTAAGATTTACCGTCACCAGGATTTTTCAATCTGTAATATTAATAGCATGTCATAAATATTTGTGGAAATGTCATTGAAAAAAAAAAGCTTTAGCAAAATATTTGATACAAGACGAATCCTCGAAAGTACAATTTTCATATAATGAATGTTTTATGTAATGAATACAAAATCGATATAAATTCAAAGAGATCGGTTTGCAATATCAGAAGTAACGTCTTGCCAAAAATTGTTTAAATACTATTTTGTCATGTAAACAAATATGTATGTATCTTATATATATTTTGGAACGTTGTTTGTCTGTCTGCCTGTTTGTCTGTTTCTCTGACCCGGCCCCCTTAATTAAAGTCTTTTCTAAATAATAAAGCCTTGCCCCCACCCCGTTCAAGTCTATCCGAAAATTATAAATTTGTATTTATGTTAACCTGCTCATACGCGCGCTTCGCACGCTTACCCGCAGTTGTCACATCACTACAATCCAGGTTACTTTTCTTGGCTCGATCGAATTTGGATTTTTTTCCTTTGTTCGAGATAAAACTTTATAACGAAGAAAATGCCGCAAGGCGGAATGCGATATCTTGGTTTTTTAATTTTTACAGAATGTTAAACTCAGACCCCCAAAAATCGCAAAAAAACGAAGGGAAACGAATTTTTTTTTTCTAAAAATTTGCGATTTTTGAGGTTCTGACTTTAACATCCTGTAAAAAATTCAGAAATCAAGATATCGCGTTCTGCTTTGCGGCATTCTCTTCGTTATAGAGTTTTCTCTCGAACGCAAAAAGAAAACCCAGGTTTGGTCGATCGAAAAAAGTAACCTCGATTTTAACGTAGTGACGAAATTTCGAAAAAAGTGAAAAATAATTTTTTGCATTTTTCGAATCGGATAATATGTTTTTCAGGCAAAAAAATGTTTTCTCCCGACTCCGCTAAAATAACCCCATTTCGTGTCCGCAACGCGGGCGGAAAATCCCTCATTTTTGACGCCTGACTTACGCATGCGCAATCCGCTTTCATTACCTCCCTAGGGAGGTAATCAGCTCATTCCTGCCCGCGCGGGAGTAATGGGAACCGTACTACGCATGCGTGTCGTCACTTGTTAAAAATGAGGTTATTTTCCGTCCGCGTTGCACACACGAAATGTGGTTATTTTTTAGCGAAATCGGGAGAAAAGTATAGTACGTTACATGGGAGGAGTGCAACTTTTCACCTCGTGTGAATTTCTGCCCTCGCTTCGCTCGGGCATCAAACTTCACACTCGGTGAAAACTTGCACTTTCCTCCCTTGTAACGTAATGTTCTATTTTCTGTGCTTTTCGGAATCAGCGGGAAATTTTCCGTCGGATAGGGTCTTCAAACTTTACAAAATCGAAAATGTTTTTCTCTCGTTTTCGTAAAGTTTGGACGTTAATTTTTCGTTAATTTCCTTAACGATCTAATTTTGATTTCATTACAACTTGCTAGTATATATATTCTTTTCTAATTATTTGTATCGTTATGTGCTTCCAATTACATATGTCTCAATTCACGGTAATATATGGAAAAAAAATCGTCGTTGTCGTGGCGCAATTGCTCGTTCTTGTGACATTTGAAAATACATACCAGCCGACAATTTTTATGTTTTCTTCGATAAGACCTTTTGCTCTGTCGTTCAATATTGGAATTCAGAACAACCCAACCCGGAGTACTGCGCACGGTTAATTGTACTTCCATTTTATTTAACGGCCAATTCTTTGAAATTAAGTGCTTGTGACCGCAGAACTGGTGTTTACTTATATTGGAGCGATAATTATTAGCGTATTATGTGGATTAGAAAAGCACTAAAAATACATGTGGATGCGAAAATCGCCACGGTCTGCTTTTGGAGTGTAATATGCAGGCGTGCAATATGCACTGTTTAAACGACGAGTGCGAGAAGGATTAAAAAGAGGGTTTCGTCAATGGACGAATATTATTATAGGCATGTGTAATGTGTGTACCTATATTTATACCGCACAATGGTAATTAGAAGGGACGGCATAGTATAATACCTACACGGCGGAGAGTGAAACGAGTCGACGCCCCAAGCGAAACATTAAACGTTTCGCGGTGGGTCGAATAGCCACTTTTTTTTTCTCCTTTTGCAAGTAGTTTTTACGGCAGAGGCTGCAACAAGTGCCGAGAACTGCGGTACCGCGCAGGTTTATTGCCTCCTGGCGGCCTGTGTGCACCGTTGCAAGCACTCTTTCGGCACGATAACAGGAGGTATATGAGTAACAATAATAGGCGCAGAAGTGAGCGCCCCAGCCCAGTATTTAAGGGTACCGTAAGCCACAACCAGAAAAATTGACTTCAGCTTACGAACATTTTTAACATCTGTGACACGTCGATGTATCGTACGGAGAATCGATGCGTGATCAATACTTTACGAAATCCTTTGAACTTTTCGAGTTGCTGGGAAGAAAAGCTGATTGAAAATTTAACATTGAAAAAGCGTAAAAAATGGACAACTTAACGAACAAATAGAGATTTCCATCACAGAAAAAATAGGGCGCAGCTCTTTTTTAACGAGCTGCGGGTGGCGCAAAAAATACTTCATTCTTAAATCGAGAAATTCTTTCACTACGCTCTACTGTTTTTTCTATGTGCGTAAAATTATATTTAAACAATCTTGATATGAAAATGATCGGAAAACGCGAGATTGTGGAATAAAAATCAGATTTTGCGATGCTTAAAAAAATGTGTAAAAAAAAATGTTGTGCTCATTATTTATGCGCGAAATTTCGAGAGGGAACACTCGGCAATTGCAGGGCTACCGCGATCATCAGGACAATGATCTTTGGCGTTTTTGGTCTCGCGTTGCACAACGAAGCTCGCTCATGCTCACCGGTGGATTGCTCGAGTGCGTCCCGAAGAGTCGAGAACTCGGGTACTCGAGGGAGCGGTCTTTACCTACTATACGCCGGGGCGACGAGCCCCGAGGGCTTCGTCCGGCTGCGGAACGGCGCGCCGTGTAACAACCTCAGACACAGCACGCGCGCGAGCGCGATGACTCTAATATTTGCCAAAGGAGCTTATATTCGCTCTGTGGGACGGAATCGAGTTCAAGCGCATTAAGAAATCGCATCCTGTTGCCAGTTGCCGCTCGATTATCCACTATACTGAGCACATCGAGACCGTCCGAAGATCGCTCGATGTACGTCAAAGTGGCGAACCTTCATCCTCATACAGAGCAATCAACTTATATGGGATATTTTTTTCTCTCGTTTTCTCAGCAATTTCGTATTTTCGATTCATCGATATTTTCGACTTCAACGTGCGGCAGGTCGCAACGCAAATTTTTCCCTGATTATAAATATGAAAGATTTGATGAAAATCTTAATGAAAATAATGAAAATTCCAATAAATCGGAGAGATGACTTTTTTAACAAGTTTTTTCGTGATAAATTATGATTTCTCGGTTGAGTGCGGCAAGTTCGTGTTCGGCGGACTGGAATATGTCGGTGCAGTGTCTGAATAAAAAAAAAATGTTTTGGCAAAAATATAGGTCTTTGGTTGTAACATACGAAAAATTGGACTTGGTTTTGTTTTCTTCGTTAATTAATTAATGAAGTTCTCGAAAATCACATGACGAACTAGGATCCGTCCACTTTTAATATCTATTTACAAATTTTCAAAGTAATCTTTCAGGCGCAAAAATGTCAGCATCGTAATGATCACTGCGCTATTTTCTTCTAGAAAATTGAAAATCGGTCGAATAAAAAAAAATTACTAATCAGAAAGTGATGGCCTTTCGAAATAATCGAATTAATTATTATCGTTATTCCAACTTTTCGGAGGGGGGGGAGGGGGAAGGGGCCAGAAGCAAAAAAAATACCGATTTTACTTAATCTCAAAAAGCGTGTCTGACCGAAAATTATTCGCTGACGACGAAACGACCAAAATGTTCCGTCGAGGACAAAAAAAATTCTGAGAATAACTTAAAAAACAACCGCAGTAAACTGAGAAATCCAAAAAGATTGCGGTCAACGAGCCGAAAGACGTCCCAGCACCAATACCACGAGACAAACGTCAAACTGTGAATAATAAAGTTCCAAATATTATCTCACAATAATCACATCATTGTGTCGTGCCACGACCGAGTGATATAACTGATACAGTATTACACAGCCGCATTAGTCATCGCCGTGTGGTGCCTCGATGCCTCGGGAGTTGACTTTCTCGCGCCTGTCCCGAGGATTCTGCGAGCCGGTGTCCGTAAAGGACACCGAATTTCGCCCAGGGCATGCCCGTATAATGATTCATTATCCTCGCGGTGAACGCGCCAGTTCGGCTGAGAAAAATCACAGCATCCGGCGAGCATTCACACTCGCTCGCTTGCACCAGGTCAGATATATAGCCAAGCCATGTATACATAATTATTCTATAGTCTCTATCATTGTACACTATTGAACTGTGGAATTTTTGAGCAGACGCTTTTGGACCGATCATTTGTCGCCCCGTCACTTGTAAATTGTCTGACGAATATGACACATGGATCTGTTGCGTAGCTACCACAGCCTCACTGCTAAATGTTGGATCCGACGTGCCAACGTAATTCGGAGCTTGATAGACATTTTTCGGGAATTTGAAAAAAATCGATTAAAATATGTCTGAAGAAAAATTAAAACGATCATTTGTCATCCACCCTCGAGCAGAGCCGTCGGGATTACGTGGTAAAATGTTGAAGTTGTCGTGGATTTTCGATGGGATTTCGTCGCTCCAGTCGTGCCCGCACGGGTTTTTCGTCGTTTAGGGTATAATTAGCGAATTATCCGCCTGCACCTCTGACCAAGGTTTTTTCGTCATAACATCATTTTTAGTGGTTTAAATTTCGATAAATTGGATTTTTTTTTACAATTTAGTAGCTGGTAATTTCTTAGTTATTAGTTTCTTTAGACAGCGAATTACTGTTAATTTGGAGCTTATAGCAAAAAGGTAGCCTTGGCAGTCAAAATTGAGAGGTGCCAAAATGAATAAAGATTATTTAGACATAACGACTTGTTGTTTTTAAGTCACGCAGGCTCCTCTTAACTTTATAACTGCACCTTTTCGTGAGGCCCAGCGTGATGGTTATACATGAACCGAAAAACAATTTTAATATCCTCTGCGAACATTTATTTTTATGCCAGATGAACCGAAAAAAAAGCCTAAATGTCGCCAGTTCGATGATGGAACTTCAAGGCCTAATGCACGAAATAATGTGCGAACAACGGTTGGACCTCCTCGCACATTAGTTCGCCGGTACCGACGACGTTGGCTCGTCTCGTTCGCAGCGCAAGGATGATGAATCTCATTTTAATCTCATTTTAATACAGGGCCTGGGTGTCCTCAGCGAGACCGCCGGTACCGCGCGAGAAGTTGATGCGACACGTTGCCGCAAAAGTCATGTCGCTGTTTTGCTTCCACCGTGTGTTACAGAACCCGCGAGCGACGTAAGGCGCTTCCACGAAAAATCGTAACGTCGTTAATCCGTCGAAAAAAGACCCCCCACTTGGCTGAGAAAAAAACAGAAAAAAGAAAAAAAAACATTGCTAAGCTGCACGTCGAGGAGAGACGAAGCAGCCAGTGATCATAACTGCGAGAGGGGATGCAACCACAGAAACGTTTATCGTCCTCTGTAACCTTTTCACGCTGTAATTTATGACTTAGGTTTTTGCTTATCCGCGATTCTACTGGAGCACGACGCGAGCCGAGATACCAGTCGTGCGACTGCCAGCATATCTTACGCCTATCCTAAGGCTAATATTAAAAACCGCATCGCTAGGCTTCTCGACTATTGCCAGCCTCTTCGGGGCCCGGCAAACCGATACACGAGCGGGCAGTTAAATGAGCATTAATTAAAACGGCGAAAAGGGGGTCGACACCTGATTCGGAGGCATCATAAATATCAGGCTAATTGCCAACTCCGCCGACTCATTGCCAAATACAACCCGCGTCCGGTCAAATCATCCGTTTGGAGGCGACTTTTTGCGATGTGCTACGGGCAATCTAATAACGTGAGAAAATATCTTGCGGTTCGGATCTTTTCGCATGGGCGTCAATGTTGCAAATATCAATTACGAGGTCCGAGCCTCGTTGGTATAGTCGAAAACCTTACGGTTTTTTGAGGTCACATGTGTCGGTCGTCGTATTTGCTGCTTGGTGTGATTATGTATTCTATCCACAACTGGAAATGTTTGACGCGAGAGATACAAGCGAGATGACATTTGATGATCATAAATCAACGCGAAAATGGAACCAAAATACCTGAAGTCAAGAAAAAAATTAATTTAAACGAAAAGTTAATCACTCGCGAACAACGTGGGATTTTGCAATACGCGGTGTTTGTTTCATGCATGCAATTTCTAGCAACGAGAGAATGAGTAAAACGCCTTGTGGAGTGGAATTTTGTGTGTTCCTGCGTCCTGCAGGAGGAATCGTAAATACCAAAAGATAGCTCTCGGGTATTTTGGTCGTTAGCGAAATTCGTTAACCATGCAACTTCGTCCTTCGTCTTGGATGTCGTAATTAACCTTTTGCTACCGCAGATTTTGGAAGTACATTTGTTTAGCGCCTCGTGTTTTTTCGTCAATGGCGAGAGTGATTGTGGTGTTGCAACGACCCGAGTGCTCGCACGTGCAGGCAATTAAAAACGTTCGTTTCGCTTCCTCGAGGAGGAAGTTTTTTTATCGCAAAAAAAAAAATTCACGTTTTATAGTCAGACCGAACGTCCAATCAATAAAGCCTAAACCGGTCAGTGTACTTCCTCACAGTTGAGGCTTTGCGAAATGTCTTACACAAAGAAAAATATTAACGGAGTGACAACAAAAGTTTTGCTACGGCAGTTAAAAATTTGTTGTAGTATCTAAACATTTTGCTGCGACAATAAAAAATTATTCGATACAGCAAAAGATTTGTCATCACTTCCTGATTATTTTCCTCCGTGTAAATAACGACAAAGCAATTTTCAATTCGACTTACACGTCAAACGATTATTTCATCAAAAATAGAAGCAAGCTTTTGCAAAAAAGATCTCGTGTTATTTTTATCGTTACTTTGACGTAACATTTGTTAGCACATTACTAATATAGGTTAAAAACATCAAACTTGGGAGATTTGTTGCGCATAACATTTTTTTTGCTGTTGGTTACATTTTTACTTAAAAAAAAAAGATGGAGCCAATATGGATATTCGACTGGGATCAGCAATTTTTTGCATACCATTTGGTAATTATGTGACTGTGTCAAAGTCGTGTGATGTAAATAAAATAGCGGATCCATTTAATGTATTTTGAGTCTGAGATAACCAGACAAGTGATAAACCCATAACGCGGTTTCTCTCTCGGATGTATTCAAATTGCACGCGTAATTTGACAGAATTTGAGTGCGACTGCGATTGCGTCATTGACGGTCCGCGCGCGCACGTGTGGCACGCAATTTTGTCTTAAGGGGATTTGACTGCAACGGGCGTCTCGAAACGTCGAACTTTTCGCGAGTACCACGCGCGCAGCGTGACGGGTTCGAATGTCTCCGGAGCGGTGGGGACCTATATTTCGGAGCGATTGGTGTCCGTCAGGCCTCGTGAAAAAAGACTCGTCGTCTCGCAACTCTCAATCTGTCCGCTCAAATATTGACAGAATAACCGCCATATTTTCGAGGTTGCTACTCTCAAATGAGCGCAATACTTGCGGGTAATACGTTTGTATAATGAAGGTGTTTGGCGAACATGTTGCGCTGGCTCGACTGATGCCGGCCGGTCGCCTCGCGGCTGAAAGGAAAAGTGACGAGACGCTTTCGTCGACGAATAATTTAGCGAATTTGTCCGACAAGCCGGGCGCGGAATGGATTACACCGGTGCGAACTCTGAACCTCGTGGTACACGGTACGTGGGCCATGCGTAATTATACAATACTGGCCAGGTGTGGACGTCTCAGTCTTCGCTGAAAATGGCAGTGGATGCCAGTTATAATTTCCAAACACACTTTGGTATTGTGACGAGTAAATAGGCAATGTTGATGATAAAAAATGTGAATAAATTTCGGTACCTTTGCAATATGTAGCTTTATGCATACGTGTAATGTTGAACCCGACTGGAAATGGAAATGAACCGAGCAGCAATAATTTCTAAATGCACTTTGATGGCCTTCTTTTCATCCCGACGAGTAAATGCGCAATATTGATGATTAAAGAATCGAAATAAATTTCACTGACTTTGTAATACGTATCTCTATGTTCAAATGAAAATGTTGAATCCGACTGGAAATGGAAATGGACACAGCGGTAATAATTTCTAAATGCACTATGATGGGCTTCTTTTCATCCCGACGAGTAAATGGGCAATGCGAATGTTAGAAATCCAGTACCATTCGCTAAAAATACGTATCACTATGTACACATGTAGAAATGTTAGTCTTCGCTGAAAATGGAAAGGATAGGGCAACAATAATTTTCGACGTCTTATATGGTCGCCTTTTCAAGCTGGGATGAATGGACGAGCAATGTGATCATAAAAAGAAAACAAATTACTCCATTCTCGTGGGAGATTGTGATTGCCGAACCGAATCAACGTTGCTCGCGGGTGAGATGAGAGGTCGGATGTGCTTCGAGGCGTTTCGCGTGAGCTCTTTGTGGCACGTTCGATCCTTCGTGCCGCGGATCTCTGCATGCCGGGTGTGTCGCAACGCACACACGCCGCAGACAAACTCTAATTTGAATATATTAGTCATTCGTCGTTCGCCTCGCAAACGCTGTGGGCTCGATATTGCACGTCTGGGCGAGAATACTAAAATCTACATCCGTCCTTTTCCTTTTCGTTGCCATTCTCGAAACGTTGCTTTATGCTTTTTATTGCTGTTAATGTCTACTCTTACTTGCTGAAATATGGACGCACGTAACGCATGACAAATGTGCTGGTAGCAGCGGAATTAAAACGTATTTTAATTAAGGATAGATGAATTGGGGTAGGCTGATTGTGTCAGCTGTCTCAATTGTCGCCATTTACACCATAGTGAGTCCCAAATATTCATACAAGTTGACAGGATTATTCGCCGTATCGTTTCTTGGATCCGACAATATTTATAATTTCATCAATATTTATCCTTTCGAACTTCTCGACCAAAACAGGACTGTAGGTAGCTAAAACCGATGCATCTTCACCGCGGAAGATTTTGTTTCGCGAACAGATTTTTTTTATTAACACTCATGTGCAGGATTACCAAGAATTTTTAGTTATGTCTTTTGCTATAACGAAAACTCGAAAAAAAATGAGTTTCTCTCAGCCCGAAGCAGCGATGAAAACGAATGCAGGCAACACACGTGCAAAAGTGTTCGGCAATCCCAGGGTCGAAGGTTCAAGAGGGCCTGAAAAATCAGATTGAGCGATCTCTTTTTAATATTCGATCCACGACCCCGACCCTCTATCTCGTTCCTCCTATCTCGCTCGCGCGGCGTCGCGCTTTGTTTCCGCTCATATCGCTCGTAATTATTATTTCTGCCTCTTCCTATGTTTCGCACCGCCTTGGGCGCTGGGTTTGATGAAGGAAAAGAAAACAAAAAAAAAAAAATGGCACGCGATTTCCAAGCGTTTGGCCACAGCGAGACTCGTCGTACACCTACCGACCAAACCAACCTATACCTCGGCCTATAGGTAGGCGGTATGTGGTGTACCTACAGTACCAATATATTCAGCAAGGATCGCGGAGCGAGGCAAAAGCCGAGGTGAGGCGAACGCCGCGCGCGGCACAACGTCGATTTAATCGCAATAAATTAAAGGTTGCGCAAACCTAATGAAACGCTCTCGCGAACGTTTTTTTGTCTTGAGCTCGCCCCGCTTATATTCGGGCTTATATATATATTTTTTTTAATATATATATACTGACCTATACCTGCGTTATTACTCGTGTCCGACGTTACGGCTACCGTACCGAGGGCCCTACCATACACTCGTGGCAGAAGCCCAGACGCGATTAAAAGTGCACAAAACGCACTCTCGCCGCGCGCATATCCGAATATACCTGGAATCCCACGCGGTATTATGGTTTTTCGTTGTTGTTAAGCACCCGCGAGAGCAGGGAGAAATCTTTAGCGCCGCACGGCCGCTCGAAAAAAATGCATCGCTACCATATTCGTATGGTGCACGACGCTCGGCGGCGCTCAAAAGACGAGCCTAACGATTACCTTGAACGATTGCACATCTTTCGGTAATATGCGTCGCCTCGTGTTGCCGAAACGCTGCGCGGGATGTACGATTCGTTTTTTTTACACGCGACCTTCGGAACGTTTCGAACGACATTTTTTTTTAATTTAATCTATTAAGGGCAAACGACATTTTTTTAAGTCCCTCTGGCTCCAGAATTTCCGGAGAATTTTGGGTTTCTGACAAGTGATTTGAATAGAGCTTGATAAATCGCGTCAACGAGGTCGGTATAATTAAAGTGTGGTGAAAAGTGACGGGTTATATTATTAGTTAATTAAATGTCCAATGACTGTTAAAGGGTTAAAGTGCCTGTCGACCAGGGAGCGTGTCGTGAATACAGCTCATTGGTTTCATCACGATAACATATATTAATGCCTAGCTGATGAACAAAAGGGGGTAGGAATTCCATGTTCCAAGGCCACACGGGGGTTTCCCGCATCGATCACTTTCCATCATCGGGGAAAAGGAGAGAATAGGCCCGAGAGCGATATTTCCAGCCAACCGGAATACAAAAGCGTCGTTGACAAAGACAAAGCGACGCAACGAAGATTCTAAAGAACCTTTGGCTTCTGAGGCGCGCGGAACGACAGAGTTTTATCAACCGGTGCGCTTGCAAGATGTTCACCCGAAAAAGAAAAAAAAAATCTTGGTGTAATCGGCTCCCACATTGTAAGTGTTATTTTTTAGCGGTTGAACAACCATTCTTATCCTTACTTCATAATTATAGGAAAATTATTTTTATCGTGTTTTAGATATTAACATTTTGTATTTCATTATTTTATTATACTGTTGACAACGTCGTTTAGCCTTTCTATGTTGTTTTTCTGTCAAATTGTTTTTCCTTCCCTTTTTATCTGTTGTAATAGTATATTGTGCAACAAGGGTCGAAAGTTGGCAATTGCGGCGAGTGTGAGGTTTGCTGCCCGATCGAAGCGAGGGCTGCAATCACACGAGTCGCAATTGCCAATTCGACCCGTGTTGCACATCATACTTTTTGTAACGAGTGCACGAATCTGCGGCACTTGGAATGGCAGTCGCACGAGACGAACACTGAAAAGTGAGGTTGTGATTGAAGGGACGAAAGTGAATGACAGAAACTCCCAAGGGACGAAAGTGAACGAAATGCGAACTGCGCATGCGTGACTCTGTCATTTCACCACAGGTTCGCGACTGACAGGGAAACGGCCACTTTCGGCTCGCAAGACTGCCATGGAAAGTGCCGCGATTCGTGCAGGTGTTACAAAAATACGTTTGGTTTGAATTCAGACGCGATAATTTCAGGGACCAACTGTTGCGGTTTTCGATTTTGACCTATTTATTTGAGAATCGACCACTCAGAGGATCAAGTAAAAATTACTAGATATCTGCGAAAAAACGACTATAAAATGTTGACTTATTCTGGTTCGAAGCGACGGTAAAGCGACAAATAATCGAGGTTTTCTCAAAACCGCCATGAAACGTCCGAGCCATGGTCTCAATTTCCATCATGACAATCCTCATTTTTGCCATATTCGCGTGACTTCTTCCCATTTAAATCGTAAACGTTATAATTCAACCGCCAATTGTCGACAGGTCTGATATCACCAGAATCGTAATTTCTCTGCGACAGCAGAAGTTAATTTTTCCCAGATTCATTTTATGCACGCAACCGCGAGTCAGGCGATAATTCAAAGTTTTCCCGCGCTGCGCGTCGCTCCCACGTGCTTTTTGACGCAAAAAATAAAGTAGCATTTTAATGATTCGGTGAATTTAGCCTTAAGGCCCCCGGTGGGTCGTGCGTTGCTCGATCCGTTGACCCAATGGCACTTGACCATCAAGAAACGCGGAGGCACTCGATAGGCCGCCTCCAGATCGGTCAAGACCGTCGCGGTAATAGTAAACACAGCGCACAAGATTCCTACGTGTGCACGAGAATGCTCGCGGCGCGCAGACGCGTGTTACAAACGCTTTAGGGATATTCTTCGCGGCGCGACGATGGCGCGGCGCGATGTTCGTTAGCGAAATTCGCTGCGAACGATCCCGTGTGTACTTAGTACATAAAGCGATCATGAATCGTGAGCGTGCCCGTCCAACACGACACGACGGTTACATATGCGTGTACGGGGCATTCCAGGTCAATTGAACCGGGGTCTGACCCTCACTCTCTTTAACTCAATTTTCGTTGCCAGAAGTTTTGCTTTTTCGTAAAAAGAAACGTGCCCGAATTTTATCCGATTTTTACAGTTTTTTCATTCACGAAAAAATGGTATAATTAAAAACGTAGAAAGCTATTTAAAAAATCGCAGATAATTAAAAACGTAGAAAGCAATTTTAGAAATCGTAGATAATTAAAAACGTGTAAAAAAGTCGTGCTTTTTAGAGTTTCGACCCAGGTCGAAACCAGGTGGAATGGCTCAAACACATTTTTCATTTTTAAAAATGCGTAAAAATTACCATTTGGCCTGCTCACTCAAATTCTTCTAAGGATATTCTTAATCCCGGCTACAGAAATAGTGATTTTTTTCATCATTTAAACCACGTCGGGCGTACCGTTTTTAAGAATTTCATCAACAGAGACCATTTTTTTTTTTTCATTCTTTCACAAAACGTCTCCAAATTTCATTTTTCAGAAACATGTAGACTTCTTTTTTATGAAAAAGCAGCTGCAACCAATAAAAATCAAATTTTAAAGAGGGTAAGGGTTAGGCCCTGGTTCAATTGATCTGGAATGTCCCGTACGTACCGCGCTATAAACTATACGCACTGCGTGCGCGTGTGCGTGTGGAGCTGCTATAATACGGTGGCTGCGCGCGGCCGTGCGGCTGGCTCGAGGCGCGACGGTAGAAGGGTAAATAAGGCCGCGGATTCGCCCAAGGGGGTCTAACTGCTCACGGGATGGTGCAATTCTGCCCCGAAGGCTCTGACAACCTACTCACTCACTCATTCTTTATGCCCGGACTTTCCGACTCAGCGAGTATTAACCGCGTGTATGTAAGTAGCGTCCGCTACTCGACGTGTTCTCGCCGTGTCTCTCGCGCTAGTTTCCAGCGCCCGTGTACTTCCTCCCACCCTAAAACCCTTGTGCGCCTTCCTTCTCGCTCGCTCAATCTCCCTGGGGTTTTTTTTTCTCTCTCTCCGCTGGCCACCAACACATCGGGACGTCGCCCCGACCGCCGATCTTTCTTTTTTATTTCCTTCGACTCTCCGATTTCGTTTTTCTTTTTTTTTTTTTGTCTTTTGTCTCTGCATCGGTGAGTCATAGAGCCCGGACGAAGTCGCCACCGACGAGACGAACTAATGCAACACGGCCGCGTCGGCTCGATCGCGGCGATCGCGATGCCTCCCGAGGTCCGTAAATCGCTTTCGTTATTTCGAGGCTCCCGGGCTGACGTATAAACTTCTGGACACCCGAGACGTGGCGGTTTCGCGGAGTCAATGTGCGGTTCGTTCTTTGGGACGTCAAGACAGAATATTGACAATAGTTCGTCTTTTTTGTTAATATATTTTTATTTGTTTATTTTGTGTTTTTTTTTCTAGATCGAGTTATTAATGTGGTGGAGTCTTAGTTATTGTCGGATGTCATATAACTCGACCAGGAATCGAATAATAATAATTATCGAAATATTGATGGTCGTAGTCGAATTTTGAGTCAGAAAAAAATGTCAGCGCGAGCCTTCTTTGAATTATTTTTGTAAAGCGATCGCGATAATAATAGATGGAAATTGAAGAAAATAATGTGTAAAAGCGTCAAAGAGTCCTGACGTACTTAGATCGAGCGAATTGCGGATGACGCCCACGTGGATAATGAGGGCTGCGCCTACGCTGTCAGTCACGATGCCGGCTCCACTGTGTTACCAGCAGCTTGTAATTCGCCGCATAACGCGTAGGTAAGTATGTGCTACGCGTTTTTATCGGCTTTACAAGTTTATAAATAAGGCGTTTACACGTGCGGGGATGTTCGAGCGAAGCCGTGAACAGCGGGATAAAAATGTGCTACGTTAAATTATGGGTTTCTAACAAATTGCAGGGGTCTCGCGCGACGTTTGAGATATTCTTAGAGTTAAACCCTTCTGCGTCTGGCGCTAAATATATATTCCACGTGGAAAACAAATATATTATCAGACTGAAACTTATCGATAATCGTAGAATTAGATGAAATACAAGACTTGGATTTACCGAAATAACCAGAAAATCAGATTTGACAAAATAATATTTAAAAAAAAACTGGGATGCAACAAAATCTCAATCGGTACTCCAATAACTTGTCGAATCATCGGAGCACTCGAATCCGATTTGCGAAAGATTTCTGGATGACACAATGAATGGCCCGGGGCTCGCAATTTGCAAGTTCCTAACGCGTGTTACAAAAACATCATGAATAAGACGATTAGCCCGGCGGGACGATTACGCAAGTAATTGGAGGAAGTGACTTTGTGATCTTAGGTTCGACATGATGGATTGTGAAGAAAAAAAAAAAAATCAAAAGGATGCCCCATCTGATAATGAACATCGGAATTTTTATTTTAACATTCATCAACTGTAATTGGTCTCAGTCTGTCGTTGCGTAAAATGGGATTTCCTCATTTTCACCTCCCTAATCGCGAGTTTATAACAGAAAAAAACGACGCGTGAAATCAGAGTAAACGGAAAAGTTTATCGCGTCATAGAAAAAAATAAACACAGAAATGAAGTAGAAAAATGATGTGGCGCAAAGATTAATGTAATCCAGACGTCTCCTGCTAAATATGCATGCGAAGATGACTGAGTCACGGTAAACCACAGTGGAAACGTCCATTGGCATTGAAAGCTGAACAATTATAATGTTATTAGTGAGGATAGCCTAACATTACATCGCATAGCTGGATTTTAGACGTAACGCATGTAACAAATGGAACGAATTTATAATAGCGAAGAACGAGGGGAATTGAATAACGAGCCGCGAGTAATATCATCGTGGCGGAAAACTGGTTGCGTTGTTCCTAACTCCCGCAAAACACACCACGATCCTTGAGCGTTTATTTGCGGACCGAATTGCCCTCTCAACACACTTCCCGCGGCGCTGCACTTTGTTGTACACCAACAGAGACGAGCACCGATAATTAATGACTCTTTCATGACTGCTTGATTAATCAATAAACGGGAACTGTTCGATTATCCGATAAAATCGATATTTACATTTCCGTCGTTTTATCGATGTCGCGTTGAGTATTATTAACGAGAACCAATGAATCGCGATTATTATACCTGATAATAATTAGCATAATACGAAAATAAATATGCATCATTTCGTTTTTTACTGAGCGCTCAAACAAACATTAACGACTCTTTTTTCAGAATGAAACAGTTTTTTTAAGATATGTTTACTGAGTTCCCAAAAGCCCCAAAACAAAAAATTCTCGATCTCACTAAAAATGTTGGTAGAAGTTTTGCCTTGAGACACATTCAGGAAATTGCGGTTGATATTGTACGTAGTTGTAACTTTTTCAAAATTAATTTACGGAAGTTTCGCTTTCAGTGAATCTGGAATGAGTGCTCAACGGAATTGCAGTTATGGTAGCATAAAAATATGATAACAAGATGACGCGACGCCGAAATTTTTTTTCGAGCCTCAAGTCGGATGTCACGTCGATTCGAAAGGACCACATCATCCTTAAGGATGCAGCGAATAACCCTCTAAGATTTATTTGAGTTCGACGCTCAATCTGGATGCCATCACTAAAAGTCTGGATCAAACATTTGCCTTGAAACATATTGAGGGACTTACGTATCAGTATTGTATCAATATTAATCGACACAGAAAGCAATTTTTACAAAATTAATTGACTGAAATTTATCCTGCCATGAATCTCGAATGGTCATCCGAATTCTGGTTATGGTGGCATAAAAATACGACAAAAAGATGACGCGGCGTCGAGAGTTTTTTTTCGAGCCCGAGGTCGGATGAGTTACGCGTCGATTCGAAAGGTCCACTTCGTCTTTGAGGATGCAGCGAGTAACCCTTAAAAATGTTGCCGAGCTCGGTGTGAAACCATCGGCTAGGTGGCGCGTCGCAGCGAGAGCTTCACGTTTTTCATACACGCAGCGCCGAAAGTTTGACTGCTCGTATTCGCTCTCGCGTAGTCGCTCGGTAATAAATTGTTTTGGGGCCGAGGTCGGATGTATGCGCCAATTCGAAAGGACCACTTCGTTTTTAAGGATGCAACGTGCACCGCCCCCACTCCCTGGCGCACCTGACCCATCGGCTTCAATGCGCCTCCGCGGCGCTTCACGCTTTGCCTTCTCTCCAGTCACGATCTTCGCACTTTGTATATTTCTCGTCGCGTTAATTAATCAGCGCGCGAGCCTTATTTATCTTCACCCAACCGATGCGTAAATTAATACATTTTTTTTCTCCCGCGTGTCTTCCCTGCTTTGCGGTTCTTTACGACTGCGCCTCCTGACCGCAAGCAATTATTCGCACTCTCTTCGCACTCCTGGCCAATCGATGAAGCGGTCACGGTTTGCTGATGCACATTGGACAAAATTTATACATTGCAATTCAAAATATGGCTAGTGGATATACCGTACGTTTGTTTCGACGCGACCAGTTCGCTCGAACTGGTTTGTTTTAAGACAATTTCGAGCGTTCATTGAATTTCATGACTTTCAATAAAATTCGTATGGCCCTAAATCTTTCCGTGCCGATGAATACGTATTTTGAAATCTACGACTCAAAGGACGGTAACAACGTACTTTTTTCAGAAGCGATAAAACTTTTTTTTTCGAATAATGAGTCATAAACTGCGGGATTTTATGGCGCACGTCTCGTTGTGTACGGATATTCCACAGTCCGAAGAACGAGAGGGTTCGTTGATGGACGTTAACGTGACACGCCTTCGAAGCGAAACTTTCGCAACGTGATCGCGCTCAATTTATTATGTGTATCGATGAGAGTAGCTCGTGCAGCTTGTAGCTCTAATTATGTGTCGCGTTAACGTCCAACGCAACAAGATTTTTCCTCGTTACAGACACATTTTTGGTCGACCGAATAAAATGACGAATGTTTGCAAAAAAAGTTGGTAAAACGACATTTTTATTGAACAGCCTGTGGCATCGAATTTCGTCGAGCCAATCCATATCGCTTTTCTCAGTTGCTAAATGTATTTTTTTTTATTAACGCGTACATTTTTCACTTCTCACAGCTCCCGGAAAAACCACTGGATTTTAGACTCACTAAAAGACGATTAAAATACAGTTGCGAAATTGACCGGAATCGTCCAGGTGTTCCGTTCGAGTAATTCGTCAAACTAAAATCACGAGACACCAAAATGCCAACGACAGGCCAGTCACCTGTGTCTCTAGGACATACGCTCTTTGCATATCTATGAGCAATCGCAGGATGCATGTCCTGCCGCATGGTATCCATCGTATTAATTATTAACCACGTTACCCCATAGCTGCCTACGAATACAACGAATTATTCTAATTATCGGATTTATTCGCGTCATCGATTTGAATTTAATCTAATCACAATCTACCATGACCCGAGTGGGATCGCCCGGTATTACAAAAGTTGTAAGCGCATGTTGCAATTTATAGTAAATGTTAATGTCGCAATAAATAACAAAAATGCAAGTGTGATTCAATCATAAACGAGTCGATGAACCATAAAACGTTTAGCGTCACTTGATTAGGATGCAACATTGAAGCATCTTAGACACTTATAAATAAATTAATTGCAAAAACTATCAACACGAGTGTATAAAGCATACAAAAATAATCTGACTGTCGAAACCACAAACAGTCCCGACAAAACCACCCGATCGAATCATCAATGAAAATTGTTTTTTTTTTTGCGAAAATTACTGTCATTGTGAAATATGCGGAAAAAAAGGAAATTGCGTTCGAGAAATGGGGAAAATCGGTGAAAACGCTGCAAAAATTTGCGGGAATCTGATCCAATCGAACAGGTGGAGCTTTGTATCTGAGTAAATCTCGAAGTGGCACCATCCACACGCGCATTCACACCTCGGGGAACTTTAATTTGGTGAATGGAACCTCCCCCTCCGCGGGCCTCTTCACGGCCCGTTCACAAATCGCGCGACGTATGCCGCTCGCTTTGCCGATCACTCGATCGCATCTTTGCTCCGGGCGCTTCGCGGCCACTATACGCCGGGCTCTTTCGCAGCACCGGCAGCGGCTACGCACGTGCTGCGCCGGTGCTTCGCTCGTTTCTGCCGGTCGTTCGAGGCTACGGACCTCGCACCGGGAAAGTCATCCACATTATTCTCGTGTACGCCACACACTTGGCAAGGTGTGCACAGGTCGAATTCGAGGCGCGATTGCGCGGTGAGTCAGTCGGAGAGGAGTAAGGATTATCGAATGAAAAGGGAAAGCAAAAGCGTTGCGAGCAATAGGCGATCGCATGTACAATTGATCGGTTTCAAATCGTGCTATTATTTTCATAATAACGTGTTATACTTTCGATGATATATGATCTAAAAAAATCGGATCCAAGATCTCATAATCATTGTTATGAATGAATCAGAAGTGAGTATATGAAATATCTTTAAGACTTTTTTTTCTGCTGTATTAAAAAAAAATGTTATCACGTTATCCCATCTTTGACATGATGTAAAAAATCGGATCTATGATCTCGTGTAAATGATTGTTTTGAACAGGTCGGAAGATCATTCGAAAAAATCATTTCATCTGGGTGTCAAATAATCCTGTTGTAGGATTTTATTTTTTATTTTTTTATGTTCCGAAAAAATGCGTAACAGTTTAATGATAAAGTCTTCTTAAAAATAACGACGTTCATGAATAATTTCGGTTGATATGCAAAGATTTACAAGCTAAGAAATAGCAACTTTCGTCAATAATTAATTAAGCGACAACCCTGAAAACATTTTCGTAACATTTTTAGTGCTTATAAATAGAATTCCAAGGGCCAATATGACGTTCCATAAAATTGTGAAATTATTGGAAATAGTAATTTCTAATCAGATTAATTAAGTACATTTCCAAACGCTCGGAGAGTCTCTTGTGATCGTCGAATATTTTGTCCCACGAGATTTTACGAATTGCGTAATACGAGGTGCATGGAAAAAATTGACCAAGACATAAAATCCCGCCGAAAGACCAAAATTTGCATGCCCGCTCGACTTTTTGTACAATCGAAAATCGCGACGAACTTAAACACGCGAAAACCGTGTACAATCTCCATGTATAATCGGCCCAACATCGAAGCCGCTTAATTAACGATCGACGTGCGCTTTTAATTCTGGTTATCCCTGCGTGTTCGGCCCCGGTGACCAATTTCACACGTGCACAACGCGCACAACCTTTGAGTCCAGCAATGCTGGTAGTTAACGGGGGAAAAAATAACAAGGTTTACAGAAAAAACCTGTCGCATTAGTTCAATGAACGTCTTCCTCCGTGGGTTAAGGCGCTGCCAGCGTGGTTCGCGTTCGCCTGTCTCCTGTCTTCGATCGTAAAGATCCAGCGTCGAGATTGAGTCTCCGAGTTCGGCAAATAAATACGCCGAAACTCCGCCGTGTAGCGACTTTATTATAATAAGCGCGCAAACGCGCGTGTAAAGAGTACTGAGATTCGATGAACGCGCACGTTTGATACAACTATACAGGTATAAAAATACACCGGCCCTTTAAAAGCTTCCACGATCGCTTGATCAGTCGTTTTATGTTATATTTCACTTTCTCCAATTACACACCTCGTTATTGTTGGCTTTTATTTTACTTCATCTACTCTCGTTATTATCATGCACTAACGAGAGCGGAGTACTTTAAATCATGGGCTTTTAACGAAGTAATTAAAACGTTTGTGCAATCATTTGCGTTTTCTTGTGTATTTTGGGGCATGAAAAAGATTGATGTATTATTGATTTTTTTTTCTTTTCCATTCTGTGAAATGGAAAAAGGCCCACGTTTTTTTAACGTACCTGTGCGAGAGCGGCAACCGCAAGGCCAAACGTGAACGCGATGTGAAGTATCGACGGTCCAGTGGCATCCCATTGGACGCAGGAGGCGCATCCTATGAGGACCAGGAGGCCGGTGCCCAGAGCCTCCGCGAAAAGGGGCACCAGGAAATCGATCTTCGACACCTCTTCCAGTCCCACGAAATCTTTCGCACCTGTGGACACGTTGGAATTGGTTGAAAATACGCAAAAACGTCTGGGAAATATTGAAATAATATTGCCGCTTTGCAATCAAGAATATCGATTGACATTTGATGGACTGGTTCATCCATCATAAGTATTTCTATATTTAATCAACCATATTAATATTATGTGCGAGATCTGAAAGAAGTGTTTGCACCTTTTGCATCGCCTTTGATCGTCGATGATTTTAGCTATTCAAATTGCTCGTTCCGCTATGCTAACGAGATTACACGGGTGTATGTGGCACGCGTTCTTGGCGTTGACCTTATCCTCCACTCGACGTTGCAGCACGAGTAATTAGCAAGTTTGTGGCCTCTAGGGATACCGGCGATTCTATTATATATCGTGCCTAGGCGGCTATAGCTGTGCTTGTCAAGAATCTGCGGAGGCAAATGATCGCAAAAGTGGATGCAAATAAAATCAGTATTGCGATTTATGGATGTATCGTGCTTTCAGTTTCTATTCTTCATTTTTTTCCTCGTAGGATTTTCTTCGTGATTTGTGATGTATCACAGATTTTGACTAGTTTTAATTATGACAGTTCTTGACCTCTTGAACATTAGTTTCCAGCAAGTTTTTTTTAACAAAACATGCGCGCGCTGTTTTAATTTTTACTTTCTCGTTTCAGTGAGCATCTGCAATGAGGAAGCGAAAATGAATTAATACACTTCCTCATAGCAAATTTGCGAAAGGCGGTAAGATCACGGGGAAGCAATATGCAAGGTCGATTTTGGCGATGTCATATGAATTGCCTACTTGCAGTCTGCACATATTCAGGTATTAAATAATATTGAAACAAGATTTCGATAATCATGAATATTCAGATACTCTCAGATTTGCCAATATCAATCAATCAATGGCATTTCATTATTTTCGTGATAAATAACAATAAATTTGGCACTTTAATCTACAACATTGATAGGAACCAGATGACCATAAAAATAAAATACTAATTGTACTAATACGACAGAATTTCTTTTCAGGGTCATTTGGTAACATTTTTGACGTGGCATACAGAAACAAAAATTCAATATCAATTCAATTAATTTCAAATAATTATTCCACTAATGTAAATATTATGTATCGGTACGTGTAACGCTTATGATAATACCCGGCAGAATTCGGAATAGCATGACGACGAGCCACGTCAATTGCAAATGTAAACAAATTTGCGTAGTGTCCGCACCGATTGCCGAAAGTCATTGTAACGTGTTCTGGTTGAGTTGAGCTTGGATTCGTCGGAGCGAGACGACGGATCACTGTTGTCGGAGTTCCGGAGAGGTGTGCGCGCGCGTACAAAAACCCTGAGAAAAAGTCGACGTGCCGCGAATAAAGTCGAGTTCGAAAACCTTTTGGTACACGAGACTACGTTGCCGAATAATACGAACATTTTCGGATCACTTCACAAATTTACTTGAGATAAATTATGCAAGCGTTCGCTGTTGTTGAAAAATGTCGAGTGTTCGGTTGATAAATTACCATTCGATGTGATAGAAAAAAAATTTGAGTAATTACAAAAGACACGCGTGACTCGGTGTGCAAAACGATTAGTATTCGGTCGGAGTGATTTCTACACGCAAGCTCAGACGACTATTAATAAAGACATCTTGCGAATTTTTATGCTCAACGATTAATATTTAATTGCGTCTCCATTGGTCGTCAATGGGTGCTGACTAAAAAAAACTATATGCTCGAATGTCTTCCGGTTTATCCATAAACTTTGTCGGTGCGAATCGATACTCCATCGATTCAGCAGTCGTAAAGTTTCGTGTCGCTTCGTCGCCGACGAAGCCTTGAATTTTGATCGTCGACGTCACGAACGGAAGTACGGTTTTTATTTACGTCCCTCGATCCCGCTAAACGCGAAATTCTACCGCTACAATTAATCATAATCGTTGCGCATACACGATGAAAAAATGAAAAATAAAAGTTAAGTCAGAACTTCAAGTTTATCAATGTTATTCCTAATCTGAATAACAAGTCAAATTAAATGCACTTCATTAACGAAAATGAAAGAAAAGAAATAGAATAATAAATAATAGAAATATTGTATCCGCGATTAAAATCATTTCTGGATATGAAAATGTTATCACGTTATTAATTTATTCGATCTTAACGCTCCATTTACTCCCCCTCGTTTCCGTCCACCTGTGCCACACGATTAATCACGAATTCCTCGCGCGTCTTACGTACCTTGCCACGATTTGCTCATCTCGACGATATTTTAATCCTCGTATACGAAGGCAAAAGTGCACTGGAAAAGTTCGAAGCCGAACTTCCGCGAGAGATCGTCCCAATACCCGCGGCACTGCGAACTTCGCCACGAGACTTCGGAGTCAAGTGGAAGAAGTATTACGCCCGAGTGAATTTTCCTCGTGCGAGCACACGTCGGTCGTTCAAGATCAGGTTTAGTCACGCGATACGAACTACGACGAGACGAGTGAAACACGCTTCTCGCGACTCTCCTTCCCCAAAGGTTACAAACTGGAAAGTGACAGATCGTCGTGTTTTTTTTATTTTCAATCCGCTCTAATGTCTATCGAATTTCTTTTTTCTTTCCGCAAGGGACCTGAAGGACGGTGCGATCGGACACAAAACACAGCACGCACGGCTCACTTTAGATTTCGAGAGTGCGAGGGTATAGTTGGGTTATCGAGTGCGCGGCCCGCGAGTTTCGCGTTCATATATCGCCGTGCAACCCCCCCTTTCGAACCCGGCAAGCGCCCCTCTCCAGCTTCTTGTAGTGCTCTTGCTTCTGCTGCTCAGATACCTCCGCAGCAGCCACTCCCCTCCCCCTGCCCCATCCCTCTCGTTGTGCCCATCCACCCACTTGCGAATCGTCGTAAAAAAAAAACCGTACAATTTGCCTTCGCCCCCCTCGCAATCTATTATTATTTACGGAGGAGCCGCTCGTCGCGGATACGTAATGTACCGGAGGAAGGAACGAGAGAAGGCGAACTGTCGCGCGATAGACGTCGTGACGGACGAGGTCTTCGGGTTTCACGCGTCGGATGAGCACATCTTCCTGCGGCGAAGGAGGGAAATTTACGATCTTCCGGTCACTTTTTGCACGATGAATTCGTCGACCGCGTCGCAAAATACATTGTGAAATTTCGCAACGCAGTTTTTTCTTCTCGCCAATTTCTCACCGAAGAACAAGCAATTTGACGATTGAAAAAAAAAATTATGTGTTTTTCTGTCATTGGTTTAATTTTGATTGTGGGACAAACTGAACATTTTGAAGAAGAAAAAAAGAAAAACAGTGTCGGGCGTCATTATTTCATTAGTGTTGGACTACGAGTATTAATTTCTACCGCCAAAAGTAATCGAAGCACTTAAAGTTAACACTCACAATATTTTGAGAACTTAGTGTTAATTTAAAATATTGCCCATCCTTCAATAGTCGTGTCTATTGTGACGAAGGCTAAAAGGAAATAAATTTTCGAATTAGTTAACGACAGAAGACAGAACGCAAATTTCTTGCAATCTTAAAAAAATCCTATTTTTATGTCATTAAAAAAAAAGTGTCAGGTAAGTCTTACAAAATATCCTGCATTTCACACTCCTATTCGTCTTCTATTTAATCATCTCTCTGCCTCTAAATAATGTCCTCTCGAATAGACACGGCACAGCGAATCTTCATTCGACTTACTTAGCTTTACAACGTCACTACGCTCATCTCTCTTTCAGTCACGAGTTCAGCCGCGTTCTCTCGGCGTTCCCGGGCATATTGCGGTAGCCGTAATTTTACTTTCATTCGACAGACAACGGCGACGAAAAAAGGCAAGCGCGCCCCACCTCGCATCCCTCTTTCGAGCCCCGCAAAGTATTTCTGGTGGCCTATGGTAGCCTCGTGCCCCGAGGTGCAGAGCTGATTTCGATGCGCGGCGGAGTAAGTCACGGCGTTTGTACGGCAACCGGAGGCTGCACCGGAGCAAAAGTCAGACGGTTCAGCAATCTGTCGATCTCTTTTTGTCGACCGAGCACCGGCGCTGTGCCGTATACAGCCCATTGTCTTCGGAGTTTCGCGAGCCTTTTCGGCGAGCTGTCACGATGAATTTGATGATCTAATGGTAGGTTGCACGCGCAATACGTCCTGTCATAGTCACACGTCGGTAACGTCTTGGAAATAGGACGTTCGGTTATAGCCGCTGTTGGGAAATGAAACGGCCTTGAACTTTCATCTCCGCTGTTTCGCTGGTTTCCGAACTGCGAGAACCGGACTTTTCTTAGGGTCGAATTTGTAGTCCCAAATTTGAGGTCAAGTTTGAATTCAAGTCCCATCTTAAGGTGCAACTTTTTTTTAAAGTTACGACTGAAGTACGAACTTAAGTTCGGACTTAAAAAAAGGTTGGAGCTTGAGTTCAAATTTGGGACTACAAATTGGACCCTTAGTTTCAACTTAGTTGTATCCTTTTCGGGTCATTACGTATGATTCTTCCCACCGTTCCTCTTATCGCTCCCTACCCGCACTTATGTAGGCCAACCTAAATCACGTGGTATCATCAGCCATTACGGCTCTACCGCATTCGATGTGGGCCGGGGATTTTTTCAACTGTGGAAAATCGGTACCGGGACAGATATTCGTATATTTTTTCGACTTCTCGCTGTGTAGAGTAAAGTAACGTATTTAAGTGTCTTATGGCTAAGTGGTCACCCATCCAAGTAACAGCCGCAAACGATGCTGCTTAACTTTCGGGTCCTCCAGAGTTGCACGCTGACCTCACGACCACCGGTGTCGGTTGTGTTTCTCACATTTTAGTTTTATATCGCGAGAGTTATTAGGCTATGAAAAAAAATTAAGTATCACACACGAAAGGTTAAGGACAAATCCGCCAAGTCTGAATTCTCCCAAGTGCAAAGTGCAGAAGCTGACATAACCAAATGTCTTCCTGCAGCTGTTTCCGCATGAGTCGTCCGAACTTTTTTTGTCATTCGTCGAGGAAGAAATGGACGATGGTCATTTTTTCCTTGATAAGAATCAAGTGGCAACGTGGCTGTTACATTTTTCGACTCCCTGTTAAGTGATTGCGTCAAACGACTGACGAACAGAGTTCAGTCAACCTTTAATGACGAAACATCAATCGCTATTAATTTTGGCTTATCAATTTTGCCAACGTCGAACGGTGGCAATAAACCGTTTGCAAATTAGGTTCAATTCAATCGCATTTCTATTACATAAAAACATCGTACAACACCTATATTTTAGTTTTGTCAAAAAACAATTCTAAAATATGTGTGTTATTTCATTTTTTCTTCCTTTGCTGAAACTTTGGTGAGAAAACGTTTTCCTTCCTTCCCATTATCTCACGATAATGAGAAAGAAGATTTACCAAGACACAATGGAGATTGATTTCTCTCTGGTCTGCATTTTTTGCTCTGCGATGGATGCTGCTGGCTGCCGTAATTGTGGCTCATAGTATCTACATCGATAGCGTTCTACTTGTCTTCACGCTAAACGCGTGTCTGAGATAACGTGCTCCCTCTCACACGTTTGCACGCTTATACGTTGACTCTCGCTCCAAATGGGAGCTCTACTCTACTGCTGAGCATTCTGTACTGACGATATGGTGTGTGCCATACCGCCTCGGTGTATGCTGAGGCTCATTCTGGCAACATTGCGCAATTCTACCGCTAGACCTGGCGTTTGTTCACTACTTCACACTAAATTTAATGCAGCCGGCTGATAATTTCTCTCGTTGACTCGTTAAATTGAAACTGATGGATAATCCAGTCTGGTCCTTCAATGACTCGTGGCTCAGGTACGTAACAATGATGTTTTTGCATTTGCATATCTCCGTTCCTCGAAAATGATATATTGTTAAATAATATAAATAGTATCGCATTGAGATTCACAGTCGATTTAACGGTCGTGGTTTCTTCCAGTCTGATAATTGCTAATAGATAGGAAGATTCTGGTGGCTGATAAGTAATTGTGAAGAATTCGGTAAAGTATTGCAAGTCGGTCTATCGGCATGTGAAATGAGGTCATAAATTGGAAAATATTTGAATTTCTCGTGTCCATGAATGATTTCTTATCAAGCAATGATAGAACCTAAAATAGTTTCCCAAGGTCATATCGTAGACGAAGGTCAACGCGAGACGTGGAAATGGAACAACATTTGGTACATCGATGAAAACGGAAAATAAAAACACAGTTCGGTGAATATCGAAAAAAATACATGAAACATCATTCAATGTTCATGACCAAACACGAATTTTATTGACGAAGAAAAAACGTGACCCGAATTCGAAGGTCACTGTGCGTATGTAACGTGCTGTACGTTCTCAATAACGTGCGTTTGTGTCTCAGCGACGAAAACACGCGGTACAGTGCGGCGAGCACTGCGAGGTAACGTCGTCTGACGCCTCGTGGTAATTAAACTCCTTTAATTGGGACACTAGAGACTCCGCCTGTGACACCTTCGACAAACACCTTAGCTGTACACCTGCGAGCTTCTATTCGTCGGAACCACCGTATCATATTCTTCTACAAACAGCTTTAGTTTATACAACTTCTGTGTGCTACGCCTGTAAGTACGACAAGCGAGCCGGGAAATGGCAACAAATTAACAATCACGGCGGCCCTGGACGCGGAGAGAGGGAAAATGGTTACCATACGAAATAAATATATTAAATGAAAAACATAAGCCAACATCTATCAGAGGTACGAATATTTTATGCCTTGAAACCTACGTGACGTGTAAAAGCAAAGAATTCGTGAGAGCTAAAATATTATAAATATTTTAAAAGGGATATTTTTTATTCTATAGAAAGTTACATCTTGTTTCTCTTGATCGGGCATTTCTTTTTCATCGCAACTGTCAGCCTGCAAATGCTAGAACAGAACAGCGGGTCTGACCTAATGTGTGCGTGTTACGTACGTAAGCAAACGATGAAGACAAACAGGAATAAAAAAAAAGAAAATTAAGTGCCGCATTTTATAATGACAGAAGATATACAACCGCACTAACGACGAGGCTTGCCAAGCTGCACCGCGTTTTATTACGTGTATCATCTACATGTACATTCGTTAATTAAATATTTAAGCTGAGTAGAACTTTATCCACGTATTTAGGCTATAAAAATGAATTGAATACAACTCACAGGGTTGAAAAGGATCGAATGTAGTTTTGGTAATGTGCGAATTAATTATGTTTTAATTATTCTGTAATGATATACATGGTACGTAATATAAATATGTAATAGTATATTAATGTTATTATGGTAATGTGCGTCGATACAATGATAGATGTTTCCAAGGTCAGTCAATTCGATATCGTGTTATCAATTTGATAGCAGTCAATGGTATCGAGATCACAGGATGTTGTTCGAATATCTTCAATTACAGCTTTACATAGTAGCTATTTGCATGCTTGGAATGCAAACTGCTTGCTGACAAACACTCTTGACATTAGCTCTCTAGGACATGCGTTATATAGGATGATACGACCTCAGGCAAACTGGTACTGTCAGGCCAGTAAATACTACATTATCGAAAGGTTTATCGACAATAACATGAAATACGTCGTATTGCCAACGGTCTTCGTTCTAAAACCAGTGACTGACATTGCCGTAAATTTTATTTTCTTCTTTTGTACAATGACCAATATTTTTTACGTTGTTTATGGGTAGATAAATACATCGTCAAACTTGCCTAACTCTTGGCAATGTCTTTGAGGCCTCCTCCTTTACAAATTAAAGTGGCTTGGCTTTTCTCGCTTGCACTAACGGATTTTTAACGGTTTTTCTGGGAAACGACTTTGCAAAAAAATAAAACACGTTTGAAACTGGTTGGCATCGTCCGGTTTTCAAAATGATTCGATATCTTATATGTAAATGTAAACCTTGCATTTTCGTGTTACGTTTTTTTCCGTTGCAACTTATCTAAAAATAACAGAGCGGAAAATTATGAGTTAGACACTAAAATATTTGCTGACACGTGTAAACAATTTCCGCTAGTTAATTTAATAATTGCAGTCGAGTCACTCGAATTTCTTCGAGCGGAAATGGTAGTTGAGATTCGATTTGCTTTCGCGGAAAAACACTACACCAACAATGGATGACGCCCAACGTTGGTGGGAATCTGTATCGTGTCGAGTATCCGCAATTATTCAAACTCACCGGCCCGAGGTGCAGATAAACTCCTCGGGCAAAAGGAAAATTACTTCGACCATTACGTCGAAGTTTTTTCTTGGCGCCTGGAATTGTGGCGAGACGCGAGATGAGCGAGATACAATATAGCAATAATCGTAGCAACATTTGATGATGACGTTGACGGCTGTTATTCTTCAATTACGACCAATTGTGCCTTTCAATTTAAATTATTTACAGAAAGCAAATTCGCTAGAATGTAGAGGACGATTCGTATCGTTTGCCGTGATCGCTAATACGAGTCTTCCGCACTATCAACAAAAACAGAATATTGCGTCAAAGTTTTCAAAATTAACATTACAAGATGTTATTATTATTATGCATCAAGTCATTCGCAGTTTAAGTTCAGAAATGAATATTTTGTTTTTTTGTTAACCCTAGAATTCATGACATATTTCAGAATGTACGTAAGTTACGTGTCGGGTGGGGTCCCGCAGGACCCCAGTCATGAGTTCTAGGGTTAATTTTTCGCTAAGTTATCGACCTATTTGAGCTGAAATCTAAAACACTTAATTTTCACGAAGTAAAATAATGTTTAGCACGTCAATAAGTTAAATACTAATGTTTATGTAAATTCTTGCCTTACTATTTGGAAAAGCTAATGACCAATTTATTATCGCTAATATCACATGGATAGTGGAGCGTAGCACGAGCTACATATATTTCACTCTCCAGTCTCTGTCCGATACGCTGCAGCGAACACGATATATCGTTACAGTGGCAAGATCGTTGCGCGGTGCTGTGTGGAAGGTTAAGGTTATCGCGTCACAGGTGTGTAGCGGCAGGTATATGCTATTATGTAAACGGACACCGATATGGAAAGCGCGTGAATACTCACGCTGGACGTTGTGGGAAATAATAACAGTAGGAATGTAATGAAATAGGACAATTAGTGAATCTCCATAATGCAAACCACAATATTTTATCTGTCCTTTTTTTCTCGTGGTGCAGTAATTGATTCTAGCGGTTGCCGAGTAACTCGAGACGTTCTCGTAGATAGAAGTATGATACATTTTACTCATATTTCGCGCTCCAAAGGCATGAAAATCCAACTTTTCCTTTAGAGATAGAGAACGCGGGAGGAAAGTTTTTCATTCCGGTGAGCAAAAAATTGTTGATCCGAGATTCAATGCATCTTGACGCGTATGAAACACAGTGAAAAAATGTCGTTGTCCTTACGATGTTGGATTGCATCCTCAAAATAAAAATAATAATTTTCTACAAATACAGTTGTCGGCGACATCTTTACCGGCCATTAAACGACTAATCGCGGCTATGAACAATTTCTGAAGGCTCGCGAAGCGCCTCAGTGAGCAAATATTCTCACTTATTGACAGCTCTACTAATAGGCAAGAATAGTGCATAATTCTCATGAATTCTTGTTTAAAAAACCTTGACGGTCTAGCGATTCTTGAAGCGATACCAGAAGTCGTCGCGTGTCTGTGATAATCGTTATTGGGCGTGGATGCAACCGAGTGACAACGTCGTCACGCTATTTCCAGATCGCAAGTTAGACCGCCCGTAGGTTTAACTCATGTTGTTCTTTATTATTCCGGTAGCCGTATGCAGTTTGTTTTTGTTTTCATTTTAGATTGTGACTCACCCGTTTTTACGAAAAATCATGAATTCACAAACGCTATGAGGAATATCGATTAAAAGCAAATTTGTAAAATGTGAATGTTCTCACGTGAATGCAACGCATAATAAATATTTCATGATCCTCACCGTTCAGTGCAATCCCGCGCGTTTTCCATATCTACCAACGTACGTGTGAGCTCAAGTGCGTAAAAAAAGAATCAAAGAGTCGTGCAGCATCACTTTGTTCGCATTAATTCAAACGTAAATATCACCTTCTTGTCTTTTGGACTTTAGCCAGAAATAATGGAATTTGTAATTGAATGGAAAGATTTCTTCGCTTAAAAATTTGATAGAGTAGCGAAACCGGTGAATTTCTGCACCGCTTTATTTAACATCTAAAAGTGCTGAAATGCTGTGAATAATTTTACGCATATTCAATTTATTAACAGAAGTTTAATAACAGAAATATGATATTTAAATCCACCACTTTATTGTGTCGAAAACAAAGTTTCTATCTCTGCACCGGGCGTTCTTCTCTTCATCGACATCACCAGCTGCAGCACGTCTATTTCTAACCGATTCGCGTCGCTCCAGTCCGTCACATTTTAATCGAATGTGCTGTATCTGCGGGTGCTGTAACCGGTCGCTAAGCTGAAATCGGAAAATCGCTTCTCGACATACCACGAATCGGCGGATACGGAGTTTCGCTATATAGTACCACGGTTGGCAAAGATACCGGTAGGTATCGAGTCGTCATGATCACCTAGAGATCAAACGCAAGTTTGTACATTCGATTAACTTAACTTTAGGAAACTTTAATTCCGGGTCTCGAAATTTGTTCAATATGTTTACGTCAGTTGGTATTTTTTATAATCTCAAAATGTGAAAATTACTTAATTAAAATAAAAAAAATGAATATCGTCATAAAAAGAGATCACATTTGAGATCGAAAGTTAACGCTGTTCTTAAGTCATAAAAAGTTAGCTTTAAGGGTGAATTCGTTAGCACACACATAAAAACACACAACACATACACGCACTCTCAATCTCTCTATAGTAACCACGCCGTATTGCGTTACAGGAACAGAACTCTATGATTTATTTCGAATATTTGCAACCCGTACGTACGGCACGATTTCTATTACGTAATTTGTATGCCAATATACTTTTCATGAATGCAGGGTTAACAGCCGAATGGAAAAAGATCGTTAAGTGTACATGTTACACATTATTGCTGTATACATTATACCTCAAACTGGTCTTTTTCTCGATAAAATCCATCAAACTCGAAAGTATCGAAGTTGTCGCGCCTTTATGAAAAAAGTGATGCAGCCGTCTGGAACTTTGATTGACCCAGTTCGACGTATCGATTCCGAATATCGTGCCGGCTGAGATAATAGTATAAAACCACATGCACGCCATCGGCGGTTCAGCACGCAGTGTTGTTGTGATGCACTAAAGTTCAGACGCGGGTCTCGGTGTGCGCTGGACAATGATTCGCTCGCTGGTTGTGTGCAGGTTCAATGGGGTCCGATGCCGATCGACGATTCGAACGAGGCGGTCTCGAACTTGATCGGCAGTCGCGACGTGTTCGGCCGGTAATATTTATCTCGCCGAGGGCTCTCCGCGAGGTGTTTAATGACGAGTCCGACGAGACACCTTGTAAATTGGCAAACTCGGACTCGCGAATCTGTCCGGTAATCACACGTTTCGACCGGCCCGATCGCAGCGGTCGTGTCGTGCATTATTGGCGCTTGGTGCGCCGTGCGCAAAGCTGCGAGCCGGTTAGCCGCTTCGAGCGCACGTGCTAAGTTAATCAATCCAGTTAGAGGTGCAACCAACACCAAATGCCGATCGGCGGTGCGGCTTGTATTTTGCTTCTACATCCTATTGCCATATCATTTCTGGTTTTCTGGTTGTTATTAATGCCGGCAGTTCTCAATTATATTTTGACGCCGAAGGCAGAAAAAAGGTTCCTCTAATCGCAAAAATCTAAAGCTTTGGATTTTTGTGTCAAAATTAGTATTGGTATTGTATTAGTCAAAAGCTGAGTATTAAAAAGGCTTTTCGTGTAATTTGATATGTTGAGGGATGTACAGATTTCTTGTTTTTGCTGAAAATGTGTTTTGCAGCAAGAATCTTGTTAAGGTAACAAGATCAGTAGCCATATTCAGGTTACAGAGTTATTGCTGTAACAGCATTTTTGTTTTCTTTGCAGTTCATGCTATAATTTTTATTATAGTATAGAATCATTGTTTAAATTTATAATTAAAAAGCCTCTAAAGGTCACTGCGAAATGGCACGAGCCACTTGCTTAGTCGATCCGCCAGGTCCGATAATTCATTGGGCCTGTTCAAAGCTTTATCGTGTCTTGATAGTCATCGTGTGTAACGATTAACAATCTACAAGAATCTCATACCGACAAATATACTTGACGTAGCGGGGCAGCTACGTGTCCAAAGTCAGCACATATCGAAATTTATTGTATATTTGTTGTTCGGCCTGTTAATCCTGTAATACTATAGAATCGTAGTACAATTCAAACGATACTTTATGGTGATGGTGATGATATCTTGTAATCCTTGTAGACAAGGATTACGTAAAGTACAGAGCACGATAAACGAGCACGAGATTTATTGCCGCAGGATTGAAACATTTTGTCAAGTCCCATGTGTCACTGTATTTATTGTTTTCAAGTATTCTGAGTATTAAACTGCTATAATCTAGGAATTTATTAAATGCGAATCCAAAACTCTGAACATTTACAGGATATCTGTGTTGATCGTTGTCCAAGCAAAACTGATAACTGTTTAGTGAAAAAGAATCGAAAACATATCATTTACCAGGATTCAATTTTTGCAATAATCTGATTTTAAAAATGCTCTTTTATATAAAATTTCTAATATGCATTAACTTCCTGGCCTTCCAGATGATAACAAATTTGATAAGAGTAAAGTACAAAGCTCTCTCGTGAAAAAATTGTAAATCTGCTAAATTCACACTTTTTTCAACTGCAAATCAGCTTCGAGTTGAATAAGACAAAATTGAATGATTGAATATTTTATGCAAAAGCGAGGAAGTGGAAGAAAGAGAATTTGCTTCAAGCCAGCGGAATGAATCGTCAAGGAGCATTTGGTCACAGTCACGTAACGTCGTTCGATAATCGTCTACAGTGGATACATCACTTATGTACACACTGTGTTCTTTAACGAATAAACGCGAATGCACCATGATGGAGTGAATTAAGCGCGTGTTATGGCGGCATTACAAGCAGAAACATCGCTCAATAGAATTGTTTGAAAATTCTAGATCTTCATTGGATTAATGCATGGCATATTCGCCAGGGTCTCGATAGATGTAGCGCCAGTTATATGCGCAAGTGCACTTCCATTCACCGAATACCGAGTTCGACGTTGACGTTGCTGTTGCTGTTCGGTTAGAATTACCAAGTTTACTTTTAATTGATCTGCAATCAACCTTCTCCGCAATTGCAGAAAAACTTGTTGCAGACGTGACTCCGTCGCCAATGGCAAAACGTTTGAAGACAGGACGAATGTGCTCTGCATGAACTAGAATTCAATGCGATAATTACTAAAAGTCGTTACAGATGCGAATTATCCAATTTAGAGTGGAAACACTGAGCCGCAACATTTGCTTCTGTCGATACCTTTCAAGGGCTGAACATGTTGGTATCGATAGAGCATCGATTGATGTATTCAAACGGAATTTATGCGTTTTTTAAATGAACTAGGCTAATCACACGCGCTGTCGCGCGTGCTTGAAAAGCTTGCCAAACTCGACCTCAGAAATTTGTCCTTTTTGAAATATCGACTTTTAACCTATATCATCATTCTCAAGTCGCATATTCTACCCCCGAAAACACTGGTTATTAACCTTTTTTAATCGATTTTGAAAAAAATATTTTTTTGGCGACGAAAAAAATATTTTTTCTGTCAGGAATCGTAGATCCGGTTCCGGACCGAAAATCGCCAAAACCGACCCCGATTTTTTTTCTTTTCGAAATATCGACTTTTAACCTATACCATCATTCTCAAGTCGCATATTCTACCCCCAAAACACTGGTTATTAACCTTTTTCAATCGATTTTGAAAAAAATATTTTTTTGGCGACGAAAAAAATATTTTTTCTGTCAGAAATCTTCGATCCGGCTCCGGACCGAAAATCGCCAAAATCGACACCGACTTTTTTTCTTTTCGAAATATCGACTTCTAACCTATACCATCATTCTCAAGTCGCATATTCTACCCCCGAAAACACTGGTTATTAACCTTTTTTAATTGATTTTGAAAAAAATATTTTTCTGTCAGAAAACGATCTTTCTGTCAGAAATCGTAGATCCGGCTCCGGACCGAAAATCCCCAAAATCGACCTCGAAAATTTTTATTTCAAAATATCACCTATAATGGGTTAATCAATTTTGCGCTGCTGTGCTCTTATAAAGCTTTAAAAGGCTACGGGTGCTGCCCCGCCTGTCCTCTTATGAAATATTTCAAATTTGGCACCAAACTGATTTTTTTTATCACGGACTTTCCTGGCAACCAATTGCAACTCTAATAGTTTGCTAACAATGCTTTCCGTTACTCATGAACTTTTTAAAAGAGGGATCACGACTATCTCGATTCATTTTATTTTGTTTAATTCACATTTTCTCACGCAGTTCGTTCCGTTGCTCATTCGCGAACGTAAACACGATGCAAATAAACAAAAGCTCGAGGCCTCGTTGAACGCAATACTACGTTTTTACTATTACGCTGACCTTACGCGTGTATACGTCATCTGTCACCGGTTTAGGCTATATAAAATTGCGCCACCGGTTTTCTATGCGATTTCGGCAAATCTCCGTACCTGACCCTCGCGCATTCTCGGAATTTCACTCGAGATTTCGTACATATTCAGTTTCTTGCGAAATTACGCGAGGTTCCCACAGATAGCTGGTGATAATATAGGTGTATTATAGCTACTCGTGCCGCCGTTCTCGAGAAGTTTACGTCGATCACATGAGGAAAAGCTAAGAATCGTGTTGAAATTTGGCGCTCTTAAAAAAAATCAGAAATAAATGTAATGTAACGTAATCGCTTGTCTCGTTCCCATAAAAGTCTCATAAAAAAGAGTAACCCCTCTTTTTTAATAAAATAAAAAAAGGAAATAAAAAACAGTTTCAAAGCTTCGTTCCTTGCGGCTGAGAATATCTTGTTTTTCACACCACAATTATTGCGTTTAGTTTCGATAAATAATTTGGAGACGAATGGAAATAGTTTTTTAACACGTTATTGCGATCGCTTGATTGATTTCATTGGTTGAACAACGGGCGAATTTCAATGGCGAATTATAACTATATGACGACAGAATAATTGTAATTGTATTTGTCGTTGGCATCACTGTCAAAAGTCACTGATAAAACAATGATTGATTAGAAAAATGCAATAGCCACTTCAATTAATCCAACAATAAAAGCGCCGGTGTTAGCGTAAAATGAACGTTTTGTATTTCGTTGGCGTAACTTCCGCGAAAAGGAGCAGGACAAGTGATTGATGACCGGTACAGCGCGCAGTATCGCACAGCGACTAGGTGCAATCTGTACGTGGTGTGCGTACAGAAGTGTATTAGCCGAGCATGGAATTTCTGACAGCGGCACGACCACAAAGCTTCAATTCGCTTCAATTCGCTTCAACTCCGCGGTATGCGATAAAATGGCAGTACCGTACTTGCTGCGCGTTTGTACACCTATAATTTTGTGTATACGATCATTGTTTTGCCTCGCTGCATTCGAAACGAGGTTCGCACGGACGTCACGATTTTTATAGTCTTATTTCTGCAAGCTACAACCTGGAATCAAAGTCAAGGTTTTACGAGCCTCGAATTTCTTTTGCGTCGCGCAGTTCGATGAAATATCTGTACATAGTTTAGTAGAACCGGCGATTTAATTTGCCGATTCTATCGGAAAAAAGGAAGCAATAAAAGTCTCAAGTTGAAAACCAAACAATTATTCCGACCAACATATAAATATTTATAGTTTTTGAGGTCTCTCTTAAAAAAAAACAGTGGGTAAAATATCTCGCACTTTCGATATAAATATATCGAAAGTGCGAGATATAATATAATATAATAAAATCGCAAATTTTTAGAAGGGGTACCCCTTTCGTTTTTTTACGATTTTTGGGGGTTTGAGTTTAACATTCTGTAAAAAATTAAAAAATCATTATATATCGCATTCCGCCTTGCGGCATTCTCTTCGTTATAGAGTTTTCTCTGGAGCGCAAAAAGAAAATCCAGGTTTGATCGGTCGAAAAAAAATAACCTCGATTTTAGCGAAGTGATGAAATTTCGAAAAAAGTGAAAAATCTTTTTTTGCATTTTTCTCATTGAATTTTATGTTTTCCGGACAAACAACGGTGCTTTTCAGAATCAGCGGGAAATTTCCCATCGGATAGGGTCTTCAAACTTTACGAGATCGAAAATTTGTTTTTCCTCGATTTTGTACAGTTTGAACGTTAATTTCGTCTACAAGCTGCTAGTTATTAATATTACTGAATATTTATTCTTGATATTCGCATCAGAAATCATCAAGGTACAAATGTTTTCGAACTTCGTTGTGCATATTTTGGTCGCTTAGAAATTTAGCTGGTTTGGCTTGGCAATTACGTGTTTGGTCTACACACTCAAAGCGTTGAAGCTCCAGGGTCGAGTGATCGTCGCCAAATTTGACGCTCGTCGGTCACCATGGACCGAAAACGCGATAAACGTCCCTGACCCATCGTAAAAAAGATGACAAATTCACAAGAGGCTTACTTGTCACCAGAAAAGGGAATGCAGATAAATATCGCGATGGATTTATCCTGTACGTCGTAAATACGTTTCTCTAAAACGTAAACTCCTCGGCGACGAAGCACGTGCTGGTTTCTATCGAGCACGCGTTGCAGCTACATGAACCAATCTCTCGCGATCGCCCTCACTCTCGGTCGGTAGTGTTGGCATCGGACGCGCCAAGGTTCCAACTATGTACCTTGTGAGATTATCTTAGTAGATGGAGATGCAAATCAACAAATGTTGTCAATTGTTATCAATATTATTTGTTATCAACAAATAAACTTAAGACACGATTAAAGTACTGTGAAAACTGGAATTATCATTTCCATTTTTGTACTTCTATCAGAATGCTTTAAATGCCAATAATATATTTTTTTAATCTATAATAATTCATATAAGAACATTTACACATATTTATCCATATTTGTCCATAGTTGATATGAACGACATTTTTTTGAACCATTAGTTGTATATGAACAAAAAACGTGATTAATCGATTTCATTTTCTTTTCTAAACTGTTGATGGAAATTCCCACATGAATGGAAAAGTAAACACTGAATGATGTATGTTTCCAGATCGATATAATACGATCACGAGAAAACTGGTTGCGACGGAAACGATCAGAAGATGACATTACTATTCCAGGAAGATAATAAATGCTTTCGTCGATTCCATCGTCAAATCCTCGTTATTTTCCGTGATAATTGCGAGCGCGCCCGGCCGGTGATTGAGTACTTAGTATCAAAGAAAATCAGCGGCCGGTAACTTGAGAGTTACGTCAATTCATTTCCGTTTTGCAATTACTAAAATTCCACGATGATCAGCAGCAAGAAACAATGCTACCACGTGTCGCGAAGCTCCCAAGCCTGGGAGCGAGAAAAATCCCTGCGCAAAACAAGGAAGAGTCACGTATGTAACCACTCGGTAAAAGCTTATTTTTAAAGGTCAGCGCGAGCGAGCATACGGTGATTCACATTTTTTTCACCGGAAATTTCAGTCCGATTACTACACGCGAGATCATTCGTGAGATCTTTGCAAAAAAAAAAAGACGTCCGAACAGATTATAGAGTGTGAATACACCTACACACATCGGCACCGGGCTTCTTGCTTCACGCCAGATTACATAATGCAAAAACAAAAATACAAAATAATATTTTACTGGGTTGAACACAGAGACATTTTTTTAAATTGGTGACAAAGTTGTTTTCCGTCCATACGTTTTTAACAAAATTGATTTTATCGCCACGAAATATCCTAACCAAATGAACGGATCAAAAGTCGTATAAAACACGTTCGTGATGTGAGGTAATATTCGTTTTGACAGTTATTCGATGAATTTTCGACGTCTCCTGACATTCCGGCTTCGCAAATTGATATCGGCACGTGGTAAGAACACAAGCCGCGCGCACGACCGCCGTTCGAATATTTTTTTGCCGCGCGCATTGCGATAAAAGTATTAAAGTATCGTATTTCAATAACGTCTGGCGAGGTGCGCTGCGAGTGCCATTGAACTTAATGATCGAATGTGCCGACTTTCTGGCACGTCCGGAGCGCCGCTGCCTCTATATCTCGCATTCGCATTCACAGTCGTGTGTGATAATTTAAAAACGATTTTCACGATTCTTACGCAATTTTCGTTCGCTCAAATTCACGTGGGCGAGTTTTTGTCGATGTCACTATAAGTATATAGCGTTATGTGGTTGTGAGTTTTGAAGGAGCGGGGAAAAAAGCGAAGGAGCGAGCGAGAGGAAAGCAAATCGTTAAAATTTTAGTGCATTCCGAGCGTGTGTGACAGATCGGCCCTTGTGGCTAATTCGACGGACGGTCGGAATGCAACGGGTTAAATTATACTTATCAGCGTATTCACACAAAAAGTTGAACTCCGCGTCTTAAGACTATGGATCAAGAGCCTCTTAAAAAGAACTTACGAGTCATTCTTTGACGAGCGCTGCCAGATGCAATTGCCGCGTGGCGCCGAACTTCGTCTTCGTGGACGGGAAATACCGTCGCGACGTTCATCGTGCCGTCGAGATGAGGCGAAGTATGCTTTAATGAAATAAATAATTGTATTACAAATTAATTCGCCAAAACTGCATTTTCTTATAAATAATTTAGAGAGGGCTGAAGGACTTTGGCCGGTGGTCCGTTGACGACACGTTGCAAATAGTGAGTGAAGTGGTTTCCTGTGAGTTCCTGTAATTAATGGAGGAGCGAGGGAAGGAGATGAAATAATTCACACACAATGTTCCGCGATAAACAAAAAGAGACTTGCGTGGGCGTAAAAACCTTCACGGATTAGAAGGAAAAGCCCTCGCAAGCCATTGATTTTATTCAAACGAAACTTAAATTATAACAATACAACAAATTAATCTCGACGAATTAATTGTAATGCAACGAACGACTCTAAAAACACAAATCACGAATAAACTAATCTCAATTACGACAATTAACGGAGTTATCGCGGGGATTTATCGCGAGTAACTACTCGCACGAGAAAACGCGCAACAAATCGCGAAACACAATAACAAAACAAGATAAAACAAACGAAATAATCTATGTTACACTACGCGAACTTAAACTAATGCCGACGATCGGTACGAACGCGTAACTTGTGCACAAGTCCCTATTCGAGAGCTCTCTTACCTCGCAAATACCCGGTCCTATGCGCGCAATCTGGCTGAGCGGGTCCGGACACGTCGGAAACCCAATGGAACACGCGGGGGGACTCGTGCCCCTCGACTGCCGTGACGCGTCCCGACGTCTCGGGGATCCAACGTCGACGGCTACGGGCGGCCGGCACCAGGTCCAACCGCCGCGTCACGTGGTCGCAATCGTGGACCGGCGCCGAATGCACACCGCGTCCAGCACACACACAAACAACCCGTTCCGACGGGCCCGCGACGCCAACCCAGCCCGGGGACTCGTAACGGCGAGTTAATCACGCACGACGCGCAATGGCCACGAGCGCGCACAAGATGGCTGCCCGCAAGCGTCCCGCGGACGCGTGCTGCGGGAAGCCGCGGATCTCGCTTGATCCGTCCGCTCGCCAACTCGCGCTTCCAGCACCCACACACACGCACACACAACACGCTCCGACGCGCCCGAGACGCCAACCTAGCCCGGGGACTCGTAACGACGAGTTACTCACGCACGACGCGCAATGGCCACGAGCGCCCACAAAATGGCTGCCCGCAAGCGTCCCGCGGACGCGTGCTGCGGGAAGCCGCGGATCTCGCTTGATCCTTGTCGGCAGCGCGGAAACGACTCGCGACGAGGCCGAGACCTCTCTGACACGGGCACGCGCGATGCGACGACGAAAACTGCGCGGTCGCGATCTATCGGCGAAGGGGTGACGATGCTCGGCAACGCGATCCGCTCGCTGTGACTGCCGGGCGAAGACTGGCGGGCTCGCGCTCCCCGCCACCGGCAGCGACGCCGCGCCGGCGCTTCTCCTACCGGCCGCACTTCCGCCCGCGCGCGCTACCGTCGCCGATCGGTGGCGCCGCCGCGAGCGGCGAGGCCCGGGCGCGCGATTCGAACTCGGGCTTCGGCCGAGACGAACCCAACATCCCGCCCGCCTTCGTCTACCGGACGAACCTACCTCTTATCGGACACCTTTTCGAAATGGAGGGGGGATAGCCGGGCGACATGTCTGCGGTAGGAACCGGAAGCGGTTTTCACTGTAACTACCCGAACGAGATTGTCTGGACCGGGGTGCACCTCGACGACGCGTCCCATTGGCCACTTCGAGGCGGGGTAACGGTCATCGCGGACTAAAACTAGTTGGCCGATGCCGAAATTAACGAGGGGGTCTCTCCATCTCTCTCTTTCCTGGAGGTGAAGGAGATACTCACTTGACCAGCGACTCCAGAATTGATTGCGGATCCGCTGGAGTAATTGGAAACGACGCAGTCGGTTCTCTGGGATTTCCGACAGATCCCCTTCCGGAAGCACGGATGGCACTCCTTCGTTGAGGAAATGCGATGGGGTTAAGACGCTGAGGTCATCGATATCCGAGCTAAGGGGACTGAGCGGTCGCGAGTTAAGGCAAGCCTCGATCTCGACCAGGACGGTGGAGAATTCCTCGAAGGTGAGGGTGTGTTCTCCCACAACTCGTCTCAGATGGTGCTTCATAGATTTCACCCCGGCTTCCCATAGGCCACCGTAGTGAGGGGTGCTCGGGGGAATGAAGGTCCACTCGGTCCCGTCGTTCGCGAGGACAGGAGCGACCTTATGGTGGAATTCCGAAGCTCGCCGAAACATCGCCTGGAGCTCCTTGTCGGCCCCGTGGAAGTTAGTAGCGTTGTCGCTGAAGAGTTTCCTACAGATGCCTCGCCTACCCACGAATCGACGAAACGCGGCAATGAATGCCTCCGTGGACAGATCGCTGACGGCCTCGAGATGAATAGCGCGCGTGGTGAAGCATACGAATAGCGCGACATAACCCTTATAAGCACGAAGTCCACGACCCTTAGCCATACGAATCTGGAAGGGCCCCGCGTAGTCAACCCCACTCGTTGCAAACGCGCGAGCCGGAGTGACACGTTCGGCCGGGAGATCCCCCATCAGTTGTTGAGCCAATTTCGGCTTGACCCGTTGACACGTAACGCATCGACGGATAGTCGTCTTTACCAACCGATTCCTGCCCAGAATCCAGACACGTTGCATGAGGTAACTCGAGGTCAGCGTAGGACCCCCGTGAAGGCAAGCTTCATGTGCGCGGCGCACGAATAGCACACTCAGGGCCGAACTCTGGGGCAGGATCGGCGGATGCCTAGATTCCAATGGGAGACCCGAATGCGAAAGTCGCCCTCCGACTCGTAGAGTTCCATCTGCATCACTAACGAACGGGTTCAATTTACCTAAGGGATGTCGTTTAGGCAACCGTTTACCGGCGGTCAACGTCGCGATTTCGGTGGGAAAGGCTGCGGACTGCGCGACGCGAATGACCCTAATTTGCGCTTCAGCTAGTTCCGAGGACGTGAGAAAACGCGGGAGCGGCTCTAGCTTGTCCTTACGTCGACGTAAGGAGACCAGGGGACGCCTACACCAAGCCACGACACGAATCAGACGGTCCAAACTCGAGTACCGATCCAAAAGGTCCATTTCGACAACCGGAGCCCGAACGTGCAAGACCCGTGTGTCTCTCACCTGCCGGGGCCAAAGGTCCGACGTCTGAGCGAGCCAACCAGGTCCCTGCCACCACAACTGAGACTGTGCCAGCCCTGATGGTTCAACACCTCGAGTGGCCAAGTCAGCGGGGTTTTCCTTTGTAGGCACATGCGACCAAGTCGCCGACTGCAGCTCGGTTTGTATGTATGCAACTCGATTGGCCACGAACGTTTTCCAATGACACGGGTGTTTTCGGAGCCAGGTTAGCACGATCTGACTGTCGGACCACGCGAAGATAGGAGCGTTCCCCAAGAATTTGAGTCCGATTACGTGGAGGATGAGTTTAACGAGTAGGGCCGCGCCGCATAGCTCGAGGTTAGGGATGCTCACGGTCTTTACCGGGGCAACCTTTGACTTGGCCGACAGAAGTGAAGCACGGTAAGTTCCGTTCCCCTCATCTATACGAATGTAAACTGCGGCGGCGTAGGCGCGAGACGAAGCATCAGCGAATCCATGGATTTGATAGGTGCACGAAGGGTGAATACCTAACCAACGGTCGATCGAAACTGATGACAAAGCGGATAGAGACTTGCAATAACGATACCAACGCTCACGGATCTCGGTGGGTAGAGGTGTATCCCAGTCGCACTTGAGAATCCACAAATCCTGCAGTAGAACCTTAGCGATTACCGTAACGGGAGCCAGCCAACCAAGAGGATCAAACAACCTGGCCACGTTTGAGAGAATAGAGCGCTTGGTAAAAGCCGCCGATAAGTCCTGGATGTCCTGAGCAGTGAACCGGAACTTGTCCTGCGATGGGTTCCAATGAACACCAAGGGCCTTAACGGTGGCGTCCGCATCAATCTCTTTAGGCGGGCCCTGGGTCACCTGATTAGGCAGAAGATCGGGGTGATTGGCAGCCCATTTGTCCAACTCGATGCCCGCGGCACCGAGGAGCTCTGAAAGCTCAACCCGTTTTTGTATGGCGGCTCCGAGGGTATCGCCCCCGGCGAAGCTGTCGTCAACGTAGGTCTCTTCCTCGAGACATTGTGCGCCAAGAGGAAATCGGCTTTTACCGTCCTCGGACAGTTGTAAAAGAGTCCGGATGGCTAGATGCGGCGCACAATTCGTTCCGTACGTGACGGTCGTGAGACGAAAGTCCGCCGGCTCGACCTCGGAGCTCGGGGACCAGACGATCCGCTGAAAGTCTTGATCTTCCTCTCGAATGCGAATTTGCCGGAACATCTTTACGATGTCGGCGGTGAACACGAATCTATACCTACGCCAATTAAGGAGGATCAACGAAAGGTCACGCTGTAGTTTGGAACCTGTGAACAAAAAATCGTTGAGGCACTGCCCATCGCGGGTTTTCCTAGAGCCGTCAAAAACTACTCGAAGCTTCCAGTTGGTCGGGGAAGACTGCACCACCGCATGATGGGGTAGATACCAGGCGTCCTTCCTTTGAACCTCCGAAGTTGGGATCCGCACCATGTGTCCAAGGTCCTCGTAGGCCTCCATGAAATCTCGATAGCCCTGCGCTAGTTTAGGATCGCGAGAGAAGCGACGATGCATGCTGGAGAGCGTGCCGAGAGCCATCCGGCGAGTTTCATCCGCTGCTTGAGGGAGATCGAGCTTAAGGGGGAGGCGCACGACGAACCGACCTGTGGGATCGCGAAAATGGTCTACTCGAAACAATCTCTCGCAAGCCTCCTCATCGGGCGACAGCTTGTTATGGAGTGAGGGTACTTCCTCCAGCTCCCAGAATAGCCGCAGTGTGGAGTCCAAATCACCGTCCGTGGTGCAATGCGCCACTTGTTTCGCAGGTTGAGAATCGCACAGTGCCGCCCGCCGTGAGCGATCCGCTTGAACGGGGCCTGAAACGATCCACCCGAAAACGGTATCCTGCGCCACGAGTGAGCTCGACGGGAACCTTCGCAAGCCGGGACGAAGCAGCTGTCCAAGCACGTCCGAACCTAGAATGAGATCGATTTTCCTAGGAGAGTGGAACTCAGGATCGGCCGATATCAACCCCGCGAGTTGCGACGGGTCAAACTGCACCGGTTTCTCCGTTGGAATCCTAGAGGAGAGCTTGGGCAAAACCAAGGCGTTCACCTCGAGTCCGAAACTTGGATCGCGATTCGACCGCAATGTAAACTGAACCTCCGATTTAGCAGTTCCAGCTGAGCGGTCTCCGACACCCGTCAGCGGAGTAGCAATGCGTCGTCTAGGCAGTCCAAGCAGCTGAGCCAGTGATTCCGTTTTAAAAGACGATTCCGAGCCTGAATCTAGAAGGGCGCGAGCAAACACACGGCCTCCGTTTGCACCTTCCACTAGTACCCTCGCGGTGGGAAGTAGAACTAAACGCTTGGAAACGAGAGGTGAAGCTGCATGGAATACCGAAACTGACGATTCCCTAGCGAGTCATGCCTTGGGATCCTCGGGCCCCTTTGGCGGGACAGATAGAGCCCTGGCCTCCCCACCCGACTTAACGTGGATGAGGGAGTGGTGCTTGCCCTTACAGATGGAACAACGGCCCAAGGACTTGCAGCTATCGACACGGTGGCGCCCAAGGCAATTGAAGCAAAGGCGCAGACTCTTGATGTCATCGCGGCGCCGCTGTGGGGTTTTCTTGAGGAAATCGGGGCATCTCGAGATCCAATGAGTGGCAGAACACCCAGGACACTTGGCAGTACCGGAAGGCCGTTCCGATGAAGAAGAGGCGTGAAAAACCTTACGAGGGTGGGTTGACTTGACTGACGCGGCGGGTCTTTTCTCAGCCTTACGCTCCGGGTTTGTGACGATGAGGGTTTGCGCCCTCTTCACGATGAATTTGGCCAATTCCGCGAATTTAGGGGACGCATCAGACGGGTTCCTGGTCCCCTCCAACCCCTCTTGCTCTAAGGCTCTCTGGTCCCTGTCACTGAGTTCCAGTTCCCAAGCCTTCCTGGTCTCGGGGTCCAGACGCTCAGCGACGATGAAGACGAGCCAGACATCCCAGTGCTCCACCGGCAGTCCCAAGTTGGTGAGAGCGCGTACGATACGCTGAGCCTCATCGGCGAAAGACCGCAGTTCAGAGGCCGATTCTTGTTTGAGATGTGGGAGCTCGAGCAGGGAGGACAGATGTCGATTGATTATGAGCCTGGGGTTGTGATAGCGTTCCTTTAGCGCCTGCCAAGTACTAGCGTAGTTTGCGTTCGTAGTGGCCACGTCCTTGATAAGGTCGGCCGCGCTATCAGTGAGACACAATTTCAGGTATTGCAACTTAGTTGCATCAGTGATACGGGGGGCGTCGTGAATGAGGGTAGTGAAGAGATCGCAAAACCCATTCCATTTTTCGTATTCCCCGGAAAACTTGGGAAGGGAGATGCGGGGAAGATTCGCCACGCAATTATCTCTTTCCCAGTCCGACCCCACTGTGACGTTGTTGCGATCGCGGGGGTTCGACTCGTCCGGAGCCTCGAACTCTACCCGTAGGGTGAGGCAAAAATCGCGCGCATCCTCGTAGATGTTTTGCATCGTGTCGAAACGCTTCTCGATCACATAGGGGTCGGCTTCGCTGTCTTCCCTAAGGACGATGTCGGAATTTGCCTGACGCGCTTCTTTCCAGATTTGGTCCAGAACCTCGATGCGAGAATCTATAATGCCTAGGTTGAGGGACTCACGAGGCTTTTCGGACAAGCGCTTGTGAATCCCCGCGATTTCGCTTTGACGGTTATCCTGAGCGGTGACTAGTCGTCTCAACGCTATAGGAGCCATGATGCCAAGTTTTTAACTGGATCTAGCCAGATTTGATAAAACGAGAAGGCGAATTTTCAACGAATTAGAAAATCCGCGCTCTTGAAAAGGCACCACTCAACCAATCGCCACGGAACCAAATCGAATCGCCAGATAATAACAATAAAATAAGTCTCATAAGCTATCGGAAGTTAATCTAGACTCAAATTAAATCAATTCCAACACTCGCTCCTCACCCGGAGCACCATGAAGTGGTTTCCTGTGAGTTCCTGTAATTAATGGAGGAGCGAGGGAAGGAGATGAAATAATTCACACACAATGTTCCGCGATAAACAAAAAGAGACTTGCGTGGGCGTAAAAACCTTCACGGATTAGAAGGAAAAGCCCTCGCAAGCCATTGATTTTATTCAAACGAAACTTAAATTATAACAATACAACAAATTAATCTCGACGAATTAATTGTAATGCAACGAACGACTCTAAAAACACAAATCACGAATAAACTAATCTCAATTACGACAATTAACGGAGTTATCGCGGGGATTTATCGCGAGTAACTACTCGCACGAGAAAACGCGCAACAAATCGCGAAACACAATAACAAAACAAGATAAAACAAACGAAATAATCTATGTTACACTACGCGAACTTAAACTAATGCCGACGATCGGTACGAACGCGTAACTTGTGCACAAGTCCCTATTCGAGAGCTCTCTTACCTCGCAAATACCCGGTCCTATGCGCGCAATCTGGCTGAGCGGGTCCGGACACGTCGGAAACCCAATGGAACACGCGGGGGGACTCGTGCCCCTCGACTGCCGTGACGCGTCCCGACGTCTCGGGGATCCAACGTCGACGGCTACGGGCGGCCGGCACCAGGTCCAACCGCCGCGTCACGTGGTCGCAATCGTGGACCGGCGCCGAATGCACACCGCGTCCAGCACACACACAAACAACCCGTTCCGACGGGCCCGCGACGCCAACCCAGCCCGGGGACTCGTAACGGCGAGTTAATCACGCACGACGCGCAATGGCCACGAGCGCGCACAAGATGGCTGCCCGCAAGCGTCCCGCGGACGCGTGCTGCGGGAAGCCGCGGATCTCGCTTGATCCGTCCGCTCGCCAACTCGCGCTTCCAGCACCCACACACACGCACACACAACACGCTCCGACGCGCCCGAGACGCCAACCTAGCCCGGGGACTCGTAACGACGAGTTACTCACGCACGACGCGCAATGGCCACGAGCGCCCACAAAATGGCTGCCCGCAAGCGTCCCGCGGACGCGTGCTGCGGGAAGCCGCGGATCTCGCTTGATCCTTGTCGGCAGCGCGGAAACGACTCGCGACGAGGCCGAGACCTCTCTGACACGGGCACGCGCGATGCGACGACGAAAACTGCGCGGTCGCGATCTATCGGCGAAGGGGTGACGATGCTCGGCAACGCGATCCGCTCGCTGTGACTGCCGGGCGAAGACTGGCGGGCTCGCGCTCCCCGCCACCGGCAGCGACGCCGCGCCGGCGCTTCTCCTACCGGCCGCACTTCCGCCCGCGCGCGCTACCGTCGCCGATCGGTGGCGCCGCCGCGAGCGGCGAGGCCCGGGCGCGCGATTCGAACTCGGGCTTCGGCCGAGACGAACCCAACAGTGAGCAATAAAGATTTTAAGGGTTATGCAATTCATCTACAACTAATGTTACATATTTCCAATAAACACACTTATTACTAATTTAGAGAACCGACAGAACCGTGAGAATTGACAAACAGACCTGTTTTTTATAGACAACGCACTCGGGATATTTATAAAAATAAATGCTATAGACGAACACTGAAGCGGGATTCAGGCACTGAATGTATTTATGTCCACTATTAGGGTTTATAATTACTATTGTTGTGCTTTAGATGCAGTCGATCTGGATATTTCAATGAATATCCATTTCGAAAGAGACATACGAGTAAGAATGAAAACTATTTTATTAATGAACAATCACATGTTTCTTTTTGTTAAAAAAAAATGACATGGATACTTATAAAAACAAATGCTGCATACAAACACTGAAGCGAGATTCAGGCACTGAATGTATTTACGTCCAATTTTAGGGTTTATAATGACACTTGTCGAGCTTTAGATGCAGTCGATCCGGATATTTCAATGAACATCCAATTCGAAAGAAACATACGAGTAACAATGACAACTATTTTATTAATAAACAATCACATGTTTCTTTTTGTTAAAAAAATGACACGAACACTTATTAACATTGACAGGGATACTTATAAAAACAAATGCTGTAGACGAACACTGAAGCGGGATTCAGACACTGAATGTATTTACGTCCACTTTTAGGGTTTATAATTACAATTGTCGTGCTTTAGATGCAGTTAATCTAGATATTTCAATAAACATCCAATTCGAAAGAGATATACGAGTAAGAATTAAAACTATTTTATTCATAAACAATCACATGTTTCTTTTTGATAAAACAAAATGTCATGCGCAGCACAAAAGGATAAGAATTGTACACAAAAATCACCTCAGGAACAGCAGGTTCGGGCATCGTAAATATTCACTTGTTATTACACACTCAGTCAACCCTGCGGACACGACTGTCTTTAGTTCATTAGCTGCGCGACATCATTCTCTTACTTTACCGGTCGCAAAGTATTGTTATTCATAGCACGTAACATCAACAAGCATTGCACTAATTTATACCTCTGATTTGCTTGTCCACATATCCGTTTATTCCGGTTGAATCTCGGGTTCCTGTGACGATTTATCAACCACTCACGTCTCAACTGCGACGAACCAGGGCGTCGATAGACATTGCTATTCTAATCACCACGCTCGTTAATTATCCCCCTCGTAAATTGATCGATTGACGAGACGACGCGACGTGACGGAATGGCGACTTCTGCTGTTGCTTCTGTTGCTGTCAAATGCATTAGAAACAATTGTCGATCTTTATCGACTCTTTCAGTTCTGCTGCTCGTGTTTCCTTCTTCGCCACAAACTTATTTTCGTAACCACCAATTCGATTCCCCCGATTTTACTCGATCGCCAATATTAAAAAAAAAGAAAATCAATTATTAATTATAAAACATTTTTTATATATAAATATCAGTCGACTCATTATTATTATCCAGATACTTTTTTTCAGCTCGCTGAGAAACGCGCCAACTTTTTTCCTCCCACACTCCTTTTTATCCTTCCCACACGATTGCGGAACACTCCCGAATCCCATCAACAATTTTATCTCGGTCAAGAATTTCCGATGCTCCTTTTTTTCAATTATTTCGTCGTTTATTATTATTACTATTACTATTATTTTTCGTGCTGTCCTACGATTTATCTTCTTCACTGTTGCGTCGTATTAATCACTGAATGAAATTCCAAAGGATTTTATTATCCTTGACCGACATAAGTTTATTTACTTTAGCTATACATTTTGTCGGGCGCCCACGATTGGCGATGGATCTAAATTTTTTGTTCGGTGATTTTTTTTTTTTTCGTTTCTGTTTTCAAGCCGACAGGTAGCGCAATTAAGAGCGACAGAGACGAGACACTCACCGCGAAGGACACGGCGCGTTTAGCGGTGTTGACGCGTGCATGTAGAGCGGCAAACTCCCGCCAGAGGTGAAGATAGTAGTGGCGCTTGCCTCCTACTGCCGCCGCTGTTGCTGCTGCTGGATCACGCGGCATCCCTCTTAGCATCAGGTATATTATAGGGCTTGGATGTATAGATGTCCTTCCTCCTCGTACTGTCCAGCGGGTAGGTTATCGTTGTTCAGCACGTTGGCTGCTCGGGCCCACCTCTTCACCCCATTCGACCCTCACCGGCCCCACTCTTTACTACGAACCACAATAAACCACAGTCCAGCAGTCTTCCTTCCCTCGGCGGCTTCACGTGCAAAAATAGCCGCAGCGAATGAGCGTTTATACGTAGCTACGGCGAGCTACCGAACCCCCCATTCTCCTCGTCCGTAAGGGTTGAATTCTCATCTGAAACATACGTAGAAATATTGAATCTCCCGAATTGAAATTCTGTCACTGGAGGAATTGGAGCATTAACGTAATATTTTTTATGTAGGTATAAAAAGTATTTTAGATAGATTTTTTTATGTTTTAGGTACCGACTAGTTACCAAATTTCGGGCGTCCACAAAATAGAATGGTTGAAACTTGAGTTTCGGAAATAACGATTTGAAAGAACGAATTTCCGAGAGCTTCGAAAATGCGAAATAAAAGTTGATAAAAAGTTTAAGATGCGAGGCCTCAAGTTTTCGACTTGTGCATATTTACAACGTTTATAATTTTTTATTTTAAAGCGGAACGACCAAAAATTGAGCAGTAAAAACAGTGAAAGGCCGATGAAATCAGCGACCAAAACAGTGAAACATGAGAAAACTGATATTTTGTTTCTGGCTTTGACCGCTGAAATGTTCGCCAATTTTGGCTTATTCTTCTGCTCGCTATTTTGCTGCTCGCAATTTTGGATCTGTAATATTTTTCGTATCTAAATTTCACTCATTCGAGCATATAACTTTGATCTATCTCAGCTATGACAACGTTGGTCCTTCCTACATTTTTCGAATCCACATTGTCATTATTCATACTACAGGCTTATCCCAAAATTCGTCTGACAATAGAATTTTAGGATAAACGAGCATCTAGATAAATAGAGTTAGACTTAGGTATCTGTTGAAATTAACAATCCTGAGTGACTCGTCTTTCATTCATTTAAAAATAGCTAGTTTACATTTTCGAAATTTCTCTCACCCTGATTTTCACAACAAAAAAACGAAAGACACATTTTTTACGTCTCCGAGTACAAAAATTCATGATTCTTTCACATTTTTCAAGGTATGTAGATAAAAAGTTATGGTTCACAAACGTGAGGCTAGACAACATAAACCAGTGGTCCACGTGTTACATCGGCTTAATTCGTACGTACGTTTAAGGGTGTAAAAGGTAAACCCGACCCTGTCACCTGTTACGACGGTCGACTGCGACTGGTATCGTTGCTCTCCTGCCGATACTGCCAGCTCATTGCTCGGGCGCAGTCGGAGACGACGGTGTAGGTTGACAATCTCGAATCTAGCGTGACAATAGCCACGGGTTACCGGGTACCGCGGGTATCCGCGACGCGACGCAGGTCGTGCGACCTTGACTTCGGTTCTGCCACCGACGCCTCTGTCACCCCATAGCCACGTCGATATATAGTCACACACATGCGTGACGAGGTGGTACCGATCGCTCACGAGCTTGCATGATACACCGCTGGACACCTCGAGCCTCCCGCGTATTTCTCGAGAGCTCGCGATCAATTTTCATCCCTGTTCGGCGATACCAGCTTTCGCGAATACCGTGTCCTGGTGAATTTAGTGCCACTCACCGCACTTCCTGTCGAATATGACTCGCCTAATGTGCGGTGTAACGCGATGCCCATAACTCATTTTGATTGGCCTGTTTTGGTTGATCGCGAAATTTTCACGCGAGATCCACGTGCAGGTTGAACGCGATTTGTGCCGCATCGAGTTGACATTTTTGAGGAATTTTTTGTCATTGATCGATTTACATTTTTGTCGATGCTAAAAATAATGTGTGATACTATTTTCATATTCTTATGGAAGAATTGCATTTTCGTGTTTGATGCTAATAGTGGACGGTGGAATGAATGTGTATAAGTTAGTTAATGAATTGTTTTAACGAAATTGGAGAATAGATAAATGAGAAATTTGTAAAAAGCTTTTTAAATGTCGCGCCCGGTGTATGCTTGTATATTGATATTCAATCGATATAGTGCAACAGCGAGCGTGCGCAAGGTTCTTTCTATCGGGACTCTGCAAGCTCGTCCAGGGTATAGTTCAACAGGTCACGTGTGAAAAAATAATAGCATGCTAACCGACGTTTTTTCTTATATTTACATCGTGCATGGTTAGTTCGTATCTCGTCGATCCGAAACACAGATGTTTGCAGTGATGTAAGGGTTCGCTTTAACCGGTGCACAGATCGGCGCAAGTAATTATATCGTAATCATTAACACCTGCTGCGTTACAGTTTTGTTTGTTCGCTCAATTTTTCTAATAACAATGACAAATATATTTATGAATCTCTCACACCAACGAATCCTACGATATTCTGTTACTAATTAATTTAATTAACAACGAACGAGGTCAAATCTATTGAAATTTATGGAGTCAAAACATTTCTGGTACAACTGTAGATATTAACAAAATCCTTTTTTCATGATTCACACTGGTTCCACTGCAATATAAGAACCAAGAAATAATTCTCTTATCGTGAGACATAAATCTTTTTGTACCATTCATAAATTACAAAGTAATCACTGAAACTTTCTCTAATTCGCTGTAGGAGCGGTGCAGGAAATTGTCCAACGCATCCATCAAAACGCTGCAACTTGTTTCAAGCCGAAGTTAGCAATGCGCGTGGACTTCATTGTCGGCACAAGGGAGAAGAAGTTCTCATGTCTTGCAGTCGCTTAATTGTATTATTATTTTTTAATTAACGCACCAACCGCAGTTGCGAAGGATTTTCATTCGCCAACGATTTCACGCTCCACTGGGCATATTAAGTCTCCGCCGCATGACGGACCTTGGTCAGGTTGACTATATACTGACAGGAGCACAAAGAGAGTTGGCCACTTCCGGAAATGTTACGCCGACGAGCGGCAGCCCCGGCGAGCGATATACTTTTGTCTCGAGGCCCTGCATCACACTCAAAGAGATCGGAAGCCCGATAGGTATTTGCATTTGGGGTCAGGTCGCCGCGTTCTCTTAAATAATAGACGAGTAATAAACGTACGTGGATGCGGAGGCTCCTGGGTATAGCCAACTCGAGGCGTTATCGTTTCTAGCGTGAAGAGAAGCTACAGTTTTTGTTGCACAATTTCTGCGCACTTTTGAGAATTAGAAGTCAAGCTTCGTGTGTAAACTATTCACAAAATTTGCCAAACACTCCTTAACGTCGGGATTCGGTAAAACGCGAAAGAAGCATTGAAGGATGATCGTAAAAAAATAATCTCAACTATCTGAGGAAAGAAGTATATAAGTGGTTGTGACCTAAAAATGAATTTATAGTCACGCCTCGGGAAGGGACAAATAATTTTTTAGCTCTGGTGACCTACACATAAATGTATAGTACTGAAGACAATAAATCGTTTCTGCTAGTTGCATAACTCTTGCGTTGCTTTTCTGCTAAATACAATGATCGCAGCCAATGACATATTTTCCCATTATCCGCAATAATATATTTTTCTGCTATGAGTATATAACTCATTTGAATTACATTGCATTTTTCAAATCATTAAATCCCTGTAAAAAAATGTCTTATTGACTCCAGTTACTTTTCTCTCAGTGATGCACCGAGAACAGCGTTTGTCAACTGTTAAAAAAATATGGCAAAACAAATATTGAACCATTATCACCAAATTGAAGTGTCGCCAACAAAAGTTTTTTTTATCGTTCTCAACAATTAAATATCTGATGTGGCATAAATTAAACCTTATCTTAGTCAATTTAAATTACACAAAATGAAATAAATATTTATTTCGCCACATTCCGCACAAAAGTCAAGAGACAACAAACTCTTTTCTCAGTGCGATGAACCTCAAATTGCGGTGCCGGATGCCTCGTGAAGGTAGCTAAATCCGTGTGTTTGAGGATCGGCTTTCACCGATCCTCAAACACACGCTTATATTTTTATCTAAAAATCGACGCTGGAAAGGCGCGACTCATCGCAGAATCCCCGGCGCGGCCTCGAGGGGTGGGTCCCTTGTTCACTGGGCCAAGGATACGCCGGTCACCTATAACCACACAAGCATATCGCTTTTTTTATTACGCTTTTCTCAGGTTTACTCCTCGTCTACCGTGCGAGGCGGGCGAAACGCGCCGCATCATCCATACTCATCCCTCGCGGTCGGTGCAGGCACAACGCCTGCGAATTCCGTCCCGCCGCTCGCCACGCGGTGTGAGATACGGTCTGACAATCCGCTGCAACCTAACACGCTGCTCACTCGAAGCGGGCGGCCCGGAGCGGTGCCGATGTTACGCGGCGGCAATGGCGAACTCGCGTGCAGATAAAACCACGACAATTAGCATACGCGAGGTCAGCCGATGGACGAGACAGTGGAAGCGTTGCGACGACCGCCGCGCTGTTGCTGCTGCTGCAGGGGTTGTTATAGGCATAACAGCGTATGCAAGAATTTCTTGCATTCTTCTCGTCGATCGATCCCGGACAGCTGATGCATCCGCAGCCGTAACGGCGTGCCACGTGCTTCACGCGGGGCGGCTTCCGCATCGCTGAAACAGTCACGTCATTTCGCGGCAGTGTCGGTGTTTCAGGCTGACACGTTAGTAAATTAGCGGAATGTTGATGGTCGGTGGCTGTTTAGTGCTACGGGAGAAGCGCTGAATGGTTGAACTTAATAGCTCTAGCGTCTAATGTCCATTTCGCATAAATTCGAGAAAAAAAGGGAGAGAATTGCAAACACTTCTGGATGGTCGAAAAGTATAAGAAAAATCATGCACATGTACTGAAAAGTTTAATTTTGAATAGCGATAATTTTAAAATGTTATTAACAATTTCACGAAAAGATGTTTTCACAAATATTTCGATGACCACATTTTTTTTATGAAAATGATTCCTTCGTTTTTCTGAATACAGATGAATTTTTCGAAATATTTGTTAAACAATTTTTTTTATGAAATTGTTAATAACATTTTCGAATTATTAGTATGCGAAATTAATCTTTGCAGTACGTGTAATGTATATGAATGTTTTCAGATTTTTAGATCATCGAGAAGTGTTTGCAATTCTCTCTCATTTTACTCAAATTTATGCGAAATTAATACTGGGCGCTAGAGCCACCTTAACGTTAAGGTAACAGTTCCATTGAGTAAGACGCAACCCAAAGGTAAATTGGGTTTGCAACAAAAAATATATATAAGCAGATACGTATATTTTATAAAAAATCATTTCAAAACAAATATTAACATTTTCATAAGATATATTTTGTACTCATCCCGATTTAAAGGAAATGAAAAAAAGATGTGTGGAATTGTAAGTTTGTCGTTTATCAGTAAAAGAACACAAAAGGTGCGTTAGGGAAAGAGTGAGTAAAAAAAGTATTATCGGTGGGTTTGAAGAGCCCACGAAAAGTCCATAAATGATTGTAACATTTCCGTACATTGCTGTAACGTCGCAAGTATCTAGCTTTATAACCAGAGCTACCGGCAGCCAGATTTTTTATAGGCCGCATGCGTGCGATTTGGTAATATTCTCCATCATAATCTGTAGTTTATAGCTATCGAATGGAACCCTCAAGGGTGGGTCTGGCATCACCGTGTCAATCGATCTCAGACTCGATGCCCCAATTCCTGAGCAGATTTATTTTTTCTATCGCTCAGCGCTACAAGAGTACCTATCAGTACATTTTTCTCTCCACTCACAATGCGCGGTTACAAAACGTCTAACTCGGACGGGTTAAAATCGCTCGCATTGCGAGTCTCAGCGCTTAGCTTCTAAAAACAGTTACAGCTACTCGTGTCTTCTAGAACGCTTGACCGTCAGGTTTCTTTCAGTCGCGATCGCACAGCGCGAGGTCTTCGAGGAACTCGAATCTTCCCGCACGCCCAACGAAGTCGTAAGACATATACACGTGGTGTCTTTGATGGTGGGACGCCTGGTTTTGCTCATTTCGGAGGCTTGGAGCCCTCAAAGCCGCCAACTGATCGAAAACAGCCATACGCTTAATCGACGTATCAATTCAAATGAGTAATGAAGACGCTCAACAGACTTTGCTTTTCGATATCACTTGTGATCAAAACTCCAGGTCTTGATTGAACGCAGCTCGCGTCACTTGATTGCAATTCTCCACAATGGCATGAAGCTCTGGTACCTTGTAAATTCCTTCACGACTCGCGACTCAGCGTTTGCATCTATTTGTGGAAAAAAATAACGATGGTCGGACGATTAATGAACTAACAAAGAATTTCCGTGATTCACGCAACCGATCAACATAATCCACGGACTGTTGACGATGCGTCACAGATTCGTGAACGCGAAATAAATGACTGTTAATTTTTTTTCACGACGACATCGCATAGGCGGTGTCGTCGTGGAAAACTATTGTGCTTCGGGGACCGACACGGTTTTTGCGAAGGTCCGGGAATTAGCGATTGATCGGCGTCACTCGAGCGTGAAATGGTCTTGTCATTGAGATGTGTGTGCTGGACATCGTAAAAAATATTGATTCGGTAAGTTTACCTTTCAATTATTCGGAAAGAGCTGTGAGAATGGAAAAATTGTTCTACCAATTGTGAACTGCAATCGGCTGATGGTATTTTTAGGTTTTCTAATATATTAGGCTTGTGCCCTCGCATTCGCACCAGTGGGACTTCCCTCTTAAATGTTTTCTTCAAGATTTTTTCATCGTATATTTAAACCCTGAAAACATTGGATTCAACACATTTTTACTTGCTGTTGTTAAAAAAAATCGAGTTGATAGATCCGACGATTTTTCGAAAAATGGCAAAACTTGCATCTTCATACTTTTTCGCGTTACCCATATACGTTTTATAGTAGCCATTAGCGCTGGTATCCCTGTATATAAGTTTTGACATTTGCCATAAGTTTCAGTGCTGAACTTCGTTCCTGTCCTAGCGTGTCTGACGACATCGACGACCAATCTGAGTATGACTAAATCGCTGACAATAGATTTCGTATTTGTTATTTATGAACTTTTTAAGGAAAAAGAAAAAATTACAATTTACTAGATTATTTGATTATTATTATGAACCAGGTATATCACACGGAAAGTCGATGAAAAATAGTCCAAGTGCAGCTTCGAACCCGACGGCATCGATCAGATAACGAAATAATGTCCAATCTAGTGTAATTTAGGTCAGATTATTCATTCATCAAACACCAAATTACGCTCTCAGATAAATTGCGGTTATTTTTTATCTCCATGTACTGCGCGCGATTGATATTATTTAATCTATCGTCGTGATTTCGTAATGGCAAAAGAAGAAAGGTGGCAGCGGGCGGGATCAACGTGGCCTTGAGTAAAATTATTATTGCTATTAATATCCAATTCCCATTGAAGTGGCCCATCATTCCCTTTGGCGCCAAGTGTTGCTGTCTGAGTACGCAGATCTTCAATCTACGAATGACGAATGACGGGATGGACAGGGGAATTTAAATTTGTTTTGGCAATTCAGTCTATTCGGTCATCAGTAAACTTTCCTGTGCATTAAACGGTGGAATTACGATCGTTTGACTGGCAATTGAACGTATTGCTCGAATGCTATATATTTTTACTTTGTAGTGCACTCCCTGAAGCAGCATTAAAATCGATCATTTTCACGGAAAAAGTTGAAGCAACTTTAATGACACAGCGTTCTGATCGTCGCACGTCGATATCAAAGATTGCGCGGAATTTATTTGGCTACTATAATCGTAAATGATGAAATTCCGGTGATAAACATTTGTAATGTACATCGAACCGAGACCGCAATATAAATTCACACCAGTACAACGATGCATGCGCGATGAATGAGAATATATTGACGGCGCTCTCGACTACAACGCGAGCGTGCAATTGACTAATGACCCCGGAAGGACATAGAATGTTCGACTACTTTCACGCAATGTATTTCGCATCATCAAAGGACATATCTTTAATCAGTACGTGAGATACGTGAGAAATGTTTAACTGTGACTGCCCTACGTGAGTCGAGGTCGCATCTAGTGGCATAGAAGTTGGAGTGTACAGACAATATTCGATGGAATATGGAAAATATATGCAAGTTATGTTTTATGGACCACAAAAATTGTATATTTCGTCTATATTTTTAGAAATCTATATTAATCTACAAAAAATTTCGAGAGAGTCGATTAACCAAACGACTCGAAGAAATAGACGGTCCAGCCGAGGTCAAAGGTAAATGGAAAATAAATCACAAATGCCAACTGCATAACCGCAACTTATATTCTGACCTTCACTTTTTCGTCCCGTGGTTTTTTATTGTCATTAAATAAAAGAAGCGTTGGAATGTCCCACAACGTGGAAACTCGAACGCGCCGTTGTGTGCGAGAGGTGTGTCTGCACTTCGGCTGCTGTAAACGATTTGCATAATAAGGTGAAAATGAGATAATATACGGTTGAAGTCACGACAAACGTGGATATAACGTACGTGCCACCGCCGATGACGACGTTGCGCATGAGTGGCTGGCTGGTTGACGGTTGTGTATACCTGGAAAACATGTAACGAGGTGTTGGATACACCGCAGTATTACACGCGATAAGTGGGTAATCGATAGTTATAGCAGACGTGAATTAATGAGCTAATACAGAATCCACGACGCTTCGTCACTTTGTAATATTAGTATTTATTTACTAATGATGAACTATAAGCTTGGCATATGCACCAATGTTAATAAATACATTTATTAAAGATCATAGAAAAATCTTTTTCCATGATCCTTAGAAAAACCTTTTTATATGATCCATTAAAAAATAATGTGAAAAATTGTTAAAAACTTAATCAGCAGAATATTTGTTGTCGTATGAGATCATTGAAGTCGAAACAATTATTTCCTATATCTTCCTAATTACTGGACCAAGATAAAAAATAGCCCCCAGATTTTCATATATTTCATTTGACACATCCAAAAAGTTACAAAGCGCGAATTCGAACTTTTAAGGAAGGGACGACGAAACTAGATTTTTGCCTCACTGTACATTAAGTTTTTGAGCTTTAGACAAAAGCTTGAATCATAATCGTAACAGTCCGAGGATAACGGTAGCTACACGATGGGAGGTTGCTGGCAGGTAAGTAAGGCGGGTTGCCGTCGTTTATGATAAATAAAGATAAAAGAAAGAGATATAAAGGAAGAAACAAGCACCGTTGGAGTTATTGCTCGGTTCTTCCTCTCAGGACAATTTATTGTGCAACACACACTTCTTAACTGCCTCCATTCTAGGGATTAACGTCATTACGCGGTTTCTTCAAGCGACTCATCTGGGAATCGGGTGTGTGTATGTGTGTTACTCTGGCGAAGCTTCGCTACATCGGCGTCTTTAGCATTCTTGTCTCGAGGCCGCAAGACATATTTCTTTATTCCTTGTCCACCTTTCTCTATCTTCCTCGCGGCATCTCAACGAGTGAGGGAGACAAAACTCTCTTCCCAGCCTCGATCTTCACTCCCATATTTCTCCAATTGTCGATTCCTATCTGGATTCTCAACAAAACCACAGAATATGCGAATACATTCATTTCAACTTCCAATTCATTTCTCACTATTTTTTGCTCTTTTTATTTTTATCAAAAAGTGGCTCACTGATTTACCGTCATCAAGTATTCAAGTTTTAATGTGCAAATTTGACGCCCCTAACATGTCATAAAATTGGAACTTATAATCTTAACTTGTGTAATTGCATAAAAATGTGGTTTTATGTTTTCATAAAAATATGTATCTTTTCGGACCCTGCGGATTTTTTTATTCACCTTACTAGTTCTCTGCTTTCTCGTTTTAGCAGTAATGCAAATTTTGCAGGACACATCGCAGGCGAAAAACTGATATCCTTGACAATCATGATGACAACTCTATGGATAGCCACCAACTCAGCTCGGCTCAGGCATCGCCACCAAAAAATACGCCATGACCACAGTTCTATTCTTCATATCGACGTCATAGTTAAATTCACAGTGAACAACGAGATACGGGGGGCGAGATTCTATGTTTAGCTAAACTTATGCCCACTACGTCAGACACAGAATACTTAATTCTCTAGTACTATAAACTAAAGTATTCCAAAGATGTTTATAGCTTCTACAGATGTACAATCGTCGTGAGAGCTTCACGCGAGGAGAATAACAAATTAAATTAATTCAATTAAATTCATGAAATTCAACGAATTTCTCGCGTGCTATACCACGCGGTATTCCAGGCATTCAAAAATCTTCGTATCGTTGATAAGAAACGATAACGTGTTACTCGCACGAGAATCAGAGACGAACTGTACTGAAAGAAGAATAAAATATATAAAGTCAAGTACTCTGAGCTAATTTAGATGTTGGAAGGATGATAAGAATGCTTCATCCCACTTTCTTGTTGGCTGATTCATTGAATGGTCGCTGATCGTAAAAAGTGCCATCGACAATCTTGAGTGTCTGCAATATACTGTACTGGCGACCGCACACTCGACGGATGATTGCGCCAATGCGTGATGTATCATGCAACAAACAAGAAATAGATTTTGAAAACCGACAAAAAAAACAGTCGTATATGCGAGAACATCTTAAGTATCAGTGTTAATGGATTTAGCTAGGTAAACAAGTGGACTATATCAGACGAATAATTGAGATTGATGAGGAGTAACTATTGGCTCAGATCTTTCGGATAAAATAGATCGGGATCATGAGATATATGTGGGGTACACGTGTTCCCAAAAATTGAGATTAAGTTAGGTGATGATTATCTCTCTCTATGTAACAGACACCAGCAGCGAAAAAAAAAAGAAATTAAATGCAATATGAAAAATAATAGTAGAAGTGAGTAATAAGAAAAAACGTGGTCAGTCAATTCTTAAGCGAGAGAAATTGTACTAAAAAACGTCGGCATCTTAGCATATTTGTGACGCTAGAGTTTGTTCATTTCACGGATTTTCCACGCTTTTCAACCGGTTCTTTTCGCCGCGTGCGACTCCGGTCCGAGAATTATGCAAGACACGGGGAGGAAGCCAGCAGCAGCACCGGCAGAACTAGCATTGTCAAGGTCCCGGTAAAAAGACACGCTTCGCGCACCGGTCGTTCAGTGCCGTTAAATTTACGGGTGATGAAGAAACTCGCCGCGATGAAGATCGCTCGAACTGCAAACTGCTACTTCGGAGAACATCGAAACCGTCGCATCCGCTTTTTGCCTTTGAATGTGAAATGAACTTGAAGGTACGTGTTGTGCGACGTAATAGTCGAGCACCATCAACATCACTGACTGGTCCACCTAGAATTATACGGAAACCGTTAGATCGTCTCGACCGTTTCGAGTCAACTCATTCAAAGAAAGAAAACTCACCCTGTGGCCCACATAAAAGTTATTGCTCTTCGATATTATAATTCTATTTTTATATTTTGGGAATGCTGACCAAGCAAATCGCGTAAATATTTATATTAATTTATTCGGACAGTTAATATTTGAATATTTTTACTTTTTCCTGCACTCAAGATGCTTACGTAATTATAGCGTGAACAGTGAACCACAAGTCACATTTTTTTTCAATTTCTTCTCAAACATGAGTCTGCGCTATCAAGGTACTAGGTAATACATCCATTATTGTAACAGAGATCTTTTCCCTAGTTCCACGAAGGTATAAGCCCCGCTGTCGAGCGTAACGTGAGCCAGCATTTCCCGTGAGTCATTTATTTTTTTACTGTCTGGACATAGAACTACATAGAACGAGTGATGTGGAACTATCCCACACATGCATGTTTCATACAATCTATACACCTGTAATACAGGCGAAACACGAACAAACGGGCTTGATCTGCTTTTTTGTATTATGAATCTCGTCAATGTCATCGCAGTATCTGATCTTATGTAACACAATACATAATACTATAAGTGCACGTCAAGTATTGGCGCAAAACTTTGCAAATTTGCGATTTGTCAGTCAACATTAAAAACTCTTATCGGATCTCGATCATATTACTAAAGTATCATATTTTCAAAGCCATTTTTTGTTTGACTCTTAATTCTCATTTACCTTGGCTTGCAACAGGTAGTCTTACACTATAAAACACTTTTAATTCTTCAGTGGCAGACAAAAACACGATTAGCTATATGCGGGCAAATGACTTCGGCATTCTGTACTCCACGTGTAACTTTAGTTTGATGTATTTACAGTTTGACGTTCAGGTGCCTCGAAATTTTTTTCATTTGTACCGTTAAAAACCGATACGTGATTGTGGATGATTGAACCCGCAGACCAGTTACGCTCTGAAACATGTTTTGCTTTCTCAATTGCAAACAAGTTTTAAAAAATTACATTAATGGAATAAAATGATATAGTATTAGCAACAATGAAAAAATATTTGTTTATATATTAATGTGTTGAAAGCGAAGGTCGAAAATGAAAAAATGGATTGAAGAATATACTTCCAGGTAAAAAATAAATTGTCTTTGTATAATATATAAGAAATGTGCAATCAATAATGATGGCCAACTGCTTTTAACGTAAAACTGAAAAAAAAAAAAAAAAAAAAAATCACGCCGGGTTCTCACTTTTCATTAAGAGGTACCACAAGATATCGCACGGTAAGACTGAAAATACTGCAGATAACGTAGATTTCGCCGGCTGTTTGACATGAAGTAAATCGTATCTGGGAATGTCGAGAACCGATTGTGTCGCACTTACCAAGGCCGACAGAAGAATTCTTCGCTTCTAGTTCAATGACAAACACAAAGAAAAAATACCTAAAGAAACGATTTAATTACACAACACGATCATTCGCATACAGTGAAACAAATAAAGCAGCCAAGAAGTTACGAGACCGTACGGTGCATGAGTTTGTACACGTAACGCGACAGTTTAGTTAGATAAAGAAAGAGTTAATTGCGAACAACAGCCGGTACGAGTTAAACACGAAAATGATAAACAGAGGCATAAATGACGTACTTTTACTAAGGCGTATCGCGAGCGAACGAGCTCTGTTATCACTCGCGCTCTTTGCCCCTGCTCTTCATGACCTACAATATTTTCTGCATTTTGGCAACAGGCTAATACCCTAAATTCGACAATTGCAGTTATCACCTTGTATACTTATCTATTTTTGTCACTAATTAAAAAACAAGAAAGTTCCTTGTACGAAAATTAAATTAATTCATCTAACTAAACAATAGTGAGAAATATGAATTTTGTGCACCTCGGACATCAAAAAGGGTTCAAGGAAATCAAATTAATTTAAACGTTAAATGAAGCAGCGAAATTGCTTAAAAGATCATGTCAATTAAAAAATGCATTTTCAAAGATTAATATTCTCAAACCCTGCGGAAATATTTCTACTACATGGAAATGCTATGGATTAAAATACTGCGGCGTCGAATTGACATATAATATAATCTGAATGTAAAAAGTAATAGAAACGCGATGTTTGTTGATACGTCAGAACGGTAACGTCTCTGTCCCTCCGTCACCTGTACAGCTGATTCGCGTCACTGCTACAGTATACTACTGACTTCTCGAAGGCAGCTTCAACGTCGACGTTCTGCCCCTACTACTTCTGTGTAGCTTCTGGCTGGCTGGTGGCTGATGGCTGTGGTCCCAGAAACCTCCTCGCAGCTTGTTGCCACTGCTGCTAGATACCTATATGAGATTGGCAGCCTCTATAGCACAGCCCAGTTGTCGCCCAGGAACTCTGCCGGTGAGACTGTTGCCGCTGCCACTCCTGTGTATTGCTCCCTTCTTTCCGACGATCGTCTTCACTTTTCTTCCACGCGTACTCCAGAACGCGTCGAATTACGTGCATCGCCAGTTCTGCAAATTCACAAAACGCGCATTAAAGAACGAAATTATTTTTATGTTGAAAAACGGAAAAATTGTTTACCAACACAATAAAGTGCGACAGTAGGAATCGATCCTTGGCGGAACTTCCGGAGTCCTTCTTGTGGGACCAGGACTGGATCCACATCAAATCTGCGCAACTCTGCATCCTGCGTTACGGGTGAACGTTCGGGATATCACAAATTGGACGACACTTTCAAGGTGAGTCTTCGCTATGATTTTTATCCCAAAGCGCATAATTTATAAAATTGAGTGTCGAGTCTCGTTGCAACATTGTAAGGTCTTTTGTATCAATGTTTATTATCAAGGTTTGACTTAATTAAGTCACTATCGCTGATAGGTGAAATCGATTATAGCTTATTGACCGAAGTTTTGCTCTCGAGTGTTCCACTTGACATCGAGTTTCATATCTCTGTCCACGATGATAAATTATCTCATCGGTATTTTTTTACGATTGACGCGTCACATAAATGTGTATGAATGTGACGTGTGACACTTTAGTTTAGTAGAATAAAGAGGGAGACCACTTTTTTCTAAGAAAGACGAAATAAACTGAACGACCTTATTTTTTATTTTTACGTTTACTTCTTCTCTTAGCAATGCGTAGAAAAAAGTAAAACGTGAATACGGAAGAAATTCGAATAAGCTGCGGCGATGAAAATCGAGACGAACCGATTGTGAAAAATAATCGCCCCAAATTATGGACATGTGAAAATTACGCGGCGCACGGTGATCACACAGAAGCGGAGGGAGGGGCTTTAAGCAGGGTAATTGTGAAAGAAAAACCGGCGCTTCGTCGGTGGTTACTGGTCATTCTACGATACACACGAAAGGCAGTACAGGTCGATTACCGGTCTCGCGGATCGTATCGACCCATCGAGGTCCAGCTGCAGCGAAACGCGCCCTGAGCAATTTACGCACCTTAATTATTCTGCTTCGAATGCAGCAATAGAGTTTTATGGATTCGAGCAGGAGACCGGATGCTTCATTGGAAAAAAATGACATCACATATGACGACGCCTATTTAATTTTTCTCGACTTGGCACTTCCGCCTTCATACATAAAACTTTTTTTCGATGTTGTCTTCGAACTAAATACTGCTCTTTTGCATATGTTTGCAGGCAGTATTTAAAAAATAACTTTATTGTAAAAATGGTTAATTTTACCTAGAAAAATGTTTGTCCTTTCTACTTACAATATATTTGTTTATGAAAAATCTTTAAGTTTATTAAAAGTTTATTATATACTTTAATAGTAAATGTAAACAATGAGTCTTTATTTCGTGAAAAAAAACACGAAACATTTTTTCATGTTGAGTTACATGTCACAGGGTTAAGGAAGATTGACGGCGTCGTGTTATCCGATTTTGCGAAAAAGTGGGACGAGTGAATTACCGGTTCGGCCTCTGTAGCTATCGCCAAGCAGGGGGTTCATTGGATTGCAGTAGCAGTAAATGAGTTTACAGTGACCCCGTAAAGCCACCGCGTACGTCGTCATCCTTAACCGGCGAATTATTTACAAATAGTCGTTTACAGAGACATTGAGGAAAGTTTAAACCCTTACGGAGCCAATTCCTATGTGGACACTGTATGACTATCCGCAAAGGAGCGTAACGCAGTCAGTAGGGGAAATCGAGTTCCGTCTCTGTGTCGCGATGGCCATATTCGGTTTTAATGATCGTCCGGGCACCGATTCACTTCAGTCCCGCAAACATAACAGATAAGTACACGTAGCCCCACGATAAATCGTCGTCGCTCGCTGCCCAGTCGAAACGACCAATTACGTCCACGCGGTGGAAGCCCCCGTTCTCGTCTTTACAGACGTGTAAATTGAAATTTAGGTGCTGCCGGCCGGAAACAGCGAAAGACTGACAATCGTCGTGCTCAGAAATGGACAAAGCGTGTTTAACTGTAATTGATCTATACTTTATTTGAGACGGTAACGGCGGTATTATTTTTCAATGCGACAAATGGTTAAAAAAAAGTTCTAAAAAAATTCCACTCTGTTTAAAAGTAAATTCATTTTTTTGATTGCAGATGAGACAATATTTTTTTGTCACTCTGTTTAGAAATAAAAAGTTGAAACACAAAATTTGATTCACCAGAAAACGGTTGAAATAATGCAAAACACAGCAAATAAAAAAATATATAATATACTTGTCTCGCAAGAAATAAATGTAAAGGTATCGACAAAGGTGACGAGATTTGGTTTTTCTATCTGAACTCTTTATTTACTTGTGTAAGAACTTTCTTCCCATCTAGTGGTCGTATATTAGACGATGTGTCGCGGGATTTAGCAGGTTCCAAATAGACCAGGCAAATAACGAAACACTTTACGATACCGACTAGTGCTCGGGTTAGCTGTAATTCGGGACACTCCCCTTGCGGCCGAAAACGTCTCGCCGATTACAGTAAACCGGCCCACACTAGACACACGTGACTGAAAAACAAACGTAGTTGGAGCGTGGTGGGGGATGACGTCATTTTCATCTGAGCATTTTATTTTCGGAGTAGAGCTTTTCACATTCTTCTCCTGACTTTTTCTTTTGAATTAACCTTGGCTATCATGCTACGCCAATCCTATCATATTCAGTCGACCCTCGGATCTATTGCGGACCATAATCTTCCCGTGCATACCGGTCATTGGCCATTAGGATTGGATTATCCTGTTGCTTCCTTCTGAAAAAGATTTGCATATTTGTTAAATTTGTAACAACTCGCAGCCGAGAGTAATTGACACAATATCACATATTCAAATTTCATTTTAAAAAATGTACTTAGTTGTGATTGTTTCTAAATTGAATTTTTCAAATATTTTGACTTCGATAATGTTCAGTAGTCGAATTTTTCCTAAAAGGTTCAAGAGCAATTTAAGAGTTGATGATCATTCCTTTCAAGGAAAAATATAAAACAGCTTTTCCCTGTTGGCTCTCAAAACAAGTTGTTTGTCGCTGCATTAATATTTCATTCTCACAATAAACTACTTCTGGTGTTTTTGGCAGTGGTAACTGAATGTCGAGACCAGGCGCTTAAGTGCTCGCTTTGTCGCATTATAGCGGTGACGTTGAGATCGTATTTAAAAGAGCCTCACAACATGTCTAAATTTCCAATCACAGAAATGTCACCGCAGCACGTTAATGACCTCTAATTTCAGACAAATTCGAGTCACTTTACATATAATTGTCGCGCTCATATTTTTCTATTAACCCGTTTAGAAAAAAAAAACTAAACTGATATGAGATTGCAAAATTACGAGTTAATTTGGAGTAGTAAAAATTGTTTCCAAGGCTGACGGATTCATGAAATCTCACAAATTCGTGTGTGACATCATATGGTAACAAGACACCTCCGCATAACCGCCTTCATAACGAGTCGCAGTGCTGGGCCACATTAATCTAATTTTGTATTACCGCGCGTGCATTTGATGTCTCTGCCTCTCCATCAACCTGCCCGGCAGATGGTTCGTTGCGGCGAAATCGAATGGTGTGCATCTAGTCGACTTGATGATCCGGTGACAATTTCTGAAAAAGAAGGTCGATTCCAGTTTTCTTAAGTGACGAGGAGAGTATTTTCATAAAATAAGATCTGAGAACTCATATTTCTTCCTTAGTTTAAACCCAAAATATTTGTGCAGTCAGTTATTGTGTTGAAAGTATATATATTTTTTTAACAAGAGGTACGAAATTAATAGAAATTGCGACGTAATGATCGCAGACACGTGAACCATCTTTTACTCCATATAAGGAAGCTGGCGCTTTCCATCGACGAAATTGACCCACTTTTTTCGTCTTTGAAGTATGCGCTCGTCGTTGCACCTGGCAAAGGTGTGCACACCGGATCATCACGAGAGATAGCACGCGTCGAGTTGTGAAGGGCAAAAGCGGTAACATCGTGCCTTGAATCTACCCGGAGTTTCGTGGTTTATCGTGTTCGCTTTCGCACCATCATACAATTAGCGCAGAGTAAACGTAACGTGAAAAATATCTTATTTCTCAAAAGCGCATGTGAGAAAAATAGATAACATCTCAAAATAAATTCGTATAAGGTACTCAGCAAAATTAATAAATGCACACATCTTTTCCGTAAAAGGGTAAAAAGAATAAGATCAAATCATCGACGTTACTTTCTTTCGTATTTTCTTTTCTCTTCCTTTTAAGATTGACACGTTTGGCCTACTTATCCGTCAATGCGAGAAGAAACGTTTATTGAAAAATCCGGTCTAGGATCTAATGCGGTTGGAAATCAGGTGAACTCTCAGTGCAAAAAAAGTCCAGCCATTAAAAATAGTTTAAGAGCAAATACGCGATTTCATTAATTGCTGTATGCATTAATCGGATATTTATTAAATATATGCGAAGGCTCTCGATTCAATATTCCGCAAAATTACAACAGCGTGAGACTTTCCGGACGTGACATAAGCAATATTCTCCGACTGACGGACATCGCTGTTAGCGGAGTACAGCATAGAAGTCAGAACAAACGGACGTTACAGTTAACGCAGTACGGTACGACCCGCGTAAAAAGCTACGTGGGTGCATGAGTTACAGTAATAGAACAGTGCGATTAGCGAAGCGTCGCGACTAGATTAAATGATTCGCCGTGCGGCGATCGAGCCGGAATGTCAGGCTCATTGTGGTTAACGTGGCAATGACCTAACCAGAGTATAAAGATAATTCCCGTAAAATTGCGAAAGATAGTTGGCCTAAGGCCACATGTGCACTATTATATGTGGCTTTCATATGAGAAAATTGCGAGAACTACTACGAACAATTAAAAGTAGTTGCAGAGGCCATCGAAAAAGCAAATGCGCAAATAGCCTCACAAACTGACAAATAATTTTATTGGAAACTAACAATAAGAAAGACAAAAAGTAAATATTAATCCTGTCTTGCCAAAAATTCTTTTGGATTTTCAAATATTATTTAATTCGTCTCAGATTTGTTATTAATTATAATCTCGGGTTACATTTAACTCTACAGTTGAAGTAAGGAAACAAATAAAGAGATGCCTTAAAATTTGAAACTGCCACAACATTTTTGAAAATAATAAAAATGATAAATTTAAAAATATTATAGAAATGTGTTCTTTAATCTTTTCTTTGCCCCTGAGCTTCCCCTATGCTTTATAGCATCCTCATTGAAGAAAAAATGTTTCAGTCATCGTCGTGGCCGCCGTTCTTTCTCTCGTAACGGCTTCGTGTTCTGTCCTCGATCTCAATACTTGACGCAAATCAACGGAACTGCTAAACGAAGACGCTTGTCGGTGAGCGAGCGTGCTCGACAGCCTCTTTTCCACGTGAGCGACGAACTACCCTATACGACAGGTCCCGGTGCTTTGCCTTTCATATAGATTTGCATAGCATCTGACTTCCTTATTCCCTGCGACGATCGCAACGCACTGCGACTATTAGGCACCGGCACGACGCAGGCCTCTCATCGACTGCCCACTGAAACAACAACAGTTGCAGATTATAGTTACGAGGTCCGGACAGAAATAAATCGAGAAATCGTGGGGAAAACACCTCACTCGTGATATGTTTTGCCAAATTTCAATAAACAGTCGCATATATTCGGGTTTTATGATTTTTTTCAAAGTAAGAAAACTCTCTTGTACGAAAATGAATTTTTTTCTGTATGACTCAGCGGTGCATTTTTTTCATTTATAGAGAAGTAGAATGGGAGAATTTTTGTTTTGTTTAACATTTTGAAATATGTTGAGTTTTTTAAAATTGGTAAAACAATGTTACGTGCCTCAATAATAATAAATCAAACGGGGGTGACTTTACTGGCATTGCAATATAGTGATCGATTTATCCATTCATATCCGTTTTATTGGGGCGCGATAGAAATATAGGGGCGGTGGCTAAAGGCTGTGACCGCGGCGCACCCCCTTTTACGATCCCTACCACGCAAAACGACACGATATCCTATCAACGTATTTTGACATTAACTGAGAATAAACGCGAGGGGTTCGGTTATGCGCGTTTTTTTTTCTTCCACCCGACCAGACCCTTTCATAATCATCCCGCGCAAATGTGAAAGGTTTATTTCTTCTCGACAGGCTGATATGTCTAACACGATATATTAACTAGCCGACGGTTACCCAGTTAAGTATATTACCACGCGGCACTCCCATCTCTTAATTGTTATTACCGTGGGAAGAGCTTTCGTCCTTAAGGGAGTCGAGGCACGCGAAAATAATTTTAATTAAAAATGTAATGGCAGATGTAATATTACATTTATGAAATATTACATCTGCACAGAATTTAACAACGAGTTACCACAAGTTACTAAGGAACTATGTTGTTTACAGTTGAAAAGATAATTTTATTCACTGTCAGTTCGTTTATAATTTTAACAATTTCTAAATCAGCCTCCGATTGAGGTTTTCAACGTAAATATCCGGCACTCCCATCTCCTAATTGTTATTACCGTGGGAAGAGCTTTCGTCCTTAAGGGAGTCGAGTCACGCGAAAATAATTTTAATTGAAAATTTAATGGCAGATGTAATATTACATTTATGAAGTGTTATATCTGCACACAATTTACCAACAAGTTATAACAAGTTACCAACAAACTATATTGTTTACACTTGAAAAGATAATTTTGTTCACTGTCAGTTTATTTAAAATGTTACCAATTTGTAAATCAGCATCCGACTGAGGTCTTCACGTAAATTTCCGTTACTCAAAAGTCGTACTAACTTCTATTCAAAATTTCGAACTTTTTTGCAAGTATTCCTCACTCTACGAATAAATCAAATTTAATTGTGAAGCAGCTACCGGAGGCGCGGCGTGCAGTGACTCGCGACTTTTCATGGTCATCGGTAATTGCACTTCTGGTTCGTTGCCGTGTTTGCCCGACTACTTCGAGGCTCTAATGTGTAAAATACGCGTCTTCGAGTCTCCTCAGTCTTTGCGAACCTTCGAGGGTGTCAAATTCAATATTATGAAATTAGAGGTAAAGAATTCCAGAGGCCGAGATGCAGTGAACTGGTCCACGCGTGACAACAACTTAACAGGCGATAATAAGTTACCTAAATTTACTTATTATCACGATTTCTGGCGTTGAGATGTATACGAAATGAGGTGATCAGCCGTTCAAATTTACACGGTTCATAATACTCTATTAGCATAGAATATACGTATACATTTTCTTTATTTTTCAAGTGAAATGGAATGTTTTCGAATTTTGTTGCAGAAATGGCTAGTCTGAAAACGGCGTTGGGGGTCCACGAGCTCAAAGACAAAAAGGCCGGTCTGTACCGCGCGGTAGTTGCCGAATTCCTCGGTACGATGCTCCTGAATTACTTCGGTTGCGGCGCCGTCGTGACCGGCAACATCGTGGCGATCAGTCTCGCCTTCGGTCTCACTGTCGCGGGAGTGGTCCAGGGCATCGGGCATGTGTCCGGTGGTCATGTAAATCCCGCAGTCACCGTCGGTTTGGCCGTGATCGGCAAGGTAAATTGACGCTAAATGCACGACAATATTCTTGACACGTAGCTGGGGTCAAGGTACGCCGATCGAGTGAGATGTCACTGTGGCACTGTAACTCAAGTGGATAACGAGTTCGGGGAAACTCTAGCAAACGTGATAGAATCACTTATTTCATACAATAATAATATATCCACCGCTATGAGGTTTTGCACTTATTTTTTAATTCACGATTTTTTTATATACTAGCGTAATCACACGCACTGGCGCGCGTGCCTGAAAAACTTTTCGTCAAAATCAACCTCGAACATTTTTCTTTTCGAAATATCGACTTTTAACCTATACCATCGTTCTGAAGTCGTATATTCTACCCCTAAAAACACTGGTTTCTAACCTTTTTTAATCGATTTTGAAAAAAATATTTTTTTGGCAATTTTTTTTCTGTCAGAAATCGTAGATCCGGCTCCCGACCGAAAATCGCCAAAATCGACCCTAATTCTTTTTCTTTTCAAAATATCGGCTTGTAACCTATACCATTATTCTCAAGTCGTATATTCTACCCCTAAAAACACTGGTTTCTAACCTTTTTTAATCAATTTTGAAAAAAATATTTTTTTGGCAATTTTTTTTCTGTCAGAAATCGTAGATCCGGCTCCGGACCGAAAATCGCAAAAATCGACCCCAATTTTTTTTCTTTTCAAAATATCGACTTGTAACCTATACCATCGTTCTGAAGTCGTATATTCTACCCCTAAAAACACTGGTTTCTAACCTTTTTTAATCGATTTTGAAAAAAATATTTTTTTGGCAATTTTTTTTCTGTCAGAAATCGTAGATCCGGCTCCCGACCGAAAATCGCCAAAATCGACCCTAATTCTTTTTCTTTTCAAAATATCGGCTTGTAACCTATACCATTATTCTCAAGTCGTATATTCTACCCCTAAAAACACTGGTTTCTAACCTTTTTTAATCAATTTTGAAAAAAATATTTTTTGGCAATTTTTTTTCTGTCAGAAATCGTAGATCCGGCTCCGGACCGAAAATCGCAAAAATCGACCCCAATTTTTTTTCTTTTCAAAATATCGACTTGTAACCTATACCATTATTCTTAAGTCGTATATTCTACCCCTAAAAACACTGGTTACTAACCTTTTTTAATCGATTTTGAAAAAACTATTTTTTGGCGATTTTTTTTCTGTCAGAAATCGTAGATCCGGCTCCGGACCGAAAATCGCCAAAATCGTCAAAACGTCGGAAATTTTTATTTCAAAATATCACTTATATTAAGTTAATCAATTTTGCGCTGTTGCACTCTTGTAAAGCTTTAAAAGGTTACGGTTGCTGCCCCGCCTGTCCTCTTATCAAATTTTTCAAATTTGACACCAAACTGATGTTGTTTATCACGGACTTTCCTGGCAACCAATCACAGCTCTAATAGTTTGCTAACAATGCTTTCCGTTACTCATGAACTTTTTAAAAGAGGGATTTCCCAGATCAGTATACAACAATTGAAAAATATGAAAATTATCGAAAATACACAGAAAAATACCTGATTTTTCTTATAGTACAGCAATGAGAACTAATATTTTTTACATATAAAAAAGCAATAATTTTGGTAAAGGTACCGGTTGTTCGAGCGATCCTCTACATCATAGCCCAAAGCGCCGGTGCAATCGCTGGAACGGCCATGGTGAGAGCTCTGTCGGCGGCCTACACGGAAGAAGGTTCAGTATAGTTTACGGAATTCAGATGAAAGAAATAATTTGAAAAATTCCCGATTTGTTAACGTTCAATCGTATAAATTGCAGAATTGATTAGGAATCTCGGAGTTGTTTCCTTGGCGAGTGGAATCACCCCCGTTCAAGGATTGGGAATTGAATTCTTCCTCGCTCTAATTTTGCTTCTGGTCGTCTGCGGGGCTTGCGATGCTGCGAAACCAGAAAGCAAGGGTATGGCGCCACTCATGATCGGATTTGCGGTCACCGTCGCACACATCGTGGGCGTAAGGACAATTTTTATTTTCCTCTCGAAAACGGTTTTAGGTCTTAACTTAAGTTGCCAATTTTCTCATTCGTTATGGTAACACTTTTGTAATTGTTTTTTTTTTTCCAATTCAAGATCCCCCGAACTGGATCAGGAATGAATCCTGCTCGTTCGTTGGGAAGCTCGGTCGTCATGGGAATGTTCAAGGACCATTGGGTCTACTGGGTTGGACCCATTCTGGGTGGAATGGCCGGTGCTCTTCTGTACACTCACGCAGTCGGACCAGCCAAAGAGCCGGAATTGCCGAAATCTTACAATCCCGTTGCCACGGAAGAAAAGGAGGTAAATGATTCAACGAAAATGTAAAATTCCGCGATGAGATTATCACGATTTTTTAAAAATAACTCAGAGCCCAGAAATAACAAATATGAGCAAAAAAAAATCGAAACGAAAGAATCTGGGAAACCAGAGAATACAAACTAAATCCAAAAATAAATTGATGTTAAAATTTTTATAAATACGTGTTATAGTTTCGTTGACCCAGTGAAGCTCTCAATTATTGTTGGGTCTATTCGTCGTAGGACGTTAGTAGTGCGTGGCACTCGAATATTCGAAAGCTTGTAATAGTCCAAACGTCTTTGCCCTACAGCGGTTCGAGTACATAGACAGTGGACGGGGTGGCCTCTGAGCGAGTGAAAGAAACTAAAGAAATGAGCCGGAAAGATATAAAGGGGCGAAGGACAAACACGCTTTCCCGCTATCTTCCTCCTCCCTCGTGTCGCGACGCGCGTTTGGGACAATCGGGGAGTAATTCGCGTTACGAATAAAATTACGTTTTTCCAGCTCCAGCGACTCACGGGCAGGAAGGGAGCGCATCCAGCTTGATGCTTTAACGTCCGGTTAGCCGGCATGAGAGACATCTCGACAATAACAACAGCATGACGCGGATTTGTTAATCGTTACTATGCTTTCGATCCTCCACGAGCCTTTCGAACGGTAGTAAACGTAAAAAACGTAAAGTTTTCCTATTTTCTATGCGATATGTTACTTTTATTTTGCTCGAGAGCTTTGCTGACTATGGAAGAAACATGCATCTAACATTAAATCATTGTTCATCACTATTTAAAAAAAAGAAATTAATGTTTCGTTAAAAGAGAAAATCTGTTGACGCGGAATTCACTGCCAAATCTTTTTTTAAAAGTCACGCACGCTACATTTTTTTAATGACAAATCGTAATTATCAAGAACATGAGATGATGAAAAAGTTGTACCTTTAACGCGATATGCTGTACATAACACATCGAGAGCCGCAACGCATCGCGTCTAATGTATCATCGAATCACACGTTAAATGGACTTTTATACACAATACGTGCAACTCTACAGTACACTGAGATTAATTGTTGAATGATATACATAAGAATGAATGTCTTAGGCCTAAAGCGTAGACGTAATGTAACTTTGTGTATTAGTATAAATGTGTAAAGCCGTACTCTGTCAAATGTTCAATAAAGCGAACGTTTTCTATTTATTCCTTTAATTTCTCGTTTATATTACCAAAATTGTATAAGAATTTGGCATTTTTGTACACCTAAACGACGACATTCTCTTAAAATTAAAGAAGGGCAAGGTTTACACGATAAATGAAATTCGACGCACACATCTGACACTTACACACCACACGTTGTATTTTGATACATACATCTTGATTTTTTGTCGAATATTCTTTCTTTTTTCTCTGATCATCGGCTATCGTTCATAATTATCTCTGCCGTATATGCGAACTATATGCACAGTGTTCACTGTTCCTACGATTACAATAGTATTTATAATATACGTAAACGAAAACGAATGTACCACCTCGCTAAGGTACGATAATCATTGTGATAATCAGCAGGATTTATTCGGAGCAAAATATCTATGTTCTTCCACGTGAATCTCGCGTTCAAGAAGCTACGAATGTAAACGACATGGTATACAATCAACTCGCTTTTCGATGAGTCCTTTTGGTGTTTATTTTGGGAAAGTTGTAAAAAAAAAACGAGGCATAACCACTGCAATCCACACTGTAGCTTATTTACATACAAACTTTTACGTTCAAAAAATTGATGGTACTTTTTTAAATATAGTATATTATAGCAGAATAGCTGAATCGATCATCATCTAAAATTCATATTAATATTTACACATTGTTTACAGGTGCCAAATTAAATCCTTACAGGTTTTTGTCTTTTTGTTTATAACTTCCCGTGGATCGTGATACTTAGACCGAATATCCAAGTCGACGTTACGAAATCTACGAAACGGTGGATAACTATGTTATTTATAGTCACACTTTAATCGTACGAATTATTTTTCCGCTCCGATTTATAATTACGGTTTTTTTTCTTGTTTGAACGTCACGGCTTACATCCTGTTTTCTTCTTTTCGTATCGTCAACTCGCGTCGACGCCACGCGTTCGGCGTGCAGCGCGAATATTCGCTAATCAGTATATTTTGAGTTATAAGATAGGAATTATCTTGAATTTATTCTTAAAAATTGATAATCGAAGCATCCATTGGTACAATAAGAATAATAATGGTAATAATAATATAGCGTTATATCGGTGTGTTTAAACGGCGATAAACATATCATTGGTGCATCCATAGTTGATCTAAGGAAGAGCGGAAAATGCAGAGGATATTCGAGTCCCGAAATCTAAAAAAGAAAAAGAGTACTCGGCGAACGGATTCACCACGAGATTCGCGGGGCGCTGGGATCGCTGCCAAGTACGGCTATCCGAAACATACTGTGAAAATTTATTTGGCATTTACGAAGAATGATCGATTTTCATTCAAAATTGTCCAAAACACGGAAACGTAACTGAAACTTCAAGTACTTCGGATTAAATGCCGGACTGGCGCCAGGAGCAACCAATCGTGATTCTTGCGAAAAAAAAAGAAAAAAATAAAACATTGTGGGTTCAAACGGCCATATAGTACGAAGTAATAGGGTGAGAAAGAAATTCCATGCATGAAGACCCCGGGTTTCCCCAGGGTTTTCAGTTAAAAAACCTAAGATCTCTCTGCCCAAAGCAAATTATTTTTTCGGCGGGGGGTCATGTAAAACTGTATTAGACGCATCTTATAAAAAAGTTGTACGAATGTCAATGAAAAAATTACAGTAACCTGTTCCAAATGTCCCCTGACTTTCCAAGAAAAGAAAAAAAAATGTCCTCGATATTTCCCCGGCTTTTATACATTTTCCAGGTTTCCACGTTGTGTAAATTCTCATGAGTGTCAAAAAGATTGGCTTTGGACGCCACGCTAGAACCTGATGTCCGAGGTAATACTTAGCGAGGTACAAACAAGTCGTCCCCCCCGATACGCAAAAGCTAGCGCGCATTAAGGTCACTTCAGTCGTGTGTTAAAAAGGGACACGCAGTTTCGTCTCTTTCTAACACATGTGAGGCGAAACTTGGCCGTACCTCCCTCGCACACCTTCCGTCTGTTGTCTGCACAAGATATCCCGAAGAACGAAACAAAAAGAGAAATAAAGACCGACAAACAAAAACCGCAATTTGCTTCATTGTCGAAAACCCAAACGTACCATTTCGTCTTCGTCAAAAGCGGCAATTGTTCGGCCGTTCGGCTCTCCACGTGCGTTAAATATAAAATTCCGCCCCGCGATTAGCCCTCCATTTGCGATAATTTGTCCTCCAAACTGTCCTGACTCTCGTTCGTGTCGTTCAGGTTAATAGTGTCGTTGCGCGAGAGTTCGATCACCGACTCGCTGAGGCTGGGATCGGGTTTCGGGCACATGAGGGGCGAGTCCGAGCTCTCGAATATATCCGTGCCGGACATGTCCTGCTGCACGAGCGTGAGGCTCGTGTCCTCCTCCTGAGTGGTGATTTCCTGCTCGGCAACGGCGATGTCGATGATGCCGCTGCTGTCGACCGTCTCCTGATCCTTCAGAGCCTCCTCGACCTTGGCGGCGCCGTCGTCCTCGACGTTGCTATCGTCGAGGTCCATCGGCTCGGGTATCGCGGTTATCGTCGCCGGTGCCTCCTCCTCCTCCGCCTCCTTCTCCTCGCTCTCGGTTATCCCCGATATTTGGCTGAGATTCGTCAGCACGTTTTCCTGCATCTTCACCACGCTGTCCGCCGAGTTGAGGATGCTGCTTATCTCGCGGCTCATCTCCTCGACCTCGGAGGGATCCTCGGTCTTGACGAAAATCACCTTCTTATTCGTGTAAACCTTCGAGCTCGTGATGGCCAGCTGTTTGCTTCGCGTCACCGGTGACTCGACCGCAGCCGCCGCCGCCGCCGCCGCCGGGACCTGCGTCTGGGTCTCCGGCTCGGCGACCTCGACCGTCTGGCTCTCGAGTTCCTTCTTCACGTCCACCTCCTTTCCGTCGTTCTCCGAGTACTCCTGCTCCTCGTCGTAGATGCTCTGCTTCCGCTTCACGAACACGCGTTTCAGCGGCAACTGCTGCTCGTCCTCGGACTCGTCGTGCCGATCGGGCAGCGACTCGTCGATCGCCTCGGCCTCCTGCTGCTTCCGCGCCTGCAGCTCCTCGATCTTGATGCGCTGCTGCTCCACGCGTTTCTCCAGCTGCTCGAGCTTCTCCTTCGTCTCCTGATCGCCCTTCGATCCCGTCACCGATTTCTTCGGCTCGGTCTTCACGTTTCCCACGATGACGATTTTCTCCGGCACGCTGGAAGTCGCCTGGGACGTCTTGAGCTCGAACTTCGGGCCCTCGTCGAGCAGAGAATCGCTGGACTTGGCGTGTGACGCGCTCGTCGTCGTCGTCGTCGTCGTCGTGGTCGTCGCGCCGGCGAGTCTCGCGTCCGCCAGAGGCTTCAGCACTTGTTGCACGAAGTTGGAATTCTTGTTGTCCATCGCCTTCTTGACGACGACTCGCTTGACGACGTTGCCGGTCGGCAACTTGGCCAGTTCGGCGGGATCGATTATCGTGCCGTCGGGATTCATGATTACCTCGCGGGTCGTGTCGCCCTGGCGAATTATTCGCCGGACGATGACGCGCTTCGTGACTTTGGTGCCGGAGCCCGATGGGCTCGGCGTCACCGTCTCGCCGTCCTTGCCCGAGGGCGTCGTGACCGTCGCGCTCTCGACCGCGCCGCCGCTGCCGCTGCTCACTGGTTTTCTCACCACGATGCGCTTTATTACCTTAACCGTGTTGACGGATTTCTGCGGCGTGCCGGTGGTCGCGCTCTCCGCGCTCTTCTCTTCCTTCTGGGAGGACGAGGCCGCGGCGCTCTGCGCTCTCGTGTGAACCTGATTCGGCGGGCTCGTCGACGTAGCGCTATCCTTTCCCTGTGTTTCCTGTGGAATGTTCGTATGTTTGAGTGGTATCTTATGCTCTTTGAATACCGACGCAACGATCTTCTGTACCTCTGCCTCGGTGTCGTCGACACCGCGTGAGACCTTCGCCGTCGGCTCGTCGTTCTCGCGCTGCTGTTTCTTGCCGCTCGACGGCTGCACTTGGCTCTTGCTGGACTTGGGCGACTCGGAGACCTCGCGACGCTGTATCGGCATCAGGGTCTTGATCGTTTTCTTCACGATGTTGCCGTCCTTGCCGCGCACGAAGACCACCTGCTCCTTGCGATCCTCCTTCTCCGCGCGCTCCTCGCCGTCGTCCTCCTCCTCGCTGTCGGGCGGCTGGGTCTTCACCTTCGGGAGCTTCTTCACGACGTACGCCGGCGGCTCGTAGTCGTCGTCGCCGTCCGAATACGCCTCCTCCTCCTCCTCCTCTTCCTCGGACTCCGTCTCGATTTTGTCCTTGTCCGGCTGCAGCCCGTCCGGGCCCATCTTCTCGCCCGCCTCGATGTGGCCCTTTATGTGCGTCACGTAGTCCGCCCGGTTGCGGCACGACTCCTGGCATACGTCGCACGTCAGACCCATTCCCGAGCGCTTGCTGTGCGTCAGCTGATGCACCTCGAGGCTCTCCTTGCGTTTGAACGCCTTTCCGCAGTCCTCGCACACGTGACGCTTCTCCACCGAGTGCGAGCGCATGTGCCGCGTCAGATGATGCGAGAGGAGGAATTTTCGAGGGCAAAGCTTGCAGAGATAAGGCCGATGACCCGAGTGGGTGGCGAGGTGACGGGCGAGCTTGGTGCTCGTGCGGAAGGCCTCCTTGCAGTACTCGCAGACGAAGGACTTGTCCTCGTTGTGGAGAAGCTCGTGGCGCTCGAGACCCTGCTTGTAGGTGAAGCGTTTGTTGCAGATGTTGCACTGATAGGGCTTGGTCGTCTTGTGCGACGAGTCCTCGTGCTTCTCGAGCTCCTCGGGCGTGAAGAACTCGCGGTCGCAGTGCTGACAACCGTAGCGCATGTCGTCGCGATGCACCTTCTCGTGGCGCTGCAGAAGATTCGCGCGCGAGAAGGTCTTGTTGCATATCGTGCAGGCGAAGGGCTTGTCCGACGAGTGGGTGGTCATGTGCTTGCCGAGGTCGTACTTGGAGAAGAACATGCGGTCGCACTCGGTGCATTTGTAATTGCGGTCGCGATGGGCGCGCTGCACGTGCAACTGCAGCGACTGACGCAGCGGGAACGTTCGGTCGCACTGGTCGCACGCGTGGACTCGGATCTCGCCGGGCTCCAATTTTCGGTCCTCCTTCTCGTTCGCCGTGTCCTGATCGCCCTCGCTGTCGCCCTCCTGCTCCTCCTTGTACAAGTCGTTGCGGTCCTGCTTCATGCTCTGCTTCTCCTGCTGGCGCTCGCGATCCCGCTGCCGCTCGCGATCGCCGTTGTCCACGCGCGGCTTCTTCGCCGAGTCCGTCTGCATACGCTGCTCGTTGCTGCGCTTAGTGCCCGACTCCGGGTGATCCGACGATATCGGCGGAAACGGACGGGGCAGGACGCCCGTCATTGGGTAGGCTCGCAGCGCCTCGTCGGCCTTCTTGCACTGCAACTTGAACTTGTACGAACGGTCCAAGTTCCAGCGACACGCGCTGCATATCATCTGCGGCATCCCGTCGGCTGCGTACACCTTGAATAAAGTTATTTTTTGTTCAGTATTTAGTCGATCGATTTTTTTTACATGATTGTTGCATTTTTTTTTTTTTTTGTAAATATAGTTCGGGAAATGATTTTCTCTTCAAATACGTCTCAATGGAATCATCGAGATATTAAAATGAATTATTAGATGACTATTAGACATGTATTTTTGAAAATGGATAGTTTTGTAAACAGGATAATAACATGAAATAGAAAGATGATTTTCAGTTGAAATATAAAAGCTAATAAATTACAGTCACAACTATGGATTATATATGGTAAATAAGTCCCACTAATTTGCAAAGCTATAATATTTTAGTAAAATGATGTGAAACATATCAGAATTTGCTTGTATTTCTCTGTAAAAATATTTTTTCTATTTCCATGGCATGTGTCCACATTTTATATTGTCTTAAGGGGAATGTAAACCTTCACAAGGGCGAGAGACATAGAATTAATGGCAGTAGCGAAAAAGAAGCATGGGAAGTATATTTTAGCGCTTCTCTAAATGATACTTCAAGATATACTTTTTAAATATCTTAAAATGTGAAAAGCATGAAAAGCTGTTATAAAAGGAAACGACAAGCTAATGAATGACTTCAACTTGTGCATTTACCCAATACGTTAGCGGATAAATGAATTTCTATTACTTTTGGCACCGATTGTATGAATCGTAGTTAGCAAACTAGTAGAACGTAGAATGAAACAGTAGTTAGCAAACAGCAAGCTCGGTATTATTCCAAAGTGTAAACCAAGTAAGCCACACTGAACAATCAATGCGGCTTGCTCATAATGAAGCTTTGTGTCTGCCAGACCTACCTCAGCATAAAATTGTGTAGGCATATCTATATCGCTAACTTTAGCAGCATCAAAACTGTCTACTCATGTATAAGTAAAAAAATAAAAATTCTAAAGAAGTTGCGAGCCAATGAATTCAAGGGTTTATCAAAAAATCTGAAATAGCTAAAAGGAGCTACAAACAAATACGTAATTATTTAATCTGTTTGCAAACATTACAATTTTTTTATTTATTTTTACTTCAATGATACATTTTTACAACAAAGAAAAAACCGCGAAAATTCAATTTTAAACCAAATAAAAATTGTAAAAAAATGGTATTAATTGGTGTAACCAGAAGTCTTAATGTGCATCACCACTGGACAGCTAGCTACTGGATTGTCCAGATATTTACAAGCGCCGCAATATTCATTCAGAAAAAATAAACATTCCATGCAAATAGAAATTGTATTATCGAAAAGTCCGTGGCGTCTAACTGCACATCAAAAACAACGGGTACCCCGTACCACGTTGCAAACGCGGATGCGCCCGTATGCGTGACCGTGTGAGTATATATATATATATATATGTTGCATGGAAACCCGCGCATTTGATATAACGGGTCGCGCGCGTTCAATGGCCGGCGTGGAAATACGCGACAGCTCGGTCGCAAACTCGACTCCCTACATTACCGACACGGCGTTCGATGTTCTATTGACTCGCCAGCAGGCACAGAGGCCACAAATTTGACCGATTAAAAGAGCACGAACGGAAGTGATGAATATGACGAGAAAAAAAGGCAAGGAGGGACGCGACAACCCCCGCGAAGCCCAAGCAATCGTGAGCCCGCTTTGGGCGAAATAATCGGACTAAATTTCCTGTATTACCTCGATGGCGACGCACGACATAATCTGCAGGGTAAGCGGCACTTGGAACGGCTTGCTGTGATCCCTCTCGTAGATGAAGTTGAGCGGCTCGGTTTCGGTGAGGCAAAAGCGGCAAACCCGCCTCGAGCGCAGCGGCGCCGGTCTGTTCTCCATGTCTCACGCGTGTGTTAAACGCCGCGGCAAAAAAAAGGCTCTCGGGAATTCTCACGTTGTTTTCGGTTTTCGCGGAGCACCGATAAGAGACGAGACGCTGTTGGATCCGTTAGTTCCGCGCGCACCTTCCACGGTTATGTTACCCGAACGAGCGGCGCATCAATAGATGAAACGACGCCGAGCGTCGGTAAGCGTCTCTTCGCGTCAACCGAGAATACGGGTGGGACGAGGTATCTTACACCGCTATGGCGGAACTAAAACTCGTCGACTCGCTTGCTTGCCTATCGCTCGTCGCCCTTTCGACTCAACACACTAGCGACATTGGGCTCGCCGTGCGGCGTCACTGCTCGCGCCTGCGGACTTTTCACCCCAGCGCCAATTTATCGGGGGAACACTCGAGGCCCGCGTGGCGCGGCCGTTCGGCTAACGACGCCGCCGCGCCGCTGCTGCTCGGCGGCTCCCACATCGATCGCGCCTTACAGTGATAATACAGATGCTTTGTCTGGTCGCTGTTGGAACGCCGCGCCCAACGCGTCCCGCTAAAATTACCGTAGAGAAGCTTCGCGGCTTCGCCGATGTCGCCACGTGCCTCTTACTTCCGAGAGTGCTCGATCAATAATAATATATTACGCTGTTTCGCGTAACAGTCGGAAATTATGTACTCGCGTTTGCATTACAAATTCGTTGTCTGCTCGTTCGAAGAGTTTTTCGAAAGTTTCAATAAAGATTATTCGTACGCGTTAAGGATAGCATTATACTGTCAGCTAGTTGTCACTTTGACTTTCGTAGGTCTCAGTCGGTCACTCGAGAATTATTTATCTTGGAATTATGATGAAACACTTTTTTGGTATCGATTGTTTGTTTATAAATTCTTTTGACAGAAAACGGTGAAGGGAGGTTTATGGTTTTGTTAGAAAAATGAGGGAGAGGAGTTTATTCTGTTGTTTGGAAAGATCCAGCTGCTGACATCTGACGGCATCTGGAGTAACTACGATGTACTCACGACTTTTTGTTATCATGATTATCAAGACTGCCTGCAACGCAGAAGACGCGAATACATAATGATGCGTTTATGTATACTGGTGTGTTGCATACGAAGGATGAACAGCTGTACGGGGCATTTCGAGTCGCTGCAGTTAGCCATATTACATGCAAATAATTGCGTTTCTGTAGATTACAGCTGGGAGATTATACAACTATCTCCCACAGATATTTGATCTATACTTCGTTAAGTACTATTTCATGCATCGTGCCCAAATGGAAAAGTGTTTCAACTATTTTTTATTGTTGAGGCGATGCGAACCTTACTCAGTCGGTAACAAAATCTGTAATCGATCCCATGGAGACACCGTAAATATTCGGAGATAAAGGAAAGCGTCGTTGGAAGTGCAATTTAATTTTCCTTCCAATTATACTTTGCTTCCATCCAGAATAACAACAGCCTTGGAATGGTGTTGTTTAAGAAAATTGCAACATTGTAATGAATATTTCAGAATTATTATTCTCTGAATACTATTGATAACATTAAGCAAATTAGATTGAATTATTTCCCCATTCGAGTGAATCACTAGGACGATAACTTTCCTGATCTCGATTTGTCGAATCAACAAATCATTTTCTAAAATGAGCTTTTCGCTTGGTTGACGTTTTTTTCACCACCACGAAGGAAATAATAAATAAACAATGAAATTATAATAAACTCGTAACAATGTATTGATATTACTGTACAAACGCGGCGATTGTTGGCACATAATCAATGACTCGTAGATTTTGCTTGGTGACTGCGTTCGGGTTCAACGACTCGGCGTTGCGAGCAACGGAGACGGTGTCGGACTCGGTTCGTCGCAGAATATAGAGGAGTCGGGCGGCCGTTCTCGGCGCATATAGCGTTGATTCTGTTGTCTCCGTTGGGCGCACTCGCATTATTCCTCCGCGGTATATTTTGCTATAGTAACCAACGACCAGCTTCACGCTGCACGCGGCCGTTGTGTTATTTTTAGTATACGAAATTTACAGCTTCGTCGAAGTTTATTTTTTTCACTGTAAAGCGGCGATTGAGACTCTTGCCATAGAGTCTCGTAAGAGTTTTATTATGAATGGCCCGCGAGAAGATGGCCCTTTTTCGGGGCAGGCGACGCACGACTGCCGCGACAAATCTGGATCACGCTTTGCGAAACGACATCGACACGGACGTTCACAAGCTGCACCTCGATGATTTACTGAAGAATCTCAAGGTCGATCCGAAACGCGGTCTCACGACCGCGAGGGCGAAGGAATTGCTGCGCGAAAATGGTCCCAACGCTCTAACCCCACCGAAAAAGTCGCCGGAAATGTTGAAACTCATCCGATGCTGCTGCGGCGGATTTTCGCTTCTTATATGGGTGATCCGATGGTGTTTTTAGAATTGCCGAATGAGTTACATTTCCCCGAATACGATGGCCATCAAATGTAAACAATTACTTGAGAAAATTGATATCATCGAGTTGGGATTCATTGATCATTTTTATTTACATAAAAAACTAGAAATTTCATACATTTCGATGTTTCACTTGACGTGTAAACGATAAATACATTTTTTTAATACAAAAAAAAATATTCGGAATAGGTTGATGTTCGAAAAAAGCAAATTACGTCCCACCGCAATGCGGACAGACGAAGAGGAAGCAAACTTGAATTGTCCTAATACGCGAACTGCGTGTGAAAAAAAGTGTATTACAGATTTTGTTACCGACCGTGGTAACGGAAATTAACTTTTATATTCACGATATTTCACTGAATATTTTACCGAATTTTTTCAGTACATAAAGCCTTTTTCAGGCTTTATGTCCTGAAAAAAGCCTTTTTCAGGACTTTAGCCTTGAAACAAAAAAATGACAATTTTTTTCAATCGGCAAATCGTAATTTTTTTTAAACCAAAATCAGGTGGGCTCGATTCTGTGCTTCGGCAGTTATTTCCTGGAGTACAGCACACAGGGCGAAGCAAACCAGGACCATCTGTGGCTAGGAGTGGTTCTCATAGTCCTGATCCTGGTCACTGGAATGTTCAGCTTCTATCAGGAGTCGAAAAGTTCGAAAATCATGGAGTCCTTTCAGCAGATGCTTCCACAGAGGACCAAAGTACTTAGAGATTCGGAGAAGAGGGAATTACATGTGACCGAATTAGTCGTCGGGGACATCGTCCTCGTGGAGACCGGCGACCGAGTACCCGCTGACATTAGGATCCTGGAATGTCAAGGTGAATCCTCCCCCCACGCATTCAGCGACGACACCAGCGGCTTAGCTTTCCTGTTTAATCCACTACCGCGAGTTTTCGTAAACCCGAGTCTCCCACGCCTTTCGCCTTTCTCTCGTTGATCTTTCTCCTCCCCCTCCCTCCTGCCCCTTGCAGTTTCAGCGTTTTGTAAGATTTTTTTTATCCATCGCTTCGTCTGCGCGCTTCATTCACTTTTATGCTGTTGCCACATAATATTATTAGTACTGGTTATTTTATTTTTATTCTTTTATTATTACGGTTAATAACTGTTGTAGATAATCATAGTAATTAATATTATTTGTACTAATAGTTATTCACGATGTGATTATTTAGCCGTTTATCTTCGTTTTTTTTTTTTTACTTAAACCACGGAGAAAACTTATTTCAACGAAAAATAACGTTTTATGCTTTTTCACTCATCTGCTTCGTTATTTTTTTATATCAATTTTCGAAGGTCTGAAAGTTGACAACGCCTCGATAACCGGCGAATCCATACCTCTCCTGCGATCTGTACAGATATCTGAAGGAAACGTACTTGAAGCGAAGAATATGGCTTTTTTCTCTACTAATGCTGTGGAAGGTACGAAAAACCTTCAGGTTTTTTTCTTTGCTTTGTTTTGTTTGTTACGTGATATTTCTGAGTTTTCGTAAGAATCATCTCGGTACAATTTGCGGTCATCAGGCTATTTACAGTGGCGAATAATGACAAGTTTTTACTTTGCAGATTTTTAAGTTACGGGAAAAAACCATTTTTTTCAGCCTAGCTCTTTGCGTCCAGTGACTAATCGAGGAAGAATGTGTCTCAGGGCGTCGCCCGTTTCGTACGACAACAACGACCCTCGGTCCTTCGCAAATGCATCGGAAACCCGAGTGAAAACCAGTTTCTTTTTAAGCGTCTCCCTTTTTCTGTTTCTCCGCGCGTCCAGGAACTGGAAAAGGCGTAGTGGTGGCCTGCGGCGACCAAACGGTGATGGGAAGAGTCGCGAAGCTGACGTCGAGACTGTCGACGAGACCGACGCCGCTGTCGCGGGAAATTCACACATTCATGCGTTACATATCCTGCTGGGCGGTGTTCCTCGGCGTATCCTTCTTCGGGATGTCCATAGCCATGGGCTACGACTGGGTGGACTCGGTCGTTTTTCTCATCGGCATTATCGTCGCCAACGTGCCCGAGGGTCTCCTCGCCACGGTCACCGTGAGCCTCACGCTCACAGCCAAGAGGATGGCCAGCAAGAATTGTCTCGTGAAGAATCTCGAGGCTATCGAAACACTCGGCTGCACCTCGGTTATTTGTAGCGATAAGACTGGCACTTTGACGCAGAACAAAATGACCGTACGCCCACTATTACCCTAAATACTGAGGCAGTTTTTGTTATTGCCAGGAAGAAGCATAGTTAATTTTCAATTTGTTTGTTTTACTCTAATTTTTTTAGTACACATCGTTGTGTTATTAATTTGTTATCCTTCAAGCCTTTGGACTCTTCATGTTTTGATCATTTTTATTTTATAAAGTTTTTATTATTTGATTGGAATGAATTACATGATACAAACGGCCCGTTAAAATTGGCAAAAGGTTCGTCACATGTGGTACGACGGCCAACTCAAAGAAATCATGGCCTCCGATACTTGGCGAAAATATTCCAGTAGCCGTGGCTTCTACAACTTGGCGCGAATCGCGAGTCTGTGCAATCGCGCTGAATGGGCGCCGCAATCGTCGCAAGATTCCGTACACCCGACGCCGTTGAACAAAAGAAAAGTTCTGGGCGATGCGTCGGACACGGCTCTGTTGAAATGCATGGAGATCCTCGTGAGAGGAGGAGCTGAGACCTTCAGGAGTCAGTATACGAAAGTTGGTTGCTCGTTTAATTTGAATAAATAAATTTCAAACCCCGTAACAGTATTAATAATAATATTTATATTGCGTAGAGAAAAGAAAATCTTTATTTCTGGCAAACAGGTCTTCGAGATTCCCTTCAATTCAACAGACAAATTCCAGGCAAACGTCCACATGAAAGAGGGAAATTACTTGGTGTCCTTAAAGGGCGCCCCCGAAAGGGTCTTGGAGCGTTGTTCAACCATAGCTTATGGCAATGAAACCATAGAGCTCACTGAGCAGATGCGAAGAGCTTACACGGAATCCTGCTACGACCTTGCAAACAATGGTGAACGTGTGCTGGGCTTTGCAGACCTGGGATTGTCTTCGAATAAATTTCCCAAGGACATCGTTTTTAGGGCTGATCCACCGAATTTTCCGATGAACGGTCTCAGACTGGTAAATCTTTAAATCAGTGATAGGAACTATTCAAATGGAAGATCATTCTTAGCGAAAAATGTGAATTTATAATTACGTTCAATTATAGTGAGGAAAATTATTTTTTCGATGAATAACAATTGCAAGACAATATCTAAAAAAAATATCATTGATTCAATAAAACTCTTGCTTGCGGGCTGCCAAAAAAAAGTGTAGTTAATTCAATGTCACTTCTGGTTCCTACAATCGGTATGATATTGAAACGATTAACTCCAAAATAGGCAAAAAATATTTTATTGTTGCAATATTAAAGCGGATTGTGTCAACAATAACCAGAGTTAATTTTAAAACATTGTTTTTAGTTTTTTATTTTTTTCCCCGTGGAATAATTAATAATCATCAGTGTCAAAAAATCTGTTCTATTCGAATGGTGTACATTCCCGGCTAAAATGTCATTGTAGAAAGGAAAGAATGTCGTACTTATTGTCTTTTATGGTGATTTTGTAATCTTCCCTCGACACTCAGGTCGGCCTGATCTCGATGATGGATCCCCCAAGGCCGAGCGTTCCCGACGCCGTTTACAAGTGTCGCTGCGCTGGTATCAAGGTGATCATGGTTACCGGTGACCATCCCGATACCGCCAGGGCCATTGCTAAGTACGTTGGAATTATCACCGAGGATCTCGACAACGACAACGAGAATCGTCGTTCGATCGTCGTCACCGGCAGCGAGCTTCGCGACTTTGGTGCCGATCAAGTGGACGAACTGATTCGTAGCCATCCGGAAATCGTCTTCGCCAGGACGTCACCAGTTCAGAAATTGCAGATCGTCGAGAGCTGTCAGAGACTTCACATGATAACCGCTGTGACCGGTGACGGCGTAAACGATTCGCCGGCGCTGAAAAAAGCCGACATTGGAATCGCAATGGGAATCGCTGGTGAGTTGGAAAAAAAGCTCGTTTAATTTGAATTTATTGAAGGAAAAATTGAGAAACCGCTGTTGATTTAATTTTTCACACCTGTTGGGCAATTAATAATCACAAAAATGTGTGTATGTTTGTACATAGGATCGGACGTGAGTAGGCAGGTGGCGGATCTCATCCTCCTCGACGACAATTTCGCGTCTATCGTGACCGGTATCGAGGAGGGACGCAGGATCTTCGACAACCTGAAATCGAGTATAGCCTACACGCTGGCGAGCAACGTTCCCGAAATAACGCCGTTCCTCGCGTTCATCGCCCTGGGAATTCCCCTCCCCGTTGGCGTTATATGCGTTCTGTGCATCGACCTTGGCACCGATATGTGGCCAGCGATATCGCTGGCTTACGAAAAGTCCGAGAGCGATATCATGTCGAGGTGCGCGAAAAATAATTTGTATTTTTTCCAACAAGCTTTTTCCAACAAGTAAATAGTAGAAAAACACTCTATCCAGCTACAGAAAAAAATTGCTGTCGTGATAGAATTTTTTTTTTGCACTGCAGTGCAGACTGACCATTTTTTTAAATCTATACGCAGACGGCCCCGTATTCCAAATACCGACCATCTGGTGAGCAGGAAATTAGTGTTCATGGCGTACGGACAGATCGGAATAATCGAGGCAGCAGCGGGATTTTTTACGTATCTCATAGTGATGGCCGAACACGGTTTCCTGCCGACGAGGCTGCTGGGACTTCGTCCTTACTGGGACAGCAAAGCGGTCAACGACTTGCCCGACAGCTACGAGCAGGAATGGACGTACGAGCAACGGAAGATCCTGGAGTACACGTGTCACACCGCTTTCTTCGTCAGCATCGTCATTGTTCAATGGGCGGACGCGATGATATGCAAGACCCGACGAATATCCATCTTTCGTCAGGGCATGAACAATTGGGTCCTCAACGTCGGCCTCCTGTTCGAGATCGGAGCTGCCTGCGTCATCTGCTACGCGCCGTACATGGATGTCGTCCTCAAGACTTATCCGCTTCGGTGGGAATGGTGGCTACCCGGTTTTCCGTTCGCTCTTTATATACTGATTTTCGACGAGTTGCGAAAATTGTGGATCAGACGACATCCCGGTGGTTGGTGGGATCGAGAGACATCCTATTGATTTGCCGACCACCACGTGAACTTATTCAGAGCCGGTTTGAATCGCTCCTAATATTTGGTATAATTTCTCACACGTACCACTGAGTTAGTAATTTTTTCTTCAAATTTTGTACCTCGGCCAATCGCAGCGCGAATAAAACCGCGGCAACGAATTTTATATAAACTTTGGAAAGTTGTTTGTCTGTTTGTTTGTTTGTCTGTCCCAGCTCCCTTAATTCAAGTCTGTCCCAAAATTAGAACTTTTGGCATGCTTACCCAGTTGTCAGTTGTTTTAAAGCCGGAAATTGAGTTGCGTTTTTCGCGAAAAAAAATGTTGGATTTCGCAAAGTTCGAAAACCCTATCCGATGGGAAATTTCCCGCTGATTCCGAAAAATACCATTGGTTGCTTGAAGAAGATAGGGTCTTCAAACATTACGAAAATGAAAAAAAAAAGATTTCTCGATTTCGTAAAGTTTCGACGTTAATTTCACTTTAATTTCCTTAACGATCTAATTTTGATTGAGCATATAGCGAGCGCGCGAAGCGCGCGAGCCACTACAATCTGCTAGTACAAGTATAGATAAAATCGCGACTCAAGACTTTTGCTCGCCACATCCTTTCCGAAGAGAAGACTTTTTGTGCAGCCTGGGAACGTGAGAATCCGTACTCTTCCATAGAATTTGTCGTGATCGTTAGGACGTTACAACAGCACGCAAAGAGTTCGTTACGGAGTCAGAGAAAGGACCCGCCGAGGTCACGCATCAAAATATATCGGCTCGATCGCCCTCAGGCACTCTTTTCTCATGACCGATCGCTCCCGAAGATATAAAGGCTACCAATCGAAAGGCACGTCCATTGAAACAAAAACAGAGTTCATTATCATCTTCATGCCGGTTTAAATACGACGCTCAAGGCCACGTGGTACACCCTCCTCCTCACGTATCGCGCACTCGGTCGGTAACATAGGAATTGCAATCCTGTTTTTTTTTCAACTATGCGAAGCGTTTCTGCACAGATGCAAATTCGTAGCGCCACCAAAATCTCGAGTCGACGAACACGCGAACTAGCTTTTGCCAAGAAATACACCAAACCCTTTAAAAACTGAATTGCAGATTGTGTTACCGACCGCGAGAGCCTAAATCGTCTTAGCTTCAATTCGAAGTTTATCCTGTGGTTCCTTTTGCAAAACCCATCTAACGTGCCCCAGGTAAATGTGTGCGATCCGCAAAGTTTAAATTTTTGGGGTGAACGTGGATGCTCGTCTCTTTTCGCAATATGATTTGCGAACATTACTCACGCTACCAAATATCCCAATGCGGGCCATGGAAAATTAATATAAAAAACATTACTTGATACTAATAATTAATTTTATCATAAATGTCAGCTAATAATCGTCCAACACATGATTTCCAATTCCAACCACCGCGCGAAGAATATTCAAGGCGGTTCGAACGGTGTAGTGTATAGAACGCGGTGGGTACAGGTAATAGAAGAGAAAGAGTCGACGGACCTTTGATGCACTATCCTCGAACCGACACGACGAACGATACACGCAGTAAAACAGACCAACTGTGCTCCAACACAAGTGTGCCGTGTATTTTCCACAAGAGCTGCACGCTTGGATCTCGTCTCTGTGGTGTATAGAGCTCGGGTGTTGTAACTCGTCGCTGTACGGTCAGGGCCCCAAAGTGGGGGAGGCATATAAGATCCTGGGGGCCCCGTCGGTGCCCCAGTAGTCTCTAGTCATCATCCCGCATTGCAACCACCCATTCGTAGAAGAGAGAGAAAGGGAGTTTAGAGAGAAAAAAAAAGCGAAGCGGCAGCGAGAGGTCGCGCACATTACGCGACCGGGACCGAGAACAACGTAGCCGCTCCTCATCCCTGCGCCTCAGGACGCCATCACTCTCGCCACCATGAAGACCGGACTTCTTATTTGCCTCCTCGTTTGCCTCGGTGAGTTTTTTTTTCTATTTTTTGTTTGTTTTTTTTTTTTTCGTCGACTCTGCGTTTCACTTTCTCATCAGTTTTTCATCACTTTTCTCGTGCCCCACGAGTCAAGCTCCGCGGAATTCAGATGTTACGCTCTGTTCCGAAAGTGCACGCCACGGTGACCTCCTTCCGTCCTACGGCCGCCACTGGGTCGGTGAACCACGACTCGCTGTTTCTGCCGCTGAGATTTGTTGTTACGATTGATCGGCAGTCGAGAGTTTTGAAATTCCCCGTTTTTCGCGCGTCGCCTGAGATTCAAGTAGTACAGCTGTACGTGCGGTCGTGCGCTTAATTTTACTCGGTAAATGCGAGTAAATAGTCTTCATTGGATTAGTTTACAACGGATTACGATAAGTTGTCAGCGAAATGCTACACAATCCTTAAAAAAAGCAATAACAGTCAACTTCAATGTTGTAGATACGTGAACTACATTATTTCATTATTTTATACAAATCGAATAATTGGTATAAACATTTATTTTAGTTCGCAGTCAAGCTTGCAAATCACTGAATTAAAAAAATAGCTTTCTCTAATTTGAATTGAACAATTTTAAACAAATGCTTTCATCGTTGGAAAGATTTTGAGTTTCCTCGAAACGTCTTTGCGATTTCTTGTCCACCGCTGCGCCGTCAATGGAATTGATCAGTAAACTGGAAAGCCACCGGTGGCCGCCACCGAGATGATCGGGCATATCGAGGCTCACGCGTGCCCGACTACCGGGAGCTCGTTCCTTCGCCGCGCGCGGTGTGACCGTCGCGTATATACTTGCCGGACACTTTCTCGCTTTCTTCCGTGGCGCACCAGAGAGCAAAAGCTACGCACAACGCGGCAGGGAACGTGAGCCCGCGCGAGGTCAACCGGCATCTCTATCCGCGTTCGATCGTAATTCTTGCTCGCGGCTTCGTTCGTTCAGGGACGCAGACATGCACTGCCTTGAAAACGATCGGTTAGGTGTCCACCGGGCTTCTCGCGGCGCAAACTCCTCCCTACTTGACGAGCTCCACGAGGCAACCAAGTCGTACACTCGTTTCCTTGAAGCGTGCAAAAAAAATGAAATTATTCCCAATATGCACAAGAAGACTGAAAATAAAGATGTATGATTTTTTACACTTTTTACCGCAGGTTCCACAAATTCCCTTTAAAAAAAATGTGAACTGGAAAAATATTCCTTCTTTATGCTAGACTTGAAAAAAAAAATCGTACTTAATTCTGAGCTGTACGATTTGCAAAGTTGATTTTCTCCTGTGTTGAAGTGGACTATGATTTCGTCGCTATGCTTCGTTTGCATACATAATGCAGCAGCGGGGAAGATAAAAAAATGAAATGCAGTTATCTCATGTCCGCATTGCGCAAACCACTCCCTTTCAGTCATGTCACATGTAATAATTGTAACCGCGATTAACACGTTTTCTTCTATTCTGTATGATGAAAAATATTGAATTTTGGTCTAAATGATTTCGCTAAAATATTCATAATATTTAAAGTCTTATAGATTTAAAAAATGGTGTTTGCCGTAGGGTGCGAATTACGAACTTCGTGATTCTGTAAACAGTTTCTACTTAATTCTGTTGCGATGAAGCTTAAGTTAAATTTGTTAATTTGCCTCTATGAATTAATTCATCGCAAACAAAATTTACAATTAAACTCCAACGGCTCCTCGTGTCGTTATAGTTCATTAAAGGTCAAACAGTCATAGCAAATTCTGAGATAAATTCAGGAAATCTCACTATAAACCTGTTTCGATTTACATGAATCGGGAGTCGAAAGTAAAAGTATATTTCATAATAGTAAATATGCTATCTCCAAATATCTAATATATTCGCAACTGTTTAACAAGCAGAGTTGGAGATGACGTCGTTCGCCAATTTTTTTGATGATCTTAGTATTAAAATTACAGGATTAAGGATAATTTAATAAAACCTTGGAAATGCAAATTCGTCGTCAATCAAAGATACATAAAGTAATTATATCAATTTTCTTTGACCTCATAGGTGCTGTGAGTGCTCTGTCACGAAAGCAGGAAGCTGCCGAGCAGACACGTCGGAAGTTGGCCTTGCCGGGTCGGCGGAACCCGAAACCAACGACGGCGGATCCTGTTGCCGCCGAAGACGACGAGGATTTTGAGGAATACGAGGAGGAGGTCGTGGCCACTGATCAGTGCCCGGAGCCCAACGGCTACTTCCCAGATTCCCAGCAATGTGACAAGTACTACGACTGCAGGGATGGCAAATTCACCGAGAAACTTTGCCCCGATGGAATGGTCTTCAACGACTACAGTCCTGACAGCGAGAAATGTGACTTGCCCTTCGGCATCGATTGCTCTAAACGTCCAAAACTTCGTAAGTTTGCTTGAAACTTACATTAAATTCTCGTTAAGCTGTCAAAAACTTTTCATTCTTGAGTAAAGTTAGTAAAAAAATTCGTTCTAATTAATAAATCGTAATGAAAAATATACAATAAAACAATTTCTTTCTGATGGTCCAATGAAGGTTACATTTGTTATCTAAAGAAAAAATTCATCCCATGATTTGAAGATAATGTTGAATAAGAAAGATTCCATTTCCTAAATCAATTGAAAAATATTTAATTTAATTTACTTTTGCTGCTAAATACTATCTTTCAGTTGTACTGTAATGAGCCTGCACAGGGGTGTTTTATTAATTCTGACTCAACAGCTGAATTGTTTCAATTTTTTTAATGATACCAATTTGTTTTGTTTAGAAACACCCCATCCCTCTCAGCATTGTCCAAGGATGCACGGATACTTCGCCCACGAGGACGCCAGTATTTGCGACACGTTTTACTACTGCGTCGAGGGTAAATTCAACATGATCACCTGTCCGGATGGTCTGGTATTTTCGCCAAAGACTGGAATCTGCAACTGGCCCGATGAGGCACAGAAGAAGGGCTGCGGTTCTCGAGAGCTTTTCAACTTCACCTGTCCGAAAGTGGATGAGGCTGCGGCAGCCACTCATCCCCGTTATGCCGATGGGGAGGACTGCCAGTTCTTCTACGTCTGCGTGAATGGCGAGGTCCCCAGGAGAAACGGATGCAAACTCGGCCAAGCCTTTGACGAGAGGACTGGCAAGTGCGATTGGGCCAGGAAGGTTCCTGAATGGTAAATACTATTTTCATTCCTAACGTAGGATAAGTTGAGGAATATATGAATAACAAATTGATTAGTGGCAATTAACGTTATACTTTTTAATTTACTTATTACCGACATAATTGATACAATTTGTATGGAAAAGTTGTTAATTTTGATCATCTAAGCTTCACTTCAGACCCAATCCAATTGCTAACAAATCCAACATTGGAATTTTTCTTTGATTGCATTTATTAATTTTCGCTGTCCCTGTAAATTTATCAGAAATTAATAAATCAACTGGCTTGAGATTTAAGTGTTGTAAATCGATATCGAATGTTATAATTTTCACTTATATTCTGATGTTTTATCGGACAATAACAATATTCATTTTTCCATTTTTAACATTGTTTGTCGAAAATGGAAATATGAATAAATTCGATCTCACTCGTCATTCGTATTGCAAACCCGTTATATATTATCAAGAAAATTTTGTTAATTTTCGATACGGCCCTGAATTGAAAGTCACTATAAAGAGAATTCTCGACGAGGGATGCATCGACGTCCCACGCATAATAATAATGACGTGAAACCTCGAGCGACGCGGGGTCTGGCGTTTGCGATCAGCGAATACCCGTTTGATCCTTTCACTTTTTCGTGATTCCACAGCAAAGACTGGTATAAGGGTCAACTGACCGACGCGGAGCTCGATGCTCTGGAGAACCCACCGGCCAAGACAAGACCAACTGGCGGACCTAGCAGGCGGAAGTCATCGAGACCACCCAAAAACTAAATGAAAAGCGGCGACAACATCTACTAATTTTCTTTTAATAATGAAACGTGTATTTCATATTTTGGTTACATTATTTGTATAATAAATTTTGTTTACCATAAACAGCTATGTAGACTATGAAAATGATTTCACCCTGTACAATTTTATTTAGTGTTATAATTGTAGAAATATTAAGAAACATTCGGCGAGTCTTACAGTTTATTCTAAAAGAAATTAGAAAGATACCGATAAGCATGTAGCAAAACCAAAAATGTATGACTAATTATAGGGAAATAACGAAACTGTCATCCATTAATTTAGTGAAACAAACAGTTTAAAGAATTATTGTTTACAGTTAGTGGTCGTGTAACAATTTGTTGAAATCCTGCGGAATAGCTAAATCAATTCTTTTAATGGACGTTACTTTCATTTTCTATGGTCGAAGGCATCGGCACTCAGCCTCGGAGAAATTGATTTCCATTCGACCCTGCTATTCCGTTCTGTAATAATGTATCATTCCGATACACAAGGCAAAAAGAGTCTGAGTGAACGATCTGATCAGACGGAAGCCGAAAATGAAAACAGGGAACGTGGCTCATTGAGCAATTCGAACTGTACGAGCCTTTCCCCGATTCGAAACTCACAACCGATCTCGAAATCGATTTCTTTTCTTTTTCGCCTATTTACCATTCACGCATGATTCGACTTTGTCCAGAAGCCACCGAACTTGATCTAAATTTGTATTTTGACACGGTTACTTGACTTCTGTTACTTCCAATCGTGATGAAAGCGGTAAAATCATTACTCGGTATTTTCGTTATCTTAAATCTTTGATGAGCTCAACTAGTGATCGTAACGATGGCCATTGTAATTTATCAAGTGCATTCACGTCTTCACGGTTTATCGAGTATGCTCAAAGCATTCCCTGCACTTCCCGTTTCAAAGGCTAACGGGTACTGTCCGTCAGATCTTGAACAATTAACCGTTAGTCCAAGAACGCGCAGAGGCATCTTTAATGCACTTTGAATAAGAACCGATCACATACTATAGCTGCAAACCTTTTATTGTTACAACAGACTTTTTTAAATTTGAAATGAAACCGTAAAATACCAAATGTTAGTTATTAAAAGATAAACTTTACAGAAACTGTATGATTTCTAACAAAAATAAAAATAGATTTGTAAGTTAAATGTATCGTACCACTTTTATTCCTGACAAAATAGTTACATCTCAATCTTAGAAATAATAATGTGCGCCCAGAAAAAGAAAACGACGAGATTACATTTAATGAGAAGACCTGCGATTTCCAATTTCCTAAATGTCAAATTCGAATGTATGTGACATTTTTGTAAGGGCAGCATGCTACTTGCTCATCGTACGCAGAGTACATGACAACTACTGCATGGTTTTATTATTAGCAGGCACGTGTCCTGAGGTAAGAAACGACCTTCTCGATTTCCAGGGGATAGGAATAAGAGAGAGAAAGGATCCGGTGAATAACACAGTGAGTAGGGGGCTGACGTAGACGCGGGATGCACGCATGTTAGTAGATACACCTATACTACGCACTATACAGGGCGTTTTAGAACTAGTATTAAAAAACGATGTATATTTCAAAGTGCAACATATGATTCGCGGAATCGGGAAGACAACATTAAAAAAGTTGATGGTGCCAGGTTCACATTGGCAACGGCAGTGAAAACATTTGCCAATGACATTTTTACTATTATAGTATACTTAATGACCTATAAGGAAGTGAAATATGAAAATATATTGCATGGATACATCTTTTTGTCAGTTTACACATAAAAACTACGTTTGAGCGATGTTTTATAAAAAAAAATTATGCAATACGTCTCGAAAAATACGATCACTAATTGTAAAATAATAAGTACGCCAAATGGCTCGTAGTTAGTGTAAAATTGTGAAGATTTTTGTTTTTTCCTAATAATTAGTTATAATACTGTCTTTCCAATCAACGAATGAAGCTTTTCCCTAATAGTAATTATTTTATTTAGCAGTTCAATTTCCTTGAATAAATAGATAAGTGTTTGTAAATTTTATAATAAAAACATCATTTCGATGAAAATTGTTGAAGTGAAGAATCATGATTCTTTTCGGTGGAAATCGAATTCAGCCCAATTTCGATAAAAAATCACAATAAATCACAAAAAGAAATAGTTCATTGGTATATGATTATATTTTCATTTATACGTTCATTTTCATGTGTGCATGATTTACAACCCGCAGTTATAAAAGACAGTAAAAATTAATAATATGTTAGAAATCCAACATACACTGTAGTGGCCGAAGGGTTACTGACTTTACATATAAAATATCATATAAAAATCTTTAAAGTTCGTTTCGTCACTGAATTTAATGTTTAACGGTTATGAAACATATCGAACGAGGAAGATATTTGTATGAAAATGACTTGATTGAGAAATAACATGACACGTCACATGAAACCGTATGGGACACGTCGTAAAATTCGGCGCTCACTTTGTGGAATTCTTGGACACCCTGTAGTGGAAGTGAGAAGAGGACAGATATGCAGGGGGGACTTAAGGGGGATCAGGGTAAAAGTGTGTGGTCGAATCTGGCGTCTACCGCCACGACTATCGGCTACCGAGCAACAAACGCAAGCGAAAGTGGGGAAATGGTTGAATAGTGGGGGTTGACAGGGTATACCCGATGGAGAGCCATCGACGGAGCAGTATCTCGCGACGAGACGCCATTCCAAAGAGCGCCCAAAAATCTGTCCTCCTCATAAGTCTTAGTGGAATTAATTAACTACCTTTTTTTCTCCTTTAACGACACTTCGGACGTCTCCGAGTTTTCCAACTAACACCAAAATGGTCAGAGTGTGCTTCCTGGTACTAGCCATAGCGTCGATTGCATGTAAGTATAATTATAAAAAAGAAAACAAATTTGTGGTTATTTCTTAACTTTGTTTCTTAGTCTGTGGACCGCAATCCAACAAAATAAAAAAACGAATTTTTTCAAATTGGGATATTCGAAAAGAAAAAATTGAATTATCAGACCTCTGATTCTCTAACATATGGTTTTTTAAAAAACACCAATTAACACATTTATTGTCAAGAACAAAAAGTCTGAACAAAATATTCGGCTCACTGAATCTATGGCCAATCGTTGTACGGTCGTGAATTTAAAACGTAGTTCGGTGACCTGCGTATTCGGTAGCGTGGTTACTTTTTCGAAAAAAAAAACGATACTAGTTTAATGGCAAAATATTGAAACGACACTGTAAAATGTCAACTTTTTTTATAGTAAACTTGTTATTTGCAAACGATAAACTTTGCAGCCTGTGCATTTAGCGGCTACCGGATAGTCGTGATTCGGTATCGGCTACCGCGGACTTATGCGCACAGATACAATAATATACAGGGAGCCGGCTCCGAACGAGAAGCAGCCTCAAAGCCGCACTTTCTAAAGTGTAAATGTCAGTGCGCGGTGGCTCTCTCGTGTCCCGCAGTTGCATAAGTAGTAGAGGTGCTCTCGCTGTCGTCCCGACGACGAGCAGAGCGGCAAATTGCATAAGGAAATTATTATAATTACGGCGCCACTACCGGTTTCGACAAAAATGATATTCATGCAAATAGGAAAAAAACGCCCAAATATTACACCACGAAATATTGAGCGTGATAAAAAATATGAAAGAATTCGAAAAACTAAAATTCAAAAATTAAAAATTGGAAAAATTAAAGCAATTAATTGTACCCATATTATATTCACCAAATTATAACAACAACTATGTAAAATTCTTTCTGCATAGTAAAAATAAAAACAAAAATATTTTATGAAATTATTTCATGCGTTCGCAATTTTTTGCGTCTTCACAATTTGCGCACGTACTGTAACTGTATTATTTTCAGACGCGGCAATCACTTGTCCGAAGAAGGACGGACAGTACGAGGATCCGATTCAGTGCGACAAGTATTATCAATGCGAGGACGGCGTGGCGACGGAAAAGCTGTGCCCGGACGGTCTGGTGTTTGACCCGCTGAATCGCAAGATCAACAAGTGCGACCACGTATTCAACGTCGACTGCGTCGATCGTCTGGAGTTGCGTAAGTATCTGCGAAATCGTTGGTTCCAAAGTTTCCACGAATTCCCGGCTAACGAGAGCCGTCCTCGTCATTAGTCACGAGACTGGATGCAGTAAACACGTCACTAAATTTATAACGCCCTGCGCGGTGTTATGGCGACACCGGCATTCGTTCAGTAATCTCGAATCTCCCTCCTGTTTATCGCAGAACCACCCCAGCCGTCCAAGAACTGCCCGAGGCGCAACGGATTCTTCGCTCACCCGGATCCTTCGGTGTGCAATGTCTTCTACAATTGCATCGACGGTCAGGCGGTCGAAATCACGTGCACGACTGGCCTTCATTTCGACGAGTACAGCGGCACATGCGTCTGGCCAGACAGCGCCGGTCGTGAGGTAATTCGTTAAAACGAAACAGTTTTTCTTTTTTAAATACATTAAGTTATTTCGATATGGCTATACAGTTTGTGGTTAAAAAATGTAATTATTAATTTATTGCTATAATCATTCACATTTCAATAATTATTTTTTATTTATTGATTTGTTTATTAAAAAATTATTTATTTATTTATTTAAACAATATTAATTTATTTCTTGATTTATTTATTTTTTTAATTATGTATTATTTTTTTATTTTTATTAATTATTTATTTATCTATTTACTTCTTAAGGGTTGCGGCGCCGTTGGCAAAACCCTTAAGGACGGCTTCGAGTGCCCGAAGGACCGTCAGACTGATGTCAGGGGAACCCTGGTGGACCACCCGAAATACGCTCACCCCGAAGATTGCCAAAAGTTCTACGTCTGCCTGAACGGTGTCACCCCTAGAGAACAGGGCTGCAGCGACGGTACCGTCTACAACGAGGAGCAGCAGCGATGCGACGCGCCCGAAAACGTTCGCGGATGGTAAGTCATTCGCGTAATTGATGGTCATATTTCACGGCCGAGACAAGTGAGAATCTTTTTAACGATCGAATTGTTGTTGTTATTGCAGCGAGGACTGGTACAAGGACGACGACGAAAAGAAGCCCTGAAATCGCCCTTGAATAACACATGTCCCGCATCGGGATGCCAAATACACATCGCTTTCGTACTTTCATATATTGCGTGTTGTGTAATGACGTATGAAAACTTAGCCACGTAACATTTTTATAATAAATTACGCGTTAAAATATTAAAAAATATTGAAAACAACGATTGCGTCTTTATTTACTTATCCCTAAAATGTAATTTTGTTTTAACGTACATCTTTCTAGGTAGAGAATATGAAAGTACCGAAAAAAATGAGTCCACAACAATGTAAGACCAGCTGCTGTGTGCTGTATTTGTTGAGAAAGATCAATGACTCGCGGTTTGTCACGCAGACCAGATAAATTATATACCTCGTCACTGACTGGCAACAATAATGCCCACGCTGTTGAAAATTTCTCATAAATATTACCCTGTGGTTATTCGAAGTCGTTCGAAGCGGAGTGAAATGCATTTGCGACAATGTTTTTCTCCCAACGCTTCCGGTATCGCGTTGCAACTGGATTGACTGCCGCAGCCTACGCACTGGCAGTTCAGACTCAAGGTAATACAAGTAAATACCGCACTAACACCGTTCTAAGTATCTGTAGCTTCCGCATAACGGAAGTTGACTTGCAAGCTTTTATCGTTATACCCTTCAGCATAAATTAATTTAATCGTTAAAAATAACGTCCTCTTTTTTATTGTCTCCGCAACTTCCTCACATACCAGTCGAGCCTTGCCACAAAAATGCAACGAACAAATAACGAAAATGTCGCGAACTCAAATTTGACAATTAATAAAAATAAAAATAAAAAACCCTCGTCAATAATATCCAAAATAAATTTCTCAATTTCTTACAAAATAATTAACTCTCGTCCCCAACTTCGTCGTCCTTCCTCCAAAATGTCTTAATCACATCACAGACTCCCCGCTCGTACGAAAGTACCAACGAGTTATCTCTGCGCACCTTTCTTCGTTGCGCAACGGCGAGCGTTGATATGGAAACGGTTTTCAGAACTCTGTGTACCATTGCGTCAGCTCGACCGTCGGCTGGAAGCACTTTGAGAATCGGTCGATCGATAAAAATCAATTCCACGAGAGCCGTCGAAGCTGAGGATAATAACAACAGTAACCGTAATAATTCCATCGGTATTCTATTTAAAATAGTATCGGAAAGATCAATGGCTTCCGGAGAACGGAAGTGTCCTTCTTATTCTCAGCTGGTGCTCAGGGCCCAGTCGAGTAAATCGTCGCGATGACTTTCTCCTGGCCTCGCCTCGGTCGCTCTCGATAAAAGGTCGACAAGCCGGGCCGGGCGTGATGTACATATATACATAAACATATACATGTATATACAATACAGCATCGCCATACACATTTCGATATCCCGTTTTTCGTATTCCAATACGCTTCTCTCCGGCGCTGCCGCGGTGTGTATCGATACACAAGCTTTCTGTAAGTCGTCGGGCAGGTTGCTTCATGGTTCGATTCATCGCTCCGAGTAAAAGGCAGCGGCTCGAATCCCCAGGACGTGGCTCTACTTTCCTCCGCGTCTCGCGGTCAGTGGCGGACCTTGAAGTCCTGGTGCCCTGGGCGCTTGTCCCACGGGGACGTCGCGGTCGTGCTGCTCTCCTTCGAAGCGACGAGACACACGAGTTTCAAGGCTGCGACGGAAAGTTTTTTTTTTTCCTTTTTTTTTGTAACTCGATTACGATCTTGAGGAGGGCACTTTGCCTCGCACGGTCTGGACGTCGCTCGGTGCGACGTTTTTCCTCGGGCTCGGCTGCGGCGTTGCTGGTCCGTCGGCTGGGAATAATGCCGAGGACGAGAAGATGGAGCGTCCTTTGTCGCTGTGAGCGATTTTCAAAATCACTTTCTACGAGCCTTTGTTGAAAGGTGGACACGTTTGGTCGACGAATCTCGCGGCTATAAATAGAGTAGAAAGAGATTCCGACAGAGAGACCGAGCCCCGCCTCTTACTATTGCGTTAGTGCTTCACGACCACTGATCTCCACAAACACCCGATCGCTTCCGCATTCTGAAACACCCGTGCATAAGCGCGAACGTCAAATCTCGCGCGTGGAGCGCGCAGGGCGTTTGAAGTTGAACTGCTTTGTACGGCGTATAGCTTCAAATATGAAGTTCGAAATTTCTGCAAGAGATTCGTTTTCCTCAAGATGTTTTTTGTAATACATAATTATGAAAAATGTAATTATTTACATTTTTGTTTGTTTCTTTCTTAAAAAAAAACGGCGGGTAAAATATCTCGTGCTTTCGATGTAAGTATTGTTGTCGGGCTATTCGTGATTAGCTGTCGGGTTGCTTGAAACTCGTTGCTAACCAACGAGCAGTTTCAGTCGTGTTATTGTATTTTGACAGTTCTCGGGCGTGCGAGGTTTGACAGTTCTCGGGCGTGCGAGGAAATGTTTTATCATATTTACAGAGAAAAAAATCATTTTTCGCGCTTTTCTCGTTGAATTTTCTTTTTTTTTTTAGAAAACAACAATGGAAAAATTTGCGATTTTTTAGGGTTCGGCTTTAAAGTTCTCTGAAAAATTCAGAAATCAAAATATTGCGTTTCGTTTTGCGGCACTCTCTTCGTTATTGAATTATCTCTCGAACGAAGAAGGAAAATCCATAATCGATATATAAAAAATAACCTCGATTTTAATGACGTTACGAAATTTCAAAAAAAGTTAGAAAACTTTTTTAAGACCTCATTTCGATGTATTTTTGCCCGCACACAACGAATTCGCCGTTAGTTTTTTTATAAACGCAATAGTTTTCACGAAACATTTTAAAAACTTGCTTATTTTCGATTCAAATTTTTTTTAAATTTTAACTCAGTAATCGTTAAATATATAATGAAAAAATTGAATCCAGGTGACAACATAAAACCTGCGTTTTTATTTGTAATTGGAGATTTTGACGAGAGAAGCATTTTCAAAAATTGTTTTTATACTGGATTTCTTGATTGCTTATCACGAAAAAAATGAATTACAGTAGTTAGAAAAAACATGATTCTAATCGACGAGAATTAATGCTTGAGAGAAAACACTAAGGCAATGTTAATTACCTCAATGAATACAGTGTAAGCAACTGTGTCTCACAGTTGGAAATAATTGAAGTTTGTTGACTCAGCGGCAGCTAGATTTCTCTGAAGAAGAGAGAAGAGTCCTTTGTCGCTCGAAGCATCCTCGACTCCACTCCTGAAGCGAGAGAGCTTCGAGAATGTCCCAAAGCGAACGGAATGCCCGTGCGTAGAGTACGTACCGTACTTGGAAAGTGCATACTGATCGCCCGCGGTGAATATTCCATCTATCAGTCTAGACGCATAGCATTCGGTACCGCAGATCACGTTACAGCTATAGCGTCACGTGGAAAGCGCGTGCTTCGCTGAGAGACGAGACAAAAGCGAATGATCGAGTAGGCGACGGAGGCCTGGAGGGTACTAGAAATAGCCACAGTAAAAGTACCTATGATGGCATAAATTAAAGAGGAGAACGCGCGAGCGAAGCGAGCTCCTGACTTTTCTAATTACACGCTTTTTAATTAAAAATAATGGAATCGTATTTAGGAGAAAATACAAAACATATCACTTTGTAAATTGAATCGCAACACGAGGCTCCTAAGTCATTTTTCCTAAACTGTAAGTGCAGACTAAAAATGTATGAGATGTATTTTTTGTATTCTCGTGGCGCGTGTATCAATTAAATTTATTTCTATTGCATGATGATTTATCGTGGACTGATAAAAAAATAAAATAGAATAGATCGGTTGTAAATGCTCAGTGGCAAGTCCGAATTCGAAATTCGAAATTAGAAAGTCCGAAGTTTCGTTCTCAATTTGAGCAGATCCGCTTGGAGATTTAGCTTCGCCCTGGACGGCAAAGGTGCGATTCTCGACACGAAATGTTAATACACTTTTGGCAATTCCACCAATGTAAATCCGGAACATGACCAGCATTTCAAAGACAGAAGTTTCGCAGGTTTTTATTCATAAACCGATAAAATAAAAATACACGTGCGATCTAAAATTGAGGTACGACACGCTGTAAAACTTTGAGAACTTTGAAAAATTGAAGAAAAATGCGAATTTGATTTTTAAAAAGTACTGCAACTCTACACGATGTTACGCGCCGATTTTGATGTACCGGTTTATGGCCTAAAGTTTCGAATTTCGTCGCGTCGACTAACAAAATATTTTTAACGGTGGAGTCGGGCATACGGAAGATTCCATACGGCTCGTGCATATGTGGGAGATAGAAAAGCCGTCTCGAATGCACCGGGGAAACGTGCGCCGGTGGTCTCGCTGCACGTGGGGCGACGGGGGGCCACGCAGCCACAGGAAGCGAGCGGGTAATACACACGTAGAGCATGCATGAACGCGAAAGCGTCGGCCGGGGTTCCTTTGAGGGGGGCTCGGGCTATGGTGCGTTGGAGGACCGGAGGGGCCCTCCCGAAGAGCGAGAGGAGTTTCGGTGAAAGGGGTGGGGGTTGTTAAATGCATCGAAGCCGCCTCTAAGGTGCCGATGTGGAGAGCATTCGAGTGAAACGAGACCAGTACACCGAGACTCACAGTCACGTATCGTAGCTCTCCCGCCCGCATCGACGTCAAACGAGACGAGAAAGAAATACTTTTCTCTCCCCTCATTTCGAGCGCGCGTCACACGAGAGACAGTCGAGGTTTTTGACAATGACGAGAGCGCGATCCACGAGAACCGCAACTTCGGCGTCGACGATGACGAGACGCGGTCTTTCGGTGTTTCTTCTCCTCGCGCTGGGCGTGTCCACGTCCAGGGCGCAATTCCGGTGCCCCGAAGATAAAGGCTTCTTCCCCGATCCGGAACAGTGCGATCTCTACTACTCCTGCGTGGACGGACAACCCGAGGAGAAGCTCTGCAAGGACGGACTCGTCTTCCGGGACGACAACCCCAAGAAGGACTTCTGCGACCTTCCGGCCAACGTGCCGTGCGGAGATCGCACGCTGCTTCGTAAGTTCGATTTTTTGTACCTTCGTTGGCTCGTTAGTGATACCTGTGTTAGGTAATATTCGCAGAGTGTTCGAATCGAATTAACAGGCCTTTTTAATGTCAAATTGCGGTGGTTATGGTAATACTGGTTTTGATTGATTTTCACAGAAGTTTTTGGAAAAGAAAATGAGATTATATATTTTCGGTTATTCGAATTATGTTAGTTGAACTGATTTTTTTACTTAATGTCCAACGTTGTTTTATGTCAGTTAATGTGCACCGGTTTGCTTGATTGGCTGGATATTTGGACTTTTGATCGTTCGAATATCCGATGTCGTTTTCGAAAGGCAATAAAATTGGATGATCGTAAGGTCATCTCAGTTTGTCAGCCCCGAGTTAGTTTATTAGATCAGTTTTATTATTAGCCAGTTGTGGGCTTGAGGTTTCAATTGTCGCAAACAGGATTTTCTAATGTTCTGCACGGATGCCGGTATAGTGGTTGGTCAATTGAGTAAATTACGAGGTAAAAATGCTTTAGAATCTGAAATTTCTCGCGTGAAAAATACTCCGGTATTCTCGATGCAGAGTATATATTTATAGAAATTCGTGGAAACAGGTTATAATCAACTGGTTTGGGAGCGGTATTTCTATATATATATATATATAAAAGGATGTAGGTTTCTTAGTTTGGCTTTTGATAATAGAAGAACCGGTTCGCCGAAAGTCACGGTTTTTTTTAGTGCCAGCTTATCACTTTGGTACCTTAAACTTCGAGAACCCGTTCCCTTTGCATCCTTTTATGGTTTCTGGTGAAGCCTCTTCCACAAGCCTACCGAGTCCAGAACATTCTCGACTCGGTAGGCTCCGACCATGTTCACGAGTCCCTGGCCTTCGGTTCTATTAATCTCGACCATTTTTTGTTTTTTAATATTCCTGGCTCTTAATTTTATTATTCATTCGAATAAACATTACGATTAGAATTTGTTGAATTACAAATTCAAACCGAGTTTTTAGAAACTGTGATTGTTTTGACATGATATAAATATCATAAAAATGAACGTTTTCTAAATTACTTATTTTTTAATACCTCGATCCAAAATGTAATTCATCTCTCACAAAATCATAGGCATCATCGAATGAAAAAGCATTTTAAATACTTCTTTTTGACTATATGATTATAAATCAGTGTGCCTGAAATCATACATGCCAAAAGAATTTTAAAAAAATCCAAATTATTCATGTTAATGAAAAAGCGTAGAAATATTAATTTTTGAAATATGTGTGACACGTGCGCGTAGGTGATTCACGACTCGTGTGATTGCCACTCTTCACAGTCTGCCAAACTTCACACTCGTCGTGAATCGCCTACTTCGCGCACTAGTCACACAATGTACTATTCTTCACAACAATCATAGTTGCATTAAACAAATATTAAAAAAATGCTATTTGAATGGACCAAATCTTCTAAAGAAACTAAAAAAAAAACGTCCATATTCTTCTACTTTGAAGGCTCAAGTACTCATACACGTATGTATCTCTTTCATGCAGAGGAGCCTCAGCCAAGCAAAGGCTGTCCCCGTGCGAACGGTTACTTCAAGCATGAGGACCCAACGGCGTGCGACCGTTTCGTAAACTGCATCGACGGAGTCGCCTCGGTGATGCCGTGTCCGCCGGGATTGATCTACGAGGACAAGGTGTCGAGCTGCGTGTGGTCCGTGGACGCTACGACGAATTGCGTCGTACGACGTGACTCTCTTGACGATGGTTTCACCTGTCCGGACGAAAATGTAATGGGACCGGGTGGCAGGCCCCTCCCCCATCCGACCTACCCGCACCCCGAGGATTGCGCCAAATTCTACATCTGCCGAAACGGCGTTCAACCGCAGAAGGGACAATGCGAAGATGGCACTGTGTACAACGAGGAAAGCTTTATGTGCACCGAACCCGAAAGAGTTCAGGGATGGTAAGTCTCACTCTTTTTTTTCTTTAGGTCTTCCAAACATTTTTGCTTTTCACTAAGTCGATTTTTAACACACTGTGTATTTGTTTTTCAGCGAGGATTACTACAAGGGCAGAAACTGATTTTTGCGCCAGGTTTATTATAAATAAATATTGTACTTGTTGAGGATACACCTCGAGCTGAGTATGCAACACGTGACTTCTTACTCGTAAGGAACAATAAACGTATTTTTTATTCTTGTGTAAGAGAAACCGGTTTGTACGCACTTATTGTCCGGGATGGATACGCTGCACCTTTCCCATTATTTAAGATATGCTATGATATTGGCGAACAAAATTGCGCTGACTTAACTTATTATCCTAAAAAATGTGAGAAATGCAACTGTTTTGTATACATGTTTGGTAATGTTGGTAACTATGGTATATTTAGATTAACAGCTCGATATTTTTTTATGAATTCGTAAATCAATTGAACTGATTGGAATCTCAGTTGATATGTCGATGCGCTTTCCGATCCGTAGATAATTTCACCTTTTCTCATTTACCTAATTGCAACCTTTCACTTTATGTAATATATTCAACCGAGTCTCCGTACTATGTTCAGTAATCTTGGCTCTGCAGGGTATAAATGTAGTGTGCAAGCTCCCGAGTCGCCTTGGGAATGTAATTTTGCATCCCAGCGACGTTTCTAACGATTAAAACACTCGAGGAATCGTGCTCGTGAAAATAGTTTATGCGCGAAATGTATCCGTTATGCTTTAATTGTATTTTGTTAATCTAACTACAATTTTGCGAAATGAAGTAAAAATAATTGCCAATCAAATTTATAAAAAATGTGATATTTACTTTTGTACACTGTTTATACGATAACTTTATGAAAGGGTCTTTCGGATTATTATTGTAATATTTTCCTCTATGTTCAAAATCTGTTTCTATAAAAACGACCAAAAATTACACGCGTCAAATAAATTAATATTTTCACCAATTCCCAACATGTAGCAGTCATGTCGATTACGTCTGACACCCACGACAAGTTATTTTTCGATTATTATGTGATGGAGCAGAGCGTGCAGAGTTCGTTGATATTTCGAATACTTTCACTTGACCGCCACGTGTTGAGTTATAGCGACGAACAGAAGGATATTTCTCAATATTGTATTGTAACCCGAGTCTCTGGGTTCATTCTTTTTTATATACTATAGCGTATGTTAGAGGATTTCCAGATTTGTGGCCTCGAGGCATTGCAAATCGATTATTGTTTGTATGCATGGATTATTGTGCAAGAAAACGACGAAACGCCCGGTGCACCATCGGATTGACTGCTTTCACTATCCGTAACTTTCCGAGGATCTGGTTCCCTCCTCGGGGTTCGATCAGACTCTTACGTAACGTCATGCGAAGCCCTCGAGGCTCAGTTCCACACATCCCAACACTATATACAGATATATAGACTCTGCTAAACGATATTATAACATCCATATAGTTAGTTATACAATACTTTTTATTATATGTGATATAATGAACAATTCTGTATACTTTCGAATGCTGATGGATGGGTAAAAAGTGACCATCAACTCACAGTTTATTATTGTCATTCGTGCATAAAGGACAGTGAGATTTCTTATTAATATTAGTACTTTCAAGAGTAGTCTTTCGTTATTACAGAATTAAATTCACGGTTATAAATTTATAGCGGTACTTGTTTTTGTTAGTATTAATTGTTCACAAAACCTTTCGTGAGTTTTTATCTTTTTTTCAATAATCCGATTAAATAAATAAACAGAGGACTATTACTACACCATTACCCCTTCGTGGTCGTACTATCGTAGAATTCCATATTAAATTACTATGGTAAATTTCACCCTGTGTGACCACGAATGATTGAAAATATTTGCTTAACCTTCGATTACCATTAGAGGCGAAAGAAGCTCTTTCACATAAACATTTGAATTTGACTTACCAGTAAGATGTAAAATTACTGTATTTTTGTATAAATCCTATGAGAATTTGGAAATTTAAGATAAAAAAATATGTTATTTTATTACACTCGTGTAGTAAATCTAATAATATTTTACTATAATATAATAATTTCGTAAATTAACATACCTAGGTAGTGCAAAAGTCTTGAATTATGATTTATATTAGGTTATATAGTTACAACGCTTTTATGTGATGTGGAACGGCTAATTTAAAAAGTGTTTTTGAAAATTCCCTTTTCAAATTTTAGGTGACATTCCGAAGTACCTGGGCTTTTAAAATATACGTAAAGTTGAAACGTTTTTTAATCCAAGTGCAATTTTCAATTACGAGCGATTGCGAAGAATAATGTTTCTTGAAGTTTATAGCTTGAAGTAGCTACTGTGTTTGAACATCAACATCTTGAAACAAAACAAAACAAAAAAATTGTAATCCTTGTCATTAGACATTACACTTTTTTAACCCTAGAACTCATGACTGGGGTCAGCACCGGTTCCGCGCGATCTGTAACTTGCATACTGTGTAAAAATAACTAATGATTTCTAGGTTAAATCTTTTTTGTCACAAATCTACGACAATTTTTTAAAAAATTAAAAACTTCTTACATCAAAATTCTTCAACCAAGCCGACGTTATTTCAGAACTTACTAAAGCTAATCAATGTTTCCCAAGCGACATAAAATAGGTTACTATAGATCTGCAAATATTTGCCTCATTCGTCCAAAATAAGTCGGCACCGAGACTCAACGAAAGCTATCTCGTTAATTTTCGAAACTGTCCTCAAATAAGTACATTTTTCCCTCTTCGAATAAATATCTTCAGCGAGAACGTTTCTTCCATTTTCTTCCGGCACGTGCGAACGAACTCTCAAACTATCTGATAAAACACATGTAAGGTATATCATCGCCCACCGTAAATACAGAAACGATCATTTACATCCGTTTCTGCGTGCATATATAACCGGATTCGATATTTTCAAGCGCCACGCCGAGTTTTTCTCCTCAAAAAACGGCCCGAACAATGCAAAAGTGTGTTACGCGTTCTTCTCTCAGGTTTTTCTCGCACCTTCACCAAAGAACCCGGTGTACAGCCGGGACGAATGAAAAAAAGAGGCTGTAACGAAGAAAAGGGTGGGGATTGACGCAGAAAGGCCGGACGGGTGATCGTATACAGTCGTCGGAACTGCGGTGGCCGCTGGTGTTCGAGCTCGGTTTGCGCTGCCGTTGAGTGAAGGGGGCCCCCGAAGTAGTTCTCGAGGCCGAAAGTAACGCGAACGCTCGAATACGTACGACGGTGTTCGTCTAAGTTCAGTAGTCAGAGTCCGTTACCGTGCAGACGAGACGAGACGAGTGAGGACGATGAGGCAGCACGCGAGAACTTACCTGACCCTGGTTGCCCTGGCGGGGATCCTCTCCCCAGGTGAGTCGACATTTAGTCATCAATTTTTATTAGTTATAAATTCACAAAAAATATTTTTTTAAACTTGTCATTTTTTTTAATTCACGTTTTCGCTTTAAATCTTTGACTGTGGAACGCCGACCCCCCTCCCCTCTCGGGTATCCGCGAGCGCATCAATGCGTGTTTATCCCTACCAATGAACGACGATGCGCCAGGCTCATCGGTCATTTTTATCGTCTGCTAGTCGGAGACGTCTTTGAATTACCTTCGTGCAGATAGGAATCGGTGGTGGCCGAGGCTGCTGCGCATGTCCACATTTACCGTGAACCGTTTTGCTGCACACAGACTTACGACACCTTCGAGAATTCTATAAGCCACGGGTGTACGAACCGCTTTCACTGTTTCGATGTGTATAACCGCGGGTCTTGGCACCGAAGCATATGGTAACGTCGATGGGGGCAGGGAGTCTTTGGAGTACCTGTGATATAATGTCGAGCCAATGCGCGTGCACGTCTGCACGCGGAATCCCATTCGATGAGTTTTAGCGACGCTTAGAGCCAGAGGAACGCGCTTCCTTATTTATTATTCAATGATATGCGAAGATTACGTTGCGGCGCACCTCGCTCGCGTGTATATTTCTGCGGTTGGATTAGAATCTCGGGTGCCGCTGTCAGCGAGTACTTGGATACGTTGCCTTCGTTTTTAGTTTTGTTATTCATTGAGGATTTTTTCGCAGAATTTGTATTTTTGTCGCTTAATGGGGTTTTCATGAAAATTATCGGGTTTAGAAAGAAAAACTAACGGTGAATTCATTGTGTACGCGAAAAAATAAATAGAAATAAAGTTTTAAAAAATTACAAAATTGAAAGTGTTCTCGCACTTTTTTCGAAATTTGTCCACTTAAATAAAATCGAGGTTACTTTTTTGGATCCATCGAACCTGGTTTTTCGTCTTTGGTTAGAGAGGAAACTCAATAATGAAGAGAATGCCGCAAGGCGGAACTTCATATTTTGATTTCTGAATTTTGCAGAGAATTTTAAAACCGAACCCTCAAAAACCAGACATTTTTTCGTCTATACCCCTTGCGTTTTTGGGAAATGTAAATGAACAAACCGGCCGACCCGTTACCCGTACAAAACTTCCAACGATTATTTAAGAATTCCAGCAATTATTTTGGAACGCCTGAAGCATGTTAGTTCACTATACATTCGAGGCGGCCGCTTATTACAGTGTATCGAGAAATCCTTCGTAAAAGAAATGTAACGATCGTTAGTCTCGTTGGGCATTGTGGCGCAACACTGCGCACCGAAAGTTCATTGAGGCGGGAACGCGCTGACTTTCGAGACGCGCCTCAGGGCAACCACTAACGTACCACATCGAATTAGCGAGAGTTCGGATAAATTGTCTCGACAGTTCTCGAGACGTGTTCCAGCGAAAGTAGATAGTCGTAGTGAAAAAGAAAAGGAAAATGCGAATCATCAAAGGACGCAGAAATAGTCGCATCGATCTCCAAGACAATTGAGATTGATGTATTTGGTGACTGTTCAATTTTCCATTATATGCCGATTGTTGCTGCATAATAATAATAATCCGAAAATGCGAGTCTCCATACAAATAATTGTGAGTGAAACGAAAGGTGATAAGAAGACGATAAAAAAGCGAAAGACAATTATCAGAAAAACAAACGACGTCCGGATTATTACTATTATTATTATTACTATAATTACATTTTAATTATTTTTTGCAGCCTTGGGAGCTGCTTTTGGGCCACCTGCTTGCCCAGAACCTTGGGGTGTGCATGCTTACGCTCACCCCGAGGATTGTGCCTCGTTCTTCCTGTGTACGAATGGCACCCTGACCCTCGAGCACTGCGAGAATGGCCTCCTCTTTGACGGCCATGGAGCCGTACACAACCACTGCAACTATCACTGGGCCGTACACTGCGGAGAACGCAAGGCTGACCGTAAGTGTCGTACATGTATAAAATATCTATATAAAATACCGCTCTCATATTCTGCCCACACTCCACAAATACTGTATCGTCATACTTTGTCGCATGTACGGTTTAATATGATCCCGAACGAGGAAAATATCATATGGCTGTGATAATACAAATTGGATGAAAATATTTTAACTTCTATATTTTAGACTGAATAAATATTTTTTTTCTGCAATGTTGGTTTCATAAACTTTGACGATTTTTTTTATCTCGCTATAGTTACACCGTACAGCACTCCAGGCTGCGAGTACCAGTTTGGTATTTACCCGGACAGCGATGCCTGCAGCACTTCGTACGTAAAGTGCGTTCACGGACAGCCCCTTCAGGAGCCCTGCACCCCCGGACTCGTATACGACGAGAAAAGTCACACTTGCGTCTGGCCCGATCAGCTCATACCCTACTGCAACCCCGAGAAGGTCGTCGGTTTCAAATGTCCCACGAAAGTTCCTGCTCACACTGCTGCTGCTCGATTCTGGCCTTTCCCGAGGTTTGTGAACTAATTTGCGTAAATCGGCATAATCTCCAGTCAGATTGGATGAATTATCGTAGGTTTTATTGAAAATGATAGTTGTTGACCTTCTTTGTATATATTTTTTTAATCACGTCAGAAAACTAAAATTCTTTGCCTTTCGCGTCATTTCATGGTACACAATATTACATGATAAAGCTGGTTTTAGATTTTTGCAGTTTCTTCTCTGTCCTCAGCTCCAATTGTGGGGATTAAAAAACGTAGAATCCAATCGGGTTTTTTCATAGAGCTATACAATTTTTCATAGAATTCATAAGCGCGGCTTTCTAAGGTTCAGAAAACAATGACGTAACCATTTTTTACCTGGCACGGTTGATCGATTAATTTGGTATTTTTACACTTCACAGATTCCCCGTTCCCGGTGACTGCGGAAGGTTGATCACCTGCGTCGAAGGCCACCCTCGTCTTATCACCTGCGGAGATGGCAAACTTTTCGACTCCCTTAGCCTGAGCTGCGTGGATCCCGACGATGCCCCTCACTGGTTAGTTTTCTTGTTTAAAACGAGAAACCCGTTGTTAATTTACTATTACTTAATTCTATGATTTACTCTAAACTATATTGATTGTTAGTAATGTTACGTTATCGGAGAAAGATTTTAATTGCTTCGTTTTTCCACAATTCCAGTGCCAACCACCTGTAATAAAAATGTCGAAGTTTATGAGGGAAGCTGCTGTCTGTTCATTCTGACGTCCAGATAACTCCCAGGATCCAGCAATTGCGAAATCGTTCAACTATCTGGGAAACAACCACAACCATCCTGTGCCATTGTACGCCTTCAAATTGTTGATGTCAATGGTTACTATAGACGTGATTGATTAGACGCTAGAAGGAAAGAAAATAGATAATTCTGCTTGTTTATGTTAGACTCTCCACGCTGTATCTTCTTTTATTCGAGCTGGTGGTCTAATAAACCTGGCGTGATGAAGAAATGGAATAGCTGGGGTGATTTACGTTAACGTAGAACATTTTTGTTTTTTTTTCTTTGCACCCAGCTTATTTAAGAAGTGTACTGAAGTATACGAATAAAAAATAATTGGAATTATAAAAACTATTGTTTGCGTTATTTTTACATTTTACTTCTATTATACTTTTAAAGCGTTGACCACACGTTTCTCGAAGCTAGTTTTTGTCGGATGTGAACTTATAGAGCTCAGTGCGCGAGTCTGACACGCAGTGAGCACATTTGACATAGTTTCGGATAATATGGTTCCGAGAAAAATGATCAAATAGTACATTGTGCGACTAGTGCGCGAAGTAGGCGATTCACGACGAGTGTGAAGTTTGCCGCCCGAGCGAAGCGAGGGCGGCAATCACACGAGTCGTGAATCGCCTACGCGCACGTGTCACACATACTATTTTTTGAAATACGTGCGTGCGAGTTCGTCTTCGAGTGCCTGCGTAGCAGGCGCGAAATAGTCGATTTTCGCATGTTATTGGAGAATTTATTCGCACACTGCTCGCAGTGCGCGAATAAAATTCGCGCACTGCTCGAATTCTCCAATAACATGCGAAAATCGACTATTTCGCGCCCGCTACGCAGGCACGAGAAGACGAACTTCGCACGCACATATGTTAAAAAGATATTTTGTTGTTGAACTCCGCCTTTTTCCTTCACGAGTTCATTCATTACAGAGGTTGCACGATTTGAGCCTCCCTTTACCAGCTAAGTTAATTTAAGGCTTTGAAGACTTCGAACTTGTGACTATACAATTCGACTGTATATCCTTCACTTATTAGATCTGAACTTGGAGTAGAATAATTTGTGCAACATTAGGACAAAACTGTAAAAGATAGTAATCAAGAATTGGAAGATCCAAAAAAATGCTGCTTACAAATGTTATTCTACTTGACACGTGTGTACCAGTACTTCATTGTCCTCACGGTATTAGACGTCGTAGTCAGAAAACAAATCAAGCGAATGATAAAAAATTAATTAGATGCATCGTCAAATATGTCAGTGCTGTGATTGATTGGTTGTCTTAATCTATTCTCAAGGTTTTTCTAAATCAACGTCTGTAGCACGATATATCTATCATCGGTCAAGGACCGTGACATAAAAGGTTCAGTTGAGAAAAGTTACGTTAAAAATCAACTGAAAAATAATTAAGAATATTACAAAATATTCTTGCGTGTCGAATCATAATTCGATTTCGTCAAACTTATTTACATCGACGCTTTAGTGACGTAACAATAGTACAACGTAATTATCGGGTCAGGTATACAGTAGCTTGGACAATAATTATTGTGCGATCGCTCGTACGTATAAAAAATATACAACGTAGACTTTATTCCACGAAATCTACAATACAAACAATAAGATAAATTCGTATTACGATAAGTCTCACATGTAGTGGGGGGGATTCATAGGGGAATTTTTTGGGGATTATTTACATTTTGACCGATGATGGAAGGGGACTCAAGGGGTGCACGAAAACGCGACTGTGGCGCTCTGGGAGCTACGATATGGTATAAGTGCTCAACGATAATACAACACATTTAACCTTCGAACGAATAAATCAAATAATCTCACATTTTCTCGGATGTGGGAAATCCAAATAGTATATGTAAATTTGCAAACTAAGTTAGCAAGGAAATGTAAAGAAAATACAGGTTACCCTAAAGTAGAAGAATTTCATAATTGAAAACGAAAATATGTCTGGCCTAGTATGTCAGTCTTGCAAAATATGAGTCGATTTTCCTCTAGTCTGAGCATTATAATTCTCTGTCAACGTCCTTAAAAGAATTCTTGTGTCTTGACAACTGTTTATCACTCGTTCTCTTTTGTATTATCGTCTCGCGGTATGAAAATGCAATAAGTCTAGTTCCTGGGTCTTGATCTCAGGGCAATGGGTACAGCGCCTGCTGGTAACGGAGGTACACCGGGAGGAAGATTTTCCTCTTCGGGTTCCTGCTCGTTGCGTCCATCGGGAAGATCACCCTCGAGGGTCGGGGGTGTCGTGGGTACGTCGCATTCCTCCGTCGGTGGGACGACGCATCTCAAGGACCTTCTGTCGAACACGAGCATCGCAGGACACCTCTGGAGACGGGGATAACCACCCTGGCACTGCCAGTAACGGTTGCACGATTTTCCCAAGGGCACATTGCCGTTAGCATCGTCGTTACAGAGAGCTGAAAATAAATGAGAAAAATAATTTAACGATTTAACGGTAACACTTCTTAAGAGAACAATAAATAATAAATAAAACAATAATAAGAATAAAAAAGTATAAATAATAATAAATAAAGAATAGGATAAATAAAAACTTAACTTAAATTAAAAACAATTATACATTATCTACTGCATTTTTATTCTAACAACTAAAAGAAATTAATAAATGAAGGAAAAAATGTTGATAATGAAATATTTCGGTTTCTCTTCCTATTCTGTACGCATAATATTGTCAGAGCTTTTCAAAAGTCCGCATTGAAGCAGAATTAATTAATTAATGAAAAATAATTCACACTTGGAGGTTCCTACGTGATTTTTGTATCGCGATCCTACGTGATCGTACGAGATAGGCAAATGTGCGGTTTGCAGTTACTTCACGCGAACATGTGCGAAAAGAAAAGACGTTTCGCTCAACGCATGTTAAGTCGTGCTGTAGAAACAGCTAGATTCCACGAATGGTCGGAGTGATAGAGGGCGTGTGGAACAATCGGGTGTCTGGGAGGATAAATAATGATAATAAGTACACGTAAGTAAATGAGATAGAGAGGAAGGTGCGACGGGAACGTGTATGAATGTTAATAAGAACGCGTCGGCGGTTCGTCGCTTTGTCGAGAAGGGCAGTGACTCCCGTCCTAGTGTACGTGGCGCGATGGAAGGTGGATAATGGGTGGAGTTGAGAATTGTAATGATCGATCCTTGAAACCCGCCATTTTAGCCACATGAATAATAATTAAATAGTAAATAAATATTTAAATAAAGTAAGAATAACAATTTTTAAAAATGGCATAAATTGTTGAGAGCTGATATTAAAGAGAAAGAAGTTCAAAATAAATTATCGTGTATATCAATTACAACAGCACCATTGAATTGCGTTTTTCGTAGATTAACAAAAAATAGAAATAGCAGATTTAATCTGACATCACAACCGCGATAGTCACGCATTGCGTCTGCACACAGAAAATTTCTTCTATTCCATTCGGAGCCAGTGACTTTTTGAATACGCTATCTTTCGAAAGCGAGACCGTATAATCGGCACCCGAGGTCGTGAGTGTAGCGTGTGCGCGTTAGGAAGAGAAATGGTCGGGGATTCTCGAGAGTCAGAGGTGAGCAAACACGGCGCGTTTAAAAATTCCGATTAGAAAGTGAGAGTGGAATATCTTGAGGAATTTGGGGAAGGACTTCCTCGTAAAGCCTGAGAAACTCGTTCTATTGAGTAATTTGCATACCAAGATGCTGCGTTACTAAATCGCGAATGTGAAAAAAATGGCAATCATATTGACGTAATCTTCAAATAGAAAATAATTTCATTTAATTGAACCTGAAATCATTCGATAACAATATTTAGGAACAAGATCGAAAACCATTTTTTTTATCATTTAGAAAATCTTTTTTCTTTCTTTTTATTATATGAAGCCGAAGAGTAAAAATAAAATGAAAAATTTGAATCGATATAATCAAATGTAAAGAACGATTCAAGATTTGAGACTTACGATGCTTCTGGCAACCTTCGACATTCTCAGGCCAGTCGCACGATCGCGCCTTCTCGTTGTAGAGAAGTCCACCAATGCAGAGCTGTTCGGTGGCTGTGCCGTTCCAGCAGGTCCAGTATCTGGTGCACGAAGTCTCGTGGCCGAAAATTCCGTAGAGCCAGTCGCAGTGTTCAGCACCGATGGGAGGATTGGCCTGACGTTTGCCGTCGCAGTAATTCGCCCGCCAGGGATAGTCGCATCCCTCGGTGACGCCGCGATGTTTGCCCGCGAAAACGAGACCGTTCGGACAGTCGAAGAGCTCGGGGCGTCCGTTCACGCATTCCCAATAACGGTCGCAGTAGTCTATGTCACCGACTACTCGCACTTTCGTTTGGCAGGGGTCTTCCTGCTGTTGCTTCTGGGCATAGAGACCTGAAAGTGAATGAAATGTTATTAGCATTTTTAATATAATATCGTGTGTTGCTTTTGTGTTCGAGAACAATAATAATGAATCGGTTTCTAATGAGGGTATAATTAATTTATACTATTTTTAAATACATAGCTTGGATTAACATGGATTTAAATCTCTGTTCAAATAAGAGACTTTTATTTGTTTGGGAAACCCTTGAACGGCTTTAAGGTAAAATCAAAATTTCCTCTTCTATTTGAGTAATTAAAAAATTATCGAAATTTTTGGAATTCAAATTTTTCTGATGTGACTAAATATCATTTTATTTCGAAACTATAGTTATCGTTATTAGGAATTATCTTAAGGGGCTCGTGTTACAAGGGAGTTAAATCTTTCACTCAGCACACAGGAAAGAGACAGGTGAAATCACTGCTATATTCTTGCGTCTTGTTAATTCTAGAAGGACGACCGCATTCGAGATTCGCAATGTAATACTATCGCTCGTCGACAGTTACGCCGACGACAAGGAATACATCGACCTCCTTCCCCCGGCGCCCACAATACTTAGCTCCTAACTGTCGGCATAGTAATTCGATTTCACATCGATGGGTTACGTACGAGCAAAATATTACGATCGTAGTCACCATTAGCCGAGAATGTTTTCGTGTTGTTCGCTTCAAATTGCATGGATATTTCCGGACATAGATTACAGCGCGAATTACGGCACTAAAATGGCACTACCCGCGAGATCGGAGAGACCAATATTTACGAGAAATATCGTTACATCAACATACGACGAAACATTTGTTATTGGTAATTACAATATGAAAACTTTCGAGACTTAGTCCATGTGCCTACTTTTTATAGTTACAGTAACTACACAACCACACCACAATTATTATATAGCTATGGCAATCGTAAAGCAGTAACCATAACTGTAAAATTAATTCTCGTCACTTAATAGTTGCCAGCGCGATTTCTCCGAGTGAACTTTTAAGCAGTCCGAGAGCCGGAGACGAGTCGACGAAACGTGACTAACGGTCGGTTATGAATTATGGTACGGAGAAATTTCGGGAGGCGAGTGACCACCAAAAAGAACACAGGGGCCATCGACTGCACAGAGAGAAAGTCAAAGTTCGGCTTGGCCTTGACCTGTGACCCATGGGTCTACAGGCCCTACAGGGTCTACAGGGTCCGCGTCCGCCACCCCGAATTAATCACGCGATATATCGACAATAATTTTATATATGTTTTGGAAAGTTGCTTGTCTGTTTGTCTGTTTGCCTATTTGTCTGTTTGTCTGTTTGTCTGTCCCAGCCCCCTTAATTAAAGTCTGTCCTAAATAATAAAGTCTTGCCTCCCCTTAATTCAAGTCTGTCCCAAAATTAGAAATTTGTATTTATGTTAACCTGCCCATACGCGCGCTTCGCACGCTTACCCAGTTGTCACATCATTAAAATCGAGATTACTTTTTTTTGCTCGATCGAACTTGGATTTTCTTCCTTCATCGAAAAAAGGGGTATCCCCTCTAAAAATTTGCGATTTTTGAGGGTCTGACTTTAACATTCTGTAAAAAATTCAGAAATCAAGATATCGCGTTCCGCTTTGCGGCATTCTCTTCATTATACAGTTTTCTCTCGAACGCAAAACGAAAACCACGGTTTGGTCGATCGAAAAAAAGTAATCTCGATTTTATCGAAGTGACGAAATTTCGAAAAAGGTAAAAAATCATTTTTTTTTGCATTTTTCTCATCGAATTTGATGTTTTTCGGCCAAACAACGTTGCTTTTCGGAATCAGTGGGAAATTTCCCATCGGATAGGGTCACTACAACCTGCTAGTAATTCATACACGTGTATATAATTTTATTGAGCGAGGCCGATCCCATCTCGTCTCTCCACGAAGAGATTCGTGAGAGTTTAGTGAGAGTCGATAAGGAAAAGCGAATCGCATGCGAGGCTCCTGTGGAATTTCTTCAGGAGATCTCGACCCGCGTGTCTGACCACGCACGATCCGTTACTACGGACCGAGCGAGACAACGCTGGGAGCGCGAGTCTCCGGACGAGATACAAAAAAACAATGAAAGCTCGAAGCATTTTAATTCTTTGAGAAATGGCCATATAAATTCTCGGCCAGCGCGTCCGGCCGGGCGCACTTCTTGACTACTAAGGAAGTTTGATGAGGAAAGAAGACAAAATATGTGCAGCTTATGCACCGCCTCAAGGTGCTGATGAGGAAGGTATTTAGCCTTGTATTTAGCATTCGTTTTTTTTAGAGAGGGTGAAAAAAAATCTCGTGGTTGGCGAGTCTGACCGCGCACCGGCAGCCACTACTAGATTTAAACATCTGTTCAGACAGTCAAATTAACACGTAATATCTTCCGAGTGCTCCCGGACACGGGCCTGATTGAGGAAACCGTTTCTCAAAATAGAGTCTTGAAGCATCGAGAAAAACCAGTTCGGCTATACTTAAAGGTTAACTACCATTCGGATGTTAACAATTAAATCGGCTAGCGTTTGAATTCCGTGAGAAATAATTGTTGAGTTCCTGCAGAATGCGTTCGGTCACGTGCACCTCTTTACCGCTGGGAAATAAAATAACGAGGGGACTTTTAAGGCGTCTTAAGTTTTGAAAGTAATGCGATAGTCCGACGAGAATATATTGCACATGTTGTTGCTGTGAACAGCAGCCAAACACAGAAGCAAAGTAACAGTCTGAGCTCAGAGTCTCGATCCCAGATGCACTAACTTGTCGATTGTTCGTCCTTTCGACTATTTGTATGATTACGTTAAGTTAGGTAACTTGGGAAATACATATTTGGTACACAGGTTTTTTTTATCTACAATTAAAAACTATCAACAAAAAATTTTTCTCAGACGCACAAAATACCTATTTTGGTTGGAGCTATATTTAAATCTCTTCAGTAGTCGCAAGACTCACGAACACATATTTGAGATAAACCAAAAATTTGTTGGTTCTAACATTTTAGGGACGAACGATATTCAATTAAAGTTATAAGCAAAGTTTTTGATTCTAACACCAGTGAATAATACGAGACCACCTAAATTATTGATCTTTTTTTTAACAAAGAAAATTAATTTATCATGATCCATTTTTAGATCTTGCTGTTAACTCCATATCAACAATTGTTAATTCCGTGTTAACAATTATTTACAATCGCCATTTTTAATTCCACTACTGATCAACCCTCTTGCCGTATTTAGTTGTACCAACCGATCCCTTTTCCCTGCGAATGAGGCCAATGGTGATCGAGTAACGCTGCAACAGTCTCGCTCTGCGAGCCTCCGGTGGAGTTGAAGAATTTCTCGCTTGTAGTTTCACTACATCTCCGATATAACGTCCCATATATCGTACACCCGAGCACTCGCTGGATTCCACTCACAGACTATCGAGTCGTGCAGAACCACAATGCACGATGCACTATCATATTTAGCCTGAGAAATATTCATTGTTCTGCTGTATTCCCAAGTGTGTTAATGTACAGTCGTAATCAAGAGAAATCGTTGAGTCTAGTGTCAGATAAATAATATATTTCAAAGCCACAGTTCACGAATGAAAGTGCCTAGTGAACTCGCTACCAACTTTGGAGTACGACTGTACCGAGGGAGGGACGGAATTAACGGGTTAGGCTTGGAGAACGTGACTTGTTTTAATGTTTACTTCCATGCACGATTTTGTGCGGTTATTCGAGATCATTATGAAATGAACCGGTAGATTTTAATGTCGTGAGGAAGTAATGACACTTTGCCCAAAGTAATTGTGACCTTTCTGCCATTTAACATAATAGAATGGCCGGAATGTAACCGTCATCGATCAGATTTTAACCGCATTCCAAAGTACGTTCATGTATAAAAACATTACATGATCACATTTGAAATATAGGAATAATAGCATATAGATTGTAAACACAATTACGAGCCACGTCATTACGATAGCAATAACAGAAGCCACGTGTCTCGAAGTACCAATAGGAAATGAAGTATTAAAAATAGTTGGGCATGAACAGTGAGGTAACGAAAATTGTATTTAGAAATTTGCAATAATAGTCTGATTGTTCCAATGAAATTAACACAAGACATACTGTCCAAAATAAATAAAGAGAAGGAATAAAATCGTGTAGAGGCTGGTAAATTGGACTGTGCCAACTATAGTAAAAGTTTCTGAGTTTTTCGTTTGAAATTGAATCGCACTTCAAAGACGTCGTCAATGATCCCAGTCGATGAGTGAAACGCAGCCAGTGCATTTTTTTTGTCCAAGTCGCGAAGAGAAAAAGTCGCGAACAGCCGCGATCAATTTCGTTTTCATCGTTGGATGAGTCTGGAGACCCTGAAACTTCCTCGCGGGGTCTCTCGACCTAAGCCGATTACGCTCCGATGCACCGTTAATCGATTAAGCACGACTGCGCGTGGCAACTCGTGCGCGACAATAAGATCGCCGGGACGCAGCCTCGGGCGGTCGAAGACATTGATACCAGAAGAAGAAGAAAAAAATAGTATCTCAGAGCGCACCTCGCTTGTGGGAATGTTACCTAACAATAATAATGATAACCGTTCAGGACTTGGAATTCTCAGATGTTACAAATCAATCGACGCGTTGCACGTTCATTAACGAGCGTAAGAGATAAAAATGTGTGCCCGATGAAAGTAAAAGTTCAGATGCTAAGCAGATGAATAATAAAATTTTATCACTGTAATTAACGTCTCATAATAGTTTTTCCTACAAACTATGCGACAGTAACAAAATGATTAATAACCGCGTGGTCGAACCAAACTAATTATTCTTTAAAGATTTTATTATCCATGAACATTTTTTTCTCTTCTTTTACTATTATTCGCATTCATTCGAAGTCACTCAAATATTCCTCATCTTCGGTTATAATTTAAGAACGCACTAAATTATAGTTTTTGGGCTTTCAGATGAAGCAACAAATAATCGGCTTTCAGATTTCAACAAACTTGAAATCACAAAAAAAAAGTAGAACGAAACGTAAGAATGAAGCTAACGTAAAATGCGATGAAAACGCGATTGTTTGTGAAAATTGATCTGACGATTTCCCGAAGTAAACGATACTGCCTGAAAGCACAATTAATTTGAAGCCTCCTGCTGCCGACGCTGCGGTATCTTTCCACTGGATTTTCACCGGCGAATGTAAACACGCGAAGACGGCGCCAAATGGGATTATATAGCGGGATACCGGCGAGGGACTTGCATGAACGCATACGCGATTCTCATGCCGGTCTATGACGTCGGTGCAGCGGGGTTCGGTACGGTGGGAGGCCGATACCCGTTACTACGTACGTGTGGAGCTCGTTTGCGGAGTCGTAAAGGAAGGGAAAGTAAGCCACTGCGAAGCGCTGTCTAACTAAACGCTCGGCTAGGCGTTACGTAACGTCTAGGGGACCTCACCCTGCTTGTCGTGAAGGTACCCTCGGGTATCCGCACCGCACCGGCATCTACCGCGCGACGAGCCGGTGTGCACCGCAGGCCTCGATGTCTTCTCTGTACGCAACGCGACCGCTTTTGCTTATGCGCTGACTGACTTCGCTACCGCCTTCGGGTTCATGAACGGCCTGGCCAAGCAGTTACGGCTTTTTCCCACTCGAAGGACGCGTCCGCGACTCTGGTTCTGACTCTTCTTGCGAGAACCTGGTTTCTCGGGGCGGTTTTTTTTCTTCCCCCCTCGTTTTTTCCCGAAACGCCACCTTCCTGCCTGGATCGTTAATTAAATTGTTCAGCGAACCGAAGAACCCAATTGACCGTAGTCCACCGGACAAAATTTCAGCAGCATCGAGTGTAACACTGGAGGAAGTGTTATGCGAATTTCGATGTTTTTTTTCGCGGACTTAACGTCCATCGATTGATCGATTCGGACGGTTGGTCGTATTTGTTGCAATTTCGTCGGTAAATTCTGAACAACTTTTGTTTTTATATTTCTTAAATGTGAAGCATTTTTTTCGATTCTTACGCGAAACAGATGAAGAGGAAAAAATGTAGAATAAATTCAATAACTTAAAACAAAATTGAATAAATTAAAGAAAAAAAACACCTCAAAAATGATTCTGATGGTTTTGGGGCACCGATTAAAATAAAACAGACTTTGGATCGATGTTAACGGAGGGAATAAAAGAAAGAAAGGACGAGATGGAAATGTCGTGTTCCTGATCGTGCGGGCCCCACCTTCGATTCCTTCCGTGATAAAGTGCAATGCTCCCGCGTCTCCTGGACGATAAAATCGTGGCAGCGACCGTCGGGGCAGCCACCGCCTCGGGGAATTTTACGGGGCCGCAATCTCGCGGATACGGCCGCACCAGCAGTTTCGACTTTCTTACGTTTCGGTTTTTATTATGTGTCTTTTACAAGCTATCACCTATTTCCGGTATATAGCGCGGCGCAACCGTATATACGGCAAACGCACGCTGCAGAATCCAAGGTAAAAGTTTTCGAGTGAGAGTACCACCTGGCTCACACAACAATCTCAGTCAACTCCCAATCCACGGATGATTAGATCTGCGCACCGATGCAGGCTTTTTTTTTTCAGTTCGAATCTCGTCGACTTCATATATATTGTTATGGGTGGCTAAAAACTCGTACAAAGCAGCGTTTACAGCGAAAACACAAATGCATTTCCTGAAAGTCTTTAATTCCACTGAAGTTGATGTTAAAAAATAACTAAAGACGTTTCTTAGAATGTAATTGAATTCCTATAAAACAAACGTTGCATAAACGCAAACAACAAAAATGATATTGGCACGAAAAAGACTCATTTTTTATCACATCTTACGACTTCGAAAATATCGAGAGGCCGAAGGAAAAATTGAGAAAGCGAAATGAAAAAAATTCATCAATATGATTATTGAAGTTAAGATAAAAAGGTTCGGATAATTTAGGAGGAAGCTGGCAGGAAATTGTTTCTGCGTCATACGTAGATAGCCGCATTCGCGTAATGATGTAACTTAATGTTTACCCAGACTTGATGGTCACGTTCTGTGGTTATCATAAATGAAAACGATAATTTAAGTAACGAAGGATTATAATCGAGGAAATCCAGTGATTGCCCCGTAGCTTTGCAAGGGGAAAATTACTAATCGTCCTATTATCGAACGGACTGGAAATACCACCCTGGTTACGCACGCACGGAATCAGAATGAAGGTAGTCGGCGAGTGCGATCGTGCGGGTGCGCGGGCACACCGATCTCCTCGAAGGTGAGAACGAGAAAGATAAGAGATGAGAGAGAGTGAGTGAATGAGCGAACCGGCAGTTGAGCTACTTTCATATTTTCACTCGTGCTAAGACACGGGAGAAAGTGCGCTCGCAAGATGTGTGAAACTCGTCGTCGGCGTCGTGGCCACGTCTGCCGTTGTTTGTTTTTTTTTTTTTCTTTCTTTCTTTCTTTTTTGAAGATGCGCTCGATTGAGAGCAAAAACCGAGGGACAGGTGTCTCACGCAACCAGGAAAAAAACAATCTTTTGATTCAAAGAACTGAGTTGTTTAGTGCTAATTGTGGGAGCTTCATTATACTTAATAACGTGTTATTAAATGCAAACTGAAATTACCGTCTATAACATTATACCAATTATCAATTGTAATGCTTCTTTTAATTACTAGTTCATCAAAGTAACAGTGATAATTAAATGTATACACTGGTGAATAAAAGAAAAAAAAAGGTTAAAAGATGTTGTAGCGAATTAATTATAATGTATTTCGCCGTAATTTAGCAAGTAACCGTTGTAATTAAAAAGTTTGCCAATCCTTAGAAAATATCGCGAAAATTGAAGAGACGACAAGTAGTGAAATAATAAACCATAGCAGCTTGAATTTTTGTATGGAGTCTAGTAAACGTAAAAGTTCATTATACATCGTTGTTTTTCATTCATGATTCCTTGACTACTGAATTTTATTGTGTAAAATAAACTGTATTTTACAGTGTTTTATTGTGTATTTAGCACCTACTCTACTAAATTCTGATTAAGAATAAATGGCTTAAACACCAGTTTTGATGAGAAATTATTGTTATTTTATTTTTTGTTATAGCCGTTAAAAATCCTGACGCTTCGAAGCATTCAGGCAATTAGTACCCACTACTAAACAATAACAGACACGACAGGTGTAGTATCGTCGAATTGTAAAAGGAACTCATTGTAAATAAAAAAGAAGAATTCGATGTTGCGAACCGAATGACACAATTGCCGAGTCAACATTTATTCCACGTTCGCAGAATGTTACAGGACACTGAATTTCATGAATACAAATGAATGTCATTACTTTTGCAAAACACGATCGCCGTATCCATTCGTACATATCGACGAAATTAAATTAAAAAATAAAGCACGTGTATTTGTCCAACATGACCTTAGTTCGAAAAAAAAACGCGTAGCACAATTCGATAAACTGCTTAAACAATGCCCCATTGAAATCACCGAATAGTTAGAATCACCTTTTGACAACACATAAGTAGAACTACAGTTGATAGTTTACGAATAAAAAAATATAACAACGCACTGAATTTAATCTTTCGAATGACGCAAATTGATATTAAAAAAGACTTACCATGAGCAGCGATAAGGACCAGGAAGAACGAGATTGCTTGAGACGATCCCATTCTGCAGGTCGTTGATGTCCTTGACGAACGGTTCTGCTTAGCGAATTTATTAAAAAAACGCCTTCACCATCAAAGTATTGGCCGCGACGGGGCAAAAAGTATTATTGTTGTGCAGTTGTAGCGTGAGAGGAGACCGAAGAAGCTTTGCTGATGGGTTTTCGTGTCGGGACTGGTCACTGGGAGAGGCCTTTGGCTACGGGTCTTATATGAGCTCCCCACTCTTCCGGCCCAGTCTCTGCTCTGCTGCTGCGGCTGCTGCTGTTGCTGCTGCTGCCGCTGTGCCACTAGGAAGGCCCCCATGGCTTGTTCCAGCGTACGTAGCTACGCGACTTCTTCTATTCTGGGCTTACTACTGTACTGCTGAGCCCGTTAGCGGGGCCCGAACAGACCTCCAGATCTTTCTCATCGATAATTCTCATTTGTATAATATTTGCATGATCCCAGTGAAATCCGAAGCCAGACAAAATTAATTGTTCTTTTATTACGAAAAAAAAAAATTGTAATCTTGCTCCATTTACAGACTATTCGCTTGTGGGAGGAATTGAAGTTCTAAATTAAAACGTAAAAATTATATCATCATGATATTTTCAAAATCATGTCAGAATATACCGGTAGAGTTTTTTTTATTACGAAGAGCGAAGAACTATTATGGATCATAGACATGACTGAAATTCTGTCGGGTCTGATAGATCGAAGGTGAAGAAGAAGAAGAAGAAGAAGAAGAAGAAGAAGAAGAAAATGGAGAAGAAATGGGAACGGAAGTGCTACGGAATAAAAAGCTGGCTGAAACCGGCAACGTAGCAATCTATTATTTTTTATATCTCGAGTTTCTTCCGTACTCTTCCTAATTATTTTCTCACTTAGCTTCCACGAAACCTGCGTTCGCTTTTTAAAAAAGTTTCTCGCCCCACTACGCATCACTGTTATGAAGAAACAGCTGGCTTCACGTATTTCATGTATACTAGGCCGGCTGGTGCCGCAGTATTCGCGTGAATGGGACTCAACGAGGCCTCGAGATTTCTCTCATTGATAACAATTACTTTGTGTCGGTATAATATTCATGATATACTGCACGGAAATAAGAATTTTGAAAACAATCAGCTATGAATCAGGCTCGAAGTTTCGTATGCAAATATTCTGGTCGAAATTCTGGCCGCATTCGGCACCTGTGATTTAAAGGATGCAGAGAAATGGAGAAAAAGGAATGAAGAAAAAAAAAACGAAAACGCTCGAAGAAGAAGAAGAGGAGATCCCGATGCGATAATCATCGACAGTGCAGACCAGTTTTTTCTTTTTACTCTCTTGTTTTCTTCCATGAAACCTCTGGGCGATTTTTCTTTATTTCTCGCCCTAACTTTTTACGCCGGGTATCTTGACACATTGATCGGGCCCAGCTTCGGCATTCCCACTACATACAAAGGTCCAGCAGCGCCGCGAGATATATTGACCAGTGAAAAAAGTCAATCTGCGTCAGACACGCACGTCTCAATACTACGAAGTATTCGGGCGTGAAAACGACCATTCAGGCAAATCAGCGATACTTTTTCGTCCATTTCGGACCAACCACTTCGATCTTCTCTTACTTTTTTCGGCTTCGGTCCTTTGCCCTTTATTACCATAACTAATTCAACGGTTAGCAGGTTTGTTTTGCTTTTTTCTATCACAAGCTTGTTAGGATACCAATCCGGACGGCGGATAAAAAAAAGAATCACATTTGACAAAAATTGCATGACAATTTTGTATTAATTGTTACACATGGCAGCAAATATAATATTCACATTTTTGTCGACATTAAAAAATGTCAGATATCTGCAGATTTTATTTGAAGTATTCTCTCAATTGTGTATGTTTTGCATTTGGCTTAAGTCCGAAGTGTCAATGAGGAAGCAGAGTGCGGAATAACTGAGCGTAATAGAGGCGGAACAAGAGTAAATTGCTGACCATTGGTACGTGTAGATAATAATAATAATGAAAGAAAGAAGCTAAATAAGTGGGCGCGATAAAATCGGTCGAATGCCGAACTCCACGTCCCTCATTCCTTCGTCAAGGAACTTGGCAGCAATTCACGAGGGACGCGCCCGTAAGAATAAACAACAAAAATAAAAAATAAAACAGAAATAAAAACGGAGAGGCGCAGTTTAGGCTTTTGAACCGCGCCGTCACTGAATCCTCGAGCGCCACGTTGATTATCGTCGACCGCGGTCGCCCGGCCAGAATGGAAGTGCAATTAATTTTTGTTGCGGACAAAGTACGCTACCGCTAACCAACGACCAAGCAGCGCTTCCCTGACCGTTACTTTTTGTTATCGTCATTTCGCGACGGCGAGGAATTACACCGCCGATGCTCTGGGAGAAGCGCGTTCGATTGGCGACTGCTGGAGATGCTGGAACGATGCAAAAGTGGCCTTCACGGTTTCTTGATTTTCAAGAAGCAACTAAAGACTGCATCTTCACACGATGAGTCGGTGAAAATAAAGGTGAAATGCGGTCCAGCGCGAGATACCAGGATAATAGCGCATTGGACCAGTCATTGACCGGCTGATATTTTATTGCATTCGATTCTCAGAATCGTCATATTTTTATTATTTAGATTGATAATACAATTTCCGTCCCTACACTTTTCTATTTCTGTATTTTAAATTGTTAGATACAAAACCAGAATAAAATTATTCACAGGTCGGAAACAAAATTCTTTTGCTATGGGAGGCTTTATTCTTCAGTCTATAGTTCCATGATTGTCAACCATATAATTCCGCTTGCGCTTATCTGATTGGGCGGCGAAATAGAAAGAGTTGGTTTGTTGTTTTGGAGGATCAACTGTCTTCATTTGGCTCACCTTTATTTTTCACTGACTCACGAGGTTGGTCAATAAGAAATCAAAGCAACAGCTGTGGTCACGAAATAGTCGGATGATAGAACATTAGGTGGTAAGTGTCATGCACAATACAATGATAAACCTTGACAAGCCTAACCTATTGTCGTTGTCGTAAATCAGGGTGTAGTGTCCTTCACTTCGTTTATACGTTATTATTTTGAAGGTCACAATTAAACAGGAATATGTTTGACCAATGTATAAGATATGTAAAATTAGAATCACCGTTGTGATAATTGCTTAAGCTGCTGCTAGGGGCGAACTATTACAATTCTTTGCTTCAAATAATATTTTATTCTATTCAAATATCACATTTTATTTTATTCAAATATCACGTTTTATTCTATTAAAATATCACGTTTTATTCTATTAAAATATCACATTTTATTCTATTAAAATATCATATTTCATTCTATACAAATATCTCATTTTATTCTATTTTTAAGTACACAGTTCGATGAAAGAATCCGAAAATTGAGCGCTTACGCCCGCCATTATGATAGTTATTAAAATCGCCACCAGAAGTCGCATCGCAAAATTCCAACGATTCCGATTCGATGGCCAACGATCTCATTGCTGATCCTGTGGTGCAACAAGAGTCAAAAGAAGGGATTTGAGGCCTCGAATCCCCTAGTTGCCATGCTGTCATATCACAAGCCGAGTGATGCTGACTGGCGTGGCTCTTATTGCGACAGCAGTGCTGAATTACTACGCAGCGGAGACTGTAGCAAATCGGTCAGCTTCTTCGAGGGGGCCTAACGTATATTCTCCTGACAATCAACACGCTTACAATCAACTCCTTGCTCGAACAAACCGCGTAATTGGAGCGACGAGAAACCACGCAGCTGCCCGCAACGCTACACTGACCAACGCAACTCGCGATAGACAGTCGAAAATAAACTACAGTGTGGTCTGCAGCGAGGCCTCTCGCGTCTCGATGATGCTACCGGTGTTCACGTACAAATTGTACAATCATCTAATCGCGCTGGCGTAGAAATCTCGGATTTTCTCTTCTTTCGGACGACTAAACCAAGCTGAAATCGATTTCTTCTTACTCTCTGTTTTTTTGTTGTTGTTTTGCTTTTCCTCGTAACATGCTTGCATATCTCGTAATGAGATATTCGTGGCCAAACGAAGTTTGGTGCACATAGGCGTATTATTTTGGAGCACCATAAAGTCATTCACTTTTTAACAATATTTTAACGCGAACGCTTCTTTCGTGTGCAATCTTCAAATTAGATATTTCGAAATGACAGCTCGCCCGGAAATCTCTCGTTGCTCGTGGTAACAGGGAATTCTCGAGAATTATCGAGTTTCACAATTTTTTAGCACTGACCGGACGTTGCCGAGGCAGAGATACATGCAGTAATCTTGCGTGATATACGTGTGCGCAGAGTTACCAAATTGTTGACTGTTCTCGCTCGAGCAGCACTTTGATTTGCTAGTCAGAATTGGGTAGAGCCCCGAGGCTGAAAACAGCTCACGCAGCTCCAGCGTGTAACGACACTTGACACTGGAAATTTTACGACTTTAATTTCAATTTCTCTTAAAATTTTAGCTGTATATTACATTCTGTTTAAAACTATAGTATTATGCTGCAGTGAATTCGTGACAAACAACGTCGCAGTAATGTCACGAGTTCCAAAAAATGTTTCACTTTCGGACTTGAACAGTACGGACGTTTGTTCATGCAAACAAGTTTTCAGTTGCTTAAAGTCGTCTGTAATGTGTCATAAGTTTTAAAAATATTTGTATACAGGCCTGATAAATCATTTTTTGAATGTTGTAAAATGACGAGAAATCGGTTGAGTCTAAATCATTAGATGCAGAGAATTGTCAACTAAAAAATGAACTCGGTGCTTTTTTAGTGCATGTCTTGAGGGTATCACTCGAGACCGTCTCCGTTTTTACCTCACAAAATCTTCAATACGATCCACAATGTTCTGTACTTTCATCTTAATTACAGTTTCACATTTTTTTAACATAAAAAAGGAACGATGAAAACACAACGACGATGCTATGTAACCCGGTCTCGCTCGTTACTCGACTTGATAATCTTTCCTCCGTCGTCGTCGTCGTCTCTCTCTCTCACTCTATCTGAAACTGTGAGAATGGTCACAAGAGGAAATAGGATTCACGAACGAAACAATGCCACTCGCGGTTTCGAAATCCTCGAAGCGCGGAGCACAACTACATCTGCAACACGGACTGAAGCTAATACACAGTCAGCTCGCCTATATCCATTCTTGCAAGTCACAGTTTCTTTTTCAAGAGAGCTAAGTAAATTTTAAAAATTAATTATTCGTACAATCAATATAATAGGCAGTGAAAGCAAAGACCTTGCAAAATTATATGAGATTCTACGTGTCCGGGTAACGAATCGAAATATTTTTCTCTTCATCACTGCTCGTAGAGTTTACCAGCAATTTTTTTTCACTCGTAGAAACTCGTGATTTGCAAATTAACTGGATAACGACCGAGTGGGAAAATCTATGAAAGTGCATTTTCTATAAAAGCTCATGGTACATAGCGTGCGTTACGACCCTATTTCACTGACGACGTTCTCCACGGCGGTGCAATGCATTCGAAAATCCACTCTACATCATCTGATATTAATCATCGCTCAGGGGCTCTCGAATGCTCTCGCCCTGCGATCTAATTCTCACTCGCGCACGTTCTAATAACGCGTGTGCGCTGCACAGCAGTGCTCGTTGCGCGAAAGTACAAGCAAAATGTAACGAAGGGCAAAAATGCCCCGTGAAAAGTGAAATTTTCTTTAATCCGGTCGATGATGTCGTGACCATTTACACCTGCATTATCAGCGTGGTCGATCGCTTCGTCAACGATTATCGACATAAATATGCATTGTTTTATTAATTGCGCCCACTTAATTGCCTTTTTGGAGAGAGAAAAATTCGCCAAATTATAGATTCCGATATTATCGGCAATTTGTAAATATCACTTTTCTGTATTTCTTCTCTCCAACATGAAATTGGTACTATGGTCATAAATTTAAAAAATGTTTAACCATACAGACTGTTCTTTAAAAAAATATTTTCCTGCTTGTTGCAGGAAAGTACAGAACTTGTAATGAAGGGCAAAAATACTTGGTAAAAAGTGAAATTCACTTTAATCCGGTCGATGATGCCGATGTCATTTACACCTTTAATATCGGTGTGATAGATCGTATCGCCGTCGATTATCTATATAAATATGCATCGGTTTATTAATTGCATCGCTTCTGTGATACTTGCACGACGATTCTTATCATTAAGTATTTAATCGCGGCATTTGCCGTCGGTCACACACCACGCCAGGCATAATAATTACAGCCTCGTTATTTATTACGGTTATCAAACAAATAATCATAAGCATCGCTGACACTACAAGCTCAACTTCGCAGGTGAAACTCCAATTTCCGGAAGTGAATATCACTGTCATTTTTATGTCGTTCGAGTGCTTCCACCCGATGTTATTATCTCGTAGGTATTTGCAACAATGTTTACCGCTTCAGCGACAGTTCGTAACTTCCACGCAATAATTACTGAGAAATATCGAAAGGTAAATTAGTCTGTCAACGCACTTTCTGGATTTACGTATCACCGTAATTAGCGATGCACCCAGCGGACCAATAATAATCTTGTACATTGAGAACGAAGCCAAAGCTCGAAGTTGCGAAACTGAAAAACACAAATAAATAAAACCCAGCGCACGGCATCTGTGTTAAAAAATAAAGAACTGAAAAAAAATCCTGCACGATATATTTTCCAGGGGAAATGTTTACACTTCACAGACCCGACAGAGAGTTACAATAATTGAACACTTTATAATACTGTATCTGCCATCATGTTTTTCGTTGGACGAAGTCCACAAAATGTACACGTAATGCCAGGAAAATGTTTTACATATCTTTTTATACAGAACTTACCACTTAATCACGTACCCGAGTCTTGTTTTGCTCGGATAACATAAGCGTCCGATTATCCGATTATTACGACAATAACATCTCGAAAAAAACATCGGTGCGTACAAGATACTTTGTCGCGTGCGTTACACGCGGGCGTACACGAACGAAGGTACGTGGGTCGTTGGTACACGAGGCTGACTCTCGGTGCGAAAGGTAATACGTGAAGGTATCATCAAAAGTGAGAGCGCACGAAGCGAACGAGCCCGCAGGGGGCCGAGAGCGCGAGGAGATAGCGACCGGAGGCCCAGTGCTCACCGTGGTTTGCTGGTCGCTTTACCGACCATTAAATGTGGAGTCGTAAAGAATTTTCGAATGGCTGACCATGAATCGTCGAGATGACCGAGTGGCCACGACTAACGTTGAAGAATACGTCAGACATGCGAGGTGCACTCGGTTCAACACGTGTGCGTGGACACGAACGCGTATCTCGAGACCCACGTTATCGTCTTGTTAAATGTTACAATGAAAGTAAGAGTGGACGAGAACACAGCAATGAGACGTCTGTGCCCCGGGCCGCGCGACGACGGGCAGCGATGGTACCGATGTAGATAAGGCCAGTCTCCCACTTACCCGGTCTCGACGCCGCCGCGAATTGTTACGTACAAATAATCCACTCGAACGGGAAACCGGACGGCCCCGTGCGCGCTGCAAGCCGCTCGACATTGGTGTATCACTGGTTGCAGGACTTCAGGCGTTAGAGGCATCTTTTTCGTATTTTATTATTTTTGTTTTTTTAATTATTTTAGTATTGTAGATTTTTTTTAGTATTTTAGAACGCACGTATGTCCTTATTATTTTAGGTTTTGAACTTAAAATTAGTGATTATTTTCCTAGCTCCTTTATAAATATTAATAGCTAGTGTACTGTCAAAATAGTGTGAGGCTTAAAAAAAACGTGTGGTGTATTGGTTGGTGGTGAAAAGGGAAAAGTCTTTGCAACTTCAGTCGTGCCAAGAAGTAAAAATAATTTTATTTTTTGCGATGATTACGATATGTATAATTAATTCGCAAACGGAAAGGCATTTCCTGTGGGACCGAATATTACTCGCAGGAAAGGCATTTCCTGTGGGACCGAATATTGGGATACAGGACAACAAAGAAAAATCCTAAAGAATTGCCTGTTTCTGCGGAAAAACAAATTTGCCAAATGGTAGATTCCGACAGTATCGACAACTTGTAAATATTATTCATCCGCCGTTCTTCCCGACGCAAAATTGATATCTTTTTCGCAAACTTAAAAATGGTCAATGGCATTGAATGTTCTAAAAGAAAAAGTCTGATCGACGTCGGGGCCAAAAAGTTCGTTAAATTCCAGCAGTTTATTATTTGTCGCGACGAATCGCGATGCGCACAACCCGCGACGGTGCGCAATGCACCGCCCGTCGGATACACTTCCTAGCCGCAGAGATTCTGAAACGCGATCCGCCGGTGTCACGCTACATTTCACAGGAGGAAAGGTCGACAGCCCCGGTGAAGATACTCGCCGATGCTGAAATTGCCACAGGAATTTCGAGCTCGTTGGAATGGAATCGCAACGCCGAGGGGGGCTGATGCTGCTGCTGCGTTCATCTCGTTTCTGCGCCTCGCCTCCTTTTTGCGTCGTCCTGCCCGGTCGTCGGGCTATCACGACATCCCTAACGCGTCGAGGCTTAACGATGATAAATAAAATCGCGATAAGTTATTTATCGCGACAGGTCGTTGGGTATTCGCGAAAATGCGAAATACATTCAAGTGGCGGATTATATCAGAGCTCTGGAGAAGAATTGAGGAAAAATGATGAAACCCGTCGGCGCTGGCGGAGGCCGATTAGCATTACTAGTTTTCGTAGGAAACTCCGGCTCGACTCGACGTTGTATGGAAGTGAATGTATTACATCTCGAGCGTGTGTACGTTCGACTTGAGAAGCCAGCGGCTCCGCCACCGCGGGGCGGTCTTAGCTTTCTAATAGGAATATAATTGAGTGAGAGGTGCCTGAAGTCTATCACGAAAATAGCCCCAATTAATATCCTGCTTGCATAGATTATCTGATTATTCGAAGTTCCTGCTAAATTCCTGTCTCGTGTTCGAGCATACGGCAGCTTGAATCGTTCGAATCCGTTGTAAGGTGTTTGGAAACATGATGAAAAAATCAAACACTATGATACCGGTAAACGTTTCATTGATACGACGTAAACACGTTATTCAATTTATTACGCAAATGAATTTAGAAATCAAACAGTCGTTCTTACTGTTTTATATAAATCGAAAATTCACGGATTTGTTCCAATCTTATATATATTTTGGAAAGTTGTTTGTCCGTCCCAGCTCCCTCAATTAAAGTTTTCCCTAAATAATTTGCGATTTTTGAAGGTCTGACTTTAACATCCTGTAAAAAAATCAGAAATCAATATATCGCGTTCCGCTTTACGGCATTCTCTTCGTTATAGAGTATTCTCTCGAACACAGAAAAGCGAGGTTTGTTCGACCGAAGAAAAGTAACCTCGATTTTAGCGAAATGACGAAATTTCGAAAAAAGTGAAAAATCATTTTTTGCATTTTTCTCATTGAATTTTATATTTTTCGGGCAAACAACGGTGCTTTTCGGAATCACTGGGAAATTTCCCATCGAATAAGTTCTTCAAACTTTACGAAATCGAAAACGTCTTTTTCTCGATTTCGTAAAGTTTGCACGTTCATTTCACATTAATCGCGAGCGCGCGAAGCGCGCAAGTCACTACAAGCTGCTAGTAGTTTATAAACTACCGTGTGTAATTAGAATTTCCTATTACTGCAAACGCATATTAGTTGACGTCCAAATCCTGTTCGCAGTAAAAACCAGTCCTTTCGGTGTGGAATTAAATTGAAAATCGAATGACAAAAACGTCCGATGCCAAAAAGGAGAACACACACTCGAATTTGAGCGATATCGTTGGTCCCAATCGCGACGAGCGCGATTTACAAACGCGAAACTTGACCGCGCGAGATCGGAAATCAGCGAATTTGTTCGCCAGGCTGTTTTGGGTCCTAAGCCTTGTCGCAAAAAGGTAGAAAACGTTTATCCCCGTGTGGGAGCCTCCGCGCACGAGTTTGGGGTGCGTCGGAACGTCGGTAGCCGGTGTGTTATGAGTCTGCGATGGGCAGATCCGCGTTTGACCCACGAGAGCAAAGACCCCTGGGCCTTGACGCACGAGGCTCGTACCACTCCCCACGGCACCGCGACGACGCCGCTTCTTTCTTTCGTCTTTCCCTTTCTTCCCACCTTCATCTCCCTTTCTCTGGTCATCGTCGTGCCGGACTCTTCCACACTGTACGATATATCTTTTGCGTTCCCTTTCACCTTCCCTTCCATTTCTTCTTTTGCCCTTTCTTTCCCCTTCTCACTTGTTGGCCCTTTTCGCCCCCCCCTACCCCCTTCTCCCTGTCCCTACACATCATCCATAATCCTCCCGCGTCGATACGGAATGTAGCGTGCACCAAAGCTGCTGGTGGTGCTTCAACCGCAAGGTGTATTTCTTCCTTCTTGGCTCAAAAGTGTACAAACACTTCAGCTGCGAAAAAAACATGGTGTAAAGGTCAACATTGTTATTTCCGTGTGACTCTCTCCAACATAAACTCGCCTTTTCTACACTGAATTGGCAACTGCGTGTGGTGAACACGATATTTTTTTATGATCGAGCGATGTCAACGAAATTTCGTTAGGTTAACAAAATCATGTTTAGTTGTCTTTTGCTCGTGAGATAAAAAAAAATCGAGAATTCATATTAAAATCCGAAGCACACATTGTCCGAAGTCTCGAAGCAAAATGTATATGAAACACGTCCGCATTACAGTTGCAAACTTCCAAAGAAAAATCGTGCACCGTCACAGGCTATTATATAGCTCATTCTCCCGCGATAATTAAATCAACGGATAGTATCGACATCGTAAAAAAAAAAAATCTCTGACTTAGTGCTAACCTTGCGTTGATGGTTTCGCTCACGTCGGCATCCCTCGTTGTTCACCAAACATATTTGCTTCATTAGGCCGTTTGGCCTGTGCGGTATACCTCGAGCTACCGCCGTACGCGAGAGGAACGCGAATTATCTTCACGAGTATCGAGAGTTACGCGCTCCCCGAGTCACTCGGTATTTAAAGTTGGTACACGTAAGTGGACTTGTATCCGTGGGCACCTCGCGGCGCCCAACACGTAGGCAAATGTTTTTTTTTTTCACTCCATCCACCTCCTCCTTCTCATTAGTCTTGCTCCTCGTCGCTCTTCCCTCTGTTAATTTTCCTCTCTTTTTATTGGCCAGTCGATGCCGTAAGATTGGACTAAGTGAACTTCCTCGACGGGTGCGAGCGAGCGCGCGAGCCCTCGGCATTCCCTTCGGTGGCCTCTTACGTTTTGCAAATTTATTCAACAACCCTGCAATTGCCAGAGCGCCGAACAACCGTTTCAGTGACGTCGGGCTTCTTCCTTGAACGGCGAGCGTTGTTAATGATTTCGGTTAATCATAATCCGGGCCAAGCAAAAAGCTGTTGTGAATCGCGCGGTACTATAATTTCAGCCTATACAGTGTAGGGTATTAACGTTCTTACTGCCCTGCAGAATTTTTGGTCTGCTGTAAAATACAATCTGCTGCATTTGGTCTGCTGTATACAATGTCTAATTCATACTTGCAACCCTCTTATTATTTTAAAGGTACCGCGTTTGCTCGTTCTATAAATAATTTTGGATGGCGTCTTATTTGCTGCTTCACTATTTGCGGCCAAATATCTAGGCGTGTTATAGCAAACGAAAAAAAAAAAAAAATGTTTTCAAACAATTATTTAAAAAGATGCAAAAACTTGGCAAATAACTTCCACCATAATTTTCATTTTTTGCAAAGCCACCTCTACGAGGCAGCTTATTTATCAGTAAATAAAAGGACTGATTACAATAATGATTGGGTACCAGTAACGTTAGATTAATTAAAGAAAATAACATAACGCAATCGGCATTGCTACTCACGCATAATTATTTTCACATTTTTGTATGCGTCGAATCCGTTGTACGAAAATCGAGGACTAAACGAGGAACAAGGTGAATTAACGTGGGACGACTCGCAAGCGGAAAAAAACGACCGAAGCGACTGAGCAAACTGTGTACCCGAGTGCTGGGGGTTTCGATTTTCGCCTGCTCTCCATTTCTTCGATTTATTTTCCCTTCCGTGTACATATCGGGTTTATTCGATCGTCACGTGAGGCTCTCAGAACCCGGGTTCACCTCTTATCCGAACGATGCCCTGCGAACGAACGGGTCGAACACTGTTTAAGGGTCCCCGGGCCTCCTTTGGGGCCTCCCAAACAGTGTGAGCGATGCACTTCTGCGCTGTGTAATCGTACGTGTTACGGTACGTGAGTATCCACACACGCGTGGAACGACGCACTGCATCTGAATAGAGTTTACGGTACTCGCGGGAACCCCCCAACTTAACGTCGACGACAACGCCGGGTCCGTCCTTACGCCTTGAATGCATTTCCTGGCCGAAGCCCCGTTGCTCTCGAGCACCCACGATGCGCTATATTGAATTCCGATTGGAAATAACCGAAAATAAAAACGGTTCTCTAGTCCACTTAAAGAAATAATTTATTATTCTTTCCACGGTTCCACCAAAATGGCATTCCACCCACGATAAATTGACGGTTCGGAGGTTTCGATCGAAGGTAGAGACTTTTCGGAAATGGTTTGCACCAACTACTCACAGCTTGTGGCACAATTTTTGTAAAAACAATGAAAATATAATATTTTTATTATTTTATACTAGGCTAAGCACGCGCTAGCGCGCGTGTCTGAAAAACTTGCCAAAATCGACCTCAGAAATTTGTACTTTTCAAAATATCGACTTTTAACTAATACCATCATTCTCAAGTCGTATATTCTACCCCCGAAAACACTGGTTATTAACCTTTTTTAATCGATTTTGAAAAACATATTTTTTTGGCGACGAAAAAAATATTTTTTCTGTCAGAAATCGTAGATCCGGCTCCGAACCGAAAATCTCCAAAATCGACCCCAATTTCTTTACTTTTCAAAATATCGACTTTTAACCTATACCATCATTCTCAAGTCGCATATTCTACCCCCGAAAACACTGGTTATTAACCTTTTTTAATCGATTTTGAAAAAAATATTTTTTTGGCGACGAAAAAAATATTTTTTCTGTCAGAAATCGTAGATCCGGCTCCAGACCGAAAATCTCCAAAATCGACCCCAATTTCTTTACTTTTCAAAATATCGACTTTTAACCTATACCATCATTCTCAAGTCGCATATTCTACCCCCGAAAACACTGGTTATTAACCTTTTTTAATCGATTTTGAAAAAAATATTTTTTTGGCGACGAAAAAAATATTTTTTCTGTCAGAAATTGTAGAACCGGGTCCGTACCGAAAATGTCCAAAATCGACCCCAATTTCTTTACTTTTCAAAATATCGACTTTTAACCTATACCATCATTCTCAAGTCGCATATTCTACCCCCGAAAACACTGGTTATTAACCTTTTTTAATCGATTTTGAAAAAAATATTTTTTTGGCGACGAAAAAAATATGTTTTCTGTCAGAAATCGTAGATCCGGCTCCAGACCGAAAATCTCCAAAATCGACCCCAATTTCTTTACTTTTCAAAATATCGACTTTTAACCGATACCATCATTCTCAAGTCGCATATTCTACCCCCGAAAACACTGGTTATTAACCTTTTTTAATCGATTTTGAAAAACATATTTTTTTGGCGACGAAAAAAATATGTTTTCTGTCAGAAATCGTAGATCCGGCTCCGGACCGAAAATCTCCAAAATCGACCCCAATTTCTTTACTTTTCAAAATATCGACTTTTAACCTATACCATCATTCTCAAGTCGCATATTCTACCCCCGAAAACTCTGGTTATTAACCTTTTTTAATCGATTTTGAAAAAAATATTTTTTTGGCGACGAAAAAAATATTTTTTCTGTCAGAAATCGTAGATCCGGCTCCAGACCGAAAATCTCCAAAATCGACCCCAATTTCTTTACTTTTCAAAATATCGACTTTTAACCTATACCATCATTCTCAAGTAGTAGTAGTAGTAGTATTTATTAAGTCCTGGGACAAAGTCCCCTAAGGACTAAAGTAACATAGAAATACAAAGCAACGAATACATAGCAAGCGTGAAAAGAGTACAGAGCCAAACTTATGACTAGATGAGGCGAAAACTGGCGAGAAACAAAAGCAATACAAATAAGGAAAGGAAAAAAAAAACGGAACAGACGCTGAAAACTGGAAAAACGCAGAAATTCTGCGTTTTTCGACCCCAATTCGACCCCAATTTCTTTACTTTTCAAAATATCGTCTTTTAACCTATACCATCATTCTCAAGTCGCATATTCTACCCCCGAAAACACTGGTTATTAACTTCCTTTAATCGATTTTGAAAATACGCGACGCGCGCGTATGGGCTAGTATTGAAAAAAAAGTATTGCGTCGTGCTGAAAAAATACATTTAAAAGTATCCAACTCGTACGAGACCCATTTTCTGCCGGTCGCATCAGCAGCAATCGCGCCGAGCGATCACCCATCCGAGCAATGGCAGCGCGAATACAGCTATGAAACTCGGGACACCAATCGAGGTTGCAAAAAAATACTATCATTGAATCTAATCGAAAAGTAAAATAATTGTTACACTAAAACGTCAGCTGGGGTATTTATATCCACTTGAAACGAAGAGCCAGGAAAAATATGTGAGTCCAACGATTCGCTATTCTTAGCTGCCACACCGGGTTGTGATAGCGAATAATTAAATCAATATAAAAAGCCAGAGCTAAGGCTGCGGGTATAAGAGAATCCTCGCGTGCAGCGGACACGGGACGCGAGATAAGGGATTATAGATTATAGGCGTGCGCCTCGCACGTCTCTGCCCTATCGTCCAATAAATTCGATGCGTTTACACGGCGCGGCACTTAACGTCCTTCGATACCCAGCCCGGCGATATGTGCGTAATACCTACACGGTCGGCGGTTCGCCGCTCGGAGAACCTGGCAAGAGTCTCTTCTCGGCTTCCTACGGTCGGTCTTCGCATCACGTTCGCGTATATAGTTATTGCAACGCGCTCAGAGTACACGAGTCGCGGCCCTCCTGGCGTCGTATAATAACGAGGCTTAACGTTTCAATCCGTGAGCTTCCACGAGAGTGACAGAGCTCATTATCATAAAGATATTAATATATCGCCGCTCCAATTAATTACGTTAGAAACACACTCGCGCATATATCGAGGAAAATACTTATATATTCATGGCTGATAAACAGCACTTTCGGCTCCCGCGAAAAGCTATTCAAAGCCATGGGATTCCCTCGCTTGCTGAAATAATTTTGTAAGAGTGAAAAACTGCTTTGCTAATTTGCCGCCTAGGGTTAACCGACGGTGCAAAGTTGTTTGAGGCTCGTGAATATTTTTTACTATTTTTTTGTAACCAAATAACGTTTATTCGTTTTCAGGATTGTAAAACTGTTATAATTTCTGCCAGTGTTTCTTTTTTCATTGCGCCAAGCACAATTTTATTTAAATTCAGTATCACGATCGTCGATTTTGTAGATACTCGTTTTAATTGTCCAAGTGCAAAATTTTTATTTCATAGCAACGAAAATGTACGGTCGGTTTTTAACTCATAAATAATGGGATATATATTTTTTATTTGAGATATTAAAAATCCTTATATTTAAAAAAGACATAAAAAGGCTGGAATAATTTTTATAATCGAATGTTCGAATTTTTCGCGATATCAGAACAGCGTTTCGAACAATCTACCGCGTCGCGATTGCATATTCACTGGGTTATTCTTAGCATCTCGTATTATTAGTACTTATTCTCCCCCTCGAATGTTCCTCTTCCTGAAGATTAACTTCGCCCGTGGCTCCCGCGTCGAAATCTCTTTCCTGCCTTTTTGCGCCTCGTTTTCTTCGTCCCTTTCGCGTCCGGCGATACGAGCGAGCGCGGCGGAACGCGGAGAACGTAGCATTCCTGCCATGGTCGTCCGCGCCTGGCCTTCCTAGACCCGTCCGACAGTTGGGGCCCGTTGTAAACAGAGCCGGACGAAGGGGGGCGGAAGGGAACGCGATGCGAAGCGGTTAAAAAGAAAACATTAACAAAATACGAAGAAGAAGAATAAAGAAAAGAGGGAGAGAGAGAGAGAGAGAGTGGGAGAGGGAAGAAATTCGGCGCGATCGTTTCGCGGAATTGCAAAGAGATAAATATGCGGATCCCCTGGCGATCGGACACGGCAGATTCTTATGAGATTCTCGCTATCTTTTACTCCGCCGTGCGAGGAACTTTCTGAACCGCGAGTGGCCCGAACGTCAATCTTTATATTCATGACAATGAACGCCCTTATCCCTCCCCCCCCCGTCCCACCGTCTTTTATTCTTCGTCACTGAATATTTTCACACTGACGAATAAACCGTATTGTGGAAGGACGTTGGTCACGATCCTATTCGATTTGATAAAGATCGTTTGGAATGCTAAAAAAGATAATGAAAGCAACGAAGCATCACGGCGAACGTGTCATTTTTTTTAAGTTGCCAATTATAAAAATGTGACGTCCTACGGGTCTATATCATCATCATCAGAGCACCCTGACAGGTTTCAATTTTGGTTAGCGCCCTTCTTCTTCTTCTTCGTCTCTTCATGTTTTTATTTTTTTTATTTTTTTATTCCACGTCCTCGTATTTCATCTTCTTGTGAAAAATTAAATTAACAAGACCCTCGTGGTGTGGACTTTCAAACGAGGGGGATTGTATGTATGCTAATTGCTCGGACATGAACACGTTTATCCTCGGCTCATGCGCTCTTGGAATACATTTACAGCAGCGAAGTGCATACAGCATCCTCAGGCTCGAGCAGAACCCTCTCTCCTTTCGCGTGACTAATTGAAATACAATTTTCTTGCGATTCGTTACGTGGACGGGGTGACCGGTTAGCATGACGGGAGTATCTCTGAATTCAACGTGCTACAAGTTCAAAGTCAGCGACTTAGTAACGCACGGAAGTCGCTGGAAACGGCGTTCGAATGAGACGAATTGAAAAAAAAAAGTTGCCAATAATTGCGAAGAACATCGGAAAGAATAGAAAAACCGGAGCTGTCTGTTTTCAACAATTTCTATATCGTAACCACAGACCAATGAATTATTAATAGATAAAACTGTGTTTCGTCGGAATAAATAAATATTTATCAGAATAAATTATGAAAAAAATGTTCATTCGATACATTACACAGATACTTTTGCAATAAATAATATTCAGCATTTAATTTCCGATTCGATAGACTGACAATGACATTCTTTTTTTTTCTCCAAATTTCGAAGAGCTGTGAGTTTGCTGCGATTCCGTCTTGACGTTTTTGATATTCAGCGTTACGAGAGCGTCTCGAAGAAAATGATGAAATTATATCCAAAGCGTAAAAATTAGCCACATCGTCGATCGGAAATTCATGCCGATGACAAAACGTCTGAAAATCTCGGAAATTTAATCCTGATGTAATTCACATTTCCGGCCACCGCAGACATTGCGTCCGTTGCACGTTCGGTACGAGTCAGTAACCAACCCCTCCGGCTTGGTGGCTTTATGTTTTGAGCTTGTTCAATACGACTGCAAATTGCCATGTCCGAAGTGGCCGACGCAACATGTATTTTTTTTCTTCTTCACTGAGTAAGGAAAGTTCACGTCGAGGGGTCGGCGTGTGCTGACAGCAAGAGCGACGCGCGGTGGCTCCGCGGGGCAACGTACGGAGACGACGACGGGCGATGAGAACCGCGAGGAGAAGGAGCAAAATACGAGGGAAGTGAAGAGTCTATCTCGAGATACCGCGGAGGAATTCAAGTCACGAACGTTACCTAGAGCGTGCTCCACGCTCCTTCTAACTGTTCCATTACAAGGTACCGCGGCGTCTGTCCTTCGGCCCAAGAAGTGCGCGCGTCGTTATATACGTTCCTTATTCTCAATGTGCGCCCCGGTCGGCCGGGAGCAGTTGGCCCGCGTTCGTTTTTGCGAGACTTGCCGAAACTCGTCATATCGCGACACTGTTTTTTCTACCACTACGCGAAGCTTCCGCCGGGGTCAAAGAGCTTTGGCCACGTGCGTCAAATCGGTGGCGGTGGCCGGCCCTCGGGAATTTTGTTCATATATCATATATCACCCAAATGAATCGGCACTGAATAATCAAATACAAAAAGCTCTGATAATTATAGCAGCCCTGATTACCAAATAATGACAAATTTTAATGGTTAGTCAATCCGAACATTTTTTAATTCTGCTAACTGTTCAATTATTGCGGTTGCCCTCTTAAAAAAACCAGTGGATAAAATATATCGCATTTTCGATATAAGTAATGTTATCGGGCATTTCGTTCTCTGATTGGCTGTCGGGTTGCCTGCAACTCGTTGCTAACCAACGAGTAGCCTCAGTCGTTATTGTATTTTGACAGTTCTCGGGTTTGAAGGCTTGTTAAGGTTATTTCGGGAATGGTGCGTTTCGCCTATTGCGTCGATCTCTTCGTTATTGATATTTCTCTCGAATGAAGGAAGAAAGTCCAGGTTCGATGGATAAAAAAAACTCTATTTTAGTGAAGTCACGAAATGTCAAAAAAGTGCGAAAACACTTTTTTAAACACTTGATCTCAATGTATTTTTGCCCGTACACAACGAATTCGCCATAACTTTTTTTTTCTGAACGTAACAGTTTTCACGAAAAATTCAAAAAACTCGATTATTTACGTTATCTTAATTTTTTCATAAACTGTGTAAGCGCACGGAGCGCTCGTATGTGCCGTTTTTTAAATTAACTGTGAACATTAATTTTTTAATTAATTGCTAAGACGTCATTTAATGGATGTCGTCTATTTCTACAGCAACGAAGGTCGTGACAAGTTCGTCGAGACATCGGATTAACTTTGACCTTCGGTCGTCGTCAAATAGATGTACAAAACTAACGGTGGGTCCGAAAATAAAATCCGTTAAAAACGCTGACGCTGCTCGAGCCGCAGTCGGTTTATTGGAAGCATTAGCATCGTCTTCGATACAGGGCGACGAACAAGAAACCGTTGTCCCCCGGAGGTCGGGTCAAGGTGACGGTCGCCATGTGACTCACTGACTGCTCGCATCGTCTCCCGCAGCACAGAAAAGTCAGAATCGTGCGGAACACCAGCAAGGGACTCGACTGGGATTCACGTTCGCAGCATTTCCTTTCCGCTCGAACCGGAGCTGCCGAGCTGTGTGCCTGTCTGTGTGTGTTACATGCGCGGCAAACGTTGAAATTCGCCGGTTGCAGGGTGGGATGCAGATGCAGTTTGGAGGCCATTCCCATCGTCGCGGGATTTCAAGATTACGTGTTTTCGAGTGGAACGTGCGGTGGTTGACCAGGCGGCTGTACCCAAAAACCGGGGACCGGTCGCGTCTCTTCCTCATTGCCACCTCCGAGAACCCCGCAGAATCGTCCTCGCGCTTCTCTCTGCCCGTCCTCATCGTTGTCTCATCGGACTGAAACGAATCTGGATAATAAAAAAAAATCCGGCTGTGTTGCCGAACTTAGTCCCGTTGGAACTGTTCTTACTGAAAATAACTGCCTCCCCCCTCGTCTTCAGTCGTCCCCTTTCCATCGTCTTCCTTTGGCCTTCTCTCCTCCCGCATTGACCGAGCTGTGCCGGTCAACATGGAAGACCACTTCGATAAGTCGAGAAGACACTGGATGCAAATTTTATTCACACACCTGCGCGTCTCCTGGCTCACTGAACTTGAGAAACGAGTCGTGGGGCGTCGGTGTGTGTCGCGGAGGAATTTTGAGATGGTTCTTCGAGAAACAATTCGGAATGTCGGTCACATGCATCTTTGATGCATTTTTTTTTGTCTACCGGAAAAAGCAGTGTGACATGATATAATAACAAAATAAAAAATAGCAGAGTGGCACAGAAACGGCTTTTTACAATCATAGAAAATGATCTGTCTTATGCAAATAAGAATTCTTTCATTTTGTCTCGTTAACAAGGAAACTTGAAAATAAATGAATGGGGTAATCCAGTCGCTAAGTGTATTGAAGCTGGAGAATCATGGTAATCAAATGTTAATGGCAGCAACTCGCTGATTGCCGGTGGACATGAACCTTCCGACCGCTCAAGTAATGCTAATAAGTTAGAAGTGCGAACCTGTTTTGACATTTTTTTGTCATCTATTTATAGGATCAAGAAGTGCATTCATAACGATATAATATTGACAAATAAACTCGCAAAGTTTTAGAATTTTTCAGATGACTAATTATATCATTAATCTCTATAAAAGCGTGGACCAGTTTTTCACTGCTGATTCGTAGAATCCTGTGGATAATTTGTAGCTACTCAGCTACTGTAAGATCCCCTGAAATGATTACAAATTATATTTTTGCCTTCCTACGAACTCTGGAATGCGGGCAGTACATTATTTTGTGTCTGCATACATAAAAATATATTTTCAGTCTTGCACATCCACTTCGAATTTACTCGCTTCGAAGCGATCTCGCCTTCCCCCTCGGCTGGCCAGAAACCTCATCCTCAAGATTCGGCTGCTTCGGAGAGATTCCCCGACTTAACCCTCCTCGACGCTTCCGCGTTTGAGAATTCCAGTCGAATAAAAATCAAGAGAAAAAAGCGTCGTTACGTTATTTCAGGGATTTCGTTGCGCAGGTGTCAGGGACGCATTATGTTTATCCCTCCGCGCGGATACTATATTACACCAAATTTTTGGTTACCACCCTGTGAAAAAGTATCCACAATGTATTACAATTTTTATTGCCCACGTTTGCGGATTTTGTTCGGGATTTATCGTAGATTTTTGGTCCTCCCCGATGGCTCCGATGTCGCGGACCAGGATTACGTTTATTCTTCTAATATATTAAACAAGCATTTGCTGCGAAAATTCCACAGTCATGTACATTCCAAGGATTTGTCATTATTTTTTTTACTGTCAACCACTGCTGCCAGTGTCAATGATAGCCGTTTATTTTGTCACGATTATTTGAGAACCGTCGTTATTTACTTTATTTGTAAATTTTTTTTCGTCAATTAAGGGCTTTGTACTCTTCCTTTGGTGCGCAGATTGGGAGACGTGGGTACCGCGTGCGACCGCGAGGGAAGGGTCGAGAAAGGGCCAACACAGATTTACCGCACGATCATGAGGCCCTCGGAAAAAAAGAACCCCGTGCAAATTCCACACGCGCTGGCGAACAAACGAAGGCATTTGCCTCCTCCCACTTCATTCTCCGTCTCCGCTCGTGTTCGTTTCTTCGCGCTCGTTCATGTAACAAGCTGCGGCGCATAGGCTTTTTTCGTGTTCACGCCTACCGAACCACTTTACGGAGATGTAGGCAACTTTTTGATTTCTTCGCGATTCACCCCACGGAGTCGTACGTCAGCGCTAAAAAGAAGTTTAAAAAAGCGCAGAAGGAAGATTTTCGAAGCAAAAAGGAAGGCAGCTACTAATTTCTACGTAACGATCGTCGTCGAATCCTCGAGCTTTTCTAGCAACTCAAAAATGGCAGAAATTTATTGTGTAAAAATGAAGCCTCGAAACGAACCCAAAATTCATGGTTTGGTCTATCTTTTTAGCTCCCTAATAAATATTATTCCTAACTTAACTGTTAAACATAAATCTTTGCGTTCCCGTAGTGTATTAATCCCGAAGTATGAGACCCAGGAAAAAAAATATTTCAGTGAAACTTGCTGACGTTAAAGTCAATTAATCAGGTCTTGCAAAAGAAAACAGATCTTGGCGAAACCCCGCAAATAAACCCCGACAATTAACGAGCGGTGAATCCGCTAATGAGACGCTAATTAAATCCAAACTTTTCGCCCTTTTATGGTCCATGATTCAATCACTTCGAAGGCCACAGCAATTCCACAAACCCACCAACATTTACTACCAACATTTCCCACTACAACAATAGGACCAAGAAACCCCATAAACTGTTCCCCACAGTCGTCGTTAAAATCCCCAGGACGAGTAAATTATGAAATGTCTTCCTTTTTATTTTAACGAATTTCCTGTGTTTTTAATCGCATTCGTTGCGGTTCTCGGTAAAACATGACTCCTCTCGTGCTTCGTCTCCTTTCGTCTGAGTCGTCCGCGCGCACGAATTTGGGGCCCCGCGATGTGTGCGCGGATGAGGTGGGTCGTGGGGGCCTCGGCGGGGTGAAACGGGCCATAGAGGAGCCCCCCGTGCCCCGTGTCCGCCCGGGAGTCGGGAGGGGCACCGGGGGGATTACCCGGGAGTCGGCGGTGTGCACTTCCTGCGTGCAAGAGGGGCAAGAGGGGCCCGCGAGGTCCTGGGGGCCCCGCGCGCGTAATTGGGATCCTGCGGTTCCCTGTATGTCTCCTCTTCGTCTCGGCTCCTTGTCCGGTGGTTGCTCGTGTTGCGATGAGCCGGCTCGTTGTCCACTTGGTGGGGGTTGCCCTATGTAAGCCCTCGGACGGCCGTGGTCCAGCCCATCCAGCATCAGGAGACGAGCCAAGGACGCGCCAACGTCTCCCTCGCGGTTGCGATTTAGATCGAGACGGACGTTACGCCCGAGAGGATTACGCGGTGTTTCGATACAGCCGACCTGTGCTACGATTGTCCGGTCACAAGACACACGAGGATTCGTGCTTCACAAGAGTCTAAAGTTTGCGCATCGTCGACGATAATTTTACAACGAGAATGAAGTTAATTTTCGTGATTCTCGTTGTCGCGTTATTGGCCGGGATCGACGCGGCTGACAGAGGACGAGCCCGGTATCGAGGAAGACAATTGCCTTTCGCTGGACAACCCGATGGTGAGATATAGACCTCTCGATTCTATTAATTGTAATGCATTTAGTCGCATGTTTTGTTCGATAACTAGACGTTTTTCGCTGAGACTTTCCATTTGCGATTTGACAGTTGTGTTGATAAAAAATAGTAGATTATGCTACAAGAGCATAAAATACGATTTTACGCACACGCAGCGATCGAGTGCACGAGTGGCAGGCGAAGCCGGCAATGAGAATTATTCGATTGCTTAATGCGCAAAATGTTACGCATGTGTGGCATACCGTATTTTTTTACGTAGTAAGCAAAAAATTAAATTTTACGCACTGTGCATAAAAATTTATTTTACGCTTACTACGTCAAAAAAATCTTTTTGGCGCACAGTGAAGAATATTTTAGTCGAAGTAGAATGATTGAAATACATCATGATGTATTCAGCAAATTGATTTAATAAAATTGATTTTTTTCGCTCATTTGGGGAAGAATGAAATTAAACATTGTTAGCATTCAGTTACAAGATCCGTAGTTTTTGCCTAATTTTAATCAACTCTAACCAGGATAAAACGTCGTGTATTTTTTTGTCACTTGTATCTCTCGTATAGCTACGGAAAATTCCTGGGGTGGTCACGTAGATCTGCAGAAGCTCGAGCGCAAAAAGCCCGACATCGAGGCCTCGGCTGTGGAGAATCTCGACGATACGGTTGTAGTGGGCGAGGATGAACCGCTCGCTGAGACGCCCAACGTAGCGAGACAGTATCCAGGGTCGTGGAATCCGGACGCGATTGACGAGGTTCCCCAGCCGATACAGCCGAATCCGTATCCACCGCAATATCCGCCGCCCCAGCAGCCACCTCAGTCGCAACCCCCGCAACAGCCGCCTTATCAGCCGCCTCAGTCGCAGCCTCCGCAACAGCCGCCTTATCAGCCACCGCAGCCACAGCAGCCACCTTTTCAGCCACGACCACCGACTCAACCGCCTCAGCAACAACCTCTGCCGGCAGGATGCCTCACGTCTCGCGGACAGTTTCCCAGCCAGAATAGCTGCGCGAACTATCTAAATTGCTGGGACGACGTGATGATCGAGCAGCAGTGCCCCAACTCGCTTCTCTTCAACGACGTCACCGGCCTCTGCGACTTCGAGTACAACGTCAACTGCGGCAGCAGACCTGGAGCCACGCCGAGTAAGTTTTACGGCGCAAAAATTTGATTTGCTAATTTCGTGAAAAGTGCGAGGGTCTCGAAACGGTGGAAAAAAAACACGTTGGCGTGTCGACAGTCAATTTTACGGTATACATATGATTATGGGTTCTCTGTTGATAAAAGAAGACAAACTGAAAAGCTGGGTCTGAATGGTTATCGGTTGTCCATTGGTTATTCTTGCGGATACCTCTGGCTGGGCTGAATTTTACCATAAAAATGCTAATCACCGGTTCAAAGAATTTTTTAGTTAGGTGTTGCCGAGACTAACCGTTTAATAGGCTCAATTTCCATGTGATTAAGCCCCACACATAGTGGAATTAGTCATATTTAGTTAGTTAAAATGAGCTTCGTCCTGACCGATATTTTATGGAACATTTGCTACGCTAAATTTACTGCACCATTTAACAGCGGGATTTAATTGTATTGCAGCAAAATATTCTTACCTATTTCTTTTGTGAAAAGCAAAGCAACTCATTTGACATCGCAAAAAAGTGTCGATCGCGTGAAATTAGTCGGCTAAATTTGCATTGGCTCGTCGGACGTAGGCAAGAATTATACGCCAGCCAGTTAATCACATTTATCCAAAGTTCCGTTGCGGCATAACATTAATTCGACGGTGGTTGGAATTCGGTGTTTGGCTCCTAACAGCGAATAAGAACGAATCGACAGACTCGTTAACTCGAAATCCCAAAAGAGTCAGCAAAAAGTACACTGGACGCAGCAGTTGAGATCGGAACTGCAGTGCCGTTTCAACGTGGTCTATATAGGCCCTTAAAATATTCATAATAGATGTAGGTACAAAATTCTCTGAATTATTATTCATTTCGTCGTGTGCTACACGATACGTTAAAGGGATCGGAACGTGGGTTGGGGGGCACTTTGAATACGAGTCAGGGGTCCCGAGGATTGATTCTCGAGATTAGGCTTCATTCATTATGCAGCGGGTCGCGAGGCGCACCGCCCCAGCCACGAGCGAAATAAACGCAATAGGAGCAACGAAAAGAAATGTTCAAAAAAAAAGTGGAAAAAAATATACGACGCGGTGCTCGCGGTCGGAATGAAGAATTCGAAGGGGAGAGCCGGAGGCAACGATTCGTGAGATTAAAAAAACACGACGCGAAAGATAAAAATAGCAACAACCAGTCATGAGAAGTTGCACAGCGGGCGTTTTTAGTGCTGTGGTCAACCTGTCGATAATCTTTTTTTTACTCTTTCCTTTCTTTTTCGACTTTGATACGATGATCATCTGGATTCGCGATTATTATCAATAATGAATTAATCACGCTTTACAGAACCTTCATTGCCGACCGGTTCGAGGCGATGCCCGGACCCCAATGGACGATACAGAAGCGCCACGAACTGCTCTGTATTCTACGTGTGTCTCTCAGGAAGTCCGATCATGTTCAGCTGTCCGCGTGGACTGGTCTACAATGACGTGAGCGACCATTTTCGTTATGCAATTTTTCTCTTCCACAGTATTTTTAAAAAGTCGCCAAAAAACGTGAGGCACGCTGCATCCATTACAATGTGTCACATAAAAAAAAAATATATATATATATACACAAACGAAAAATACGTGCATGGCCACGGGCCAGTTTTTCGTTCGTGAGAATCCAAAATCCACGGCCATTCATCGTGTCCGTGATGACCCACTCACAAGACCATTTTCGTACACCTGACTGGAATACCATAAACGACAATTTACCAAACTCCAACAATGTGGTTTTGCGGTGCACGTAATTCGTCGTGAATTACTTTACTCATTCGCTGGATGCTTCTGCCAGATCAACGTTTTTTCTGCAGCAAGGCATAAAAAGTAAAGGCTATTCAACTTTGCAATTCGTTTACACTGAAACAGTTTTAAATACTGATTGCTGAACGGTATTTATCTTCATTAATTAACTGATGAATAGCAAAGTCTTGGTTCCTTGACTTATTGGTAATGTGTTTGGAGGCTACGCAATGCCAGTGATTAACCAAAAATGGATACCAACCAACGTATATGAATGAAAATACCCTTCGAATTTAGTTAAGCAAAGAAAAATAACCATCAGTACTGACTTAAATAAATGCATCTCGTCCCATCGAAACCCACATCAATTTTCGTACGTTTGGTGGTGAAGAATGAGACTTGAATGGCGCCTTTGAATGATTGCAGGATTACGGTGTATGTGACTACGTCTATAACGTAGATTGCCAGGGTGCGGCGACTCCGGCGCCGGAGCCTCTTCCGCGACCTGAACAACCGCAGCAGCCTCAACAGCCTCAACAACCCCAGCTGCCTCAACAGCCCCAGCTGCCTCCGAGACCTGACCCGACTTTCCCGCCTAGCGCGTATCCGGAAAACCCTTGGCTAGCGAGGGCATCGGATCCCGACGCCTGGCACCAGAGGCCAGTCAGTTCCCAGGAGGAAATCGACATGAAAGACGACGTCTCGCACGCTCCGTTGAACGACTCGGTGGAGTCGGACACGACGGCAATTCCGACGATTCCGAATCCATGGGAGTTGATGCACAAGGTGCCCGTCGAGTTGACCAAAGTACCGTGCGAAAACGGCTCTGTTCATCGGCTCAATGACGCCTGCAGTAGTGTCGTCGTCTGCAGGGACAAACGTCCCAAGCTCGTTCAGTGCCCCGAAGCTCAGACGTACGACAGACCTTCGGACTCTTGCCAACACTTTACCATCGCCAAATGGTAATTGACTATTATAAATATCTTTTAAAATTGATTTAAAAATTATTTAATTGCGTTGATCAACGGATTGCAACGTAGCTTTGATGATAATTAATTCGATAATTTGTTTCTGTTCACAGCTAATCGAGAATGCATCGCTAGAACACATACGCTTCGTACGCTCTAATGAATCCGGTGTTAAAAATCGACCCTACACGGTGTCCAAATGAGCCCACACCGACGATCGTGCCGACAGTCTGGGTTCATTGGCCGTTGCTGTTTTGCGCTGTAACCTCAAGACTTTCAACACATTTTCATCCAAAATAGGGAAAGAGAGTTTAATGACTTTATAAGATTTTATTAATTTGACGGCGTTACATTTCCACGTTAATTGCAGACAATTGCAATGATTTTCATCTATGCATACCGAAAGAAGATTGAAACTTTTGAGGTGGGAGCCGAATCATTTTAACACATTCGCTGATGAATTAAAAACAGCGAAAAGTGTTACTATTAACCTGCTGGAGATCATCTGGGTGGTCAGCCACTGACAAGAAGTGTCCCGTGTGACACCAGAAACCGATGGTCCTCAACAGGTTAACATAAAATGGGTCAACGCTGATAAAAAAATCCACGCCAATTTTTTTAACACGGTGGATTTTTAGCTGTGTACTATCAGCTAATTATACTATACGATAATTCATTTTTGTAGCTAATTATAACGATAATTAATAATAATAATAATAATAATAATAATAATCGTGCGTGTTTTTGTAGAATTTAGTGTCTTGATTCTAATTTCTGTGCTCCTTTGCCTGACCTTTCAATCGGTATATTGAACCGTATCCTTTCTGTAAAAGCTGAGAGATAATCGTTATCGTGTTTATACATACTCTAAGCACTTCCATGCGAAACAAAACGGAACTCCACCTGCAACAAAACGTTCTGTAATTTATTTTAATTTTGATGCATGAGTTTTATTATAAATGAAAAGAAATAATTTTTAACAACGTAGCTTACAAGAAGTTAATTGATTTATTAAAAACAGAAATTACGTCACTTGCCAAAGAAGGACTAGCCTCGTGACATTGAGAAATGCATTTTTAATATCCTACTATTCTTATAGATTACACAGTAAAATTGACTAGATAAAATCCACTACGATTTCGCAGTTTAGCGATCAAAGTCGCGCTAACTAACATATGCTGCGCTTCTGATTGGTCACGATGCCGTCGGTAACAAATGTATGTACGTTGGTGGTATCAGAGCTGCGTCCTCCTTCGCCCTGCCAATTTTTTCGCGGTAGGTAAACATTCCTGCAGAGCAAAATAATCGGGCATCATTATCCGCGTGACTGATGATATTTGGGGATTTCAAGAAGTGTCTTGCCGTTGGTAAACAAGAGATCCTGTTTCACCTCGCGTTCAAGACTTTCAACTGCTTCGAAGGATCTCCGCGAGAGAACAGCACACTGCTTGGGAAGTCAAGGACGTTGCAGTAATTCAGTCTGCTTCGAGTCCTGCAATGTATGCTTATGACTTTTATTAGGGTTTAGATCCAGCCAGGTTCAATGGACTTGGCGACCGATTTTTTTTTTTTTTTTTTTTTTTACAAAAACCCAGCTACAATGAATCTCCGCATTCCTCGTATGATACCAGCGGGACCAACGGTCTACTCGGAGGCCAAGTGGAGCGAGACGGACAACAACGAAACGCGTGCAGGTCTACACGGTTTCGGAACTCACGTAGAAGACTCTGGAAAGAAAAGTGGCGCTCTGTCACCGCGCTTCGGCGACTTCGTGATCGGAGTTACACTTTTCCACGAGTCGTGTCGGTCCCCGTGGGAACGCACTCCAGTTTTTAATTGCTTGCCGTTTACATGCAGAGAAGGGTGTAATAACAATTTTAACGAATGTCCGCTATAAACTGTCATAAAATTTGGTAGGCTGGGTTTGCGTCGGCTCCAGTGAAGAAACGAATTTTTCTTTCTTCTTCGCTGTTCTTTGTTATTTGCGATTGTGTTATTTCTTTTATTACTCTTGCTTCGCCTTATTTTTCTTTTTTTGCTTTTATTATTATTATTACTTTTGGATTACTCATTATTGTTCTTGTGCCTTTACCCCTTATGCTTGTACTGCTTATATTGCGTACTCTGGTCCTTAGAGGATTCAATATCCCAGGATCAATACTAATACTAATACTAATACTAATTCTAATGTACACCATGCTAACCTAATCTTCTGACAGATTTCGGGGACCTTATAGTTATGTAGTATACCAATTATCGTTTAAGTGGAACTTGTTCACCATAGACGTCATATTTTCATACCACCACGATCTATAACAGCTTTTCCATGGTATATGGCAATTTTTACCAGATCCTCTGGGGTGCCAATCTTCTGAATTTATTCCGACACGTTCGGCTTTCTTGCCGAGAAATCTGCTGTGCAAAGCTCAAAATTTGTGGTAGAAAAAATTGTAATTGCTCATTCAAAGCCAACCAAACGCCTCGAAAACGACGCAGAAGTCAACGGCGTTTTTGTGTTTCATGGCATTTGGTTATCTGGGTATTTTCATAGTGGTTCGTCGCCATGAATACTGTATAGTCACGTTCTTTTGGTCACACACTGGCTGCTCAACGATGATCACCAAGAACAGCTACTGCAAATGCGATATCACTTTCCCGGCTTTCATGGGAGCCACGCCCGACTCCCGTACTTTTGTTCACAAAGTGCAAATCCGTGTGTTGTAAATGCGGACTGAGAAAGAGAGCTCGCCGGTGCGTGTAAGTCGAGAATTGCATTAGTCTCGCCGCTGCCAGTGAGCACCATATTCGATGCAACACATTGTTCACTACACACGCATTAAATACTATAAAAGGAGGTCAAAACAGTAATAACTATAGTGCACTATGTGGCACGAGGCGTGCGTTAGTCTTAATTATAAATATATTAATCGTTTTCACTTCGCAACTGATTCAACCAATTGCTACGAGATGAGCACGCACTTTTTTGTCGCTCTGATTGCAGGCTTCGCATTAATTCGACGGTGGGAGACAATTAGACAATTACTAATTGTCGCCAAATTGTAAATTCGATATATTTCGACATATATCTCGAACCGTGAATACTCGAACTCGAGTACTTTTTTTTGAAGGATCTTTTTCCAAGGAACTTTTCCAGGGCATTTTTCCCCTTTTATGTTAATACCTTTCCAACGTTACGTTGTATGTCAATGCGTTATACCGCCGCTCAATTACGGAATAAAAAAAGTCAATTTCTTTGATATCGGTGAAACTTAGGAAGTAGAGACGACATCGGTCCTCAATTAATTTTCTCGGGCCTACGCGTTAGAGCGGTTACGAAAAAAGGCGTAGATACCAGTTAATGTTTACCAAGATGCCTTGATCTTAAGGGACAAATTGCGCACCAATCGGAAAAGAGAAAGAGAGAGTGAAATGCTGCGCGGGACGCGGCGAGGCGCTGTCGTTTGTCGTCGATTCCTTCGCCGGCGAAAGTTGCTATCGGAGCCTGCTTTACTATACGTCGCTGCGTGCAACGCGCGCGATCCGGCGCGAGGCTTACGAAAAAATTCTTACGGTGTCGCCATGGGCCAATAACGAATTTATCGTTCTATCGTAAATTGCCGCCGATATTAATAGACCTAGGCCGAGAATCCGCAACAGGATAGTCGTGAAACAAAAAAAATGTAATAAAAATACTTACATTATTCAATTTATCACTTTTAGGTTTTACAATTGCGTCAATTTCATTTTTTTTTGTCACTGTAATATTGACAAAAACACAGAAAAAAATTCACACCTGAAATATAATTGGTTTAATACGAGCATTGTAATTTTAAATACGTTTTTTTCGTGTTAATGTATGAGACCAGCTCCGGAAATATTTGCCATGCTATTGTACGATTGCATTATACAGTCTATTCTATGCTTCGAGGCCTTCATTAATGGCAAATTGCGGCTGAGATTTTTTAGGATCCAGTGTGAGTCCAGTTCGCTCCGTCTTAGAGGTTCCCCAGCTGCCGTGTGGACCAACGGAAGCAACGAAACGAGAATGAAAGTACCGAAGTGAGAGTCGCGGAAGAGAATAATCCTCAACGCTAAACAAAATACTCACTGCCGCAAGATAAACGCGGTCTAGATACACACGTGCCTCGTGCACGCTGTTATTATCGCGGAACAAAGCTCTCGATCTCTTCGTATATCTCGCGCAAGAAACGTTTAGTCGACTCCTGCGTAGTCGTACACGAAGGAGTCGACTCGAGAACTTACACGTGCTGCACAAAAACAACATTTTTCGTCTTCTCAATCACTGACATTTAGCTGAAAATTATTTTTTTATGGAAATGTAATTTTTGACGTATAACATTTTATGCGAATTTATGTGACGATAAAATAATTTGTTAACATTGAAATTAAGCTATTTTTTGTCGCGTTGAATTACGCGAAGAATTAGAATAGCAAAACCCGAATGCGAGTTTGTGAGGTGAGTTTGCTCACCTTCAATTATACCACGGGCTGTAAACTTTACGTGCTACTAGTGTAAAGTACACAGACGTAATAGGATGAAATGTAACGAGTCTGAAATGAACCGACGCAGTACGTAAGCGCCAGTACGAGGTAGATACCAGTTAGTTAGGTATGCATGTACTACGACTTTTGTGCGCGTAGCGCAATAATCGACGTCCGTGACATGGGGGCGACGCGGAAGGCTGTCCGTTAATTTTTACCATCACCTGTCTAGAGAGTACGAACAAATATGCTAGCGTACAGGTTTTATCAAAACTTATAATTAATAAAATAACATGTTTCCTTATAAGTATTCTGTGAAATATATTTTAATAAAAAAATACTATTTTGTTTCTTCAAACTGTTCGGACGTAATTGTTCCTAGAAAAAAGATTGGGCAAACATCTTGAACAGTCATTTTGTAATCTATAATAAGCCCCCTGCTGTAGTTACAAAAGCGATATAATTATCAATTCAGTAATTAGTGTATACAAATAGTTTACCTAATATGCGATTTAATTATATCCTTGAACCAGCAGAAAATATTGCATAAATATTTTTATCCTTCTTGTTGAAATCGGATGGCAGACGCGAAGAATATGCGCAAGAACAGATTTTCTCAATTTATCACATGGTTACGTTTCAAGAAGTTAAAAATCAATTATCATTAAACAGCTAATGATTTCTACATTACAAAAAATGAGTTTTTTCTAATGTGTGCATTTTTTAAAAATCGACTACAAATCCCAGACTGATAAGTGAAGGTACCGGTTTTGATGCACCCTGTACAAGTGTACAGTGTGCTGAATCGGGAGCCGGGACACTCGTTCCGGACGTAATACTCGTACGGTCACAGCCACAGCGTAGACTCCAAGAGCCCATGCGCGTGCACACGTCAGATGCTTGCGAACCTCCGCGTAAATAAAGAGCTCGTTGACTTGTGCGAGCTGCCGGTATGAATCTACGGATTATCATAGTGTGCATTCGCGCCACCGTGTATTTGTCGTTCGCGATGACATCCATGCGTTTGTGTCGGTGTCTTAAGCAGACACGGGTCGCGTATCCGTGAACCCATTGTCTCAGGACTTTGACTTTAACCATTCTTTTCCTTTCGCAAATCTACTTCCTCGTCTACTGTTCATTATAGGTCATGCTGATCTTTAATATATTTTATCTTTCTTGTATTTTCATTGTTATAGAAAAAGATTTTTTTTTATTGCATACCTCATATTATTTTTAAAATTTCCTGCAGCACAACTAATTTCGGATTGCCTTAATTCAGGGTCAACACGTTGTCTCCAGGCGTCACAAGTCGTTAAATAAAGTAATAAATCAAGGAAAATCAATACCGCATATGTAGCAATAAAATTGATACGACGGTTTGAAATAACAAATGATTTATTGTCGATTGTGAATATGTTTTGTATCCGTAAATATTAAAAAATGTTGTTTTGCGGAATCTACGATTCTTTGCAATCTAATTTGTATTTGCGCAGTGATTTTCAGTATCTTTTTCTTCAAGAGTAACATTCCACGACTATATTCCGCCACGTTCCATTATTCCACGGAAAATGCAACAAAACCCCAATTTTTTTTATCAAAAAATAATTATTCATAATTAGTAGATTTTTCTTCCTTCTAATAACTCACTGCCCTACCAGCCGCAGCTACTCGTTGTTCGTCGAGCGAATGCGTGGGACGTCTAACTGCATTTCTCGCACGTGACACACCGGCCCTCGGTTTACAGTCACCTAATATCGTCTATAGGTACTGCACACATTGTCTATACGCGTCGTGCTTGCAGTGGGGCTCTCGAGGGTTCCCGAGGTATATAATACGCACTCAACGCGGAGTACGTGCGAGTCCTGACTAACGAGAATTTTCCTCGGCCATCGGCTGCAGAAGAAAGGTGAACAATGAGTGAGTTCATTGAGGATTCAAGAACGAAGAAGAATACAGCGAGAGAAGAGGACGAAGAATAGGAGGAGGATGCCTCGCGTTCCCGCGCCTACGGGACGCCACCGCAGTGGGTTTAGTCTCGCATAGGTGTAGCATTAGGAGTGTCGGGCCATTGGGAAAGAATGAGCCCTGACAATCCCTCGCCTCGCTCGTTCTTCGACCCCGCACAACCGTCAAATACCTCGCCTTACGTGTTGTACAATCTTCAAAGGTTCTCCATTATCCTCGAAATATCGAAACGTTCTTGCCGACCTTTCCAGCCACCACTGTAATTTTTTTTTCGACATTGGCTGATTAATGACCAAGCGAGGAGACTTCATGTCTATCGTCTCGCAAATGTCAACGATAACAAAATTACATTTTGAATATTCGATTTGACATCGAATGCGACGAGATTCCAACGATTCCTGGAATTCCATCGGGGGAAAAATTATTCAGGGGGAGGGAAGTAAATTAAATTCGAGCATGCTGCAGGCAATCCATACAAATTTACTTCGAACCGACTGAATTCACTTGGGACCAAATAAATTGACCCAGCTCCAACTAGTCATCGGTGAAAGAATCAAGTTTCGAGATTTCGTGGATAATGAATTATCTACAAATATTTTTTTTCGTTTGTTTAATTATGATTGCGAAATAAATAAGAGCAAATATTGTTGGATTCAAAGAAGGTAATATTGGGCGAAATTTGTCGACGCGACGGTTCGTTAGCAAAGGACGCTCCGCTGGGTCCGGCGTTAAAAAGTCGTCCCTCGTAATAAAACTGGGTCACCTTGCCGGAGGTTTTGCAACTGCTTCGGGGTGGTACGTAAGGAATCTGTACTCGGGGCATAAGCGCGTATAACACGCGGGCATCCACACAGTAGTCCACGGTGCTCGAACTTACATATTCCACATACTATAATTTCATACATCACACGTTATATGTATACAGAGAATATGGGTACAACACTATACGATGACCACTGTGGCTTGATACAGCGGAGGCTTGAAAATCCGGTTTGCGAAAACTATAGCAACACGAAGGCGCGAGGAGCCTCGGGGCCAATCGCAAATATTTCTTTGCGTTCCTCTCCACGCTCCAAAGCCTCAGGGGGCACAAACTCAGCTCCGGGCGGACACGAACCCCACCCTCGTAACGTCGTTCTTTTCTCGGAACGCATTATTAGCTGTAACGTCAATGAGTGCTCCATAACGTGTTTCGATGTCGTAGACGGTGAATCACCAAGTCGATTGCAGGTTTAGTCAGCAAACACTGATAAAATCGTCAATTTCACTGATTGAATTTTCCACGATGTCGTTTCATTTGTCTTATTAAGCTCACCATTTTATTTTTATTTTTTTTTTCGAAAATATTTAACAAAATATCACGTATCGTTAAATTTTTTAACACGTCATAAAGTTTGTTCTAACTTCTGTTTTTCAATCATTCGTAAATTATATCGCGCGAATAACGAGGCAAATAAAATCATAAATTATTCATCATCTCAAATTACCGATGATTTACAGCGGGAAATTTTTTTCTACGTTAAATTTAAATATTCGAAAGGTAAGAGTCATTAACATCTTCGTTCGGGAATTCTTATCGGATGTATAATTCAATCGTTGCAGTTCTCTTTGACGCGAATATACTGCAATTTCAGTGCTCAAGCTAAGAAATCTGCGGCCATTGCTAACGAAAGTGTTGACGTTTTCTTTCACTCGCTGAAATTACGCTCGTCTTACGCTCGACTCCGCTGCTTCGTCGTTCGAATGAGTCTCGTCCACCTACGTTAAACCTTTAGCTTAAGTGCGAAAACTTTCCGCGAGAATGTGTGTGTTTTTTTAATGCCTGGATAAAAATTTACGAGTGAGAGACATACCCAAGCGAGGGTGATGATATTCGAAGACGACTATCACTTTGTCGTTGCAAAATCTCTCACTTCCCTCGGTGCGCTGCATGTTGCATATAAAACCAGAATGAAGAGTAGTAAAGTTCACGCTCCTTCGTCCCGCTATGGATGATCCCGAGAAATCGGTCGTATGGCATAACCGAAGATGTTAATGATCCGAGCTCACATGCAACGATCGTGCAACTAGTCTTAGGTCAGAGCGAAGCTCTGCATAATTCTAGCTCGTGTCATAGCCGACATGTAAAAATATTGACAACTTCATTTTATTTTTAATCCTACTTTAAGGCAGTCAATTCAAGCATCTGAGGCGATCTTCACAATTATCCAAAAAAGTTAGGGACCGAAATTAATTATTAATGAGATTATGTTCTTTAGACAATTAAAAATTATACCGTAATAAATATTGCTCAACAATATCAAAATATTTATGTTTGTAATGTATTATTAGGGCTAATTCCGGCGGCACTTCAATGCCGGCTTAGCCCGTGTCCGCCCCGAGCAAGCCCGAGGGTCGAACGACTGCCAAAAAATCATTTTAATATTCGGGCTCCCCAATGGGGAGCGTACCAGATATTAAGCTGATAAGAACAGATACTACACTTTGATCTAAGCAATTATGCCAAGAAGCGATACTGAACTGTCGTTTCGTACGCGTATATATCCCCGCCCGGAGTTCCTTTAGCTTGCGAGAAACGTTTGAAGCGTTCGCCACCTAGCGGTCGATTCGACGTGTCGGAAAAGTCCACGAGAGAAAACGTAGAAAAATCGTTTCAGAATACACACCAAATTCCATCAATTGATTGATTCATCATTATGGATTTTACGATCATCCAAAGCGATGTGTCAAATTTTACTCGCAGGACCATTTTTTACGTTACACAATATGCAAAAAGAAATAAATATTCCTCCTTTTCTCTGAGAAACGTCTTCGATTTCCAATCGAATCCACCGTTAATACAGACGTTCGTGGCATCTTCCATTCTCCGACTGGATAAATACTTCATCCTATTTAACGTTTGCAATCCTCGTCTCGTCCAACATCGCACGGCGTCTTGTTTTCAGCGTCAACGACTCGCGAGCGTTAACACAGGCACGTAACAAACCGTACGATTACCTAGTCGGTTATTTGCTCGGTGCATCGTACGTGAAGAAATCGCCGTGGTAAGTAGTGATACTCCGTGTGCCAGTATCCCAGTAGCTGAACAAATGATGGTTTACCCCGTGTTTTCAATAAATCTGCATACCAGCAATTCTCACAGTGTTGATACGAAGAAAGTCCATAATTTTGATCTCCATTTCAATTGATTCTTATCGTCGATATTCTCCTCTATACAAGGAACATTTGAAAGCAAAAACATTCTAAAACATACAGTGAAGTGCAGCTTAATTAAATTACAAACTTCCATCAGCCATACTGGAAGAAAAATAAACTTTCACATTTTTTGTGGATACAATTTTTTATTTATCATATTCCCCTCGGTACCGATTAAAAAATAATCAAAGGTTTTTCAGGCACATTTTTGTATAAAAATAAAATGAATTAACAATTGAAACAAGGTCAGCAATAAGGGTATTTACCTTATGTCTGCTATGCATAATATTGTGTACTGTACCAAATCACGGCGCCTTGTATTATGGTATAGTGTCGGCCAATGCTATCGGGGAAAGAGGTGACGTTGGTTATGCAAGAGTTCTCGATTCCTTGCGCACGTATACAGAACGATCACGAAGGCATTCACACACGCAGATAGTTTAGTCAGTTTAGTGTGTGGCATAACCGGCGTCGTAAAGCTATTCAAGCCTAGCTGCGCGACTACAGTCGACTGTGCCGACTCGCTCGAGGCAAAAGACTCTTGCGCGGTGGCTTAAGGTTAAACCCTGTGACATTTTGGTTAATATGGACTTTCACCGAGGCCTCGGCGACTCGGCTGCTTTCTTCGCATTTTTGTTTCGATAGTGTCGCTGCATATTACGCGTGTACCACCTATATATGCGTACCGGGGGGTTATTACACGACGTCTAACCGTGGGCCGACTGGGATAGCCAGGGCGCGGTCCATAGCTGCCTCTGGGCTCCCGACGCTCAGCCGCCGAGCGTTCCGTCTACCGTGCGAAGCCTGCAGCGAATAGTTACACACCGTTTGCCGTGTAGTAGCGAACGTAACTGAATTTAAATGCATACCAATACCGATATGTTTATGGAATATTTAAATTTCCATTAGCTTCCTGTTAAATATTTGATTAAAGATTTTTTGATTACGTGAAATGTAAAAAAGGCTATTTTAAATTCTGCAGGCTAACACGAGAAGAAATGGGACGACACTTTCTGTGTTCGATTGGGAATTTCCTACAAATTCCGAAACATCCAAAGTTTATGGCAAAAAATGTTAAATGCTTGAGGAGTCAAATATGTAAAAATGAAGTCATTCAAGGTGCAAAAATGAGTGAACAAAAAGCAGTCCTAAATACGTTATAAATTCAAAATCGTGTTTAACCGTCCTTGAAATCGACAAATGTTCAGTGTATTTTCTGTTGCAAAACTGCAATTCATTAACGTCTCGATAGAGTAACAGTTTGTTGGCGTCGCCTGTGACGACGTCGCGATTCGAGACTCTGAAGACAACAGACAGTGATTCAGACATTACAGGCGCGGAATAAGAGGCAGCCAAGCGCGGTATAATTATCGAGAGTCTCGTCTCGTTCGTTCGTGAGCAATTATAACTGGCGCGATCGTCGGTCATCCGGCGGTTGCTGACCATGACACAAATAAAATGGTCGCTCCCGCGCCGGCACAGCTTTTGCGGTGCAGGCCCCGCCGGCCTGGGGAATCGTCGATCTCGCGAAGGTGCGCGCGGATCAGGAACAAGAAATAAGAACGAAAAGGAAATGCGCTGGATACATATATAACGTCATCTTGAGAGCTGCCACGGCATACGAGCCCAGAGGCGGGACTGGGTCAAAGAATACAGCGGGCTTCTCAATTTGCTCTGCTACTTCGCTGAACTCGATTATTATGCTCCGAGGAAAAAGAATCGAGTTGCGGGAGCTCCATAATCGGCTTACTCGTGGTTCGTCTCTTTCCAACACCATTCGCGCTAGGATTATGGGAAGCCCGAACCTTCTTTGACACTACGATGCAAATATTTACAACTTCGTTTTATTTTTAATCCTGCTTTGAAAGGCAGTCAGTTTAAGCATCTGAGGCGACCTTCAAAATTATCCAAAAAAGAATGATTACTGAGATTACGTTCTCTGGTCGATTAAACGAAAATTATAGCTTAACTAGGCTAATCACACGCGCTGGCGCGCGTGTCTGAAAAACGTTTCGCCAAAATCGACCTCAGAAATATTTTTTTCAAAATATCGACTTGTAACATATACCATTATTCTCAAGTCGTATAATGTACCCCTAAAAACACTGGTTACCAACCTTTTTTAATCGATTTTGAAAAAAATATTTTTTGGCGATTTTTTTTCTGTCGGAAATCGTAGATCCGGCTCCGGACCGAAAATCGCCAAAATCGACCCCAAATTTTTTTCTTATCAAAATATCACCTTTATAGGTTAATCAATTTTGCGCTGCTGCACTTTTATAAAGCTTTAAAAGGTTACGGTTGCTACCCCCAGAGCCTGGCCTCTTATCAAATTTTTCAAATTTGACACCAAAGTGATTTTGTTTATCACGGACTTTCCTGGTAACCAATCACAGCTCTAATAAGCTTGCTAACAATGCTTTCCGTTACTCATTAACTTTTTAAAATAGCAATATATATTGCTCAACAATATGAAAATATTTATGTTTGTAATGTATTATTAGGGCTAATTCCGGCGGCACTTCAATGCCGGCTTAGCCCGTGTCCGCCCCGAGCAAGCCCGAGGGTCGAACGACTGCCAAAAAATCATTTTAATATTCGGGCTCCCCAATGGGGAGCGTACCAGATATTAAGCTGATAAGAACAGATACTACACTTTGATCTAAGCAATTATGCCAAGAAGCGATACTGAACTCTCGTTTCGCACGCGTATATATCCCCGTCCGGAGTTCCTTTAGCTTGCGAGAAACGTTTGTGGCGTTGGCCATCTAGCGGTCGATTCGGAAACTAAACGCGCGCCTTGGCTGCCAGCGCGGCAGCTCGGATCGATGGCTAAGCCGCACATCCACTGCGATAGAAATTTCCCGTCTCTGCAAATTATGTCTGATGACGAATCTTCTGTAATTCGCATTCAGAGATACAGCACAGGCAAGATGTATAAAAATCCAAACAAACATTACGTACAATAATTGCGCGACAGAATCGACAGCTCTGGTGTATATTTAGCACTTTAATAAATGGATGTCTGTTTCCGGTGAAAAATCCATTTTTGCCGGAGGCGAATTGACAGCAATGATTAAGGAGAGGGTACGAAAATAACAAGGTGAGGAAGTCATCATACCGTGTAAACATAATTTGGGACCACGCGATCTCGCGATCGCGTATCGTGCTGCCTGTAGTGTGTATGAATAAAATCTCGCGAAGGACAGCGTTAACTCGCGTGTCCTTCTGTGGACGCAGATCTCGTGGTGAATTGGAATACTTTTATTATATTTATCGTATCAGAGGGGAGCCGATATAAATCATCTCTTGCCCGAGGAGAAGCCGACAAGATTCAACCTGTTATAGAAATGCACACTGGAAAAAATATATCAATCGACAAATTATTATTAATCAGTTAATCGGAAAATTGAGTGACTCAAATAAAATCAGTAATTAACAATAAATGTTTAAAGACGTGCTACAGGTTTACAGCAATTGCACGTGGATTGCCTGATTACCTTCTGTGAGATCCTATAGATCGTTAATCGCTGTATGTCGTGCAATCTGGTGCAACGTGTAGCGCCTCGATCCTTGTAATTCCTTCCAGCGGTATCTCGCCTGTATATTGACACTATTTCCACATGCAGCACTGTCTCCTTCTCTCACGGAAGACCGGCGCGATAATCATCCTCATCTGAATACCTGTGTGTATGTGTGTGAGACGTACCGATGCGGGAAGCAGTGATTATTTGCAACTTATTTACAACTACACAAACGTTCGGCGCATGTACATAAAGCTTTGGGTTCTTCAAATGCCGTCTGTTGATTATGTGGGATATCTGCCGGCTGGCAGACAAGAGCACAGATTTATATTCATTTACATAAAATGATAGTAGCTCTAATGCTTTTCCATTCAGCACCACTAAATGCACTGCATTCATACGGGGTAGCTAATAAAATCGTTAAATTTCTTTCTCGCATGTAATTTATATTGTAATTTCAGTCTCAAGTCTCCATCCATTATGAAGTGTGGCTTGAAAATTGAAAGAAAAGTGAAAGCAAGATGTTTTTCACTTCTTTCAGTTTGCAGTTTATCAATGTCTTGCACTAAAGAAAATGTTGTGAACATTAATATGAAATAAAAGTAATTTAAAAAAATTGTTCACTCCCAGTCGGAAACAAAAATGACCTAAAAATGATTTCTATCAGACGAGCTCAAAATACACACATTTTACTACTCTAAGATAATGTTTATTGTATTTGACACATTTAAATTAATTACATTATTTAAAATTACAAGACACAAGTGTGATTTTAGTAAATTAATCGTTCAGTCACCTCGAATTTTTTCAAGGACTCCGTTATCCCCCGTATTATGCTGCAGAGCATCGAGAATCCAGGATGCATGGACCAGTGTTATGTGTACACGTGCAGAAGCACGCGAGTGCGGCGTGTCGGTGTGGTCTCCTCACGATTAGACGAGTAAGAGCGCGAGCGCGAATATCTAGGGTGCAGCTCTCGGAGTGGTTCTCCTTGGCTGGTGCTCGATGTGCCGCATTCCGGTTCCTATATGCTGCATCTCCACCACCGCGCTCGCTAACCCACCGCTGCCATCGGTTTTCCTTTAAAAGGCGCAGCGGGTATATGTACTACAACCAGCTGCATTTCTTGTGAAAGAAAAATTCTGCACTTCTGGTTGGTATTCTTCTTCTCTACACTTGCTATCATTCATCAATCCTAGGAGTCGAACGATCCATTCCGGAAATTGAAATGCACTAATTAATATCAGGAGAAATGCGACAGCATCTTAGTGCCAGGTAAATAAATTCTTGAATATGTAAAATGAAACGTCATTGATTATTAGCAATCATTGAAGAAATTCGTAATTCGTCAGCTTGGTGAATCATTTTTATAGACAATATAGAGTGTATACCAATTTGTTAAGTTGGTGTAATGAGCATAATGTAATTTATTTAAAAATTCAATGTGTATTCGATGCCGTAAATAAACGGATGGCAATTTTACTGCGCTATTATTAATTAGTGCAACTTAGTTTAACAACTATTAAAGGCAGTTTTTGTTTGTAATATATTATTTGAGCTAACACCGGCGGCACTTCAATGCCGGTTTAGCCCGTGTCCGCCCCGAGCGAGCCCGTGGGTCGGACGACTGTCAAAAATCATTTTAATATACTGACTCCCCAATGGGGAGTGTATCAGATATTAAGCTGATAAGAACAGATACTACACTTTGATCTAAGCAATTATGCCAAGAAGCGATACTGAATCTTCTTTTTCCACGTGTATATATGGTAGTCGCGTCTTCCTTTCGTTTGCGAGAAACGATTCGCACGTAGGCCACCTAGCGGAGAATCTGGAACTAAATTTGAACTCTCGCCGCTGCAGCAGGTCGATGGCTGCAGTCTGCAGGCTTATTCGCAGGAACGGAAACGCACATATATTCGTTATAATATCGCCGAACAACATATTACGTGAAACTGACCTACGCCACATATATTACATTTGTTAAGAGATTCAAGAGACGTGTCAGCGTCTCGACGCCAAGTAGACAGACTGTATGACTCGCAGCCGCCTGGTGATACTTTATACAATACGAATTCGTATAGACATTGGCAACAAACCGTCGAGCGGAGCCCGAAAATTTAATTTCAACCGATTATCATGACTTATAACAATAAATGAAATAATTCATAAGTAATAATAAAGCCATATACAGTAGAACCTCGATTATCCGAATCAATTGGGACCGAGACGATTTGGAAAAAAATATTTTTTGGCCGCGATTTTTCTGTCAGAAATCGTAGATCCGGCTCCGGACCGAAAATCGTCAAAATCGCCCTCGGCAATTTTTATTTCAAAATATCACCTTTAATAGGTTACTCAATTTTGCGCTGCTGCGCTTTTATGATTAGACAGACTGTATGACTCGCAGAGACTAGTTCGGATAATCAAAAGTTCGGATAATCGAAACGTAGTTTTTTTTTGGGCCGGGATCGTAAACAACACATTTTATTTTACATAAAAGTAGTAAATATATATTAAATTTTTACACTTATATTACGTTCAAAAACGTTAAAATGGACATCTGAGAATGAAACATCTGAAAAACGTTTGATGCGTTTTGCGTATTCAAGCAATAATGTATCTTTCGCGCCAACGTTCGGATAACTGAGCGTTCGGATAAATTACGTCATCGTTCGGATAATTAAAAGTTCGGGTGATCAAGGTTCGGATAATCGAGGTTCTACTGTATGTATTTTTACCCCAAAAGCGTCATACATTGTCCATAACGATTAGGTGGCTTTTAGTCAAGTAAAAAACTGCCGGAATCGCCTTCGGAGACTCGTCTCGACATCGACTGTTCGTTTTATGTAAAATCGCGGAAGCCATTGGCGCCTCTGGTATGCAAACGCGCTAGGCGCGCTGCGCTCGCATCGTTATAACACGAGGATGAATGCTCGAGCTGCGAAACCGTTACAGGCGAAGTGCGACGATAGTAATAAAGTAGTATTTACGGGAGATACAGTAGCCGGGCGAGCAAACAGGTATCCCTGTGTGCGCGCGGAGCAAATGCGGCGATTCGCCGGGATCGGGACAGGGGCAATATGTAAGTGGAAGACGAGAGTCTCTCGAGTGAGCGCCGAGCGGAGACTCGGTCATTGTGTCGACGCGCGGAGCCGCAAGTCGGCCAGGCAACGCAGAGCCGCGCGACGTTGTAGCAGCCACTGTGCAACTGTGCACTCGAGCCTCACTCGCGCGGCCGCCGGTACATCTAGAACGGAACCGATCTTTCTAGGCTCTCCTGCGCCTTCCACTCCCGCCTCGGATCCGTGGAACTCGTTTTCAGCCGCTACACGAGTTTCATCCTCCGCACGCTTCGCCGATCAGTCGATTTTTTGCAATTATATCGTCCTCGACTTCGCATCAGATTTTAGTACAACGATAACAGTACGACAACGTGGCGAAATTCGTGCACACGTAAATAGTTTTATGGATTTATTAGTTACGTCGAAGGAATTAAAATTTGCTGTTTCACTAATTTCATTGAAGTCACGTGTGGGATTAAAAATATTCGCGCTGTGGAACAATTTATTACGTTCTCGTTGCGCAACAAAACGATTAGATATTTCTAGGTTAATAACTTGTGAATTAATTAAACGAATTTAATTTAGTAAATAGCAGGCGTTTTATTGCACGGAGTTATTTGTACGTCAATTGTTGTTTCGACGTGAATAATTCACGCGGAGGTCAATTTTGCGATGAATAATTCACGCCGGGAATACGAGAAAATAGGAAAATATTTATTGCTCTCCCAAGCAGGAAAGTCATTGTTCGCGGCTCTTTCTTTCCTCTTTCTCTACACTTCCGTTTTTTTTCCTTTGCCCACGAGCGAACAACCCCGTGCTCGTTGTCGTTTCGCACGTTGATTGCCAAACGGCGTAATAGCTGTACAGCATAATAGCCCTGCGTATCTCACCTGTCGGCCAACTCACGTAGACATTGTTACTTCATAATTAATAAACTTTACGGAATGGATGAGGTGGGCGCGTGACTTAGAAAAAAAAGCGAAAGTTACGTCGCCCTCCCGCTGTAGAACCGATGATGCTGCGGATAGGTGGAAAAATAACGGTATGCGCGAGTCTATATTAAGATATCGAAGCGTCCCATCTTACACCGCGACGCCTCCTTCTGGCATTCAGTAAAAGTTCCTAACGTCTCAAATTACATCTGCAGGAAACGTTCAGCTGATCGTTGTACATCGAAGCCGAGATTCTCGGTACATTGAGACGAAAAAAATACTTTCGGGCATTACGACATTTATGATTCTGGCGAAGGTGAAAAAAATGCGGTATTATGAGAAACTTTAAACGTCTTATGAGGAAAAAAGGTGCATCTGTTGATCTGAACGCTTATTTATTTTTTCTTTTTTGCCGCATTTTTTGCGTGTCTTTTTGAAACTAGCAAACGTCGAGGTAAACGTCGTCCATATTTTTCTACTTTTGACACCAACGTTTTCTGCGAGTGCTTTAAGAAGTATGTAAAATATTTAGCGACACTTAGAAATTTCTCAAAGAAAAGAATCACGTTTTTTAATTTTCTGAACCCTGGAGTGGTTATTTTTGGTATCTTTTTGTGCCTAATTTTTCGCAATTAGCAAATGTCAAGGGGACTGTGCCGAATACTTTGAGCCGAATTTTCGTCCACGTTACAATTTCGCTAGCTTTCTCCTTCCGTAGTTTCCGTCTTCGCGCTGTTCTTCGCCTTCCCACTTTTCCGTTTCTCGGACTTTCTTCCACCTTTCTCGAGCCTTCGTCGCCCGATTCCGAGGCTGTTGCCCCGCCGATCGAGGCTTAATCGGTTCGTGATCGTCCTGCCAAGTCGCGAGACGGCCGAGGAGGAGCGCAGAACGCGCGCGGGGGGCGGCGTGTGAAGCTGGCGATGAGAGCTGCTGGGTCGACCAGACGCGCTGGCAACGGATCCTCGAAAACTGGGCGACACTTAAGAGTCACGACGCGCGCAAAAAGGCGAAACCTGGACGAGCGCCTCCGCGGAATAAAAGCCGGATCCTCGCGGCCGACTGCTCGACACGGCCGAAGGATGAAGAAAGAAACGAGACGAAAGTGAGAGACGAAGGCGGCGGGAGAGCCCGCGAGCGACAGAACCGACGAAAGAGGAATCCTCAAGGCGAATTCCAAATCGCAAAACTGATTTCGTATTTCGCTCGACGTGCTGTGACGCGCACGCCGCCCGCTGCCTCGCCGACGACGGTCATTCTTTCTAGTCACTTTCTACCGCACTGTGCATTCACAGTGGAAAAGCAGAATCATGCAGATCAACCCTCGGTTTCATTCGATCTCGCCGCGCGACGCGCCCGCTTCTTGCTTCGCCCTACCAGTCGCGATTACTTTCGATTCTTTAAATAATAAGTGACGGCAGAGTGACGAAAAAAATGTAACCTTGCACGAACGTTGATTTCTGCACAATAAAAACTTTCGAAAATGCTCTGTGTGGCTTTCCAATTAATAACCGAATGAACATAAAACCATCAGTTTTTGTTCCGTGGTTTGGAAATTTGTTTTTATCATTTCTGAAAAAAAAAAAAAAAAAAATCGTGAAAAAGACAATCCGCACATAGCGTTATTTATTTATTTATTTTTCTTTTTTTTTCTTTTCGACGTTTGACTCGGTAGCTTCGCACATTTTTCGTGAAATATTCGATAAATGCGTCACGGCAGTGCGAAGTAATTGAGAAAACGGAAAACCGAAGAAAACGATAAACTTTCGTCGGCGAGTGGCGCGAATTCGATGAAACCGAAAGGTCGAGACGCGCAAACATCGGCTACACGCAGTGAGGAGTCTTTCGCAACGACTCGTGTCGCGTTCGCGCTCGCCAGTGTGCGAAGCTTGGAGAACAGCCAAAAAGAGATACAAAATACGATTTCATCGGGCTGCTCGAATGTGTTTCGCTTGAAAGCGCAGTGGCAAATCTCGAGGCCGAGGCATAACGTTTGTACAGTGGAGATCGATGAAAAAAAAAAAAAAACCGACCGTGAACGAGGAAATATTATTGAAAAGCAATTTTTGAAGATCATTAACGCTAAATGATATTGTAACAGTTATTGAATTGTAATAAGGTTCAGCTATTCATCAAAGCTCACTGAACAACCAACTGTAAAGCAGTCGAAAGACTATTGAGTCAGTAGTGAATTAAAACGTGAATTATTTACAAGACAAATTGAGATAAATTATTAATAGAATGCCGAATATAGTGAGTCCCACTACGCTATTGACTGACCAAAACCCGATTATCTATTGACCACACTATAAAATCCGATTAATTCACAGCTGCTTGTAGCAAGCCTAAACAGTCTGAGACGACTTCGCAAATTTGGTTGCGAAACACAACCAAAAAGCGTTTGCCTTGGATGCTACGCACCGAGCAGAATCTGGGAAAGGTAAAATTCAGTTCACTCCAAGGTTCAAACTTACGCGGCCCTCGACTGTACTTCATTCACGGTCGATCGTGCACATCCGCCGCTATACCCGAATGCATAAAGTTTCTTCGTTAGTCCCACGAGTCATACATACAATTTTTCACATCTTGGGCACATTTGGTCACTGTACGATGCAACGTTTTCTGCGTCTTCGGAGAAAACTCGAAAAGCTTTTTCTCTGTATACTCCAGGGTATATGAAGACATGGCAATAAATCCCAAGTAGGAAAAGTATATGAGGTTTATATTAAAGGCTTTGTATATAAGCTATATGCGAAAGTGGACATATAGAATTTTCAGATATTTAGTATAATCTATATGAAATTATACTATAGAAACAAACATATACATAGTATATTGTATATACTTTGTATACACTATTAACAGATTCTGCAAAATTAAAGGCAGCATTTAACCATATAATATCGATATATTTCATATAAATTATATAAAATATATGAAAATTCTATATGTCCACTTTTGTATATAGCTTGTATCCAAAGCCTTTCATATAAACTTCATATCATTGTTTTACTTGGGATATCCTGGCCTGTGTTCGCAGGAGGTCCTGAAAAGGGCGGCCTTTCTTTGACGATACCCTTAACGATGACACGGCACACGATCATGGGAAGGAAATGACGAGGCCACGTGAATACGAATTTCCTTCGCGTTCCCCGATGAACGAGCGATCGTGCAGAAACGCCGTGGAACGACAGTCGGACGCAACAGCCGAACGTGCTCAGAGGGGAAGTCCCGACAGCCGCGAGCAGGAGACGGGACTCTCTTCGAATCTATACTGTAGTGTAATACGAGGCTCGTTGTTATGCCACGACGTACGTGCACGTATAACGCACACGTAGCCTCTTATATATACACTCGGTGCGTTATTGTCGTCGCTTCGAATTCTCTGCGAACCACGCCGGCCACTTTTTCATCGTCTCCGTCGTTAGAAGGCTCGCCAGTCGTACCATTGAATAACTCGTGTCATTAACCTCGACCGAACGACCAAGTTATACATTTTTCAATTCGTTATTTCCGTACGTCTGACTGGTAAAGCTATTTTTTTTTTTCTTTTTTTGGGTAACGTAGATTTTAACGTTTTGTTATGTTGATTTCGCTTGGTGCTTTTCAGCATATTTCGTCGCTTCTTCCTTGACGTCTACGTTTCGTCGCAGCCACAGCGGATTAATTGAAGAAAATTATACCGAAAAAAGTATGAATACTGTGGAATCGCTTAAAAGTTAAATAATTAATTTCGAGGCAACAAAATAACGTGTAAAATACATATATAGGACACTCGACAAAACACTTGAAACTTTCTCAAAAATTATTTTTGCTATTATTAGGTTTGATTTAAACTAAAATAATTGAGAAGATATTGACGGCGTCGCAGTTGAGGTAATGAATTGGTGTGACGGGTAGTTCGACGCCCGGATGCTGCGGTTGAAAAGTGCCTCAGTCATTCTCGGCGCAGAGCGAACAATGCAACTTGTCGGCCTTAAAGCCTATTCCAGAACTGAAATCTAAGTGTGCCGGCTGCTCATCACTTTCACTAGCGATCAACCACCAGAAATACCCTCTTGGCAACTCGCTCGCCCCTTCCTTCTCCATGGCGTCGTCCAGCCTGCAGTCTGCCTCTTTCGTCGTTCCACCTCCTTCCATCGCTGTTCTCCATCCATATTGTTCAACTCGCGTCCTGTCAATCATCTTCCCGCTGCCTCATCCATCAACGGACACGTCTTGATTGTACAGGTTGCACCAAAATTGGTCGTCAATACTTAAGACTGAATGCATTAAAATAATTCTTTTAACGCTTCAGATCAAATCAAAATTGCATCGAACCAATGCTGAACCATTGCGGAAAAAAACATTTACTCTATCGTCTTGATCATTACCGACTTTCTCTTTTCATTGGCCAAAGATAGCCGAATGATATTGTGCTATTGAGAAAAAATTAGCTATATATCCTTACGATGTAAACACTTTTATTTGCTTACTAATTGTAGCAACAAATTCAAATTTACGTCGTACACTTTTTTAATAACAAAAAATTAAACTTTGCCTCTGAGGTTCTTTTTGTTGCATAAAATAGAAGTTACTTCAGCATTTGCGAGAGCCTGTATAAAAGGCGTAGCTAAAGGATCTCCGCAGTGTCTACAGGACCGGCCAGTTGGATGCTGTGGCTATAAATTCACGTAGACAATCTCTATATCTGTACCAGTCAAGAAAAGAGAGAGGGAGAGAATATCGAGTAGCGGTCGAATTAATGTTTTTTTTAATAATTGACGTCGAGTCGCTATCGCGTTTCCTGATGAGTGGAGAACAGTCTAGAGGGGGCGGATATTGAAGGACTTGCTTCAGGATTTGCGAGAGCCTGTAGAAAAGGCGTAGCTAAAGGATCTTCACAGTATATACAGGACCGTCCAGTTTGATGCTGTAACCACAGATTCACATAGACAATCTGTATATCTATACGAGGGGATAGAATAGTTGAGAGGAGGCGGACGTCGAGGACGCCTAGCCGGAGATGCGGCGGCGGCGACGGCGTCGGCTTCGTCTTCTCATTCTTTTGCGTTACGCAACTCGGGCTGCGTGTCGACGACGCCGCACAGGACTAGCGGACAGACGTTACGTTATAGCGTGGCGGCGTGCCCGGCTATGATAATGCCATAACCGCCGGTTAGCGCCCCGTGGCAATAACCGGCCGCGAGGGTATATATAGCATACTTCGATATACATATATTGCCAACAACGTCCGTCCCTTTACGTCGTTACATGATTTTTTCGAACGGAGAAACGTGTAACTGGAAGTTACTTGTGAAAGCGAAAAGCTGATATCCTGGGAAAAATAAGAGGGGTCGATTAGTCATTTTTTGCGATCGGAATTCGAATCACCGAATTTTCCGTCCAAAATTTCCAGAAGTAGCTATATTGAAGAAATTATTCTGAAAAGCTTGGTGATCAACGTTGGCATCAGAATGACAAACGAAAAAAACCGACATCATGAGAAAAGTAAATTCCTGGGATCGGTCAGCCATTTTTTCGATCAAAATTATGGTTCGTGAATTTTTCTGTTATGCAGATTGGGACCGTCAGCAATGATTCGATATGCCTGCAGGAAAAACTTCGCGCTGTCAATGTCCACGTTTTACTACCGTCGAGGATCTACGAATTCTGACATCACGGAATTCGAGAAATTACTTTTATTTTTTGATGACTCAAAACAGGATCGCAACCGGTGTTTCTCGCGGGATGGAATTCATGAGATTTAAGAGGGAAAAAAAAAATTGCCTCGGTTTCAGTTGTTTGAGGGCAATGGCGATTGGAGCCTCAGTGGCGCAAAACCCTGGGTAACGTAAAAAGTGAGACGATGGATAACCATCGCGACACTTCTAGGTCAAGCGGTTCATCGTAAGCCGCATTATTATTAGCTCTCATCCTCCGACACGATGAGGTCCTTAATACTCGCGCAACTATACGTGTTAGGAAGTCTGTAAGCAGGTCTACGGTTGGAAGTTAACGTGCAAGTCGACACTCCCTGTGTCCTTGAGGAAGGCGAGATTGGAACGCGGCTGTGGGCCTCGAGCTCATCTACGTCATCGCGAAGGTGGCGCGATTTAAATTCTGCCGGTACGGAATTATTATTCTATTACACGAATAACAGAGCGCACATTGTCTCACTGTCAACGAGTCGCCGCACATGGAAACCGCGCAACCGGTTGCAGAAATAATGTTCAATATGAAGCCGAGATAACGGTCGATGCTTATTCATAGATGTAGAGCAACCGCGGATACGTTTGAAGGCGGAAAAACGGATTATCTGAACGCGCGGTATGTGGATGACCTGGTGGAAATCCTCGACTTCTCAGCCTCGAAGGATTTCCCCTATCCCTTTTTTTTGCTTATCTCGAAGTAATTTTTCTCGACGTTAATCACTAGTTTTCCTCCAACGTGCAATAAAAATGAGTAACAACAGTGAACAATAGCGAAGATTTACATTTCATTTTCATTTTCGATTAAGGAGAAGGTGGCGCCTTCGACAGTTGTTCGCTCGTCGATCTAACGATGGAATGTTCGTAGTTACGCGACAATCCACATCGCTATTGATCAATCGACAGTCGTAATCCTGTGAGACGTGACGAACGACCGAACGATGTCACTTGCTGTCTATGTAACGAGTGTCCTTGGCTCAATAATATTTCTGCATTATTTTCGAGTCATTAAGTGACATTAATTCTATCGGTCGAGAGCACTCGCTTTCAGATTGTGCGACTGGATTCCTAACCGTGGTCGAAAAGTTCGGTTTTCGCACGAGTGTCACAAAGTACTGTAGTCTGCGTTTCGATGAAGGAAAATGCATTAATATGTTTTTGAGTCCGGAATGGAGAATAAATCGCCCTACAACTTTTCATAAATTCCGAATCCCAAGTTACCATTTTTCATAAATTCCGAATGATAAGACGTGGCGAATGACTGAACGACGTCACTTGCTGTCGATGTAATGAGCATCCTTGGCTCAATAATAATTCTGCATTATTTTCGAATCATTAAGTGACCTTAATTCTATCGGTCGAGAGCAGTCGCTTTCGGATTGTGCGACCGAATTCCTAACCATGGTCAAAAAGTTCGCTTTCTGCACGAGTGTCAGAAATTGGTTTTTCGGTCCTGAGGGGAGAATAAAACGCCCTTCAACTTTTCATAAATTTCGAATCCCACGATACCATTTTCATAAATTCCGAATGATAAGACGTGGCAAATGACTGACCGATGTCGTGTCACCGTCGTATATAGCAGCGCCGCAGTATAGATATTTTGTACTGCTGCGCTACGGAGAGACCGTAGACGTATTATCCTTGGGGGCGACTGGCACGTATAAGTTGCGCCGTATCGAGGGACAGACCGTCTCGGAAAAGAGCCGGGAGCGTAGCGCGATCGTCGTACGCGCCGTCGCGTTGCAACGGTACCGTTATCCGGAAGACGTTAATTATTCGAGCATCCGACTTCCTCTCGTCGCGGCTCCGCACCTGAGCGGCGATCGGCGAATGACTCTCCGTTGTCGCGAGCTCAGCTACCGCACCCTGGGACATCGCCGACGTGCACTTCGATCGAATGCATCGCACGGCCTCCACGACGAGCGCCGACGTCGTCTCCGGCCGAACACCTGCTGGAACCATAAATCGCTAAATCGGCGGACCAAAATTACGGGACTCGCACCTCGATTTGGCCGACGCGTACAGCCGTCCCGATGCTAAGTGTAATGACCAGAATTAAAATCGTTGATAAATATTTCATCTAATTTTTCAGTTTCGATTTTTCGTATTTTTATTTAATCCTTTCAATTCCTTTAACAAATAAAAAAATATTAATGAAATAATCTTCTTTTTTCAAATCATAAAATAATGAAGGATTATTAATTGCGGATATTTCACATATTGTTGATGTAAAAAATTGCAAGCGACGCGACAATGACGAAATTTGATGGTTAATTCCGAGCCTACGTGAAGCCGCCAGCTGTCGCGCGCGCTATAAATTCAAAGCCGAACGCCGATTCCGTAGGCCGCAGAGTAAGTGGCAGAAAGGACAGTCCGAAAGATGCACGCGAGTTGCGCAACGGCAACACGATAGCTCAAAGAGAGCCCCAGGGGCCATGCGTAATTTATGCATCAACCCGTGGCGCTTTTTTCGCAACAAGGAATTAAAGAGGCGGAGAGGCAAAGAAGACCTTGCACACGGTGTCCGATTAATCGCGCGTTATCCCCCAGCGAGCAGCAGCGGGAGTTCGAGCAAGGTGTCACGTGATGCGGGAGGCACCGCAGTAGACGCTGCGGAGCAAATCCCAAGACTCCCCATCGAGTTCTTCCGTGCTAATCCAGATGCTACGAAGATAGCATCTCGCTGTGATTTTTTATCGCATAAAAAGCCAAATTCATTCCCCGTAGACACATTACGCTCATGAATTTTATACAAATTGTTCGGCGATCGCCTGCGTCCAGCCAGCCTTTGTCGGCGCAAAAAAGACACGGAACATTTAATTTTTTAATAGCTGAACCTTTTGGGGACAGAAAGATGGTGTCCCCCTTAATTAATTATTTCCTCGGGGACGACAATCAATCTTTCCTAGTAATATTCGGAGCTGGTGTAAAAAAGCACTTGTCTTGGTGTTCACAGAGAAAGCTTTGCCAGAGTTGTAAAAAAGTGAGAAGAGTATTTGCATATTTCGATATTCCAAGCTTTTTTGGTTTGGTTTTGTAGCCGAAAGTTTACCTATAAATAATATTCTCAAGTTGCATATTTTATCACTGAAAACACTGGTTTCAACCCGGTTTATACCGATTTTGAATTTTTTATATTTTTTATATCAGACTAGGCCATACGCGCGCTTCGCGCGCTTATCCAGTTGTCGCATTACTAAAATCGAGGTTACTTTTTTTTGGCTCCATTAAACTTGGATTTTCATACTTCGTTCGAGATGAAACTTTATAACGAAGAGAATGCCGCAAGACGGAATACGATATCTTGATTTTTTTCGCTTTTTTACAGAATTTTAAAGTCAGATCCCGAAAAATCGCATAAAAACGAAAGGTACCCCTTCTAAAAATTTGCGATTTTTGAGGGTCTGACTTTAACATCCTGTAAAAAATTCAGAAATCAAGATATCGCGTTCCGCTTTGCAGCATTCTCTTCGTTATAGAGATTTCTCTCGAATTCGAAAACAAAAACCAGGTTTGGTCGATCGAAAAAAAGTAACCTCGATTTTAGCGAAGTGCCGAAATTTCGAAAAAAGTGAAATGTCATTTTTTTGCATTTTTCTCATCGAATTTGATGTTTTTCGGGAAAACAACCGTGCTTTTCGGAGTCAGCGGGAAATTTCCCATCGGACAGGGTCTTCAAACTTTACGAAAACGAAAAAGAAAAAAAATCTCGTTTTCGTAAAGTTTGAACGTTAATTTCACGTTAATTTACTTAACGATCTAATTTTCATTCGAGCGTATAGCGAGCGCGCGAGCCACTACAACCTGCTAGTTTATTTATAAAACACCAAAATCATCAATAGGTTCTAATTTTCCACGAACCTTGTGCCCGAAAAATAAAACTAGCATGCGGAAAAGCAATATTAAGGCACGAACAACTTTGGCCAAGTGTACTTCCGAAGTAAACAACGAAGTGCGAGATTCAGTGGAATCTCGATACATCTCGAGCGAGAGAAAATGATCGAGGTCAGAAAGTGGGTTACTGCGGGGAAAAAACTCTTCGTCGAGCAGACTAGCTCGCCGCGCGGCGCAGGAGTTCGCAAGGTCCTGCGGCGCTGCGGCCACTGTTATTACTATATTTTGCCGACGAGCGATTCCCAAGGTTCCCCATTGCGCGTCCTTCCGCGCTACCGATGCCGCGCGCACTCATCCAGCCAGTATGCACATCGTGTTATACCGTTGTTCGCATCTCGAGTTAATTGTAGCATGCACATCGAGCCAACTGGATTAACGTTCAATCGAGAGAGAAAGTACCGTTCACGGTGGTGGAATCTCGCGCCGCGCGGGAACGCACGAGGCGCGGCTGATTTTATGGGCCAATTCGTAAAAAAAGCAATCGAAACAACTCCATGAAGGATTATTAGTCGTTAGAGTCAGTCGCACGGATTTCACTCTGTTTCCACTGATTTATGGATCGAAGCTTATTTCACTTTTTCAGGGTCAATGGCAGTCGGACTCGTGGTTTTATTTCATCAGTATTGTGTATTTTGAAAAATCACCCTGCCCATGAAGAGATTGGATCAATTAATGAAAAAAAATTACAGTGAAATTCTTGCACGATTAATTAAATAAATTTTTCATCGTTAAGGGCAACGGTATTTCTAATTGCCATACAAAATGTTTTATTGCATTATAACATAAACATAAACATCAGATACTGGCGAAAAAGCCGTTGGGGACCATAAAGCGCCTAATTCTCATAAGTCCGTTGCCAGACTCCGTATTTTCACTTCTCGATATATAGCGTCGAAAGAAAAGTTGGCAATACAAACTTCTCATCGGCAACAACTGTCCCGTGTGTACTCTCGTCGAAAGGTGAAACGGTGGGACTTACCGTTACCCACGGGGTTTCGTACTTTCAGAATTGATATATCGACGTCAGAATGTGACGCGTCGATGTATCTTCACACCCATGAGTGACAAATAGAGATTAAAACAATTTTGCGAAAAGAAAAAAATATTTCCTACCGAAGATAGGAGTTCAGCAAGTAAATAAAAAATAAAAAATAATGAAGTACTAAATAATTATACATCCATTATAGTCCCAAGGTTTGGTCGCGTTATAATTTCTTTTTCATTGATAACAAAAAACATATATTAATAACATCACGAACAAATTCGTGCAGACAAATCTGTCCCGTGTGGATTTTCTCGTACCCGGTCCGAAATGCGCCAATTTCCCCCGACATCCGGATAATCGGGATCGCGCGTCTCGCGAATGAGCATTTGATTCTCGCGCGCGCTCTCCACGCGGCCCGCGTGAAAGTTCCGTTTATATCGTGAAAACCTATAAACACGTCGTATAACAAACGGTATCGGAGTGTTGGAAATCAAAGCCACGGCTGCTGCGCTCGTCCGAGCGACACCGCGGGTAATTCTGCGGCTTTGAATTATTATCTCAGCGAGGCGTCTCGTGTGCTTCTTGCGTGAGTCCGGGCGAGCCGTCGCGCGCGTTTTCAAGGTTCCACGAGAATTAAATCCTTCCGCAGGCGGACGTGGCGCGATCGAGTCCGTGCGCGATATACACGCCGGTTCTAGCCGCTCGCACGGTGTGTACCCGGCGCTCGAATTATTCAAGGAAACTGGATCGCGCCCGAGAACGAACCTGCGAGCGAGAAAGTTCCGTTGTCGCGGCCTGGCTGCTCCGCGCTGGCTGTTACCACTGCCGCGGAAAGTCTCGCTCGTGTGGACAGAATTTACCCGCACGCATATACTTAGCGCACTCGAGCCGACGCGTCCTTGGATGACGTTCTTTTTTCCTTTTTGCAATTTCCTCGCCACCGCCAACCGCATCCACTACAGATTCACCTGCGAATAAAACGAGTAGTCACGATAAAACAAACATGTATATTAATTTTATTTTTTTTTTCTGTCGCGCAAAATGGTCTGAATTGTCGGGAAAATAATTTAATTAAATGTATGTCGCGAAAATTACTTGGCCAATTGTAGTGAAATTTTGGAGTTCGGTAACAGACCTTTCCTTTTTTTCACACAATTTTTGTGAAAATGTGTTCACGTGTTGGCCTTTTTTACGTTTTGGAATTCGTGTCAAATTTTTGCAGTTCTTGTGGCTGCCACTATTTTTTATAGTAATTGAGTTTTCACGGAATAAAACAAAAATTTATTTGAAATACTTTTTTGAAATAATTCGATTTTTTTCTTAGAAAAATAATTTGAGAGAATTAATGAGCAAGATGTTTTCGGTGTTTTTGTTAATAATTATTCACTGTTATTCAAGTTGTAAAGTTTATTTTAAATGTATTTCTTTTTTTAAATATCACTGACTCGCTGTACTTATTCTGTGTACGTATCGGAGATAAGATATCCGATACGCTGGGAGTACCGAGGCACGTCGTTAGAAATTGACCTTCAGGCGGGTTTCGGCTGCCAGCATTCGGAATGCACTCGTCCGTCACCGCTTACTTTTCACGCTGCTCGCGATATGAGCTACGTGATATAAGCATATCGGACATGATTTACATCGATACAATACGTTTTTTTCTTTCTGAATTTTGGATTTTCCTTCGATAACCCTGTTATTGATCTTGAGCTGAAGATTCCACAACAAAATAATATTTTAACGTTTAGTAACGACTCGTTAATAACGTTATTACGTTATTAACGACGGTCAACAAATTTGGTGTCTCGTGCTTTATTTTACGGCGATTCCTACGAAAGAATCTGGCAAATCTCGCGTAATACACAACACGAGATCATCGTGGTTAGAAACGCGGCTTACGCATGAGAAACGTACGGAAATATTTCCCACGAATCGCAGGTGAAAGAGCGCCAGTTTATTTCCACCTAATCATTCCTGCGTATCAACGTCCTGTGCACTCCGCAGTCAGGTATCCGAAACCCGGCGACGCGGACCTATGTCCTGTCCCCCACCCACCCCGAGCTGGGTCCCGATTTTCAGGTTCGCGAAAACTCGTTTCTGGAACCGGCCCTATAATGTAACGAAATAAAAAAAAGGACGAGCGAACCTACTCGCGCTGTCCTACGTGTAAATTCCTAAAATTATACACGAGAATACGTTTTTGAAACCGATTTTCTCACCACCATTTAAATATCGTGGATATCGATGAATGAGTCGTAATGCAAGCGTCCTCTATATCTATTTAGCCTCCTCGCCCGATGTTTCCTGATTAAATATTTTTCACTAATTATGAACCAGCAAAAAAAAATTAACATTTATTAAATAAAAAAAAACATAAGGTTTGTTTGTTGGGATTTCTCATTAAGTTATCGAATTTTTTATCAACACAAAGATACTAAATTCCCCTATCTACTCGCACCACTTCTAAAATAATTTATGTTTTTATATTCAAACGGGCCTTGAATATTTCCATATTCAAACGAAGGTTCTTCGAGGTTCTTCGATGGTTCTTCTAGTCCATCGATAGTCTTCCCAGTTTTTTTTTCAGCAGCGAACTCCAAAATTCGCGTCCAGGGAGGACTTGCGATAATTAGTCCTCCCTGGACACGAATTGACTTGAAAAACGAAGACGGCAAAATTTGCTCGGACTTTTCTTAACCCGAAATGCCTTGGCACGTGTGTGGGAAAAGGGGGGGGGGGAGGGGGGCCGAAATTCCGTGTGCGCTTTTGTCGGTTCCCCGACGACGCCGAGGACGGGAGGACGCGTTTCGACGCCGGTGAAAGAGCGAGGGGGCTTTCGGATGGCATTTTCAGGGGCTATTCCCCTCTTCCTCCGCGCGCGCTTCTACGTCGTCTTCTTCGTCGCTTGCGACGCCGCCGGTCGCTGTTGCCGCGCGCGAACGCTTCGTGCGTCCCGTCGAAGGAGAAAGAAACGAGTGGACGTAGATGCGGGAAAGGGAAAGAGTGAGCATACGTACGTACACCTTCTTCTTGAGGATCACAGCGGTCGGTAGGGGCAAACGGTAGGGGAACGGCACGTGACCAATGACTTATATAAAGGTGGAGGACCGGCAGGGCGCTAACACAAGAGTTCTCCTTTCCAGGGGATATAGTGTCCGGTCCGAGAGTTTACTTTTTTTTTACTCTTTCGCCTCAAGTCGAGAGTTTTCGTTCGTCTGCAAACTCTCTTAAGTTATATTAATAATAAACTAAACAAAACAAAACAAAAAAAAAAACAAGTAACCATGAAGACGTTCTTCGTGATTGCCGCCATCTTCGTCGCCGGTACGTAAATCAAAGCAGAAAACCGTGTACGACGAAAGAGAAAGAACAAAAAATAAAAGAAACGAAATCACTTTCATCGATGACAAATCGATTCGCGATATATCCACGACGAAATATCCTATTTTCCGGATCTTTTTGCGATAAGACACGAATTACTTGCGTCAAATAGTGCGACCCAGTGTGCCATGCGAAGTGTGTGAAATTAATATATTGATTTTTCTATTTTTTTAATAATGTTTCTTTTTATTACCGCTGCTGTTATTGTTATTATTATTCGAGACTGTGTCCCGTTAAAAAGAAAATGTATCACAATGGATCGATTAAGTGGATGGTTTTTTTTTCTGCATTCTACACGTATCGCTCGGTCTTCGACTCTCGCGCGCTGTTCCGGTTCTATTCTCTCGATCTATTCTCTCTCCGCGCCCCGTACATGATACACTCGGCACGATCTACACGCTCTACTTGCCGTTCTCACGGCCCAGAAAAACTCACGACTATCGACCGCAGTCACCAACCTCGATCGAATCACCCGGCGCTCAATCGTGTATCTTTCTAAATCGTGACGGTTCTATACGTGCCGCAATGCAACGAGACTTCGGCGTTTTTTTTACCACTCCTCGATGCATTTATCCAGTGTGGCAAATGCATAATTTTCAATTCAATTGGACGTGAATAATTTACACATCTGGAAACGGTGACACTCTAAAAAATGGCGCTAATAAATTCCAGAAAAACGTGACGGGATATCGCGAAAATTAAACGATAAAAATATAAAATGTAGTCGATTGATCGAATCGCGAGTAAACGAAACAATTCTGGTTCTCAATCCGAAATAGCCGGACGTGCAATTTATTTTTCTCCAACGAAACCATTCGTTGCCACAAACGTTACCACAAATCTTAGAAATCGTGTCTTACGTTCGAAAAAAATGCAATTACCAAAAATGTTTGCCGTCCTGAAAGAATCGTAGAAAAAATTCGCGCGAAGCCAACAGTCGACGGAAATTTTCGCTTCGTTCGTCGTCGACGAAATTATTCTCAACGTCGATCGAGAAGAAAACGAAAACTCGCGATGTACGTTCGGCCCGCACATAACTCAAAAACGGGCGTTAAAAGAAAAATGAAAGTAATGGCGGGTTTGGGCCCGGGGGGGGCCATAATGGGAGTCCGAAAAGGCGACCTCACGTCGAGGAGTAAAAGACGCATCGTGGCGCGCCGATTGGCCCGATTCGAGTGAACGGGATGCTGGAGACCTCGGGCCGCGAGTGGGCCGAGCTAATGTCGCTGTGCAGCGGATGGCGGGGACTACTGGCGGCGCAGGCTGTCCGGGCCCCGCGCAGAGTGAAAGTGCCGGGCGAAAGTCTTTGTACCTCTTACATAAGACGTTCGGTGTGCGCTGCTATGCTATTCAGTGATCATATGGCCTCGCCTGATCTCCAGTTTACTATAGCACCCATATATATATATAGAAATATTTATGTATATAGATATAAAAATGGCGATTGGAAATTGCTTATCAACAGACAGTTTTGTAACGACCGAAACCCACGCGTAAAAACAAAACGTCGTGCATAAGAGACATATAAAAAAGACGCGAGGAATGGGTACATCAATTATTTATGATGTGAAAAAGAAAGAAATGGTAGAATGCGATCCACGCGTGCGATAGACACAACCACGTAATTTATTCGACACGGATTCCTCGTCGCGCAAAAACAATAACAACTTTATTCCGAAATACTTGCCGCGTGTAACCGCCACGCGATTCGAGATTTCGCAACGAGGATCCTCGTAATAGTCGAATTGAATGGGGATTTTTGTTTGTAACGCAGACTAAATCAAACCGACGAAAAAACTGATGAGTAGATTTTACCCGAATTCGAAATAACGGTTATTATCGTTAATGAAAAAAGTATTTAAAAAAATGTTAATTGTTTTTTAAATCGTGTGTTGTAACTAATTTTTCGCGGTTAAAAAGGTTTTTATTTCTGAAAAAAGTAAAAATAATAAAAATAAAAAATTTCGTTCGTCTTTTTAACGATCTCTTTTTTTAATTTCGCAGGAGCCAAAGCGCAGGAGAGCTTCAAGTGTCCCGACGACTTCGGTTTCTACCCTCATCACATATCTTGCGACAAGTACTGGAAGTGCGAAAACAACGTCGCCGAGCTCAAGACCTGCGGCAACGGTCTCGCGTTCGACGCGACCGACGCGAAATTCCTCACCGAGAACTGCGACTACTTGCACAACGTCGAGTGCGGCGAGAGGACCCAGCTCGAGCCCCCGATAAGCTCGCCCCACTGTGCCCGTCTCTACGGCATCTTCCCCGACGAGAAGAAATGCGACGTTTTCTGGAACTGCTGGAACGGCGAGGTCTCCCGATACCAGTGCAGCCCCGGACTCGCTTACGACCGTGAAGCCCGCGTTTGCATGTGGGCTGACCAAGTTCCCGAGTGCAGAAACGAAGGTATAAAAAAATAATAATTCTTGTCGCCGTGCCGATTGCGCTTTTTCCCCGCGACTTGCAAATGGACCTTAATTACCGTCGACCTTCGATTTACAGTCGGAGAAACCCGGCGCAGCGTTCTAATTCGATCGTCGACCAATGCAAAAACAGATTTGAGATCAATACCCCAAAGCCTTGACATGATAGTAACATCTTTTCGCAAATTTCGTTCCGAATACTTTCTATGTTGGCAACTCATACTAATAGTAATTGTCACACGGTTGCTTGCAATTTTTCACCACAATTTTATGTGGAACTCAAATACCTTCGACCTTCGATTTACAGACGTTAAAACCCAACGTGGCATTGTGATGAATTCTCCAATGCAAAAACAGGCTCATGATAAATACCCCCAAGCCTTGACATGACAATAATTACTCGGCGTAATTACTTGGAGACGTTACTGCGCGTCTCTTGATATTTTCGCCAATTTGGCTCCGGATATTTACAATTTTAACAGGTGCACGAAAATCAAGACAGTCAGGTTAGATAAACTGACAGCGAAAAAGCTTGCACATCGAAAACAGATCGATTAAAAAATTATCATCAAAATAAATTTTGAACAATAATATTGGAACCAATGTTATTATTAGATAAATTATAATATTGGACGATAATGTAGACTCAAGACGGAAATGTTTACTATAATCAAGAAATGTTGTTAATCGAGTGACGGGATTAAAACAAATTTAATTTCCATCTCCAAGTCACTAAAAATGTAATTATTAATACAAGCGATCAAAGAATCGAGCACGTCGTAAATATAAAAAACAGCGAAAAAGCTTGCACACAGCAAACAGAACGATTAAAAAAAATTATCATCAAAACAAATATTGAATAATAATGTTGGATCCAATGTTGTTATTGGATGAATAATAATATAGGACGATAATGTGGACTCAAGCCGCAAACGTTTATATAACCAAGAAATTTTGCCAATCGAGTGACAGGATTAAAACAAATTTCATTTCCGTCTCCGCGACACTAAAAATGTCAATATTCATATAAGTGATCAACGACTTGGAACACGTCGCAAAAATATTGCGTTGATTAGTTTCCGCATTGACCTCCCTCCTACTTTCGATTTGCTTCATCAATCACTTCGCGTATACTCGATCTTTTTCATCGAAAGCCGGTTCCTCATATACAAAATCGAAAACAAATTCGATCCAGCCATACTTATGATTATGTACCCTCGCCAATTTCTTTTTATTATATAAAATCACTTTCAAGTCCCTCCGTAATTGATGTTGATAAATTCCTGATATCAATTTTATTTAATGGCTTAAAACTAAATTAATAATCTTAGCTTCTCGGTAACGTAAAATCGGGAAATACGCGTCGCGATCTGAACCAGCTTTGACTCAATTGCAGATGTCAGATGAATCAAATAACCGCGTTGTCGCCCACAAGTTGATCCCGTTTCGTTTAATCACTCAAATCCTCGAATTCGTTTCACCCTCGACAGGCCAGATCAACGCGTGCTGCGGCGCGCTTTTTTTTTGTCCAATAGGCTTTTTCGAACCTGCTGACACGCAACGCGCGCCACACTAGTTTAATGCCCCGCGCGAAAGACTCAACTTCCTGCTCCGCGTCGAGGCCGATACGACTGCAACGGAAAGAAAGAGTCCGGGCGGTGAAGTCCGGCGCGCTGATCCATAATCAGATATATACACGTTTTGTAGTAGAACCGGTGCGCCAGTAGCGTGAAACGCGCGCTCTCTCTCCGTCGGCTGCAGCGCGGTATTCACGCGACTACTTTATTATCGGTCCGCAGCGATCCGCGACAAATACATTTTTCGCCCAACGGCCGCAAAACGCGCCTCGACGGCTACGCGTATTTCTGTTTCTTTTTTTCTTCTTCAATGCATACAGTATATATATTCGTTATGCAGATCAACGGGTATTGAAACGTAACTGAATTTCTCATGTAATTTATTCGGACGCGGTAGTCGTTAGGCGCGAGATTTTTACCGGTGAAAAACACGATTTGCAGGCGGTGGGATGGTAATTTTCAGCTGCGAATCGAAGTCCGCGGTTTTGTGGCATTGCGCTCAGCCACTTTGGCATTCCGGCCAGCTCGTCCGTGTCTCGCGGCCGACAACCCGTCTCTTGAGTCACTTCGTTGTTTTCGTTTGGCTCGAGAATTACACGGGAAAAACCGGCCGACCGTTTACGCGTCGAGTTTTAACTTCTCTTTCTGCGAAATAAATACGAAATGAGCGACTGCACAGATGAATTCACGTCGTAAACGCCACCTCGTCAGCCGCGGTCGCCTCGAAAACGGGTTTTGACATCCGCCACGATTTAACATTGTCACTTTCATGGGAATCACGAATTTCGTCATTTTTTAAATATACATTTTTATTCATTTAGAAACATGATTTTGGTAATTTATAAATATAATTTTGGTAATTTATAAATATAATTTTGGTAATCTAAAAATATAATTTTAGTAATTTATGGAATTATTATTTGATTGGTAGAATTATTTAAAATAAATTGCGATATGGTTTTGCGTATTATTAGTTGCACTTCCTGCAATTGGCTGCTACTGAATTTTACTACCTTTGCTTCGTCGTGATGGGAACAAACTTTCATTCGTAATTTCTCATGTATTTTGTTTACGTATTACAGAGGTCGCAAACGGATTCACGTGCCCGGCTGCCGGTGAGGTAAGCGGTGCATCTGGCAGCTTCTCCAGACACGCCCACCCCGACGACTGCAGAAAGTACTACATCTGTCTCGAGGGTACTGCCAGGGAGTACGGTTGCCCGATCGGCACCGTATTCAAGATCGGCGACTCCGACGGCAGCGGAGCCTGCGAAGACCCCGAAGACGTTCTCGGATGGTGAGTCAATGTCAAACACAATTTCGCCTATGATCCTTCAAGGGACAAATTTTGCTTCCGAGTACTCTGCGAATGAAATGATTGAAAACGACTAAAAAAAAAACAAAGAAATTGGCGAATCTAAATGTGGTGGATGGTTAAATTGGGCTAAGTGTTCAGTGTTCAATGTGAATTAAATAACATAAAGAGATCTATAAATTCCGGCATCCCCCCTAGTACCCCTTGTATAAAACCATAGATCGGTCGTGAAACTAGTAAATAAAATTACGTTAATAATCGAGGCGATTCCGAATTAAATTCCGGAAAATGCAATAATTTTGGAAACGTCTAACCCTCCGACGTTTTTATCCGAAGTTCATTTTTTCGACAAGACCAACAGAAATATTTATTTTCTATTCTTTTGATTTTTCTATTATTTTTCGATTACTCCCACAGACATTTTTTCTTTTCTTTTATTGTAACGCTACGACCCCTTTAAATCCGTGAAAAATAGACGACTGGCACATGAGTAAAGCATGTATGCACATCAATGTACTCCAGCTACGAAAATTGTCTTCAGCACGACGTATAAGCACGCAACAAAAAAAAATTAAAACGACATTACGGCACACACGGTGGCGCACGCATGCCCTGACCCCGGGTTTTTCTCGGTTTTGCTTCACAGTGAGGATTACTACGGTGACCTGGACCTGAAGACAATCAGGAAGAGCGAGCTGTTGGCTGGAATCCAGAGCTCGGGAGAGTCGAGGAATACGCCCAAACCCCAGGGCAAGCCCAGGCCATCGCCGGTAGCCGCGAGGCCCGCACCCACCCAGGAATAATTTTTCACTTACCCTCCCAAGCCCGTCTTGAAAGCAAAAAAAAACAATCTTCCACCGTCCACGTGCCAAGGAACTCATCCATTGACTGTTTTCTCCGCAAATCACTCAATGGTCGATTATTCTCGAACTCGACTTAAAATTTCTTGGCCCCGTGGACAACACAAAACAAAAGTCTAGAGAAAGTTGTGAAATTCCCTTCGCACTTTTTCCTGACCTTTACTTTCCCCTTCCTTTCGTTCCTCTACCCCCCACGCCCCTCTTTCCGGAGTCTCGACCTTGAGAGAGGAAACAACCAAATCTTGAAACCCTTTCCCATCCTTTTCTTCCTTTCACCTTTCCATCTTACTTTTTAAACAAAACGAAGAAAAAAACAAAAAAAACGATACAAAATAAAAAAATCTTAAAAATAATCAGCCTCCTGTGACTCGTGTTTGTGGATTTCTCCCTTCTTCTGCGATGTTTCGTCTGTCTTTTCTGTTCTCTGCACGACCGCTGCGCCGTTGACGAGCGATTTTCAACTTTTTGTTCGTCTCGCTTACTCTGCATGAATCGTATTTTTATTTGTTATTTTTGTTTTATCGTAACACCGTCTCTGTCGTTTGTGTTCGTTTGTGTTATAATTCTACGTGTTTTTGTGTTTTAACAAATTTGTGTTGCGGAAGAATTCCGTCAGTGTTTACAATTAAGGGGGCTTTTAACATCTGCTATGAGGTAGCGACGGTCCTTCTGCTCGTCTGATTCTCATTGCCAATTTCTTCCGATGGGACGAATCGTGGTGATGACTGGTTGCCTAATTTTTCGCAACTTATAGTACTCTGGATTGCTGTTTGTTGCTCAATTAAGCGTTTACATTTCTGTCGACCCTACTAAAAGACATGAGTGTACATTTCTTAGCGAGGACTACTACGGCGACGTGGATCTTAAGGCCCTGCGAAAACTCGGCTACAGGAAGTAAAAGCGGAAGAAGACGACGATGAAGATGATGATTTTCTGTGGATGTCCCAGACTTTTGTGGACGCACGCGAGCCGTTCGAAAAAAATGAAGGTTGAAGCTCAACGAGGCAACTCTGTACCTTACAACTCGCGACTCGAGCGAAAAACTTGGCGAAATAGCTCGGGATTTTATCTTTAAAACGTCAATAGTCAGTGGATCGACAGCCAATCCATACTCATTACCAATACTTTTTTACAAGCATTAGATAAAAACCTAAAAAAAGTTAGTGCCATCTTTCCACTGACCGTTTACGACTTAAAGATGTTTTTTTTAAACCATCGTCTATCTCTGGTCAAGTTCTCTTTGTAGAAAGAGAATTATGGAGAGTCTCCAACCCGCTGCTGGGAAGTTTTATTATCCTACGAATTATATGTACACTACTATCATCATAAACTTATCTAGTTTATCGTGTAAATAAATCATGTTTAGCTATATAATCGATGTTTTTGTTTTGTTTCGTGTGTGTACTTGTTGAAAAATGCGACTGTTTCTGGTGACATCGTGATGTTGATCACTTGGAAGGAGGATGATGAGTCGAGCGTTGCTGTCGCCAGAACTCTTGACGGTTTTCCAGAAAAGCTATTCCTTCCTCGGCGTATGACATTATGTGCTGGGCCGACGTCTGGTGGGCTGCTTTGATGTCTGCAAAATAGACGTAATAAATGTAAAATTAAAGGATATTTGAAACACAATTTTGTTAAGTTTTGATCTACAGTATTTACGAATTCTTTAAATTGAACAGTTTTTCGCGAGCTAATGAAAAATTCCGGCAATGAAGTCTCAAACCTAACCTAGTCACGTCATCCTATCCAACACCCCAAAAGTCTTATGAACGGGATAAAACCAGTCATAAGTGGAGTAGTCGTTCTGTTGAAGAAAATCGACTTTGGGCAATCTCCCAACTTTCAAAATAATCGCGTAGCCCTTTGACAAAGATCTTCTTCGAATCATCTAAACAGTTTAGTCCATTCCTTCAGTCTCCCGAGGAATCTCCGTTCCTCGCGTTTCTATCCTCCAATATTAGCGAACGCCCGACGCATGTCCTCCGTGAGCTCATCAAAAGCCTCCACAATGCGATCCTCCCCGTCTTTGATGGGATCCATAAACTTCATATAACTCAGACGATACAGAATCTGCGTCATTGAACTGCGAATAGCCGTCCACGTAATTTTATTATCAGCCAACGCGGTGGCCTCCACGCTCTTCCTGGCGAGATCATAGAACGTCATCATGTTCCTCAACATCCCAAAAGTCTTGTAGAAGGGACAAAATCTGTCGTAAGCCGAGTAACTGTTCTGCTGAAGAAAATCGTCTTTCAGCAGCCTCGCGACTTCCAAAACGATCTTGTCACCCTCGGACAGAGATCCCCTGCCAACCAGCTGAACGATCTCATTGAGCTCCTCCTCCTCCTGCAGAATCGCCCTCGCTCTGTTTCTCAGTCCTCCGAAACCCGGAAAGTGGTTGTCGTAGAAGTCATCGAGGCTCTTGAGATACTTGCTGTAGCTCACGAGCCAATTGATAGCAGGAAAGTGCTTCCTCTGCGCGAGCTTCTTGTCCAACGCCCAGAATACCTGAGTGATTCCCAGAGTCGCGCTGGTCACGGGATCCGAAAAATCACCGCCGGGCGGCGATACAGCTCCCAAGATGCTGACCGATCCCTCCCGCTTTGTGCTTCCCAGACAGACGACCCGTCCGGCTCTCTCGTAGAAACTGGCCAATCTAGCGCCCAGATAGGCCGGATATCCCGAATCCGCAGGCATCTCGCCCAGCCGACCGCTGATCTCCCTGAGCGCTTCGGCCCAGCGCGACGTCGAGTCCGCCATCATCGACACGTTGTAGCCCATGTCGCGAAAATACTCGGACAGCGTGATGCCGGTGTAGATGGAGGCTTCGCGGGCAGCCACCGGCATATTCGACGTGTTGGCCACCAAAACGGTTCTCTTCATGATGGACTCGGGGCTGCCGTCGATCTCCACCGACAAATCCGGAAAGTCCCTCAACACCTCGGACATCTCGTTGCCGCGTTCGCCACATCCGACGTAGACTATGACGTCGGAGTTGGAGTACTTGGACAGAGCCTGAGATATGACGGTTTTGCCGCAGCCGAAGGCCCCGGGAATCGCCGTGGTGCCGCCCTGAGCGCAGGGAAAAAGAGCGTCGAGGACTCGTTGACCCGTGAGAAGCGGATGATTGGCCGGGAGTTTCTCGGCCACCGGTCGGGGTCTCCTCACGGGCCAGATCTGAAGCATCGAGTGCTTCGTCGTCTCCCCGTCGAACTCGGTCTCGAGGACCACGTCCTCCACCCTGTAGTCGCCAATCGGCGCTATGTAAGTCACTCTACCGAAGGACCTCGGGCAGAGGGCGATCGAGTGCTTGACCAGCGAGTTCTCGCGTACGAAGCCGAAGATATCGCCACCGGTGAACGGACTTCCCAGACGGATGTTCATGGGGACGAATTCCCAGGTCGTCGTACGCGATACGGACGGAATGTGGATGCCTTTGGGGATGAATATCGAGCCAGAGACGGTGGCGATTTCCTGCAGAGGGCGCTGGATGCCGTCGAAGATGCTCTCCAGGATGCCTGGGCCCAGCTCCACCGACAGCGGCATCCCGGTTCGAAGCACAGGGTCGCCGACGGTCACGCCGTTGGTGTCCTCGTAGACCTGGACGGTGGCCATGTCGCCGTCGAGACGGATTATCTCACCGACGAGTCTGTCGTGGCCGATCTTCACCAGTTCGTACATCGCTGCGCCTCCCATGTTCGCGGCTGTCACCACCGGTCCGGAGACTCCTCGGACGTGTCCGTATACGGACTCGTCCGGTTCCTCGTACTTGCAGGACATCATCGGGAAGGCGATGACGACGACGATGAGTTTTTCAATCTGTGGTTGAATACTTTTGCGCCATGGGTCGATGGAAGGGAGACAAGAAATGCCAACTTCGTTTGGCGTAGAGTGCGACCTGAACGGAGGTGCAGGTATCTCTTCACGTGTTTTTACTGAGTAGGCGAGAATCGAGCTTCAGGTTTTTAGGATCTACCAGAATTTCTAATAACTTTGGCAATTCTTGACCTCGCGTCAGAACGACTGACGACGACCTCCTCACATTATTAGTATTATTCTTGATATTTTCTTTCGTGATATCGACTTTTGACGTACAGTAGCGTTTGCAAGAGGTAATTTATTTGGTGAATTTTGGTAATTAGTTTAATGAATTCACCGCCGCCGCCGGGCGGAGAAACGAAACGGGATTTAATTAATTTTTGTCATTGAAGAGGATAGCGTAAGAAATTACCTGGACATTTCAAAAGATCCTGAAGATACTTCTTGTCGACATTCAATTGACCGAGAAGATTCGGAGCATTGTTTTTGCGCTTCGCCGGCACTGAGTTTTTTCGCTGTTCGGCAAGATCCACCGGTTTCATAACAACCTTCTTCTTTTTGTTAGTGATACCATCGATGTTATTGTTATTCTCTAGAAGCTGCTTGGAATAACCCAGCTGTGTATCTTCCGGCTCACTTCGTTGGGTCGGTGGCTCTTTTGGTGGCGATGGCTTTGGTTGAGATCGTGACGACGCTTCGATGGGAATCGGCATGCTGTTATCTGGAATATAAAACGTTTGTTATTTAATAGATAAATCTAGTCAAACCCATTTAACATTGACATTTTTTTTATTAAACTAGAGTAAACACACGTGCTGGCGCGCGTGCACGGAAATCTTTTCGCCAAAATGGACTTCGGAATTTGTTTTTTTTTTCTTCATAATATCGACTTTTAACCTATACCATCATCCTCAAATCGTATATTCTACCCCTAAAAACACTGGTTACTAACCTTTTTTAATTGATTTTGAAAAAAATATTTTTTTGGCGTAAAAAAAAATATTTTTTCTGTCAGAAATCGTTGATCCGGCTCCGGACCAAAAATCGCTAAAATCGACCCCAATTTTTTTTCTTTTTAAAATATCGACTTGTAACCTATACCATTATTCTCAAGTCGTATATTCTACCTCTAAAAACACTGGTTTCTAACCTTTTTTAATTGATTTTGAAAAAAATAATTTTTTGGCGATTTTTTTTCTGTCAGAAATCGTAGATCTGGCTCCGGGCCGAAAATCGCTAAAATTGACCCCAATTTTTTTTCTTTTCAAAATATCGACTTTTAACCTGTACCATCATTCTCAAGTCGTATATTCTACCCCTAAAAACACTGGTTACTAACCTTTTTTAGTTGATTTAAAAAAAATAATTTTTTGGCGATTTTTTTTCTGTCAGAAATCGTAGATCTGGCTCCGGACCAAAAATCGCTAAAATCGACCCCAATTTTTGTTCTTTTTAGAATATCGACTTGTAACCTATACCATTATTCTCAAGTCGTATATTCTACCCCTAAAAACACTGGTTTCTAACCTTTTTTAATTGATTTTGAAAAAAATAATTTTTTGGCGATTTTTTTTCTGTCAGAAATCGTAGATCTGGCTCCGGGCCGAAAATCGCTAAAATCGACCCCAATTTTTTTTCTTTTCAAAATATCGACTTTTAACCTATACCATCATTCTCAAGTCGTGTATTCTACCCCTAAAAACACTGGTTACTAACCTTTTTTAATTGATTTTGAAAAAAATATTTTTTTGGCGACAAAAAAAATATTTATTCTGTCAGAAATCGTAGATCCGGCTCCGGACCAAAAATCGCTAAAATCGACCTGGGAAATGTTTCTATTCAATAACACGGTTGAAACTGCTCGTTGGTTACCAACGAGTTGTACGCAACTCGACAGCCAATCAGAGAACGAATAACACGAGAACAATACTTATATCGAGAATGCGAGATTTTTACCCAATTATTTTTTGAAGAGGGATTGATTAATCTCGAGCAGAATCGCGCTCAAAGAACTCATGGCAGGCCTGACAACTACATCAAGGGACAACTGCTAATTCTTAAGTTTGGCAACTATTTCCATAGTTGTTCGAACTTATCCAGTTTCTTATCCATTCTTACCGTAATTACTGAACAGTCATTCGCTATTACAGTTAGGGCGATGGTGGAAAAAGCTAATGTAAAAAATAGAAAACAAATCGCTGCACGGGCCAACGATTAATACTTATTGTCACTCAATAGTCGCAACGCCCACCACGATATCTCCAACTGCGAATGCTACCTCAACCAGCTCCACCGCTGTCGTCGGCGAGGCAAAATGTTGAGTAATAAATGGTAGAAAATATCTCTCTGCTCACTTCCTAGTATATTCTGTATAGCTTCCTTAGCTTTCTGTACGCCGAGTCGAAATTGATCGAACTCCGGACGAATCCTCATTCCACGGTAATAATACACCAGGCTCAGCTCGAAGTCCCCAAGATGATAGAGCGCCTCCGCTTTGTAATACATAGCACGTGCATTGTTCGGATCCTTAATCTTTTCGTTCAGTGCCGCCTCTGCGTCCTGCAGCGCTTTCTGCGGTTCACCGAGTAGCAGGTAACACTTACTTCTTGCGATCAATGCATTTTTGTCGTTGGGACTGAGCTCCAACGCCTGTGAACATAATTTTAAAGAGACTTGAAAAAAAAAAAAATACAAACAAACACGTGAGGAAATAAAAATGCAAATCCAGGGAGTATCAAAATATTATACGTAGATAATTCAGATTCTCCGTGAAAATGTTGGCGAAGAAATGCAAAAATCCTTTTCGCCTGAAATTTCAAGACTTCTGTCACAGGTTAAAACGAAGCCAAACGTAGATCGATGGGACTGCAGAAGTTTATGTGACTAAGCAATAAGGGAGGAGAAAATGAGTAATGGCATAAACTTCAAGCGCAATTACGCAGTCAGAAAGAGAGTAACGAGGCCTGTGTGCAATTAATGGCACGAGTTTGCCGCGACATCGTATCAGAATGTCGCGGCAATATATCCCTCAATGCCAAGATCGGCTCGTATACACGTGTACGTTTATTATATATTGTGTCATTTGGCACGCATACTCGCGAGTGTCATTCACGGGTCTGGCCCTACGTCGCAAAGTTCCGAGCGAGTTTAAACGCTCGCGGTTCGACCTTACCCTCGGTACGATTATTTTCTTGTCGTTTTCTGTTCCTCTTGCCTCTTCGTTCGTCTTTTTTTTTTCTTTTTTTTTTCAACCCAGGAAAAGAGGGTTCGAGGCTTCCGGGGAAGTTCGCCAATATGCCGAGTACCGCTTGTATATATCAATGCTAATAACTGTAACGACCCCGGCCTGTAACCGCCCCCTTAATCGGGCCCGAGTCAGGCGGTGCCACGATATTCCGCGAAGACATCGTAAATCATGATAGATTATCGGAATCCCGGTTGTACCTATGCGCCCCACTCGTTCCTGCCTATATATTCCCTCGGCCCTTCGGCGTGCCGCTTTCGCGAATGCAGGCATCGAATACCTCGTGCCCGCGAATGATATGATCTATCTTCGGTTTTATTATACCCCCAGCTGGCCTATCTACCCCCCGTTAGCACTCAAATGCTGAATTACAATCCAGGTACCGCACAATATCGTTTTGAGTGAAATGTACGTCGCTCGTAGTCAATTCGAGCTTGGGTCGCAACAAAAATTCTTTTAATTATTGAGATTTGTTATTTTTGTGCAAAATAATTGTAAAACAATTGAACTTCAGCTAACGCGTAGTAACGGAAAGATTAGTAAGACTCTAGGAATACTGAGCTCCAGATGATCTAGTGCGATTAATGATCTAGCGGCATTTCTGCATTCACGTGAAGCATCTTCCTGCAATTTAACGCTGATCACCAAATCGACCGTCGAAAATCATGTGAAAAACGTTAATTGAACGATAAAAAGTAGATTTTTAGAGTTTTTCTTCTAGGATTATTTTGATCGAAAAGCAAGTGGCTCTTTTTGTGATCAGCAGACAGTTTACAATCAGATCGGTCTATCTCAAAGAGCTATCTGATATTAAGTCTGTCGCTGATTCCGAAAAGCATCGTTGTTTGCACGAAAAATAGAAAATTTGACGAGAAAACGACGAAAAATTACTTTTTTTCTGCAAATATAAGAAAATCAAAAATAATCAAATTTTCTATAGTTTTTTGTGAAAACTATCGCCTTTAGATAAAAACTAATGGCGAATTCGTTATGTATGGGCAAAAATACATCGATATACGGTGTTAACAAAAATTTAAAAAGAAAAGTGTTTTCGCACTTTTTTCGAAATTTCAACCCTTCACTAAAATTGAACTTACTTTACTTTGGATCGATTGAAACTAAATTTTCTTCCTTCATTCGAAGGAAAACTCAATAATAAATAGAATGCCGCAAGGTAAAACGCGATATCTTGATTTCCGATTTTTTTACCAAATCTTAACTACAAACCCTCAAAAACCGTACATTTTCCTATGCATACCCTTGCGTTTTCCGCGAAAAAAAATGTTGATTTCGCAAAGTTTGAAAATCCTATCCGATGACAAATTTCCCGCTGATTCCGAAAAACACCCTCGTTTGTCCGAAAAATAAAAAATTCGATGAGAAAAACGTGAAAAATAAATTTTTTCCTCTGCAAAAATCAGCTTTTCCGCAAACAAAAAGTTTCGAAGCGCGAATTCGGTTGCGTCCCAAAAGTCCGTCAGCGGCCAATCGCAGGCCGAACAAACAGAACATTTCAGGAAATTCGGCAAAAGTGGTTAATCACAAAATTAATTAATTCGTGCGAACTTGAGATAAAAATGGCAATACGTAAATATACGTCGACGAAACCTTATTGATGCACTGTATGGCAATGCTGACGTCGCCGCACCGCATCTCCCTGGCGCCGAGCGCGAGCATAGCGCCGGGTTCGGCCTCGTCAGGAATCTGGAGTTCCCTGTTCCGATCCTGTCGTCTCTTCATCTTGAGCGACTGAATGATGTCCCGACTGCCCATGTTGACGGCCGCGGCCCGGTCTTTGTCCGTGTAGACTTCCTCCTGGCGAAAGGTCACGTTCTTTTTCTGCTTCCTGCGACCCTTTATCGTCTTCCGCACGTCCAGCTCGTACTCGACCGAGCCTTTCGCAGGCTGACGAGCTCCAGAATCGGCTCCACGTTTTCCTCTACCCTCCTCGTTCCTGCTGCGTCTCCCGGACGATCCTGAGTCGCGAAAGTCCCCGCTGCTTCCGCCCTTCGGTAGCCCTCGCGGAATCTTCGTCGTCGACTGTTCCTTGCCATCCTTCGACGTCTGCTGACACGTGCCACTTGCTCTCTTCGTCTCCGCGCCGTCGTCAAGCCCAATTCTGACGAAGCTTTGCAAAAAATCGTTGTCCTGCAGCGTCGGCCTCAAAATATCCGACGCCTGCACCATCGCATGATCGACACTCGCCGCCTGTCCGGATCCCGCTGCGTCCATTCTTGCGCCTTGGGGGTGGTTTTTCCCGAATGAAAATAAATGGCGATTTCCACTAGTGTCACGAAACTCACAGCCCAGAATTCGGTGACACTCTACGCGCGTTTTTGACAAACAATACGACGTGCAACGAGTACGGAAAAATATATTGCAAAATATGTCTTTTTCACCGATACGTGTGGATATCGACACCTTTCCGGGGTGGCCGGTTGCCTTAGTTACAGTCAACAATGCGCCACGTACGGAAACGCTGTCGGCGTCGTTTCCTTTACGTGTTACGGAGTATATGCTGTGATACCTCTACCACGTTGGCGGCTACGAACGTACGTGAAAATGTGGACTGGTATGTAAACATCAATTTCACCATGTTTATTTCATTTTTGTGATACGTAATTTGGATATTTGCCTTCGCGTTTCCACGTATTACGGTGGAACAAAGGGTGAGCGTTGGGTATATGGCGAATGGTACTAAGGGCACAAAGTTCTTATCTATAGATCGCATGTACCGGTAGTCGGTTTATCGTTTATCTTCGTAATAGCTTTATTTGTCGGTTTGCAGCGTGTTTGTACTACTTGCAGGATGTTGGAACGAATTAGAGCTAAATTTAGCATCGATTCGCTATTACCATAGGCTTGTATTGTTATTATCGTTTTGTATACATTGTTTTGAATACTTATTGGTATTCAGTCAATAATTAATTCGTTTTTAAATCCAAGCGTTTTGATAATCCAGTCATTTAAAAAAATTATTGATATCCAGTCGAACAATGTTTGGCAATAATTTTCTGAGTATTTCGAGCATTTGCAGCTTCGAACGTTTTTTTTTTTAATTCAGTTACAAATTATAGAAATTCTTATAACAGGAAAGTGGCGACGCTGAAGAGGGCGGTAGATTTGACTTTCGCGCTCACTGAGTGTCGAAAATTGTTACACTATTTTTTTGTCATTCAAAAACATACAAATCGATATGAATAAGCAGTATCTCTCGATCGATTCTCTTCAAATTCAAAATCTCTTGTTAGTTAATTTCCAAAGAATGTTTGGTCCTCGATATTTCTGTCAGTCAAAGCCAAAACGCATATTTTTCCAAAACGCTCATAAGATTTTTCTGTTAAGATTTCTCAACATGCAAATCATTTTAAGCATCCTGAGAGTCAAAAGTAAAAAGTGAATAAAAACTTGCTCTATGAGGAAATAAAATGTCCGGCCCTAAACTGCGATTTGAACTCTAATCACATGTCTTCCTATTAAATCCAAGACGCGTAGACTATCTAATAACACTATGACGTTTCATGGTCACGTGGACCTCAGCCTACCTGTCTAAGGCTAAGTGACAATATCTACACTTTTAAATTACCTAAAATTTAATAAATTCCGTGTATAAAAAAATAAAATATTTAATCACAAGAAAAAAAAACAATAAAAAATGCATTTTTTTACAAATAACTATCGATTAATCCAATTAATATTCAATCACAATTCGACACTAGTTTAAATAAACAAGGTAAATTCTTTTAGCACGAATAAAAAAAATGCTTCACCATTCCAAGATGACGTTAAAACTCACTTGATTGTAAAGATACAAAGCATTATTGTACTGCCCGTTTTTAAGATGTCCCGTGGCCTCGTCCACCCTCAATTTCGATTCCACAGCCTCCGGACTCTTCTTCGGCTTCTTGTCCGATTTACCCTTTTTTCGAGTAACCATTCTCCGACGTCCCTACCGCAATTAGAGGAAAAAACTAATTACGCAAATTATCTTCAACGCATCAACTATAATAAAGTCGAATAAAATAGGTACGACTCACCGTTCACAAGTGGCAAAAAATAAAAACAATTAGAAAATCAATGCACTCGATCGAGAAGACTCGGATAGTTCATCTTCGGGTCACGTTGCAATTGCAACTAAACTCGACGAAACTGAGTAAGGGGATACATCTGTGAAGACAGAAACGGAAGAGAATAGCGCGCGCAAGTCCGTGTCTGGCTCGTGATATACGACAATGTGTTCTGTGTCTGAACCGATTAACAAGTGGTTCTCGATGTGGTCGATGCACCTATACACACATGCAAGTGTTTCGCCGCCACGAGAAATAAATATACGATCTACACACTGGCGTGTCTGCACGTCACCGAGCGCTGCTTATTATTCTGTATATTATCTGTATAAACTCGCTATTGCAGAATACCTCGCTACCGTGTAGTGGATTAAATAAGCCTATTATTTCGAGACTCAAATTATCCCCCGCAAATTGCCATAAATACCCTCGAAACTCTCGGTGTCACGCATCATTGTTGTAAGCTCTTCGGTTGATATCGATTTCTTCCGTGCAAACATGTGGACCCGGTTTGAGTGCTACATGTGAGAATGTAGAAGTTTGTAGAATGTCAACGGGCTTGGCGGCTTGATCCTCGACGAACTGTAATTATTAATCGATATAACAAGGTAGATGAAGGGTTGAAGGAGACCTCGATCGTCGCGTGTCTTCGCATCTTGGATGCGACCCCCTTCCACCCCCCCCCCCCCCCCCCTGTTTCAACCCCTTAAACAGTCTATCGAAGTGATCATACCGTATAGATAGCGAATTATTGTTATTACTTTGTGCTCCAGGGAATTGTAAAGGATCACGTAACATATTGAACTTCTTAGCTAGTTTCGGTGAATATTTAATGAAAATCAGTTAGCTTCGGTTTAATGAAAATTAGTTAGTTTCGGTGAATATTTAATGAAAATCAGTTAGCTTCGGTTTAATGAAAATTAGTTAGTTTCGGTGAATATTTAATGAAAATCAATTAGTTTCGGTGAATACTTAATGAAAATCAATTAGTTTCGGTGAATATTTAATGAAAATCAGTTATAGTTTTGGTGAATAATTAATGAAAATCAATTAGTTTCGGTGAATACTTAATGAAAATCAATTAGTTTCGGTGAATATTTAATGAAAATCAGTTACAGTTTTGGTGAATAATTAATGAAAATCAGTTAGCTTCGGTGAATATTTGATAAAAATTTGAACCACATGCGTGTGGATGTAAAAAAAAACATTCGGCGACGACCCATTTTTTTCGTTTTAATCGAACTATAAGAACTCGATGAGTAAGTACGATAAAATGAGTAATAGAATGAATCATGCATACCGAATATCGAACTGCTTTCAACATTCATAAAATATGCATGTTTTGGTTCCGACAGATGAAGTGCAAAAATACGAAGTATATTTAGATACAGTTTCTTCACTTTCCATGATTTTTCGTGGATGAAATATTGATCGATGAAAAATCGAACCGGATTGACACTTTTAGTGTCTCTGAAAAATAAATAAATCGCAGCATTTACAATAACGCGTGACAAACAAACACACACATACAGTATAAAAAATATATTTTCAACGAAAACGTTTGTGAACCGGATACATTTTTGTGTATATGTCGACGAGATTATTTGGACAACTTTGTCCGTCCACGAAACATTACTTCAGTGTTCATCATTTTCAATGATCAATAATTTCTTACCTCACATTCGATAAATAAGTAATAACCCAATGCCCAGACCCGACTATTGAAATACATTTTTTAATATTTATTTATTTATTTATTTATTTATTTATTTATTTATTTATTTATATCAACGGGAAAATCCCTTTTACATACTTTGGTTTAATACACTTGAAACACAAATTATTAATATTTTCCCATGGTATTTAGCATTAACATAGCATGAAGAACATCCTTTAAAGAAAAGAAAATAATCAAGAAAAAAAAGATAATAACGTCATTCCATTATACCATTAATTATTTACGAAAAAATTACTGTTGATCTTCGGTCATTCTGTAGTACGTAGCGCAACTTGAGAGATTCAAAATAGTGGCGGGAGAGCAGTGCCGCAAGTGCGAATCACCGGAAGCTCGCGCGCGGCATTGGCAGCAATGCGCGGCGGCTCTCGAAGAGTCGTTCATTCGCCTGGCGTTGGCATCGTGGAAATGACGATCAACTCGAGGGAGCGTGCGCAGTGGTCTCATTCGTTCGGCGACAATGGCGGCAGACCTCGACCAGTTTCAACAGCTTTTCAACACACTTCTGAGCACGGATAACGATGTCCGGACACAAGCGGAGGTACGTACAGGATTCAGTAATTTTTCCCCTTCAAAACGGTCCATCGGTCGCGCGCAAACATCGCGTTAATAGCACGATAAACGCGAGTCGTTGTGGCGAACACGTTGGCAACGTGTTGTCAGAGGCACGGCACGCGGCTCTACTTCGTCTCACGAATTCCTGCCGCGTTGATAGCACCGAGTCATCGCGTCCTTAGCTCGGTGCGTCCCTTCGAGAAGCCCGAAAATAACGTACTCGCCCGAATTGATCGGGTTACGAGCTGGCTGACAGGTGTTTGGAGTAGCCAAGAGAAAATGCCAAAATGGTGTCGTCGCGTGGCAGGCAGCACGCGCCCCCTCGAACGTTTTTTTTTTTTCCTTCTCTTTTCTCCTTTATAATTCTCGTTCGCCCGAACGACCGGTCACGTTCCCAGGGTTGTGCGGCGTGAGTTGCATCTATTTAGCACTCATCCGCCCGTGCGCCACGCGAGAAACCCGCGTCTTTCGCGCGATACTCTGCCAAATACGCGCATGGCTGGCTATATTGCGCCGAGCGCTCTTGGCAGAATGTACCGCCTGAATTATCCCGCCTTCTGTCCATTGCGCGGGGCTTCCTCCGCACGGCTAATCAGTCAATTTGTAACGAAATTTTTCGACCGATTATCATACCCCGCGCGCGCCCAATTTTCCCCGCCAAAAAGAGACGTATTGCGATTTTTCCCGAAAATTGACCATGCCACGCCGCGGGCTATATCGAACGCTCCGACTTCTTTCTCTTTTTTTTTTTTTTTTTTTCTCCCATGCGCACTTTGATTTTTCGGCGAAATTTATTGACTCGTGGTGAGTGCCATGTGTGTATGTATAGGTTATGTCAGCTCGCGCTGCAGCGGAATTTCGAGCATGTAGCCGCGTTAGTTATGCCGAGCCGCTGTAGAGATTCCGCGATTTTCTGACACGCTTTTTTTTTTCTTCGTACTTCCGGGAAATTATTTTCAGATACAATGTATAAACGAGGGTATGAGAAATTCTTCAGGAATGTAGACTATATACATAGACACTTATAGCCAAGCACTCCAGAAATGGATACAGATGTTCTTCAGTTGGCTTATCTCTTTTGAATTAGAACGACAATTCGTAGCAAGTTTCTTTTTTTCTTTTTTTTCTCGCCCGATATGATACGGGGATGGGTAAACCAAGTGACTAAAATAGGTGTATGACTCATGTATTGAATTCACTTCCTTTTGTGGTACAGTCACTGAAGACACTGATCGAATAAAAGTTGTTATAATGTCCTAACAGGAACCTTTTACTCTGTCCAAAAATTTTCAAGCCATTATATTTATTTGTAATGATGTTCACTGCACTTCAAAGTTGAAGAATTATTTTTATCATAATTACTTCTTTGTATAGCGTAAACAAAAATAAATTGGAAATTACAAAATAAATTGAAAGACCTATAACTCGTTGTTCCGATCCCACGTAAAGCCGTCGGCCCACCTTAATATACTGGGCTGGCATTGAAGAGGCCTAGCAGACCACTTAAACAGCAGCCGAGCAGGTCAAGATAGTCTCACAACGACTACTACCTCTATCAAACTATAATTTGTGTTTAACATTTATAAATCTTGTTGCGCAATAAACAGCCACTCGATCATGAATACACTAAATTTCCGTTTAATAATTTCTTTTAAATAGGTTTTCTAAACACTCGTAGCGAAAGATAATTTCTCATATTCCTGTAATAAAAAAAAGTTCATAGAACTAGTCACAAACTTTGAAACATTTGTAATCATTCATCACAATGAAAATAAAGCTTAATTTTTTCCAAGCGTTTCTCTGATTTTGTATATTTTTTACTCAATAAAAGTGATAAACAACGAAATAACAAAAACTTGAATAAATTTGATGTCTATTCACAATATGTACACATGAAAATAAATAAACTATCATTGTTACTACACTTACATGGAAACAAATAAATTTCACTGAACCATTAGGTATATTTTTTTACAACATCAGTTGCATAGAACCAGCCTTGCGATCTATAAAGATTGGAGATATGCAAAGACGCCTTACTCTACGAATGGGGAACTGAACTGTGTTTTCTTTTTAATCGCTATAGGAAACATACAAAAATATCCCAGTGGAGAGCAAGGTCACATTCTTGCTCAGATCAATCTGCAATGCCCTGCTTGCGGAAGATATGCGGGCGATGGCAGCGGTACTGCTGCGCCGGCTGTTCTCCTCAGAATTCATGGACTTCTATCCTAAGGTAAGCAAATTGCATCCTTTTGACGAGTCACGGCCCCCAAACGTCTCTCGCGGCCGCGCCACAGATGGAGTCAGCGGTCGGATCAAACTCTTGATCCCGAAAGCGTTACATTTGTGGCAGAGTAAACTGCGCGGAAAAGGCTCGTGTCGAACCGTCGTTCTGATGGCCAGACTTTCCGGGCCCTCCGTCAGAAGTTTCTGAGAGTTGATTGTGCTATTAAAACACAATCATAGTATTGAAACATACAGTACATAAGTATTTCAATAGTTAAAAAAAAAGATTGCGTCCACGATTCTCACGGTAATGAAAGTCTGCTCGTAATTATAATTTTTCTTGCAATCTAAAAATATAATTTAAACTGTATACAAAATTATTAATGATGACGAAGCTTCGTCATCATTACAAAATACGGCCACAGCGCCAATGAAGTACAAAAATTAGTTGCATCAAAGTTTTGTTGTGATTTTCAAGAGAATTGGTGTACGAGAATTGAGAATTGAGTTACGATTATATTCAAATTACTCTGCAAATTATTCAAAATTTTAGTGAATTCCATATTAATATGCTTTTTATACACGTTTTTAATATTATTTTTTGAACCGTTTATTCCATTACAGATACCCCCAGAGGCTCAAACAGAGCTGAAAAAGCAAATCCTTTTTTCCGTGCAAAATGAACAAACCGCGGCAATCAGACGCAAAGTTTGCGATGTTGCCGCCGAAGTCGCGCGAAATCTTATCGACGAGGAAGGCAATAACCAATGGCCAGAATTTCTTCAGTTCCTATTCCAGTGTGCGAATGGCCCCGTGCCTGAACTTAAGGAAAGCGCTCTTCGCATGTTCACGTGAGTGTCCAGCAAAATGTTATGCCCTTAACGCGTAGAGTTCAATTACTTACAAGGAACTAAAAAATTTCATCGAACACTTATAGATCCGTCCCAGGTGTATTTGGAAATCAACAGGCAAATTATCTCGATCCGATCAAGCAGATGTTGCAGCAGTCGATGATGGACGCCACAAATTATGAAGTAAGTTGAACGCAGTCGCCCCCGTAACCCGTAGATCCTACATTCGAAGTAACAAAATAAGGGAGATTGATACACGGGCTTACACGAGACTCCGTCTACTCGTCACGAAATCTCCCCAAAAAAACCGCTTTCTGATGACTGTAACTTGTGACGTGATAATTTGCAGACAGATACGGAGCGAACATTCTCGCTACTGACGAAATTTCATTTTTTTTAGTCTCAAAGAAAATAAATCTAAGTAATACAAATTGTCACTCAGGTCAGATTTCAAGCTGTTCGAGCACTCGGTGCGTTCATAACGCTTCACGAGAAGGAGGAGAATATACAGAAGCATTTCTGTGTATTATTGCCGGCGGTCGTGCAAGTGACGGCGCAATCGGTGGAGAAGCAGGAGGACGAGGCGCTCCTGAAAGTTTTGATAGACCTGGCCGAATCAACGCCGAAATTCTTGAGGCCTCAACTGGAGAGCATAATGGAAATGTGCATGAAGATATTCTCGGACGAGAAGATGGGCGACTCGTGGCGGCAATTGTCACTCGAAGTTTTGGTCACGCTCGCGGAAACCGCACCGGCGATGGTTCGCAAAGTCGGCGGCAAATACATCGTCGCTCTGATACCTCTGGTGCTGAAAATGATGACCGATCTCGAGGAGGACGAGGAATGGAGCTTCTCGGATGAAATTATCGACGAGGACAACGAGTGCAACAACGTCGTGGCCGAGAGCGCGCTCGATCGACTCGCTTGCGGTCTCGGTGGCAAAACTATGCTGCCGGAGATCGTGGTGAACATTCCTTCGATGTTGAGCAACACCGATTGGAAATACAGGTACAGAGAACGAGCAGAGGGCCACAAAGATGCACTTAGACTCTATTCACCAATAACTTAGGAACAAACAATAATTTTCGTCATTTTTAAACAAACATTGTATCTGAAATTCCATCCGCTTAAGGGTTTGTGCACAAAAATGTGTCATGTAGACAAAATGAGTACGGATTCAAATCTGAAAAAGTTCTGATAGTTTCATTTTTATTAAGAGGCAGTGATACTCCCCTCCCCCCCGCGACCCCCGCGCCCGCGCCCCCCTCATCGCTTCAGAACTTTGAAACGTGTTTTCTCCGAAACGGTGCGTCGGATCGCGATGAAATTTGAAACACAAATAGACACTGATGGCAAAAAGGGCATAAGCTTTTGGCGTTTCGAAATTCCAAAAAAAAATTCATTTTAACTAGGATTACAGAATCCTACATTACCGACGTCGTCGAAGTTCCCACCGGTGTATCACTGCCTCTTAATGCGACATATTGCATTTAATGAAACTCCTATGATCTTATAAACTCGAATCTTTAGATTTTTTAATTGCGATTTTGATGCTTCATTCCGACTTTTAATCAACCAATTTTTGAAATGTATGTATCACGAAAGTCTAACAACTGCGAACAGGATAGAAAGTAACACTTATGTATGCCATAGAAAGTCAGCGATCTGTTTCTCTTCATAGAATTTTTCGCGTTACATCTATGGCAGATTAACCAATGAGATTTTTCTACGGTCGTTTCCCCGTTCTGGTGGATCCAACTGCAAGAATGCTCTATGGATGTCGATGATACTCCGACGATTGTCTACTTTGTACATCAATCATACGTCGTTGACAAACATTTATACACAAATTGCATTGCATTAATTTTCAATGTCCCAATTCGAGAGAGAAAAAAGACGATTCTTTTCGCTCAATTTCAGACACGCTGCACTCATGGCAATCTCCGCCGTGGGCGAAGGCTGCCACAAACAGATGGAAGCCATGCTGTCCCAAATAATGGAAGAAATAATAAAATATCTGCAAGATCCTGTGAGTACGAAAGAAAAACTCATTTTGCCCTAAATTGATGACACGCGATGACTCACACGAGTTATCAGCTTCGTTGCCACAGATCGAGTCAGCGGTCAGTTTCTGTACCGCGATTCTGAAAGCGTTACGTCAGTGGCAAATTAAACTGTCGAGTGTCGCGCTCTATTCCAGGCTATCGTTCTGATAGCCAGGATGTCAGGGCCGCCTCGATGGAAGTTCCTGAGAGTTGATCGCGCTTTAATTATAACACGATCATAGTATTGGAACATACAGTTCTAGAAAGAAAAATCAATAATACATGTCGCGAATAAAATTCGATTAGATAATTAAATTCAAAGAACGGAAAATGATTGGGAAATACATTTTAGCACCCTCGCGTACGATACGCCGCTTGCAACGCAGTCGGGCAGATGTCCACCGACTTTGCGCCGACCTTCGAGAAGAAGTTCCACGACATAGTTATTCCGGGATTGCTGATGGTGCTCGACGACAACGCGAATCCCAGGGTGCAGGCCCACGCCGGCGCGGCTCTCGTTAACTTCAGCGAGGATTGCCCCAAAAATATACTCACGCCTTATCTGAACGCAATCATGGCCAAATTGGAATCGATTCTTACCGCCAAGTTCCAGGAACTTGTCGAGAAGGGCACGAAACTCGTGTTGGAGCAGGTACGCTTTTTTATTCTACTTTTCGAATTTTTGCAAAAAGTGGCAAAAAAATAGAAAAATAAAATGTTTTATCGTCACCCAGGTTTTCGATTCGAAAAAATGCATTCGAAAATCTCATTGATCATCCTGTTCTTCTTAACAAAATTGATTATTTATTTCATCTTTGCAATAGTTTTAAAAAATATTTTTGTTCTAATAATTTGTTACTTTAGGTGGTGACGACGATTGCCTCAGTAGCTGACACTTGCGAGGAGCAATTTATCGCGTTCTACGACAGATTGATGCCCTGTCTGAAATACATAATTCAAAACGCTAACCAGCAGGAACACAAGATGCTTCGAGGAAAGACAATTGAGTGCGTGAGCCTTATCGGTTTGGCCGTGGGACCGGAGAAGGTGCGTCGAAATTTTAATGAATCACGACAGCTTCGTGTTGAATATTATCGATTTATGCGAATCATTATCGCTTTCAGTTTATCTCTGATGCCAGCGAAGTTATGGACATGTTACTGAAAACTCATACAGAGGGTGATCTACCGGACGACGATCCGCAGACCAGTTATCTAATTTCTGCTTGGGCTCGCATTTGCAAGATTCTCGGTAAGAATATACAGATTTTTATCTATCGGCGCTTAATCACTGTGTATTTTTAAAGCAAGATTATAACTCTTTTGTGGTCGCAACAAACTCGTAACTTATCAAATGCGATTGTAACTCTGGATTTGTGATTTTCGATTGTATACTAACGTAGAATTTCAACTGTAAATTAAAATTTACAGAATTCAATTAGAGTTTTTTCAAATGTATAGCATTAATTTTTTATCAGTTAATAATTTTTGTAATATTTTGTATTATGCATTCACGCGCGATATTGTTTATGTTTAGCGAGTTAGTCGCGAAAAAACGTCAATCAGATCCTCTTCGATTTCACGGCTGCAACAACAGAAAAGTACGAACGGTGTTGTCTAAAAAAATGCTCTTTGTTTCCGATAGGCAAACAGTTCGAGCAATATTTGCCATTAGTGATGGGTCCGGTGCTTCGAACGGCAGCCATGAAACCGGAAGTCGCGTTGCTGGACAACGAAGACATGGAGGGTGTCGAGGGCGATCTAGATTGGCAATTCGTCTCACTGGGCGAACAGCAGAACTTCGGGATTAAAACCGCCGGTCTCGAGGACAAGGCCTCCGCCTGCGAGATGTTGGTTTGTTACGCGCGCGAGCTCAAGGAAGGTTTCGCAGATTACGCCGAGGAAGTCGTCAGGCTCATGGTTCCGATGCTCAAGTTTTATTTCCACGAAGGAGTTCGAACCGCCGCGGCTGAGAGTTTACCGTGCCTTCTCGAATGTGCCAAGATCAAAGGTAACCTTCGTGTGATTGACAACTAAGAAATGGAAAATTAATAAAACTGTTGCTTATTAATCATCACCATCGCATTTGCTCGAATTTTATAATATTTTATCTTTATTAACTCCGTTTTATCGCATCGATAGGTCCGCAGTATCTGGAAGGTATGTGGGCGTACATTTGCCCGGATCTTTTGAAGGCGATCGACACGGAACCAGAATCCGAGGTGCTGCTCGAACTTTTGTACTCGCTGGCGAAGTGCATCGAGGCGCTTGGGCCGGGCTGTCTGGCAGCGGGTCCGATGGCCGAACTTTTGCGTATTCTTGACAAGCTTCTCAACGAACACTTTGAGCGAGCGGTCGCGAGACTGGAGAAACGCAAGGACGAGGATTACGATGAGGTAAATATTTATCTGATCGTGAATATTGCCTTTCGCTGGAGAAATTTTGCAGTTCACGCAAGTAATCGTAGTAGACCTGGTTCTTAATAGAACTGCAAAAACGTTGCTTTTTACCCCATCCAATTATTATTAGTATTGATACCATAAGTAATTATCAATCATAACCAGTCAGTTATGTAACGCAACTATAAAAAATAATTGCTGCGGCAACGGCGATTTAATTGGGTGTGAATATAGTAGTCGAAATTTAAATAACTCATGATAGCGGATAAAAGTGAAATTCTTGAAGAATAAGGATTATTTTTTCAACCGAAACGGTATTTAACGATTATTTTCGTTATTCAGGTGGTCGAGGAGCAGCTAGCCGATGAGGACAACGAGGATATATACACTTTGAACAAGATCGCGGATATTCTTCACGCTCTTTTCATCACACACAACGCGGCGTTCTTCCCGTTCTTCGATCAGATATGCGGTCACTTCGTGAAGCTCTTGGCGCCGGAGCGCGCGTGGTCTGATCATCAGTGGGCCCTGTGCGTATTCGACGACGTGATCGAGTATGGCGGTCCCGAGTGCGCCAAGTACCAGGAGTTCTTCCTGAGGCCGATGATTCAGTACGTCACGGACAAGACATCCGAGGTTCGACAGGCGGCCGCTTACGGCTGCGGGGTTTTAGGCCAGTTCGGCGGCGAGGCTTTCGCTCAAGCTTGCGCCGAAGCCCTGCCAAGGCTGATGGAAGTTATCAACAAACCGGACTCGAGATTGCCGGAGAACGTTAATCCAACCGAAAACGCTATATCGGCGGTTACGAAAATTCTGAAATACAACAACAAAGCTATCAACGTTGACGAAATTCTTCCACACTGGTCAGTAGAATTCGTTATTGCAAAATATTATCTAGGAGACCAGTTTCAGAACATGTTTAAAAAATGATTCTAGATTTGATATTTGATGTGGTTAAAAAAATGTATATCGCTGTAACACTTATCTTCTTTGTTTTATTGCGAAGGCTGTCCTGGCTGCCAGTCGTGGAGGACGAAGATGAGGCTCCGCACGTATACGGATATCTTTGTGACTTGATAGAGGCTAACTATCCAGTAGTTTTAGGACCGAACAACGCTAATTTACCGCGACTGATAAGCTTCTTCGCCGAGGCGATGTTCAAGGACGCTATACCCACGGACAACCCGGTTATGGGCAGAATTCTTAGTATTGTCAGACAAATTCAGGTAAGTCGTCGGCAAATGATTTTTCAACATTTACACTTTCTCGCAGAAGACGCTTTCTTCGACAAAAACTCGATTAATATACGTTGCACTTATTTTTTGTTGCAGAACAACGACTCCATTTTCCAGGCTTGCATAAGTGCGTTGACAGCAGATCAGCAACAGGCGTTGCACGAGGCATTGAGCAGTCAACCGGCGGTCGTAAATTAGCCCACAGTTAACACCCACAATTTCTAATTTCCCTGAACCGCAAGACGAAGGAAATAGGACCGATATAAAGAGAAAAAAAAGCGGGAGAAAAAAATAGGAGTATCGCGACCCCGCATTCGCAAAGTCCCCGCGCGCGCGAATTGTAAGACATCTTTTTAGGTAGCTAGACTTTACCTATGAAACTCGTTCACCTCAGCCTAATAATGACCGTCATACCGAAATGAAGGAAAGAGAGAGAGAAAAATAGAGAGAAAAAAAAACGGAAAGAAAAACGGAGGATGGCGTATACTCGACTGGTTTGCATGACTGTTACTTGTTGATTAAATATTTTTTGTACCTTATGCTAACAAGAGTCCCCCGCTCCTACCTCGAGTAACTTCGTTATGACACAAACTGTTATAAAATCTAATACCGATTCTCGTGTTGTTTAATTACCGAAGTCGAGGGTTCCGCTTGCACGAGATAAAGTACCGGATCGGCATTAAAGTGACGAAGGAAAACGTACAGTTTTGGCATATTTTTTGTTTGTTTTCGACGGGTTCGTGACGACAACTTGAAACTGAATGGAATAAAACTGGCCGTCATTGTACATTTGATACGAAAGAAAAACGAGTCTTTGTGGGAAAGATATTGCATGCTTCTCCGACGATAATAAATACCTCATTCCTGTCGTTAAAAAAAAAAAGAAAAAGTAATCGATTTCGTACGTAGCTACGTGTAATTAACGCGGTAAAGGAGCTTTTTCGACGCCGGACTGTCGCGCGCGATTCTCGGACGAAAGAAAAGAAATCATTTAGCTTTCCGGCTTAACGCGATCGAGCGCCGGGAGCTAAACTCGACGCTCGCGGTGTCGGATCATCGACATCCTGTGGCGCTAGTGACACTCAACATAATGCATAATTCAATATCAAATCATGTTTGGCTTTCGTCAATGCGATCCCGTGTTTTGTGAACATTCGAACGGCGTGCACTAGAACCTGTGCACTAGAAACTGAAATACTGGCAACGGCGATGGCGACGGTGAATGGCCGACTCGGAATCGCTTTTAATTATCGAACGCGAAATTCTCGTTATATCGAACTTCGAGATAATAGCGTCGTCGTTTTTCGGTTGCTCTCATTGGCTGTCGTGCTCGGGTTGATGTATATTTATTTTTACTTCAATAAAGAGACACGATAACGTCTGGACGCCAAGCAATAGTAGAGTTAAATTATTTTCATGGCTGCTGCACTAAAGATTTGATACGTTCTGAGAAGAACAGGAAATAACATCGGAAATTGGATAAAACGAAAAAAAGCGGTCATTCACTGTTACCCAGTCGTAAACACATAGATGCAGAGGATCACACATTGGAATTTCATTCAGCTCATTGCCATTACGCGTGACGGCATCACATTGTGATTTAGGTATTTTTATTATTAAATTTAGGGTACAATAAATGTTATTTAATGGTAATATCGATTAATAATATTGCAGTGTTGGAAGCTACATGATTATGGGATTGTATACGAATTTCGACGGAAACAGCTACGAACGTTGAGTTTTATATGGAAACGGAGATACAATTTGCAATTGATCTGGGCATGTTGGACTATCGTGGTTCGCGCAGTCGATGTTCTTCCTTTTTTTTGGAACTCGACTATTCGTTGGTGTAACCGCGAGTGCACAGAAATCATTTACAATTAACTTTTCGAGTGACTACCGTCCTGCTTTTGGAATATTATATGACCAGAGTTGGGCAAGGAAATACTGGTTTAACATTTTTGTTTCGAACTTTACCTCATGGACGCCATAAAAACGTGTTTCTTTTGTATTGGCAGAAGGCCAACCAGATATTTCTAAGAATAATGAATACGAATAGTACGTGTGGCGACTAAGCAAATCATCTAGACCAGATTACTACATTTTTTTAGAAATTTTTGTAATCTAGGACACAAAACGTAATCCGATAGTCGATTTCTTTCCGATCGATTTTTTACATACGTTGTATGTAACAAAATTGCGAGATGACTGAATCCGGGTTCAGACGCGAGATAAAATTTGATCGAAATTGACTGTGAGACCAGCGATGATTTGCTATCCTCGACCGCCTCGTTTATATTTATTTATATAAAAAATAACTTCTGGAAAGCTATATAACGTAATACACAGCTCATTTATGAGAAAAGTAAGAGGAAAATAAATAGGGGGGGAAAAATCCACAAAGAAAAGAACACTGACTGTTTGCGCGTCCGAAACAAAATACACTGCTATTTTGTTCTAACAAACTCGACAAATCGATGGAGAAAGGATTCTTTATGACGAGGAATTTATTTGTTTATACATGTTACGAAGGTAATAGCGAAAACCACTACTGTAGAATTGGATTGCCCGGCTTGGCCGGCTCGTCGCTCACCCCTTACGAGTTTTGAAATACTACACATACGTACGATTTAACACGTAGGAAGGGACGTCCTACGAAGTGTCGAACCTACACTACAGCAGATTATCGAGGCAGATTCAATTTTTTTTTTTTTTTTTTTTTTTTTCATAACAAACCGCAATCCTCGCATTCTGTGCGAAACACTTTTATTTTTTTTAAATTTTTTCGGAGACGATCGAAGTACGAATATGAGCTGAAATGAAAATAATGAGGAAACAGACAGAAAAAGAACACCCCGAACACCGATATGAAATGAATTATAAATCTAATAATAATATTATTATTATATAGAGATTATTTTAAAGTTATTATGGATTAAAATAAATCTCAGCTTTGTAACCGGTAGTTTCAATGTCCACCACAAAATCCTGACTTAATTTTTATCAGCGGAAGACACCGATGACGAAGAAATCGCGAGGAAAATCGAGACTGATACCGTGGAAATCTTGGAAATCATAGCGAGGGCGATAAATATTTCGCAATTTGTTGTGACGGCCGATTAAGAATAAAGTTTATTAATCATCGTCTGCGTGGCTCAGCAACCTACTTTTCTGGAGTTATCGGCGTGTGTCTTCGGGATTGGTAGACTTTTTTCCTCAATCCGCAAATTGCTATCACGAATATTACGACATGGAATCCCGAAAGCCGGGGTTATAAGTGGAATGTTTTAATCAGTTGCGGCACGTGTGTGTATATATTGTAGGTTCTGCATGGGCGGTATATCTATATTCGAGAAGGCGGGGTAAAGTAGTCGATAAATTATTAATATGAATGACTTAATTAATCAGTAACTTACATTAACTCCGATAGTGCAGTCTGGCAATTTGAGAAGCGCCGGTTAATGAAATCTCGCTAAGCTAATTTTGAAGTTATAAAAAAACATATAAAACCTCCAAAAATAATTTAAAAAATTCAATTTCGATCATTAGGAACGAGTTTTGACAAATTTACTGTTTGGCTATTAACAACAAGTATTCACGCCAATATACCGATATATTTGATCAACTTTAGAAATATTTTTTGCGTTGTGATTGCCTACCCATTTATTGACGCGTGACTTTTCACTATTATTATAATTGTTAACACAATTATCATTATTATTTTCGAAGACAATTTTTTTTAAATATATAATAAAAAGCTTTTTCTTAGCAAGATGTATGACTTGCCTCACTCTTCGCCTTTCGCGGACACTTTCAAATCGCTATACTCGCGAAATTTTCGAATGGCAAACATGACGGATGGCTCATTTATCCGTACCAGTAATTTTTGTTCTCTTTGTCATTCAAATGCGACTTGCAATAAAATCGGTTCCCAGAACGCTGATATAAGATAAGAAAAACGCTAAAATGTGTTTGATAAATTCAAAGTATTTGGTCGATGATTATATTATCTTCAATGGAATTTTTATTCGTGGCAATACGAGCACCGCATGCACATAAACGTATTCTTTGAATAATTAGAAACTTTCCATTACCAAAATGCACAGTTTACACGAATAAAATAAACCGAATAGATATTGGAATTCAACATTCAGCCCTTCGAGCAAATTGCGCCGCGCCGTAAAATGTCAGATTGGATCTGTAGTCCCGTTACAATATTATATATACTTATATATACATGTATGCATCAGGTACTGCGCATTCGTGTGAGAATAGCGCTGTTCCTCAAGGCGTGACGTCGCCGATCATCCGATATTACGTCATCCGACTCACATTGTGCAGTCTGCTATGCCGAGTAACCGGCGTCTGCCGTTCGGAAACGTCAAACTGTACAATCCAAAGCCGTGTGTCCATCTCGCTGTTCGACGAGCGCGCAGTTTCGGTTGGTCGAACATCTTGCGCGAGATCCCGCGTTAATTCCAACAACCGGAAATCGATGATACAGCCTGCATATTCATTTCTGCGTTACTGCGATAATTGAGTCAGTGTCGTTCCACATTGTTGGTCTGTCGCGCGGTGGTGTTGTATCGGGCGTGGGTGGCTCGCATAGCTGCGCATTTTTCGTGCGAGAGGTCGCTGCGGTCGTACCGCGAAAATTTTAAACAGGTAAATGAATCACGTTGACGTTTAATCGCCCCGCACTCGTTCTGGGCAGTTGTGTTTATCGCATCACGCGCAGGATTACCAAACGTTCATAAACATCAATTTGGCCGATAGTACGTAGTTGTAAGTTGAACAATAGCTCGCTTAGTGCGACGTATACAATGTACTCGTGAACATAATACGCAAGTCGGAAATAGTTCAGTTCTCACGTGTATGTATCTACAATCGTTATCTATATACACAGGAATCTACGTGTTTATATATTGAAACGGGTAAATGGATAGAAAAAGTGCTTGTTGCTATATATGAAGCCAGCGGATCGCGCAACTTTAGACACCTGTACGTATTCCTATATTGACCTTCTCTATCAAGAGACGCGGTAGCTTCAAGGTATAGTTTTAATCAATAATTTTAATCAATTTTATCAACGAAAATAATCAATTATAAATCATACTAGTACAATAATTATTATCTCGTAAACGTGCGAGTAGCGAATCAAAATGTAGATACCTCCGACTATCCAGAGCCATATTATTTTCGGTTAATTTTCATTTCTACACGCCAGCTGCACGTCAATGCATTGAGCTGTTACATGCACCCTCATTACAACCTCTGACGCAATATGCACCGAAAAAAGGCGTTCGTTAACAGCTCAACACATACATCCGCTTAGCACTTGGATCAAAGTGCGCGTGTACAACGTCAGACACCTGCGAGTATTACTATAAGCATAAATTAAATCGCTACATGCCCACCTAAACGTGAATATTACAATCGCGTTCATCGCGGAACCCTATGCTAATTAACACTACCCCGGGTAGCAATTTCGAACAAGTAATCTAAAACTAGCTGCGTACCAAATGACCCTTTGTTATTTACCTACGCGATTTATGAAGAACGCTGTCCTTCAGGACGATCAGCAACTTTTGGACTCACATTTGCTACGCATCGAAAGCTATCTAGGTAGATTTTTATCCAAAAGTTGCCTAAATCGAAACCGCAAATACCCGCCTGGCAAGACATCTATATCTATACGTTATAATATGTGTCCAAAAAGTAATTTCTCAGGAGAGTTGATCTGGTAACTACCGGACTTTTGGTATATATATTTCGGGGATTTTTCGAGAAACGCTCGAAACGCAACCTTGAAACGCTACCTGGGATATGCTCTACGGTGTGTGCGACTGACGAGAAGGGCGGCTAGTACGCGGTGCAGCGCAAGGCAAGAAAATAATAAAACGCGCAGAGCTAGAGAGCCAATTCGAGTGCGCGCATATGCGTGTGCGCACTATGACTATCCGTCGGTGCGACGATCAGTGTCGTGGCGAGCGTCTGCTGGGTCAGCTGAGGACATAGCATGGAGCCTGCGGTGTCAGTGGTGAAACGTGAAACGCTTGTGCACGATATTTAAATCGCGTCTGCCGTCTTTGTAGGTTAATTCGCAACGTCATACTCGTCGGTAACACGCTTCGTTCAGTGTGATTTCGCGGGCTCGACGAGAAATTCACCTGCGACGTCGTCTGCCCCGCGGTGTTCCGGGGATTAACGTTTTACGTACGTTCGCGAGTTACACGCGTCTTTTTACCCGGAGTTTCTCGCGGTCTGGCAACCTCGAAGGCTTACGACAGGTTCGTGTTGATTATTTTCTCTGTGGTATCGTGAAAGTGACGAATCCTCGAATTTTCCCCGTTTTCCCGTGAACAGCCAGGGGCATTCAAAAACCCGGTCGCACCGTGTCGCGTGTGCGGAAATTCCCGAAATAAATCGTTCCGTTTGCTGAATCTGTGTCGCTCATCCGACAGACTTTCTATTTCTTGCCATAAGAAACACGCTAGACCACCCGAGTCGAAGATTTTCATGCACGAAAAACCTCCCGGGCAGCACTGGGTGCCGCGCTTGACACATTTTCCTCGTGAACGACTCGATCGGGGACTTACGAGCTTTTCACAACACGCCACGCGACCACTTTTACACCCCGCACGAGGAATTCCACGGCAATCTCGCGTTGACTCACGAATTTTTTTTTTTCTTTTTTTTTGCCTTTGACAATTGTCGCGCACCTGTTTTGTTGTCGTTTCCCTAGTTACCGACAAAAACGATTTGCCGGATCAAACAGCACGCATTTTTTGACAGTCTGCAAGACTATCCAAAAAGTTTTAACATTTTCTATTGCTATAAGAGGATACTGCATTTCATTTTTAATTAGTGACATTTCGCCTCGTTTTCTTATTTTCGATGAATCATCTATAGATACTAGATTTGCTATTTTTTTTTTATTGGTATACAGAAGCTCAGAGCGTCACACGGAAAACCCCTCTGATGTATGTATCGCTACTCTTAGTATAAGTATAACAGTATAAATCACTGATATTATAAACATTTTTCATCATATGAGCGGTCATTTAAATTGAACTTTGTAACTTTTGAGACGGATATTTTATTGCATTTCAAAGGTCTATCTAGTCTAGATAAATGATTTTTACATACTCGAAATCATCTCGGATAGATGCTTTCCATTTTGTATATGAGGTCATCAAGAATACTTAAAAGTATCATTATTTTGGTGCACATAACATTTACTTTCTTTTTGCAGGTATTTATTTGGAAGTCCGTTACTTGAGTGTCTGAAATTACGTTCTATTTTCTGTCGTGCAAAGACAAAATAAAAGAAAATGCATATGTTTGTAGTTTTTATCTGCATGTGATATACATCGAAAAAAGTTTGTAATGATATGACAATATGCATAAATGGAAATAAGCTACTATCTTTAAACAGCAGGATAATTGACTTTTTTTTACATTCGTCATAATCGATGCTGATGACTGAATCAGTTTAGTGGTCATTATACTTTACCTTGAGATGGTAAAAAAAATCACTCGCCATTAGCAAAGTCATATGTACTGAGATGCCGATAATCCAGTCGTGAGATATTCCAATTGAAACAGATTTGTTGTTTTACGTGAATTATGGAAAATTGATTTTAATGCTAGTTTGTACTATTTTGTCTGTTTCCAGCTTTACAAAAATTGCTAGCAACGTCATTTTAAGAAGTGGAAAATGCCGAGAAAGGTAGCCAAAGGTGATACAGCCATGGTTGACATGACACCATCCACCAACAGCCAAAATGGTGACGATGATGGACCTTTTCATCGTGAAGACTCTCCTACGTACCCAGTAAGTTGACTATAAATTGAATAACATTTCATCTTATTTTTGTAAAATCACATATTCAATGTTACGCATCATCAAATTTCGATTCAAATTACTATTTCCCACAACACAGCAATTCACTTTACTGCAATTCACTTTACAGCACACACTTCACTTTATCTTTAATAAGTCCAGAGCATAACTTACCTACTCCAATGGTACTCCATATATCCAACAAAATGTTCTTTAACTACTAAATTAATGGCCGTATAAGACAGTTGTCTCCACCAACCAGTCACTCTAACTTTTAGGAATACCAATATCAAACCAGCACTGTAAATCTTAACTCAAAAAAATATGTGCTACGAAATAAAAACTCAGACATTTTTCTGATTTTTTAATTTGAAAAAAAAAAAAAAAAAAAAAAAAAAAAAAAAAAAGTTTCTGTTCACCAACACACTTTGTCTGAACTGTTGGCATCCTTAAAGAGGAATATAGCCTGGACATGCGAAACTCGCCGTCCAATCTGCGAAATAATTCATAAAATTAGCTGACACGGAACTCGCCCGGGGTCCACTTTACTCTGAATGAAATAGAACGCCACTTATCAAGCCTTGATGCCTGATAGGCACGACTCCTTGTGTTATCTTTGGAGTAGGAGGAGTGCTGAATGGCCTGCGACATCGGACGAGCTGATAATTCTCAGCGATATGCGAAGCGGCCGAGGGATATCGACATTAGCCGGCTAGCAGGATTGCATATTATCAGTCGCCTGTTCAATCTTAATGTGAGAGCTTCGGCTGTTTCCGAACGCAATGCTCCAGTAATCTTTGTGAAATTACCATTCACTCAACATCGTACAATTCCACTCTCTTCAATGTGAAATTCATTTCATTTTATTCATGCCGAGTGCAACCACGGATTTCAACCTTTAGCATACTATCGAGGAAATCGCAATTTTCTTTCTGTGCATTGAACAAAAAAATAAGGATATTTTGAAAATGACGTGGGGAAGTCAAAAGAATTTTATCGATAATGGTGTCGCCGTGAGAACTCGCCGTTCACAGTCTCGGAATAATCGACCAAAACACTTTTCTTCACCGGTAAGTTCGCAAGGACAAAACAAACAAATTAGTTCCATTAAGAGTGAAGATTTTATAAGGAAAAAGTCAAAGCAGCGATAGCAGCGCGGTGGCAGCAAATCGATGTGTCATGAGGAAGTTCCTAAATAATATTTCTAAATAAATATTGTCGTTACACGGCCATCTCTTCGTTCTACGACCGGCAAGGGCAGCGATAAACCCCGACTCATTTAATGTGGGTGCTCCGATTTGTAAACACTCTTCATTCATCATATCTGTAATCTAATAAGAGATGATATCCGGTTACCAGTGAAACTTTACGCGACGTTGTTACCGTAATAGCCACCTAGGATAGCAAATTTTAATAACATTTTCGCAGATTTCTGGTCTGGTCTGAAAAAAAAAAAAAACACAATACCAACAAGCATTCTGTTGCTTTATATCTTACGTATACTATAGATTGTAAAAGAATTAACAATTTCCAAAATAATTTATTTTCCAGTTTTCAATGGCGAAACTTCTTCAATTGTTGCATTTGTTCTTCGACGTTTTTTTGAACGATGAAAAATCTGTTATGAAAAATCTATCGTATATCAAGTTTCCAGATACTGATGTTTATCAATAAAAACAAACATGCACTTTTATTAGCAACCAATGGTGATTCCCCTCTGCAGTTGTGTATGAAAATTCCACTACGTGCGTCCATGACATAATAAATCCAGACACGTCGATGTACCGACAATTTTATGTACCGTAGCAGATATATACTTCCGTTGCGAAATCGTCGTATGATCTTACAGCTCTCTGCATGACACGTACGCGTGCGATGTAGCATATAAGTATACGCGGTGACGAGTTGATAAAAAATAAAATCGTATCTTTTGCCAACTTGCCAGCCCGCTGTGTCATAGGTATCGAATTATTTGGCAACTTTCGTTTATTCCGAGAGCAAGTTTTGACCTTGGGCGAATCGAATTACACACATTATCAAACAGAAGAAAGAAATTCTTCATTTGTAAAACAGCTTGGAAACAAATGCAAATAATTAATATGTGTTTTATTCCAGTCGATTTGCAAAGAAGCCCCTTTCAGCGACGACCCAGAAGCTCTCGCGGAACGTGATGCCTGCGATTACGAATCGAAGATCACGCTCAAGATGGCTAGAGGTGGCGAAGGTTCGATTTATCCTGAATCTATTACCTCGGAAAGTTTTTTGCGGACATCCAAAATGTTAATTTTCTGTTTCTTTGTTTTCTCTTTGCAGTACCCAGAAGAATAAGAGTATATGCTGATGGCATCTACGATCTCTTCCATCAGGGTCACGCGCGGCAACTGATGCAGGCGAAAAATATATTTCCCAACGTTTACCTTATCGTTGGAGGTGAGTTGTGATTAAAATTGACCTTACAACTCCAAAAATGCTGTGGAAGAGCACGCAGAAATATCAGAACACGAGGAACAGTTACAATTATGCGTTGAATGCCTTCAAGTTACGCTTTCTCTCGTCTTACGTAAAAAAGTGTACAGTGGATTGATTTTAAATTGAGTTCTTTGCTTCCTTAGTGTTATCTTTTCATAAGTGCATCCACTTAAAAACTTTCGCTGCCAAATTAGTACTCAACTTAACTTCGTATTCTATCAAGCTAAAATAAAATAACACTTTGTCGTTGAAATATCTTGATTGTTACCGTTCATTCTACTGAATTTCACGGTGTGGAACAACATAATGATACAATGAATATTCTGGTTAAGTGATATCAATTGATTTTTGATTATAGTGTGTAACGACGAGTTGACGCATAGTAAGAAAGGCAGAACCGTTATGACGGATTCTGAAAGATACGACGCAGTGCGGCATTGTCGTTACGTCGATGAAGTGGTAAGAGACGCCCCATGGGAATTGGATGACGATTACATCGAAAAGCACAAGGTATATCGACCGTTTTTCATTGCCAAAAACGAGAAAAACAAGAAGAAAATGAATAATTTACGGAAAGGCTAAATATTAAAACTTTAATTGGATTCAGATCGACTTTGTTGCACACGACGAGATTCCGTACACGACTGACGATGCGGACGACGTTTACGCGGCTATCAAAGCCCGTGGCATGTTCGTGGCAACTCAGAGAACGGAAGGAGTTTCTACCTCGGATATTGTAGCAAGAATAGTCAAAGATTATGACACGTACGTCAGAAGAAATTTGGCGCGTGGCTACAGTGCTAAGGAATTAAACGTGTCTTTCCTAAACGTACGTAAAAATAATTAATAAAAGAAATATTAAAACGTAAACAAATTCAGAAAACAGAAAAAATCTAAATCTGCCGTTAAAAAACATTGTCGATGATGTCATTCGACCATGGCTAACTAAAAAAAATGCTTGAATTCCAGGAGAAGAAGTTTCGTCTACAGAACAAATTCGACGATCTGAAAGACAAGGGAAAGCGCGTTATGGAGAACATTGGTGAGCGAAGAATGGACATGATCAGCAAATGGGAAGAAAAATCGCGTGACTTTATAGACGCATTTCTCTTGTTATTCGGACGGGAAGGCAGATTGGTGGGTAGCATCACGAATGTAGGAATATTTTTTTTACTCGCTTTCTACGTGGCGATTATAATCGTGCTGATAGTCGTGAGCTTCGTGTACACAGCGAGTACATGTCTCTCGGGAATAAAGTGCTTGTTACACTAGTGCATGGGTCCGTTTCCCCAATCATGAGTCATGTATGCTATTTCAAGTCGCATCTCTCACCTTTTTTCTACAATCATTGTTATCCTCTCGTACTATTAATTGTAGAATTTATAACTAGAGGCATATAGTTTCCTCGGCGCTAAATAAAAAATTGACTTTTACAAGAATATCACTCCCGTTGGATCTTGATTCGTAGATATTTTGCATTATTTCTAAGCATTTTGCTATTTTAAATTTGAAACTAATATTGTTTACTATACCCTTGATTCCCTCGTTCATCTTGGGAATCCCGAAACCCTGAGAAAAAGATCCGACCCATTTATCAACTTGTCTTGAAATTATGTTTTTCTGCACGAATTTACTTTGTATAGTAAGTCATACAGAATTATATTTCCGTTAATCATAATTGTTCTGATGATCCGGTTACTGTCAGCTTGGAAATATTGGTCGCGTGTTTGGTTATATAGAAGCATATGACTTTGTTAATACGGAAGACATCACAATGCTTTTTTTTACATTTTGTTTCTCAATTGCCCTTTCATTTTGCACCTTGTAATACATTCCTTCAATTTTTAACCGTCTTGAAATTATCAAATATTTTAACTTACGAATTCGCGACTTACAACAAGTTATACTTGCATTGCACTGTCAAACTGTTTTGCACATTCTTTGGTTCTATTTGCTTGGGTCGATCACCATTCATTGTTAAATTCATAGTCAAGGTAAATTGAGTCTTGTGACAATTCATTTTTAAATGTAAAACGCTTGTCTTAACACTTTTCATTTTCAACTAACAGAACATAAATATTTATATTCGTGCTCCGATATTTACATAGACCAAAGATCGAATGACAATTGACCGATGATTTTTTTTCTGTTAAAAAATGGTTACAGCTTGTACAGAATTATTAATCTTTGAAATGCTAAACACAAGGTCAAATCAGAAGAACGCCCTGCTATGAAGGACGTGTTGACAAGTTTCATTACTTCTGTGCCTGGGTATATCTATCGCTCTACTCTATTTATTTTGCTGCGTGTCTTTTTTAGCATATCAATTTTTCACTGTGCGAATTCTTTTCTGACTACTAAATAAATCTATCAAAACTTTAATTTCGAGAAATGAAATTTTCATTGGTTTATCGGAAATAGCGTTTTATTGCATTGCCTTAAAAAACGCTAATTAACGTGAACACGCGTATTTTTTGTTTGTTTATCTTACAGTCGACGATATGGAACGAAAGTAAAGGCCGCCTGATGCAGGCGTTGTCACCCCCAGCGAGCCCGAAAAGGGCCGGCAGTCCGAACGGCAGCAGTAGTAGCAATAACGACGATGATCATACAAGGTACATCACGGAATTTGACTCTATTGACTAACGCGTGTGGAACAACACATTTGTTGCTGTTGCTTATACCTGACGCCGTCGCTGCGTAAAAGGCTAACATGCTCGTCTGTATCGTGTCAGTATTAACAATCGTATGTAAGAAAATTATAGGGAACAACTAATGTATGGGAAAGTAACGAACGTTTTCGTACAGTGAGATTCTTGCTCTGACTAAACAAAAAATGTTTTCACTCGAATTATCTCAATCTTCGTATACAGTACAAATATGGCGTCGAGATGCTACCGTGTCTCTTAATATAATATTTCTGACCACAGAGTATTATAAACGCTAAAGTAAATTTATGCTTGGAATAATTGGAAGATAAAATTGATGACAATACAATATTCGCAATACAACAACATAACTACCTGGCCCGGAAATTTCGAAAAATACTACAATCAATGTATTTGGAAGTGTTTTTTGTGTACTGTAAAACGAATTATTACGTCAGAAATTGAAAAAGCAATACTGACGGATGTCTTTGATTATGTCCATAAAAATATGTTTACGATTGTCACATAGTCTTCTGCAACACAATTTGATTTTGCAATTTGTACAAAGCAATCGTTACTTTCTGTTGCTTTTAAATTGGGCTTTTATTCGCAGGATAAAGTTAATTGTTACTTTAAAGTTTAAACTTCTCTCTTACCTCTATGACGTTCTGACAAAGAAGTTCATATTTTATATCGTCTTAAGCGCACTCTAACTAAACAAATTCTACATATTTAAGTACAATGATTTGATTAAGAGGATCCATGTCCGCCACACACTTGCGAGAAAGATAGACAATAAGTTTCCAGTGAATCCTTCTATGAAACAATTCGGATCTGAATTGGATGTTGCAAACCTGAAAACTTCACTTATTCCCAAAATCTCAAACGTTTCTGAGACGGATTCACCCGATACTTACTATCGGTAAAACAGAGCTTTAAAAGTATAAGTACATTTTTGAGGAAATTGGGCACCAAATCCCAACGTACAGAACGTACAGAATGTACTGAATCGCAGTAGATTACATTTATTAATTTATTAATTCATTAATTTATTGTTTTTTATGTTTTCAATCATCCAGCCATTACTGTATTTTCATATTCCAACCTACTTATTTACTAGGTAATAACAACTGATACCTGTAGAAGAAATTCGAACCTCAACTCTCAAAGCCAAAATCCCTTTGATTTTAAAATCTATACGATCTGTAAATAACGATGTAATTATCGTTTGAATTTCACGTTTACAGTCCGCCCCCCAAAAAGTCTGGACGCTACGAGTTCCCCCAGACTAATCACTATCTGAGCGATGACTACAGCGACGACGACGAGGCTAATCAACACTCCAAGTGATAAATCCCCGTTAATCAGCCCCCCCGTCTTCATCAACTCTGACCAAAACTAGTGAGCTTCGTGCGAGCCATAGACACGTCCCTGAAAAGAACGAAATGAATGAATAACAACCTCTTGTTACGAGCTAACGTAGAACGTGATGAGCCTGTTATTGCGTTGTCTATTATAAAGAAAAGAAAAACACTAGCGAATGAAAACGACTGAGCATAATCGCGAGTCCGTTTATCCATATGAATGTGAATATATTTCCCCCCCGATATTGTTTGTAAGCCCGTGAAAATTCTGCATGACTGTTTAATGCGGAGTCGCGATGAGTATAACGATAATTTGAAAGGATGATTCAGCTAGAATCTGAAAATCTTGATAGTTCATTTTCAGACGTAGATTTTCGGCTCAATACCGTCCCTCGGGGAGACGTATGTATATTAATAGCGCAATTATTTTTAAAACAAATTCGCAGCTGTAACACCAAACGTTATTGCACTTGTGTATAGTTTTGTTTTTGTTTTTAATCGTGAATTAATTCATTTTAGTATTTAAGATGAAAACAATGAGCTTCACTTAGCAGTTTCTCTGATGATGAATCCTTTGTATAAATATATCGATAACTTTCCTCGTTACATTCAGAATTGACCTAACAATATTTACTGTATTGAACCGTCGCGAAAGAAAAACCTCCGAGTATTCTAGCAATTTTGCCTTTTGGGGTAATATATTGTCTGAATAATTGAAAGATTGTCGCGATTACTTCAATTTTAATGAATAATGGGCAACAAAAAGAACGGAAACAATGTACAGGATAAAATGCGTTGTTGTTCGATGAAATGGCGCAAAAAACAATAATCTTTGCTACGAAAAAAGTGTGCCTAGTTGCCTAGACATTATTATAGGATCGGATTAAACGAGCCAAATTTTTCGTAGGATGGTTAGAGTATCCTTCGATGACGAAGATAAAAACAAAACAAAAACATAATAATACTCGTCCTGCCACCATGCATTCAGTGAATTTCGTCCCGGGACCCGCGGGGCGTCTGTGTATAATTTTTCAATTCACTGATTTTTATATAGACTCGTCTTTTATAGACAAATTTCTAGGTAGTCTGATGTAGCCGAGTTGACTTTTGCAATTGATACCGATGATAAAAGTTTTTATAATAGCGGGAGATCCTAGAATTTTGCTCATGTAGACACTTCTATTCTCTTGCTTTTCCCTTTCTTCCTTTATTTATGTATTCGAGAGTGAGGCAACGTTGTGAGTATGCGGTAGGATAGCATCGTACATCGCAAATGATCATTTCACTGTTTCACAATTTGTTAAAATTATTTGTTGAAAAGAGAGAGGATTATTTTCTGCTGCATTATTGCATTTGTACTACATGGTCGATGAAAGCTGAATTGCACACAGTTGGAAATTAAATGTAACTTGCATAGCTTTTTAGTAAAGGCTGTACATTTTTTTTACAACCAATGGTACTCACGACAAAGGGTTACGTAAATTTGTGAGTTAATATTATTGTGAATTTAATTTTTTATGTATAAAAGAAATTATTTACAAATGTTTACAACTGTGTACGCAGCAAGTAATGAACGTTACGTAGGATAGGAAGTATAGAGCGAAAAAAAGGATTGCAATTTTGTTTGGCTGAGCTATTTGTTCGAGATGGTTTGTTCGAAGAGACGAGAGTGTTCGGGAAACGAGAATGTACGTAAATACTGACACTGTATTGCTGTCTCTTCTGAAACGTACCGAATGTGCCTGATTCGGATAGTTCAATTAGGCGGCGAGCATAACATACACTATACTATATATTTTTTTAGGTCATTCAAATGAAATGCACTGTAAGTGGAGGAAATTTGTGAACGGAAAAGACTCGTGTTAAGGTTAAAAGCGAAAAAATGAAATAAAGCGAGGCGCGATGATCTCATTTAAGACCGAGTCACCACAAAAATTTATTTATATACATATATATTTTGCGTTGCTTAGACTCAGCTTAGATATTGCAATGCACTCAAAGTGTGATTCAGAGAGCCTCGTTTGAAGAAAATAACTCTTGTAAATCCTCTGCACTTGATCAGACGCAGAAAAAAAAACGTATCTACATATTTTTCCCTTCGATTCATCATTTTGTGTACTAATATGTACATGTACAGCGTGTACATAATTATAGACGTTTTATTTATTGAAATCATATCGATTCATTTCATTTAAATCACTGCGCTTTTTAATTTATATATATTTACCGAGTGTACACGATCTTTCATGGAAACAGAATTTCAGTGCAAAACACACAGATATATACGCAGTAAGAAGAGTAAGAATGTGCTAATTGAACGAATGATGGTAGTAGCATACGGTGAATGTATTTTCCTGCTGAATTATCATTACGAATTTTTGTGCGAAGGAAGCGACTTATAGATTGTACGATAATAAAAGTGATTGGTTTTAAATTCGTCGTCATTGCTGCCGCATATATTTTTCATTTATCCCTTGGATCTCGCCCAACATCATCTCAAGTGAGTGATGAGTTTTATTTTTACAAACATGCATTTAACAACATGTATTTTTATTACTATATACAATTCGTTCTAAATTTACAGTGCCATGAATTCTAAATTTGCTTTGAAAAAGATTTGAAAAGGTTCGCGTTTAAAATAAATGCAAACCTTTCACGATCAGTGTGCTATTGTTTTCGTAAAAAAGAACAATTATTAATGAACTGAAAGAATAAAGAAAGAACATTTATTTCAGAAACATATATGTATTTCCGGTTTTTCACACACAGTATATTATCGTCGTCAGAGCATCTGCACAGGTGCAATCGGGTCGCTGCAGCGTTACTAAAATATGCAGTTTTCTGTACAATCCAGGTGTCGACACCCTCAATATAAGCCCGAGTCAAACTGCAATAATAAAGGACGAAAGCATCAAGCAGCCGAATATCAATTTTCGAGCTCTGTGCAAACAGGAGCTACTTTCCCATTCCTACATATAATTTATCCCATTGTGTCCCGAAGTTACAATACAACGCAGAGCTTCCAACGACGCCCGCTCATTTGGATTCAAAAGTTTCCGCCATATTGCCGTCCCCCGTCGGCCGTTTGTTCTCCGGCGGTCACGTGACAATCGCTTACAGCTTTTGTTGGGCTGACCACGTGATTCGGGATTTCGATTGCCGACGAATGAGCGAGCGTCTTTGGGCCAGTCTGTTTCAAGGGTTTCGGCAGATAGCGAGGGGGAGAGAGAGAGAGAGAGAGAGCGAGAAAGAGAAGAGAGAGGGGGAGCGAGAGAATATCAAACGGCGCGGCGTTGGACCGAAGAAGAGAAGCCTCGGAGCCATGTAAATTGCTCGGGTGGGACGGAGGCGACGTCGTAGCGCTAACCGGAAGAGCGCAAAGGACAAAGCGAAACGCCGCTCGGCCGGACGTTAGCGCCCGACAGAGAGACGCGATTAAACCTAAAGCGGGTGCGCGCGCGGCGCGTGGTGGGGGGAATAAGAGGGAGCGAGAGAGACAGCGACAACACGAGCGACGGAGACGGCGATAGATCGCGAGCGACTCGGAGAATCGCTGGTAAATACGAGGTGCTGTGCGTGTGCGTTTATTCCGTGACTTTCATGTTGAAATAAAGTTGAAAATCAGTGCGTTCAAGTGCGTCTGGTGGATGCACCATGGATTTTAAATGATATCGGGCGTCACGTTGGTGTCGGCGGGTGCAAGGGGACGGGATTTATGTGGTAAATCCTGCGAGGAAGCGAGGCTAACGTACTGCGATCGGTGGTGGACCGATGTTGTAACGAACGGCCAAAATGGAAGAGCAAAGCGTTCACAGCAGTATCAGCGATATAAATAGTGAGGAGACGGTTAAGACCGAACGTAAGTCACGTTTCGAATACCTTATTTCGGGCTCTTTTTTTTTTTCGCTCGTCCGCGCATCGGGCTCGGTGTCGAGGAGCCGCCGTCGACGAGACGCGCGTTTCCTCGACGAGCCGTGAGCCGAGAACTCGGGGCTTGTGCAGCAAAAATCAAAATAGGCGAGCACCTGTCGGGTTCTAACCCTACCTCAGGGTACCCCAACGTAGGCTATCCCGACCCTCGTCGTCGGTGCCACGGCCGATGCTTCTGTCACTCGTCGCCGCCTCGTCGCGCGCGCGGATAAACCCACTTTTTTATATATAATATATATTCCGAAAACTCGAGCTGACGAGCCGCTCGCTGTACTCGGGGATTCGCGAAATCCGTTGCTTTTTGTATTTCCACAAACTTGGCCTTGACACATTGGTGTTCACAATAATTACGTCAGAGCGTCGATTCAACGATTATTCGCGGCAACTCGCGGTCTCCGGACGCTTTTGGATATCAAAGAACTGCTATTGTACTTTTTGTTTTTTATTTTTTTATTTTCGCGCTTTCGCTGCGAGACGATTTTGGGGGTTTGGAGTGGTCAATGACGCACAGGTTATTGCAGCACTTCAGTTTCTTCTTCGAATGTGCGAACGCCATCACAGTAGTTATCGTTGGAGGGAGATAACAATCGGATACTCTGCTACTTCTATCTGTCATTATCCTTAATACAAATCTGTCGCGTACCACACGACAAGGGTCCAATTAGAATTATATTGTTAATGTAGATTCTGATATTAGCCCAGTAATTCTTACCTTCGAGTAACATTTGATTTGCCAATAGTAAACACAGTTTATTTATGTATAATAACGCGTTGAACCAAACATTCAATCATTACATAGAGTATTTGGTATTTACTTCGATTACAGTATTGTTAATTACAGGAGCACAAAGGACAGTGGAATATTTTTCGAGGAAAATTGAAAGTTGCTATTGCTACTCATGCTCTAAGCTTCTTTTCCGCCTCTTTATGTGATTCACAGAGTTCACTTAGTGATGCAGAATTTATGAAACGTCTCTTTGGATTATTGCAATTCATGTTTCGCTGTATCTGGTATCTTTTGTAGGATTTCGTTGACAGAAAGATGGGAATACCCTGAAAAGTTTATCACTTTTATTTGTCATTTTTCATGAACATGTTAGACATGCAATAAAAATTGATTGATATTTACTTTACACAGCCATTACATTGCAAGCAGTTTATGTAATTTACCCAAGTTGGACCTGGAATTGTGAGCCTCATTAATATTACAGTAAATTTGATTATTTTTTCAGTCATCAGACCGAAAGTACCAAATTTTGTGCTTGTACCTAATACACTTTTAATAATGATTGTTCATAATTATATAATGATGAGTCCCTCAGGTTTCTGCAGCTTAAAATTTACCACCCTCTTTAAAATAAATTTGTCAATGTTTCTGTTTCCCATGAAATTTCGAAAAGCTTTTTTTTTAACTTATAAGTAGCAACAAAATATTCAAACTATTATGTTAATTCTCGAACCGTGAATTTAGTAATACATTAAATAAAAATGTGTGGATATTTAGACAATTGAATTCTTTAAATGTCCTTTCCCGTTTCGCTTGGGTATCGTCGATAGAATAAAGTATTTATCGTTTGCGAGATAAGCCTTGGATGCTTTACATTTCGTCTGTAAACAGTGATAAGCCCGCGTGCAACGTTTGCAACGAACATTGCAAACATTACCAAGGTCTGCTCCAAAAACTTAAACGATCCTCCAGAACTGGGATAATAAATATCGAGACCCAGATTTTTAAGGATTTGTTGAACCTAATTGTTCTCGAGTAATCTTTTCGCTCGCTCGGTGGAAACTCGCAAAAACCGATTACCCGGGAAATGGCGAACTTTCCAACCCTTGTTCTTCAATTCAGCAGTTCTCACGATATAATGAGAACATCGGTGCCACATTTCCTATCTAATTTCAAGCGTACCGGAAAAATCGTACATTGTCGAGGTGCATATAAACGGAAGTACACGAACTCGCGTATTATTCCCATGGTTTGTTGGATTCCGGTTAATTAAATTCAACTATCCACTGGACTGCGTTATTAAAGTAATTAAAAGTTGTTTGGTCGCGCGCGTCCTAACAAGGTCATTTCCCTTGACGATTCAGCGCATAATTAACATCAGCAGAAACCCGTGCATTCTGCATCGCACTACTTGTGCTCTACGCAAAAAGTAACGCAGTCATTATTTTCACGGCCTTTGCGTCATTTTTTTCGTTCGGATTCAACTTTCTTCGACGAGTCTTTGCGATGATGAAATTCGTTTTGCCTTTTAAACAGCTTTCTTCTGTGTACATGTTTTATGTGTAATGTAGCGAAAATATGCAACGGAATTATTTTATTAATGTTCCAATCCGTCAAAAACGACGTTCCAATTTTATATCACGTTTTATTCGTTGTCACGATCAAACGCTATTAACGTTTATAAAAAAATTGATCAACACGAAATTATAATATTTAAAGAAAATAGAATTCCTATATTCGTTTATACACGTGGATTTGATCGTTTGGATTTTTCACGTGACCAGACCTCTGTTACGTTCAATCGATCGCGTGCGATTTTTATAACGATTTTTATTTGCCGATAAAAAAAAAACGTGTTTTTTTGCCTCAAATCGTCAAAGCCGCTCAAAGGAAAGGTCACTGTGTAACAATGCTCAATCTTAAGCATTTCGAGTGTAATTTAAAAGAGTGCGACAGTTCGCGAGTCAAAGATTACACATTTTCCTTCACGAGGAAGTTATTCCTGTAACACTGCAGGAATGCGCATTCCACTGGCAGGGGTTTATGTAATGTTTTCATTAATTTTTCCGATGCAGCTCTGATTATACCACGGAAGAAGCGAATATGTTTGGTCGGCGCTGCGGGCGAGGATCCTGCTCTCGGTGCAGCGGCGCAACAGTTCAGCGTTCCCGTTCTTAAGTCTGAAAGCGGATTCGAATACATCGAGGATACGACGTACTGCACGTATTTTGTACTCAAGCAGTTCGAGGGTCCCGAGTACGATGTACTGCACAAAAGTGCCCACAGGTAATTTCTTTTCTCAGATTAAAATAGTAATTTACATAATAACTGTTTTCTTAACTGTTCGAGCGCCCGAGGTGCACGCTACACCTCGGGGACTCTGTTTTCACAACAAAATGGTTTATTTTACAGGTTGCAAGTAATGTTTTTTACGGAACATGAAATAATTAATCTGATTTTTTTTTCCTTTATAGAATGCAATTTATTTTAAAAAGAAAACTCATTAGATTATAAATGATCGAGTCGCGCAAATAAAAGTATTGAAAACACTCACTACGATCGTCAAAAAGCGTTTTATGAATATTGCATATATTTGTTGACGTTTAAAATCAGTTCTTCACTGATTCCAAATTCGTCTGACTTCATATGATTTACATAATTTCCACGTTGTTCCAAAGAATATTGAAAGTTCATTGGCTTCCGCTTGAATCAGCATTTACATATCCTATTCTTATGTTTTCCATAGAATATTGGGGCCCACAGCACTGCTGCAGCTGGCGGAGAAGAAAGAGTCGTTGCCCAGCATAACACGCCCCATGTATACACAAGCGATGCTCGGAACGGTGGTTGTATTTACCGGTTTCAGGAAAAAGGATGAACTGGTAAGTCACCCCTTCGGCCTCTCGGGCATTAGTCACTGATTCATTTTCGTGAAAAACGACATTTCTAAGGGCTCCCGTGTAAACAGAGTCGTACACAAGTCGACACCTTTTTCCTCTCGATAACTTTTAATGAATCACGTTTATGCGTTTGTTTGTGCAGACCAAACTCATCAACATGATCCACAGCATGGGCGGTAGTATTAGGAAGGAAATGGGCGTGAAGGTGACACACCTCATAGCGAATTGCTGCGGCGGTGAAAAGTACAAGTACGCTGTAACGTTTCGAGTTCCAATTATGTCTATGAATTGGGTCATGGCCCTCTGGGACACGAAACACGACACCAACAGCTACGGGAACAATGAGGAACTGGTCAGTTACGTTTACCTGAACTGTGTGATTGTATTTTTCTTTATACGCGCGATGTGACAGACAGCGTGACGAGAGATAACAACACTTAAGGAATAGTGCTGTCACATATTTCCTTGCGAATTCTCTGGTTTAAATTAATTTTCGACGTATTAAATATTAATTTATTTTTAACCATAACGGCCTTGAAACTTCTGTTTCAACTTTGTCGACTCTATTTAAAGTTAGTACTTTCCAATGCCTCGTAGCGTTTCTTACATTGTCGTAATCTGTCAGACGAATTAATGTTTTATTATTCCATAATAACATTTGAAAGACAAGTAAATATTTGAGATTCGTCTTGAATGGTCGGTCAGGCGGATCTAGCGTTCATTCACTAGAGCGTAGAAGGATACGAAGAAATAGTACTATTTGTTTACTTATTTTGTCACAGATTGCGAATTTCAAGCTCAAACCCTTCGTCGGTGCCAAAGTGTGTTTCTTCGGGTTTCCCGAGGAGGAGAAGAAGCACATGTGCGAAGTGTTGCAGCAGCAGGGCGGCGAACCCACGGAAATTGACGATCCTAACTGCACTCACGTGGCAAGTATTCCAAACAAACAATCAATGCGAACGAAACTCGAGAATTTTACCACAATTTAAATATCGCGAGATTCCAGCCAAGCACATGGTGGAGACTCTCGTATCGCGCGAAACGGAAACACGATATACAATAATTTTTGTTTGCCTCGCGAATCTTTTTCCTCAAACTTTCTGCATACTTTTGTTTGTTTATTTTTATTATTCAATGAATTAACACTTTGGCTATGCACACAATTGCGCAGGTCACGGACTTAGGTAATCGACGCTGCAGAATAGCCAATACACAGAACAACACGTTTTCGTTATTCACTCAGCCATCGCGCGCGAACGAACTCGCCACCCTCAACACGTCCGAGATGAAGCCATTTTCCTTCACGTTTTACAATCCCTACACGAACACTATTCCCCGATCACTGTCAACGAAACACTCGATTCCGGACGTAAAGAGCGCGAAAGCAGGAAACAGACGAGCCGACAGATCGGTTTCGATGTACGACGTTCCCTCCTTGCCGAGCTTTATAGAAGTCGACAAAAATCGCCTGAACAGCGTCTTCTCGAAAAACATCAGCCACGATTCGGCTATATCCATGGATTACACGACGTCGGAGAGTCCGAGTTTCCCGGACGATTCCGACGCGATGTCCGAGTGCTATTCCACCAGAAACGACAACGAAGTCGATTCGGGGATCGACATGTCGACATCCACGGGGCTCTCTTTCGAGACGGCGAGCAGCGTCACGGTTTCGAGATCGTCGACGCGTCTCAGTTTGCCAATGACGTCGACGATCACCAATCTGAAGGACTTACCAAAGCGCGAATCGGACATGGAAATCGACGGCGGATTCTTGCCCCAGGCAACAAGCAACGACGATTATTTTCTCACGGAAAAGGAACGATTACTGAACGACATGAACGACGTCGCGTCGAGGTTGCCCAAATGGCAGACTCTGAATTGCTCGAGCGCTCCGCCGCAGATGGAATCGTTCTGCTTCAAATTTGCGCCGGACATGAATCGCAACTCGACTGGTCTGTCGTTTCCGAGCAAAAAAGTCACGACACCGCGACGCTACATGCGCTGGAAGAAGTCGAGATCGTGCTACACGATACCGAGACTCTCAACGCCGGAGAACAAGACTTTCTTCAAGAATTTCTCGCAACCGAATTTGTCGAAGAAACGAGACTCGCCACTGATCGATCCACAGATACAGGACTCGCCGCCGATGTGCCGGAAGAGACAGAATTACTCCCTGAGCTCGTTGAAACTGGCCGTCAACATCTTTGCCAAACTGAGCGAAATCACTTTTCCACACACTTTCAAGCAGTACATGCAAGTCAGTCCGCCGCGAGGCAGCCCGGAGAAAAATCCGCCAAGACAAAAGTACACGCCTCTGCCCAGCCCTCTTCCCGTCCCCGCTAAAATGGCGAGACTCGCTAAGAACGATAACACATCGAGCGCGGAAAGCTTTGAGAGTTCGGGGGCAAAGATAGACGGTGGCTTTTCGCCGGCCACCGCGAAAATGCGGGCGCAAATCATCGCCGAAAACTTGAAGTCGAGGAGGCAGGAGGACAAGCCATTTCTTGTGGTACCTTTGATCATTTTTACAGGGCGTTACAGGTTGCGGTTTTGGAATTGATGTGGTGATCGTACTCGAGGCAATATTAGTTGAAAGCATTCGGTTCATTGGGAAATTAAAGATATTCTGAGAGCTGCATTCTTTAGCGTCGGAATGTTCACAATAAGAAACAGCGATAGAGTACAATAGTTTATGTAATTCCTGTCGAATATGGTGTGTCGTCGAATTAGGAGAAGAAGGGAACGTTGAAATATGTCGTCTCGGATTTTCGTTCCAGTGAAATTATACCTCAACACTTTCCACTAATGCGTAGGCTGTAACTTCAGGGGTTTCCCTCTTTTTAGCCAACGTATCTCAGCAAGTAATAGATGAAATTCGCTGAAATGTATACAGACTACAAAGTTTTTTTGAGTTTTCAGAAAACTATTTTCACACGTACTGAGACGTCTTTTGTCTTATCCTTTTTATTTTCGATGTATTCATGACGTGAAAACCCCTGGGGTCAGATAAAAACAGTTGTTGTTTACGGGTTATTATCAGACATGTGAGGTATAATTTCAACGTCGCAATTTGATCAACGTCGCTGTTGCAGTGAATACACCAGTAGTTTGTAACGATGCGGGTATGGCTGTCCGTGTAATTACGTTCGAACTTACAATACGCTCCAATTATTTGCGATCCACTGTCCTTCGATGTTAGTGACCTTACTTTCTACCTTATTAATTGAATTTAGCGCTAATAACCGGTGTCCCCAAGAAACAGTTGTAGAACGTGTCGTCCCGGTGATTTGTTCCGTCGTAAAGAAAGAAAAAACACCCCCCCGGGACTTTCACAAATATCTTACCTGAACAATAAATATTCCTCAGGTAGTGGACGAGTCTAACGTGAACGCGTTACCTGACTTGGCCTCGGTGCGGGCCCATATTGTTAAAGCGGAATGGTTTTGGACCTCGGTGCAGAACGAGGGGGCTGCCGACGAGAAGGAATATCTTTTCGAAGATGTAAGTGCGATAAAAATGCCTTTTCGGCGTCGCTGACTAATAATCCTCGTCCCTCCGGCGATACTTCTATATTTTACTGTTTCTCATGTGCTTCGCGTAGTATCTGGAATCCGTTTTATCGCCAACTGCGTCGGCCAGAAGGGACAGCCAACAAGCTGCTACACCGAGTACAGCATCGACGAGACGGAAGCGCAAACGTCTCGCTGAAACCTTATCTAGTCTCGTGCAAAACGGTGCCGATTCTCCGGCTGTCCACAAGAGGCGATCGAGCATCAGCGATGCGGGTCATCTCAGTGTCAGTGGTAGCTTCTTGGATTGTACAGCGAGTCCCGACAAGCAGCTGTTAGATGGTGAGTCCGTTCTTTCGTTTTGCCAAAGCGAGATCGCTGAGTCTTCAAATTTTGCCTCAATAACTTTTTTCAATACTTTAACTTGAGCTTTTATTGGCTTTCTCCTTGTGCAATGCGACACTTAATTTGTCATCATTTCATTGGAATTTGGACAGAAATTGACGAGTCTCTTGATTCTCGCAGTCGTGACAGTTGTATGCTATGTTACGGTATCTTCCTTCGTCCTATGGTTCATTCGTTTCGTCAAGTCGGGAGCGTAACACCGATAAGACGCGATTATGCGCGATAATAAATTAACAACGGTTCTCGGATGTTTCTCGCTTCCGTTTTACCGTGAAGCGTCGATCTTTCGGTAATTTCAGCGATAATTATAACGGTATCTCATCCATTTTTTCGGCAATATTTATTCGAAATTATAAATTCTTCCGCTGTCAACGCGGAACATCATTGGTACATCATTGGCTGCTGTTAATGCTTTGCGATTCAACCGATTTTCGGGTACGAGGTGGTTGCTTGAAACTAATCATAACATGGACCATACGAGAGGGAAGAGAGATCAATCAATAGAACTGTGTTCGTTAACTGACAGATATTCCAGAGGTGGAAGCCGTCAGTACAGAAGCATCGAGAAAAAATCTTTCGCCTCGTCACCAAGTTTTTCTCGAATTGGTGCAAACAGAGTCGAATTACGTCGGCATACTCAGCACGATTATGACGGTACGTACGGTGTTTTCGACTCGAAAAATCGCGGCTTTTGGAACTCCTTTTTGTTTTATTTCATTTCATACATTTTATTTTTACTTTTCATGCAATTATCTGTTTGTTAACCTTTTCATAAAGTTATCTTTAATCGTGACTAATGCGGTTTTAAGTGTGTGATTTGAAAACATTTTTGCAGCTGTTCAAATCGCCACTGGAAGATCTGATAGAAACGACCGGTGAGTTGTTGAACAGCACGGAAGCGAAAATAATATTCGGAAATTTTCCACCGATCTACGAGGTTCACAAGAAGATGTTGGAAGAGTTGCGGTACAGTGCGGCGCACTGGGCCGAGGACATAAGCATAGGAAACATCTTTCTGAGATACGCACCGGACTTGGTGAAGGCCTATCCGCCGTACGTTAATTTCTTCGAGAACACGAAGGAAATGTTGGACCAGTGCGATCAGAACAAACCGCGATTTCACGCTTTTCTCAAGATCTGTCAAACGAAACCCGAGTGCGGCAGGCAAAGTCTGAAGGAGTTACTGATCAAACCGGTGCAAAGACTACCCAGTATTAGCTTATTATTAAATGGTGAGTAATTCGCAAAACGAAAGTGATAATTATTATTATGTTCATTTACCAATTTTTGTTTTAAACTTGCTGCAGATATTCTTAAGCATACAAATAAGAATAATCCAGACCATAGCGCCTTGGAACTGTCGATCAGCAGTATTAAGGAAGTTATGACGTACATCAACGAGGACAAGAGAAAAACCGAAGGGCAGCTAGTAATGTTCGATATATTCAACGAGATCGACAACTGCCCGCCCCATTTGGTGTCGTCGCATCGTTCCTTCATCGGCAAGTGCGACGTGATGGAGCTGAGCGAAGGGCTGAGCGGTCGGGGAGATCATCTTGTGTTATTCTTGTTCACTGACACACTTGAGATATGCAAAAAGCGATCGAAAGCTTTTAACTCGCTGAAGAGCCCGAACACCGCGAACGGCCTTCACTCGGCAAAGCTCAGTCAAGGCAAACCGTACAAACATATCAGGATGCTTTCGCTCAGCACGATCAAGAAAGTCGTCGACATTCGAGAAACTGACGGTGAGCCGAAACTAATTAGTAATTCATTCGAAAAATCACAACGGACAATGTTTATGAAATTTCATCTTATATATATTTTGGAAAGTTGTTTGTCTATTTGTCTGTCCCAGCTCCCTTAATTAAAGCCTGCCCTAAATAATAAAGCCTTGTCTCCCCCTAATTCAAGTGTGTCCCAAAATTAGACAATTTGATTTATGTTAACCCGCCCATACGCGCACTCCGCGCGCTTACCTAGTTGTTATTTCGCTAAAATCGAAGTTACTGTTTTTCGTTGGACCAAACCTGGATTTTCATTTTGCGTTCGTGAGAAAACTCTATAACGAAAAGAATGCCGCAAGGCGGAACGCGATGTCTTGATTTTTTAAATTTTTTACAGAATGTTAAAGTCAGACCCCCAAAAACCGAAAAAAAACAAAAGGGGTAAAATCTTCTAAAAATTTGCGATTTTTGAGGGTCTGAGTTTAGCATCCTGTAAAAAATTCAGAAATCAAGATATCGCGTTCCGCTTTATGCCATTCTCATCGCTATAGAGTTTTCTTTCGAACGCAAAAAGAAAATCCAGGTTTGGTCGATAAAAAAAAAAGTAATCTCGATTTTACCGAAGTGACGAAATTTCGAAGAAAGTGAAAAATCATTTTTTGCATTTTTCTAATCGAATGTTATGTTTTTCTGGCAAACAACGGTACTTTTCGGAATCAGCGGGTAATTTCCCATCGGATAGGGTCTTTAAACTTTACGAAATCGATTTTTTTTCCTCGATTTCGTAAAGTTTGAACGTTCATTTCACGTTAATTTACTTAACGATCTAGTTTTGATTCGAACATGTAGCGAGCGCGCGAAGCGCGTCAGCCACTATAACCTGCTAGTTAAATATAACTGTGTTAAACAATAAATTCGCTTGAATGAAATTGCTAATATTTGATCGCAGAATGCCAAAAAGTGTTTGCCCTGATGGTACGAAGTAATCAAGAGTTGAAAGAAAAACTCTTTTCCTTTACGATCACCGACGAGGACGTGAACAAGACGAACTATCTGCGTACTTTGTGCAGACAGATGGCCAATACCGTTTGCAAAGCTGACGCGGTAAGTTGTGAATAATAACAACAGTAATTATCGTTACATAAGCGAAACGTTTACAACTGACGGCGCTGACGTTATCGTCTGTTCTATCGTCACTGTTCACAGGACACCTTCTTGATCAGTCTCGACTCGCATCAACTCGAGATTGACACTAGTGATGTAGCGTTAGGAACTTTGAGTAAAGCATTTAAGTAAGTATTCTCTTGCAATTTTTTCATTTACTTAGCAATTAGCATTTATCGGATTTTTAGTTTAGAGGTATTGCGGTTTAGTAGTTCGACCCTCTTTTGTACACTTTTTTCTTAATATTCACAAAATATTCCACTTTTAATACCAACGATAAAAACTACAACAAGTAGCAGTTTCAGTGACTGAGCAGTTAATCAGCTAACGAATAAAGATATGAATATTATTCCTTGAAGTTTACTTAAAATTTATTGAGTATTTATCGAGTTCCATAAGATATAAAAGTAGGGATCAGTGCGTTTTAACTGTTCATTTACTGATGTAAAATATTCCAAATGTAAAAATGTTCTCTTAAATGTATGTCACGAGGAGGTGATATATAGCTTTGAAGACAATGTAGATTAGTGCAGATCCTTAGATTAAGTTTGACAAAGTACAGATGTAAAAATCATACTTTTTCATCGCTATTAATGCAATTTATTTCCGATTATTGCATGTGAAACAAAACAATAATGGGGCGACATCACGTTTGGTTGCAGGAGCCTATTTCATAATTTTTACCTGGAGTATATGGACCCGTATGTGTTCCTACTCAATAGCATGTGTGAAACCACGTTACATGTCCCACTACCGTCAGTTTTCGCACCAGGCTGAATTACGTTTTTTTACTTGCTTTTGTCACTCACCCATACCTCGCTTTTTAGAGTCCACTGAAAGTTCTAACTTATTGGTTTTACGGTTTATATACGATAGAACAAAGATATCATGGTTGCCGTTTGAAAACCAGTTCAAGACGTACGTAGCTCCACTTAACGCATGTCGTTCTATTATTTCAGTATCCTGCGATCTGATTTTCTTTCATTTTAAACACTCACACACGAGATGTGGTTATGCGATGAAAACGCATGTGAATAGCACTGCATAATGTTTTAGCACTTTGGATTGAGATTTTGTTACATGGCTTTCGCACCTCCTCGAACAGCAAACTTTGACGACAAATTTGAAATAGAATTTAATTATTTGGTATAAAACTTGAACTGGTTTGACGCTTTTTTCCATTTTTTATTTTTTGAATTTGGATTTTTTTAAGCAAGACTCCTACTGTTTGTGGAAAACTTTCGTTCCTTCGGTGCAATCGATATCGCGATTATATTTATTTATTTGGATGACTGCAGGAGAATCGAACATTCATTACGAGGTCTCTTCGGTCATTTGCGCTAATTTTTAATTCTTATATAACATAATAATTCTGATGAAATTCATGATGAAACGGGCTCGGCGCGTGCCCTTGCGGTATTCATTTGTTTAGAAACGTATTTCTTTTTTAACTTCACATCAATTGAAACAAAAAGCTTCACGATCCGTTTGTTTCCATTTATCGATTTTTGCGGAAGGAAGGAATGATTTCAATGGCTAATATACATTCGCAATTATATTGCGCTGACCTGGTGATAAAATTCAAAACCAAAAAATTTCTATTCAGGTTCGCATCGCGCACGAGAATGAAAGTCGGACGTGCGTTTAGCTTCAACAAGACGCCGAGTAAGTTGAAGAGGGCGATGTCGACGATGATGTCGCCTTTCGGCTCGACGAACAGTCTCACACCGGCGAGTCAGCAGCTCGCCCAGATGCGGTTGGCCAGCTGCAACAACATTAACGTTAGTTGATATATAATTGCAAAGCGCTCTATCATACGTTTTCTTCTTTTTTTGTTATGCTTTTCCTTGCTTTCCTCTTGCTCGCTATAGTTTCACGACAGGAGACCGCCGCGTTCTTCTCTCGTGATCGAATAAAACCGTACCATTGATTGCATTGATAAGAAATATTTCTGTATGCATTAGAAAAAAGATCATGCACGTTTTTTTCACCTTTTCGGTTGATTTCTAACTGCAAAAATTCTTATTTTACGCATCTATCTTTTTACTCTCCCGGATATTCTTATCTCACATCGAATGCCTCTATTTTTCTAGCTTGCGCCTCGTTAACTCGTGTTACTTCGGCAAGTTCGTTGCTTTACCGAAGAAATCTATGTATCTCCAGCCTCTGCAGTTTCTGTACGCAATTATATCGTGCCTAAACGACAACAGCATGTATTTTTTACAAATTTAAAAAACAAACTGGGAATTGCGTGCCAAACTGACAAGTTGCATTTTTGACGATGACTATCACGATTAATTGTGTGTTCATGCGATACGTAAAACAAACAAAACCAAAAAAACAAACAAACAAAATGTGGACTAATATTTCACCACGCGTCACATGTAAGTACATAGAAATAAAAGACTAAGAGTAGACAGTTTTATGGTTGCTTTAAAGTGAGATTTTTATGCACTCGACTCTGTGTAAGTCTGTCGAAAAACCACGAGGCATCTCGGTTCTCACATCTTCTCTCGTAAAAGCGAGTAAAGCGTCGAACATTATGGCTAAAGTGATGAAAATGATGAAGGAGAAAATTGCTTTCAAGAAAAATGAGGAACAAAATGAGACGATCAATTGTTTTTTAGGAGTGCAACGTCTTGCAGTGTTTCGACTGGCTGAAAATACGTCGCGTCACGGGTTCAAAGTAGCTAATAAGTGCCGGGCATCGGGATTCCACAATTATCTGCGATTTTTTTTCTTTTTCTTTTTTTCCTTCGTCGGAACACTTAGAAGTCTGCCGGATCAGCCACTGAGTGGTTTGCCACTGCTGAAATTGTTATTATTTGGAAACGACTGTTATTCGGAAAATCGTTGCTACAAAAACTTCCACGACTCTCTGTAGAATTATTATATATAGTCGGCGACCGAATGTTCGGTTAATGGTTAGCTAAACAAAATTGAGATTTTTTTTTTTTTTTTTCAGAATCCAATGAAACGATGATTTTTTTGCTAGTTTTGTGAATAATGAGCGTATCAATATTTTTTTTTGTTCCCGCTTTTTTCTACTGCGCTTTGGAAATATACATATTATACATTGAAACATTACTCAGCAACGTACAATCGTATTTGTTTATTTTCTTTGTCGTTACGTTGTCGTATGTATGTATATTAATCGCGGGATTCCTCTTGTTCGTGCATCTGTAAAGAATAACGATAATTCGTCCTGACATAACCTTTCCTCCGGATGGTTGTAGCGTCCCGTTAATCGTTCTATTTTTCGTTGTATCATGCTTAGAAAAAAACACTGATATCACGCGAAATAGCGTTAATTATATATATTTCGTTTTGATTGATAATGCTCGTATAAAAAATCTCATTTTCGAATTTCTGACACGGTTTTTTCTTTTTTTTTACTGAAAAAGATATATTTTTTCATGAAACCGACAGTTCCGAAATAAATTCATTAAACGCTGGAACATTCTATTCTGTTCCACCAACATGAGAATTGACATATACACGAAGACGCTGCAACCTTCTTAAAGTAGTTAGAAATCTTTTAATTTCACATTCATATATAGGATCCCGATGGCTCCGGAAGAAATCATTATACCTTATGTATTTCCAGGAGCTGGGCAATGGTGGTTCAGGCTCGCCAACGCGAGACGACGTTCTCGTAGCGCCAATGTCGGTCCAGCCGACACGGAAGGCCAAATGCAGCTCCCTCAGTATGGCTTCGCTGCGAAGGTTGTAACCGATGTCAGAAACGCCCCACACCATCATCATCGTCATTGTCATCATTCGTCATTAATCATTCGTTATTTTTTCCCCCGCAATCACACAATGTTTTCTCGGCTTTTCGCTAGTTTATATTTCCTTTCTGTCGATATGTTCAATGTTTGTTCCTCGTCGTTCATCTTCATCCCCTGTATGTTTCTGTAACGTTAATTCCAAGTAACGATCACTTTCCACGAGCGGAACGCCTTTTCCCAAAAATCGTCAGATTTCGAATGTTCTAACATAAGTCTGTAATATTCCTGCACGAGAAGTTTCGTACGAACCTTTTCTCCGTACAAAACTTCACGTCGACTTCCTCCTAACATTTCACTAGCCAAAATTGACAGTGAAGAGTGATCGCCGACGATGTTTTTTTTTTCTTGTAAATAATTGAAATATCTTTCCCGCAAACAACGACACTAATAATTACCTGACTCGATCGAGCCTCGATGTTTTCTGACGAATTTCTCGCCCAAGAGAAATTGCGATCAGGATTTTCTGAGGGACATGAAGATCGCGAACTGTCGATATTTTCATTTTTGCAAAACAACGACAGAACTATGATCGGCCTCAAACAACACCGAATCGTGCCTGAATGTGTTCCTGTGTATGTGGCCGGTGACGTTAATGATTCGCGCGTCTAACTTGTATGTATAATTATCGACAATTTTGTTAACGTCACTGTCTACATATATGAATATATATTATATATATATATATATATATTTGCGTATATTGTGTTTGCTACATCGTATAATAACGGAAGCCTTGTAATATTATATAAAAGCTAATTTAACGTTCGCTGCTTATTATTCTTAATTATTGCCATTCATGTATTAACGTTATCAGACTGTCGACGAATGCCGGTCCACGTCGCCGACTTAGTCTCACGTTTTTATATTATTGTAAATCTTCATGGAACTTTCTGTTCGTTTACTAAAAAAAATTCACGACTGTAAAATATCCCAACACGACATTAAAGCTATGATATATTATGATTAATTATGAAAAAATGCTTCTTTGTAAATCTGCTCGTATTTTTTTTTTTACTTTTTTCTATTTTCGCGCCAAGCTTTAGCCCTCAGGCCTCTCGAGCGTCCAAATGGACTAGATCTTAACCCTCCAATGTCACTCGCGTTTTTCTGAAATTTTAGTTTTACCGCTTATATCCTGTTGAAGTCTAGAAGAAATTGTTACGCACCCGTTTCCGTGGGTTTGGAGGATTGAATGAAAACACAGCGAAAATTACTTTCAACACTATAACTCAACATATTTTCGGTTAAATTATAACGTACTAATTTGTACGACCTATACAAGATCTGTTTCTACATATCTAGCATTGGAGATGGACATTTTTGCTGTGTCTAAATCGAGTTTTATTGATCTCAATCGTACCGCTGAGGCATGCGTCGAATTGCATAACTAAAACGAATGCTGCATTAACCCTCTCATGCTACGTAAATACTTATTAAAAAATCAAAGCACGAGATGTTACGTGTCAAATACATTTCACTTTGAATTAGAATATTTGTCAGTCTCTTCTAACTCGCAGCCGAATCACAGTTGTTCATGGTTCACTAAAGCGTGAGAATTTCTTGAATTTATTTCTACTTTTCTATCTCTCTCTGCTCATTAGAAACTGTTCGGAGGAGGTGGTTCAGGACAAGGCTCAGCTTTGAGACGAGGAGCGCGTCTCGTGCGACAGCGGTAAACACATCCTCGCAGTCGAGCCTTTTGGGGTTCTCTTCGAAGATCGGCACGTCGATAAATTCCAGGAAAATCGAATAAAGGCATTCGACGAAGCTATACATATTTTTCATTGCCCTTGACTGGCGACTACGTATAGTGGCCAAAGGAATCGATTGTGATCATAAACATTTGCACAAAATTATTTACCGTCAATTTCGGTCGTAGTTTAATTCTCGTAATAGTTTTATCGCAGATTAAAAAAAAAACGCGAATTTCAATAAATTCTGAGACTCAAAGTTTCCAAGAATATTTCAAAACTTGACACGATTAAAATTGGGTTTCGTAAATATTTACAGTCGTTTGACGGTAGCATGATTTTTTTTGTTGATTAAGATCAAAATAAAGTTTTTTTTAGTTCAATATGCGTTCAATAGCTTTAATAAACACAACGCAGATGCGACGAAAATTTCAAAAAAATATTTATAACTTGCCATTCAATACTTCCCAAGAACGGGTACGAAATTGTTGTCGAATAATCGATCTTTGTCAAATTCTCATTGTTCTTTAAACCCTGGGTTGCACTTTGGATACGTCAAGAAGTCGTTTTTGAGAATCAAATAATGCGATTCCAATAAAGATACGAGTACGCACTGAACAGTGATTTACGCCGCCGATGAAATATCGGCGTGGCTCGGATAATTCCTAGCAACGTATCTCGTCCCTAAGTGCCATAGTTGCAGTTGCATCGAGCTGCCACGGTGATTGCCGTCTTGTGGAGAACAATATCACTTGCCCCGAGAGAGTACAATTTTGATTAACCGGCATTTTTTGGCAACCGATTTCTTAAATTTTCATAAATATTACTGTCTGTGCCCTATAGAAAGTGTGGACTGCCCATTGGAACGTGCGGACTTTTTGCATCTTAATGTGGTCACAGACAGAATCAATTCGAAAACATTTAACTTCAATATCGAAACATTATCTACTCTCGATCGCAACAACGTATTGCCATAATAATAATAATAGTAATATTAATGATAACAATAATAATAACAGTAATATTAATAACGAGAAGTCAGGAAATTCGCACAATCTTGTGTCTTTCAACAAGCGATTATCGACGCAGCTAAATACAATAATGATGCATGGAATAATGGTAGTAAAAGTGATCGCATGAGCGTAGATGGAAACTGAATAAAATCGTAACGAGCGTTTATGTGGGCATTCGGGCACGTAAATCCAATGTACGTGCAACGTGTACATGTGAAATAAAATTTGTACTGTATATGTGGTTCGATGCGTTCGAGTGAGTAGATTCGATTCACTGTAGATTGCCAAAATTGAATGAAACACACAAACATTTGTTACCTATCTATAATAAAATATATTTACAAAATGCCTAAAGATGTACAATAATCGTTTATACGAAACATATCGTTGTAACTATTACTGTAATGAAACAATTTCTTTTTGATAATAGACAAACGAAATGAATCCGTAAAAGTGCCCAACAAAAAAATGTAAGTGTGGTAAATCGTAGGTGTTTTACTGTCCAAGTGGAAAAATGGCATATCTACGAATACACTAATTGTAAAGTGAGAGACGGAGAGAGAAGTACTACCCGAGTATCTGAGAGCACTTGACTTTCCTTGTATTTGTAAGACGTTTGACGGGTAAAAGACTAAATTAGAGATTCTTTTTGGCTTTCAACTGTAGTGTGATGAAATTTTGTATTATTTCATATTACTCTATTATTTATTTATGTTTCAACACACGACATCGGAATTTTGCAAATCAACTGTGCGGTAGTACTTCTTTCAGGATTGACTTCTTTTGCAAACGGTGTTCAATTGATACCCGTTTCATTTTAAGTTTTTTGCGTTCTTACTAATCGGGTTAGGATTTATCACGAGATACGATTTATTTCGAACTTGTATATTTTTCTTTGTCTCCGGATAAGTGTCTACAGCGATTGTATTTGTTACGCGAAGGAAGGAAATTGTGTGCAAGAATGAACAAAATCCAATTTTCGTACCGCTGGAAAAGAACTGCCACCGATACGTAATATTTTATTACTACATTGGGAAATTAAACGAATTAAACGCGGTGTGCCAATTGTTGCATATAAAGTGAATAATTCAATAATAAAGAAAGTGCATCAGTAATTTCGAAGAGTGGTGAAGGAATGAAATTTTGTTTATTCTTTTGATACGTGATTCGGAGTAATTCGGCGTTCTGGTCGAACGTTGGGAATACTTTTTGTTTGACCTTTTTTTTTCTTGTTAACAATTTGTCAAGCTATTAAGCGGACAAAGAAAGCACCGTATAAAGGTGCGTCAAAAAAAAAAAAAAAACTCGCGAATTGGGAGGTCCAACAAATAATTCGCGAAGAAAAATCGACATTTTACTTCCGCGTCTCGCGGAAATGAATTTTCGCTCGAAGCGACGAATGGAGTAATGTTTTTTGTATCGTATCGAGTCTTGTCTGTCCGTGCGGAAGTTTTGCGTCGCACTTTTGCGACTTTATTGATATACTTTTACATAGAGATTGAGGTGTACATATGTAATTCCATAGGGCCTTTCGTAAATATAGATCTTCTCGATGGAAGATATTGGAGGAAGATGTTTCGGCGAAATAGTTGGAGATATATATATAATGGAAACAGTGGAGAACCACGTAACTCTGTGTTCATGCAAGTTCTCGGTTTTCTAAATGTCGACTTTGTGCACGATATAAAAAATAACGAGAGCCTCTGCTGTAAACGAAAAGTCGTGCGTTACGATACAACGAAGCACAGAAAGAAAGTTACAGACTCGTGACGCTGTCGAACTTGCACGAATCGAGTTAATGGTTAGATTCTCCATTATTGTAAATATTTATAATAATTTACAGGCTCAGCCACACACGCACACACATTTAGAGCATAAAAATATATATAAATAAACTACATAATATTTTTTATTAAAAACGTAAGGATTATTTTAATGCTACGCATACTTTGTAACTCGAGATATAATCACACAAATCACTACTATTTATATGATACGTTAATAATGGATTGTAAAAATCTTGAGAATCTTTAATATGTAAACCTGAAAGCACTATAGACTCTATTATTACTTGCCAATGTGCCCCTCGACTGTAACGATTAAGTAATATTCACCGAATACGTTTTAATGAGAATTAAAATTGATTGGTATAGAAATCTTTCGAAGGCTCAACATTTTGAATTGCATGCGTAGAGCGTCATATATTCTTCGTCATTAACTCAACTGAACTGGGTATATGAATGACCCGCATCCAACTTCAAGAGCGAATGTTCTTAGTCAATGTGGTTATCCATTTTGACACATGTTATCCAAGCATGTCGAGAATCTTCGTTAGGTGATTGCGCTATAATTGGAGAAAAAATGGCCCATCTTCTCACGTACCATGGGTCGCGTGACTACACGATGCCTGCGATCGAGCAGCGCATCGTCGATCTACTGAAGCGAAGGATCGGTGCCCAGGAGGGGTTGCCGACCGAAAGCACAAAAGAACGATTAGTACGTACGTCTTTGTGGTAATAAACACGAAGAACAGAATAATTAAAAACATTTTTTAAATGAGAAACGAAGCTTTTGACGTATTTAATGTTTTATGTAAAAAATAAATAAAATAAAAAACGTGTTAGGCGAAATATAAAGAACAGCGAAACACTAGACTGGGATCTTTGAAAACGACGCATCGCCACGTGCTAGAAATGGTAGCTTACATTTTAAATACCGAGCCAGCGATTTTGGAAGAAGGTATCGTCGACAAGGACGAATACGTACAAACCTTCGACAGTTTTTTCAATGAAGGTGGAAGACAGGCTATAATTGTCTTCTTTCAACCTATGGAACCTCCACCGTTTGGTACGATCTCTGCAAACAAGAAGCAAATACGATTTCTGTTAATTTATTGTAAATAAAAAATAATTCGTACAGAGTCTGGACGTTGGTCATCCCACGTCCCAAAGGAACAAGAATACATTCGGTGCTGCATAACGGACGGTTCGACGGAACAATTTTCCGGAAAATGTGTGATAGTCTATCGCCTGAGATCAAACGTCGATTTCGAAACCAAACAACTGCTCGAAGTAAGCTAATTTATAAATGAACAAAATCACTAGAATATCATTGCAGAATCGATGAATAATTATATAAAATCTCGATAATGAATGCTCGGAGCACTTTGTAATGAAATAATCCATGTCTCGGATAATTGAGTTACTTATAATAACCAGGAAACGTATTACGCTTACGCCGAAGTGGATCCAGAATCAAAAAGTGCCCTGGCCGGAATATCCGGTCTGATATCGCGACTCAACGAGCCAGCCATAACACTCAACACTCAGTGGGGCGAATTGTCCAAAAGTGAAGCCGGACAAAAGATAAAAAATAATTTCATCGGCGACTTCAAAGATTTTTGCGAATTTCTCAGCAGTAATTGGCCACCTCCTTATATCAATTTATTTATGTTATCTTGATTAATTAAAATTATCTTATTGAATATTACCAAATGATCTTAATAATTTGACTTTTTTGCACGTTTCTCTTACTTTCCAAGTCGGGATAAAAAAATAATAGTCCACTTGAATTACGGTTTTTACAGTGACAAAAATAGACCTCGAGGGAGCGATGAAATTCGATGTGAATTGGGAACTCTATGCAAATCATTTGTCGAGCCCCGAGAGCGTCATGACGAGTGCCAAAGATCCGGAGGTTCTCAGCGCGGTGGAGGAGAACGTGAATACGTGGATGAAAGCAATGGAAAGAGTAGGGAATTCGCGGATCATCGTCAGTCACTTTTCACAAAACTCTTCGCAAATTTTCAGGCAATTGTCGAGAGTCAACAATTGCGCAGAGAAACGGAGACTGTGGGTCCCACTGCGGAGTTGACTTATTGGAGGCGATTGCTGGCGCGATTTTCCTCAATCATTGAGCACATCAAAGCTCCCCATACTCAGATGTTCATTCAGCTGCTCGTTCAAGCTAGATCGAAGCTTCTCAAGGCAGGTGTTCGGTTACCCCACGTTAACTTAATTCACCATAAAAAAAAAAAATTATTCTCCCATAACGATTTATACAAAATGTTTTATTTACTCGTACCAGGGCGCGCAGTGCCTGAAAAACTTTTCGCCAAAATCGACCTCAGAAATATGTTTTTCTTCAAAATATCGACTTTTAACCTATACCATTATTCTGAAGTCGCGTATTCTACCCCCGAAATCACTGATTGCAAATCCTTTTTACTTGATTTTGGAAAAAATCATTTTTGTGACGTTCTTTTTGTCAGAAATCGTATATCCGTCTCCGGACCGAAAATCGCCAAAATCGACCTCAGATTTTTTTTTTCGAAATTTCACCTCGCGCCTGTCTTCTTATGTCTAAGTTGACAGCAAACTGAATTTTTTTATCCCGAACTTTCCTGTCAACCAATCACTGCCCGAATAGAATAACAACAATGTTACTCATGAACTTTTTAAAATACCGGTGATTATTTATTTTCGCCGCAACTGTAGAAAAATCGCCGTTAATTTGACGAGTTTGTATAGATTAGATTTGCTAGTTTTGTTTCGGCCTGTTCTTGATGAAATTAATTTAATACATTGGACATCTCATTTGTTACTAATTTTCATGTAATTCGTAGAAATGGAAGAATCTCGATAATCACGTGACGACGGTACAAATCTTGTCCCAAGATAACGTGAAGTACTTGTACGCGTTGGAGCGATTTACCCAACCTCTGTATCGACTGGATCCCACGAAAATCGGCGACTACTTGCCCGCCCTTATGTACGCGATTAGAATGATATACGCGACGTCTCGGTTCTTCAATACCCGGAGAATGGTCACCGCTGTCTTCGTCAAAGTATTGCAAATTTTTTATTTCATTGTTGCTACGTTTTTCTCCTCGATTTTTTCATTTTTACCTCACTTTTTTTGTCTACAATTAAATATTTCATTGCTATACATTTTTAGATGACAAATCAATTGATATTGGCGTGCAAAGCGTATCTGACGGAAAACGGCACCATCAGTGTTTGGCACGATGCCAAGTCTGCCGTAATATCTCGAATGACGGTAAACCATATTTTACAATGAAATTGATAAAAATTAATTCCGAAAAGATTTTTTTTTTATTTATTAAAAAAATGTATTGTTAGCGAAAATTGATTAAATATATCTAAGCAAACGTCTCTTGCTATTCCCAATTGTTCTGTTTTTACGATAATTCTTCATGAAACAAAAATTCCTTCCTCATCATCCTTCCTCCAGGATTGCATAAAACTGTGCGAACAGTATTACGACTGTTACAACGAGATGCGGAAGAAGGTGCAGGAGAATCCCGACGAAAAGCCTTTCGAGGTGTCCGAGATGTATGTCTTTGGGAAGTTCAATACATTCAAGACGAGAATCAACAAAGTAATCGACTAATTCTGATAAAATTGCATTGAAAAAAAAAAATGAAATTACTGATACCAGCGATTCCATCGACCGGTCTGTGTTGCAGCTCATCGACGTTTTGCAAATCACGTTGAACTACTCGATCCTCCACAGCTCGACGATTGAGGGGATCGACGCTTTCGCGCAAAAATTCACGTCCTTCTACCAGAAAATAGCGTCACAGAAATACGATCCACTCGACCACAGAAAGCCTTATTTCGATCCGGACTACGACGAATTCAAGAGAAACGTGGCAGACACCGAGCTGGAGCTTCGAAATTATTTTTTCAAAATTGTATCCGTTGTTCCCACCATCGATTCCGCGTTGCAATTGGTCGCCAGGTATTTCCGCGATTTATTAATTTCGGCAAAAAGAACTCGCCGCGAGAAATTCTCATCGCCGTCGACGATCGTGGCGCAGATTCAAAAAATTGGGATTCAAGCGTCTGCGCATAGACCGGAAGTACCTCGAATTCGTGACGATGTACCAGCAGGAAATCGAGGCGATACGCGACAGGTATAACGAGGACAGATCGGAGCCTCCTTTGCCGCGAAATGTTCCACCGGTAGCCGGCAGAATAATGTGGATTCGACAGCTGTACAGACGCGTCGAGGCGCCCATGGATATCTTCAAGACTCGCGAGCGTGTCATCACTCACGAGCGAATGCAAAAGTGCATAAAGACCTACAACGCGCTCATAAGCGTCTTTATTCATTACGAGAGAATATATTACAAAGCCTGGTTCGACTCCGCGGAAATCGTGAGTTGCCTCGATTTCAAAATATTTTATTTTCCGAAATCGCTTCCACTATTTTTTATGCTTCATGAATTTACCAAGCAAATTTTGACAATAACAATTTTTCAAAGTATAAGTTTTCAAAGTCTCCATCTCAATAGCTAGACGAACAATAAAATGATAACTTTTACACGGTGTATAATATCAAAAATCATGGGCCATGAATTGATGAACGCAACTTCCGATAAATAAAACGGGTCATCAGATTTGTCGTGATCGGATCAATATCGTGGTCCATTCTTTTTAAACCGGCGAAAAACGCTGTCAGGCGTGAGGATAAATCGATCATTTTTTATAATTACATAGGATTTTTCGTAGAATTGCCTCGCATTGATATTATATACTGCCTAAAACAGCAATGGTTTGATTGTACAACAACATTTTATCAAGAAAAGTCTAATGACAAACAGAATTAAATGCATCGTGTTGAAATAGAGAAAGTCTTCGGTCAATAAGTTTCACGTATTTGCTTTTCCAACATTGCAACCAGCTTAGCGAATTGCATAACTGTATTTGTCTTCAATTAATACGATTAATTCAGGTCCGTTTGGCTCTGTCGTCGCCTTTGCTGGTTCGACATCCAAAGACCAACCGATACATCGTCAACTTTGACCCCTACATCACCGAAGTAATCGGCGAGTCCGAGCACATGACCAGATTCGGATTGACAGTGCCAGATTTTATTCAGATAATAACATTCTGCAAGGACAAAATATTTGCTTCCCACGAACTGGTGAAAACGCTGGTCGAGGAGAACGACGCGATGAGGTAACGAAGAGAAGAAAAAAAGAAGAAAAAAAAAATAACGCCTTAATTGTTTCGCAAATTTATAATTTTCCATCCCAGACGATCAATCCCAATATTGTTCTTGAATCTGATGAAAGCGGCTTTCGTCAAACTGGAAATAGCCTTCCAACCGTGTCTGGCCGTCGTTACCTGGGCCTCGCTGAAAATTCCCCAGGTGTGTCACGACATAAGCACCACAATCGAGGAAGTAAAGATATTTTCGAAGGAGGTCAAAGACATGAAGGAAGCCAGAGTTGACGAAGTCTTGGAGTCCATAGCTCAAACGAAGCTGATCAATCTCCTCGATTATGCCCAAAGCCCGAGTGACTTTTCGTCGGAGAATCAAGCTTTCGGACTCGCGATCGCCACGGAATTGGAGATCAAATCCGCTTCTGCTGAGAAAGCGGTGATAACAATCATAAATAAATTCCTGGATCTGATCGTGGATCCCGACGTGGAAAGCGTCAAGTACAATTGGCTGGATCCTGATAAAGTCAACAGACAGGTGGGCTCGCAAACGAAACTCACGAAGGGCCCCTTCGAACCAGGTCATTTGATTAACAATATAATAATAATAATAACAATAATATCATCCGCTCCAGTCCATTTGCATTTTTTTAATCGTTTAAACAGGTTTCGGGGTCATCGACAGGACCAATAAAGTCAACATAATTCGAGTTCACAATGACTGTATGGAACTTTTTGCTTATTTCAACTGCAAACTCATTGAGAATCTGGTAAAGTGCACCAAAAGTTCCTTCGATTTGTTGAAGAAGAGAATTGGAACTTCAAGGTTCGAGATGCACAGAGGAAAATGCAAAAACAGCGGCGCAATATTAACATTTCCTTTTCCAAAAATGTGTCATCAGTGCTTTGCTGCGCGATGACATCGAGGACGGGGAGATCCCGCTCATGGTCACTCAATTTGTCCTGCAAATACCAAACATAATAATCGTTCCGTCCATCGAAGAGCTGCAGAATCACTTCACCAAAGTGATGACGAGCCTGGTGGAAGTGCACAAAGGTGTTGTTATGTGGGGCCAGAGGTATTCCTCGATTCCAATGACGAAAACTTCACTGGATGGGGAAGTTGATGGCAATGGTAACTATAACTGATTTTCGCAAATGCAATCAAAATAAATGTCAATTCTCTGAGGAAAAACTTTTCTTTTTTATCAGATGGCTTGAAAAATTATCACCAGACAATAATCGATCATAAGGAGGTGATCCGCAGCTCCATGAGCTTGCAAGGTGTCATTTTGATGCTGAAAGAAGATATCGCGACTCTCGGCAACGTGAGTTTGACAGAAAAGACGATGTCAAAGAACATCATGAAATAAAATCTTAGAAAATAATTCATAATAAAAAAAACTCAACCAACGGAAATTGAGGATTTGAAAATGGTCAATAAATTGTAACAACAATGTATATTTAGACCTACCTCAGATACTCCTTCATATGGGCCGAAGACAGAGACTCGCAGGTGAAGACGTTCGTGGACTCTAAACCCATAACGCAAGAGATAAAAGAGAAGATGGTCGAGTACGAAGACTTGGCGGCGGAGATAAATAATCTTCCCAGTCGACACGTGGTCGGACCGATTGAGATAAACATGGGTGAGGAGCGAGAAAGGAAGCGCGGTTCTCAGATCAAATGTGCAACGTTAAATTCGGTCATCCTCGCGATAGAAAAATTGAAGCTGGCGCTACTGGTCGAAGCGGAAGCTTGGAAAGCTTCGTTGGGCGCGACGCTCTCCGCGACTTACAAGGCGAAATTGAAGCGCCTCACCGAGTACATAAACGACAAGAACAAAGTGCTTTCACGGCCGATCAAGGATCTCGAGGACGTCAGGGTCGCCATGAAGTGCCTAGGCGAAATACGCGACGACTTCATAACCATGGACATGGAATTGATTCTCATCGAGGAAACGTACACGTTAATTGCAAAACACAGTATCGATGTTTCCAAGGAGGAACAGGACACCGTCGATAGTCTTCGATACAATTTTTCGAATATGCTGTTAACGGTAACGCAATTTCAGTAATAACAGCGATAATAATTACATTTAGGTAAATTTAAAACTACCAAAAATTCGACAGTAAAAATGCATTAAATCGTGACAAAAATATTTCAGGCAAAGCAGGTTCAGGCGATAATATGCGAGATGCAGGAGCCACTGAAGAAACAATTGACCGACGGTGTAGCCGTTTTGAAGAAGGACGTTGAAGAATTTGACACGGACTTTGAGTTCAATGGACCCATGGTGGAAGGAATTCCTGCAAAAGAAGCGAGCGAGAGGTGCAGTGGTCGATGAAAAAATAGAATGACAAAAATTGAAAAACAGAAAAACACTTGCTGGATGAATTGCGATGTATTTGGCAGATTATTGCTGGCGCAATCGCGTTTCGAAGAGCTCTGGGAACGCTACGAAACCTACAGTAGCGGCGAGAGCCTCTTCGGTATAGAGCTGACCGAGTATCCGGCTCTCGAGCAACGCAAGAGGGAAATAAATCTGTTGCAAAAGTTGTATGGACTCTACCTGCAAGTGATGAGGTCGATCGACGGGTACTACGAGATACCGTGGGCCGATATCGACACCGACGCAATCGTGGCCGAGCTAACGGAGTTCCAGAACAAGTGAGTTCAACATTTAATTTAATTTTACTTATATTAACATTTTTTTTAGTTGTTCTAATTATATTAACATTTTTAAATGTTATTATAACTATGTTAACATTTTTCAAATTTTATTTACATTTTTGTTGGTTTTTTAATAATGTATTATTATTCATGAAACCAACAGTCGAAACCATTAACAGCTTTGAGAAGCTAGTTCAACATTTAATGTACCACAATTGAATTTTCGTTACTGTAGATACTAATTACTCTGTTGATCAAAATATCTACTTTTTTTTCTTCGATAGATGCCGAAAATTGCCGAAAGCCATGCGCGAATGGCCGGCTTATATAGACTTGAAGAAAAAGATTGATGACTTCAACGAAACTTGCCCTCTGTTGGAACTGATGGCCAACAAAGCGATGAAGGATCGTCATTGGGAAAGAATGTCCAAGCTCTGCAATTACACATTTGACATCGAGTCGGAGTCCTTTACACTCGCGAATGTCATGGAAGCTCCCTTATTAAAACACAAAGATGACGTGGAAGTGAGTAGTTAAAGATTTGACAGAAATCGATCACATCGATGTCACCGATTTCTTCAATTTCAGGACATTTGTATCAGCGCCGTGAAAGAAAAGGACATAGAGAGCAAACTGAAGCAAGTGATCGCCGATTGGTCCGTGGTGAATCTTCAGTTCACGAGCTTCAAGCAAAGAGGCGAACTGCAGCTCAAAGGTGCTGAGACTGCTGAGATAATAGCGCTGCTCGAAGATAGCCTGATGGTCATAGGCTCCTTGATGGCCAATCGGTACGAAACAGATTCCCGAATTAAGAATTCGCGCCTTAATGAAATCTTGTAGAAAAATGCCCAGATCTGCGGGTAAACAATTCCCGAAAGAATTAAATATTTTTCGACATAATTATTCTCATATTCTCTGTTTTACAAACATCGGTATTTTTTCAAAATGTTTTTACTGCAGATAGTTCAAACCATGAATCACCGCGTGGCCAAAACTTTTTGTTTAAATCCTTTGATATGTTCGATTTTGTGTATTTACACTGATATACCAATTTTTTAATGTTGATTACTGAAATTGCAGGTACAACGCCCATTTCAAGAAGGAAATCCAACTGTGGCAAAGCAAGCTGAGCAACACTTCGGAAATCCTCGCCAAATGGCTGAACGTTCAAAATCTGTGGGCCTATTTGGAAGCGGTGTTCATCGGTGGCGATATATCTCGTCAGCTGCCGGCCGAAGCGAAGCGATTCAACGTTGGTGTCGATTTTCACTCGATAATTTTGCCGTCTGTGCGAATTGTGGAAGATTTCATTTTTACGTACTACAGACGATCGACAAATCGTGGGTGAAATTGATGTACCAAGCCCACGAGAAATTGAACGCCGTCGAGACCTGCACGGGTGACGAAACTATGGGACAATACTTGCCACACTTACTCGAACAATTGGAGTCTTGCCAAAAATCGCTCAGCGGGTTAAAAGACATTTCATTTTTACTCCATCATTGTCATTGGAATTAACGAAATGCTAACCAGCTTTTGCATTATATTCCGCAGTTATCTGGAAACGAAGAGAGTTGTCTTCCCAAGATTTTGCTTCATATCCGATCCCAGTTTATTGGAGATACTTGGCCAGGCTGCCGATTGTCACACGATTCAAAAGTACTTGGACGGATTTTTCGACAATGTGGCAAAGGTATTCTCTTGACGTGTCTATTATGTATATTTTTATTTTTATTTCTTCACATTGTTTACACATAATCAATCGGTTGTCTTATATTTTTCAACTAGTTGGATTTCTCGGAGAAAGAATACGAGAAAATTGTCGCAATGTATTCGCGTGAAAACGAAAAAATCGTATTGGAGAAGGAAGTCCATTGCACTGGAGGGGTGGAAAATTGGCTGAATTTACTGCTGAAGATGCACCAACAGTCAGTGGGCGCAGTTATCTCGCAGGGACTACAGCAGCTGGCTAATCCCGAGATGGACATGTTGAATCTGATCGACAATTCGGTGTTGCAGGTAAGAAGTTTGATTGGAGTAGTAATGTGTAAATGAGAAATGCGAGGAAAAGAATTGCTCAAAGAAATTAATGACATTTGTTTTGATAGCGCCAATAAAACAATTGTTTGGTAGGAATGAAGATATCAGTTATCGAAATAAAAGTAAATTGTAGCGATTAAAAAATGCAAATCCGACTTCCTTGCACAAATAGGTATGTAACTCATTTGCGTTACACGAATGTAATTAAATTGATCGAATTTCTCTTCCTCCAAACACGAATAAATAGGTTGGTTTGTTGGCCCTGCAAGTATCCTGGACTCGCGATTCAGAAGTCGCCATAATCGCCTCGAAGAGGGATAAAACAATAATGAAGAAGACGAATCAATGGTTTTTGGATCTGCTCAACGGTCTGATAGAAGTCACGGTGAAAGATCTCACGAAATACGCGCGAGCGAAGTACGAGGCTCTCATAACGATTCACGTTCATCAAAGGTAAGTTCTTCATTTTTTGTCAGATACATTTTTTAACAATTTCACAATAATCAATATCGCAGTTGATTAACGCGAGAGGAATAATTTGACTTCAGAGACATTTTCGATGACCTGTATCGCCTGAAGATAAGGTCAATTCAAGATTTCGAGTGGTTGAAGCAAGCGAGATTCCACTACGACGAGGAAACCGAGGACGTGCCGATAAAAATTACAGACGTCACGTTTGTCTACCAAAATGAATTTTTGGGTTGCACCGATCGACTTGCGATTACTCCTCTCACTGACAGATGCTACATTACACTTGCCCAGGCCATTGGTTTGTAACATTTTTGACGCTGCTGTTGGAACGACACTTGGCTCCACTCACATCTAATGCCACATAACTCATCGCACTCTGCAGGAATGAACTTTGGAGGTGCCCCAGCTGGTCCCGCCGGTACTGGTAAAACGGAAACCACCAAAGACATGGGAAAAGCTTTAGGGAAGTATGTTGTTGTTTTCAACTGCTCCGATCAAATGGATTTCAGGGGGCTCGGACGAATTTTTAAGGTTCGCCAATAAAATTAATTAAATGAAACATTTGTAATATACAAATTTTCTTTAAATTCTATTTTTTGATTTTCTTTTCATTCCATTAAATGACGTCTGTCACTTGCAATAACGAAAATTACAAGAGGTATAAAATTACAACAGGGCTTGGCGCAAGCTGGTGCCTGGGGATGCTTCGACGAGTTCAACAGAATCGACTTGCCAGTGTTGTCAGTGGCGGCGCAACAAATAGCCATCGTTCTGACGGCGAGAAAGGAGAAGAAGAGCAGCTTCCTCTTCAGGTACAGCAGGACGAATTTCGGCGAAACGATGCGAGTAGAACGAAGACTGATTTCATCTATTTTTTTTTTAAAGCGACGGCGAAACTTACACGGTCGACTACGAGTTCGGTCTCTTCATCACCATGAATCCGGGCTACGCCGGACGACAGGAACTGCCGGAGAATCTTAAGATTCAGTTTCGCAACGTGGCCATGATGGTGCCAGATCGACAGGTAAAAAAACGGGGACAAGATATCATGGTGAAATTACACGTCTTCGTAATCATTATTATCTCAAGATATCGACTTTTGGCGTATATCATCATTCCAAAGTCAGAAAATGTACCTCGAGAAACACCAGAGTTTAATCCCTTTTTTTAGTGACCGTGAAAAATAAAAAACTATATTTATTCGACGTGTTTCCGACTTCAGAATTCACGTAAATCCGACTTTCGGTCGAAAAGTATCAAAACCGTATCATTTTATTTCTCAGTGATTTTTCTCACAAACTCAACCGCCCCTGTTCCCCCCCGCAGATTATAATGCGAGTGAAACTGGCCGCCTGTGGATTCAAGGAGAACGTGATCCTCTCGAGGAAGTTCTTCACCCTCTACAAGCTCTGCGAGGAGCAACTCAGCAAACAGGTGCACTACGACTTTGGGCTGCGAAACATCTTGTCGTGTCTGCGAACCCTCGGAGCTCAGAAGCGAGCGCATCCCGGCGATTCGGAGGAGACGACGCTGATGCGAGTCCTACGGGACATGAATCTGTCGAAGCTGGTCGACGAGGACGAGCCGCTGTTCCTCTCGCTCATCGACGACATGTTCCCCGGCATAAAGCTCACCACGCAGACGTACAAGGATCTGCAGAAGGGCATCGCGAACGCGGCGACGTCGTTGGGCGTCGTGAATCATCCGGCGTGGAATCTGAAGACGGTTCAGTTGTACGAAACTTCGCTGGTGCGTCACGGACTGATGGTGCTCGGTCCAACCGGTTCGGGCAAGACGCGGTGCATGTGGGCCCTGATGCGAGCCCTGACCGAGATGGGAACGCCGCACAAGGAGGTCCGAATGAATCCGAAGGCCATCACGGCCTCGCAGATGTTCGGGAGACTCGACGTGGCGACGAACGACTGGACCGACGGGATTTTCTCCACCCTCTGGCGACGATCCACGCAGATCAAGAAGACCGATCACCTGTGGATCGTTCTGGACGGCCCGGTCGACGCGGTGTGGATCGAGAACTTGAACTCCGTCCTCGACGACAACAAGACGCTCACCCTGGCCAACGGCGATCGTATCATCATGGCAGCGAACAGCAAGCTCGTCTTCGAGCCGGACAATATCGATAACGCCTCGCCTGCGACGGTCTCGCGGATGGGAATGGTCTTCATAAGCGCCTCGGTGCTCACGTGGCAACCGATACTGGAGGTCGCGTTTCATACACTTTTCGCCTTTGATCGTGAGAGAATTCGGCTGCGCTTTTTTTTACAAATATTTGGGGATCGTTTTTCAAAAAATGTCGTCAAGATCACATTTTTTTCTCATTTTTTCTTTTCTCGTGTTAAAAAGCGCGAAGGGTGGAATTTCACGTTAAATGTTGGTTCGAAAAATGCATTTGGATTCCAAGCCTTTCAATGTTGTATTTTTGTACAGTTAATATTACTGCGTTATTATAATAGACTCGATTTAAATTGATTTGCAGGGTTGGCTTCACACGCGCTCTAGTCACGAGGCTGAGACTTTTAGACGGCTGTTTTACGCGATTTACGGCGACGCTCACACATTCGTGCAAACCAAGCTGGTGGCGAAAATGGTGTTACTGGAAGCTATGTACATCAGGCAGTGCATAGATCTATTGATTGGACTGTTAGCTATAGACTCGGAGTCATCGAGTGAGCTATATTTCACCTTTTTTGCTATCCTTTCAACTAGACCATTTTTGAACAAAACAAAATTATTTCCATTTTGTTAATGATTGTTCACAATTTCCGATCGCAACAGAAATGCACTCTGACGTCCACCTGGAGCGACTGTTCCTGTTTTCTATGATGTGGAGCTTAGGAGCGGTTTTGGAATTGGAGGCGCGCAGCGCGCTCCAAGAATTTCTCGTTCATCATCAATCAAAGTGCGACTGGCCGAAATACGTGGTGAGCAACTTGTCACTTTTATTCAACGATCATTTTTTAATCAGGGTACTAGCAGGTTGTAGTGGCTGGCACGCATCGCACGCTCGCAAAATGCTCGAATCAAAATTAGGTTACCTATTAATGAAATTAAACCGGAATTAAGGTAAATAAAATGTTCTAATTTTGGGACGGGCTTGAATTAGGGGGGGGGGGGGGGGGGCAAGGCTTTATTCTTTAGGGCAGACCTCAATTAAGGGGCTGGGACACAAACAACTTTCCAATATCTAAGTCTAGGGTAATCATACGCGCTGGTGGGCGTACCTGAAATACTCAGCCGAAATCGACCCTCCATTTTTTTCTTTTCAATATGTCGACTTTTAACCTATACCATAATTCTCAAGTTGCATATTCTACCCCCGAAAACACTGGTTATGAACCTTTTTTAATCGATTTTGAAAAAAATATTTTTTTGGCGACGAAAAAAATATTTTTTCTGTCAGAAATCGTAGATCCGGGTCCGGACCGAAGAACGACCCCATTTTTTTTCTTTTCAAAATATCGACTTTTAACCTATACCATCATTCTCAAGTAGTAGTAGTAGTAGTAGTAGTAGTAGTATTTTATTAAGTCCTGGGACAAAATCCCCTAAGGACTAAAGCAACAAGGAATACAAAGCACGAAAACGCAGCAGGCGTGAAGAGAGTAGAGAGCCGAGCTTATAAGTAAATGAGGCGAAAATACATACATAAAGGCACAGAAACAAAATTAAGAAAAAAATAATCAAAGTAAAAATGAAATGAAAAATGGCGCATGACGCAAGACGCACGATCATAAATCTAACTTTCGGCAAAAATAATTCCACGCTCAAGCTCTAACAAATGCCGCAAGAGCCGCCCTTTAAAAGCACCCAAGGAAGCTCCTTCCTTGGGTGGGGGCTCCTCCTGAGACAGCGAGCGGGAGCCCATTCCAAAAGTGCGTACCGCTGACTAAAAACGATTTCCTATACAACGACGTCCGCACAGCCGGCACCGAAAGCGAAAGGGTTGTCGCACTAGCAGCCCGAGTACCAGTCCTCCACCAAGTCGCATATTCTACCCCCGAAAACGCTGGTTATTAACCTTTTTTAATCGATTTCGAAAAAAATATTTTTGACATATGTGCGTGCGAAGTTCGTCTTCTCGTGCCTGCAGGCAAGACGAGTTCGTCTTCTCGTGCCTGCAGGCTACGCAGGCACGAGAAGACGAACTTCGCACACACATATGTCAAAAAAAAAAAAAATTCTGTCAGAAATCGTAGATCCGGCTCCGGACCGAAAATCGAACCCAATTTTTTTTCTTTTAAAAATATCGACTTTTAACCTATACGATCATTCTCAAGTCGCATATTCTACCCCCGAAAACACTGGTTATTAACCTTTTTTAATCGATTTTGAAAAAAATATTTTTTTGGCGACGATCATTCTGTCAGAAATTGTAGATCCGGCTCCGGACCGAAAATTGCTAAAATCGACCCCAAATTTTTATTTCAAAATATCACCTATAATAGGTTAATCAATTTTGCGCTGCTGCGCCCTTATCAAATTTTTCAAATTTGACACCAAACAGATTTTGTTTATCACGGACTTTCCTGGCAACCAATCACAGCTCTAATAGTTTGCTAACAGTGCTTTCCGTTACTCATGAACTTTTTAAAAGAGGGATGAGGATTAGCAATGATATTTTTTTAGGAGGATGAGACGATTTTTGAGTATTCGGTATCGGAGAAGGGTGACTGGATTCACTGGAATAAAATGGTTCCCGAGTTTGAATATCCGGAGGATAGCGTTCTGGAATATTACAAGATATTGGTGCCGAACGTCGACAACACAAGGACACTATTTCTCATAGACGTCATCGCTCAACAGGAAAAAGCTGTGCTTCTCATTGGTAATAAATTCGAAGAATTTTCATCTCTTGTTACATCACCGTACAATATTTCAGCTGTCTATATTTTATTGTACGTTGCGTTACATCAACGACAACGATTACCGTCGACGGTGCGATTTTACCGAAATAATTTGAACATTTTATTTCTTCAGGCGAACAAGGCACCGCGAAAACTGTCATGATAAAGAGTTTCATGTCAAGACACGATCCGGAACATCATTTGAACAAATCTTTCAATTTCTCGTCGGCGTCCACGCCAAATATGGTTCAGGTGACGGTCAAGCGATTTGTCTAGACGGAGTTCTATTGACAGATATATATATTTTTGTATTGTCTTCAGGAAGTTGTCGATTAAAAACTCAATTCGCTTTTCGCTGTAAACTTTTGCCCCCGCGAAAAAACGCATGTTCGGCAAAAAAAAAAATTGAAGTACACAAACTGCGCACAATTTTCCAGAGAAAATATGTCTTAGAAAATATATTTTTTCGCAGCGCATTTTCGAAAGTTACGTCGAGAAACGCGTGGGAAGCACATACGGCCCGCCGGGTGGAAGGAAAATGTCGGTATTCATAGACGACATCAATATGCCAGTGATAAACGAGTGGGGCGACCAGGTCACCAACGAAATAGTCCGTCAGCTGATGGAGTACAAGGGTTTCTATTCCCTCGACAAGCCCGGCGAATTTTCCTACGTTCAGGACATAATGCTACTGGCTGCGATGATTCATCCGGGTGGCGGAAGAAACGACATTCCACCGCGTCTCAAGCGACAATTTAACATTTTCAACTGCACATTACCGTCGAACAAATCGATGGACACCATATTCAGTTCGTATATTCTGTCGTGTGATTTATTAGAAACAATAATTGAAAGAAAAAAAAACATTGCATACATGAAAAAAAAAAATTGTACTCTAGGCTCCATAGGACGGGGCTACTTTTGCGAGAGTCGATTTCCCGAAGAGATTGTGAATTTCTTGCCAAAACTCATCCCACTCACACGAGTTCTGTGGCAGCAGACGAAGGTCAAAATGCTACCGACTCCCGCGAAGTTTCATTACGTCTTCAATCTGCGAGATTTGTCGAGAATTTGGGAGGGAATTCTCCGAATCGAGAGGGACGAATGCGACTCACCTGGGATGCTTCTTAAACTCTGGGATCACGAGTGTACACGCGTGATTTCGGACAGGTGAGTTAAATTTGTGGTAAAAATCGTGTTGTCATTATTCATGATAATAATAGTAGCAACAGTTAATCAAGAGACCCGGTAGCATCTCGACGCCAAGTATTCAAATTAATTCGGCCTGTTATGCAATAATTATGGTTAATCGTAATCCCCCATGTACTGAGTTATTATTTTACGACATTATTAACATACATATGATAATCGACTTCTTTGAAAGATTCATCAATTTCGAGGACAAGGAGTGGTTCAAAAATACAATGAAGAAAACCGCCGAAATACTATTGGGTCTCGATTCCGAATACTATGCTCCAGTCGAGACGTATTTCGTTAATTTCCTGCGTGAACCTCCGGAACCTACGGGACTCGAACCCGAGGATTTCGTACTGGAAGCGCCAAAAACATACGAGGAAATACCGAGGTAATTTTGACGACTTTTCTAAAAAATATTTTGATCTGTTTTCGTCGACTTAATCGACTTAACTCCAACGATTCGGTCAAAGAAGCGTATTTTATTTCACTACCGCTTGATGAAAATCGTATGAAAGTTTTATTACACATTAATTATTCACGCAGTTACGAAGTCGTGATAGCGAAAGTCCATCAGAACATGGAACAGTTCAACGAGTATGTGAGGGGTATGCATCTCGATTTAGTTTTCTTCCACGACGCCCTCGTTCATCTCATAAGAATATCGAGAATCCTCGGTGTACCGAGAGGAAACGCCATGCTCGTCGGAGTCGGAGGCTCGGGCAAGCAGAGCTTGACGCGGCTGGCGTCGTTCATCGCTGGTTACAACTTCTTTCAAATAGTGTTAACGAGGTATTTTATGAACTCGTTTTCCTTCGTAAACCGCTTCGTACATAGCGGAGAAAAAAAATGAGCCGTAATTTTTCAATTCAATATCACCAACATTTTTGGGAAACGGTTACATCCTCTACCGTCTATATCCATACGTGATTTTTGTTGTGGGAACAAAAAATGTCCAGTGATATTCACACAAAGAAAAATGTATGGTCGAATTTTTGACAGAGTGACAAAAGAATTCTCCGCGACTATGGATAACGGATCATACCTACATTACATATGGATCATCAATCGTAAATTATTTACTGTGTGGTTGAACAAAAAAAATCGTCATTACATTTCAGGGCCTACAACGTCGGTAGCTTGATGGACGATTTGCGCAAATTGTATCGCGAATCAGGCACCGGAAGCAAAGGGCTGACATTCATATTCACCGACAACGAGATAAAGGACGAGGCGTTCTTGGAGTTCTTGAACAACGTGTTGAGCGTCGGCGAAGTCGCGAATCTCTTTGCCAAAGACGAGCTCGACGAGATTCTGACAAACATCGTTCCCCTCATGAAGAAAGACGAACCCAAGAGGCCGCCGACTCAGGACAATCTTTACGATTATTTCATATCGAGAGCGAGAAACAATCTGCACGTTGTCCTGTGCTTTTCACCGGTTTGTTTTAGCTTTAATTATTTTTCTAAACTTTTTTTAATGATGGAAATTACCGCCTCTTTGACAATGTTTCGGATTTCAGGTTGGAGAAAAATTCCGATCGAGATCACTGAAGTTTCCTGGGCTGATATCGGGATGCACGATGAATTGGTTCACACGTTGGCCCAGGGACGCCCTGTGCGCCGTAAGCGAACACTTTTTGGGAAATTACCGAGTGATTTGCACGAGCGAGACTAAGGAACAATTGATACAAGTCATGGGAGACGTGCAGGACGACGTTAACGATACCTGCGTCGATTATTACGAAAGGTAGAGCGACGTAGTCCAATATTATTGATCAATTATTTGCTCATTTATTCATTTATTTGTCCAAACGCCAGTCATTTTAACACACTCTTCGGTAACAATTTCGATTGCGTCATTTCTTCAACCAGGTTTCGCCGCCCGTCGTACGTCACGCCAAAATCCTTCCTGTCTTTCATCGATGGCTACAAGACGATCTACAAGCACCGATTGGACGAGATCAACACGTTGGCTTATCGGATGAGCAGTGGACTCAGCAAACTGGTCGATGCGGCAGCTCAGGTCGACGAGTTGCGCAAGGTTCTTGAGAAGAATCAGGCCGAAATCGCCGTGAAGAACGTTCAAGTTGAAGCGGTGAGTCGTACGCACTTTTTCCCCGTCCGCTCGTTAACAAAAATAGCGCAGCCTAAATAGCAAAATAATTGTCGGGAATATGGGTATTAATTTATGAATTTCGCAGATTCTCGTGACAGTAAATGAGAAGAAGCGCGAAGCTGAGGCTGTGAAGGAAACTGTGCAAAAGTCCAAGGACGAGGCGGAAGCCCTGCTGAAAATAATATCGAAGGAAAAGAGTTTTGCGGAAGAAAAGTTGAAGGCTGCAGAACCAGCCCTTCTGGAGGCCGAAGCGGCCTTACTGGTAAGTGCTTTACATTTTGACATTACATTTTGCATTTTAGAACTAATTAATGACATTTAGAATTAATTAATGTTAAAAAAGAAAATCGTGTCTCAATGAATTACGGACCCCATTTTAATTACAGACCATCAAAGCTGCCGATATATCGACGGTTCGGAAACTCGGAAAGCCACCCTACCTCATTACCTTGATAATGGACTGCGTATTGATTCTGTTCGGAAAAAAATTGGACTCGGTTAAACCAGACGCCGAGCGGCAGTTTCTGATGTCTTCGTGGTCCGAAGCATTAAAGGTTGAACTTTTTTTCATATGGTTTAATACTCAAGCTCACTTGGATGATATCCAATGCCAACAGCCAGAGAGGAATTGGCTTTAGCCACAGTATAATTATACTGTATTCCTCTTATTATTTTTGTCTTTGACATGGCGTATATTTCGTTGATGTAGATTTGACCTATATTATTGTTCTCAAGTTATCCACATTGTACCTCTGAATATACTGGTGTTGACTCATTTTTACATGATTTTGAAAAAATTATGTTTTTTATGTTAGAACGCATAGATCAGATTATCGCTCGAACATAGGAAAATCTGCTATTTCATACTAAAAACAAATTTCAATTCATTTACTTGGTTCTGATCCGTCGTCGGTATCGTCAGACATAATAAGTCTGACGATACCGACGACCGATCACAGCACGAATAGATCAACAACAATAGATTTTGTGACTCATCAACTTTTCACGGATGGAAAGAAATGTCGAGGATATTTTTTCCGAGTGTATAACGCTTGAGGTATTTGACTTTTTCCTGCTTATGCCCGTTTCCATCTGTGGATCTTTTAGGTCATGGCTGATACGAGGTTCCTTCACAATCTACAAAACTTTCCGAAAGACAATATAAACGGCGAAACCGTGGATCTTATGCGACCCTACTTGAATTATCATCTGTACACTTACGAGGCCGCTAAACAGGCTTGTGGGAACGTTGCTGGTCTCATACAATGGACCATCGCGATGGTTTCTTTCTACGCTATAAACAAAGACGTCTTGCCACTTAAGGTATACGTGATTCGTGGTAGACAGAATTAATTAAAAGTAATTAATTATATGACGAATTGTTTATTGCACATGTAAACTGTAATAAACTATTGTGTACCATGTGTAATAAATTATATATCATTTTCAAAGTGGACTTACGCAAGTATTTCGCGAATTTGACAGGCTAATTTGGCCGTTCAACAAGCCAAACACGACAAAGCCAATAGGAATTTGGCCGAAGCAGAGGCAATGCTGAAGGAAAAGGACGACGACTTGAAGCTAGTGCAGACGGAATTCGACGGGGTTATGGGCGAGCGACAAGTAAACTTAATTTATTTAAAACAAGTCAATTGTGTTTCCTTGATTAATTTGTCCATCGTTGTTTTTCATATAACGGCGTTTTGATATTTCGGAAAATAATTTTGCCCCGCAGAAAGTGGTCGATCTGGCGGACGCGTGCCAAGCAAAAATGGACACAGCGTCGGCGATGATCGACGGTTTGTCCGGCGAGAGAGTCAGATGGACGAATCAACTGGCAACGTTCAAGTCCGAGACCGACCGACTCGTCGGGGACGTATTGATTTTAACGGGATTTTTGTCCTACTGCGGCCCCTTCAATCAGGAATTTCGTACTGTACTACAGAGACGATGGTTCGAATTTCTTCAAAATCGAAAGATTCCCGTCTCACCGAGCATCAATATCGTCGACTCGCTCACGGACACCGCGACGGTCAGAGTCAATTATTTTATCGTGCGACGCATGCGAAAGAAATTCAATGATCTATCGTATGTTCAATATAGAAAATTCCGACCCGACAAGAAACGAAAACATTTTAGTTGTATAAATATTTTTCGCTACGTCACACACAATTCAGACAAAGATTCATTTAACAAAAAAATTATCTATGCTATTTCCGACGTATATCAAATTCATTTCGGGACCAGCCGTATGGATATTTTACAAAATTTACATTATCGACTTCATTAAAAAATTACCAGACTGGCGAATGGAATTTGCAAGGCCTTCCAAACGACGAGCTGTCGACCCAGAATGGAATTATAGTGACGAAAGCAACGAGGTATCCGCTTCTCATTGACCCGCAGTTGCAGGGAAAAACGTGGATAAAAAATAAGGAGAAGGAATTCGATATGCAAGTGAGAAAGTTTAAATCGTGACGGCTGTCGCATATTATTATTTTATTTTTGTATCTGTATGCACGAATCTTTCGTTTCTGTGGCAGTTGACTCTCCTCAGTCACAAGTACTTCAGAAATCATCTCGAAGACTGTATTTCCATTGGCCGTCCAATGCTGATCGAGGACGTTGCCGAAGAGCTGGATCCTGTGTTGGACAATCTGTTGGAAAAGAATTTCATAAAAATCGGCACATCACTGAAGGTGCTTATCCATTTCTTTTCCAGTGCAACGAATGAGAATTTAATTAATGTACAATCAGCAAAGTCAGCAACTGTTCATAAATTTATTTAAATTGTATCGAACATTTTTCACTCACGTTTAATCAATTATATAAAAATGCAGGTAAAACTTGGCGACAAAGAGGTGGACGTTAACAAAGATTTTAGATTGTATATAACCACCAAACTGCCCAATCCGTCTTACACCCCAGAAATATTCGCTCGGACGTCGATAATTGATTTCACCGTCACCATGAAAGGCATTGAAAAATTGTTTAACGAGTCGGTATCGTCAGATGATTGAAGGCAAATTAAGTATAAATTTGTCGTTTAGGCCTGGAGGATCAACTTCTCGGTCGAGTAATTCTCACGGAAAAACGTGAACTGGAAACCGAGAGAACGCAATTGATCACCGACGTGACGACCAATAAACGACAGATCAATGAACTCGAGGCTAATTTGCTGCACAAATTGACGACGGTGCAGGTAATAAAATGCAGCCATTAGAAATTCTGTGCACCAGATTAAAAAATCAAAATTGTAATATTATTCCAAGGGGCCTCTGATCGAAGACGTGGAACTGATGTCGGTCCTGAACACCACGAAGAAAACGGCAGCCGATGTCAATGAGAAGCTGACCATAGCGCGCGAGACCGAGATAAAAATCAACGCGGCCCGCGAGGAATTTCGGCCGGTAGCGACGCGCGGAAGTGTCTTGTACTTTTTGATCTGCGACATGACGCAAGTGAATTGCATGTATCAAACATCGTTGGTGCAATTTTTGGAGCGCTTCGATATTTCCATGGCGAGGTGAATTTCGCGATGATGGCAAGAACAAAAAAAAATGCGGCACAAGTTTAAATTTGATTGAATGAAATGTTCGACAGATCCGAGAAGAGTCCCGTGAATCAGAAGAGAATTCACTACATAATCGAGTACCTGACGTTCGAAGTGTTCAAGTACAAAGCTCGAGGGCTCTACGAGAATCACAAGTACATGTTTATCCTGCTCATGACCCTGAAAATCGATCTTCAGAGGGCGTCGATAAGCCACGAAGAGTTTCAGTACTTCATCAAGGGCGGTGCGGCTCTCGATCTGAAAGCCGTGAAACCGAAGCCCTGCAAGTGGATAACCGATATCACGTGGCTCAATTTGGTGGCCCTTTCGGCTCTGAGACAGTTTCAGTACATCACCGGACAGGTCGAGGCTTCGGAGAAAGTATGGAAATTCTGGTTTGACAAGGACGCCCCGGAGGAAGAAGTCATACCGGACGGTTATAATTCTCTGGATACCTTCCGGAGACTCCTGATAATCAGGCACAGTGGAATCCTAATTTTTTCCATTTTTTAAAATCAACGTTGTCAGTTCTCACGAAATTACCAAAGTATCAAATCCCATCAGACTTGGTACCACATGTGAAATCGTTTCACGGTGAAGTTTTCCGAAGCAAACGAAATTACAATTATTATTTATTGTTTCGAAAAATTCAAACATGTATCTACTTCGAATGTTATTTTGCTTTAGCGAGTCTGTCGGTTGAGGTAAATGTTGGAAAAATGAGGAGTGAGATTGTGTTGGGAAAAGTTTGGATTATTGAATTTTTCAGGGCTTGGTGTATGGACAGAGCGTTGTCCCAATCTCGAAAATACATCGCGAGTTCGCTGGGTCCCAAGTACGCGGAGCCCGTGATCACGCTTTTGGACGTGATGCACTCCGAGTCGAGGCCGAACACTCCGATGATATGTTTCTTGAGCATGGGATCGGATCCGACACCGAGTATCGAGCAGCTTGCGAGGAAAATGGAAATTATATGTCGGAGCATATCCATGGGACAGGGGCAGGAAGTTCATGCTCGAAAATTGTTGAACAACGCGAAATCGGAGGTTGCTACAACATTCGATTAATTAATGCGATGTGACATGCATTTTTTTATTGGTAAACGCTTAACTGAAGAATTTGTCTACATGAATTTTCGCAGGGTTTCTGGGCACTTTGTCAGAATTGCCACTTAGGTCTCGATTACATGACCGAGCTGGCAAATTTTGTTGCCGACATGGACTCTCCGCATCCCGATTTTCGAGTGTGGATAACCACCGAACCGCACAAAGATTTTCCAATATCTTTGCTGCAGATGTCGATAAAGTTCACTTACGAACCGCCCCAAGGTATAGTAGATGCTTATTAAAAAAAAAGTTAGCACAAAACGGTTATAAATCGTTGAACAGAGACGTTGAATGAGACATTTTTTTAGGCGTTCGAGCAGGTTTACTAGCTACGTACAGCGGAATGAACCAAGAGATGTTGGATCAGTGCGACGCCGGTCAATACATCCCTCTCGTCTACACAGTCTCGTTTCTTCACACAGTCGTACAGGAGCGCCGAAAGTTCGGTCCACTTGGTTGGAACATCCCGTACGAATTTAATTCGGCCGATTGGCTGGCTTCCTGCATGTTTATGAACAACCATCTCAACGACTACGATCCCAAGCGAGGGATAAGCTGGCCAACGGTCAGGTACGTCCCGTAAACACGTTTGGTTAACAATCCATCGTCTTCAGTAAAAAAAAAAGTTTCATTTCATTTTATTTATTACGAATATCGTTATTCTAATCATGCACTAAAAAGTATCCTGGTACGAATACTACAGTTTTATTAATATAATTTAAAATAAAATGTTTTATATTCAAGGATTTGATAAGTTTACATTTACTGCTAAAGAAACGACACTTATGCAGTTTTTTATATTTATATGTGAGGGTTGCAACAGGATCGGATTAGCCTTACGAACAAAGAATAGCGTAGGACTTTTAATACGATTTTTTTAACTGTGAAAACATAAAACACGTCGGTAAAATGAGATTGACACAGAATTGATGATACTATAAATGTCTTATTAAAATCCACCCTATAATATTGAAAAAAAAAAAAAAAAATCATTCAACAATACCTTTCCTTACTGTGGTAATTCAAAAAAAATTTGATTGTGAGATCCAATTCAATGCATATTACAATCGACCAGGTATATGATCGGTGAGGTGCAGTACGGAGGCCGGGTGACCGACGATTACGACAAAAGGCTTTTGAACACATTCGCAAAGGTCTGGTTCTCCGAGGCAATTTTTACGGAAATGTTTGCCTTTTACAAAGGCTACGGAGTTCTGAATTTCAAGCAAGTTAGCGATTATTTGAAAGCCATCGATGCTATGGCGCCGATCGATCCTCCTCAAGCCTACGGACTCCATTCCAATGCCGATATTACGTGAGATCTAGCAATGATTACTAATATATATTTCGATGAAATCGTTTCCTTTTGTAGGTTTCAGCATTGGGAACAAACGTTTGAATAATGTGTTTTTGTTTTAAAGTTATCAGAGCAACACAACGCAAGACGTTCTGGACACGATAATCTCGGTGCAGCCGAAAGAAGCTGGAGGCGGAAGCGGCGGAGAGTCACGCGAGGCTTCGGTGGTCAGACAGGCGAAGGAAATGTTAGAAAAATTGCCACCAGCTTTCGACCCCTACGAAGTCAAAGACAGGTGATTTTAAAGCTATAATTACGGTTCAATTAAAAAATAATAATGTTCATTCTATGCAAATATGAAATGTATAGATAATGTGTACAAAAATTACAAATTGTGCATAAATTGTGTGGATTCAGATTGCGAATAATGGATCCGACGGCGTCGATGAACATCTTCTTGAAGCAAGAGATCGACCGTATGCAGATTGTCATCAAGTTGGTGCGGTCTATGTTGAAAGAATTGCTTTTGGCCATCGAGGGTGTCATCATAATGAATGAGGTACATTTCTTTTATAACTGCCTTAATTTATAACTATAATTTATAATACATATAATAATTATGTATTATTTCACAATCTCTTTTTAACAATTTGATTATTGATTGAACGCCTTTTCTTCAGTAAGGATATTTTTTGTGTGTTTGTGAAACTTTTTTTCCTTACCGTTGTTACATAAAAGATGGAATGAAATACATGTGATTTTTTGTCCCGTCAGCAATTGAGAGACGCCTTGGATAATATTTACGACGCGAGAATACCGGAAGCCTGGAAGTCGCGTTCCTGGGAATCGTCCACATTAGGATTTTGGTTTACGGAATTGCTCGAGCGAAATCAACAGTTTTCCACCTGGATTTTCGTTGGAAGACCGGCGAAGTTTTGGATGACAGGATTCTTCAATCCTCAAGGTATTTTACTCTGGTAATCAGGCCAAGTATCGCAAATTTATGAAATCTTTATGTCAGGATTTTTAACGGCAATGCGACAAGAAGTAACGAGGGCCCACAAGGGTTGGGCCCTGGACAACGTGACCCTTCACAACGAAGTCACTCGCCAGATGGGCGACGAGATTAGGGTGGCACCGAACGTGAGTGCTAATTAGATAATAAAAAAAAGAATAATTTCCACTCTACGATACCTATTAATTAAGTAAAACGATGATTACGGCCACCACACGGTTTGGATTTCAGGAAGGCGTCTACGTTTATGGACTTTACTTGGAGGGCGCTGGCTGGGACAGAAGGAACAACAAACTCTGCGAATCGGCCAACAAAGTGCTATACGTTATGATGCCAGCGATTCACATTTTTGCGTTATACAATACACCGGAAAAAAGCCCAAAATTGTACCAGGTAAGAAAAACGAATTTTTAAAATAAATTATAGACAACGGCTTTCAAACTTTTTTGCTGATCTTTGCATCGGCGTCTGTTTTGCAGTGTCCCGTCTACAAGAAGCCAAAAAGAACATACATGCTACTGGTGACACCGCTTTGGTTGCAGACAACGAGACCTCCGGATTTTTGGATCCTACGTGGCGTCGCACTTCTGTGTGATAATAAATAACTCGTACGATTCTCGACAGCACATTTGCTTGTAGCATAAGTTTGCTTATTATTTTGCACACGTCAAGCGTAATACCACGTTTCACGATGGAACTGTGATGCACGTCATCAACACCACCGCGCTAAAAATGTGATCGCTGCGTGACGTCGAAAATTGTTGTATGACATCGAAAGAATACTACGCCTGTGAAAGTCAGGCGAACGAAAAGTAACTTATAGTTGATAACAGCAACGATAATAAGAGTGGAGTTCGAAGTGATAATGAGCTTGAGAATTTTGTTACAAGGGCATAACGTGAACCTCCTTGTTTAGTCACCACGTTCCTATTTCTAACTGACAAGTGTGGATAAGTTTTTAACACACTGAGAAAAAAAATTGGTTAAGCCAACCAAATGTGCGTTTGCGGGCCGCGAAGTAAATATTTGGTACCGTGAACGAAATAATAGATATTGTGAATTAAGAAAAATTTGATTCAACTAGGCGTTGATTCGTTCAACCAAATATACAGTCCAATTCACCATACATTTACTTCGCGACCCGCAAACCCACGTTTGGTTGGCTCAACCAATTTTTTTTTCTCAGTGCACGAAGCGTGATAGACGAATGCGATGCCGTGTTTCCACACTGTAGTTGCAGCAAACGGATATAACACTTCTGTTATTCATTAGCAAGAGTCACGCGATGCTCGCTACCTCCGATGATCGAGACATCGCTCGAATCTAGGAGTGGGAGAGATCGAATGCTCCGATCCGCGGCGAAATTCCCCAAAAAGTGATGACCCTTCGGTGAAGTTTGTCAGGGGTAGGCCGCTCCGTTACAGTATCGTGCATTTTGATTCGGGTGCACGTCGAAAGTGACAACCTTTTGCGAACGACAATTAGCTCGTGGTTGATAAGAGCGACGATGAATGTGAGTGTCCTAAGGGGAAATAAGATCGTGAATTTTCCGGGCACGTGCTTGTATACGCTGAACTTACATAGTTAGTAACCTTGTCCTTATTGCCTACCAGTACGGTTATCTACGACAAACGGACGTGAAGTTTAAGTAGTCATCGAAACGATCCGTTTACAAGTAGGGGACTAATTTCCATCCTTATTTGTAAATACGATTTTGCAACTACGAGTGAGTGTCAAAGTGTGAGAATTGATTAAATGATTACAAATGGGGGTATCCACCATAATTATTGTGAAACGAACATTGCCGTAACTGTTATCGTTCACATCTGCTTCTACCGCGCTCGTTATAAAGTAGAGACCTTATAACACAAACCAGTCACATTGAAGCAGTCGTTGATACGTTTGCATGCACCGTACGTGCTATATCTGCATTTTCCATAAAAAGTGATTTTTCCAAACACAAGATTCAATTTGCTGTACATCTCTACAATTTTGGAATTGCCTAGTTTGTCGGTTTGGGCTCAACTCCAGTCGGCTGTCGTTTAATTCAATGGTCATGGTGTTACTACTTGCAACTGTGCTGTTTGTACTCTTCGATTCGTTTGCATTTCGCGTGATCGCCGAGCAAACCGACGTTGTGCAAACAACTTTGGGACCAGTTCGAGGCCACATATGTAGTACCGTTTCGGACGGCACTTCGTATGCTGCGTTCAAAGGGATACGATACGCCGAACCGCCAGTCGGTTATCTCAGATTCAAGGTAACATTGGGCAAAATCAGCGAATCAGTTGTTCGTTGATCGTGAAGAGAATCGGATTTGCAAAAACAGATATTTTTTGTAATTGTTTCTCATGTGCGCGCAATTAATATCCAACAGCCTCCTGTCCCGGCTAAGCCTTGGACAGATGTTGTCGATGCTCTAGCCGACGGAAATGGCTGTCCTCGAATTGATATGGTCTCGGGTGTCTACGCCGGTGACGAGGATTGCTTGTTCCTCAATGTCTACACACCCGTGGTAACATTTTGCAGCATTTACATCGGTTTTGACCCAATTATAACGTCTATAAGTCCCGTAATTATAATGCGATAAACGCAAGAGAGAGCAGCGAAATTGTGGAAGATCTCTGAAAAGCATTTTTTTTTACAATCCCTCGCAGATCCAGTGACCAGTCGAATAACCATAAAAACAACCAATGCATTTTTGCCCAAAATCAACGGTCATTCATGGTTCGGAATAACCGTCTTAGGAATTTCTGAATTGGGTTAACCGTACCGAATCACCAGCCCAATAACCGTCCCCGAAACATTCGGTTGTTGAGACGGTTATTCGATATGGTTGACACAGTTGCGAAATTCATGGGACAGTTATCGGGATGGTCATTCGGTACAGTGAATGCAGTTATGAAATTCATAAGACGATCATTCCGAACCCCAAATGACCGTTGTTATTGGACAAAAATTAACCAGGTTTTTTAAATAGTCACTTCGTATGATTTCGGCCAATAACTAACTGGCTGTCGAACCCGCTAGGGATGTCATCGACTTTTTCTGATACCAAAAAAGTCCACCAGATGCGAACGTGCCAATGCACGGCAGTATAATCTCGAAATAGAAGATAAGAACCCTGTTTAAAAATCCGATTAGTAGCAACAAAACGGACAAAAACCCGATTGAAACCTGTTTGAACTGATTATTTTTCAATCGGAATTTCGTCCATTTGATCGATTTTTATCAGTGCCAATGGGAATTATTAAGCAGGGAGGATAGCATTTTTGCACATACAGAAATCGTGATTTTCCTAAAAAAAACACCAATTGGCAATCCACGCCCCTATTGTTACAGTAGCCAACCTGCAAATTGAACTATTTAAGTAATTCTTCGTGGTAGATAAACATGTAACTAATTCTTTACGACAGACCGATTTGTCCGAGACTCCGAAATCACTGAAGGCAGTGATGGTGTGGATCCACGGTGGTGCCTTGTTGACTGGTAGCAGCAACAGCAGTTTCTACGGTCCCGATTTCCTCATCGAGAACGACGTAGTCGTCGTCACCTTCAACTATCGTTTGGGCGCTCTGGGCTTCCTGGCGCTGAATCATCCCAACGCAACCGGCAACGCCGGACTGAAGGACCAAAATTTAGTTTTGCTATGGGTTCAACAGAACATTAAGCTGTTCGGCGGTGATCCTGACAACGTGACCATTTTCGGACATAGCGCTGGAGGATTTTCCGTCAATTACCACATGCTTTCCGAAAAGTCCGCCGGTTGGTGTCTCGTGATACTTATAAGAAATTGAAAAAAGTCCATGTCAAGGTGAACAAGGGCAAACCCATATTCTCGGAAGTTTGTGCTGAATTCCTCAGGTCTGTTCCACGGCGCAATCTCCATGAGCGGCGTAGCGTTGAATCCTTGGGGCTTCGCTTTGAATTCGAAGACCACGGCAACGGCTATCGCTATCGCATCGCAGCTCGGCGCATTTGTACTCGACAACGACCAACTGCTGGAGGCATTTTACAATGCCTCGGCGTACGATCTCGTGCAGGCAATGACGAATCTGGGCAGTGTCGACTCGCCGATGGCACCTGTACTCGAAAATCCTGCTCTTGTGCCATCCGACGAAATCTTTATGTCGATATGTTCTATGGATGTTTACCAATCTGGGGCATTCAGTCAGGTGCCCTATATGATAGGCTTCACGGCGAATGAAACACTTAATTATGTCGGTGGTGCGTATAATTTACATAATAATATATCAAACAAATTTCAGAAAATCCGTTCGACAATCACGCACGAACGCAGAAAAATATTAACCAGCCAAGCGCTCGTTTCATTAAGCGTCAGCCGATTAATTCATTTATTAGGCAAACCCCAATTATTGGTTACAATAACTAATTTCTTGATTGTGGTAAACAATAAGTTGGTTGGTTTAAGGGTTTAATCGGTCAACGCAAATTCAACCCAGCGAATGGTTATTTTAACTAAGCTTTTTAGTCCGTGCACACTTGGACTCTCATTGCGAGAGTCATTGGGACTGTTTAATAGTTAATAGCTATAGTAAATAAGATGTTTATAAATAATACATACCGTGCTACGTTCTCACATAGTTGTGCCCAAAAACAGCGTTGATACGTCTTTTTTCGTTCTCAAGAGCTCGACGAGATAAAGGAACTCGTAGCTGAAATGACAGCAACTTATACTGCATTTCCGGTTCCATTGCCAGAGATTATACAAGTCGTCAAAAATTATACATCGTCCGAATCGGTGTATCAAGATTCTCTGAGTGATGGCAGTTATGAGTCATGGATCGACCCTTTCATCGCGGTAAATGAACACCGTTGGAAAATTAACGATAACAGATACAACATCCAATAGTCCACCAATTGCTGAGTGATGGCAATAATAATAATCATACTAATATTGTTAGGAAACTACTGATGTACTCTACAAGACCGGAGTAGACCAGACGCAGAGTATATTGAGTTCGATGTCCTCACAGCCGGTATATTATTATCAAAACTCGTTTGTACCTGATTCTCCGCTACATCAACAGTTGTTCGGCGTTGATAAAGAAGGTATGCTTCTCCTTTGTCTTCCTTATTCTTTGTGTTTTCAAGCCTGACATCCCGAAGTGTGGGCAGAAACAAGGTAAACGATAGGAATGACGTTTCCCTACAATTTTTGCTCTGTAAAGTTTCTGTTCAATCTTATTGATTATCAAAATTAAGACCCTTGCAATCACGACCACTGTCCAAGTGATACGAAAACACCGCCGCATGCAACTTGTGTTTTTTGTCAAAAAAACTACTTTCACGCAGCGTTGTTTTTTTGTTGTCATTTTGCCAGTTATTATGTATGTATTTTGCCAGTATGTAGTCAAAAACATGATTACTACACGGAGAGAAAAATCTAGTATTGGCAACTAAAAAGTGGCAACCATAAAGTGGCAATTATTTTTTATAGGTATAGCAACTATTTTTCTAGTTATGGTAACTATGACGCAGTTATCATAACTATTAAGTAATTACCGTGAACTATAAAAATATGAACGAAAACTTGATTGTTGTCACTTTATAGTTACCAGAACTTGCACGATTTCTCTGAGTATAAGATAACTAAACAGACAAAGTATTTGAGTATTTTTTTTATTCACGAAAGGTGCGGCTCACGGTGACGACATGGCATATCTTTGGTGGATATCGGATGTGGATTTGCCACTTGATGCCGACGACCCGTTATCAAAAATCCGAAGTCGTATGACTCGGTTGTGGACGAACTTCGCCAAGTTCGGGTGAGTGATCGACGTGTAATAAAACATATGTACATTTGCTAACGGTCATAAAAGTTGCTTAATCGTCGTAAGTTATTGTTTTTCTGATTTCTTAGAAACCCAACCCCCAATGGAACGGATGATTCATTATTAAACTTCACGTGGCCGGCTAGCGGCTCTTCTGGAGACCACCTTGAAATCAACGAGGAGTTCTCCGTTGAACCTCGACCCATCAATGACAATATTGATATGATCGAAAAGTTCAGTGGGCAAATTCTCAAGGTCACCAACGGATGTAAACAATCGTAATGCAATTGTATTTGAAACAATGCTACACAACTGCGATCAACTAGCCTGTGAATAGAAGTAACACAATCGAATTTTAACCTTGTACAATGTCAATGATAATCATCGAGAGCCAATATCGATGGGGCACAGTATACAGTGGGTTCCGTGAATACATTACACTAGCCACCAATTCGAGTATTGTGATACAAGCGCGAGTCACACGCAGAACATTATTTTTCATGTTTGCTGTCGATTGTATATGGAATTGTCCTTCAGTAGTAAAAGTTCAAACCAAATTATAATGCAGAAGAGATCAAATAAGTCAGTCTCATATAAATCATCGTTGTTGCTATTATTATTGCAATTATTATTACTATTTTAAACAGTAAATAATAATAATTCCTCAAAACGTGCATTTACGTTCTGGAGTCTTTCATGGTTAACCGTCGATTGAGAGTTTTTAGTATACCGAGTAGATTGTTGTTATCAATACATATTTTCTTTGTTCATTTCTCTTTTTTAAACACTAAATTAATAGTTGATTTACACTGATGGTACATAAGATTGAAGGACTGTTTGTATATCTTGATAAACACGGAAATTTACCCACTTTTTCCTAACTTGCCTTCATTCACAACTTAATTGATGAGTATCTCAACTGCGAGGAACCTTAAAAAATATTAGAAAACGGTTTGTTATGGAGCAGCTAATGCATCATTCTTGAATTTTTACGTTCGGTCGAGGACATCGATGGCGCAGGCATAAAGATTCGTCAACCTTGACATTAAGTTACTCTCAAATTTATATTGAACAATGTCTGTATTTAATGTACAATAGAAAAAAACATTGTATAAATAGTTGATACATAATTAAAAATGTATAGTAAATACACATAAGTCGACAATAAAAATTAAATTATCTGAGTGATGAAACATGAGTTCAAGGCGTTTATTGTCGTTGCGACTATGGTTGCTGCTGATCTGGATCATCTGGACCAGGTCAGGAGTTCCCGAAAACCTTGATAATTCTTAAAATTAATATTAGTAGAGAGTTAAAATAATCCACACTGGAACGATTGTCGTAGTCACACAAAGAACACTCGAAACTGAGGAACCCATCGACGTTGCAGCTTGAAATTCGGTTTTCTTTTCCGCAACGACGCTCTTGACCTCTTCAAAGAACTCATCCACCTCTTTCTCGTAGATGTTCAGAGCCGCCAAATCCGTGGTATCCACTGGTTTTAAGGCGCCGATTTTCTTCATCACACTACTCAAAGTCTTATTCACGCCGTTGACAAAAACAGCCCAATCACTCGGAAGTTCCTCCTGAGCCGTGAGGGAAGGTGACAGCTGCAAATTTACAAATCTGTCCTGTGCTTTTAGAAGAGAATCTTTTAGGGTTTTCGTGGGCATCTTGCCAGGCACGGTTTTTCCAATGTCGTTCAACAAAACTTGTACAGTCGAATTCACTTCACTCTTTAATGTTTCCCAATCGAATGGCATCTGATTATTTGCAGGTGTTTGGCCGTTGTTTGGAAAATCTTTTGGTTTTTTTGCCTGCAATTTCAGTTCTAAATTCATCACTCCGGATTTTTCTTGCACCCCGGCAGTTTTGTCTCTCAAGGATATAAGCTCGTTGCGCAGCTCGGCAAATGATTTTTTCACGAAATCCTTCATGTCTTTCCATTCTTCAGCTTGGGTACCATTGAAAGCGCTGACGTATTGTGCTACAACGTCGTTGATTTCCTGCTTGAACGCTATCCAGTCGGCAGCTGATATGACGGTGGCCACCGCACCTAGTTTCATGCCGACGATATTTTTCTTCATTTGCATAAATGTCTTGTTCGTTTTTGCCTGAAGTGAGAACAGATCACTTGAGAAATCTGGTAAATTCTGCGTTTCTCGTACACCCTGCAACGTTATCTTTTTGTCTGCATCTAACACAACGGTTTTCCTGGAGCTGTCAGAAGCTTTCAGCGAAGCCTCGGATTTCACGAAGTCGATTTCATTCTTCAAGGCGGCGAATTCGTTCTTAATCGAATTGCTGAAGGCCACCCAACCGGGGTCACCCGGAGATGGAGACTTGGACTTGATTAAGTCGACCGTTTCAGCCAAAGACTTATTGATTTTCTCTTTAAAATCCATCCAGTCCTGCTTTAAGACTGCAAACTGCGATTCCTCTGGTTTTGGCCTTAGTGCATCGATCTCTGACTTTATGACTTCAAAACTTTTATTGAACTTGGCGAATTTTGCGCCAAAATCTGCCCACTTTGGATCCCCGGGGGGAAGACTCGCGGGTATCAATTTGTTATCGATTATTTCGCTGACAGCTTTGTTTATCTCGTCTTTGAAGGATACCCAATCGAAGGCGCCACCCTTCGGTGGTGTCGGTCCCATTGCGGGTGCTCCGGCAGCGGTCAACTTCAGGCTTGCCACGTCGCTCGGTATCTTTGCAAAGCCATTCATGACTTGCCCCCTGAAAGCTGCCCAGGCAGGCGAGCCGGGTGGTGGCATATTTTTCTTAATGGTTTTCACAGTGTCCGCCACAGACTTGATAATATCCGTTTTAAAGGTGTACCAGTCAAAAGGCACTACTTTTTCCGCTCCCGCGGCCTTTACCTTGGTTTTTCCAGTGACGTCGTGCAAGGTCGCAAATTTGTCTTTGAAGCCCGCGAAATTATTCATTATCTTCGCCCCGAAAGCTGTCCAAGCTGGATCACCGGGAGGAAGAGACTTTCCAGCTATTTCCGCCACCGCACTATTTATCGACGAGTTCAGAGATGTTCTGAAATCGTCCCAAAAAGCCGCGTTCGCTGGATCGTTGATGGTCACCTTAGCTTGCAAAACCGGATTTACCTTTGATCCCACAAGTTTATCTTTAATAGCCGAAAAGTCATTCATGATTTTCGCACCGAAGGCTGCCCAAGCTGGGTCGCCAGGTGGTGGACTTTTAGCCGCGATATCGGCGACGGCGCTGTTTATGGATTTATTCAAAGAATCTCTGAAGCTATTCCAGAATACCGCAAACGCTGGATCCTTCGTCTTCGGTTCCTTGGCTGACGGATCTTTGGCTTGCAGACTTGGGATGTTCTTTATTCCCGAAAATTCGTTCTTGATCTTCGACCCGAAGTCTGCCCAAGCCGGGTCGCCAGGAGCGGGCATGTGACCCTCTATGTCAGCCACAGCGTCGTTGATAGTTTTGTTCACGGAGAATTTGAAGTTGTTCCAGTAAGCGGCGGCTGATGGATCGTCCGCCATCAACTGCTTGGGTGGCAAGATGGGGATGTAATTCTTGATACCGACAAATTGTTTTTTTATTTCAAGTCCATAGGTTGCCCAGGCCGGATCTCCCGGAGGTGGAGCGTTATTTTGTACTCTGTCCACGGCGTCGCTTACGGCTTTGACGATGTCGCTTTTGAAGGCTAACCAGTCGGCCGCCGCGGCTTCATTCTCGAGCGCCGTTCCTTTGACCAAAGCAAGTTTTGCTGATTTCATGTTCGCTATTCCATTCTTGATCTCTTTGATCTCAGCCTCAATTTGCTTCTTCAGCTCATCGCGTTGTTCAGCAGTTGGCATTCCGGTCACGTTCACGAGAGCGTCAGTCAAAGCTTTTTTGATGTCGCTTTTAAAGCTTATCCAGTCATCGTATGTCGTTGACTGAGTTGTCGCCGTTTTTGAGTATTTGTTGAGATCCGCGAGCGACTGGTTCATAACGAATTGCATGTAATTGAATTTTCCTGACTGCTTCTTACCGTCAGCAGCTTTATTCTTGAATCCTGATGACGCATCTTTTTTGGTATCTGAACTTGGAGAATCTTCTCCGAGGGATACCACGGGTTTTGGATGCAGAGCGGAAATTTCGTTTCGAATATCGACAAAGGATTTGTTGATCCAGTCCTTAAAGGTCACCCAATCGGGGCTTCCTGGGGCGGGAGGAGTCTTACCGAAGAACTCGACGATCCCTTGAACGGTTTTGTTGATCTCCTGTTTGAAATTCATCCAGGTCTCAGGAATTGCAGCGGCGGCAGCTTTCAAAACCGGCGAAGACGTGTCCTTCCAGGCACTCAAATTCGGCCCGGGAATATCCTCGCAGGATGTCATCGGATTTTCCGCATCTATCGAACGCATCACTGACGGTTGGATCTGATATATCTCGTCGGAGCAGTCGCAGATCAATTTAGCCAGTGTCGTTTTTCGGATTTCCTTCAGTTGTTCTGAAACATGAAATGCAGTTTTATCGAAAATGCTCGGAACATCAGGACCGCCAGGTAAACTATTCAATCCGTGCCCAAAATACAACGGCGAAAAGCCACCGTTCACAGAAGCGTTGGACGAAAAAGTCTGTTTCAACAAAATCTCCGCCCGTTTGTGAGGTGAATTTTTACACAAAACGTGAAACTATTTTTAAAAACATTACCTTCTGTAAAGGATTGCGGCTCTCCGGGCACTTCGTACCAGAACCGATCGCCCTGTTGAAGCCGCGCGAATTGGTCGCCAATGAGACACCTGAAAGTGGGTCCCACGAGACCATCGGCTTTGTCGCTCTCCGCGAGGGCCCCGGTGTACAGATCCACGTCGTCCACGTGCTCGTACAGCTTTGAAATCTGACTCAAAGCCTCAGGATCCAGTTCGCCCTGCAGATCGTCAAAGCTCTCGACCTTTCCTAGTCCGCAATGTTGACGCCAAGCCGTGTAACCCGGAAGCCCGTGGTCCCGTCCTCGCTGAATGTTCAATGACACCAAATCGAGTCCGCATGGAATCGTGGCGTTGGCGAGAGGATCCTCGAAGAGATGTTTCGTCAATTGAGAAGTTACGTGCGTGGTCGTCTTCTGAATGGTATTCGAGGTGGCTGTAGTCAGGGAGCTCTCCATTCCACCCTTGGCGTACAGGCTGTAAGGATTGAAGAGCATTCGATGCAGCTCCACGTAGGAGGACGTGGACTTCTGGGCATCGGTAACCTTCATCAGGCCAGGCAGAAGAGTATGAGCGAATCTGAAAGCCGCCGCTGCAAAACCGTTCGCGACAGCTGGATTCACGTCCACCGAGCCGTTTCTGGGTCTGAAGCCCGACGTCATTGGCTTTATCTGGCGAAGATTCGTCTCCCTCTCGCCGAGTATCACCGGAACGAATTCTCGGTACGTTATGTGCTGCAACTGGGCGCCGATTATTCGCCGCGCTTCCTGGTAAATCTTCTCGTCGTTCCAGGTGGGATTCACGTCGGAAAGCGCCGTGGCTACTCTGTTGTGCTGCCGGGCCCACAGAACGTGCATCGTCGTGAGATGCAGGTTCTCGTTGGCCCTGCCGTCTCCCGAGGCGAAACAGTAACGTCCGCGAGCGGTCTCCACGGCTCGATTGCAACCGTCGTTCGGATCCGTGCTCTGAGGCAGCAGGGTCCGGTTGTCCGGGGTTTTGAACATGCGCAGCAGGCCGCCCTGACCTTCGCGAAGATTTCGGGATGTCGCAACGTCCGGGCCGTAGATGACGGACGCGTCGATGAACGCCGTGACCTGGAGGCAGAAGGAGGAATTAGACGACTGATTTGTTGTATCGCATCGTAAATTATTGAGGGGGTGACAAAAGTGGAAACGCTAAAATGGGACGCAGGGTGAATAAACAGTTAGGCAGAAGAATTTGATTACCGTGGGTTTCTATTTATTATCTAATATTTTCAGACCGCTCGTGAAAATGTTATCGTTTGAAAATTCGAAGCCTTGAATTATGTGATGCGGCTAAAGAAAATCTCGTATTTTTATCGCGAAGTGTATACAAATAAATACACTGCAAATGCAAGTGCGTTATATTGACGCACTTATCAGTGACGCGTTTTTACACTTTTATAAAACCGTGTTGAATTAATGCATTTATGCGCCTTTAATGCGTTGAAACAATATGCTTTTCTTTAACACGCTTTAAAATGTGTTATTTTAACGCATTCAAATGCGTCACAATAACACATTAATGCATTCATTCAACATGTTTTAAACGTGTAAAAATGCGTCATTCATAAGTGTGTAAATATAACGCACTTGTATATTTGCGGTGTACTGAAAGCCAAAAATCCAAAAACACCAATAAATGAACAGGACAATCTAACCCACACTTTTAGTAGAAAATAAGCTGCTGCGACAAAATAAACGCAGTAAATAGCTAAATAATAGAGAAATTAAGAATCTAATGTTCACCCAAGTCGTCGTAATTTCTCATGAATTTTTAAAAAGCTATCGTTCATTCACTGGTGACAGTTCAATTACTGGTGCATTCACCCTAATCGGTAAAATAACTATAAAATCAAACTTTTAAAGGCCTGCAAACGCGGCTCGATAAAGGAACTTATACATCATTAACTTTTGTAACTCTGCCTGACGACGAAAGTTATCAAGTTTCGAATATTTTTGTTCCGAAAATTATTGTCGACAGACGAAAACGGCGGACCACAGAATTTTCAGACGCAGTCAGCCGCTTTCGTCTTCCATCCACAACATCGATCGTGCTGGAAAAAATCGCTTTACAATTTTTATCGCCGATCGCCTCCCAATTTGTCCTTACAAAAACAATTTCACACCTGATTGAGCTGTTGGCGAGGTCCGATTTTGCACTGCGGCGCCGGCGCGCTCCTCACAAACTCCATGCAGTCCCGTCCGGCCACGTCGTAGACCGGATCGCCCGGGCCCACCTGAACGGGAAAGCACTCGGGATGGTTGTGGGTGGCAGCGGGACAGCACGTGAGGGAGGTCCCGTTGGTTCCCTGGCTCAGAGCGGTCGCGGTGATGTCGTGGTCGAGAAACTGGCCGAAAACCGCCAGCATGACGGTGAATGAGGGATTCGAGCTCGGGGACGGCGGATGAACTTTCAGACTGATTTCCCGGGCGGACGGCAAGGATCTTCCGAATTTTCCGGCTCGCGGCTCGTCGACGCCGTCCGCGTAGGCCGGCGGGAGTTTCCTCAGGAAGGGCGTCAGGGCGGCACCGAAGTTCCGCGGATGATTGCAGGTGCCGTCGAAGTTGCGATACTTGCTGGGTGGACAGGCGACTTTCGAAAATTCCTTGCACGTTCCCTCGGGCGCCCAGACGTTGGCGAAATACGTGCCGACCGAGGACGGCTCGCCGAGCTTCGTTCGCGAAGCCTCGATGCTTCGCGTGGCCGCCAGTTCGCCGATTCCCGCCAGCGCAAGTTTTCCGGCCAGGACGCTGGTCTTCACCGCGTACTGGTGCCGCGAGTCCGGCGACGGCGCCGGCAACGGCGTCGCCAGGGCGTCCGCCGCCTCGCGGGCCACAATGGCCTCCTGGCCCGCCTTCATCGCCTTGGTCCACTCGGAAATCGTCAGGGTCGTCGCGATTCCGTTGTAGATCCCCAGGCGCGGTGACGCCGCTGCCGTCCGGGCGAGCGTCAACGACGGCGACGGCGGCACTTCCTCGGGATTCGTCGAGTCCGCCACCAGCGGGTCAACCTCGTTTATCGAGTAGCTCACGGTCACCACCAGGGCCATTATGAAGACCGCTCTGAAAATGGTCAACGACGTTTGAGAAACTGCGAGGGATGGATTTTTTTTTTTTTGCGAAGTAACGGGTGCTGTCGACACGGCTGCTTCGAACGAAGTGCCAGGCGATCACGGAGAAAAATAATCGGGGTCTGATGACAAATCGAATTTTGTATTAACGAATTTTTTATTGTCGCAGCAACATTTTTAGCTGCCATAGCAAATTTGCCGCTGCCACGGCAAAAAATGTTGTTATCACTCCGTTGATATTTTTCGATGTGGTTTTTACACGTTTTCGCGGTCGCGATTAGTGAAGAAACGAGAGAAAAATCGCTCGACGCATCATAATCGGCACGCATTGCTGATGACGATGGCTATGCGTAGAGAGTATATGAAGCTCCTGCCCCCCCCCCCCTCCCTTCCTAGTCTCGATCGGTATTAAAACTATAATCAACTTTTTTCACGCTTACTGCGATTTGTTTCTGTTGTTTGTTACTGCGATGAATTTCTTCTTGAAGCTGTAAAATCGCGGTAAGCGTGAAAAAAGTTTATTACAGTTTTTATTACCGACTGCTGTATTTCACATGCTCTTAAGAAGAAGAAGAAGAAGAAAAAGGAGAAGAAGAAGAAAAAGAAGAAGAAGATGAAGATGAAGAAGGAGAGGTCGTATCTTGAGGTCGAAAAGGTGGCTGCTGAATGCGTTAGAGTCACTTTCTGTCCGGGTCGAAGGATTCCTTCGTCTTTCTTCCTTACACACTGTTAAAAATATACGGTGTCAAACGCTGCTAGTGTGGACTTTTTCCTAGTGTTACTTGTTACAGTGTTAATAGTAACACTTTTTACGGTGTATAATTAACACCAGCCGCTTCGTTAAATTTATTCCTACGTTATCGACAAAACGTCGTAACACTTTTCGCTATAAGGGCATGAATGCACGTATCGTGTGTGATTTTTTATTATCTCGTGAATGAATTAGTCGCTTTTCTCAGTTTTTATCGAAAAATTGAAAAAGAAATCGAATTTTTCATTACAGATTCCCTCTGTGGTTAATTAATCTGTAGTTTTTTGGTTCGAAAATCAAAATTCTGACTACTTCACTAACGAGATTCACATTACTGCTGTCTGTATTTCAATTTTCTCTTCGATCCGTTCATAATTCACGAAAAACGGCAGTTCCGAACTTTTGAGGTGCAAAGTCGGTGTTTTACACTGTCTTAACACCGCTCGTTATCACCGTGATTGGTGTGGACCTATATAGACACCGTCTTAGTGTAGTTTTTAACACCCCATTTTTAACAGTGCACATATCGTAGCTTTGAGTCAACTCGGTTAAAAAATTAAATCGTCAATACTCCCGAAAAAAAATTGGTAAGTTAAGAATAACGTAGCGGCCTGACTGAAAATAGTTCTCCTAATGTCTCTAAATGGCATTGTTAATGAGGCTGAAACAAAAATATATAAAAGAACAAAACGGTTTATTGAAAAGATTTTTATATAAGCAGTTTTGTATATTGCTTTTTCCGGATATAACAGTACAATGTAAGACACTGTAACTTATATGTAGTGAGTACTCCCACCACATGGCAATTATATTTCTCGAGTATTGGATAAAATGTCGACTTTAAGAATTTATAGAAAATGTTCACGTTTATGTATGTGGGAATTGGCCTGTGTTACCAACAAGCCTGATTTTCATATCCCTGGGCGTCGCAAACACGCGTTGCATCACGAGGCGCAAATGCTGCTGCACTTGCGGCGCGCAAGGCTAATGGTCACGTAACCCGCGCGCAAGTTCTGAACAAAAATCGACTCGGCGCAGACGCAACTATCGGCGCAGGCGCAGATGCAACTATCTGCGATGACAGAACATCGCAGATAGTTGCATCGTGGATTCGCAAGATTGCATGCGTAAAATGTGATCAACCGACACTGTTGCACACTGTGTTTCATTTGTTGCGATGTAATTTTCTCGACGTGATCGAATACCGCCGGGCAACGCGTGCAATAATATGCGCGTGTAAAGTTCTGCCGGTCGATTGGAAAAGATTGCATGAAGATCTTTATTCGTTGACTCTACTTTTTATTATTATACGTAGGTCCTATTTTAATATACCTCGTAATGCATTATGTAATTATTCCTACCGAATATTTTAAACATTGGCTCACATTGACTCATCATGACTTTTCTCTTATTTTGACTTTTGTTCCGGCGTTCACAGTCAAATGTAAGTTGGCCGTCCAAGAATCATCTCCTATTTTTTCATACGTAACTTCGACTAATAGTTTTCACCATTTTATGCGCAGAGTCACAGACTAAAAATGTCGCCGGCTTCGAGTTGAAAACACGCGTAAATATAGGCAGCGAAAATTCACTTGGTTTACGAATCACGAGACGTTAAAAAAGATAAACACTTTTAACAATAATGAAAAAAAGAAAGAAATAGTTATTACAATGAAATGTCGATTCCTGCCGGTTATTATACTGAAAGTATCTATGTTTCTTCTGAATTTATAGGAATTTACTCTAACGATAAAAAAAAAATATGCGATCGCTTTTGCTTTCAACACTTACATCACAATAACGAATGTGAGGCATTGCAACTGCTGCTCTTTTCGTCGGCGTGTGTAAAACTGGTGAACCCCTGTGTCGTTTCCGTAATACGGATAACTGAGGGCAGCCCTCGCTGCCGAATCCGTCAGCGGCGTCTTCTCCGTAGACATATCGCGGCCAGAAAGAATTATCCCTATGCTAATAACTATCAGCGCTAAAGCGAACTGGCGAACTGTCCCGCAAGTATTTCCTTCAACGTCAAACGTCCGAGTCTCATTCGCTTATGTAAGTCGCCATGGTGGGAGTTTCTGCTCTTTCTATCGCCGGGCGACTGCAGCCCTCCGCATCGTATGAATCAGTGCCACCGCTCATTGTACCTATACTATACTATATGATCTCGATGTCATCCTTGATATACCGGTTTTATAGTGATTTTATTATTGTGCGCTTCATTAGTCAAATTATAGTGGTACCGAGTATGACCGCTGGGCAGTTTTTATTTCGTATTAAATGATCAGGAAAACTGTTTTTTTTTAAATTTGTTAAAAATGAGTCTTTCGTGTTTCATGTAATTTCCAACGCAACTTATTATGTTCGCTTATTACTGAAAATTTGGAGTTTAATTATCGTGAAAATTTGGGATTTGATTATCCTGAAAATTTGGATTTTATTTATCCAGTAAATTTGGAATTTAATTATCGTGATTGTCATTGTTATTATATAATTTTGTTTACGGCAATTTCATTGCGCGACTCTCTAGTTACTTCATAATAATAATAAGCGATCGTCGTCGCGTTCTCATTTCGTCTCGATTATTCGTCAAAGCTGCTCATTGTCGTCGTTAATCAATGAAACCCCTTTTTTAAATGTTCTCGTTATCTCTAAAACGAAAAGCTATTATTTGGGTATTATTATAATTATGGAAATAATTTGTGGTGATTGTTATAATTGTGTTTATTATAATAAAAAAATGCATGTTACTCACAACAGGGCTGCACAGACGCAGCATTGAAATTGCCGAAGTTTCGTCCTTCGGGTGCGCAACAGACGGGCATATTCTACGTAAGTCGGCGGATCGGTGGGCCTGGTGAGCGGTGTTCTCTCGTTCGCAGCCATCCTTCGTCGCGTTTAAAGAAATCCTTCGATTATCACACCTCGTTTTTCACTCTTTCGCATCGGCAAACATGTAGCACGCTGCGGCCGAGGGAGAACCGAAGGAAACACGATCGCACGCACGAAGACCTCGAACGTCACTGGACTGCGCTGGACGACAAACGACGACCTTATACCTACTGTACTTTGCTTCCTTCCCCATACGCCCCGAACCTTCGATTTTGCGACGTGCGTCGAGTTGCCCCCTCGCAAGATTTCACCCGTGATTTTTGCCAAAATCGAAATTTAATTAGAAACACATTTATTTGGAAACGCCTTTTATTCGTAACGAATTTTTCTGCTCTAAAAAATCGTTTCGCGTTTTTCATATTATTATTTTTATCTCAATATTTTTTTATTACAACGCGAAATAAAAATTCAATAAATGATAGTTGTGGAAATTATTCCTCTGCGAAAAATGCAAAGATATAGTCGACGGTTTGAACGTGCGCCGCGAGTTATTCGTGATGTTGAAGCCACAGGTCGTCCGACGCGTTGCAATTAGAGAAAAGTCCCTTGGCTGAAGGTTGAATGACTAAATCTAAGACGCGGGGAATGCTGTGTGCGCCGCGTCGCATCGACGAACGATCGCACCGAGACAACCGAACCGGTCTCATTACATAAGACGAGAACTACATCGAAGGGGTTTAACTTTGTTATTTGAGCGGCGCGAATATACTTTTATTTTGCGGTCGAGCTGTCTGGGATAACTTTCGCGCCATCCTTGCTAAAACTCTCACGTATAAAATCACACGATTAGCAAAAAAAGAGGGTATCACATCGAAAAAAATTATTGACGAATGATGTTACTACATGTTTTAAAACACAATTGGCAGTTGTCAGTTTTCATTTTTGATTTCATTACCAACATGTTTTTTCCTTTTCCTTTTCGAAATAAATTGCAAAATTATTCTGCACTAAACGATCGTGGTATAAAATCTGAAATGTTAGACGACAAAATTTGGGTGCAGGTGGTATTTTTCGAGTGCACAGAAGTCAATAACCCAGGTTACCCCCTCGACGACTTGTAAGTCGATATCGTGAGCCAGACGAAAGGCTTCTTCATCGGGCTTCGCGCCCGTTGCACTCGTTATACTGTACTATATCATTTCATTTCGTTAAATATCAACGTGGAATCCTACATATTATGAGAATTTTTTTTTTTTTTTTTTCAAAGATAATTTGCACAGCAATGAATGTTAATCCAAGGAAACATTGTTAACCGTATAATTTCAAATTGTCTAAATTATGAAAAACAAAATACACAAAAACATTACCAAAAATGTCAGATATACCGAAAGTATATGGTGTCTCAATAAAAGCTGATGGCAATAAATGAATGTAACAACAAAAATTGTAGCCGGACGTGGCCAGTGTTACGAAATTTTATGTATTTATTCGGTACAGCAAAAACTGAAGATTCTTGGAGCTCGTAGTTCGAGCCACTGTTCCTGATTCGGAACATACATTTCCGCTGGCATTCTCTCCAGTCCAAGAGATTCGGGTGATCCGTTTTCATTCGTTCTTTGCGCTAGAATATCATGATAATGACAAATATGCTTTAATTCAATTGCTACATACATAATATGTAATGCGAAGACTCACGCTGTCGTTTGTGCATAGCGATAGCTTCACCGGGATGCCTCAAGAGAAGTCGTCCGACACCCTCGCAACGTCGCAAAACCTCGTTTTTCAGCAAATGATCCCGCACGTTTTGCGATATTATGGAGCAGTCGGTGACCCAGGTTGTCACAAAGGCAAAATCCGTCAGTAACTGGTGGGCTCCGAGCTCACTGAGAAATTACTTAAAATTCAATATCAATCGAAAATAATAACAATAATAATAATATAAAAAAACGACATAAACATTCTAAAGTTTGCACGATATATTCTACAAAAGATAATAAAATTTGATTTCATCAGTATTCATTGGCGGTATGAGAAAAAAATTACGACATTACGCTCTGCATTACCTGAACTTTATTCGATGAAGATAAATGTAGTCCAGCCACGCTTCGCACATCAGCTTCAATATCATGTTCGATATCTCGTGGTCCTCTATGACTTCCAATACAGGAAGCAACACACGCTCTGAAAAATAGTTATTAATTATTAACACCGATTCCAAATGATCGACGTTAATTGAAGCTGATTAAATGGTCCAATTGTTGAAACCGTAAATGAAGAAATGTACGGAAGATCGTGATATACCGAAGTATGTTTGAACGTATGCACTCGGCGCTGCGGGTGGAATCGTGCTGCTCTTTCTCCAGTAACTCGAGCGTGGGAAGCACATGTGCAAATTCGATAGACTCACGACGCGACAAATTTTTGCCAAAGTCTTTATACACTTGACTGGAGAATCCTGGAAAAAAACCGATATTAAAAAGTCGTCATGAATCTTCTATTTTTTTTTGCAATTAATGAATACCTTCAGTAATTGAATATTGGCGTTAACTTCGGAGACTATTTTCGCTCTCATTTTCGCGCAAACGTAAACTTGAACGCTGATCACGTCGTTCGCAAGGGCGTTTGTGTGATCGGCAAGCTAAATTATTATTTTTTTAGTCGATTTAGATCTTAATAAATAAATGCTATTATTTCAATGCGAAAATTTATTTCAGGAAGAATCGAACCTTGAGGTACGACAATTCTTCGAGACAATTGACGACGTCGCCCTTTACGATGAGAAAAAAATTGTTAAAGTCCCACGTGTGAGCGATCAGTCTGGACTCCTGCATGGCCCAGAGTCGCATCGTGTGCACCGAATGATCGAGCCTGTGCAGCACGATTATTTGCTCGGAGAGAGGAAGTTCCAGGAGCGGCGCGCCGATCACCCATTCGCCTCCGATCTCGCACTCGTTGCTCAGCGTCACCAAAAGCTGAAATACTTCGGCGAACATTTGTCCCGTGTCCGTACCCTGCAGGAAATTGCATCGAATACTCTTGGACGTCAATAACAGTTAATATATGCAAAAAGATCACAAGTAACAATTATTTTTAAAAATCTGAAAGGTAAAAATGTTATTTTAATTCACTTTTCTCTTTCCAGGGAAGCAATTTTTCGAAAAATTATCCAGGTACTGAAATCGAAGAGTATATCGAGTACTTTTTTTTAAATAAAAAACATTCTGCATGATTGATTCTACGCTAAATCAGCGCTGAACAATCGATAAAACCGATAAAATCTACAATTCAAGAAATCGGTAATCATGACCTCAGGTGAAGACGACTTCGATTGGCACTCGAAGGATGATATATAGGCCAGTCTGAAGAGCTGATCCCAGGCAGTGATTGTAACGTGGCAGCCCAATGCGTCACACAAATTTTGCAATGCAGGTCGCACAGTCGGTGGTACTGAAGTGTGTGAGGAAAAGGCTCAGTGGGGAAAATGATTGTAAACGGTAAATAGGCAAATTATCGAGTGATTGAACGGTTGAGAACAGGTTTTTTGTTGCGTACCATTCTTTCCTTGTATAAACTGATGCAGCCAGTCTTTGAGGTGATGAGCCCCTTGGCTGTGTCTAGCCGCGAGACCCTCCGGCGACCACCATAACACCACGTGATCCAGTATGCTCGAAACCGCACCCCAAGCAACCTCTTGATAGTAATCCGACACCTTTCTCAGCGCGCTCTTTCTTATTCTCGTTTCACCTGAACAAATCGTACGAACGTCTCTCAGTTATTTATTTGCAGACGTCTACGGCAAACCCTCCGAATAAAAATATAAACGCAGCTTTTTTAAATGCCGTTCGTCAAATATTTGAATTGTACCATTTGCCTATTGGTTTATTCCTCTCGTAAGAAGTTTATGTGTCGTAAAACCCATTGTTGACGATCTATTCGTGCTCGGATTGGTTGTCGGTGTTGTCAGACACACTGAGATCGGGACCAAATTCATGCATTGAAATTTATAGTTTGTGACAAGTGTCAAAACAGATAAATGCGAAAAAAGTATGACGGATCAGATTTTGCAATTTTGCGAGCAACAGTCGGATGTATGAGTTCCGCTATAGAAAAAAATATATACATTGTTTTCATTTCAATCATAAAAAGAATTGGAACCAGTTTTTTAGGGGTAGAACGTAGGCATAGGTCAAAAGTCGATATTTTGAAGAAAAAATATTAAAAGCCACGAGACCCCAATTTATTTTTAATTACCATTTTTTATCTTCAGTGTATCAGCACCCAAAAGCTGAGACGAGATGTCCTTGACGATGCCAAGAAGGCTGATAACTTGTTTCGTTTGTGTGTTCACGAGGGCTTGAATACTCTCGACGTTCGTGGATTCAAAGGCAGGAGCTGAATGACTCGTCACCGGGGGCGTCATGTGCTTCGTCAATGCACTTGAATAATCAATCTCGTCAATAACATGATTTTACATTTCCCCAAAGTCCCTTATTCCAAATTTCCCCTTAGTCCAAATTTAATTTCTTCTTTTTCCCCCCGAGTTGTAACTTTAACGTACAAATTTGTATTTTTATTTCATTGGAGAAAACTTTAGAATTTTGCCTTTTTTAACTCATGTCGACGAATCGCGTCTTGATTAATCTGTATAATTCACAAACGTTATCAATTTATACCGATAAATTTCTATACTGGAATTTTCCGACATTTCGACGTCGGCCGATTCTGGTGACTTCAAATCTTCCTCGTTATTCGGCTCGTAGTTTGCCAATAGACAGTCTATGAGCTCGTGGCAATATTCTTCCGCGCGATTCTTCGCCATGACCTGTTGGACACAAACAAATAAATTCATTGGTCATCATAGAGACCCTTGGCTAAATAAAAATAAACATTATGGATGAACATTGATCGTTAATTTGTTTTACCTGCAAAACTCGAGTTACAGATATTTTCTTAAGAGGTTCAAGTATCGTTGGACAGTCGTTTGTAAACAAATTGATCGACGGATCCGAAACGTCGTGCTCCAAATCCAACATGCCGTTGTACGCATTCACCAGTCTGCAATTCTCAATAAGCGCATTTAGCGAAATCCCTTATTTACGCCAATTATCCAATCATCAGTCTGAAATCGGTAGGAACATTTGAAAGTCATACTTGAAAATCATACGCAGATATTCGTCGCTCTTGCAGTCAATTATTTGGAAGAGTAGATTCCGCGTGAATTTCGCCACGACGTTTAGTTTGTGCTTCAAAGTCGTTGACAAATGTTTGACTTTGAATTTGTAGACGGGATGCGTGGGGCTTTTGATACCCCACATAGCTTTGTAATCGCCTATCAGTTGGTCCAAGCTCTCGACCAGAGGAATTAAGATCTGTCATTTTTGAGAAAAATATGAATACTCCGAAAAAAATGGGCAGTACAATTAACTTATTCAGCTTTATATTAAGACTGATTAATCATATACTAGCACATGCAATAGCGATTGGCAAACCTCGTTATCGCATGTGACTCTATTTTCCACGTTTTTAATAATAATAGCAATATCCCGAACATGATTGTTCATCCTCTGCATTAAATTCAGTGCATCGGCGAACCATTTTTCGAGAGTGGGCGTGGGATAAGGCAACCACTTTGCAACGTTCGCTCTGTAATTCGTCTCCATGTGGCCTCCTGATTGTTCGATAAAATTATGATTATCTATTGCAGGTATTTTGCTGATACGAACGAAGCATATGAAACTAATTGCTGAATTAGTTACAAGTGATAATGGAAGTCTTAAAAAGATACTTACGTTTTTATTGTTAGCTTATTTGATGACATTTAGTTATTTTCATTTATATTGTTTTCACTAGTGATTAGGAATTATCGTCATTATTATCCTCACTGCATTGCGCTTTGTTTGATAAAAAGTGGGCACTGAAACGCAGTGGAGAATTGTAGTTCTCGAGGTATAAACAGGGTGCATTGTTGTCAAGGAAACTCGGGGCGCATGTCTAATCGAACTGACTAAGTCAGATGATTAATCAAATACAATAATTCCTAGTTTTATCGCAAACCATTATTTTGTATTAATGATTTATTAAGGGTTGGGTAATTAATCAAATAAAAAACACGATGAAAAAATCGTCGTACTCATTCACAGGAATATATTATGTAAAAAACGGCAATATTTGTAACAACGAGAAGAGTAAATAAGGAAAGAACGGAAAGCTAAGTAAATTATTTTTCTTCGCTGTAAAATGCTGATACATTGGTCCCTAAATTAGAGAATAATAATATGATTTGATAGTTAGGTGATATCGTAGTAAGCTTAATAAAATAAAATGGCACTATCGTGTTACCGTGTTCGTCGTTTTCCTAATTCTTAAGGTCTCGCTCGAGTTACCTCGAAAACAAAATTTGCTCCTAATACAAAACGAGCGTGTACGAAAATGCTACGTAGCTCGATTGCTTTTCCTTTTTCTTTGCGTTACACAAGTGCGGACTAGCAGTTAAATACCCTATTTAAACCTGCGTCGTTATTTGTCCTCGTCTCATTATTAATGATATGGAACACTACACAGACGATTTTCTTTTCAATGCAGATATATATTTTACACAGGACGAATAAAATCTTTCCCGAAATAAAACAACTTTCTTTGGCATGAAGAACGAAATAATAATAATATAATTATAATAACGGATAAATAAATAAATCTCAATCCATCGAGAAGAGAGATAAAGTTGTGCTTCTCTGCTATACCTATACGCAAATATTGTCGCTTTCATGCGGTAATAAATATAAAGTATTTGTCATTGGAAGGCCATTCAGTTTTGTCCTGCAGCATGAAAAGTTAAACATTTTTTTCGATTGATCGGGAAGACAAACAGATCGAAATATCGAGAACAGAAAAAAACGTAAGGCATCGCTTTGAAGATTTGTTAATGAATATTACATTTGATATTCGTCTGAACCGTCGAGTGGCATTGAAACAACAGGGAAAATATAGTCGGAAGAGATTAGACTTACATACGTAATAATACTAAATTCACGCCCCAAGGTGATGTATTCACTGATCTATTATATTCATCACTGTGTCGACTTTTCTAGAAATAAATATTAAGAAATAACTCGAATAAATTGTTCGAAAAAAAATCCTGCTGTTGTAACGATTGTAAGATATCTGAACGACACTAAAATATGGCTAAAGAGGAATCCCGCGACCGCACGAACATTTGTTGTGAATTATGGCTACTTATTCTCAGGGCGTTTGTTAAAAAATTTCTACAAAATTTCAATAAGTCGTTGAATTACAATTGCCTACAGTAGAAATCTCCATCTCCAGCTTCTTTTTTTTTTTGCAGTACAAACGTACAAAAGTTGATAGAAAATTGTCATTCGTTATTGTAAATCGTATAAGATATGATCGAATCACGAATTGTGAAAAAAGTAACTACGTCTCAAAAATTCCTTGTTAACGTACATGGCACGATCAGAAGTCACAAAAGTTAACTCTGTCTATATATGTACCACCAATGTTTGTATGAGTGTATATAAAAATGTTTCTTCCTTCGACTAACGCTACCACTTTCTCTTGTATACTAAGCACATCTGCAAGGCCATTAACGAGGAACGCAAATGTGTATTTTTTGCACGGATTCTATCTAAGATACTTACCTACGCGAATAAAATTGCTCTTTTGCGCCGCTCGCGCTGATTTATCTACAAGCTAATACTTTGCCGGATACGTTCAAGTACGAATATATATAAATATTTGAAATAAATCGAATCGTTGGTGCGATATTTATCCTGAAATCGCCGATAGAAATCGTATTTTACGCATACCAAAATCTAATATGAAACGTCGAAAAAACAGTTTTTGTCGTATTGTAGTGAAGGAAGTATTCTTCCAATGAGGACGAGATTAACGGCTTTTTATCGTCAACTCCAGGTCGCGCTGGTGAGTAAAGTACCTCAATCAAGATCATTCGGTTGCTGCGACCCTAGTAATATAGGAGATTCCTCTGGGCGCGAGATATATCATTCTTACATGTAGAAAAATCGCAGATACAACATTTTTAAAAGATATTGGGGAACAACTTTCAAGAATATTGTTTAGGAGGCACATAGATCAGATTCCGTCGTTAAATATGTAACTACGCGAACGAATGATTCCAATCTCCAGATTCTTAACTCCAGTGTTCGCTCATGGTGTCATAAGTTTCAGATCTCGCACAATGTAAGCTTTAGATAAAATCGCCAAGCAAGAGAAATCTTGTAGTTATTCTAACAACCGAATGTCTTTAACGCTTATAGCAAATTTTGAGTATATTATTCCTTAAACCCTGCATGAGTCGTACTTTATCGCTGGGCGGAATTGTAATTATTATTTTACGACCATTTCTTCACAACAACCGATTAATCACGGATAACTTATGTGTTATTCGTAAATTTAAAAACAAATATTTTTTTTATCACGCCGGGGAAGAGTCTTGTCTCGGAGCTTCGGAATCGCTAGGCGGTATCATGAGTTTCGTGAGATTGTGAGGAGGTGGTGGTCTCTTCGGTTTTGGCGGAGGAGTCGGCGGTTTAACATCGCGGGTTTTTCCGCTGTCCATGGGCGTCGGTAATTTGCACTTAAATTTCGGGCTGAGGGGATCGGCGATGTTATTCGTGGGACTCATCGGGCAACTCTCCAGTCCTGCTTCAGGAGGCAAATTGCAGTAATCGGCTTCGCGCGCTTTTAAAGGAAGCGGTGGAGGCGGGTCGTCCTCGGACGCTGTACTGTCGGTCGTTCCTACGCTGTCGCGATTCCCTTTTCCCAATTCCAGGGTATCCACGCCGTTCACGTTCCGCAAATGCTGCGACTGACCCGACCAACGACTGCTTATCCGCCTCTCTTTTTCCACTTCGGATCTTAGCGGACGCGACGGCGTCAACTATCATAAAAAATGGACGATTATTCAATTACTGTATCATTACTACTAATTTTTCAATAAATATTAATTAATAAATTACATAATTCGTAAATGACTGAATTCATTACTGAATGACTGAATTCAAATACTGATTTAGTGAACTGAGAAATTAATGTATAACTAAATTGGAAGGCGAGCAGTGGTACACAGGATAGGGTTTTGGACTATTAACAAGGTATCCACCCGACACCAATGGATTTTTTCCAAATGTTTTTTTTCCGAGCCTTTTGTTCGGAATCAAGCCCAACAGGACAAGACCGGATACATTACTCAATTACTAGTTTGGTGAGAACCATATGTATTAAAATGATGCAAGGATTGACATAACTCACCTCTTGTCTAAGTTCGAAAATTGGTGACGTAGGAAAGCTCGAAGTGGGCGACACGACAACCGAGCTGGTGGCGCTGCCTGCTGTTACTGGGGTTTCGGGAGTCGTATACCACTGGCTCGTAGGTTGATCGATCTTCGAGGTATTCGTCGAATCGCTCTTGCGTGAACTTCTCCGCTTCGAATCCTTCTTCTTATTCGTACCTGGACTCGGATTGCCCAGAGCTTTTTGCAGCGACGCCGAGGAGAGGATGTGCGAACGCACCGAGCTGTTCCTGTATCGATTTTCATAAATGTCGCGCTTAGTACTTTCCTGCGTAACTTTTCAAACGTGAAGAAGACAGAAACCAGTTGGATACTTGAATAAATTCGATAGATTAGTTACCTAAAAGGTCCTTATAGGTCGATAAGTAGGGGTGGGGTAGCCAGATGTTATCGAGTAACGTGTGTGCGAAATAAAAGCTTTCTATTCGATAATAAACACGGAAAATGAAAAACAGACATGCGAGTTGTGAGAAAAATAGCCAAAAGTCAAGTAACCCCAAAAAAGATGAATCAAACCAAATCAATCCATAAACACTTCGCAGTTATAATTTTTTTCTTTCACGGAAAAAGAAAAGAAAGACATTTCGATTTTACGAATTGTATACATTACGAATTCGGAGGAACGAAATTTTCAGTGCACATATGAAATCACGAAAATGAATTTTCTGAAATAATATTAACATTTAATGAACCGCAAAAAAAAGTTAAAACATCGTAAAACAGATTCTAAGTTCGCAAAAACGACAACAGTGTATTGTATGGTATCTTATCTGGCCCGACGGCGATACTCCTAAAATCATATTTGACGTATTCGAATTTATCCATTCACGAGCGATTATGATGAATTTGCCAACAGTTGCGATTGTTAGAAAGATTTTCAAGACACAGAGGTAAAATCGATTAGCCGTAGTTCATGCAGCTGGCACAGTAAGATTCGCTTAGTTTTACTGATTGAAAGAAGAGTGCAATAGTTGTTTCTGTTTTGTTAATTGATAAACAATTCTTTTTTTTTTCACTCGCATTCCCAACTGACTGTTCACAACTTTTACCTTGTCAAACTGACGTTTGTAACGCCGGCTATCGATGAACTGTTGTTAAAATTGAAGGATGCGAGGGACTTGAGGGTCGTTACTTGCGATCTCGTGAGTGACGATACTCTGGACCGAGTTCCACAACTGGATAATGAGAGAATAGCAAATTTTTCGAATAACTGTTAAATCCATTTCACATAGACGTCGACGTTTTTCTCATCTACCAGCCCGAAATAATGACATGACGAGTTGTGTGTGTTTTACGACACACGGCCGGATTTATCAACCGGTTAGTATGAGGCCGCTCCCAATATGAACGTGACAAACTATCACACCAACAAACATGTACGGAGTAAAGACATTTTTGACAAAAAAAGTTATAATTTTAACGTAATGTCCGATCTGCACGTAATTATTTATCTGTGTTATCGCCCTTTCTCCACTAGTAAAAATGGACAAATGATCCGTGGTTATCACAATTAAATCAGTCATAAAAATTACGACGCTCAACGACTGTTTTCATCTATGCGAAAAAGATATACTCACTCTGTACTGATCACACTGGATTCGGACAGTCGATGGCTTTCGCCTCGATGTGCGTGGTGCTTTCTCATTGTCACCGTTTGCGTGAGGCTCTCGATTTGAAGGTCGCAAGTCTGTCGATAGAAAATAATTTATTTAAAATTCGTATTGTAACTTTCTATCGAATAATCATGAACGGCAATTTTCGACATGGGAAGTAAAATGATTATCTTTTGTTTCAAATGTCGATAATTACCGTTGATGATTATTCTACAGAAAGCACTTCAAAGCGTGAATCGTAACGTTTAAAGAAGTAAATCGATTTCAATGTACCCTTTTGCCGTATTTAGCCTCAACTTGCGTCTTCATCGACTGGTAGCATTGCTCGAGCCGCTGATGAAAGGGCGCGAGTTCCGTGGGCGCTCGAGCCTTGTGCAGCTGAACGCCGACGCCGAGAAGTGGAATCTGTTCGGCAATCAGACCTTCGAGTTTCAAGAGATCGGAGCTCTCCTCGGGATGGGCTTCACGATATTCGGGGTTGAGAAAAGCCTTCTCGTAGTTGTCGACACCGCCCATTACAGCCGGGTCGAGAACTCCGTTCAATTTCATGCTCAACGGGTTCAACGGGAGACTGGAATCCGCCCTGTAAGAAAAGTTGAAATTGTCACAAACGCATATGGTACGAAAATCGTACAAGAAGAAAAAATACTCTTGATGTTATTATTTTGCTATATAATTGTGATTTTCTATAGTTACTAGGGTAATCACAGGCGCTGGCGCGCGGGTCTGAAACACTTTTCGCCAAAATCGACCTCAATTTTTTTTTTTTTTTTTTTTCCAAAATATCGTCTTGTAACCTGTACCATCGTTCTTAAGTCGTATATTCTACCCCCGAAAACACTGGTTACTAACCTTTTTTTAATCGATTTTGAAAAAAATACTTTTTTGGCGACGAAAATAATATTTTTTCTGTCAGAAATCGTAGATCCGGCTCCCGACCGAAAATCGCTAAAATCGACCCCAATTTTTTTTCTTTTTAAAATATCGAATTTTAACCTATACCATCATTCTCAAGTCGCATATTCTACCCCCGAAAACACTGGTTATTAACCTTTTTTAATCGATTTTGAAAAAAATATTTTTTGGCGACGATTTATATATTTTTCGTCGCCAAAAAAATATTTTTTCGTCTCCAAAAAAATATTTTTTTCAGAATCGATTAAAAAAGGTTAGTAACCAGTGTTTTCGGGGGTAGAATATGCGACTTGAGAATGATGGTATAGGTTAAAAGTCGATATTTTAAAAAGAAAAAAAATTGGCGTCAATTTTGGCGATTTTCGATCCGGAGCCGGATCTACGATTTCTGACAGGAAACATATTTTTTTCGTCGCCAAAAAAATATGTTTTTCAAAATCAATTAAAAAAGGTTAATAACCAGTGTTTTCGGGGGTAGAATATACGACTTGAGAATGATGGTATAGGTTAAAAGTCGATATTTTGAAAAGAACAAATTTCTGAGGTCGATTTTGGCAAGTTTTTCAGGCACGCGCGCCAGCGCGTGTGATAGCCTACCTACGTTTTTTTTTAAAACGGTCTTTTGTGGCAACCAATCACAGCTCGAATAGTTCGTTAACAATGTTTTCCGTTACTTATGAACTTTTTAAAAGAAGGATCATCGGGTCAATGATACCTTAATCTGCATTTCGTTTCGAATTCCGTGGAATTTTCACGAACAGTTTAAATATCGTCGATGCAAAAAGGCAACGACTTATATTCACGGTGCTGGGATTTGTATATTATTCGAACGATCATTTACCTGTGAGCGATTATGAGGTCGCGCAGCGCGACATTTGTGGCTTCCATTGTTTCTATCGCGTTTCTCAGCGGACTGACTAAATAAGTTTCGCTCGAAGTTACAGGGAACCACCGCAATATTCCTGGCAGCGGATGACTCGTGACGAGAACCGTTCGCTCTAACCACAGCGACGCGAATTCATTGCTGCTACTGCTCGTCGTACTGTCCTTGTCCTTTTCGCCGCCCGACGACGAATTCGTGACTATTGAGTCTTTTCGCGGTGCTGGCCGCGAGAAACGGAAGCGCTGGACATCGTTGACGCGATGATATCTGTACAGAGAAACGTTAACGAATATTGAAGAAAATACCAGTTAGGAATTTTGTACTTCTTATGAACAATGAGATGAACGTGAGAAAATACCTTAAGACAGCTTCAGCTGTGACCGGTTTTCCACTCAAACGATGCCGCTTTTCGTTCATTAAGGGGTCAACTTTATTGATTTGAACATATTGGTTATTGGATTCGAGAATCTCCTCGCTCGGCGGTGACAATTTATTCATCTGTTCGGCGTTTGGCAACTGATTAAGCGTTCTCGAGCAAAAATCGCTGAGGCGCTCGTATTCCTTTCCACGGTAGACAAATACCTGGAGCGAAGAGAATTCGCAAAATAATCATAATTTCTATATCAAATGGTCGGGCGACATGTTTCAAAATAATTACCTTGTTTTGTAGAAACGGCGGATGGCCACGCCCGTAATAGGCGACTCTGAAATACTCCGGTTCGGGTCGTAGTTGCTTGACGATTGAATCGTAAAATTTGGCCATTCGGCGGAGAAGAACCGACAGTTGCGAATAATCGAACGTTTCCTCCTCGTACTGTCCAGCCAATTCTTTGCATACGCCCAGAGCGCATTCCCACATCTTTCCCTTGTCGAAGTACGCGATCATGTCGTTATACAGCGCCTCCTTTAGCTCTCTGTGTGTTTGGCATTGCGGGTACCTGAACAATATATGAAATGTATTATTTTTTTTATTTCTTATTTGTCGAACTGACAAACGACAGCGAACGGAAATAAAGTAATCGAAGCAATTGATCAATTTCAACATTTTAGTAAATTATATATTATCCACGTATATTTAAAGCATTACCTGTTGGACCGTAGCAATGGCGGCAGTGGCTGATCGCTCCACGCAAGCAATTGACTGTGTAATTTTAAGGAGTACGCAGCTTCCGTGTAATTGTCGCACTCGAGGTGCAATTCGCAGAGCTTGTTGACGTACCTGCAGGCATTTTTAACGATGTAATGTTCGTATTCCATTATAACAATTCACAAAAAAAATATCTTACTGTTTTTTTTTATTACCTGATGTACATTTCCTTTCGATTGATCTCCGAATAAAATTCCAGCAAATTAACCGTGCAGAGCATCCGGTGCTCCTGCGACTCAGCGTGAATTATATCACGATATTGCAACAATCTCTCCATGAGCTTCGCTACGGTGTCTACAAATCGCAGGCCAAGTTCACGCATGGTCGAATGATTTTCACAAAGGTCTCCCATAACTTGGACCCAGAGGGATCGAAATTGTTCGTCACCTCGTCCTCCTTCCACCTGAAATATTGCATTTGCGTAATGGAAGCTAGAGAAACTTCATCAAAGGAAATCGGCGGATTCGTGATATTCGTAATTTTTTTTAATGATAATGTTTTATGATTATTGACTGTACTAACGAGTATGTCGAGTTGCGCAATCATCTCGTTCTCGCACTCGATGAAATTCGCCTTTATGTGGCCGGGATCGCGCTTTGTGTCCCCATAACCCTCGACGATCCTCGAGCTGTAAAACTCGCACTGCATCATGTCGAAGAATATTGGGATGGTCGCTTTTCTCAACTCAGTTTCGGGTATAAGAGTCATCTCGAGAATAGGGCCAACGAGGGACGGCACGAAGAGTATTTTGTGCAGGCCCAGATTGAACCACATCGAACGAATCTCGAAGGCGGTTTCTCTGCGAAAAAAAAAATTGTAATTCAACATCCGCATTGAGCATGCAGTGCGAGGAAATGTAATTAAGAGTAATACGATACCTTCGCATATCATTGTATCGGGTGATTATACGATTTCGCTTAGACGGACTGAACATGTCCAGTTGCAGCGCCGGTTGAGTGAGAAAGGCGATGGCACAGTGAAAGAAATTCGACCACGCCTGGTGCTCGAAATCCTTGAAGAAATAGTCGCGAATAGTGCCGGAAAAGAAACGCAGACTCTTCAGAATCACGCTGTTTTGAAGCATAATCATCTCGCTCCAGTCGGACGGAAATACGCTTCTCGATACCAAGTCCTTAAAGACCATGTGTATCTCCATGAGAAAGTCGAGCAGGTCGAAACGCGTGCCGAAGTGATTTATGTAGATCTCGTAATGGTACTGCTCCATTTGTCTAAATTTGTTTAACACATTCAAATGGTGTAAAGCTTATTTATAGAAATATTTCGTTGTGCCCCAATTAAACACAGTGAACTAATCATCAGCCGAGAAAATTGTACCTGAATATCGATAGCATGACAGACACCAAATTTCCAACGAGAGGATTTTCCCGATCCATCGATATCTCAGTTTGTATGACCGTTCGCAGAACCGTCAGCATTATTTCTTTGACATCGGACGTCGTGGATCCAATGTCGTCTCTGAACGTCAGCTCGAGAATATCCGACAATATTTTCACGCACAGTTCTACCTGCGATTACGAATAAACAAACGAAAACTCTTAATTCTATTAATCGTGGGTGTAATTATTCCCGGTAGATTCGTCAGTCGTATGAAACGATAAGACAATGGATCATTAACCGTTTCATAGAAATTCGCTTTTAGTTTGCGGACATGCAATGTCGCTCGTTATTTTACCTCTTCGGAATATCCACGATGTTGATTGAGGCGGTGTCGATTTTCACCGAGCAGCCTGGCTACCTTTGCCACGCTCTTTCCCGGCGTACTTGACAGTCCCTTTACACGCCATAAACCAAAACCAAAACCGTACAAAAGGAATAAAAAAACGAACCCTCTGTTAGTTGAGAGGAAACAAAATACTCGTTCTTCTAACTAAAGTATTAATCATTACTGCTATGCGTATAAAATCGTTCGTAATCAATTAATAAATTAATAATGTATCCCAAAACCAATTAGCGGGCTGCACTCAGGACATGTAGGACAAGGAACGATTCCAACGGTAAGTGACTATTGTTGCAACTATTACGATTTGATTCCATTTTTTTGCAAAGTCACGACATGAGCATTCGTTGATTGTTAGGACATTGTTTAATACAAACAAACGAAATGTTCTTCTTCATGATCCTTAAATGTTGTAAATTCCATAACGTCGTAACTCTTTTGACTCATAAATGTTCTAAAATTTGTTACGTATTCAAGATCGGACCATTATTTTTTTCTTTTTTTTCAAAACCATCGATAAATCTGCTCGATCTTATCTTCGTATTATGACGTTAGTGTAAAAACTAAACATCGCGTGCTCTCATTACATGCCGCATCGTAATTTAGTGATTGTCAGGCCAATGTCGAGACATGCGGAATTAATAATGGTTGCAAACGTGCACAAAAACTTGATGTGACTCCGAACAGTAATGATAGGACAGTGGAAACAACAGTATTTGCGGGAAATCCCAATGAGGCCAACTAATCGTGAAACGATAAGATATTACTTCGCGCAGGAAGTGGACGGACACAGAAAGATGTAAAGAACGAGAGAAATATGGAAGAGACAGAGATAGAAAAAGGGAAAATTAGACGAGACGTGAACCGGACGAAGAATTCATTGAAAGATGCGTGGCGAGAGTATGTCAGGCTGCACGGCAAGCACATAATATGTATGACGTCGCTCCTCATCGTTATTCAAGTGATCAGGATGACAAATAATCGTCGCTACTTAATTTATCTACTTTCCACGTAATTTTAACGAGGCCTTACCTCTTCCTTGGCTTCGAGAAGATCGCGCACGAGTATCGTTATCCTGGGTAAAAGAATTGCTCGGCAATCCGCATTCAAAAACAACTGGCTGTGGACGATATCATTGACCGTCATCATCTTCTGTTTGGTCAATCTTCCGGACGGCAGAGTCACCAATAAATCCGTTAATATTGTGCTTAACTGAGTTCTGCTGTAAACGCGAAGCAAATGCGGTATCGTCGTTGGCAAATACTTCAAGCACGCCCCTTGAACCAAGAGCGTGCCGTCCGTCTCGTGACTCATGAGTTCCACAATTGATTTTAACAGTTCCGTCAACGTTTCCGAAAATTCTTTCTCATCCTGGTCCACCCTGAAATTAAGAAATGTGGCGTTTGAATATTTGCTTGCTTCTTTATGCCTCGATGTCTTCTATTTTCTGTCGTCCTGATTGGAACCACATTAAAATTTAACCGTTCTCTTATTTATGCAACATGTCCAATTTCCTTTTTTTCAATTTTCGATTAGTAAAATAAAATCGTCAGTGGCAAAAATATGGTTGACTCAAACAATTCACCATCAATATTTGCGTTTTATTTAACAGAGTGAAATTAAATTCAGCTAAGTAAAAAATCGGCAAACGTCACCTATTGGCGAATGTAGTATTTTCTTTGAAATATTTAAAACAAAAAAACAAATTTGGTACTCGCGAACTAGAGAATTTCGACCACATGAATATTCGTTCTTTTAAGTAAGTGTATTTTATCCTGAGCGCGCAATAACTCAGAACTCACAAACAAATGCTTCCCACTCAGATGGCAGCAGCAAACTGACAAAGCTTGTATGTCAGCTGGGTGCACCATATTCTCCCTCTAACTTACAATCCAATAGCCACGCCCTTCCCTTTGTTTTTATTTCACACTTTGTTCGCTGCGTGGCACCGAGTGGCTCGACAACCAGCGGGTTAATTGCCAACCGATGAGAAAAATCATAACAATTTGATTGGACAATTTGTCAACGTATGAAGAGCTCGTTTCACTTACTCAGCGATCTCGAAGAGCAATCTGGATTCCACGACGAAACGCATGCAGTACTGAAGACTCTTCATGGTCTTGAGCAATAAATCGCGTTCCTGCCCGTCGTTGGTACTAGCACTGTCGATCCTCTTTCGCAGCACGGCGATAAGTTTTTTATAGGCAAGAGTCGCGGAAAAGCTCTCGGATATGTATAGATCAAGGACTGGCTGAAAGTGCTGATACTTGCGATCGGACACTAGGCCTATTATGTACAGTATGCACTCAAAGACCATGTCATCGTAGTCTTCGCTGTCGGATTTACTCATAAGAATGTTGAACAGCGCGTCGAGTACATCCTGCACATTAATGCGAGTAATTTATCAGCGAAAGTTCGATATGCATTAAAAAGTATTCGATGAAACATGTTTTTTTGATGCTACACTGACTTGCAAAAATTTGACGACTTCCTCGCCGTCGACTTTCATCAACGCGGCCAGAGATTCTTGCAGATCGGTCGGACTCGACGCCCAGTTCAAGAGGCCTAGTAGATCCACGTTCTGCGTTAATTTCGTCGAGCAAACGTTCGTGGCGATCAAGAAAGTGTCTTTCGTCGTTAGGCTCAAGGGGCCGAGGCTCGGCTTCTTTTCTACGTTCAATTCGGCCTATAAGACACGATTCGAATATACAGATCATTCATTGACACAATTTTCATTTAACAGCTTAGCTCGGAATGCATTTCTTACTTACCAATTCGCTTCTCGTAGACGGAAGTTTTAGGTATGAGATCTCGTTCTCCTCGTATTTTTTCTGATCCAGCTTGTAAACTAACAATTCATGCTGCGTGTCTTGAAGCGTCGTACCGTTGCGCTGCATCAGCCTTACGTAACTCAGGGCAAAAGGCTTTTCCGACTTGTCTTTCGCCTCGTTGGAGCTACGATGCTTGAATGTGAATTTCAAGTGCGCCTGCTTGAACTCTTCGATGGGAACGGCAATTTTGAACGTCTCGCACCACCGCGGTTTGTCCTCGTGGTAATAAATAACGCTGCGGTATTCGTCGATCGCCGAGGCGCCGCCGCCGTGTGTCATTACACCGGGAATCGGTAAACCGTGTTCGTTGCAAACTTTTACCTAAATTATCGATATAATTATAAAAAATATCGGAAATTGAAGAGCAGGTTTTTAAAAGAAACGCGCATTTCGACACAAGGGGAAAATAAGGTTTTTTATGCTTACCGTAACTTCAACATTTTTATCAGTGGATTTAGAACCCTTGCTGAATTCTCCGCATATCAAAGTCAAGTATAAATCGTTTCTCACATCGCCGGGTAGGATTACTTCGGGAAATCCCATTTTTCGAGCTATCGCGACGTTGCCCAGCACTAGATGAGGATTCTCTTCCCGCACCTATGACGAATCGAGTGTACAATCAAACTGGAGGGTAAATGTTGAATATTCGGGCTTAAATGTAAATACATACTTGTTTCGTGTCCCCTCGTAGCAATTTCAAACTCGCCCACAGTCCCTGGCCCCCCGCTATACTTCCGCTGTTCGCCGCGTTACTTTTCTGTATACTTGCCTCCTTCTGTGCCAAAATTCTTCTCAAGGTACCGTCCAAACTCTCCTTCTCACAACATCTGGAACAATAAACGACAAACAAAACGCGTCCTCCACAAATGCACAAGCTAATCATCAGAATATGTCAGTCATTACAAAAAATAATTTCAAAAAGAAAAGATTTTACCGAAAATTAGTGAAGCGTTTCGTTTTACTGATATCTTAATGACTTTTAGGCATTATTGTTACTTTTAATAAATGAAAAAATGTGAATAGAAAGAAAAAGACGAATAACGTTTGCGAAATTTCTAAAAAGCACGAAAAATCCGGGAGACACGAAAACCCGACTTACTGTAAAAATGGAATGAAATGATGATGCTCGACATCACCTTCCAGTTTCCCGGTGATGTACAGCGTGATGTCCATGGCCGCGACTCCGAAGGGTCGTCGCATATTATCGAGACTCTTGACCTTCTGATTGCTTGGTACGATGCTGGATCTCCGGTGATCGATTTCTTTGGCTTCCATACCGCCGACGCGAATGACATAGCAAACGAGATAAACTTTGTCTCTGGACAGATCGCGGGAGCCGAGATCAGTGAAGAGAACTCGGAGGTTGTGCAGTTGGTCGATGTCGCGAGCGAGACCCTCTTTGTTCCAGGAAACAACGTAATTCTCCGTTATCGCCTTCATCTCTCGTCCGTCGTAGAGCGTCAACAGCAGCTCGACGTCCTCGGCCATTTTACAGACGAAATTTCGCACGCTGACGAAAAAAATGTGCGAGTAAACGGGAACCTGCGGTTTCGAGGGTTTCTTCTTTGTTTCCGTCGTCGCCTTCCGTATCATCTCGGCCGCGGTCTCGTGGTGGTAGTACAATTGCATCGTACTCGTTCTCGAGGGATTCAACACGTTGCCGTGCTCGTCGCGGACCACCATGTCCAGGCCCAACAACTGGTTTCCCGTGTCTATTCGCGCCGTCGCCAAACGTTTCATGTCCTTCAGCTCGTCCACCGTCAGAGTACCGCTCAGAATTTTGCTCCTGTAGCATGTCAGCTCCAGTATCTGCTGCTGTATTGTTGCAAAGTGCTCCGAATTTGTCTGAAAAAAGATGGAATACGTTGAAAACTCTATTGTTAACTCAGAAGAAGGATAACATTTTTATGTTACAACTCCATTACAAGTTAGTTTACAACAAAAATTTGCCCGACCGATGAATAAAAAAAGAAGACAATTGAACTTTGAAGATGGGAAAAAATAATGTACTGTTTCTCAATACAAGAAAAAATTATAAGGCTTTAATTTCATTGGTAGGGGTTTATATATATGTTATTTTGGTATTTTAGTCATCATTTGTATCATTGAAAAAAGAGTATGTTCAGGAAGTTGAAAAATGTAATAACTTAGCAATTGTTTAGCTGGGGTGCGTTGAAAGTAGTTTATTTATGTATAACACTTACAACATATAGATGCTTCCAATGATGACCCCATTCTCTCAGTACGCTGGTAATTTCATGCATGAGGGCTTCCATGTTCATTGATTGGGTCATAATGTGTACATAGGACTTGGGGAATATGCCCCAGGTCCCCTTGTACTTGCTGCATCCGTAGTACCAATCTTCGCATTCTTTTAGTATCTGGACAACATCCCCCACCATAAGGCGCAATCGGTGTGGCCCCTCTTGCCCAAAATTGTGGATAGCTTTTCAGGAAAAGAAAATTAATAAGCCATGATTTATATCAACTGATAATATTTGTATAGGAACATTACATTTTTCAATTACATTATATTTATTACAAATATATTACATATTTGAGCATATTGAAATATTGTAATGCATATTCCACATAATTTTGATGTATCACTTTAGAATATGTTAAAGAGATTTATAAAAGATATATAAGGAATATATTCGCTAGTATACTTTATTTTCACGGATAACAGGAAAAATACCACTTTTGTTATGCTTTGGACATTTAATTGTTATATTTATTGTGATACTGTCCATTATTTCAAGAAAGGAATTTCAATAGCCTGTGTCTCAATAAAATTTTATTCCAATGCATGCAAAAAGTTTATAGGCCAAGGACGCTATGTTTATAATTAATGGTGAGGGTAACGCAATCAAAGCTGTCCATTCAGATTAAATATACAATACTAAATATTCATAATTTGTTACTGTCTCATCAAACAATAACAATGCAGGCATTGTCAGTCATAACAGTTGCTATAGAAAAGTCAACATTCGGAAATTTGCAAATTCATTATCATCATATTCATTTCGTTGCCGCTCGCGAAAAAAAGCGTATGAGAAAATTATTCGATCTGCTGCGAAATTTCGATGGAAATCGAATTGTAGGTTAAGTCCTGTCACTCCCGACGGAAGTCGTTGATTGACAATCGCTAAAGGGCAAAAGATGTTTTGTCGTGTGAAATGCATTTTCGCGAAGGACGGAATGATCTAATGCGTAAGCGATCAATTGATGGAATTAACATTCCTGTCAATGCCGTGTGAGCGATGAAAAAAAGTACTAGGAGGACAATGCGGATCGAGGATTTTTCATTGTTTTGTCAATCAGTCGACTGTCATTTGCCGGGACAAACGAATGACAGTCGAATAAAACAGCTGATAAGGTCTGCAAATCGGGACAACTATTGGAATTGAATTATCTGGGCGCGGGGGCACCACCCAGGATGCGGGAATCTCTGTGGTGTAGCATTACCACTATAACGCGTATAGTAACTATGCTTACTATATAACCAAGCACGTTACAATAAACTCGAGACTCACCCACGGCTAGACGTTCCTCGACTATCTTCCATGTCGTTGTCATTATCGCGAAGCACACGCGCGATCAACATATATTATTTAATTAATTAATAATTAACTTATGTACACTAGTAACATGACCAAAACGCAGAATTTCGCTGCGTGTCCTCGCGACGGACGAAAAATAATATTTGTTGTTTTATCTCGACATCTAACAAGCGTATCCCGAAACAGGATGCTCTTTCTCGCTTTGCCATAGGCGCAGTGAGCGAGGGACCCCGAGGATACGTATGAAAAACGCCGCGAAGGCGTGACCAACGCGCGCGCGCGTCCATAGGCGCGCGGAACGCTGCTGCGTGCTGCGATCATTTATTATTCAATCTTTAATTTGGACTCTCGCGATGACTAAACTCGCAGCCAGTGCTCGTTAATCGACACTGCTGTGATTCATTTTTGCGTTGTCTTCGATTGAATTACTTGGTTCGGCTATTTATTCGTTTTGTCTGCACGGAGCTGTGACTCATCGACTGAAAACGGCACTTTTGGCGGGATCAATGCTTTCTTTTTCAGATACTTATATCGTTCTCAACTATTCTAGGTGACAGTAATAACACTATTTCCGTCGGTTCATTGATAAAGATGTAGTTTCTTATTTCTTATTAGTAATATTATCTAATAAAGTTTCAAATGTTGTCAAGTAGCAAGGCTTCCAACATCGATTATTTTTCGTAACAATCGATTTTTATTCGATGCATCAAATGAAAACATAGGCTTAAAATAATCGATGTAACGCTGAAAAACATCGATTTTCGGAATATCGAGTGAACATTGCCCATCACTACACGTGATTAATTTTGACGTTACAAGCAATTAACCATTTTGATTTGCCTTTTTTGGTGTTTCATCTATGCAGAGTTCTACCTTATCGACGGAAATGGAACTTCGCTTGGCGCGATAAATAAGTTTATTTTTAAATTCATCCATTTCGTTAGACTACCCAAGTAACAATTTTTGTGTTGTTATGGAAAAGTTATCCGAATGGGATACATATGTCCGCCAGAATGTTATCTGAAAGCTGTCCTATGTCCGAAAGTTAACTTTCGGACATCGGATATCCGAATGGGTTACATATGTCCGCCAAAATGTTATCTGTAAGATATCCGATGTCCGAAAGTTAACTTTCGGACATAGGACAGCTTTCAGATAACATTCTGGCGGACATATGTATCCCATTCGGATAACTTTTCCATAACAACACAAAAATTGTTACTTGGGTACCTACTGAATATTTGTTCTACCTTCCGTTAGTGTAGATCGAACTTTCGAACATCCGAAGATTGTGCGGAAATTGCGCAGCGGCCATGTGCTGTGCATTGCGCATTACGTTTGGCCGCGTCGTCGGCAGTTCAGTCGCGAGTCGCCGCAACCATGGCGGACCAAGCGGCACGACAGCTTCAATACGAGTACAAAGCGGTGAGTATTTATCAACAATCATTAAAGCAAACACAACAATAACTGAGCTGACGATAATTTGAAGTAAGTCTGCCAAGACTTACCTCCTGATAAATTGAAACAACGGCGTAAATCGCATGCGTTACAAGTCGTATAGGTTATGTTTGTTTTAACATCGGAACGACGCTTCAAAACAAAATTCTATCTATTTGCAAAACATTCACGTTAATTGTGGGTTTGTTATTTTCTCGTCATTCGCAGAATTCCAATCTTGTCTTACAAGCCGACGTACGATTGATAGAAAGACGCAGTCGCGATGAAGCTACCGGCGAAGTCATGTCCCTTGTGGGCAAACTCGATGGCACAAGGATGGGCGACAGATCACAGCGGTCACTACCTGCTAAACGCGAAGAGCGCAAAGTCAAGTAAGTACAAATGCCAAAGTTATCCATCTTTCCATCACACTTTGACTTTAGAATATAGCAAGCTTTGTTTCATAATGTAAGTTATGGAGCATGTATTTATCTATGCAAAACGAAGAGACCGAGATGAAAATGTTAAAATTTGCCATTATTGTCTGATAGATTTTATGAATTAACTATTCATTTTTGTCATCCTTCTACTGATAAATGAACATTTTTTCTGACAAACCTATGGTTTTTGCTCTAAGTTGTAAATATATTTCACCTATTTTGAGTTTATTATGACCAAGATTTCAACCATCTTTTTCAAAGGTACTGAATATATATGAAAGAATCAGCAGAACTTCCTGTAACTGAATATATTGAATAATTTGTATTTCGTAATTCTTTCCAACAGACGACAAAAGAGAGACGAGGCTCAGTATGACTTCACCCGGATGAGAGGAGCGACGCTGTTATCTGAGGGTGTGGATGAGATGGTAGGAATAGTCTACCGTCCTAAGACACAGGAAACGCGTCAGACCTACGAGGTTCTATTGAGCTTCATTCAGGAAGCTTTGAGCGATCAGCCCCGCGATATTCTCTGTGGCGCGGCCGACGAAGTTCTCGCTGTTCTCAAGAATGACAGACTCAAGGAGAAGGAGAAGAAAAGGGAGACTGAGATGTTGTTGGGAACACTAGCCGACGAAAGATTCGCTCTGTTGGTGAATCTTGGCAAGAAAATCACGGATTTCGGTAGCGAGGAAAAGACCACCAACAGCGAAGAAAATATCGACGAAGCTTACGGTATAAACGTGCAGTTTGAGGAAAGCAGCGAAGAGGACGACGAAGACGCGTACGGGGAAGTTCGCGAGAACGAAGAAGAGGCTGAGGAGGGCGAGGAAGCCAACGACGATCGCGCTATTCATGCCGAAAATTTGGGCGGCGCCGAAGAGATGAAGAAGGAAAAAGCGCTTCATCCTCTTGATATAGACGCTTACTGGCTGCAAAGGCGGCTCAGTAGAATTTATGACGACGCTATGGTCTCGCAGGTAAATAAAATCTGTTTTCACTTCACACAGCAAAGTTTGATATAAAATCTTAATGAATGTAACAAACGTGGATTGTATCTTATATATATTTTGGAAAGTTGCTTGTCTGTCCCAGCCGCCTTAATTAAAGTCTGCCCTAAATAATAAAGCCTTGCCCCCCGCCCCGCCCTCCCCCTTAATTCAAGTCTGTTACAAAATTAGAAATTTTGTTTTATGTTAACTTGCCCATACGCGCACTCGGCGCGCTTACCCATTTGTCACTTCACTAAAATCCATGTTACTTTTTTTTTCGATCGACCAAACCTGGATTTTCTTTTCACGTTCCAGAGAAAACTCTATAACGAAGAGAATGCTGCAAGGCGGAATGTGATATCTTGATTTTTAATTTTTTTTACAGAATGTTAAAGTCGGACCCCCAAAAATCGCAAAAAAAGAAAGGTGTACCCCTTATAAAAATTTGCGATGTTTTACGGTCTGATTTTAACATCCTGTAAAAAATTCAGAAATCAAGATCTCGCATTCCGCATTCTCTTCGTTATAGAGTTTTCTCTCGAACGTAAAAAGAAAATCCAGGTTTGATCGATCGAAAAAAAAGTAACCTCGATTTATGCGAAGTGACGAAATTTCGAAAAAAGTGAAATAATTTTTTTGCATTTTTCTCATCGAATTTTGTTTTTCGGGCAAACAACGGTGCTTTTCGGAATCAGCGGCAAATTTCCCATTGGATAGGGTCTTCAAACTTTACGAAATCGAATCATTTTTTTTTCTTGATTTCGTGAAGTTTGAACGTTAATTTCACGTTAATTTACTTAATTATCTAATTTTGATTCGAGCCACTGCAACCTGCTAATACATTTATATTGGCCTTGAAGTTTCAAAACAATTAAGAATTATTCGTCTTATCATCTAAACGTGTTACAGGCGCGCGCTGCAGAGGTTCTCGCCGTCCTGAAGGACGCGGGTGACGACCGCGACTGCGAGAATCAGTTGGTAATTCTCCTGGGTTACGACTGCTTCGACTTCATCAAGCAGCTTAAAAAGTATCGTCACATGATCGCCTACTGCACGATGCTGGCGTCTTCGCAGTCGGAGTCGGATCGCCAAAAGATTCGTAACAAGATGAACGATGATCCGGCGCTCGCGAAAATTCTGCGGCAACTAGATACGGGAAAAGGTGAGGACGACGCTGACGAGACTATGGAGGCGAGAGCACAAAGAAAGCGCCGAGAAGAAAACGAGGATACCGGCGGTCCTGGAGGTCAGGTTCAGGGTACGAGGAACCTAATCGATTTGGAGGACATCACTTTCGCCCAGGGCAGTCACTTCATGGCGAACAAACGTTGCCAATTGCCTGATGGAAGTTTTAGAAAGCAGCGCAAAGGGTAAGTTATAATTAAAAAACGCGAAAAAACGTCTCCGCGAAAAAAACAAACAAAAAATGCAACTATATTCGCTTCCTATTAAACCGATTTAATGATTATAATATCTTAGCTTCAAAAACCCTCGAAAAACACGTTTCTTTGAATAAAATCTTCGAAAAATCGCATTAATATTTTTTAATATTATTTTTCTGAACAGATACGAAGAAGTTCACGTGCCAGCGCTGAAACCAAAGCCCTTCGCCGACAACGAGAAGCTCTATCCGATCGACCAGCTCTCCAAGTACGTTCAGCCAGCGTTCGAGGGTTTCAAGACACTCAATCGAATCCAGAGTCGATTGCACCAGACAGCGCTGGAGAGCGACGAGAATCTTCTGCTGTGCGCGCCCACAGGTGCAGGTAAAACGAACGTCGCGCTCCTGTGCATGATGCGCGAGATCGGCAAGCACATAAACGCGGACGGCACGATAAACGCCGACGAATTCAAGATAATCTACGTCGCCCCGATGCGATCTCTCGTGCAGGAGATGGTCGGTAATTTTGGCAAACGTTTAGCCGGCTACAACCTCACAGTCTCCGAATTGACCGGCGATCATCAGTTGACGCGAGAGCAAATTGCCGCGACGCAGATAATCGTCTGCACACCAGAAAAGTGGGACATAATAACGCGTAAAGGTGGCGAAAAGACATTCACCTCCCTCGTGCGTTTGATAATAATCGATGAAATTCATCTTCTGCACGACGAGCGTGGCCCCGTACTCGAGGCTCTGGTCGCGCGAACGATAAGAAACATCGAAACGACGCAGGAGGATGTTCGTCTCGTCGGTCTCTCTGCGACGCTCCCGAACTACCAGGACGTCGCGGCTTTTCTCCGCATAAAACCCGAAACCGGTCTGTTCTACTTCGACAACAGTTTTCGTCCCGTCGCCCTTGAGCAGCAGTACATCGGCGTGACCGAGAAAAAAGCGCTCAAGCGATTCCAAGTGATGAACGAAATCGTTTACGAGAAAACGATGGAACACGCGGGCCGTAATCAGGTCCTGGTTTTCGTTCACTCGCGCAAAGAGACGGGAAAAACCGCGAGAGCCATAAGAGACATGTGTCTCGAGAAGGACACGCTGGGACAATTTCTGCGCGAAGGTTCCGCCTCGATGGAAGTTCTGAGAACAGAAGCGGAACAGGTGAAGAATCAGGAGCTCAAAGATCTGTTGCCCTATGGCTTCGCCATCCATCACGCGGGAATGACGAGAGTCGATCGTACCCTGGTCGAGGATTTATTCGCGGATCGTCACATACAAGTGCTCGTTTCCACCGCGACTCTCGCGTGGGGTGTAAACTTGCCGGCGCACACGGTAATAATCAAGGGAACCCAAGTTTACAATCCCGAGAAAGGCAGATGGGTCGAGTTGGGGGCTCTCGACGTTCTTCAGATGTTGGGTCGCGCCGGTCGGCCCCAGTACGACACGAAGGGCGAGGGAATCCTCATAACCAATCACAGCGAGCTCCAGTATTACCTGTCGCTGCTGAATCAGCAGCTGCCGATTGAATCGCAACTCGTGAGCAAAATGCCGGATATGCTCAACGCCGAGATCGTTCTCGGAACGATACAAAATATCCGCGACGCCGTCACCTGGCTCGGTTACACGTATCTCTACATAAGAATGCTCAGGTGTCCGAATTTGTACGGCATTTCGCACGACAAGCTCAAGGAGGATCCTCTCTTGGAGTTGCATCGCGCTGACTTGGTGCATTCCGCGGCCTCCAGCCTCGATCGCAGCGGGCTCATAAAGTACGACCGAAAATCCGGCAATTTCCAAGCCACCGAGCTGGGTAGAATAGCCTCGCACTATTACTGCACTCACGAGACTATGGCGACTTACAATCAGTTGCTGAAGCGAACACTCAGTGAGATTGAGCTGTTCCGCGTGTTCTCGCTGTCCGGCGAGTTCAAGCACATAAACGTTCGCGAGGAGGAGAAGCTGGAGTTGCAGAAGCTGATGGAGCGCGTGCCGATCCCCATAAAGGAGAGCATCGAGGAGCCGAGCGCCAAGGTCAACGTTCTGCTGCAGGCTTACATATCGCAACTGAAGCTCGACGGTTTCGCTCTCATGTCGGACATGGTCTTCGTCACTCAGTCGGCGTCGCGTCTGATGCGCGCCATTTTCGAGATCGTCCTCTTCCGCGGTTGGGCCCAGCTGGCCGACAAGTGTCTCTCGCTCTGCAAGATGATAGATCGCCGAATGTGGCAGTCGATGTCGCCGTTGCGACAATTTCACAAGATGCCCGAGGAGATCGTGAAGAAAATCGAGAAGAAGAATTTCCCCTGGGAGCGTCTGTACGATCTGGGGCCAAACGAGATCGGCGAACTCATAAGAGTCCCCAAACTCGGGAAAACCATTCACAAGTACATACATCAGTTTCCCAAGCTCGAGCTCTCGACGCATATACAGCCGATAACGCGATCGACACTGCGAGTCGAGCTCACGATAACACCGGATTTCCAGTGGGACGAGAAGGTCCACGGTGCCTCGGAGGCCTTCTGGATCCTCGTGGAGGACGTGGACAGCGAGGTCGTGCTCCATCACGAGTACTTTCTGCTGAAAGCGAAGTACGCGAGCGACGAGCACCTCATCAAATTCTTCGTTCCCGTTTTCGAGCCCCTCCCGCCGCAATACTTTCTCCGAGTAGTTTCCGATCGTTGGATCGGCGCTGAGACTCAGCTGCCCGTGTCCTTCCGGCATCTCATTCTCCCGGAGAAGAATCTCCCGCCCACCGAGCTCCTCGATCTTCAACCCCTGCCGATCACCGCCCTTCGTAACGCCAAATTCGAGTCTCTCTACACCGACAAATTCCCGCAGTTCAATCCGATTCAGACGCAGGTGTTCAACGCGGTCTACAACTCCGACGACAACGTGTTCATCGGCTCGCCGACGGGTTCCGGGAAAACGACCATCGCCGAGTTCGCGGTGCTGCGACTGTTGACGCAAAATCCCGAGGGTCGTTGCGTCTACATGGTGAGCAAGGAGGATCTCGCGGAGCTGGTTTACACCGACTGGCACGCCAAGTTCAATCAGCAGTTGGGAAGAAAGGTCGTTCTGCTGACCGGCGAGACGGGAACGGATCTGAAGCTATTGGCGAAAGGTCAGATAATAATAACGACGGCCGACAAGTGGGACGTGCTGTCGCGTCGCTGGAAGCAGCGCAAGAACGTCCAGAACATTCAGCTCTTCATAGTCGACGAGCTGCAGCTGATAGGCGGCGAGGAGGGCCCAGTTTTGGAGGTCGCTTGCTCCCGAGCGCGTTACATATCCTCGCAACTCGAGAAACCGACGCGAATAATCGCTCTGTCGGCGTCGTTGGCCGACGCGAAGGACGCCGCGCAATGGCTGGGCGCCCCGGCGGCGGCCACGTTCAACTTCCATCCGTCGGTGCGCCCGATACCCATGGAGCTTCACGTGCAGGGTGTCAATATAACGCACAACGCGTCGCGTCTCGCCGCCATGGCGAAACCCGTGTACAACGCGATATTACGTCACGCGCCCCACAAACCGGTGATAATATTCGTGCCGACGCGCAGGCAGGCGAGGCTCACGGCGATAGATCTTCTCACTTTCACCGCTGCCGAGGGGCAGCCGTCGCGCTTCTTCCACGCCGAGGAGTCCGATATCAAGCCTTTCTTGGACCGCATGAGCGACAAGACGCTCAAGGAAACGCTGTCGCAGGGTGTCGCCTATCTTCACGAGGGTCTTTCCTCCGACGATCGTCATCTCGTCGAGCAGCTCTTCGACAGCGGAGCCATACAAGTGGCGGTGGCGACCCGCGACCTATGCTGGGGCCTCTCGATCAGCTGCCATCTCGTCGTCGTCATGGACACCCAGTGCTACAACGGCAAGACTCACGCGTACGAGGATTACCCGATAACCGACGTTCTGCAGATGGTGGCGCGAGCGAATCGGCCGCTCGAGGACGACGACGCCAAGTGCGTTCTGCTGTGTCAGAGCTCGAAGAAGGATTTCTTCAAGAAATTCCTGAACGAGCCTCTGCCCGTCGAGAGTCATCTCGATCATCGTCTGCACGATCACTTCAACGCCGAAATCGTCACCAAGACAATCGAGAACAAGCAGGACGCCGTCGACTATCTCACCTGGACGTTTCTGTACAGAAGACTCACGCAGAACCCGAATTACTACGGTCTCCAGGGCGTGACGCATCGTCACCTCTCGGATCATCTGTCCGAGCTCGTCGAGAGCACGCTAAGCGATCTCGAGCAAGCCAAGTGCGTCGCCGTCGAGGACGAGATGGACACACTGCCGCTCAATCTCGGAATGATAGCGGCTTATTATTACATCAATTACGCGACGATCGAGCTCTTCAGTCTCTCGTTGAACAACAAAACGAAAATTCGCGGGCTCCTGGAGATCATCGCCGCTGCCGCGGAGTACGAGAGCGTGCCGGTGCGACAGAGGGAGGAGAATCTGCTGAGGAGTCTCGCCGGGCGACTGCCGCACGCGCCGCAGGTCGCGAGGATGGCCGATCCCCACGTCAAGGCGCAGCTTCTGCTTCAGGCGCATCTCTCGAGGATTCAACTGGGCCCGGAGCTGCAGAAGGACACGGAACTCGTGCTCAGCAAGGCGGTCAGACTGATTCAAGCGTGCGTCGATGTTCTCAGCTCTTCGGGATGGCTCGCGCCCGCGGTCGCGGCTATGGAGCTCGCGCAAATGGTCACGCAGGCGATGTGGTCCAAGGACTCGTATCTCAAGCAGCTGCCGCACTTCACCTCCGAGACGATCAAGCGCTGCACCGACAAACGCGTCGAGACCGTTTTCGACGTTATGGAGCTCGAGGATGACGACAGAAATCGCCTTTTGCAGCTGACGGACGCGCAAATGGCGGACGTTGCGAAATTCTGCAATCGCTACCCGAACATCGAGATGTCGTACGAGGTTCAGGACAAGGACAAACTTCACAGCGGCGGCACCGTCAACGTCGTCGTGCAACTCGAGCGGGAGGACGAAGTCACCGGACCCGTGGTCGCGCCTTTCTTCCCGCAGAAACGCGAGGAAGGCTGGTGGGTCGTCATCGGCGACTCGAAGACCAATTCGCTGCTGTCCATCAAGCGACTCACGCTTCAGCAAAAAGCCAAAGTTAAGCTCGACTTCGTGGCGCCCGCGCCTGGGCAACATTCCTACACGTTGTACTTCATGAGCGACGCTTATCTCGGGTGCGACCAGGAGTACAAGTTCACGATCAACGTCGGGGAATACGAGTCCGACGCGAGTTCCGGCTCCGAGTCCGAGTGAAGGGGGCCGTAGGAGCTACGGGTTTTCCTGACTGAGGCTCGGATCGTGAGAGCGAATTTGAGAAGCGTCGATGAACGATTGAGTCCCGTCGCTCCCGACCGTCGACCGATCCGCCGCGAGTTTCTTGGGGGCGTTGTAGATTTTGTACATTAATGCGAGATTGCGAGAAGCCTGATACACACCGTGCACTGTGACCTCACGTGGACTATGTAATTGACGAGTTATTTTTTACAGAGTTGTAAACGAGATCGCGACGGGTGAATAATAGCGAGGTAATTTCTGTATTTTGTCGACTGTATCGATGCCCGAGCCGCCGGCGCAATCGTCTGCGTGAACTGCAGAGGTTCAGAGCATTCTACGATCGCGGGTGAATTAACTGTAAGACGTCGATAGAACATTGAATATATGCCGAAAAAAAATGAATAAAGATTTTTTTTTATTTCAATTGGTTTTCTGTGTGTTGCGATGAATTGAGACACCCCCTTTTCGGCCACGCCATTGGTTACTCCTTATTGCTTAATTCTGTCCAAATTTGACAGGTTTTTGTGTCATACCTGGAAATAACGACAACAGGAACAGCTAGGTGATAAGTCATTTTCCTGGAGCATTAAAGGGCTGAAATGATGTATCCATGGGAAGCGAAAAATTAAACATCTTCAGCCAATTATTAGAGTCTGTTTTAATAATTGTTTATAGTATATCGTTACATTTAAGGCTCTGATAGGAACACGCATGATGAATTTTCTTGTTTCTTTTCTTTTCTTTCATAACGTTATACGATTCGTACAATAAACCTTATAGTTAAACTATTATCATAATAACGGTAATTCGACCGTGTTCCTCACGCGTCGAAATAAATCTAATAAATATCTCGTGTAAAATAAATTTCTTCGACGTAAAAGCATCGGTCGAACCCAACAGCTCGTCCGGCTCAGTGATCTCTATTTACGGATCTTCCGTGTGCGCTCGATAATTTCTTCACTTCTTTTCTCTCTGATGATGGTGAGTTTTTTTCTCCTGATATGCACATTTTTCGTGTGCGTGAACCGATCGATGCGGATGATCATTTCTTTTTTAATTCTTTTATCTCACTTCGTTCCTTTTTTTACGAAACTTTTACAAATTTTACAATATAATAATTGTTGTTCGTGGCCGGTCGGATTCTCTCGAGTGTCTTGCTGAAAAATTTTCTTATCAATCTACAAAAATCTGTGGATATGCTCGGTGTTTAATGACGTTGCGCGAATTGCATTTTTGTTGGACGGGATCGACGTGTAATCTCGACCTCACGAACGCGCCCGATATATACATATACATATCTTTATTGTGGCCGTTTCACTTTTCATATATATATCTATCAATATTTTCCGATATTTATCATCTCTGTGAGTTAAAAAAAAACAAGTACACAAGTAATCAAAGGCGAATACGAAGTTTTTGCGATATTTGAAAGACTTGCAAAAAAGTAAAAATGAGAAATCGAAGAGTTTGGGATTTGCCGGGACAAACACTCAAAAGCAGAGTCGAATAATTTATGCTCTTATTATCGTTTCGTATTCAGCCTAGTTTGAATATTTACACGCGGAGTAAAATGTTGGCTTCTTTATATTCGAGAAATCCCCATGTTTTTGCGATTTCATTGAAATTTCATTGACATCCATATTCACCATCCATTTTTATCGGAGGCCATTCGAGGGGGGTGTGGGGGTCATTTATTGAATGCTGTCCTCGGCTTCGGCGTCCCCAAGAGTGTGCAGCCAATTGAATATCATCATATTTCTCTCGTACTTGGACAATTGCTTGCCGCGCTCGCGCTCAACGTCCCTTCGCGTGAGAAGATGATTGTGACTCTCGCGACCCACGAGCGCCGAGCCGACGACACTCGGCACACCGGGAACGACGAGGGTCGCAACAGGCACCGTTTGCGCGGCTGACGCCGCTGCCTCCAGTCTGTCCAAGTTGAATTCGCTCTGAGACAGTCGCTCGAGCGCTCGGTAAGTTGTCAGCAGTCTGCAAGTTAAATAATTAATTTTATAACATTTTAATACAATATCGTTGATTTATACAAGCCCGACTGGCAATAATTTGAACTTAAGCCGTTTATCTTTGCTGAGCAACTTTGACTCATGTGTTTAGTTACATAAGTGTAAAGTTTTCACTTGTTTTTAAAAACTTGTTTCAATTGTCGGTAAGCATAACGTTTTTCAACTGACACTTGTTCAAGAGCATCGAAAGACCGTACCATTTTCCATTAATTCACAACTAACACATACGCGCGTTTGGCGTGCTTATCCAGTTGATGCAAAAAAATGAAAATAATGAATTTTTTTTAGGTTTTCGTGAAAACTATCGCGTTTAGAAAAAAACTAATGGCGAATTCGATGTGTACGGGCAAAAATACATGGAAATAAAGTGTAAAAAACATTAAAAGTAGTCTCGCACTTTTTTTATAATTTCGTCACTTCACTTAAATCGAGGTTACTTTTTTTGTACCTGGATTTTCTTCTTTAGTTCGAACGAAAACTCAATAGGGAAGAGAATGCCGCAAGGCGGAACGCGATATCTTGGTTTCTAAATTTTCACAGAATCTTAAAGCTTAAAAAATTGCAAATTTTTCTTAAAGCCTCAAAAATCGCATACATACCCTTGCGAAAAAAATATCTCCGCAAATATAATAATTCATTTTTACCTTCGACGAATGTAATTCTGACGGACTTTCTTGTTGACAGATCTAACGAGATCAGCAGCGGTGAACGGAATGGACTGTGGGTGAAGAGTAGCTGGTGGTTGCTGAGTCGTTCCACCGTGCGGACTCGGTAGTTGCGACGTACTGGCAGGATCACCGACCGCTACCCAAGTGCTGCAGGACCTGGAAGCGTGGTCGAGTCTTGCCTGCTCGAGAAGAAGACCATTTCGCTGCGCGGAGTCGATCGCCAGTGCGGATACCGCCGAGCGTAGAGCCTGGGCGGACGCGGCCTCGGGACTCGGCAATTGAGAGACGTCGCTCGTGCTGAAACTTTTCTGTAGTCCCAGGGCGGATGACAATGCGCCGCAACTGCGTATCAGCTCCGTTTCCTCCTCGAACCACAAAATTTCTGGAATATCCGCTGGCCTGCAAATATTATAGAGAAAAAATCATTAAGAATTTTTTCCAATTTTTTCTATTAACAATGAATTTAATAATTATACAAAATTAGATTATTTTAACTGTCGTTGAAACATCATCAGCTTTGTACGTTTTTAGATGTAACGCAAATTTAGTCGTCTGACAATTAGTCGGAAGAGAACATCGCTTTAATAAAAAAATGTAATATTCTTTTGAAAAATAAGGCAAAAGATAAGGCAAGCAATTTTTCATTCCATCAACCAAATATATTTTTTCATTTAAAAATAATATTTTTTTCGTATTCGCTATTTCCGTAATGTTTTGTGTGTGAGAAAACATGTTTTACCTGGAGCCTTGGTTATCGCGTAAGTCCGGATTAGGCGAAGGTCCACGCCCGGAGAGTTGGACATCGCTGTAGGACTTAAAGGCGATCAGCCGGTTTCCGCATTTCGTGGCGTCATTCGCTATCGACGACACGCTGAACAATGACAATTCGGACGTGACGCTCTCGTGACTCGGCGAGCGCAACATTCGACAAGCGATTTGTAGGACAGGGGGTTGCACGGTGACCAGGGTGTTTCCGCTTGGTGGTACCGGCGATGCTGGTTTCGCCTCTGCTTCCGACATCGTCACAATATATTATTTTTATTTTTTAGTTCTCTTTATCGCGCGGAAGTTAAGCTTTTCCAATGTTACAAAGACGCGAGGAAATCATCTCATAATTTTATTATCTCTTGATTCCATTATTCAACAATTAAAAAAAGTCCAACGTGAAAATATTTACTTTGTTCACTTTTTGTTTTTAAGATTTATTAGCGAGGTGACGATTTATATTCCTTGGAATTTGGCGTGGAACCCCTCGGGGGAAAAAATCATCTCGTTTGATTTCGTCGAAGCGGACGTCCTCGCGAGACCTTCGACGTAACTGCGCCGCCCGTGGTGACAGAAACACTCGTTCACTTTGGATAACGCACGACTTCCTGAAACGTGAACGGTACGATATGTTTGAGTTGTGGCGGGACTACGAAGCTGTCTTCGGCGCGTGTAACAGTCAGTAAATTCGTAGGAGTGGTATAAGTAATCGTGTCCAGTACCGGTCTGAGCGCTGTCAGAAATAGTGCAGTAAGCGTCGGTTGCAGTAGATACACCCAGTATTGTAAGACATCAGAGATGCTATTTATCAATTGTACCAAATCGCTTCTGTGATTTGAGTGTAAGGCTTTAAATAATTAAGATCTGCCGAATCTCATCTGGCAATCAAAATATTTTTCATTGCTCTTTGAATAGCAAATAGATGATAAAAAAAAAGAATTCCTTAAAAAAAAAGAAATCAAGAATAAGTAAGCAAAGACGGACTTACACCTAATTAACTATTCGTCCTATTATCTCAGCATTTCAATATAAATGTACGAAATATTTTGTTTGTCACTCTTAACGTGTAATTCAGTAAATTCTAGCGATTGTTATTCTCAGTATATGTTGCTCTTTTGTATTGTGTTTGTTAACACCTCACATGATGGCTCAATTAAAAAACGACAACAATGCATCTTTATGCTATGTTATTATTTATTCAGCTTCTATTGATTTTCTATACTATTATATTTCGATAGGCTGCAAAAGCCCTTGTTATGTACAGTGAAAATGATGAAAATTCCGTTACGCAATTGTAGTACGATTAAGACAAAGTGCACGATTATCCAACCGCTTAAACACTAACGATAATCAATATCCAATTTCCAATACCAACTCAGTGGTAATAGTGTTATTAGTCAGACACCAGCGCTTGTCAAATAAAGTTAGTGCTCATTATATATATATTATCAACCAGTACAACGGTTTTGAACAAAATTCAGTCTAGAGTGTTTTGCTCATCGGCAAATTTGCGTTATTAATAAATGAAGCAATTTTACTACTTTAATTTAAATAATATTTTTTTCATTAACATTACTAAAATCATAACAATGAATCTCATTATTATTTATTTTCATATTATGATTGTTGTTGTTTTTGTTATATATGGATACAAGATTTTATTAATTTAACCGACAAAACAAAAATGTGACGTGTAATTTATTCTCGAGTAGTCGAATCGACAGAGGTTTAAAAATAAGCTGATTTGGCGGAGAAGATCCTGCCAGCAGTATATAATATACTAGAGGCATCCGAGTCGCGTGTAGAACAAATCGAGTGGAATCGGGTCGTCGAGTATAGAAAGGGGACAAGCGCCTCTCTTCAGTATATTTCTTCGTCAAATACAGGCCGAAGGGTCACATCTTACGGAATACGGGCTTGCGGAACAGCAACGGAAGCCAGGGGTGAGAGAACCCTCGGGGTTGAAGCAAATCGATCGTAAAATCTTGGCAGTCTTGAATTTGCCGTATTTCAGTGGAGTCAACGGAAAACCGCAATAAACCTCCTTAATCAAGAAATTTAAGTGAAAATAAATTACAATGAAAATATTCTTCGTGAATCGACGAACATTCTTTTTTGCCAGTTTACTCATTTTTCAAAATTTATTTAAATTAGAGTCTACGAGCAGGAAATATATTTTCGCGTTAGACGTGTGCTCGACAATTTCTGGGATAAAACGCACGAAGCATTTTCACGACCGCACGTCGATATCCGCCGTCGACTAGCGAATTTTATTTAAACTCCGCCCATGAATATTTTCAGGTCCGGGGGGAACTTGAATTTTTCATCCTCGCTATTTTAAGGGCCTCAATCATCCCTCGATTCCCACGATACGTGGGACTCGTTGTTCTCAAGTGCTGCGACGAGTCGAGTAGAACCGATATGCCGGAGGTTCGAGCCGCGGCTATACGCGAATTGTGAATTATTTATTAAGACGTAGGCACCGTGTTTTCTTTAGATTTCCTTGGGTACTGCGGTCGCAAATATCGAATACTACCACTGGGGTCACTCAGACACTTCTGCAACTCTGTCGATTGATTAAACAACAACAACAACAACAACAAAACCCGTATTTTCGTTGAACAATAATAGTAAACAAAAATATTAGATTAATCGATTACTAAATCGCCGTTAAAGTAAAAAATAAATAAAAAAATAAACGAGAAGAAAATTATTAACACTACACTTTCTGCTGCACAAAAGTTAACACTCAGAGCTCCGTGAGGTCTTCGTCGTAGCTGCGAGCACCGGCGTCGAACGGGGGGTGGGGGGTAGAAAGTTCAGTGCGAAGAAAATTCTCAACAGTGGAAATCGTACTTTGAACTTTGTATTAATCGAGAAATCACCTTGTTTCAGAGACACCGGGAGCTTCGTGATATCGTGACAGCGAAATTCAACGACGATATTCGAGGGGAAGGAGATGACGTCGTGGGGGACGATCGAGAGCGTCGTCTCTTGTCTTAGCAGCGAAACGATGCGCGCGTAGGGGATGAATGGCGATTGTTTCCGGTGGGCTACTGCTGCTTCTGGTGGTGCTGCTGCCGCCGTCGTTGCCGCTTGTCCTGTGTGCCGAGAGTCCTCACTGCACAGGCGTCGATCGATAGGGGCGAGGGAGGGCGCACCACTACAACCATCGCCACAACCAACACCACCCTCGAGCAACCCCGAAGCAAACAACCCTGTCACGAGCGTATTTTCGCCGCGGGGTGTCCCGGTGCAACGCCCGCTGCTCCTGCTTCCTCTTCTCAAGGCAATTACAACTCTCATCCCCTCCCTACTGTTACGTGACACATCGATTAATCGCTGATTTTTTTTTATATTGATGACTTCGACGCACTGAGTCCTCCCGCAAAACGTTCAGCTGTCGCAAAATCCATTGTTGTCCATCTATTCGTGCTCTGTTTGGTCGTCGATATCGTCAGAAACACTGGTATCGGGATCATTGCATTTTTTAATTTGTGTCAAATATCACAACTGATATACGGCTATCCGCGCGCTAATTCTATTCTAAAAAGTGTATGGGTAACTCGAAAAAATATGAAGGAATGGATTTTGCCATTTTTCGAACAATATTCGGATTTATGAGTTCTGACGTAAAGATCGGAAAAATATATTTTTGTCTAAATGATGAAAAAATGGGTTGATGTCAGTTTTTTCACGGGTGGAACATGCGACTTGAGAAACATGGTATAGGTCAAAAGTCGATATTGTGAAATGAACATTTCTGTGAAGTTATCGTTGTTTCACTATAATTGTTTCATTGTCTCAATTATTGATTGGTTGAAAAAAAGAAAGTTTGTTGTCAGAACGTATAGAATCGAATTCGTTTTTCGAAAGATTCTTCTTTATATTTTCAAAGTTTGTCGAAATCACTGAAGTTGTGAAGTACAATCGTGCTCATTGCTTCATCTTTAATTCTTATTTTTCAAAAAGCATCCTCTACGAAGAAGTCAAAATTGATAAATAAGCTTCCTCATAGAGGTGGTTTTGTGAAAAATGGTAATGGAGGAAGTATTGTGAAAAGTTCTCATTTTCAACTTTTGTACTCACTTATAGAGAAAGCTTTTATCCCACCTTTCATTGCCTTCTTCGTCGCTACGTACCGCTTCGGATTTTCCAATGATTATATTTCAGCAGGAAGAATGGGCCGAGAGAGCCATCCACTGGGGAGGCGTGCGGAAATTGAACCCACACTCTCGTGAACTAAAGGCTAATAATAAGCAATTCGCTTATGGAAAAACTTTGGTTTACGTAGAGAGACATAAAATAACTTTGATCAAAATTCTACATTGAGAGGCACAAAATAACGTCAGCTACGAAGCAAAAAAAATGACACACGAATGACGCTTCCCATTTCGCTTCTCACAAACGTTAGTCAAACAAAAATATTGACGCCGTGACTTATGGAATAATAGTAGCAGTAGAAGTTGTTTGTCTGTTTGTCTGTTTCTCTGTCCCAGCCACCTTAATTAATGTCTGCCCTGAATAATAAAGCTTTGCCCCCCTTAATTCAAGTCTGTCCTAAAATTAGAAATGTTGGTTTATGTTAACCTGCCCATGCGGGCGCTTCGCAGGCTTGCCCAGTTGTAACATCACTAAAATCGAGGTTACTTCTTTTTGGTTCGATCAAACCTGGATATCTTGATTTCTGAATTTCTCACAGAATTTTAAAGCCGGAAGTTAAGTCACGTTTTTCGCGAAAAAAACATTTGGATTTCGCAAAGTTCGAAAACCCTATCCGATGGGAATCTCGACGAGAAAAACGCAAAAAATTATTTTTCATTTTTTTCGAAATTTCGACACTTCGCTAAAATCGAGGATACTTTTTTTTCGATCGACCAAAACTAGATTTTCTTTTTGCGTTCTAGAAAAAACACTGTAATGAAGAGAATGCCGCAGAGCGGAATGCAATATCTTGATTTTAAATTTTTTTACAGAATATTAAAGTCAGACCCCCAAAAATCGCAAAAAAAACGAAAGGGGTACCCTTCTAAAAATTTGCGATTTTTGAGGGTCTGACTTTAACATCCTGTAAAACATTCAGAACTCAAGATATCGCGTTCCGCTCTGCGGCATTCTTTTCGTTATAGAGTTTTCTCTCGGACGCAAAAAGAAAAGCCAGGTTTGGTCGATAAAAAAAAGTAACCTCGATTTTAGCGAAATTACGAAATTTCGAAAAAAGTGAAAAATCATTTTCTGCATTTTTCTCATCGAATTTTATGTTTTTCGGATAAACAACGGTGCTTTTCGGAATCAGTGCGAAATTTCCCATCGGATAGGGTCTTCAAACTTTATGAAATCGAATAAAAAGAAAATTCTCGATTTCGTAAAGTTTGAACGTTAATTTCACGTTAATTTACTTAACGTTCTAATTTTGATTCGAGCATGTAGCGAGTGCGCGAGCCACTACAATCAACTAGTTTATTGATAATACATTATAGGCTGTACATTTGTTTTTTTTTTCCCTTCGAATACTATTTTACCAAGTTGCTAGACCAGGAATAATAATTTTACATTGTTTTGTGAACATCCACATTTTATTTTAAATCATGTTAAGTTTATTTTGATGTTGCCTGTTACTCTTTCTATCCATTCATTTAGCTAACAATTGAATCCCTCCAACAAAGTGATGTCCCGTTGCGAATTGCGGGGGCTTCGAATCACTTCGAACAAGTTTGCACGACAACGGATAAGAAACATAAGACTCAATAAGATGATTTTTTCGTCAATATTCTCGTGATTTTTTTTCGTCAATAAGACATTGACGAAAAATCTGCAGTTCGCTGCTGTCTAGTTGGCTAAGCAGGACGGCGTGACATTTAAAAAATGGAAAATGATAATTTTTTTCACGAGGGTGCTGTGATCTATCCAGGCTAACGACCACTCATCACGCACGTTCCTGCGTGTGTGACACAATAATTCTTCGAGATCTGAGAGATGCATGTGTAGGTCTCCAGTACACTCACACATGTGCACTTATTACAGTACAATTCGCTGGCTCGACCAGTACGTGGGCGCGTGTCTGTCGGCGATCGCGCGAGTGAGCGAGCGCGTGTGTGAGAAACACAACAGGGGATAGTCCGAGGAACGATGATCGTGCTGCAACATCAGCAGCAGCCAACCCGGCCCTCCGGCAGTTTAGTTTAGCTTTTAGTTCGTGACGGTGTCTCTCACGCGGAGGAACCAACTCCGCCGCGAAATATATTCGACTAAAAAGAGATAATAATTCGTTATCTTTTTTTTTAGTTTTTTTTTGTATTCGGACGATAACGCGGCGCTATGTCTGATCGTCATTACGAAACTGGTGAGTTTGGCGAAAATTATTAATTTTTTTGTAGGTCATGCAATAAGACATTTAATCTTTGTAACCGCTGTAGTATTGAACAAAGTAAATAATGTGTAATATTTAGCGGTGATCCGTGCTAGACATTCCGCTTTCACTCGGAGTGGAGGTTACGAAAAATCTTTGAGTAGTGTATGAAAAATCTGCTGACCTATATTTCATTCAGGCAAATGCTTACGAATTGCGGACATTTGTTTTTTGGAAAAAAAGAATCACGCGAGATTCTAACATTTTTGTTAAGTTTATTTCTTCTTTGCCGGTGTGATAGTTCGGGGGGAATCAAAAGTTTGTCGTGAATCCAAGCGAATTCGGTGCTGAGTCGTGGGTTTCTATTTTCGCTTTGGCCTCTCACGTTTCTAAATTCAATCCGCGCCGGTTCGATGCCTATCTCAACTCGGCGTCACTCTTCGCTCGAAACTGTCGAAGCGTTTCGGACGAGGAGAAGAATTTACGATGCTCGTGAGGTATCGTTCTGTACAGCATAGCGCCCTGTGCCTCGAGGTCGTACTCAGAATGCACGACAGCTTCAAATGAAAAATACGTAAAACGATAATGGTAAAACGGTGTACTCGACGTTAGTCCACATGCCAAAGGACACGAATGCAATAATCCGGAATAGGGTTTTCAACGCGACCCTCGCGAAAGACGGACGCACTTATTGCAGCGCATAAACTGTATGATCCGAAAATATATGTCTGGGAATGCGTGGATTTTTTGCTTTATTAGTCTGAAGGGAAGCTGTTACTTTGTCTCTTTTCGACGACGTCGACGAAGTTTACTATTTGCTAACGCTATAAATAACAATCTTAGGTCACGGCTACGAAAACAAAATCATATTTATTCAAATTGCAATTTTCATGACAAATGTATGTTCTCAATTTCATTAAAATGTTTATGAAAGTACAAAATAAATTGAATATGTATTTCTTTTCTCGAAATTACATCGACGGTAATAATTGTTTTCGTGTTTAATTTTCGTTTTGTAAAGATGACATAAAATGTTTCACTTGCACTGAATGAAATTGCCTGAGTGTGCTAGGGGTATCGGAATTTAATTAATTTTTTATTATCTTTAAGCATGGAATGCACGTGACAGCAGCTTCCATGCACGGAATTTAATTGAATCGATCGAAATTCCTGCGTGCTATGCGTCGCGTTTCACGGTAAATAAAGGACGAATGGAAGTGATAGAAAAAAGAAAGAAAACAGAGAATAGGGATGTGCAGTCCATTAATCGGCTGCCCACATTTCGCCGGTAGTTGCAACGCTATGTTGTAGTAATAGGTGCCTAGCTGGTGTACACAGACACGATAAGCACGTTACCCCACGCAACCGGGGGACACACCTCCGCTTTTACGCTCTTGACCGACTAATTTGCCGATTAATTATGGATACTCAACGTCGGGTTCACATTTTTTAATGCAACTGGTACAATAAACCGTTGACTCCATTTTTTACCGATGTAACAATATCTATTTCATTTAATAATTAGTGACATTAATTAAGGGATTCTTTAAATCAGACTTTTTCCATTCGAAAAAAAAATCCTGTGTAAATTTCAATGCGTTTGATTATTTCGTTTGAGTGCAAATATAAAAATTGTACAAGTCACACGGTTTTAGCAAAAGGTGAAAAAGATGGACAAAAGCAGAAGAAAGAAAACAGTAAATTTCTCTAAACTCGACCATTCGAATTTGAGGTTTTATATACACAATCACAATCACACGTTTTTGCGTAAAAACGGTAGAAACCCCTTTAAAGAATGAATTATTAAAAAATATTTATGGATAAAAAATAAATAAAGAAAAAACGTTTAATCTATGGAAGCGAAGACGCAGACTTTAAGAAAGCGAAGAGGAAAGGAAAAAGTGCAAAGTCGTCATCATTCATGCATAAATATAAGTGTGCATGCTAGTAAATCATATAGATATATTTATGTGCATATATATAGAGGAGTGACTGGAGAAGAGGCGAGATAAGTCTTGGCCCGAAACACCCACGTGCTAACTGACAGAACAAACAGAACGTGCCCACTGTCTCGTTGTACTGCGTACATATTATTATACTAATACCATCGACGTGTGTCTTCCCGTGTGCGCACGACCTCAAAGTACTCGCATCCTGTCATACAATAACCGATTCACCGATCGAACCGTTTTTGTTTTACGACTCCAATGAACGAGACACCTAAAAAAATCCACATAAACGTTAAAGTCACAAAAATTACATTTTTATATCATTCAAACTTAAAAAAAAAATTAGCTCAAAAACATTTTTTTTTCATTCCGATATAAATTATCATTTTCGATAAATGATTGAACCTGCAAAAATGATCTTGGAAAATGTATTTCTGTTATGTTCTGTTCTTTTTTTCCACATTGTTTTTTTTTTTTTTTAAATAACGAACAGAATAGACCCCGGAATAATCGATTTACCGATCGAACCGTTTTTGTTTTACGACTCCAATGAATGAGACACCTAAGGAAATCCACGTAAACGTTAAAGCCACAAAAATTACATTTTTCTATAATTCAAACTTAAAAAAAAATGAGCAAAGAAACTTTTTTTTCATTGCGATATAAGTTATCATTTTTCGATAAATGATTGAACCTGCAAAAACGATCTTACAAAATATATTTCTGTTTTGATCGGTTCTTTTTTTTTCACACCACTTTTGAATAACGAACAGAACAGACCCCGGACTTCCGCATTGGGGTAACAATCACGATCCGCATGTGGTCGCCGAAGCTTTGCTACCAATGCGGTAATCGCGATTCCAAATACGCCAACCGATCTTTTCTTCGCTTTTCTCTCGCAGCAAATCGTTTAATCGCAGCGATTCAATACTTTTTGCCTCTGTTTGCAATTTCTGCACACTTTTGTCTTTATTTTCTCTTATTTCGTGTGCGAATGTGAGTTGGGAACCGTCGGCGGGTGCGGCCAATCGGCCACACGGGGCTATGAATAGCGTCGCGACCCCACCGACGCCGCTCGGACGCGGGCGACGCGATGTGCAGCCGGGACCAAAACCTTAATGTCACCGATACCGGTGCACACATCGCTGGCGGGAGGCACCTGCTTTATTAAAACCACAAGTAACTTTATTGCCCGGCCTTTTTCGACATGTTTTCTTCTTTTTTTCGGGCAAACACATGAAATCGAAATCAAGAAACGATTTTTTTTTATCATTCCATCTTTAGGTCGCACAATATTGGTTTGCAAATTTCATAAATTCCAGGTACCCGTTGCTGTCATTCATCTCCTCGCAGTGCAATATCTGAACGTGCGCTACCGTATTTTTTTTATTCCCCGATCGCGCACGTGTCGGATGGAAAAGGTTTAATCTCGTTCGCGCGGGTTTCAATTCCCCTCGGGATCGTTTATAAATAGAGATACCCGGAAAACGAATCGCGCCTCATCTACATTCGCGACAGGCCGCGGACAACCGCGCGGTGGTCGGCGTTTGTTTTTCGTAAGAGCTCGCGGCTGCTTCCCATAAATTTCTGGCGATTGCGAAATAAATTCGGAAAAAAATATCGAGGAAATAGTGGGAAGCCTCAGGTGCGGGTCAAAAGTTACAGTTTCCTATTATTCATTTAAACCCTTTACGACTATTTTTCGAAAAAAAAATCTTTCGGAAACAAAATGCCTAATTTGTTACATTTTTTAAGGCATTCCAGGTGAGAATTTAAAAAAATCTTCAATTATGAACGTGTGAAATATGCATGCTAAGTCAATTAACGTTTCATTCAACAAAACTTAAATTAAAAATGAATCGATGAAAAAAAAAATTCAACAAAAATGAAAATCATTTCAGAAATGTACGAAATGGCAAAAAATTGTAAAATCGACAACGACAGTAAATATAGTAAAATGGAAAAAATGTCTTCGTTGCTGGCACATGGCTGGTAGAGCGAACTACGTCGAGGTCCATTCGTTGGTAGCTCGCGCGGTGGTTCAATTAGTTTCATGGACGCATAGTATCGTGTTTCTAAAGCTCTCACGTCCGACGCGATAACGCGTCGCTCCGGTGTTCGCCCTCAACACCGCGTTACGACGAGCACTTCGGACGGTATAATTTCGTTACAAGTTCCACTGCCTCAGGGCAAACCATTTATTTTTAACTAAATTTGTATTTACAAAATTGTTTGAAACAACACGTTAAGTCAATTATTATAAAGCCGAACGACGAAAAAATAAATGAAATGAAATTACTGTCTCAGAGGAACAAATAGCCAGAGATTGGATCGGCTACCTTAATTACATCACTTAAAAAAAAAATATTCCTAAAACGATGGTTATAGAATAATATTTCTACAGCAAATTTTATTCTTAAAATGTGACTAAGAGCAATCACGAAATTGTTTGAATCAAAACGGCAATTTCAAGCATTTCTATGCTTAAGTTCTGCTTTTTTCGGGTAACCGTCAATAAAAATATATTAATTCACCGTTACTTATTTCATTTTTTTCATTTTTCAACTTGCAGAACGAACGATGACGAAACCTTCGGCGGGAGGCACCGTCACGCCAACGACGACCGGGGAGTCCTCGCGCACGCACAGAGATTCCGACGACGAGGACAACGGCGACGACGTTGTCGCCGTCGCGAGTCGCGCTTCCGAGTCACGGACAGAATCGAAATCCGTGCAGAGGAAGCGACGTCGAACGGAGCCGGCGTCACCGAGAACGGGGATCCCCAGGAAAACGCCTCGATGGACAGGCGAAAACGGAGCAACCGAGTGCCCTCCGGATGAGAGTGCAACGGAAGACGTTCCTGATGAATTTCAGCGCGACGCCCAGTACGAAAATTGAAAAAAGAAAAAACATGTCATTGATTCATAAACAATTCGCTTGTGGGCTGCAAAAAGCAAGCGATGTCAAAAAAATTTGACTTCTAATTCCTACAATTTTTCATGAGGCTGAATCCTAATAATTCAATTTTACATGTAATTCCAACAATTTCTCATGAGGCTGCATCATCAGAATTCTGTTTTAAGTGTAATTCCTACAATTTCTCATGAGGCTGAATTATTACAATTCAATTTTACTTCTAATTCCTACAATTTCTCATGAGGCTGAATCTTGATAATTGAATTTTACTTCTAATTCCTACAGTTTCTCATGAGGCTGAATTTTGATAATTGAATTTTACTTCTAATTCCTACAGTTTCTCATGAGGCTGAAAAAATACTTTCCAAATAGGCACGAAAATATTTAATTTTTTCAACGTTCATTGAGATTGTAAGAATAAGAATTAGAGTTAATAAAAAAAACACTCGTTCTCGACAGCCTGCAATCGATTTTTTTAATCAATGATGTTTTCTAGTGAACCATCGAGTGCCCACAGTTGCGGCTCTTCCTCTTCCGCAGTCGCGGTGAACGGCGAAGAATTCACGGGAAGCGATAAGACGGAAATCGCAAATGAGACTGCTGAGAGAAGAGCCGACAATCACGAGACGAAGTGTCGCTCGGATGCCGAGGATATCGCTGAGGAAAAGGGGAAATCGGCGGACAGGAGTTTTCGCGAAAAAACGAATAATCTCGTGATCGAGGTGACGCGGGAGGCGGAGACGCTGACGAGAAAGCCGCCTATACATCCGGACGTGCCTCGCCGACGTCTCATGGGCTTGGCCGGCGCAAATCGCCGGGACGACTCGACGCGACTCCGGAAGACAATTCAGTGGCTCGAGGAGGGAGCCCGGAAATTGCGCGAGGATCTCGCCGAGGCGAGAGCCGAGCTTCACGAGGAGAGGCGAGCCGCGAGAATCGCGAGGCGCGAAATCGAGGTGGCCGTGAGGGAGGCCAGAGCCACCGAGACTGCCAAGCATCAACGTGTCATCGCTGAACTTAAGACAAGGTGAGTCAGTCCCCGTGGTACACATTTGGTTACTTATTATATACTTTGCCATATGGGCGCCCTTGACACTCGCGCTTCATCTTCGTGTTGCAATGACGATGACGTTCGCAGCGTGTATAAATTCAGTATTGATTCAGATATGTGGAATCACTATTTTTTTTTTTTTTTTTTTTCGCGTCGATGAAATATTAATTTATGTCAATGAACACATTTATTTGTACTCAATGAAGAGTCGCGCATTTAGCAGAATTGTCGGAATAAGGTAGCGGTTCATTACTTTGTTGTAGGTATAAAAATGTACGTTGATACAGCTGCGCTATTTAATTTATTGCCCTTCTGATGTGATAATAGCATTTTACTTCACGGTGCCGGCACCGTGAGGTTGACTTACAATTAGTAGAAGTGACGACTATCGTTTTTAAGATCATTTGTGACTTTTTATAGTTAGGGGAAATGATTCAACGTTGTGACTATTTAAGTTGGCATAATTATGAGATAATTATATTATAGTCTCTACAACCATAAACAATAGTTGGCTGGGATAAAAGTTCATGTAAGAATATCAGTGAAAACTGATGATTGAAAACATTAATTTTGATTTTGGCAATTGTGACTGGTTATCTACATTTCAAAAAATGTATTGCATTATTTTGTAATTGAATCTCATTTTCAACAATATTCGTGGTTGAAGAAAAAATTGATACTGTGGTTAAGGTTTAAAGGTTTAAAGGTTCAAGTAAACTTGTTCACTTGAACCCTTCGTAAAAAGAAAAAAGGGACTTGAACACGAACGTCTAATCTGACAGACCAATCAGGGAACAGGTAAAAGGACGCAACGGGCTTAGCAGTCCCAATATTTCGAAACTATTGTGACTCACAAATTTCTCACGGGATTTTTTTTATTGCTCGAACCCATGTTCGCTATTTCACTCAAATACCGAAAAAAATGGCAACAGGATTTAGGGCCGTTTGACTTTTCTCGCAGGCTGTCACAGTCACCGTCTCGCTCGACGACGGAGCCGAGTTCAGCGAGCACAAAGGCGGAAATCCTGAAGGATGAGAATCACAGGCGCGAGATATCGGCCGCGAAGAAGCGTCTTGCCGAGGCGGACGCGACGATACGAAAGCTCAGATCGAATTCCCTGGATTCTGTAACCGGTAGTGGCAGCGGAAAACGAAGAAAAGTCGAGGCTCCGTCCAGCTCGGAAATAAGGAAGCTGGACGGTGAAGTGAAAGCTCTGCGTGCTGCCAACAAAAAATTAGAGGACAAACTGAATGTAAGTTTTACGACGAAATAATAAATTGACAAATTAAGGCGAGAATTTGTGATATTCCAGCGAATTCGGTGCAGTTTTTTCTGTATTAAATGTCGAAACGAGTGTCAGCCGTGTTAGAAAGTATAACAAGTTACGGAACTGCGTAGTCAGACCGCGGACGACAAACACGTTAAACACTCGTAATAATGTTATTTATTAGCAGGATATTTATAATTGGATCTTTCCTCTCTGTACTCTCGTTATGGGACACCTTGTAGTAGAATGTGTATCGATGTATCGATAGACATTCCGTGCGTCCACTCTAGTATTACACCGCGCTCTCGTGATATATCTAGTTCAGACACTCGAGTACTTTCACACGCTCGCTGGCGTGAATTAGTTTATTATGTGGCGCCCAGATGACCGTTCTGATTTCGAACTTCAAGAAAGTTTAATCGAATTATTTGCGAATCATTTAACACAAATTAACGGTGAGGAAAGACTCTTCCCGCACGTGAAAACGTATATTTATATCCGTCGGAAAAGTTTCAGTTGCAAAATATAAATGCAATATACTAACGACACATTGCTTTTTTGGCGCTAAAATCTTATATATATTTTGGAAAGTTGTTTGTCTGTTTGTCTGTCCCAGCCCACTTAATTAAAGTCTGCCCTAAATAATACGGCCTTGTCCCCCCCCCCCCCCCCTTCATTCAAGTCTGTCCCAAAACTAGAAATTTTGATTTATGTTAACCTGCCCATACGCGCGCTTCGCACGCTTACCCAGTTGTCACATCACTAAAATAGAGGTTACTTTTTTGGCTCGATCGAACTTGGATTTTCTTTCTTCGATCGAGATAAAACGCTATAACGAAGAGAATGCCGCAAGGCGGAACGCGATATCTAGATTTCTGAATTTTTTACGGGGCATTATAGTCAGACCCTCAAAAATCGCAAATTTTTAGAAGGGGTACCCCTTTCGTTTTTTTGACATTTTTTGGAGGTCTGACTTTAACGTTTCTGCAAAAAATGTAAAAATCAAGATGTCGTATTCCGCCTTGCGGCATTCTCTTCGTTATAGAGTTTTTTCTGGAACGCAAAAAGAAAACCCAGGGTTGGTTGATCGAAAAAAGTAACCTCTATTTTAGCGAAGTGACGAAATTTCGAAAAAAGTGAAAAATCATTTTTTGCATTTTTCTCATCGAATTTTATGTTTTTCGGGCAAACAACGGTGTTTTTCCGAATCAGCGGGAAATCTCCCATCGGGTAGGGTCTTCAAACTTTACGAAATCGAAAAAAAAGGTTTCTCGATTTCGTAAAGTTTGGACGTTAATGTCACGTTAATTTCCTTAACGATCTAATTTTGATTCGAGCATATAATAAGCGCGCGAAGCGCACGAGCCACTAGAACCTGCTAGTCTATGATAATTTTGTAGCGAATATGAGTCAAAACTATAAAAAAGTTGATATTTACAAAAAATAATTCCACATTCGAGCAAAAAGGCTTCTGCATTTTTAAATAAGTTATCGAAACTGCTTAAATTAGTTTGGTACGCGGAAAAAAGAAAGCGTACATATAGAAAAACGAGTTACAAGGAAATATAATTCCTGTTTTCTCTGTTACTACCGACGACAATTATATTTCAAGACTATGTAACGAAAGGATCATGATATTACCAAGGAAATTGAATTTTTTACGTTGATTTAAAAAAGATTTATTCCGTTTTTCACACTTCGTTCTATAAAATTCCGTGGTATAATGATATAGAAAGCTGTTTTCACAGAATGCGTTTGACAGTCCCGCGCACTACTGCTTTTTAGCATCTTCCATGGTTTGACTTTTCTTGGGTCATGAAACTCTCGAGCGAGTGCAAAACCCAGAGCCTCCGCCGCCTTCTATTTCTCCTGTAGTACGTCCTACACGTACGCGTTATAAACATAAATCCTCTTTACAACGGGAGGCATTATACGATCGTTCAGCTCGAATTCTTTCCATTCTACGTTTCTTGCCATTGTCGAGCGCCAAGCGAGCTCATGGGATATTTTTCCAACGTCCGGAAGTAACATGTGCATTTGATGCACGTGTGATAACACGGAACAGTTGTCAATAACTTATTCGCGAAATACAGACGTTTACACGTTAGAACGAAAAGAAAAAAATAACAGTTCAGGTTATATGTGCAACATGTGTTTAACAATTCTAGATCTAATATCAATTTTGAATTCATGAGAAAAATAATGATCAAAATGAAATTGACTTATTTTCGTTGCAGATGGTTTGCGCCGAGGCAGACAAGATTCGAACAATGGAACTGAGAATTCAACACGAGAATCACGAATCAGAGCTCAACGCCCTGAAGAAGTCTTTACGAAGCGATACCATCAGAATGGTGAGCAGAGTTTGGTCGTTTATTCCGTTTTTATTTCTCAATAATCGCAACGGACTATACTGACATAATTTAGTATTACTGCCTGAAAAACTTTTCGTTAAAATAAACCTCAGAAATTTTTATTTTTAAAATATCGACTTTTAACCTATACCATCGTTCTCAAGTCGCATATTCTACCCCCGAAAACACTGGTTACTAACCTTTTTTAATCGACTTTGAAAAAAATATTTTTTTGACGACGAAAAAAATATTTTTTCTGTCAGAAATCGTAGATCCGGCTCCGGACCGAAAATCACCAAAATCGAACCCAATTTTTTTTCTTTTCGAAATATCGACTTTTAACCTATACCATCGTTCTCAAGTCGCATATTCTACCCCCAAAAACACTGGTTACTAACCTTTTTTAATCGATTTTGAAAAAAATATTTTTTTGGCGACGAAAAAAATATTTTTTCTGTCAGAAATCGTAGATCCGGCTTCGGACCGAAAATCGCCAAAATCGACCCCAATTTTTTTTCTTTTCAAAATATCGACTTTTAACCTATACCATCGTTCTCAAGCCGCATATTCTACCCCCGAAAACACTGGTTACTAACCTTTTTTAATCGATTTTGAAAAAAATATTTTTTTGGCGACGAAAAAAATATTTTTTCTGTCAGAAATCGTAGATCCGGCTCCGGACCGAAAATCACCAAAATCGAACCCAATTTTTTTTCTTTTCAAAATATCGACTTTTAACCTATACCATCGTTCTCAAGTCGCATATTCTACCCCCGAAAACACTGGTTACCAACCTTTTTTAATCAATTTTGAAAAAAATAATTTTTTGACGACGAAAAAAATATTTTTTCTGTCAAAAATCGTAGATCTGGCTTCGGACCGAAAATCGCCAAAATCGACCCCAATTTTTTTTCTTTTCAAAATATCGACTTTTAACCTATACCATCGTTCTCAAGTCGCATATTCTACCCCCGAAAACACTGGTTACTAACCTTTTTTAATCGATTTTGAAAAAAATATTTTTTTGGCGACGAAAAAAAAAAAATTTCTGTCAGAAATCGTAGATCCGGCTTCGGACCGAAAATCGCCAAAATCGACCCCAATTTTTTTCTTTTCAAAATATCGACTTTTAACCTATACCATCATTCTCAAGTCGCATATTCTACCCCCGAAAATACTGGTTATTAACCTTTTTTAATCGATTTTGAAAAAAATATTTTTTTGGCGCCGAAAAAAATATTTTTTCTGTCAGAAATCTTAGATCCGGCTCCGGACCGAAAATCGCCAAAATCGACCCCAATTTTTTTTCTTTTCAAAATATCGACTTTTAACCTATACCATCATTCTCAAGTCGCATATTCTACCCCCGAAAATACTGGTTATTAACCTTTTTTAATCGATTTTGAAAAAAATATTTTTTTGGCGCCGAAAAAAATATCTTTTCTGTCAGAAATCGTAGATCCGGCTCCGGACCGAAAATCGCCAAAATCGACCCCAATTTTTTTCTTTTCAAAATATCGACTTTTAACCTATACCATCATTCTCAAGTCGCATATTCTACCCCCGAAAATACTGGTTATTAACCTTTTTTAATCGATTTTGAAAAAAATATTTTTTTGGCTCCGTCTTTTTGTCAGAAATCATAGATCCGGCTCCTGACCGAAAATCACCAACATCGACCTCAGAAATTTTTCTTTCAAAATATCACCTGTAATAGGCTAATCAATTTTGCGCTGCTGCGCTCTCGTAAAAGGTTACGGGCGCTGCCGCGCTCGTCGTCTTATGTCAAATTTAACATCAACCTGATTTTCTTTACAACGGACATTCCTGGCAAGCAATCACAGCTCGAATAGTTTGCTAACAATGCTTTCCGTTACTCATGAACTTTTTAAAAGAGGGACATTTATTATAAGATTCTCATGTTTGAAAACGAAAACTGGAGAAAAATCAGGCTTTTAATTAAATTTATGTACGCTAAAGCGACTCATCAGTCCGAATCCAGAATGTCCCTTTTATTTTATTTTTTATAACTAGGCACGCCTGACAACTTCTCAGATCAGATTCAAAACCTTCGAAATTAAACTGAACTTGTTTTCACCGATTGCAAAGAAGTTGGTCTCGTCCTGACTCCCTTGGCTGATCCCGAACGGATAAATGGCAGCAATAAAATAATCGTGTCACAACAATTTTTTGCCATTAACGTGCCATTAGCTATGGTGACAAGCCACCATAGCTAATGGCACGTAATTCGTATACAAATTCCCCACAATCCAGAACGAAAAAGGCCCAAGATTGTTGAAGTATAATCAGTGAAGTTCAACAGACTTTGTGGCATCCACGGCGAAAGAAAACAAAAACATAGCCGCCGAGTGGCGATTCTCGAGCGTGGGGATCGTGTTTAGGCTTCTATGATTCCCACTTTCGCTGGAAAAAAGTCAAAAAAGGAAAACGCGTTGATGGAGTGGAATGAGAGTAGTGGCATTCTCTGGGACGTGTGCCCCGAAGGGGTGTGGTTATCCATGGGTTGGGGTCCCACCTTGGCACGCGATACTCCCACAGCCGGGCAGTGCGGAGTCTCGAGAAACCCTTTTGCGCGCTGCAGAATAGAAGCAGCAGTGGAAGAAAACAAAGAGGAGGGGGCAGCGGGGGGAGGGGGGCAATCTGCGAGGCTGGTTATTAAAAATTGGGCCTGAGGAGCCTCACGGCGTCTGGGATCGACTCGCTGCCCGACCGATCATCTTTCGTTGCCTCGCTGCCCCGAGCGAGAGCGAAAATCCCTCCCAACTTCCGGTCAATTTCTCATCCGCCACGGGAGCATAGGAAGGGCAAAAATACCTCGCATGCCACTGGGCATTTGGTTGAAGCAACTTCCTACCCTGTTATTACGTCAAATATCTTCCCACACTATTTTTAGGATTTTTGCGTGCCTTGCTCTAATTTGCCAGATCGATACTTACCCCAACCACTTTTGTTTTTCTTCTTCTTCCCGACGCTACAGAAATGAAAATGTGTTTTTTTTTATCAATCAGAAGATTGTCTTTTATATTCTGTGTACTTTTTTTTTGCAAGTTTTAGTTACGTTTTCATGACGTTGCAGAAATGAAGATGTGTGTTTATCAGTCGGGTTCTGAATAAAGATTCTGTTATTTTCTTCTTTTTAACGATTTTTTTTTTTTTTTTTTTCATTTTATGAAAGAACAAAATTTAAGGACGAAGATATAACGCGAGGCTGGGGGGGGGGGATAAAGCTCGGAGCTGTCGGTTGCGCGAGGTCGGAATATCAAACAGCGCGAGCTGCATTGCGGGTTTACAGGACAGAGTCTGTGGCTTCTACCGCTTCTACTACCGCCGCGCGCGTGTCTTTCCGCCGCGTTCACGTTCTACTCCGTCTCCGCGCTCTACTCGGGAATCACGTGTATATTCCCACGCCGGCAAGAAACTCGTTTGACCGCCGCCCAAATTCACACGCTTCAACGGGCAAATCTACGACCAAGTTGTAAGTTCATCGCGCTCTCTATGGCGGTTCACGCGACGATTTTTTCACCTCTCGCCTCGTGTCCCTCGGTGCGCGGAGTAACTTTATTCTTTTACGGTGTATTACGACAATCCGTTGTCGATCACACGACAGATAAGAAAATCCAGATTTCCTCGCGACTGGTTAGCAACGAGTGAAGTTAACGCGAGAGCGTTTCGAAAAATGTAAATCAGAAGCGTTAAAAACTAGTCTAATTGTTTGTTGACAATTGGTATTATGGTATTATTGTCTTTTCGAAGGTGCAACCATTAGTTCGCCGCTCGATTCAATTAATAATCTCATGTTAGACATTTTTGTAGAATATCTCACGATATTGGTAAGGAAGTTTGATTGAAATCAAAGTAGTGAAATAAGCAATAGCCAATGACTATAAATACCGGATATTAATCTCGTATCCATTACTTTCCTTTCGCATGGCCCTTACAAATGAGTCTATACGGAAAAGTGTATTTTTCTTGTCTTTTTGGTAGCATCTTTGTACATTTTCTTATGGATATAGTAAAATTATCTAAAACAAACCACATTTCACATGATTTATGGAATAAATAATCGATCGTCTTGACTTCGAATACAAACATTGTTAGAAGTATCAATTGTACTTTGACGCCTCGTAAAACGATTTATTAATTTTTATCACTCAATTAACCGAACCGTATATATACGCCACCCGACATTCTTCGCGTGCTAGAAATGATACATTCAACACAATTACGCTTGATAAAATCGCGTTCGATCGACGAAAGAACAATGGTGGCAATTATAATGGAGCTGTCGGTCGCTGAGCTCGTGGAATTCAGTCCGGCTGCGCGCACTGCAAACCCATTGACCAGGGCCACCGCGGTGTGTTAGTGGGTTAAGACCGTACGGGGAAACACCCACGTAGGAAAAATGTTTGAAAAAAGAAATTACCCGCCGATAGAGCGAGAAAGAAAGCGACATCAGGAGCATTATATGCCGCTCGCCGTTGCTGTATATGACGCGAATAGAGTGCCCAGTGGCTCAAGGATAACGCGCGTGCAACTCCCCGGCGGATGATAACGATCTCGGCGTCGCGCATAACGAATCGACTTGTATTAACGTGATATCGATTGATTAATAGAACTTGCAGAATATTTGTTGTAAATTCTGTTGCAAAACGGGCAACCGTTTTTACCATTCTCCATCCTCATTGTCATTAAATATACGGATAATAATAAGCACAATTGTCATTATTTTTATTTTTATTATTGTCAATATTAAAATTAAACTCTGAGAAATCGTGCCGATTGTGATATATTTTAGTGACGACGGTGTTAATATTAATTTACTTTTCAAAGCTTACGGACCAAGATTTTAGGGATTTTGTGAATAATTTGACTGGTCTCTTTCGATTATAAGTTCAGTTATTGAATGCACTCTAACTATAATGACCTACTATTTTTGTTATATATTCACGAAAAATACAAAATACAAAGTTTCTGCACCGATTAAGTAAATATCCTGTCGCGGTAGGGGTATATTTAATTATCTACGGTATAACATTTTTTTCCCATGTGGGCACGAACACACCCGGTATCGTTTGTAGACGAGACTCTCGCGACATCCGGTTGCGCAATCCACAAATGCCCGTCTCCTTTCAGTTTTCCCGTCTTTCTCGCGCGAGTGCATCGCGCAACCAGGAGTGAAGTGGAGAAAACGACGAAAAAGAAAGATTCCACGCTTGCGGCACGCGTTCCCGCCACATTTGCGCGCCTGCGGGTACGATCGATCGTCTAATCGAAGTTTCATGTTTATCCTGTGAATACCGGCGACAGACGCGGCGTTGCTTGCAGTTGCTAAATCATCAGAACGCGGGATAGCATACCGACACGACAATTCGCACAATAATGGCAATTAAACTTACATCACTTTTGTTGAATTGTTCATTTTTCATGAAAGAACCGAGCTCTCTTGCTCGTACATTGCCCCGAATGTCACGTGGCTTCCGTACTAATTATAGATAAATTTGACGATGACTTTCACCTCGAGAATGAAAGTGGATTTCAAAGGTCGTTTGTAGGGAATTTTTCGTGTGTCGTATAATTATTTTATCATTACTTGCCTATACGCTTCGTGCGTTTATCCAGTTGATGCGGAAAAAGTATATAAAAAATCGGAAATAATCATGTTTTTTCAATTTTTCGTGGAAACTATCGTGTTTCCAACAACAAAAAACTAATAGCGCATTCGTTGTGTACGGACAAAAATACATCGAAGTAGAGTGTTAAAAAAATAAAAACATAAAAAGTGTTTTCTCCCGACTCCGCTAAAATAACCCCATTTCGTGTCCGCAACGCGGGCGGAAAATCCCTCATTTTTGACGCGTGACTTACGCATGCGCAGTCCGCTTTCATTACCTCCCTAGGGAGGTAATCAGCTCATTCCTGCCCGCGCGGGAGTAATAGAAACCGAACTACGCATGCATGTCGTCACTTGTCAAAAATGAGGTTATTTTCCGTCCGCGTTGCACACACGAAATGTGGTTATTTTTTAGCGAAATCGGGAGAAAAGTATAGTACGTTACATGGGAGGAGTGCAACTTTTCACCTCGTGTGAATTTCTGCCCTCGCTTCGCTCGGGCATCAAACTTCACACTCGGTGAAAAGTTGCACTTTCCTCCCTTGTAACGTAATGTACTATTTCGCATTTTATTCGCAATTTCGTCACCTCTCTCAAGTCGAGGTTACTTTTTTTCTTTCGATCGAATCTGGATTTTCTTCCTTCGTTCGAGAGGAAACTCTATAACGAACAGAACGCCTCAAGGAGGGTCGCGGTATCTTGATTTGTGCATTTTTCACAGAACTTTGAAGTCGAACCCTCAGAAATCGCAAATTTTTTCATACGTTTCCCGTGTGTTTTTTGCGAAAAATATGTTCGATTTCGTAAAGTTTGTAAAGCCTATTCGATGGCAAATCTCCCGCTGATTAAAAAAATGTTGCTTGAAAAATAGAAAATTCGCCGTGAAAAACGCAAAAAACGATTTTTCCCCCTGCAAATATAACAATATTAGCCCATACGCGGGTCTGAAAACCCTTCCCAAAATAACCTTAATAAACCTTCAAACCTCGGAAGCCCCAGAACTGTCAAAATACAATAACACGACTGAAACTGTTCGTTGGTTAGCAACGAGTTGCAGGCAACCCGACAACAATACTTATATCGGAAATGCGAGATATTTCACGCACTGATTTTGTGAAGAGGGATACCTATTTATCGCGAAACTGTTGATTATGATTATACGAGGTAGAATTTTAACTTTAATTGAGGGAATCAGTGATAAGAGACGAGAAAAGTGAGCGGAACGTAGATAGAAGAATTTCTCGTCAGTGACAACGGTGGCCGTTTGCGCAAGGTGCAACGTTTGTTTCTCGCGCACAGGAACGTAAGAAACGACCGAATCGACAACACGTGCACGCGCGCGCTAATCGGAGTACGTTCAATGTATAGTTATATAGCATCAGCGCTGTATAGCTGTAGGCAGTATCTAGTTGAATCGATCTCTCGAAAGGGAGAGTAGTGACACACATCGCGGCGTCGCCTCGGGTTTTCGCCTGTTACAAATTCGCAAGGTGTTTCGGTCTGGCTTATGCGGCGATTGTAAAATAAAAAACCTGGCGAGAAAAACGACTCCACATTCCCCTCAGTATAAAGAAACAAATAGTTGGCGAGCGGACCAGTCGACCGATATACCAATAGCATAGTAATTGTCCATCAGTGATTTGTTCAAACAACAGCCTATTCTTTACTTACCCGGTAATCTATTGTTGTCTATTTAAGTAACAGTATATTATTGTTTATTTTACTGTGTCTTGAAAATTGCCATACTGCATCATATACATAGTGTCAAACTGATAAATTACTGATAAATTAAAAAGATAATTCCGTATAAAAAAAAGTGCGGCATATCTCGAGAATCAGCTCTTATAAATTGCACGAAACTTGTTTATCTATACTCGATTGCTCGTAGTGTCGCAGTGGCAATAGAGGTGAGAACACGAAAGGCAGAGTGACGGGCGTATATCGTGTATACTGCGATTCTGGTTCCGCGATAAGAGAGAGAGAGAGAGAGGGAGAGAGAGAGAGATTCGCGGCGAAAATCAAAGAGAGGGGAAGCGGAAGGAGGGGTCCCATACGGGCATAAAGTAACATGTACGACTTCACAACCGGAGAAACGAGAGAGAGAGAGAGAGAAAGACGGGTAATAAGACACACATGAAAACAGAGCGCCCAGGAGACTATGGAATTGAGTCAGGGGGCCTTTCTCCGGACTTGTATATCGCTCGCGGTATCGATTGATAAATAATTCGGACTATCTAGTGAAAGTCCTCCCGGACGAACCGTTGATCCAAAAAGGTTGCAAAGCTTGGTTGGATCTCGCTTCACAATTCGCCGACACTCTAGTTACAACGACAATAAAAAATTGAGATTCATTGAGATCGTCATTTTCCGTTGAATTTTTACTCAAATAATTTAGCTGTTAAGTGAGTAATTAATCAATGAGATTTATTGATTTCAGATGGACGAGATAAAAAACAAAGATCGAGAGATCGAGAGACTGGGAAGATTGGCCCGGGAGAGCCGGAAGTCGCGGCCAAAGGACGACGACACGGTACGTTCGATTTATCTCATTTTTTCCTTCCACTTTTCTCGCTGCGGGCAATTTTTTTTTTTTTATTCGTGAGCGGAATAACTCGCAAAACGGCGAGGTTCAAGAGGGTCGCGCGGCTCGAGCCAACACTTTGAAGTGGCGAGGTCTACTCGAGAAAACTCTTCGCAAAAACGAGTGCACTAGGCGAGCCACTTTTTTCGCAGTGGGTACTTAAAAATCATAGCTTTACCTGGATTTCGTTCAGCTCGGTTGAGCACGGAGAATATCATTTACTTTTTAGAGTAACTCTGCGGTGACGTCAATGAACGAAACGGGAAACAATGGCGAAAAAAACGAATACATTTTAAGGAGGAGGCGTGCACTGATCTTGGTGATAACACGTTTTACTTTTTTTTCTCCGTAAACAAATGCTATTTTTAAAGTATCGTGCCCCCGATTATTTGCAACATTGTTGTGACTACAAGAAAAAATACAAATTTGCATGTGTTACCTTTCTGCAATGAAAAATAATGTTACAAGATATCGAACTTTCTCTGCAATTTTGCATATTTGAAGCTGCGATTTTTTTGTTCATGGTCGAACGAGCGTCAAGAATAAATTAAAAGAACTAGCAATTACACCATTACGAACAATTAAGGGCATAGCATTTTCTACCGAATAATTTTTACCGAAAACAAAACTAAAAACTACTTTTTTTATTGCACTCGGCGTACGCCCCCTTAAGAGTCAAAAAGCATATGATTACTCATTATCTTGGGTAGCCCCGGGTGGAAAGGGTTAGCGCGTGCAAATTCCACAGATAACTGCATCCCGTGTGTTCGCAACACTCCTTCGATCCTGGACGCGAGCTTAGACGATGAGTGTGCCCCTCGATCCAGGTGCCAGTGGATGCCCATTATAAATTTACGATGATTCTCCAACCTTCGTTAATGAACCAAAGAGTAGTTATGAAGGTGCGAGTGAAGCGACGAATAGGATTCCTCGTCGCGATTTATCGTCAACAATGAAGTTTTAATTGAAACAAGTGAACAAGTAAGCGTAAACTTGTGTCAAGTCCCATTAATAATTTCCCCAACGACTATGAAAAATCGAAAATTCATACGAGTCCTGTGAAAGTGATTTCAACGAGAATTGAGTGACGTTCCGGTTGGTGACGATTGGAGCCTGCATGCTCTGACCCTCTTTCCCGTCCTCGTGAAAGCTCCTTGTCGTGCTAAACGCGCGAAGACTAAGTGTGTGTACTTAAGCCGTTATCGGTGCTGCGAGGCGATAAGACGAAACGCCATGGCGTCTACAGCTATCGGCGTAGCTCTCACCTCGTCGCAGACTCGCCGTTGTGCACCTTATGGTCCGCCGGTGCTGAGCACGTAGTCACCGGACAGATGGACAGAAAGTGTTCGTTCTACCACGAGCTTGGTCTTTCCATCCAGACAATAAGGAATTAAACATCTTTACATAAAAATGTTCGGTTGACACAGTGGGGACTATCTAGTCACCCAGCTCTTATGTATGAGCATAGAGCATAACAAAAGGGTGGTTTTCAACGAGTTATGTCGTTACAAACCGATAAGTACCGGTATTTGGCCGAGTATTCAATACTATCGCTTCGAATACTGAAACAAGAACGGTGATCTTCTGGGCAGTTAATGATAGATGCATGTCAATTAAGGTTTATCAAGTGAACTAGGAAAATTATGCGTGAGTACATGTATTTAGAAAATGTAATAGAGGTGAATGACGCGGTATTTCTCACACTGCTGTTTTAATATATCAACTAATTCATAAGGCTATATTGTCCGAATGTTTATTGCGGGTTTTTACAACTGAGACATTTATAAAACTCTCTGGTCGTTGTTCATCCGGACAATTCAGACCTGAACATATTTATATCATTCAGAAATCCAATGCCTCATGTACAAGCTTAGGGGCCCAAGAAAGGGTCGTCCTTTCAACCCTCGCAGCGGGACAAGTCAGTCCGGACTGTTGAGTCTCGGTATTTGTATGAGTATTCAAATACCGGTATTTGGTTGAATATCCAAGTACCGAAATACCGGATAAAATACTAATGCCTTCCTGACCTCACGACGATAAAGTCATGGAAATAAAGACTCGTAATATAAATTAGGGAAAGACGCCTGAATACCAGTACTCAGGCAATATTGTAGAAATCAATGACACCACACTCGTTATGCATACTAAATTCACGGTATGCCTTCCAGTTCATGGAGCTAAATTGGCTGTCTATGTATTGCGGATATTTACCGCCACATTTGTGAAACTAAACAAATGCGCCAATAATAACTTGTACCTTGAGTACGGGATATTCAATACCGTACCCTTTACAACTATGTGGGCAATAGCGTGGTACCCGGTCGTGTTTTCAATATTAAGTGTCTTGTAGTGGTGATAATAGGCCTGGTATTATATGGCATACTGTGTTGGTGAGACCCTGAGTACCGAGTACTAAGCACTCGGGGCCTCGATGGCTGCATAGGTGTCCAAATGACCGGAGGTGCCAGACCGTTTCTCGAATGCTCTCTCTCTCCCTCTTTCTCTTTCTCCCTTCCTCTCTCACTCTCTTTCTTCGTTTCTCTCTTCCTCACTGCGCTCTTAAATGCGAGCTGGTCTAGCGACTGCGACGGGAGTGGGGAGAGACGAAGCTCCAACAGTCCGGACTCCCGGAGGTCTTTGCTTCTCCCGCCGGCTGCAACGATCTTTTTTGTTCTGTTAAAAGCCCCTCTACAGTCCCGATATCGCCGGGAGAATATTATTGATGTTCGCTTTCACACGAGACTCCTTGTCGTCGTTATTACTGCCGCCCGGGGAGATTGTGAGCTTAGGTTTTCTGCGGTTGCAGTCGTGTGCGCGAGAATCCGTGTAACCTGAAAGCAGCGAGTGCCGGGCTGTACTTAATAGCACTGTTGTGCGGTTACGCGCGCGCAGCTGTGTTCACCAAAGTCGCGTATTAATTTGCAATTTAAATGGCATTTGTAAATGAAGAAGATCGAGTCTCCTAGAAACAGCAATGAGAACAATATTTTACGATACGCATTTGCTTTAATAATACAGTTAGTACTTAAAGTCATGGTGATGCTTTTAATTTGTTTTTAAAGCATCACCGTGACGAATAAAAAAATATTTTCTAAGCAATGAATACTTGTGGGGTGAATGATTTGAAAAAGAAAATATTTCGATCGCGTAGAGATTGAAAAATCGTCGCACTCGCGTGCCAAAACTCCGTTGGACCGATCGTGCGCACGAACGAGAGATCGCGCAATAAGAGCTCTGTGATCTCAATATTACAGAGGCAGACCGAGATTTTACGAAAGTCAGGAGACCTTCACGTACCTCGCGGTGTGGCCCGAATTCTTTCGACAATATAATCGTTACCGCCGGAGGAGCGTTAAAGACGAGTACGTGGAAGCGCGCTTAATCGACCGCGCGACTACTTCTGCGGCGCGCAGGCTACCCAAAAATTCATTGGGTTGTATCTTTATTGAGGCGGGTAGGACGACGACGCGGCTCGTGCCCCGCGACACTTTATCGCTCGCTCGAACACATTTGTTTTACATCCTTATAGCCGGGGCGCGTGGAATTCGTCGGGCACTCTTTTCCCTCGGCAAACGCGTTTCCGGATTTCGGAGTACCTACTTCGATTGGGTCGTATCGCCGGTGGTGATGACACAAATACCGACATAACGCGGTGAATAGATAGACACAAATGAACTGGTTCTACGCCAAAAAATCACTGCAAAAGAAAAGCAATAATGGGGACGTTCGAAATTAGTTTATTTTTTATATGACGGAAATCAATTTCTTACCTTGTTTTCTTTCACATCGAATCTGTAGTGTCCCTCTTAAAAAATCAGTTGGTAAAATATCTCGCATTTTCGATATAAATATTGTTATCGGGTTATTCGTTCTCTGATTGGTTGCCTGCAACTCGTCGCTAACCAACCAGTAGTTTCAGTCGTGTTATTGTATTTTTACGGTTCTCGGGCGTGCGAGGTTTGAAGGTTTATTAAGGTTATTATTATTATATTTGCTGAGAAAGAAATCTTTTTCCGCGCCTTTTTCGTCGAATTTTCTATTTTTCGGGTCAATAACGGTGCCATTCGTAATCAACGAGACATTTTCCATCGGATTGGGTTTTCAAACTTTACAAATACGAAAAAAATTGCAAAAAACGTAAAGGGAAAATTTGTAACGCATGGAGACGTATGGAAATATTTGCGATTTTGGAGAGTCCAGATGTAAAATTCTGTAAAAAATGCAGAAATCAAGATATCGCGTTAAAAAATGTGTCGTAACGTCAACCTCACTTATGGTTCCGACGACTTCTTGCGATATTCATATAATAACGGAAAAAAATGTAACAAAACCTTTTGATATTGCGATGATCGTCTGATTGTTTTCTTTATACGCAAACATAAATAATAATAGATGAAAAATTGATTCTCATAAGTTGCCTCAATTTTTCATCGAGCAATTCGTCATTGAACGTTAGGTCGCGTCGATGCGTGAACTGAAAAGCGTTTAGTGACGCTCGACTGCGAGACAAAGGGCATCCTCCAGACTGTGGCGAATGGTAAGCGCGGTAGAGGTGAAGACACGCGTCTACCGGCTTGCCGTGACTACTGCGAGAAAGAAGACGATGGAAGACGAAAGGAGAAGTGGAGAGACCTTGGTGATTGCCGTTGACTTCGAAGCGTTCGATAATACACGACTGCATTCACAAATGCAGCTTGAAAAAAATGTTCAATACACGTATCCATAAACACAAAATACGCTGCAACCTAAATTTTACGGAAATAACATTTTCTAGTTTTTTTTAAACCACTGGCTGAAAATCCACATGTTTCATGAATGACTCGGTACTTCACCGGTGTCTTCAATAGTCGTGAAGCAACGAGGCTCACTAAAAATTATAAAGTAGAAGCATGGAGTAAAAAAATGCATTTCCATGATCAAATTCCTGATTCAATTATATCATTATGCAGTTAAATTTCGATTAATTCGCTTTCGTAACTTTTTTTATTGGATACCAAAAATAAATAAGATTTTCCTGCTTTTTTTCAATCTATTACACATTTTTTGCCACTGGCTAAAAATCGACATTTCTGTTGAACGAATTTTCCCGTCACCGGTATCTCCAATAATCCAAAGATAATAGCGAGGAGTACGAAAAAATGCGTTTTTGTAATCAAATTCCTACGCGAATACCGTAAAGAATTCGTGGAGTTAAGAATCGCAAGACTCGTCGCTGGAAGCGTATAAGATATAAATTATTATATGAACTATGAAGCATGAAGTACGCGGCACGAAGTATGTCTTATGATGCAAGTCCTCAGCCCTGAGACTCTCTGCAATCGACTGGCAATTTAATTGTCTATGTCTGCCCCCCCCCCCCCCCCTCCTCTTCTCCCCCTGTTCACCGCTTCTCGAAGCCCCTTATAGAATGGGAAGGCGAGTCGTATTATTCTCGCGAACGTCGCGCGAGTTCGCGTTACCGTACACAGAGAAACCGTTAGAAAAGTAATAGATAGAAGGAAGTAAAAGAGTTCGCGAGTCGTCGACAGCGGAGACTACAGTGAAGGGTACGTGAGCTAGCGCAGTCTCACAGGTATGTAAACTATATACGCCGACTACTCTCATCCGCGTTACATTATTATAAATATGTGAACTCGAATCCGAGCTAATTCAATTATGTCGCTATGCAGTTAAATTCAATTTATTCAGTTTATTCGTTATGTTAACTTTTTTATCGGATAAAAAAAGGAAATACTGAAATTAGCATCTTATTCGATAACACTGAATACATTGGTAAAAAATAATTCAGTTTAACTTCCATACACCAGTTCTTCTTGGCAAAGAAACGTGTCTATTGGAGTTACTGGAAAAAATATGTTGTTGGATTCAGTGATTTTTTTTCCTCCATTCGCACACTGAATTAACGTCGCGACTGAAGCGCGAGCCGCGTTACGTTATTTGAAGTGCTCAAATTCAAGTCGACTCAATATCATCGTTACGCGATTAGATATCTATTTCATTTGTTTTGTTTACGCGTACCAAAAAAAAAGAAAAAAAAAAAAAAACAAACAGCGCTGCGCCAACGCGAGGCTGATGCTCCTCGGTCTCCGTCGCGCACGCACTCGATTAACGCACCGTGCGTGCCCGTGAGAGCCCGGTACTCGCGCGTTAGCGGTATACTATTATCCTCGTCCATGAGACTCGGCGCGAGCCCAAAGGCGCTGGGTTCGGAAGGTAAGGAAAGAAGGATGTGTGAGGCCCCCGCGGTGTGTGCCGCTGCCGTCGCGTCGCAGGTTGTGGAAGGCCGGACTACTCGAACCTCAGTCTTGTCTAGACGTCGGTCGAGTGCGCACGCTCCGGTGCACCTTTCACGCGGCTTTGCTTACAAACCGAGCTCGCGACTCGCCCGCGCACCTGACAGTAATACCGCGCAACCGGCCTTTTGTTTTCGGCCGCTCGGGAAATAAGGAAATAAAAATATATTATCGTATTTTTTATTTTTAGTTGTTAATTATAGTTGTTAATTACGAACAAAGTTGTTTCAAGTTGACGGTGGTGGACTGGACGGTTTTGTAGTGGTGGTTCGTTATATGTGTCGTCAAAGTCAGCGCCCACCTGATGGGATTCGCATGGAACGAGGTAGGACAGAATTAGGAAATAAGACTTTCTTTTATTAAACGAAAAAAGTTTTTCTTCTTTTTTTTTTATTTTTGCCGCGCCCAACGAGAATTGTTGTACTCTTCGCTCGTTACACCTCGTTGTTCGATGCTATTTTTCGCCTGAATATTCATGACGAATTCTTGCGTAAGCTGTGTCAATTATATACAGAAGTGCTTTATTGGCGCTGGTGTCGGACGTGGAGAAAGGAGAAGGCGAGAAAATGTTGTATTGCTAATTTTTCTTTTTTTTCTCTTTTTTTTTGTTGTTGTTTTGTTTTCCGTTTATGTAATTGAAAGTGATTTCCACGCTGGCAGCACTCGGCCGGCCCGACGCTTCGATCAATTAACACTTTAATTGCAACGCTGCCTACTAGCAGCTGCATCATCGTCTATCGATTTACATTAATTATGTTTAGTGATTATACCAAGTTTTAATCACCCACGCAATGTCGGTGGTTGTAAATGTTATTTACGCTTCCGCAATTCTCCTTCGCATTAGTCCATGCCGACGTTGTAATTGATAATTTTTTACTTTGAGTCATATTATTTTTGTCGTTAATTGCTTTCGTTCCTATTTCCTTCGCATTTATTTTTTCAATCTTGTCGGAGAAACAAAGCACGGGATGCGCATTGCAACATTTTTCTACTTTGATTCTAACTCTTCTCTTATTTTCTAGCGTGCATTCCACTTCCTTTTTTTCGTTTGTGAATTATATTTCTGTCCTTCGATTTTTCGTGGAAATTAATTAATTCTTTAATTACAATTTAATGTATCGCTAAAATGATGTGAATTCAGAAATGTCCCAATGATAGAAATGATAAGTAACAAATTACAAAGACGTAAATAAACAGAACCTTAACACGTATATTTTTTCTCAATATTACTGAAGTGGATTAGCGAGGAGCTGAAGCTTCGGTTAGATCGATGAGTCAATCAGAGAAGACACCGGATTTTCTTACCAGGGAATGAATCGAAAGGGTTAATGATGGGTCGATCGATTGTCATGCTCCATATATCGTTTTCTATATTTACACCCCGAGTGCGATTATCCACAGAACGGAGCGGGTGAGGTGCTATTAGCCCGTTTTCTCGAGGCAGCCACCACCACTGGCAGGAGCTCTCGACTCGTCAGTTCGCTCGACCTCCTTCCGAATGACCTTTGGTACCGGATCGAGGCTGGCACGCGTAATCTCCACGCAGCAGCCTATTCGATTCTCTCAAGTTCTCCAGTTATTCGTTGCCCAGCTATTCTTAAATGCACTTGCCACCGAGCCTAACCCCATAGTCCCTTATCTACTTACGAAACACAGTGAACTGCCGAGCTCTATTTATTTTCGCGCAGCTGATAGAGTCGAGTGATTTCCGCTGGCTCTAGCGTGACTACGAACGAACTAATTCTCTATTCCATTTTTCTGAATTAGAAACGAAATCGCAATTTCCCTCTAATTAAATAATTAATCCGTACTCGATTTTAACATATTCGAAAAATAAACATATTTCTGCTGCATTTATTGTGAGAAAAAATCAAATTGACGCTCCAGTTTCTGGAAAAACTTGCTTCATGAGTTTTTTGGACCAAGGAACTCTCAGCAGGTAGCGGCGATGCGTGATCACAGCGAGAGGTCACTCTTTGAGAGATCGCTGACAAATTAGACCGGTAGACCGGTGTCAAAGTGCTTCGCTCATTACAACACACTCGTCCTTCCACTTTTTCTTTATAAACTGGGCACTCGTCGCTCGGGCGTTAGCGCGCCTGTATACAAACGAATTGAACCTACCACTTGATATTTTGTTTTTTTATTTTTACGTTAGAACTCATGGATCCGACTATCGCTTAAAAAATGGCAAAATCTGCTACTTTGTTTTTGTCGCGCTATACGTATACATTTAAAAATGTCAATGCATGATCTTGGTCCCGATCCCAGTGTGTCTAACGATGCCGACGGCCGATCTGACTTGCCTCGTTTTTCACAAATTCATTTAATTTATTCGTCAGTCGTAAACACACGTTTGCTTCTCTTTCATCAAGTCGTCTAGATACAGCGAGGTTGCTGCGAGACATCCGAGAACAAAAAATTAGCAACCTCTTAAGAATCCTCAGAGACTATGAATGTTGATTTTGAATATTCTAACGGCAAATGAAATGCAATTTATCAAAAATCCAGAATAGTATTCGCGAATAATTTTTTTTAGATAAAATAACAAAATTACAAATGAAATAAAATAACACCACGAAATAAAAAAATGAAACCCTAAAAAATTACAAATAAATAAAAACAACCTTATACGTGCCGGTAAGTGGAACGGTCGGAAAGAGTCTTCTTCACCGTTGTAAAATTTCTATTCCAGAAGAAAGAAAAGTTAACTTTCATTTCGGGTCCCGTCTAGCCTTCGGCGATAATCCTCTTTACGATCGTCCCGCGGGATTGACAAAAAGAGGAAATCAAAGGGATCGACCGAACGGCGCGTTTCAACGCGTGGCTCCCGTATCGTAAACCGACGCTCGTAAAAAAAGGCGGCGGTGGCGATTAGGACGCAGATCACGAATTCGGTGATCCCCGCAAAAGACCCCGAACTGTGCGTTTCGGGGAAGATTGCCAGATGCTATAGATTAATTTCTTTCTTTACTATTTGCATAATTAAGATGTGTGTTTCGCAAAATTTCGAGGCTTGCGCGTTTTTTGCTTACAAAGTAGTCACGAGTACGATTGAAAAGACAAACGAGAAAGAATCGTTCATACTTTATCGCTTAAAACAATAATAGTTTTATTCAATTCTATTTATTCCAATGTTTATTTATGTTTTTTGTTTTATTTCAATTGTTTTTTCAATAAAACGATAATTGTTTTATTCACTTTAATGTGCAATTGTAACGTTCAAATAAGGATTAATGTACTTTTAGAGAAAAAAAAGTAAACTATATTGAAATTGAAGAATTTTTCAACGTTTTCAATACAAAGTATATTGATACTGTTTGCATAACGTGCATTCAATTTAATATTCCAGTTTATACAGAAAAAGCTGGCAGTACCGGTAAATTGCATTTAATGCAATTTCTTTTTTTGTTTTTCATTTGCACGTGTGATTTTCGCTTTAACGCGCAGCGGAGTTGGCGACCGTTCGGACAACAGCGTGGCGAAGCGGTCGATAGTCCCGATCGATGCGCGTACCAGTCCGTTCGTGTAGACGCGCACGTGACGCGAGATTCGTTCTCCGAGTGTCTGACGTTCCATGCCAAGAGCGTAGAAGACCTGGCGTGACAAATGGGAAACGAGTGGCCTATTCGTGTTATTTTTACCGGAAAGGACTGTCTTCTAATTGCAAAACTAGCCCGGAACGACGCGTTAATGCACTCGTCTCTTTGTCCTCACAGGGCTATGTTAAATTCGAGCCTGATTAAAATTGTTATAACCACTTTTTCCGCCATCAGAGCGCGAATCATCGGTCCAACGATGGATCGCAGTATTTCGAGATCGAACCTAACTGGCGTTTCCAAAAAGCTGATCGATTTCTCGAATTCACATCTTCCAGGCCGTCCGAAAAATCCCAAAGTTCAACCAAGGAACGAATTGACGGAGACGAGCGAACACCGGTTGAGCGAATTTTTGTAGTCTAGAATTCGCCAGGCTGACATTTTCCAAAAGTTTCCAATTTCTGTCAACTGCGAAATTTCTCGATTCAGAAAAACTGAGTTTACAAGGTTTAATTTTGAAACGAGTTGTTTTTTTTGCAGACGTTTAAAATTAAACAAGCGCATGTTTCGACGACACAAAAAACGTTCCAGATCATGTGGAATAGCTAGGGGAAGCTAAGTTCAATGCCTGAATCAAATTCCGCCGGTAACCACAGTCTGACCGCGACCGACGGTTACCCCTTGCGTTAACGGAACGTGAGATTTACCTGTGGCTCCGCCGATCTCCCGGATTTGCTCCACATGCCGACATATCGTAACACAATTCTATGAATAACCGGGGACTTGTTTATGACTTTTTTTCTAATGCACTTGACCTCAACGTCGTGAGAACATTCCGCGCTATTGACAAAGACTCAGACTGTCTCGCACTTATCTCTGTACGTCGCGTTTGCAACGTTCGCTCAACAGGACACGATGCATATTGCATCGAGATCGATGCAGCACACGCCCTTATTTCTTCGCATTACTTTTACATTAATCTGCTCCTCGATGCAATCGCATTATATTATCTCCACAAAAAATTGCATGCACTTTCCCAAAAGCTTTTTTCATACCATAACTCGGCAATACGATGGGAAATTCTGAGCAACACATGTTTTTCCGGTCTCGACGAAATATTCTGAAATTGCATAGCAACTCACGACCGACATTTAAGTGCGCATTCCTCGTGCTTTGCATCTTTATTCTAATTTTTCATCCGGAGCGACGTAGCTCATAACCAGTGAGAAAATTAGCTTCCCCGTGCATGAAGAGAAAGAGTCAGGAAGGGTGCGAGGGGGGAGGGCGGTGGAGAGGAGGGGGGGGGGAGGGGCACGCATGGCCTGAGTGGCGACCCAATTACGTGCGCGTAATGACTAATTAGTAATTACGTCGTTGGAGCAGTTAGACACAAATCGCGTGTTTTTCCTTTCGTAACAACTTGAAAGAGGAAAAAGATGAATAAAAAAGGAGACTCCTATAGGATGCTGTTCCCTTTAGCGCGTACGGTATACAGTTGCCATGGCGCCTCGGCATTGTCTCGAGTTCAAGGAGTCGAGCTACTCGCACCGAAGAATAATTCGCACCGTCGCGCGTCGCACACGGCAATGGAATAGAACAGCGCAATGCAGAACACATAAAAATACACGTATGTAATAATAACAATAATGGTAATAACGAAAAGCACGTTCTCCGTCTCGACCTTCACGTACACCATTTTTTTCTACGTTCCCACGCGCTGTACCGCAATTATTGAAATTGTCAGGAATTTCAGGATCTCCTTGCGTTTTTTTTTCTCTCACCAAATAGTGTTTTCATTTTTTCCACTTGACCTCAACGCATTGCGTCATCGTATCTGCGGCGCTTGAAATCTTGCTGTGACGTTCACACGATTTAAACGGAGCTACACTCGGGCATTGCAATTAGTTTCTAATCGCAGACACTATTATTGCCTATTTTTTTCGAAATGTCATTTCCGAATTTATATCATTTTTCATTGTTTCATTCAAGTGTCGGTTAAATATAATTGTCGATTTTTGTTCACTGCCGACTGCGACATCGAGCGAAATGAAAAAGGACTAATTTGTGTGCTGAGGTTATTAAATAACTAATAAAATTTCGAGTGACGTGGAGTCGAGGTTCCGAATCTCAGAGATGTCCCGATCATTTTGTATGACAATAATGAAACGTTCCTTTTTTTATCTCACGTAATTCTGATTGTTTGATGCAATTAATCTTAGTGAATTAAAAAAATAGTTAAAAGATGTAACACATCTCGACCTCGATTTTGATTTCATGCCGATGACGAATTGGAGAATAAGAGACACAGAAAATAATGTGGGCCGCGGGTTATTAAATAATTAATAGAGTCCTGAGAGCCTCGGCGTCCCTATTACATACCTCAGTATGGGATCCGGCGCGCGGCGAGCTTGGATGCTCGAAGACCACCCACGCGTGAAAAGTCGCACGCCGCGTTCTAACGTGGTCGATGAGCAATCGACAATAATCGTACGACGGTCAGGTGTCGCCTCGTTCCTCGTGACAGCGGTTAACCGGCGAAAGAGGAGGACGGCTATGGTACGAATAATTTATTCAGAGGAGGATAAGCGGAGAGAAAAAAATAAATAAAAAGCCGCGGGGCGGGAGGGGGTAGTCACGACGCCTTCTACAGGCTCAGAGGTGAGCCCCCTGACTCATGATGGGACGAGACGTACGCGTTACCATGGTACATTTGAATCGGCATAAATTTCGACGAGCTTCTCACGGCCAAATAACAACAATGGCGAACAAAGGTGTCCGCAAAAAACATTTTTGTGCCGTAGGGTGAATAAATAAAAATTGTGGTACAGCAAGGTGCGTGAAATTTATTGTGCCGATTTAATCTGAAATACGAGATAGAGAATATCGTTAATTAATTATATCGCAACAGTTGAATTCTAATATTTACGATTTATGGCTCGAACGAAATAAGCCAGCGAAAACCAAAACCCATTCGTTGATTCGGTCGGAAAAATGTGCGAAGTTAAATTTTTTCAATATTTTCTCCTCTTCATTCACAGCGCCTGATGTGCCTTTAAAAATGCTGAGAACCATTTTTTTCTTCTTTCTTTTTTGCTTTTTTCCACAGCAGTAACATCGTAAATAGAAAACGTTTTCTAATGCTCTTCTTACGGTAACGCGATCGTCTTACAATGTATCGCTCGTGCGACTTTACAATGTATGCATTTTGCAGAATTGAATTCGAAATTCGATTATCGCACACGAAAGAAAACGCGTCGGCGTCACGCGCGAATTTAATTGCTCGAGAAAATGGGTGCTTTCACGGGCCGACGCATCGAGTGATCTATTTATCGCGTGAAATCGGTGTTGGCGTGCGTCAAGAAAGCACACCGTGAATTCGCGAGGCGACTGCAGCGCCCGGACTGCAACAGGCGCGGGTGCGACCGCGCGATTGACGAGGATAGACGCGAAGAAAGGCTCTCCGAAGTTTTCGAACGGATCTCACGATCGAAACACCGGACTCGATTCCCGATCGCGTCTGCGGCGGTAAAATGAATAATAAATCGTTTTAGATGCCGATTCAACGGTGAAAACTCGACTTGGAGATCGCGAGAAGAGTCGTCCCGTGGGACGCTGTTCCGGTTCGAGGCAATTAGACGAAGCAGATCGCTGTAATTTCTAACGACGGAAAAAGACGCTTATAATTATTACTCGCGAAATAATTGTTTACCGGTTTGTTTTTCTTTTTCTTTCGTACGTTTTTCATGTCTCGTGTATAACTCGTGCGAGTCGATTCGCTCGCAAGTGCAAGTGGAAAATACGCGTGAGCCAAGACGACAGAAGCGTCTCCCACGCGTGGCCGCGTACGACGCGACGCCGACTGCGCGTTCCACGCCCAAGAAGCGCGCAGCAAAAGTTCCTCCCGGGTAATATGCACGCACGCTCGACCGCAGAGAGCGGAGTCTCGGGGTCTCGGGCGTGCGACAATGAAAGCCACCAAGTGCGTGTTTCTCGGAGACTCCGGTGTTTCGCGTCGTACACACCGCGCGTAGTACGAACGCCATGCGAAGAGCAGAAGACACAGTGAGACCCACGCGTATACGGTGGCCACGCGGTTTTTCAATGCTATCCGCTTGCGCGATGCATCGCTGCGCGCTCGATTGCGTTACTGACCTTCTCGCTGCTCTCCATATTTTTTCTTTTTTAATTATTGATAAACGCAAAAGCATCGCTGAAAAAACTCCATTGCATAATTTATTTTTCATAAATTAATCAACGTTTCGCTTAGGACGAGAGTTTTTTAAAATGAAAATTCAAACATCAATAGGCCTGGGTTGTCCGAATTTTCCATCCTGTGCTCAGGATCGAAAATGTCACTTTGTGTAACCACAAATTGATTAACGACTGCGCGTTACTCTTAGATCGAAAAGACATTGACAATCACTTTTTTGCGAAAGTTGCCCCTTTCTCCTCGTTAAACTCTCGATTCTTTGGTTTCTGCCTCTCGCGAATTCGAGAACGTATATACAGTGTAAAGCCAATAAGCTCGTATAATACGCGCGATTTCCTTTCCCCTTAAACGACGGTAACGACTTTTATTACGCTTTTTATTGTTATGTTTATTATTATCATCACTGCCGGTGGTTATTTCTGGTTTTATCGTCGACATGGAAACTCGTTGAGATCCCTTGAGTATATAGAGGGGAGCGTTTCACCGCCGTAAATCGTCGGGGCAATACGCTCAATTTGTATTAGCAGTCCGAGCAATTTGTTTCGGTTTATTTTGCGCGCCCGAAGCCGAGTGCTCTAAGCTCGCCGATTAAACGCGCGCACACGCGGCTCAACCTTTCCACTAACAAACTTGCTAACTCGCGTCTGAATATCCCGCACCTTTTCCACTCGAAAGCGCAATTCTAATGAAGCGTCGAAAGCCCGGAATAATAATTAATGAGGTTGGGCGTTGTGATTTCAGAAGTAAGAACACTGACGACCGTCTGTATGGTGGTGAATTTACGTCCTGACCGGGGATTTCTTTCCGCTGGGAGACCAGTAATTTTTGTGCGTTCTATTTGCTCGTCGGATCCCACGGGATGTGAATTTATTATTATTTTCCTCGTACAGCGGGTGAATATAATTAAGCAATCTTCGATGCGGGAATTATATGGCGGTTAAGGAGGTCCGAGCTGCGCCTCTAGCCGCTCTAATCAATGTTCAATATTTTTTGTCCTTTTAGAGAAAGCTTTATCGCTCAATTGACCACAGCAAAGCGCGATGTTATCGAGGCTGAATAAATAAAAAAATTAAATAATTAAAAAATCATTTGAAAAAGCATTGAGTGATTGGCAATTGCCAAAGAGGCAATGAAATAAAAAGTCGCGAGTAGTGACAATTAACCGACTTACCGGTTTCTCTATTTGCAGCGGTAAACCCGAAAAAAATGTTCTTCGAGTATCTTTCATTTTTTCACCAAAGTCAACGGCAAAGTATGATGATTGAGAAAGATTTCTCCACCGTCCCGCAGTGAGAGAATAATCTGGGATTGGTAACTGTAAAGTGACAGCTGGAAGGCGAAAATGATTTTTATAGGTGCAGCAACTATTTTTCAATTTATGGCTACTATATAACACAGTCAGAACCATAACTGTGAAATAATGATCGTTTAAAGAAAAAATAGTTGCGTAAACGAAAAATTGGATAGTCATGACAGTCGGCAGGACTGCCGCTATTTCTTATAGCGCAGAGTGATCACACCGTTGATCTCCAGGCTATACGCACATATTACCTTTGCACCTACAACGTTTGAGATCAATCAAGTAATTGTCGAGTCGCGGGGCGAGCGCGCGCTCGAGTTTCGCTCGTAAATCGACTTTTTCTCGGTGCCCGGGAACTCGTGAACGCGTCCCGACGTTCGCGACGTTATTGCCGAAGAGCGTGGCGGTCCGAAGAAATCAAAGAAACGACTAGTAAAAGTGTCTTAACGACTGCGCCACGTACGACTGTAACGAGTGTGGCGCGGAGTCCTTTCGTTTTCACCTGCGCGCGTCGCCAAGGTGTTTCCTCGTCTGGCGTTCGGTGGTAGTACGTTTCGTTGCTGAACTTGCGAGACACGAAACACCTATGGCAAAACGGCTTAGCGTTACATCGCCGAAAGCCGTTCGTGGAAACCGAGCTGCCAGACGTGCCCGCGCCTTTTTCCTCGCATCCTCGACGACGACGACGATTGCGATGAGAGAGAGAGAGAGAGAGCAGAGACATGAGAGACGGAAAGGAAAGACTCGTAACTCGACCGACGTGAGAACACAGGCGTCAGGAAAGTTGGGTGACACGAAAAATGCCTACTATTAAGATAAACCGTATCTCTGCGTTTCTGATAACCAGTTGCAGTATTTTATAATTGCAGTTATTAAAACTTGTATGAAAATCCTGGTGGAAAATCTGTGCCGCTACATTCGGCGCTAGTCGAGCACTAATTAGGTCCTGGTGAGGGTCATATTAGCCCTGCTAGGGCCTTGATAGCGCCTGACTTGGAGCAAATGCAACGCTAAAGCTTTTCTACCAGGGTAACTGGAGGCATTATTTTATAAATCGTTTGCATATTTAGTTGGCTCAAAATCAGTAAGCGAAGTGAGAGACGGAAAGGAAACATACGTGAGTCGTCCGACGTGAGAACTCAAGCGTCCGGCAGGTAGGGTGATACGAAGAATGGCTACTGCAACGATAACGCGTATCTCTAAGTTTCTGATAACCGACTAAATAAGAAACTTTTGCGATTGTAATTGCAGTTAGTGACGACTGCTTGGATCTAGTTGGGAAGATTTATTGTAGACCGATTGAGTTTAGTTGGCTGAAAATCAATAAATTTTGCTTTTTCTAAATTCTCTTTAATCGTCCATCAATTCCAACGGAATGATCGCAACGATTGTCTTTACGCTGTTTCTCCACGAATTTCGCCGGGACGATACGAAAATTATTAGAAGAAAAATATTGTTCGCGCCGATAAAACGCTAGAGAGCGTGGAGACGACAAAGAGTTGAAATAGAGCCGGAGAGATTCACAATCGACGAAACGCGACGCTCGAGCACCGCGATAAATCTCGCAGTCCGCCGTCGGAGATTTGCGAGCAGAGCAGTTTCCGCTTCTCCTTCTCTATTCAGCCCGTAGCCGCGAGCGGTGTGTCGCACGGGCATTAACGAGAATCCCGAGGACTCGAGCTGTGCTGAGTTCTCTCTTGTGGTCCCCGCCGTCATCCATTGTGTGCGAGTACCTCCGCGTGTACGTGTATATACATCCCGAGTGCGCGATCCGTTACTCGTCGGGGAAACTGTTAGCGCTCGGTGAACACGTGATGAGTCACGATCGATGCGATCACCGCACTCGCTGCGCGAGACGTTAGAGGGAATAGGGAAGAGAGAAAAAAAAAAACGTAATGGTATTGTATCTCCGGCCTGGCGTCCGATGTGCGTCGTCGTATCTGCCTATGTCATCCCGCAATAAACTCCCGTCTTGAGCCCGGTGGGCAGTCGGGAGTGAAAAGTGCGATCGTTCTTATCGAACGTTTTTAGCATGGTACCGCGCGTTCGTGAGTATGCGGCGAGCGAGTCTGAGCACACCGAGCCGTTTCTACTCGCCGCACGGCGCGCATGAACCCGAGAGTGAGTTGTCTCGCAATTCAGTACGTGTGGCAGTGCCAAGTCAACGAGCCCGCATGTGTCGCCAACAGTGTCCCTTTCACTGCTCCGCATGGTTCTTCGAGAGACTCCTGTCCTCCATCCGCTCCGACGTATATCATACTCATTAAATACCTTCCAAATAGAGCCAAGGAATGTTGCTAGCGAGCCTGTTGCTCACTAAGACGAGCGGTTTATTTATTTGTTTTTTAAGTATTTTATTAATAAGCATCGTATACAAAAAATACATTCGGCTAGTTATTCGCAACTTCATATGAGGCAATTTTTACATTGCCGTAAAATGCAGGAGTTTCATTTTTTTTTACACAATCTCTGTTGCACTAGTGGTTGTTGTTTACTCCAGGTATTCCCGATAGGTTTTTATATGGTACCCCCCCCCCCCCCCCCCCCCAAACATTTGATCCACTCTCATCTCTATTATTATTTCTATGCCACATTTTTATGCTTCCTCTGGTCTTACTGCTTAATCATTCGCTCATATTGTTTCTTCCTCAATTATTTCTGAATTTTCCTTTTTGTTTCCTCTCCCCACCCGTCGCCGTGCCACTTCTTCAATCTATTGCAATCTCTATTATATTTCTTCATTTATTTTCTCTTCATTTAATGCAGCGTATGCTTAAGAAGGCGAATAAGTTATTTAAAAATAACAGGTTTAACGTTATTTTTCATTTTTAGAGTTGAAGAGGAATATGATTTTTCGTTCGCTTCGATACCCCTTGCGACGGTGACACGTTTTGTGGCTCGAAGAAGAGCGCGGGGTTGTTTTTCGCGAATTGACTTTGGACCATTTAATTCAATTGTTAACGGCGTTTCGGTGATTTATCGTTAGAGTTGAAAATAAAAGCGCGCTTTCCAGGCTGAGCAACATTCGCGTGAGGCGTCAACGCGCGGAGCGCGCGGTATAGGTTACATCGACGAAGGTTCGGAGAGAGATCTCGACTCGAGATATTGAGTCTAGCTCGTGCTCGTTCCACACGCTGAGCTCCATTCAGCGCCGGAACGTCCGGCGCGCAGGGCACCTCACGTTGCGCGCTTGTAGTGGTGGCTGCATAAGTACCGGGACACGTACGCCCAGTTGAACCCGGCTGTAACGAGTCGGAGGCGGAACAACGAGGAAACCAAAGAAATTCGTATTTTTATGCGGCGATGCAGGCTGCGCAGCGCTCGGACTCGTGCGATAAGGCTGGAAGACATTGTCGAAGACCCGTCGGTCGTCGGTGCCCTCCAGCAGCGTAACTGTCACCGGTCCTTCGTGAGACACTACTGTATCGCTTTTTTCCCCGCGTTCCAAGTCCTCTTACATCGTTGCGAAGCATTTCCTGTGCCTCTAAATATTTTGGAACACCTCCAGCATGTTTTCGAGAATAAAGAGGAAGCTCCTTTTCAATGATCCCACATTCTTTGGTTTACGTAGATTTTTTTTTCGCAGGCAAGAATTATTTTTTTCGTCGTTCTACATTTTTTAACAAGACTAGCACATACGCGCGCTCATCCTGTTAATGTAAAAATATTAAAAGATCGAAATTAATCAAGTAGAAAAATAAAAAAATGAACAGTTGTTTCGCCTGGATTTTCTTCTTTCGTTTGAGAGAAAACTTAATAACGAAGAGAATGCCGCACGGCGGAACGCGATATCTGAATTTTTCACAGAATTTTAAATCGAAACCCTCAGAAACCGCAGATTTATCCATGCATAGTCCTTGCGTTTTTTTCTATTTTTTTTCGATTTCGAGAAGTTTCAATACCCTACCTGACGGGAAGTTTTCCGCCGATTCTGAAGAACACCGTTGTTTGCCCGAAAAATAGAAGATTTGGCAAGAAAACCGAGTTTTTTTCAATGCAAATATAATAATATAGCAACGAGTTGCAAGCAACCCGACAGCCAATCAGAGAACGAAAAACCCGATAACAGTACCCATATTCAAAATGCGAAATATTGTACCGTCTGATTTTTCACAGTATCTATTAGCATACGCAATGCATAGCTTATTTCCGATTCGTTGTCACTTAATGTGTGTGCTTAACGATTTTTTTGCAACATTAACAAATGTGTCTTTTAAAGTGACTTACGATTTCGCGATTTTCTCTGAAATACTTAAGAAGCCTTTTCCGAATGTTTCGAGTTTCCATCTACGAATCTCGATTTTTCTTTGTTTTATTCCTCGTCATCCAAGTCACCCACTTCTGTCGATTAAAAAAAATGGCGTTTCTGTCTTGAGTTTCAACTTCGCACGATGTCCAGGCTCGCTGGACTCTCTCGTACTCCACCTATATCACACGTGCCATTATATGCAGGCCGTGCAGTGCGGTGCGTGCATGCCTCGGGGGCTCTTTGCCAGGGCAATTTATGCGAACACGCGCGACTCCCCGAGCCCGACCACCGAGCCCAGCAATACGAATGACTGGCGTATGTGGGCTAGTAGCGCTTCACGGTTTCCCCATCGTGCTCTTTGCTACTTTCCGCTGATTCTCCTTTTCAAGTTTCTCCTCGACGAGAGCCATCGTATCGAGACTCACGGGCACTATTATTCCCCCGTCAATGTTCATTTTTCCTTCCGCGCGTTCCGTTCACATAGATTTTCGAACAAGTTGCACACGACGTATACACAGTCAGCGATATGGAAAGATGCTTCTTTGTATACTTTGATCTCCTCATTACGCAATGTATATATGAGCAAAGTCAAAACACGAAATCCGAAAAAGTCACCGATTTCTGCAATAATATAAGTAACACGTAAGAATATGAAGTTGCTATGTTTTTTATTTATGTTCGCTTACACACGCATTACCACAATACGATATATTTTATTGATATACATATGTAATATCCATATATGTATCTTTTTTTCATGATAATTTGCGATCGTTGAGGCATTTTTATTTTGTTAAACATTGCATGCACAATTTTCTCACGAGTACGCGCTTACTTGACCTTACAAGCTTCGCGAAATCTCCGACCACATCCCCGGTATCGAGTTACATACCTCTCGTCCCTTCCTTTATTTCCGCTTTCGCTCAACGAGGGAGGGAGAGAGCGATAGTGTACCGAGAAACCCTCACGTTCTGCCGCTGGAAGAGTTAATGTCACTTGGATGGACGCACATCTTCTTGATGGCTTTTACGTGTCTCCGTTTATCCGTCCCATTGGCTGTTTCTGCTTATATAAACTAATTGCCCTTCTTAACCCGCAATTGTCTTTGGTTCTTGCTATTCGCATAGCCCATTTGTCTTTTATTCGTTTGCACTTAACTTCGGTGGTTTCCATTTGCATAAATTAGGTATTTTTATACTCATTAGTTGACGTTTGGCTGTTTGTACTTGCACCAGTTGTCGGTCTATTCACTTACATACTCCGCCGGTTTCCACTGGCATAATTTATTTGTCTTTATTTACATACCTCTCAGGTGAGCTGATTTACTGCAATCGTCTGCACCAATTGTTTGCCCGTTTACTCACCTGGCTGTTTCTACTTGCACATTCTACTTGTTTGTATTTACATACAGATTAGTTTTGGCTGTTTAACAACGATTTAATAACGACATTGTCTGCACTGAGCTTGCACTGAGCAGCTAAATGGTTACTTGTGATTAATCGTTGGTTAGGATTTCCAGTAATTGGTAGAACCTACTCAAATGTTGGCCGGATTTACCGACGTCTTGGTAGCTGTAAACAACGATTGGTTTTAGCTAATCATTTCTTTCAGTGTATTCAACATTCATCACTTATCTTACACGCCTTCACTCGGTTTTGGTTATCGTTGACCTCCGACCCACTTGCCTTTATTTACATACACCTTATTAGCTGTCTTGCTGCCAGTGACTGCACCAATTATTTGTCTGTTTACATAGCCGGCTGTTTCTACTTGCGCAATCTACTGATTTTGTTTACACACAGCTTAGTTGCAGCTATTTTCCTATCATTGTCCACCCCAGTTGTTTGTCTATTTACCAACGTATTCTACCAGTTTTTACCGACATCATCCACCCATCCACTTATCTCGCATGTTTCCACGTGATTTTAGCTGCTCCTGACAGTTTTTTTTTCTTACCTTCGATTGCCATCGTGTACCTTTCATTCTCGCTCAGCTGACTTCACATGTACTTCTGGACCACCCTCGACACAGGCTCTCATGCTTCGTATCCTATTTCATCGGCAGCGAACGTGCTTACGAATTCCGATCCGGCTTCTCGTATTACGTTTCGTTGATCCCTGCGAGTGCTGACTGCGAGAGACCAACACTCCCTCAAGGTTTTCCATTCCCGAAGCCCAACACGCTCGTCCTCGCGTATCGATGTAAAATTGCGAGTGTTTCTATCTCAATCTTAAGTCGGCCACAGCTGCATCGCACATAACTATGAGTGCCACCATCTCGCATCAACTCTTCTGGAAAAAAAAAACTTTCGCGCGTGATGGCTCGTATTTGTGGGTGCAACGAGGCAACAAAATGGGATACGGCCCATACACAAGGTACAAAATTGGACTTATAACTTAATCCCGAATATAATCGCATATTTCAATGACAATTACAGTCATTGACATAAGAATTATCGGCCGTGTTCTTATCTTCCGTTTGTTCGTCTCTTTTTCTCGTGGGAACGAGGTGGAACACGGCAACGTGGACTAGTGCGTGGTCCCGACGTGCTCCACGTCCCCGGTACTATGTGTACACCATATCGCCGGGAGGAAAAACGAAGCCGTCGGCGGTACACTCGAAGCAAAGCAAAGACCTCGCCGGTATTGGCGAGTCTAGCGGTTGTTTGACTCTCGCCGCGCAGACACGGAGATCACGAAGTATACTAATGCCACTTCTCGGTGCTAGTGGAAAAAGACCGATACCTCTGAATCGCGCAATTCGTAATCATTTTCGATGTAAGTCACGAGAGTATTCACACAATTGTAATTACGCGTCGATATTAGGTATGCAATTTATAATCGATTCATTATTAACCTGCTTAAAATTGAACAATTCGAGCGTATTACAATTCGAAGTGTATTACAGCACAGAATAGCAAAGTGGATCAAAGTGGATTCCGTCGATTTGTCATGAGGCAAACATTTGACTCCCGTCGTGCGGACACGCAGATCACAAGTGTTAATGCCAATTCTTGGTGCTAGTGGAAAAAGTCTGTGAAGCTCGGACCAAGAGTTAGTCTGCTTCCAACACTTGTCTTGCGATTTGTAACCCTTTTCGTTATAAGTTATAACCATTCAAACTATTATAATCAGGCATCGATATTAGGTATAATTTATTATTGATTTATACTATTAACCTGCCTAAAATTTTACAATTAGAGCCTCGACGTGTATTGCGGTGCAGAACAGCAGTGGATCAGTGATCCCGTCCGTTTTGTCGTGAACCAAATCCGCGATATTTGGTGTTACCTCGCGAATGCATCGATGTTATGTATACTCTCGCCATTTACGGTCGCGCGTCGAAGTCGATATTGCGCAAGTGACAACCCCTTTGGCGATGTATTTATGCGCTTTGACTATCGCTGCAACGAACGTACGTACAATCGCATAAAACTCACCGCCTGGAGGCGTTACAATCGTGCCCGTTACACGACGGATCGAATATAATATACAGATGATATAGGTGAACAGTATACCTGCTCTGTAAAAATTGTACCGTGAAATTGGAGTGCTGCGTTTTATGAAACATGAATTTTCATCGCCGCAAGATATTCACGACATTTTTTTGTCAGTATTATGGCAGGGTATTCTGTATTGTGAAACTTACAGTAACCTCGATTTTAGCGAAGTGTCGAAATTTCGAAAAAAGTGAAAAATAATTTTTTGCATTTTTCTTGTCGAATTTTCTCTTTTTCGGGCTAACAACGGTATTTTTCGGAACCGGCGGGAAATATCCCATCGAATAGAGTTTTCGAACTTTACAAAATCCAAACACTTTTTTTCGCAAAAAAACTCAATTTCCGGCTTTAAAATCCTGTGAAAAATTCAGAAATCAAGATATCGCGTTCCGCCTTGCAGCATTCTCTTCGTTATAGAGTTTTATCTCGAACGAAGGAAGAAAATCCAGGTTCGGTCGAGCCAAAAAAAGTAAACTCGATTTTAGTGATCTGACAACTCGGTAAGCGTGCGAAACGCGCGTATGGGCAGGTTAACATAAATCAAAACTTATAATTGTGGGGTAGACTTGATTTAAGGGGGGCACGACTTTATTATTTAGGGCAGACATTAATTAAGGGGGCTGGGGCAGACAAACAGACAAACAACTTTTCAAAATATATATAAAATATATCTGTGGATATATATGTAATATCATAGTACATCGATGCTTCAAGACCTACAAGCGGGATGCGATGAGTATATTGTGTACGCCGAAAAATGATACCCCGTATATATTTTTTTCTTATTTTCCATACGGGACAAAAATAAGTGAAATCATAAATTAATTTTATTAAACCAAACGGGGCGGTTAATGCGTCTCATCGAACGCGTTACGGCCACGTTGGTTGGTTCATGCCAAGGAAATCCAAAGCTCATTCGACTGCGAAGCCACTGCTCTCCACTGTACGTGACGGAATAAGACTAAAGGCCGGCGTCTGGACGGATCGTATAGTGGGCGAGTTGCGATGCATAGCAGCCAAGCAGCCGGCGAGCCCGGACAAGTCAGGAAGACTAATGTTTGGAGTTGAACTCTCACCGTGAAGTCCTCGGCATCTCTTGGGCCTGTCCGCGTGTCGCAATCGACTCTCGCGCGCGCGCGCTTCTCCTTCGAGGAATTACGTTACTCGATCTTCCCTTCGGCTGCGCATAATATCACCGGATGCAGCGGCTCTGTGTGCGCGCGCATACATCTATTCTCCGCGCAATTAATTACAGACCACTTTTTTAATACAAAATTTCATTTTGTATTCGGAATATCTTTGTCACTATTACCAATGTTATTCAATCAAAATGAAACTATTACTTCAATCAATTGTCGCAGCAAATTTTTTCAATTCCCAAATTGATTTTTTCAATTCAACACCCGATTTTCAACATAAATACAGTCGTAATAGATGCCATTCGTATTTTATTTTAGTCACTGCAATCATTGCAATGCACTAAATTACATTCAGTTTCTACTCGGTGCAATTACGTTGAAAATTGGACGTTTAGTTGGAGAAATAATTTTGTGAATTACGAATATTGTTTCGCTGTTTTGCTGTGACGATGCATGAAAAGGACAATTTAATTTTGGTTGGATAAGATAGGTAATAATGACAAAGTTACAGTGGGTAGAGCGTCAGATGATCGGAAATACATCGAAGTGGGTAGATGGAAAGTGAGCGTGCACGTGACGAATGAGGTTAAATACCCTGTTGATGGATTAGACCAGAATGTATACAGAAAGAAATGATTAATGTATGTATGTGGTATTTGCTTTGGCCTAACGCAATGGCCTGTCACGAACGAGTTACGTATTTCTCGAGACTCATTTCTTTCGCCCCGTTCACGTGTGATTCTCGCAAATGATCTCTAAATTTAACCAACTGTAATTATAAACAAACGAAAAAGTAATTGAAGAATGGGAAGATGGAGCACGCGACGAATAAGGTCGAGGAGGTTTAAATACCAGGTGATAAATAGGATGGAAAAGATTGATGCACGGATTTACCGAGATATGTTGCAAGCATCGTATGGCTCGTGCGCTCTCGTGCAACGTTTAGGCGAGTTACGTCCCATCGTAAACTGTGCCACACACCAGATAAGTCACGAGTGCTGCACGCACGATCTTTCGATCTCGATTTTTCCTTTACGGCACTTGATGCGCAAATCACATTAGAAAACATATATCTATTTTTTACGCGGCAATATCGCAGCATTAAGTTTCTAACGTGATTCATATTTGTCATTACAATTTCTATGATTATCATTTTATTTTCATATTTTATTATCGTATCGTAATATACATTTTTACGAATTTTATAATTCATGCAATCGCATCTCTGTTCTCAAGTGCAGTGATTTCTTTCCTTCTATTTATTTTTTGTCGTTGCTGCAATTAACGTACTAAGAGAATAGGCCCTTAGCTATCCCGACTCCTCCAATTAACTCGCGAACGACCTAATTAATCGGAGCATCCTCCTTACATAGTTTTAAGCTTAAAACGCTCGACCGTTAATTAGACGCGTTGTATTCAGTACTTCGTGTGTCAATGGTAAGGCAAGAATGTATAGATAAAAAGAGCTGCTTAGGTTGGGATGGCATCGATCGCCTTGAGGATTCGGTTTTGCAACGAGTCAGAATTCGAGGAATTATTTTCCTTTCGTCTGGTTGACTTTTTTCTCTTCCTCCAGGTTTGTCGCTTTGTTGCGCCCGATGCATAAGTCACCGGACATGCAATCCTTGCGTACGTGCATCGGTGCTGTGATGAGGCATAGCATTATCATCGCTGTATTAGTCACAGTCTGCAATAATCAAAAATAATCTGTCGGTCATCTGGCCGAGTCATAATAATAATTAAACATTAAACGACAAATAAATAAATAAATTTCCTATAAAAACACACATGATTAATTTGGCACACACGTTAGTGAAGAATTATTTCCACGTACGTAATGTACCGTTCAGAGACTACGCAATCTCTCTCCTTATAAAAAATAATTGGTACAAGAACGTGTTGTTAGCGCATTCGTACTTTCAAACGTGTGCCACCTACCTGGAATCTAATGCCCGCGAGTCCAGCGCAACAAATGCGGGCGCTCGTATTGCAGCCCGAGCAAAAATTCGGCCGAGGAATTTGTCGTGCGAGTGACTTTCGGAACGCGCGGGGCGCGAGTGCCATTGTGATCCTCTTATGGACCGTCGAGCGGAACGGCCATCGACGAGGGAACGTGATCGAGGCCTCGATTTCCTGCCGCGTCGTTCTCTTCCTCCGCTTCCTTTTTTGCGTCACTCCGTTTTGTATTTTCAATTGAATCCATTGTACTTCGAAATACCAACTTCACGTCGCCATACTCGCCACCGGTTCGTCGGCAGTACATAAATATCGTCAGATTTCAATTGCGTCGTACCGCGAATACGACGGTAATCAAAATAACCAGTTAATTCAATGAATTAAAGACACGTCCGAAAAAAAATGTACCCAAATATTTTTTAAATGGAATAATGAGAATAACTCGCAAGGAATAGCAGTAATATACATTTTATTGAAAATATTATCGCAATCGAAGACGGTCGTTGGTATCGAATATGATTTTAATAATAAATGTTCAATCGAGCAGTGTCTGCCCCTGCAAATATTCGATAATTGAATGATTTACGTATTCGTTGATGGAATAATTCAACAATTCAATAATCCCCGCGGAGCGATTCGATTTATGGGACAAAAATGTATGAGCCACATTCGAAGTGGCTTTATTTATGGCTGCTCGAAAACCCGATGTTGCGAGGTGGATCGAGGAGAGAGATATATATTCTTCGGGCGAGCATTAGACGTCATTGAATAGAGGCATTGATTTATAAAGTGACTTGTGACAACGAGGAAGAGGAAAGGAGAGAGGCGTTAAAGGGGAGAAGCGCACGCGAAATCGGGGACGCAGTGAAGCGCGATGCAAGTCTTTTCCCTCTTGAGTTTTCCTTCTCTTCGTTTTTCGTCGTATTACAGAAAGGTCTTCGTACACATTGTATAATATAGTCTCAAAGTGCGGTCGAGTCGTCAAGTAGATCGATCTTTCCGCTCCTCGTTTATTCAACGCTGATTTATAAATCCCTCCGCGAATAGACAAGTCAGGGGGAATATTTACTGCGTGCGACGTGCGGTGAATACAAGTTTTAGCCAATATTGAAATCCGCGCGAGACGGAGAAAAAAGCGCGCGCTCGAAATTGGCCGCGCGTCCATTTTTCGCGATTTGTTTTTTAACGCAGAATTAAAACCCGCAGGTAAGAGTGGAAAATGTATTAAGTCCGTAAATTTTGTAAACTCGGTCGCTGTTTCTATGCGCCTCTTAAATAAATCCGTCCGTCGTGCGGTGGAGTCGCGGCCGCGTGAGAGGAGATTCTAAATTTTCTGTCGACTCCAGTCGCGCCGGTAGCCAAGCCAACGTGCAAAGTGTACCGAGACACTTCCATTCTCTCGTCCCGCTGCTTCTGCACGCGCGCATTCGCTCGAACAAAATTCCGTGGTATATATTCTCGGGAATGCACAGCGCGAGAGGATAATTTCGGTGTACCGCTGCACTCGATTTCCCTCTTGCGAGTCTCTCCGATGTCCATATTTTCCGATACGCGTGTCTTCATTTTCATCGCCTCGCAGATGGTTGACGCTTCGTTTATAATTTTTTTAAAATCAATTCAGCATTTAAAAGCGAATAAATGACAAAAACGCAAAAAAATAAATTCTGCAGGTACGTTATGAATTTTTTCGCATAATAATTTCTACACATCAATTTTAAATGATCAATAATAAATGTCGTAAACATTTTTTTTTTAATTAATAACACTGATAGAAAGATGATCGATAACAAAAAAGCAGCCGTTTTCCATTTTGCGGTCTTGCAAGTAATACAGAAGTGAAGCCTCATCGCTCCTTTCCTCTTTCTCGTCTCGCTTATGGTCTCGCACAGTTGGTCGTTAATTGTCCCCAGGCGACAGGGCGAAAGGAACCCGCATATCGCAATTAACTTTCCTCCGGTCAGCTCGAATTTTTCCGCGTTCACGTGCATAAGTCTCTCTTCGAGCTGCTGGCGGTGTTGCGTTGCTGCCGATGACCACTTTTTATTTTTATCTCCCGAGCCCGCCAGAGTCCCCTCCCGCGCACCTGGTACGTATGCACGGTACACACAGCTGCAGTGCAAGTGCAACGAGAATAAATAATCGCGGAACGAGTTCGTTTAAGATCGATCAGAGTCCGTGGCTCTCGGTGCCCCCGCTGCATTTCCACAATAAATTGTACCGTGTATAGTATACAACGGCAGTGAAAAATGGTTCGTTAGGCGAATCGACGACTCGCAGCGAGGATGATGTTCGCTCGTGGCCTGAGGCCTTCGACGAAAAGCCATACAAATCATAAAATGTTGCGTGTGTATTATTCATGTGACAAATGAAAATCAATTTTTTTTTGTCCTGTCAATTGTTATATCGCTCCACACAGCGACAAGAAATTCGAGACGTTACTAGGAATTTTTGACGTCAGATTTCAGCTGCATCTTCCGTTGAGTGTAACATTATTGATCGAGGAACAACCGACGGTTCTCGTAATGAGCATACGTAGTAATGACAAAAGCCACTTAAAATCTCCGGTAGGATGTTTGCTTCGGGCAAGCACTCGACGCTTTCTTCGCCATACAAAGTTGTCCCGTCGAGTCTCCTCGTTTCCTCGTGAACCGCGCTCACGAGTTTACTCGGTGCACGAGCGAGCGAGCTCCACAGAGACGGATGATCGAACCCAACTCGAGATAATCGAGGAGAAACTCTTCCGTTCCGCAAATATATCACACTGACCACGGGTATTTTCCGATCCTCACGCCCGATTGACAAAGTGAAATCGCCAGGGTCCACCTTGCCCTGCAGAGCATAAGAACTTTGGGCGCACACACGAAATTCACCGCGTTTGGTAACAAAACATCAGGACGAGAAACGGAATGTTTTTTCTCTTTTTTTTTCATGCGTCGATGCTTGGTCAGTGCTTCTATTTTCTACAGTTGTATTACAACTGATTCCGTTGCCACGAGTGATTTTAATTATTTCCAATTATTAATCAGTTAAAATAGTTATAATAATACACTTGTCGGGACAACCGCAATAGCTCCACGCATGTGCATTAAAAATTACAACTCACTATTTAGCGGCTCATTATTTCTCAGTAATTGGTCTAACCCGTAGGAATGTATTTTTTTTTCTTTACCGTACATTCAGTTGCATCGCTAATGGGCCGCATTACCTGCCAGCTGAGAAATCGACTATGCAGAGCAGCCGGAATAATTAATGTCGTGAAAAATGACCGGTCTGGCCGGTACAGACCGTTTCCACTCGCCCGCAGCGCTTAGAGTCGAAATAATTGCCGTCTGCTCGTTGCGGACGGTGACCACTTGACGCCGCTACTACTTCGAAACGCAGACTTGACGTCGTCGATGCTGCCCGATCGCCGCGAGATTTAACCGCTTGACGTTACGCCCGATCTCGAAAGATCGGGGAACCCGTGGCCGGAGTTTCGCGAGTGGAAGAGGCTGTATTCAAGCGGACGAGAAGAAGGACGCGGCGCAGGGGGCGGGGTACAGGCGCACCTGACCCATTGGGGCCCCGTTGGGTACGGCACAGGTTGCCGACGACGTATCTCAGCCTATCTCGATGCTGTTTTTTTTCCTCATCCTTCTTCTCCTCTCGTCCTGCTTGTTCCCCAACAGGTTGAGACCGTGTTGGGACTCACTCGGGGGGGCAACGGGGGGGGGGGGGGGGGGGCAGTCAGCTGTGTGTCAGGGGGCCAACCTAACGGTCCCAACACTATTACACACTTACATACAAGGACTTAAGGCCAACGACGTGTGTACGAGACATACTACACACTATACTATACACAAATGAGTGATGACCAATCGAACATTCTGCTCACGAGGTAGGAAGCGCAGAGTTTAATGAATTGGTTGTGTCCTGGTTAGTTCCGGATTGGCCGAATGCTTCCGGTATGCAAGTTGCCACCTCCTATATCTGCTCTCGAAGTGCTTTGTGCGTTGACGTATCCTCGTTATCTTAACCATGCGTTTCATTGCCGAAGAGATTTCTAGATAGCTGTCGAAAGACGCAATTTGGGTTCAGTGACATCACGGATGAATAAAAGTGGATAGAAGAGTTACGAAACTTGTGGAACAAGGTCAAGCGAGACTTTCGGGTGACGCCGAGTGAGGTCATTTTCAGAGCTTTTGCTCTGGGCTTTCCTGACGCATTGTCTACGTGGGGCTTTGTATGAAGTTACGGAAAAGTGGAAAATGACTCGTTGCCCAGATTCAGCGTGCATGACGCGTGTAATTATTGTCGAGAGACACTCTAAGCGAGCGGACCGTGTCGTGTTGGAACGCGTGGACCACTTAGAGGCTCGGGGAAGGCATTGATAATTGCGGATCTTGGGAGCTCAAGTTTCACCGTATAAGTTAAACGTATGCAGCGGTTCGATTGTAACAAGTCGCGCTGAATGATCGCCGCGTCGATGTGTTTACTCGTTTTCCAGGTGTCGAACTGACAGGTCAATAGCTCCGACTGTCTTGCTAGTCTCTGATTGCGATCGAAGTGGGTTAGAGCGGTAAATACGTTTGTTAGATTAATTTCGAGTGGTGTTACTAACCACGGACGCAGTCCCGGACCTCTAACCCACTTTGTTTCAGCCAAATACGTTGCCTACAAAGCTTAACCCTGTCGATTAAACTGGAGTTAGCAAACAATGCGCAGTGCATTTGCGACACATATACACGAAGTGCCGTTTATGCGCCTGATTGAAACCTAGTATGAATCAGTAGATGTTAGACGAGCTGGGAAAGAATTGGTTTAACTTCGAAGTTTCTGTGAAGTTTAACTCTGTGGGGTCAATTACGAAACGATGCGCCGATTTGCGATCGAATGTATCAAACTCGATACGTGGTATCGACGTTCGATTGGGATCACCGGTGAGTATCGAGTCAGCGGAACCCAAACCAGTCGAGATTGTTCGAATTAACTCGCACAGAGCCAACCGATCGCGAGGTTAACTCGACTGGGTTAAGCGTGAATCGCGGTGACATTATAAAATATGAATGTACTATGGGACGAATACGTGTTTAGCATTGGCGGAGGAAATATCGAAGAAGGAGAACGGGCCTCGGTGACACAGTTTCCGCGTGCGATGAGGAGACCGAGAAGCGAGGACTTCGAAGCCAGTGGCCCACAAGACCCCTCGGGGCAGTTCGACGGGTCTCGGCCGAGTCCCACGAGTTCCGCGCGCACTGAAAGCCGTGGGGCCCGGTCCGGCCCCTCTTAAACTATACATGTATATACGAATATATATTTTGTGTAGCGCTCGAGGCGCTCGGAGGGCCACTGGACCAGACGACGCGAATTGCCCGAGTTTATCGAACCGAACGGTGCACGCGAAACCAGCGGGCACGAATTTAAGGCCCCCCTGACCTGTGCAACCCTCCTCGACCGTAAAATCGATGTATACGACAATGCAAAAATGGTATTCACAATTTCGAAATTATTATCATATTTTTTTTTACTTGCATATTAATAAATCTATACGTCGTGTAGACGACCAAATATGGGCTTGAGACCTGAGTGAAAGGCGGTGAAAATATCGAACCTCAGAGGTCCTTGTTACGAGAAATCGCATAACAAGTCTCTTGAATTTAAGTTTAACCGTTCAATTACAGTTTTTACGACGTACATTCACGTATATCTCTCTCTCTCTCTCTCTCTTCTCTCTCTCTCTTTCTCTTTCTCTTTTTCGTTCTCTTTCTCTCCTGTTGTTATATTTATAGAAAGGTTTTTAGTGACTATGAGCGTCGCAATACGCACGTTTAACGAGCAACCACCGACGCCGAGGACGTTCACCATTCACTTCATTCATTACATTTATTACCACAATTTTCTTCGTTTTTCCTCGTGTCATTCAACTCTAAGCTAACTACAGCTGACCACCGGTACTTGGCACTCACTTCTTTCCTTTTTTCGCTAGTGATATAGGCCACACCCGCACTCGCTTCCTGACCGTGAGAACACATGTCGAGTGCCCGAACTCTGCCAAGGCTGCTGAAACAGGTTCGCTCGTGGCGCGATCAACATTATTTAGAAACAAATTCAACAAGATAGATCTTAATAAAAACATGTGTGTTGCTTTCGATCTTGTTTCAATTTTTTGTTTCTTTTTCCAGCCGTTCCACACTTTATTGGTTGTCGAATAAATAGCTGCAAAATATACGACAGCCCAAAGTCAAGGTGGTCAGTGACTCAACCTGGCGTGGGACCTGATCTTAAGTTGTTTGAAGAGACACGGCAGCAAGCACGAATGAATCGGGTGAAAGAACCACTCACCGCCATCACTTTCACTCTAATCGAGCGTAAAGTACTGCGTGCGGTCCCCTGTCCGAAGCGGCTGTATAACAATCTTCTTCTATTCGAATGCTTCGTTACCTCCTCATTGATCTTCGATCAATTGGAATTGATCCCCTTCTTTATCTGCTTCTCAGCGGTACTTATTTTTTTGCATACCTCGTCACGTCAATGCCATGTCAAGCTCGAAGGTGCAGTCAACGCTCAACAATTACTTCTTCAGCATTATTATCACGAACGTGTTTGGCAGGACCAGTTGAATTGCTGAATTGTTGATTAGGGTTTCAAGTTCTTCACACTCCTCAAATCAGTGCTGATTTTTGCAAAATAAACCATCACACGCGGGTTTTAGAGGGTTTTAGAGGGTTTTAGAGTGTTAAAAGGTTTTTTTTAAATAAAATTTTTAATAAAAAAAAGTAATTATTACGGCAAAGTGTGGTGCATCGAGCACCGAACTTTGGCGTAATAATTTTTCTCGAAAGAGAATTCACGAGTTGAGTGTCCCAATACTTTTTTACCGGCGTTGAAAATTTGAAAGTGACGACCTGTTCTTTATCTAACGAAAAAAATCTTAGCACACGAATGGCTATTATTATTAAATGGTTATAATAGTGATTTAACTACGGTAAAACGCTCGATCCGCCTTAAAACCCACAATAACTTTGATTTACGATGATTCGGTAGGCGATGTATAAGAAACATCGTCATTCGCGATATTAAACATCGCCTGATAATTCTTTGCACCTGCTCGAACTCTCGAAGAGTTCCGCACGCTTTCGAAAGCCAAAGTCTCCGATAATTATATTCGATCCACCTATCGCCTCGGCTCTCGTCGCGGATAATCATCTGTCTCGCGTACAGAATGGTTTCTGACTCAGCATCGCGATTCATCACAATTCACAGCTCACTCCGTCAATCTCAAGTGGTTTCTATTACATGTGTTTTCATTTCTATGATTCTCTTTCCCACCTCGCACGCGGCTGTGCCTCAATTTGCCATTCGTTCTGCGCGACGCACGAAACTTTCTCTCCATTAAATCAATCGTCTCTTCTTTGAACGAATATGAAGCTTTCGCGTCATACGACTCTAATGGTTTAATCTCGTTTGCATACGCATTAAAAACGAATCGTCGTAAGCAGTTTCTGTAGATTTATTGACAATTCCTCCTGCGATGAATAAAATTGATTTTTATTTATTATTATCATCGACCATGCAGGCAATAATTTTTAATATGAATAACTTTTAATCACGTCGTTGACATGCCTTTTGCTCACAATTTCTTGTAAGGACCTTTACGTTTTATTTTTTTAAATGTGCAGTCGAAACTATCAATATCAGTTTTTGTTCAATGCCCACAAAAAAAGAATGCCACTTATTACCATCGAACAGCTATCGATAACATTGTGCCTCACCACGGAACTCCAGACTCGAGCACTGGGGTTTCAGGTTGATCGCGCCTTCGGGACACGCGGCAAATCGCAACTAGGCTTGGAATCACTTTCCGAGAGTTGCGCAATGGCTTCGCTCCTCAATCAGCGTCAATTACGCGGATGAGCGGCGTCGACGTCCAATCTGCACGACAAACTTATTTATCTCACCTTCCCGCTCGTTTGCTGTGTTACAGATGAGAAAATTGAGGGAGAACGAGAACGGTCACCAGATTCGCCTGGCGGCTCGTATCGAGGACAAGATTCCCCAGGTCGAGAATGTGGTAAGCTATTTACTCGAGATTCCTAGAGAACATCTTAATTTTTAACAGTAGTCGCTTTCTTCTTTTTCAAAGAATCGTAATCGTCGGCCTTTTGTAACAATTATTAGTAATTTATAGTAATTAGTACACTGCAGTGAATCATAACATTTCGTATGTCAATAAATTAAAATATAGTTGAAGAAACATGTGAAATGTACTATTCATTTTGATCGTGTCCGTCTTCAAGTCCATAACGAGGTAATTTCAGAACTATCAATTAGCAGTTGTACAATTAATACTTTTTAATATTTACTTTCTCCTTTCCATTTCTTCGCGACCATCACTTGCTTCGAATGGAAATAACACGCGAGCATAAAATAAACCCAAGCGTGGATCACATTAATTAAAATAATCCGAAAACCTCGTTGACGGGTTCGCCGGTTTTTCTTTATTTATCTCCTTCCGTCTTTTCCTCCAGATTGACCTCTGCAAGGGAGAGTGCGAGGCGGTGGCGGAAGTCGAACGGCTCCGTGAGCTCGCGATCGAGCAGCAAGAATTTATCGAGGTTCTTCGTCAGGCGGTGAAGGTAACACGAATTTCCAAAACACTACCGATAAACGCTTCCTCAAAGCAAACCGACGATTTCCATAAACGTGAGCTCTCTTCCATCGTTCGGTCGCAGGAAAAAGAGCGCAAGTTGGACCAACTGTCGAACAAGAAGAGAAAGGAAGAATTTTACAAGCAATGGCTGGAGCTGGAGCCGGTGGCGGAAGTGGACGACGAGGAGGAGCACGAGGAGGGAGACAGCGCGCTCTCCAGCGCGCCGTCTTCCCTTTCACCGCAACCGGGCGGATGCGGACAGTGGCAGACCAACGGCGTCACCAGGGAGGCTTACGAGGCGGTTCTCCTCGAAATTGACGAAATACAGACCAAGTTTCTCGAGGAACAGGAGGAGCTCGCTCACGCCAAAAGTCAAGTTCGCGACCTGGAAAAGGCTCTTCTCCAGGAGGTAGAGAATCCTGGATTTACATTCCACTCTCCAATTTTCGTTTGTGTTCAAATGTACAGAGAAAGCACGGAGAAAAGCTCAGAATGATAGTGCATTTATCCTCGTGTCACACTACGATGAAAACCAGTTAATATATAAGAACCACCAGTTAATCGTAAGAAACCCTAGCAGATGGAACGTCCGTAATAGTACCTCAAAAATGAGAATTTGTTTTGCGGTAAAAAAATAACCAGGCAAACGGCGGCAAATCGACCACCCGTCCTGATACTGCAGTCGTTTTATCAATTAGCAATCGTAAAACGATCTCACAAAGCGACCATTCTGAATGTGGATGATCGCTTAAAAAGACTGACCATGCTATCAATATTGGTGTTCGCCTTAAGGTCGTCTGTTTGGTTTATTTTTGGTCCAAAACACCCGGTCGCTTTTAGGTCGAATGGTTTGCCAGTGGAGCTAATGAATATCAGTGTTATGTAGGCATTCAACTCGTTAAAGTAACGATTTTATTCTTGTTTCAAAGTATATTCTTAGTTCCATTTCGAAAACAAAAAACTCGAAAAAAAAGAAGCTTATTTTTCTTCATCTATTGTCTCGAATATTCCAGACGCGAGGCAGTCAAAACAGCAGACGAGCGTTGAGCGAAAAACTGCGAAAAATCGAGGAACGCGAGACGGCTCTTCTCGCCGAGATCTCGGAGCTCCGGGATCAGAACGAACTTTTGGAATTTCGCGTTCTCGAGCTGGAGGAGTCACCGGGATCGCGGGAGACGCCTGACACTGCCGACAGCGGAATCGTGTCGCCGGAGCCGATCAATATCTTCAAAGTAAATATCTTTCGTCACATTTCAATCGTCATTCTTCCGTAAAATGTATCGGAAACAAAAAATAACAGTATTATTATTATTTACTTGCCGGGTGTAGTGGTTCGCGCGCTCGCTATATGCTCGAATAAAAATTAGGACATTAAGTAAATTAACGTGAAATTAACATTCAAACTTTACGAAATAAAAAAAAAAACATTTTCGTAAAGTTTGAAGACCCTATCCGATGAGAAATTTCCCGGTGATTCCGAAATGCACCGTTGTGTGTCCGAAAAACATAAAATATGACGACAAAAATGCAAAAAATGATTTTTCACTTTTTTCGAAATTTCGTCACTTTGTAAAATCGAGGTTACATTTTTTTCGATAGACCAAACGTGGGTTTTCTTTTTGCGTTCGAGAGAAAACTCTATAACGAAGAGAATGCCGCACAGCGGAACGCGGTATCTTAATTTCTGAATTGTTTATAGGATGTTAAAGTCAGACCCTAAAAAATCGCAAATTTTTAGAAGGGACTTTCGTTTTTGTCGCTTTTTGCGATTTTTGGGGATCTGACTTTAACATTCCGTAAAAAATTAAAAAATCAAGATATCGCATTTCGCCTTGCGGCATTTTCTTCGTTATAGAGTTTTATCTCGAACGAAGGAAGAAAATCCATGTTCGATCGAGCAAAAAAAAAGTAACCCCGATTTTAGTGATATGACAACTGGGTAAGCATGCGAAGCGCGCGTATATGGGCAGGTTAACATAACACTTGAATTAAGGGGGAGGGGGTAAAATTGCATTATTTAGGGCAGACTTTAATTAAGGGGGCTAGATCAGACAAACAGACAAACAACTTTCCAAAATACATATGATTTTATTCCTGCATAAACCTTCACCAGGTATTTACGTTTCTCCCCTCTCCCCTTGATAACAAGATATGTCGAAACAATAATAAAGCTTATCGTTGTCTAACATTTTCGACGAAAATTCATCACGTAATTTTCGTTAATCAGCAGGAACAGAACAACAAGCAACGAGACAGAGCGATCGCGACGGTGCTTCCCTTCTCGTCGTACACGCATCCGACGTCACCGTTGCCGGTGAAAAAGCCTCCGTTGTCGCTCCAGGAGAGCGGAATATTCGAGGACGACGAGGAGGAGGAGGACGACGACGAGGACGAAACGGAAGCGGAGAACGATCGAAGCGAGATCGAACTGACGAGCTGCGGAACGCAGACGGAGGCGCCGGTCGGCGAGCTGCTCCAGGAGGTGCAGCGTCTGCACGAGCTGCGCGAGCGAATCCAGGAGAGGGCGGTCAAAGTCCCGGCGAGTCCCGCGGCCGAGCCGAGCGATTCGAAGATCGACGAGGACAAGTCGTTCTACCGCGAGAAAATTCGCGAGCTCGAGGAGACGCTCGCGCGGCGCGAGGAGGAGGACGCGAGGAGGGTGGAGGACGATTTCGTCGCGAAGCAGCGTGAGGAGGATCTGCTGGACGAGAACTACAGGCTCACCGAGAGGGTCTACTGGCTGGAGAACGAGTTGCGCAGAGCCGAGAGCGAGGGGAAGACTCTGGTCGACGTGGCGACGATGACGGAGCCGAAACGTTCGTCGATCGACGAGGAAACGATGACCGAGGCAGCTCGAGGTTCGCTGGACGCGGAAACGATGACCGAGCGCGAGAAATGCACCGCGGACGCGAAGACGATGACGCGAGTCACGATTTCGCCGGAGCGAATTCGCGACGAGCGCGCGGAAATTCGCGAAACGAGCCGCGTGACGGCTTCGGCCGATGTCGCCGCGACCTCGCGCTGCGGAAATATCTACCGGGCGGCTCTGCGGGAGGATCCGGGCGACGTGGAAGCTTCGAAGATCTCGAGGATGGAGGTCGACGGGTTTGGGGTCGAGCGAAAGCTTCGACAGGCCCCGATGTGCGAAGACACCGCTCAGGACTGTCCGGAGTGCGAGTCACTGAGGAGAGATTACGACGAGAAGATTGAGCAGTTGGCGAGGGCCGAGTGTCGCTTCCGCGGTCGACTGGTCGACCTCGAGCGCAAGGAAGGCGCCTTCGTTCACACGCTGAAGCAAGTCGACGTCACGTGGTCGCAGCTGGAGGCCGATCACGCGAAGAAATTGGAAGAAATCGGCCGTAGACTCGAGGAGAAAGTGGAGTGCAATCGCCGAATCATGGAGCGCGTTGCCGAGCTCGAGTCGCTGAGGAGTCGCGAGGAAGAGAAGACACCGCGCGGTCGCAAACGCGGTGGAACTTCCTCGACTTCCGGCGATCTTTCTTCCGCAATCTCTTCAGCTGACGCGCGTAGCTGCGAACCGCGAGGCGTCGATGCGGCTGACGTGGACGAGGCTGACGCCGCGATGGACGTGGACGTCGAAGACCGCGAGGAGGCGTCGGTGAAGGCGATGAAAATGGCGCGAGAAGTTGACCAGACGACGCAGACCGAGGGGGTTGGCCTCGAGTGCCTGAACTGCAGGACGAAGAGGGAACGAATTTGTGACGAAAAGTCGGAGTCTCTGAGAAGATTTATCGTGAACGAGTCGCCCGTAAGTTGCGCATCTCATTCACTTCCTTTTGAACTCAACATTGAGTTTTTTTCAGCATTATTTGTTATGCCCCAATATATTTTTTATTTTGTTTTAATTTTCTTGTGGAGTTGTTACAATCATTTATAATTTGTGCAAATTAATGTTACGAACGAGATCAGTCTTATAGCATTTTGAGGTACGGTTCTTTTTTAGCGATTAAAAAAATAGGTTTTTTTGCTTGTAATTCGGTGCCCCTTGCCGGTAATTCGGTGTATTTGGTAATTAAATTCTTCATTTATTGCAGAAAAAAGTCATCGAAATGCCGACAGTCGATGCATCGACGGAGATCGCTGTCGAGGCTAAGGAAGAAACTGACGAAAAGTCACCAACGAGTACCGAGACTGACTGCGGAGTGTCGCGCGTCCACCTGCTGCCGGAAGAGGAGCGACCGGCCCCGGAGCCCGCGGAAACTCTTCGCGTAACCATTAACGAGACAGAACTCGATAAGAAGGTTAGAGACAGCAATCGAGGAGTTGACGAAAGGGTTGATGGGGAGGGCGAGGGTTGGGTCACGAAAAATTGGAACATCGAGGGTTGTAACCTTAAAGGTGGAAGCAATGAAAGCCAAACTCGTGAAACCGACGCGAAGAGCTTCACGATTTTCAGGCACGGCGGACTTCACTACATTATATATCCGGAAATTTGTGTTTAGTACGATTATTTTCGGTGCTACGAGGCCTCGTTAGACTTAAGATCATCATCATCATCATCGCCGTCATCTTCGTTACTTCATTAATCAACGTTTTAAACACCCTGAAAAAAAAGTTGAAAGCAATCGCATATCTTTATATCTTCGTTTATATCCGAGTCCACGGACTTATTTTCCCAAATATTCATCTTCACCCTCGTGGCTTCGGTGTTCAATCCTACGAACGTTAGAACTAAATACGAACGTCGAAATCTGCGAATGCGATGACGAGAATCAAGACGATGTCTTCAATTACTGTTCCCTCGAATAAGAACAAATGCGAACAGGAAAAAAGGACATCTTGAACGACAATAACGACGATAAAAGGATTCGTGAAAAGTATTGGCTCCTGAACACGAAATAGTGAACGAAACTGATCGAAGAAACCTGTGCTTGGAGATAAGGCCAAGATATCTTCGAGACGATGTCTTCGTATTTTATCTTCTCAGCAGTGTGAAGATAACGTTGATAAAAGCGATTAAATACGAACATGGCAAAAGGAAGGGAGGTGGATAGGAGACGATTGACGGTATCCTGAAGCAGTCTCGAAGAAGATATGGAAGATGTAATGAGTAGACTCGAAAAGCGTGTATAAAAAAAGAGGAAAGTGACCGCAGTAATAGCTATTCACGAAAGCGTCCACTGGCTTGGCAGCTGGCCTCAAGACTGGCCAAAGGTCAGTCTGTCAATCAACTAGTAAATCAAACATATACCATACTGTCCACTAAAGTAAACTCGACAATGCCTAAGCCTTACTACAATTATCAAGTGCATATCTTTTTCACACTTCGCAACTTAGTTAGTTCTTCTTTGCAGGAAAAAAATCTTTTATTTCCATTACTCACCTTCATAGATCGTTCGGGTACGTCGCTTGTGTATAACGTACATCGCGTCCTCTGCATTTATTAGGCATTTAATTTTCAAGGTTTTTTTTTATACTGACAACTTTTTTAACTCACCAAAATTCCGCGTTAGTCCTAATCGGTAGTACGCATAATACGCTGCTGAAACCTCGAATTAAAGAAACAAATCGAACCCCTCACCGGAACTTGGCTGTGGACCTGTGTCGATGTCAATGAATGAAGCATCGAGCGAGGTTTCTGCAAACGAGGGGAAAAAAACCTTTTCCTGCAAACACAACTCTCGGTTTCGATTGGGATAATCTACTTACGTGCACAACATTTTTAGCTCTGTAACCAGTGGTATTTATAAATGCTTACGGTGGTGGGTCGGGCTTAAATTTGATCGCATTATTTCAATCACTGTATTGAATTACGCCAGGGAAATCGTGACATGCTTTCTTTTTAATTATGTATACAAATTTGGGTACGTTTTTACATTGTCTCCCGTATTTGCTGTTTTGGAAAATATCGCACAAAACTGAAACTGCTATCTCTATATTATTGTTAAATGTATTTTCTGCCATTGAGTTCGTTACTTTAGTACTGTATTACTTCAATTTTCAAGTAGCAGTGAATCTATATAACAACTTTCTCAATCGTCCGAGTGAACAGAAATCGTCTTTAAATCTATATGGGAATAAATTTCATGCTATAAAGTCTCTTGATCTTTAAACTGCTATGAAAACTTTGGATACATTTCTTCACTGTGTTTTATCTTTGAGCCTTTTTTGGGAAGTCGGGACAATAAATGCAAGTAGCGGCACTTCTTGTTAATAATTAATTGATGAATATTTTGCAGCAGGTTGTTTACTTTCGCTGGAGGTGATAAAAATCCGGCAATTTCTTCGTTACAATGGAGAGGCTGTAGCTATTTGCTAAGATTGCCGCACCGAGCTTCGTACAATAATTAGGAACTCGCAGGAATCGCCAAACGCCGGAAAACCGCATGCATCAGAGCATCGATGAGGTAAATAGCCATTTATGTGAATTAAACAAAAAATTATAATTTACATGTCGTACATTTTAATATGTTTCAGGACAATATGGCTGGCGCTGCTTGGTGTGCCCAAGTGACGACCAGTGATTGAACGTCCTGCCGCACAAAAACCAAGTCATCTCCAATCAAAATTTGCAGAATTTACTCGAAAACACGAAATTGTTATCTCGCTCGTATTTTTGTCCTCATTGCAATATACTTTATTTTTTTCGATCCGATCAATTTACCGAGCGATGAACAAATGTGAAATTATCATTTTTGTTAATTTAATTGAATTGAATTCAATTGAATCCTTCGTTCTTCTTGCCAACAATGTTTCATTCAACACCATTCTACTCCATTCAAACGCGAATTGATAAGAGCTTAAAACGAAATCACGGTTATACCCACCGCGACAATTATTAGTTAATTATAATTAATGACTATTGCAAAACGACACAATAATGATACGCCAACGAATCGAGACGACTCGAACGCCACGACAGAAAAAGAGAATCTGCGAACTTGTGAATAATGACAATAAGTTGTTACTACAATTGTCCGTGTGTTACGTTGAGTCCATGAATTGTGTGAAACCCAGTTCTGTCCATATCGTTTACAGTGTTTTCGTTTTTTCGTCCCGCATCCTTCGTTTTACTGTATATTATACGTGTAATCGAAAGTATGGCCTGCAATTGACATACGTGTGCATTGATATACGTACTACAATAATATTATTATCGCGTTCGACAATCTGTACTGATAAGTTTTTAGGCTCTAGATAATGTCTCTAGTCGATCTTTCCTTTTAATGGGCTTTTGATTTTAATTAGAAGCAACAAAAGAGAAGTACATGACAACATATCGAATGTCGAAGAATCGACGATAAACTCGTGCTTCCGTTTGCTCTGCAACAAACCTGCGCTAATTTGCCTGGGCCCAATTAATGTTTAATTTACTTTACTCGTTATATCGTTATATTTCATAAGGAATCTTTCGCCGACGAAATTTCGGTGGAAAACGACATGTATTTACGATTGTATAGAAACTTTATCGAATAAAAACATAATTAACGTGTTAATAAATATCCTGTTCACTTGACTCTAAAAAAATAATTTGTCGAACTTGTTGCTTGTAATGAAATTCTACGAGGATTTGAGAGTGCGTTTAAATCTCATGGTTTAGCTTCATTGTGCCTTCGGCAACGACGAGTATCTTCAGTTTTCACACCACCTTCTTTAGCATTATCGACACGCACGGGACCATTTGATACCATTTCACGCGAACCATATGACGAGGAAGAACAAGCTCGGATCTGTTCCGAATGTAGATGACTGCAAAAATTTAATTGTTATTATTTATACGAAATACAAATGATGCCTCTCAAATTTACCTGCAAGATGACATCTTGCTATTGGACATTTCAGGCGCTCTCTTCGCACCGACAACTGCTCCCATTAAGAGAGATGGCAAAGCGCATTCCATAAATCTCACACGTTCGATAAGAGCTGCTTGTTTTCTTTCTAATGAAGCATTTCTTTTCTCGTAATGGCTTACAACTTTCTTCCAATAGTCGCTTCTCTCACTTCTGTCATTTTTGGCTCTTTCAAGAGTCGAATTTTCTTCGGGCATTCCTGTTGTCGCCATTATTACAGAAAACGCGCGAAACTTATTTTTTCCTTCTATCTGCGTTACAAGAAATTTACAGGTGAAAAGTCAATCATACGATCACACGACGAGAAATTTACAGGTAAAAAGTCAATCATATGATGCGAAAGCGATGTCACGCTAAATTTTGCGAACTTCTGCACATTCGAGACTTCGAGATAAAATGAACGCGCACGCACTTGACGTTGCTTCAAGAGAAACGTCAAAAATTGACAGCTTGAAGCATCAAATATGTCACATTCAAATTTTTATGTAGATTTGTACGACAAAAAATACAACATAAAATGAGTGTAAAGATATAAAAAAACAACGTAAAAATTATAAATGAATCGAAGTCACAAACGTGTAGAGGTTGTAAATTCTGTATACGCGATGAGTTCAACGGCAGTGATGAGCAGCTGCGGGATGGAGCCACCGAGTTGCATTCAAGACCTCACAAAACACGAAGAGAGCTTGAACCGATTCATAAGCGATCTGGAGAGTCGAGAAAAAAATTTCACCGAAAGTTTGAAAAAAATCACCGACACCTTGGAAGCTTTGGTCAACGTGAAAAATCCTGAAATTCCAGAGTTTCTACTAGTGAAACCCTCGAAGCTCATTTCTGCGAAGACGAAAAAGCACAAAAAGCATTCTCGATCGAGGAAACAATGTTTCGACGATTCCACCTTCGAATTCTGCGATTTGTCGATAAAAAACCCCGAAACATCGGAAGCGATGAGTTTGAAGGATTTGGCGAAGAAATTCGAAAAAGTTCTGAAGAAAGCAAAGGTGCGATACCTGGAATACGATTTTTGGCTTCACAGTTTTTATGACCTTACGTTATGAAGGAACGAGGTTTGTCGCGGCTGATCGAGCCGATAAAAGAATCAGCGAGACGATTGAGGGAATTGAGCCAGGCTGGATGCACCTGCGAACTCGAGGCAGCTTCAGACTCCGACAAAAAAGTGATTGACAAACTTTCGATCAACAACATTTTCCTAACCAATTGCAATGTATTTCTTCGATGTGTTCGTGTAACGATTTTCCACGACTAAAAAAAAGTCTTCGGAATGCAATTTTGCAGGATCACGAGATTCATAAGTCGGCAAAGACTGTAAAAATGCGCAGGTCGAACGCGAATAAGCAAACTGTGCACCAGGTGAGTCAGGAGCAGAGATGTAAATCACTAAATCTTTTAGAAATAAAGTTGACGGTACAATTTGGTTTTGTAATTATTTATTAATAATAGTAACATGGCGCGATTGTAATATAATGTGTGCATTGTTTAAGGGCTGCAAGGAAATATTTATGCGCAACAAAATTGCACGACCATTTTTCCGAAACAAAAAATCGAGAAATTCGGTGAATGCATTACTAAAGTAATGGTGGTCCGAGTTCTTACATTTTTTCACACTTTACTCATAATTTTGTATTGATAATGAGGTACCTTTGTAGCTATTGAAAAGTCACACATCATTTTATAATCGCCCCAGGTTATTATCGTTAAATCACATCTACAAAACAAACCGTACCGTAACATTCATTTCTCAAAGTAATGAGAATTTACAAGTCTGGTCAGGAAATTCGCGAGAGTCCAGGCTTTCTAGGGTCTACGGAAGAGCCACTCGGCCGACGACGGTTAAATCGCATTCTTTGTTTGCAGACTCTGGACAAGGTGTCAGGGCCCTGGAAAGCCCGGAGTCTGTCGAAGAAACGTTTCTTCGGCTCGTCACATCGGGATCACGTTGCGATTGATTAGCTGTTAGCGAGCGACATAACGTGAATAACTGGATTCCTCTGGCGACAGGAGACTGGAGCCCCTTGCGGCTTCAACGATCGGCCTGGCAATCGTTCGAACGAACCGGGTCTGTGCGTGAGCGACAAGTGCGAAGAAATGTGCAATTGCCCTGAGGACAATCGGCCACCAGTCTCAGCCGTTCGAAAGACCCGCAAACGTCACAAGTCAAAGAAGAGACAAAAAGCGTACATCTGCGTGGAGGGTCCTATCGATAAAAGGTGGATTGGCAAGAGTCTCAAAATTCAGGACCCCGCAAAGTGCGATTGTTCCGAAGATCCGTCAACGGATAAATTGCAACTTGACGAGGATCCAACGCAGACGCGTTCAGAGAATTCACGACCCTGTGAAGATTCACCTATCGATCGGTGTCACATTGATCCGGAATGCTTGAAAAATGATCTCACCATTCTGAGATCGCTTATAAAAAAAGTCACCGCAATCGATAAATCTGTGGGGGAAAAACGTCGAGACGCGAGGGATCCAGTGGTCACAAGATCTACGTTGAATGTATCGATGATCCGGAGTCGAGAGATGGATCGAAGTTCCGCGCCGAAAGGTGAGTTGATCGAAGAATTTGACAATGAAATCGCGCGAACGAATTTCGAGATCACGAGATCGCTTATTATAGATCGCACGGTGACCTATGGATCTTCTGTAGATCAAAATCTGGCTATCAAGATCGTTCACGAGCATTGTCCTTTAAATGACGGTGCGAATGTGAAGGACGAAGCTTGCCAGTTTATCAGCGCGGTGAAAGAGAGTGGAGGGACGAGTAGATCGAAGAGAAGACTTAAAGATCACGCGGTGAAAGACGGGGAAGAAGCTTGCCGAGAGTTTAATGTCGAGATATGTCAAACGCTGTGTAGCGCATCAGGTCGCGAATCACCCAGCAACGATGGAGTCGCAACGTCCAACACTGCGAAGGAAATAATTATTTTTAAAACAACATGTCACGAAGATAATCAATCTGATAACAAAGACAATTTGGTAATTAACGAATTCGCCTAAAAATTCGGCTTTAGTTCTATACTCAATTCGTCACCATATTTACAAAATTATATAAGAAGTACGAGATCTACGGACGTCGACAATTCGACTTCGAAATTTCGCAACATATTTATAATGAAGAAAAAGATAATACCGTCGTATAAATCATTTTTAGTGTTAGCAAAAGACAGGATTATTATTCCCGTAGATCTGCCCTTGTGGATGTGACGTAAGTGAAGAAACTTTGGATCAACTTTCTTCGTGCAGCTGCGCCGATGAAGAAGAAATACACGAAGCTACGCCTGGAAAGGCTTCGGAGCAGAAGCCGAGTTTTGAAAAGCTCGAGGCCAGCCTCGCTTCCCGTAACGAATTAATCGGTGCGGGAAACGAGGCGATGAAAAAACGTTGCCCCTGCGGTTGCGCTGAAATGGTGCAAATAGAAGGCAACGAGATGCCTGACGATCAATTGACAAGAGAAAATACGCCGAGTGAAACTGAAGAGAGCGACGAAGACGTTGAGGAACTGGCGAAGAAACTCGAGGAGGAGATTCACTCGGTGAAGCGAAAAAACGACGAGCTTAAAAAATTGATGAAGTCCTGTTACTGCGATGAAAACGTCGATGAAATATTGGCACTGCAGTTTTCGCAACTTCCGCCGATAAGGGCCACACATTCCGGTGCAATATTTTTTTATTTTTCAATTTACGTTATAAAAAATTATTTACTTTTTTTATCGCAGTTTAACGTATTTTTTACGTTATAAAAAATTATTTATTCTTTATAACGACAAATGTTTGGTTAAAAATGGAAATTTATGATTTTCAGGATTAACCACGGCCATCAAAGTGCTGCAATCGAAATGCCACTCGAAGGATCGAATGATCACAGCGCTAGCGAGTGAATTGCGCGGTTCCAAAGACGCGGATCAAATTGCGAAGAATCTCACAGCCCCGTGTCTTCAATTCACTTACTGGGACTTCGATCAGTGCGGTTTGTACTCGTTTCTGCAGCGCCCTAAGCTATCCAGCAAGATCGCCAAGTTCCACAAGACAGATGAGCATTTCGTGACTGAGCGACAAACAGATGAGATAAGCCAGCGTCAACGTTATCGAACTCCAAAACCAACGAATTTTCGTGTTATCCGTGAGATCAGCAACTGTCTTCTTGTGTCCTGGAAAATTCCGGAAAACATTCGAGGCCTCAGAGGCTATGAAATCGTCATAAACGGGTGAGGATCTACAAAAATTACGCTCGTTGAAGATAACAAATATATTTATTAATCAATATAAATCGTAACAATTCATGTTTGCGCGTGCAGAAATGTCGTGGCGGCCAGGCTGAGAAACCCAACGAGAACCGAAGCCGTTCTCGGTCCCCTGGATCTTTCTCGATCGACGGAACGCCAAGGATCAATTATTCTTGCGTTATACGCAGTCGACGCGCACGGCCAATATTCCGAACCCTCGATTGCCAAATTTTGACGTTACCAAAAAGTCCTGAGTGCTGCTGATTTGCACGCATAATCGTGAGTAAAGTACGCAGAACAGAAAGTTTTGGGGTGGACTTTTTATTATTAATTCTAACACAATTGCCCTGTACGTTTACGACACTATTTTGTATTTGCCTTATTCGCCTTTGCAACGTGAGAAAATAAATAAATCACTGCGACACGTTTTCTCCAATCACCTCATCACCTGCCGTCGTGAAGATATATTTGTCGATCGACACTTTCGTATAACTCGTTGCATTTGACAACTGATTGGTTATCGTGGACGTTTCCATCCTCCACTTTTTTTCCATCGCTTTCGACCCTTCCTTCGCCCACCGAGATATCGCGGTTATCAACAAATTCCGCTTGACGTTACTATACGAACACGCGAGTCTGTGGTTTAAGTAGCTTTCACGCGGGGAATGAAAAACAACTTTCTTCTGTCGACGAGATCGTCCAGGGTGTTGAAGTCCGGCAGCACGTCCGGTATCTCGAAATCGAGACTTCCGGGCCACGGCCTTCTCGTGGAAAATCGGTAGGGCCTCTTGGCCCCCTTTTCGCGGTCGCTCAGTTTGTAATACGCTTCGGTGGTCGTCGGTCGCCTCGGATAGTACGGATCGTCCTCCAGTTCGTTCGGCACCAGGGGCGACAGCGAGCCGGTGAACGGATGTACCGGAAATTCCGTCCCGGCGGTCGTCGTCGGCGCCGTGGTTGTTTTCGTCGCGACGGACCTCGCGGTCGCGGAATTTGGCTGCGACGATTTCTCCGCCGTCGCCTGCATCGACCTCAGAGTCTCCGAGTACGGGAAGTTGTTGTTGTCGAAGAAAAAACCGGACCGCTCGTTGCTTTTGGCAAATCCCTGCCAATTCCGAGCGCCGGTGTCCCGCGACGCGCTCGACCCACCGCTGCCTCGTCCGTCGGAACCAAAACCGCCGCTCGATTCGCCCTTTTGCTCGTTTCTTCTCTTATCGTCAAACTGAAATCCCTTCTTGGGACTCGTAGCCTCGTGATCGAGGCCGCCGGACGACGCTCGACCTCCGGAGCTTTCGTCTACCTTGTCGAGCTTGACCTTCCCGAAGCTCGGAAGGTCACCGCGATCTCCTTGGGCCTTGAAATCCGCGCCAAAGGGCCTGAAGGTCGACGACGAGGTCGCCAACGACGATCGGTCTATACCCTCGTCCTTTTTCTTGGAATCTCGAAATTGAAAGCCTACCGTACTTTCACCAATAGGACCGACCTTGAAGTCCGCCCCGAAGGGCTTGAAGGTCGTCGTGGAGGTGGCTGACGAGGGTCCGCCGAAGGCGCCGACTTTTTCGTTCCTCACGTCGAAACTCGAGGACCGCGAGTCCATTGCGCTCGCGGACTTGACCTTGAAGTCGGCGCCGAAGGGCCTGAAGGTCGTCGTGGAGATCGGGGATGAGAATCGACCGGAGTACCCGCCGTCTTCGTCGTCGGTGTCGCCGCCGTCCTCCCTCTTTTTGTCGAAATACCGAAACCCGAAGTCCGCCGGACTAGCGAGGTCAGCGCGGAAGGGCCTGAAGGTCGTTGTGGACGTGGCCGACGGTATTTTTCCGGCGAACACGCCGCTACCTTTGTCCCTGTCGTTCTCGTCGATTTTCTCCAAGTTCTTCGAGCTCTCGGTCGCCACGCGGTTGGTCTGCGAGGCCGGCGAGGCTTTTTGAAAATTCGCGCGATCGCGAAAGAAGACACTGGAATTGAGGACGAAGGTCGGTTGCTTCCTGACGAGGGACTTGGCGGTGGGCAACTGGGCCGGCGGCTCCGCCGTTATTCTGAAGGACCTCGTGTACGCCGGATTCGAGTTACCCGAATGAAAGACGTCGATGCTCCTCCCGTCGGCGCTTCTCTCGCCGCTCAACGACGAGCCGACGTGCGGCAGCCTCGGGCTCGCGTTCTCCACATTCCCGCCGCCGTCCTCGGCGAACGTCGAGCCTCTTTGACCCTTCGTGCAGTCGACCAGATGCGCGTGATCGCACACCAGGGCCTCCTGACGAAAAGCCGTCTCCTCGGGACAGTAGTACGTGAATTTGTTCCCGTGATCGTCGCACGTGTGATAAACCCGACAGTTGGTCTCCACGTCCGCGTAAAATCCCATCTCGCGGCCGCGACACGTGAAACTCGTGTTCACCGGCGGCGGCATCGTGTTCTGCAAATTTTAGAACGTATCGTAAAAACACTCGGTAGGTCCGATTGACATTGATTCAAATATTTATGGTATACAACGTTTGTAAGGCCGATGTATATGTAAAATCGTGAATCACGTCCAGGGTAGATGTGGCGGTTGTCATTGCACTTTCGATATTGCACTACTTTCCAGGAGGTCAAAGCACTTCGCGTGTACGTCCAAAAATTCCAAAAATTCGTAATTCGATTTCTAAGTTGACTGTTTTTTTAATAGAGATTTGGTTCTATTAATTTTTAAAAACCTGATATTAATAGCATGAAAGGCTTAATATGAATGAAATTCATTAAAGGCACCGAATGCTAAGTTAACTGTTTTTTTTAATGGAGATTTGGTTTTCGCAATTTAAAAAACTCGATATTAATAGCAAGAAAGGCTTGACATGAGTGGCGAAATCCCTGAGTTCATCTGCCCTGCGTCATTCGAGAATACTCACGAACACTTCCTGCGTGCTGGCACAGCCGAAAATCAGCAGAATGTGGAGTAACTTCGTAATCCAATAGTCCATGTTGCGCGATCGCAATTGTGGAGATTTTTTTAAATACCAAAAATTCCTCGGTCTCACGATGCTTCGTCGGATTTGAAAAAAAGGACTTACGCATTCGCGCGCGCGTATAGCATAGAGTTCGACGTTGCGCGTCTTCGGCACCGTTTGCCCGTGATATCGAGTGCTGGATTCTGTCGTACCGCGAATGAAGCGACGGCGGGAGAACCTTCGCTCGGTGAGATGGGCAAAGTGAAAGTGAGAAGGATGAGTTTAGGACGCAGGAGGAGACTCTCGGCGAGCGGTCGAGTGGCCCGCGAGGGTTACCGCGAACTGCTAACTACCAACGGCAAACCGCCTGTAGACTAGTGTCAGGGGCCTTCTCCTTCTACGCGATGTAGAAGGAGACCGAGAGAGGAGTCGCGCGGTTACATTCGATGCCTTGAACGCCTTCAATGGCACGTCCTGTTTTGGTATTACGTCAATCGAGGCAGCAGACGTCTTTTGGCAAATGAAAAACAACATTTATCGTCATGTTTAATTGTATCATCGTAATTAATTAATTCACTCGTGTACATGTTTTGCAACTTTAGTTTGGCATTTTTCATATTTTTTCTTTATTTATTTTATTTAAATTTCTTTTTTGACAATATACACTGTTAGGTTTCATTCGATGGGACTAATCATTTTTTTTCCGACAAATTAATATTTTTTCTGACTACTGTTGCAACAAGTATTATCAACGACCAGTCGCCCACGCAGCAGCATTCATCCAAGCCTCCGGCGGAATACATGGCGCTCGATCACACTACGTCGAGAGGGGCAAATGCAATTGCGCAATATCTCTTGCATTGACACAAGTTGAACGACCGGTGTACATCATTATTATACATTCGAAGTTGTCGCAAAGTTCTGGCCCAACGTTTTTTTTCTCTCTTTCTCTCTCCAGCCATAAACTTCGCGAATTACTATCATTGCTCGATTTTATGTCCTTCTCATAAAACGATAATAATAGTAACACGCAGATGTGATGCAATACGATTTTTTGAAATGCTGCTTGATAATACTGCATTCCGATCTTTTTATTGCATTTCAAATTTTGCAACTCCCGTAACAGTGGTGCAACAGACATTTTAGAATATTTTTTATCTAATAATCATGAATGCAAAATTGACCAATATTTTATCATGAATATATGAAGAAGGACAGTAATTTAACGAACAACACACATTACAAATATATAACAATACACCATTCAATTTTTATAGGAACAAAATGCTTTTATCGATAAGTTGAACGACCGGTAGCATCGGCTGTCGAGTTTCTTCTATATTTTCCGTATTTGTCGAGGACTCCCGGTCGAACAAGTTCTGCTTTTTTTTCTTTCCTTTTTGGCGAACGACTACGACTACATATGACGGTACTCTCGTCGTATGCCGTTCTACTTCATTCTCACGTAATAAACGTAGCCTTTCACGTAGTGGAACACACGGGTGTTACCGGTTCTTTTTTTTCTGGGAATGGCAGCATCACCGGGAATTCTTTGTATTATTTGTTGACTCTGGTATCTGCGTCATTGACGTCAAATTATCATTGAGAACTGCTGAATCAGCAGGGCAGTGATACGACAAATGCTACTTATGATTTATCCGAGGGTTGTTCTAAAATTCATGTTTCTTTCTATACTTCCCTAACTTCATTCGACCACTTCATAAACTTCAATGGAACGCAACAACTTTTTTTTCTACTTTTCTAAACATTATCGGTAATGTTAATTTAATGTTATTTTTAGTTCATTCAAATTTGCGCTCAGGTGTCAAACATAACCCAGCACTTAAAAATAGGCAACTTGTGTTTGAGACTTGTATTTAAACCATTACTACCAGTTTTTTAATTGACATAATCTGTAGAATCAACTGTAGCGTGTCACCTTCACTGCTCATCTGAGTCTTTCTGCCCATTATCTGTTACAGTAGAGCATTAATCCTTAAAAAGATGATTTGGCTACGAGGCGCATGGCGCAGGAATATCGCAATAGGTCTCTTAGCGCTGCTATTGTTCGTTCTACAACGTCGGAACGTTGCATAAAATAGTACGAGAGATCGAGCAGTTGTTGCAATGTGTCGCCTGGCCCCGCGGGTAACCGGTACGGTTAATTGTCAGCCGAACGAAATGATAGAGCAGCGGAAAAAGAGCTGAAGACGAAAGAAACGAAGACGAGTTGCTCGAATCCTTGGCACGATGACCTATATGGGTGAAGACGATGGAAAGGTCATACTCTACCGGCTCATAACTACGAGCAAAATGTACCCACGTGCTCTGTACCATTTATGTAAACACAGGTAAAGGGAATTTATAGATGGCAGCAACATCGAAAAAAACGGACAAATGCCGGACTTTGAAATATCGATAAAACAAATTTCTTGATTAAAGAAGAAGGTACTCAATTGTGAACCAAGAATCAAGATAGCGAGTTAATCGGGACTGCCCTGTAAAGTTTTCTTCAGGTTATTACTCAAATTTATAACCTGTTCGTTAATTTTTTTTTTTTTTCGAATACCACAAATTAAGTGCAAGTTATCCACAATAATTTCACTTCAGAATTTTAGACAAAATATATTAGTTGAAGTAGATATCTTGAACTTTTACAGTCACCCTGGGTGAAATTGACCTAGTAATTTAACATGGAAAATTCTACGATTGAGTAACCGGGAAGGGTTAATATTAATAGTTAACGTTTTCATATCGGTGATGTTGTGCGCGTTTCTAATTACAGCGTAGGGATGTTGTATACGTAAAGTTTAACAGTCGGTTAAGCAGAACGTGAAATTATCGAGTTGCGCTACGCGCCGCAATGACTTCTTCTGCGTAGCGTTGCTCGATGATTTCCCGTTCTACTTAACCGACTGTTAAACTTTATCTTCAATTGCACATTTTTAAAATGTATTTACGGTATAAAAAAACAACAAGCGTTCGCGTAGGAAATAAATTTGCTTTTATTCAACCATAATATTACATAAGCCATTCGGTAGGTATTATTCTGTTCAACCTCTCTTTGCCTATTCGTATTACAAAAAAATGGAAATATGTAACTTATTTTTTATAAATTGATATAATCATACTGTGCCGTTTCGTGCGATACTTTTTGCATATTTATTATACAAAACAATTACACATTTATAGCATTTATGCCGTTATAACAGAAATAAAATGTATGGGTGGCGGGCTATTCGCGAACATTATTCTCACTCGAAACATGAAAAATGACTGACACTAGCAAAATAAAATATCAAACGTTCCTGCCGACCTTTCATGTTTCGATACTCGCAGGGTCTACCTCAAGTGGTTGTCCCTGGATACCCTTTGGTATCAAAGTCCACGCGAATTTGAAACCCGCTGCGGTAACTGCCGATATGACAGTTTCGTAAGCGGGCAACTGCTGCGTCGAGCAACGAGTATAAGACCCTTTATCGTCAATTAAAGCCATAACAATATATGTTTTATTCCTCGTCTCCCTACTAATCGACCCACGCGGAAACAATTGGGATTTCAAACCGATACATTGATTCAGCATGAGTAAATAAGATTCGGCAATCTGCGGTGTGAAACCGACGGGATCCTCGATGTTGCAGTCAACAAGTGCGTTCACGATGCCCAAATACTCCTTATCATAACCACTGATAAATTGATCACTGCGCAAAAATGTTACAATCCGACGCCATGCTTCATGGTTCATCCCCAGTTTGTTTCCCTCTTCACTTACTTTACGTAAGAAATTCTCTTTCCAGTTTTCTGACCTTATGTTCTTAATCTTTAGATAACGCGAATTGTAAGGGCTCCCCCTCCAACCTTTCTCCAGCGCGTTTACATTGTGCGCCTCTTGCATAGTCTTTATGCAGGCCTTGACGAGGACACGCCAGGCGAAGACACCTCTCGTCGTGCCGTTCAAGCACTCAATGCACCTCAACATTTGTTCACTGTGATGCCCGGATAGGCCAGTCAAGGAAGCCCGCTTGGCGTGAATGATATATATCTTGCCTGGCTTTACGATCAGTATGTCGCCAAACTCAAACTTACCCTTTTGAGCTGTAGGTACCATTTTGCGGTCCAGGACAATTGCAAAGCTCTGTGGATCGTCCCTGTGGGTTCTGTTAAACGCCTTGACAGCGTTACTGTTGTAGGTCCCCTCTGAAGATTCACAATAGTCCTTAAAACCACACTCGTCGTGCGTTATCTTATATTGGTCTAAGTTATTACGAACGCGTGCGATTCTGCTCTTCGATATGACGAACCAACTGCCACTCTCATAACGATATAACGCTTGTTGGTCGTCATCGGGATTGTCATTGACAAGTGGTATACTCAATGCCCGAATGAGTGAAAAAACATGCAGCCTACTGACTTTCATCGTTTTGCGGTTCCGAACGGACATTTTACTTTCAAGACTGGCCCCGTCCACCAGTATCAGACGTTCAAGTGCCGGGAAAAATGAACCATACTGTTGGTCGTTCGCGCTAGTGTCGCTCGCTTGAGCGACACTAACGCCCTCGTCAGCGCCCTCGTCCTCGTCAGCGCCTTCGTCCTCGTCAGCGTCATTCGATCTAACGTTGTCCTCGTCAGCGTCGCTCCCGCCAAAGTCGCTCTCAGCGTCGCTCGTGTCGGTGTCGTTTGCATCGTCGGAGAACAGCGAAAACTCCAAATCTTTACCCAAACACTCGTTGAAAATTTCCGAAAAGCTCACCAAATACAGACTGTACAGCCTGTCTTTCAGAATTTGCCACAATTTTTCGTTGAGGCTGTTCCTTATAGTTGGATTGAACTCTTCTTCGTCCAGGTAGTAATGAGCGTGCGGATGCATATTCTTTTCCAAAGAAATATCGTAAATGGTGTCACTGCTTTTCACCAGATCCGTTAATTCATTTGGTTTTAGACTGTACACGAAGTTATCACTTCCGGTTACTCGGCGAGGCAGTTGCAGCGATTCGACGGTAAGCTTCCGCAAATAATTTTCGCCAGGCTTTACTGATAAGTACTGGAATGAATCAGGCTCCGAAAAATCCTCCTTTGTCGTTTTGTGATTTGGAGCCCGAAGTGTTCCCGACGTTCCGCTCTTAATTCCTACGATCTCTCCGCAGATCCTCTCGTTTACCGCGATCCTCAGACCCCAGTCGAGCTTTTTGGCGAAACGGTTTATGTAATAATTCCAATGTCCAAATCCATAAATGAGTGCTTCATTATCATCTGGTCCGGGACGTGGAATTATTACCAATGACGCCGTATATTGTTCATCAACCAACGGCGCGGGAGGCTTTTCGCCAAACAGATCTAGCGTATACAAGTCGGGGAGTGCATAACGATTTGGTCGGGCGAAACGCAGAAGAAAACATTTTCTCTTGTCGGCGCCTACGAATAAATCCTTCCGCGACGTCATCTTTGGAACCGCGCAGCCAGGCTTCAACCAGTATTTTACTTCCTGCATGATTTCGTCGCCTCCTACTTGGGTTTTGTCGTTTATTTCTTCTTTGATGCACTCGTGTATTCGCCGTTTGTCCATGTGAAAAAGAGTGAATTTTCGAACTTCCGGTTTTTCGTGTTTTTGACGCTTTGCCGCTGAAGGCTCATCGTCAACACTGCTTCCTGCAGAAGCATTAGCAGAATTTTGCGCAGTGGTTGTGTTGTCCGGTGTGCTGGCCGACATTCTCGCAAGACTGATCAACCCAATATGCGAAAACTCGTCATCGATTCACTGCAACAAAACAATTTACAAACAAAACAGTTTAGATCTTCAATTGAAAAAATCTGACCACATTTTCCGTGTAATTAGGGGGGGGGGGGGGGTAGGGTCTTGACATTTTTTTTCCATTTTTTTTTTTTTTTGTTTTTTTTTTTATTATTGCTCAACATCTCAAGAATGTTGTATCAAATTTTTAGAGCAATTGGAGCAAAACTGACGGAGATATGAAATTTTAACCATCCGAGGCTCTATGTCGTTTCGTATATAAGTATTCACTTTAAATCGATTTTCCCACACTTCATGTTTTAAAAATCGGTGACGGTTGTACCGTAAAATCTATCGCACCGATCCTTTTCAAACTTGGTACACTCTTTCTCTGTATAACTCATCAGGTAACACTGTCGAGATTTTTAAAATTTGTTCTTACTTTCATTTTACAATAACAAATTGGCCGATTTTTTCGGCGAAAATCGCATTTTTTACTTTCGAGAGTTACCAAAAATCGAAAAAAAAAAATTTAACTCGACAGCGTTACCTGGAAAATCTCATAAACTAATGAAATCAATTTGATTTTTTGAATTCGGATAATCGAGTGACCAGTTATGACCGTCACCGCGAAACCACTTTTTTCGGAGGCGTCTCCGGAGATTTATTGTCAACGGTTTAGTTATGAATCATCTTCGCTCAAATTTTCAGAAGATGTTCTTGAAATTTTGTTGTATAATGATGTAATCATTAAATTAAAAATACACTGCCCGTATCTTGTAAAAAAATTGGTAAAAAAGGGTCATTTTTTCACCGTACAGACCCTGCCCCCCCCCCCCCCCCCCCCCAACCATAAAAGCGGTTTTATGAATCTCACATATTCATGAACCTTGCGTGATTAAAACAATAACAACAATTCAATGGTAATTGAATAGCGATAAGTAGTGAATGAGATTCAGAAAAATTGAGGTAGTATTCAGAAAAATTAAGGTAGTATGAACTCATTGACTGATGTCGCATAAGATCGAGGGAGTTTGAGAGAACATTATGAACAGTTCTCGATGAGATAAAAATCTGAACAAAATCAAGCATATGGAAGCTGCTTGTACTGTCGATCTCGCGATTCTTTAACAATTTTGCACGGGAATTGTAAGTTCCCGTGCGCTATGATGTGACGAAATCTGACCGTACATGTTACTGTTGAAATTAATCGACAGCAACTAGTTTCGCGTTATTGTAATGAATGGATTCAATGTCTTTAAGGAACGATAACTATAAACTGAATTTTTAAACTTCACAAATTAATTATTACTAGTGTTCTTAGGTGTGTCACGAGAAATTTGCTTTGACTCTTTCAATGTTGACTCGGCAACAAGCCGCTGAAGACTAAAGAAAATTGACAATGCTCAAAAAACTCTCGCTTCTTTTTGCAGTGGAAGGAGAACCCTTCGAGCGTTTGTGCCGTGTATTCTCATTGGTTAATTTTTGTACCGAGCATGACTATTTATTTTATTTGGCTGGAAGGATAACGTCCCCCGCAGATAGAAGCAGTACGTCTTGGCACGTAGCCTCGCGGATACAACCCTAACGGTCAGCCGGTCATAAAACATTTGGTCGCCAGAGACTGACTCACTGCTTTTTTTCCAGCACTAAAACATCTGCGTGCCAAACGATAATACTTTATATTTCAATGAAAGCCGCAGTAATCCTTTGGAAAACCTTTGAGAATACGCGGACGTCTACGGTTTGGCCTGATCATTTGAATATTGTATATTTTAAATGTCTATGTGTTTGTGTATGAATAAATGCTTATTTTAAGACAACTAGGCTATTCACACGCGCTGGCGCGCGTGCCTGAAAAACTTGCAAAAATCGACCTCAGGAATTTGTTCTTTTCAAAATATCGACTTTTAACCTATACCATCATTCTCAAGTCGCATATTCTACCCCTGAAAACACTGGTTATTAACCTTTTTTAATCGATTTTGAAAAAAATATTTTTTTGGCGACGGAAATTTTTTTTTTTTCTGTCAGAAATCGTAGATCTGTCTCCAGACCGAAAATCGACCCCAATTTTTGTTCTTTTCAAAATATCGACTTTTAACCTATACCATCATTCTCAAGTCGCATATTCTACCCCTGAAAACACTGGTTATTAACCTTTTTTAATCGATTTTGAAAAAATATTTTTTTGGCGACGAAATTTTTTTTTTCTGTCAGAAATCGTAGATCTGGCTCCGGACCGAAAATCGACTCCAATTTTTTTTCTTTTCAAGATATCGACTTTTAATCTATACCATCATTCTCAAGTCGCATATTCTACCCCCGAAAACACTGGTTATTAACCTTTTTTAATCGATTTTGAAAAAATATTTTTTTGGCGACGAAATTTTTTTTTTCTGTCAGAAATCGTAGATCTGGCTCCGGACCGAAAATCGACTCCAATTTTTTTTCTTTTCAAGATATCGACTTTTAACCTATACCATCATTCTCAAGTCGCATATTCTACCCCTGAAAACACTGGTTATTAACCTTTTTTAATCGATTTTGAAAAAAATATTTTTTTGGCGACGAAATTTTTTTTTTCTGTCAGAAATCGTAGATCTGGCTCCGGACCGAAAATCGACCCCAATTTTTTTTCTTTTCAAAATATCGACTTTTAACCTATACCATCATTCTCAAGTCGCATATTCTACCCCTGAAAACACTGGTTATTAACCTTTTTTAATCGATTTTGAAAAAAATATTTTTTTGGCGACGAAATTTTTTTTTTTTTGTCAGAAATCGTAGATCTGACTCCGGACCGAAAATCGACCCCAATTTTTGTTCTTTTCAAAATATCGACTTTTAACCTATACCATCATTCTCAAGTCGCATATTCTACCCCCGAAAACACTGGTTATTAACCTTTTTTAATCGATTTTGAAAAAAATATTTTTTTGCGACGAATTTTTTTTTTTTTTTGGTCAGAAATCGTAGATCCGGCTCCGGACCGAAAATCGACCCCAATTTTTTTTCTTTTCAAAATATCGACTTTTAACCTATACCATTATTCTCAAGTCGCATATTCTACCCCTGAAAACACTGGTTATTAACCTTTTTTAATCGATTTTGGAAAAAATATTTGTTTGGCGACGGAAATTTTTTTTTTTTGTCAGAAATCGTAGATCGGGCTCCGGACCGAAAATCGACTCCAATTTTTTTTCTTTTCAAGATATCGACTTTTAACCTATACCATCATTCTCAAGTCGCATATTCTACCCCTGAAAACACTGGTTATTAACCTTTTTTAATCGATTTTGAAAAAAATATTTTTTTGGCGACGAAATTTTTTTTTTTCTGTCAGAAATCGTAGATCCGGCTCCGGACCGAAAATCGACCCCAATTTTTTTTCTTTTCAAAATATCGACTTTTAACCTATACCATCATTCTCAAGTCGCATATTCTACCCCTGAAAATACTGGTTATTAACCTTTTTTAATCGATTTTGAAAAAAATATTTTTTTGGCGACGAAATTTTTTTTTTTCTGTCAGAAATCGTAGATCTGGCTCCGGACCGAAAATCGACCCCAATTTTTGTTCTTTTCAAAATATCGACTTTTAACCTATACCATCATTCTCAAGTCGCATATTCTACCCCTGAAAACACTGGTTATTAACCTTTTTTAATCGATTTTGAAAAAAAAAAAAAAAATTTGGCGACGAACATTTTTTTTTTTCTGTCAGAAATCGTAGATCTGGCTCCGGACCGAAAATCGACCCCAATTTTTTTTCTTTTCAAAATATCGACTTCTAACCTATACCATCATTCTCAAGTCGCATATTCTACCCCTGAAAACACTGGTTATTAACCTTTTTTAATCGATTTTGAAAAAAATATTTTTTTGCGACGAAATTTTTTTTTTTTTTGCCAGAAATCGTAGATCCGGCTCCGGACCGAAAATCGACCCCAATTTTTTTTCTTTTCAAAATATCGACTTTTAACCTATACCATCATTCTCAAGTCGCATATTCTACCCCCGAAAACACTGGTTATTAACCTTTTTTAATCGATTTTGAAAAAAATATTTTTTTGCGACGAATTTTTTTTTTTTTTTGGTCAGAAATCGTAGATCCGGCTCCGGACCGAAAATCGACCCCAATTTTTTTTCTTTTCAAAATATCGACTTTTAACCTATACCATTATTCTCAAGTCGCATATTCTACCCCTGAAAACACTGGTTATTAACCTTTTTTAATCGATTTTGGAAAAAATATTTGTTTGGCGACGGAAATTTTTTTTTTTTGTCAGAAATCGTAGATCGGGCTCCGGACCGAAAATCGACTCCAATTTTTTTTCTTTTCAAGATATCGACTTTTAACCTATACCATCATTCTCAAGTCGCATATTCTACCCCTGAAAACACTGGTTATTAACCTTTTTTAATCGATTTTGAAAAAAATATTTTTTTGGCGACGAAATTTTTTTTTTTCTGTCAGAAATCGTAGATCCGGCTCCGGACCGAAAATCGACCCCAATTTTTTTTCTTTTCAAAATATCGACTTTTAACCTATACCATCATTCTCAAGTCGCATATTCTACCCCCGAAAACACTGGTTATTAACCTTTTTTAATCGATTTTGAAAAAAATATTTTTTTGGCGACGAAATTTTTTTTTTTTTTTGGTCAGAAATCGTAGATCCGGCTCCGGACCGAAAATCGACCCCAATTTTTTTTCTTTTCAAAATATCGACTTTTAACCTATACCATTATTCTCAAGTCGCATATTCTACCCCTGAAAACACTGGTTATTAACCTTTTTTAATCGATTTTGGAAAAAATATTTGTTTGGCGACGGAAATTTTTTTTTTTTGTCAGAAATCGTAGATCGGGCTCCGGACCGAAAATCGACTCCAATTTTTTTTCTTTTCAAGATATCGACTTTTAACCTATACCATCATTCTCAAGTCGCATATTCTACCCCTGAAAACACTGGTTATTAACCTTTTTTAATCGATTTTGAAAAAAATATTTTTTTGGCGACGAAATTTTTTTTTTTCTGTCAGAAATCGTAGATCCGGCTCCGGACCGAAAATCGACCCCAATTTTTTTTCTTTTCAAAATATCGACTTTTAACCTATACCATCATTCTCAAGTCGCATATTCTACCCCTGAAAATACTGGTTATTAACCTTTTTTAATCGATTTTGAAAAAAATATTTTTTTGGCGACGAAATTTTTTTTTTTCTGTCAGAAATCGTAGATCTGGCTCCGGACCGAAAATCGACCCCAATTTTTGTTCTTTTCAAAATATCGACTTTTAACCTATACCATCATTCTCAAGTCGCATATTCTACCCCTGAAAACACTGGTTATTAACCTTTTTTAATCGATTTTGAAAAAAAAAAAAAAAATTTGGCGACGAACATTTTTTTTTTTCTGTCAGAAATCGTAAATCCGGCTCCGGACCGAATATCGCCGAAATCGACCTCGGAAATTCTTATTTCAAAATATCACCTATAATAGGTTTAATCAATTTTGCGCTGCTGCGCTCTTATAAAGCTCTAAAAGGTTACGGGTGCTGCCCGCCTGTCCTCTTATGAAATTTTTCAAATTTGACACCAAACTGATTTTGTTTATCACGGACTTTCCTGGCAACCAATCACAGCTCTAATAGTTTGCTAACAATGCTTTCCGTTACTCATGAACTTTTTAAAAGAGGGATCTTTTCGACGTAAACAATGCAATATCGTCGTTGTCGACGATCCACTGCTAAGAGATTCTATGGACAATAAGAATTAAAAAAATGTTATTTACAAATTACTGAAATAAATAATTGTTCAACAAAATACCCGATAACCTAATTTTTTTCTGTTATAAAAGTGATCTTTTTATTTTTCTGCATACGCATGAATTTTTTCCGAATTTTGTGTGATGTTTTTATGTTAAAATTAAAAAGCAGAGAAAATTCTGAAAAAATTATACGTATACAGAAAAATAAAAAAATAATTTTCATAACAAAAAAAAATTAGGTTGCCGGGTGTTTTGTTGCACAATTATTTATTTCAGTAATTTGTTAATAACATTTTTTTAATTGTTATTGCCCACAGTAATCTCTTTAGCACCTTCCATACACTTAATTTTTTCAGATTTTTATCTCATTGAAAACTGTTCGTAATTATCTCTCAAACGCTCTCGAACTTATGCGACGTCAGTCAATATACTCATACTACTTTAACAAATCATTTTCATGTGAAAAATAAGTTAGGTCGGCGGCTGATTTATTGAACATACCAAACACTCTGAAGGTACCGAAAATATTGATTTTGCATAATAATAATTCCAAAATGTTATCAACAAATTAATGAAAAAATGAATTGTTCAACAATTTACCCGGCAACCCTACTTTTTGTCTGATGAAAATGATTCATTCATTATTCTGAATATGTATGATTTTTTCCAGAATTTTGTCTAATTTTTTAAATTGCATTTTTTTTAAAACGAAATGAAGGGCGAAAATAGTACATTACGTTACAAGGGAGGAAAGTGCAACTTTTCACCGAGTGTGAAGTTTGATGCCCGAGCGAAGCGAGGGCAGAAATTCACACGAGGTGAAAAGTTGCACTCCTCCCATGTAGCGTACTATACTTTTCTCCCGATTTCGCTAAAAAATAACCACATTTCGTGTGTGCAACGCGGACGGAAAATAACCTCATTTTTGACAAGTGACGACAGGCATGCGTAGTACTCTTCCCATTACTCCCGCGCGGGCAGGAATGAGCTGATTCATTACCTCCCTAGGGAGGTAATGAAAGCGGACTGCACATGCGTAAGTCACGCGTAAAAAATGAGGGATTTTCCGCCCGCGTTGCGGACACGAAATGCGGTTATTTTAGCGGAGTCGGGAGAAAACGCCTTTTTCCGTGATGAATGCGAAGAAAATAAGAAAACCACTAAACAACATTATTTGTTATTTCATTTACGAGTTATTCCGAACGCATCGAGCATGTCACGGCGTGTTGGAACGCGCGCGCTTGAGACTGGCGTGTAGTTGAGTGTGGCGAACCAAGGCCAATGAGGAGACGAATAAAATGGCGTCACGATTGACTCGATCTTCGATTTGGATTGTCCATGTCTTTTTTAATAGAGGACAAAAACCGCGCACCGTTATTAAGGTGTGCAAAGATAAATCTGTTATTTTTCCCGTCACGTGGAAGTTACTGCATTGATAACGCATTTTAAACAAATTGGTACTATGACTTCATTAACATAAAAACTATTTATGTAAGTTCTGACTAACATTTTTTGCGGTGGTCGGCAAAATCGGATTCTTTCACTAAAAATAATTCTCTCACCAAAGTAAAAAAAAGATTCTCGACGACTAAAAGTCCGAAACTTCGTCCTTCCTTCCTTCCCTCCAGTACAACAGCAACAATAAACATTACAACTTTCGTAGATGACACTTCGCTCGCCGCGTCAAAGTAACATGTGAGTCATGCCACGAAAGTTGGTGAGCTTATATTAATTCCAGACACGCTATGGTGCAGGATGCGAGTGGCTGATACTCACTCCACGCATACAGCGGTCCGCTACCACTTCTACCATATCGCATTCATCCGTACACAGAACCGAGAGGCAGAAAAGAACTGCAGGAAATCCCTGCCGATACAGTCGGTTGCAAGGTCGCTTCATGTTATCGGAGTTAACAGCTTTTTGCTGATGGCAGAGAATAAGTAAGACAATACTTATACACGATAGTTAAGGATGTACGAGCGCTATACACTCTCGCCAAAAGTGAGATTAAGAGAATATTTCGAACACTTCTCAATGCGATAAAAATCTGAAAAAATCAAACACGTTGAAGGTGCCGAAAATATTGATTTTGCATAATAATAATTCCAAAATGTTGTCAACAAATTAATGAAAAAATTCCTTGTTCAACAATTTACCCGACAATCCTACTTTTTTCGATGAAAATAATTCATTAATTTTTCTGAATACGTATGATTTTTTTCACAATGTTTTCTAATTTTTTTTATTAAATTTTTTTAAGCAAAATGAGGGGCAAAAAAAATAATATAAAATTATACAAAATTCTGAAAAAAATCATACGTATTCAGAAAAAGTTGCAAAGTAGAACTTTGCACATTGCTTCCTCATTAATTTTCGTTTTTCACAAAGCCACCTCTATGAAGAAACTTGTTTATTTAACATTTTGGCTTCCTCATAGAGGAAGCTTTGTGAAAAACGAAAATTAATGTGGAAGCAATGTGCAAAGTTCTACTTTGCAACTTTTTTTTATTTGAACAAAAGAAAACTCCGTCACAAATATCGTTAGATCTCATTTTCATTAGATACCAAGTTTTGTCCTAGTTTCTTAACTTTTGCGGTAGTTATCGCGAAAATCTAAATTTTTTGAAAAATTCAAAATGGTGTAAAATCCGAACGACTTTACCGATCATCACCAAATTTCGTACGTAGCAGGGCTGTATGTTGTTTTTCGACTGTGGAACATTTCGGTTCCTTTGTTAAGATTCGACGTGATTTAGAGCAAAATTTATTTTTTTCGTAAAATTCAAAATTCAGTAAAATCCGAACCGCTTTACCGATTTCGTCGAAATTCAATACCATACAACATTGAACGTATCTTCCATTATGAAGAACTATTTAGCCAAATCGTCGAACTTTTACGAAAGTTAGAGCGACCACGCCCTTTTTTCAACAAATTAAAAACTGCATAAAATCTTAATGACTGTATATATGTTATCAAAAATCTCGCCATTGGAAGAGGGGCAACTACTCTACTTGCGTGCCAAATTTGAGCCAGATCGCTCGAACGGTTTCTGAGTGAGAGGCGATTGAATTTTCGAGGCCCAGCACACACACACACACACACACACACACACACATACATACGGACATTTTTTCTAAACCACTTTTCTCGACATTTTAGGTGATTCTAAGCATATTGGCATGAAAATCTCGAAAAAAAAATTTTTCATGAAAACAAAGCTTCCTCTATGAGGAAGCAAAATGATTGAATAACTTTCATCAGAAAAAATGTTGTGTTGCCTAGGGAGGTAATGAAAGTCTAGTTGTTTTTCTCAATATGATTTTTTCACTCGACGTTAGATTTTTTTCATTTTTTCATGTTTTATTCTATGAATTGAACAGATATCCCAATAAAATTCTAAAAAAAATGCATAGATGTTTCGTTTGACATGGTCAACGATATAAAAAAAATTAGGAGGACATTGGAGATGGTCAGGTTTTTTGGTGTGTGAAATACCGTGGAATGACCCATATACACGGACGTGTGCGCCCACTATGTGTATTCAATAAAATACCATCCCTGTAGTAAACATTTCTTCCGCCGAACTTTATTTAACCTTTCAGTTGACTATTAAATAAGCACGCCATTAAATTACGGTAAAATCAAAGTTTTATCACACATACATTAAATAAATCTCAAATATATTTAATAACACATGAAAATTGTAGAATTATTCAGCAGGAAGGGCTCATTATTATGCGAATCAAAGACGACTATAACGGGATTCCTCCGTGATCATGTCTCTAGTGATCTCCGCGACAGTTCGGCAACCTGTGAGAGGTAATTACTTAAAATAAAATAAATATTCATAAATAAGGTATTTGTTATAATCGTGTCCACTTGTTACCTGCGAGAGCTATGGCTTGATCGATTTCACGTTTCATCATTTCTAAAACTACTCTGGCACCTTCTTCGCCGCCGCACGCCAAGCCCCATAGCATTGGTCTGCCGAAAAATACCTGTGGGAATCGAAAACGCCGACATAGTTGATAATCCACCGATAACGCGATCGAAGACAAGAGTCTTCCTTACCATTTTGGCTCCGAGCGCTAATGCTTTGAGAACATCAGTTCCCTGGGTAACCCCTCCATCCAAGTACACTTCAGCTTTATCGGCGACTGCTTCAACGATTTCCGATAACACGTCGATCTGAAATAAATAGAGCAATTGTAACGATAAAGGAACGAGATAAAATAACGGGATAAAAAAAGATTAAAATTTAAATAAAAAACCGTGGCATGAGTTCCGTCGATTTGTCGAGCTCCATGATTCGAGACGAGAATTCCACTGGCCCCGTACTCGACACCCAAAAGTGCATCCGACACGGTGAGGATTCCTTTCAGAACGATCGGCAGTCTCGTGATGCTAACGTTTAAACAATTTCTCAGGGAGTATAAAATACCTATTGTACTTTTATTACGATTTGATTAAGAAAATGCGACGCAGTCTACCCCGGTAAAAATTACGTCTCTATCGACATTATTTTTTTTTCTCTATATCTATTATCTCAATAGAGAGCATCTGGCGGTAGTAGCGATAGTGCAGCCTTGGCGATAATAGCGATAGTACCTCTTGAGCCACGTTACATCATCCCAGGAAAGTGAATCATCGAAGAGACCGGTCACGTACTCGTTTAGTCCGGAGCCATCTTTAGAGCAATTAATTTTGTTCGACAGAGCGCCCTCGAAATTGGCCAACCTGTGGAATATTATTTCCGAATTATTCTCGTACTTATTCGTTCCACAAAAACAAAGTAAATTCGATCAACGCACCTCAAGTGTCCTGGCAAGGAGAATTTGTTTCTCATGTCAGCTCTTCTGTCGCCAAACATCGGAGTGTCCACCGTTAGAACGAGAGCTTTGTAGCCTGCTTTCTCCGCCCTTTTTACGAGCTTCGATGTTACTTCGCGGTCGAAGTAAACGTACAATTGAAACCATTTTATAGCATCCGGGGCGGCTTCCGCAACCTCTTCTATGCTGCTTGTCGATAGTGTCGAGAGAGTAAACACAGTACCAGCCGATTGGGCGGCTAAAACAGATTTTCGTTATTTTTATTTCGTCTTAGCTAACTGCTTAATTAAAGGGAAGCGAAATATCCGTGAGTGCGAGAGAGATAGGGAATAATATTCGAAACAATTATACTCGGAAACTTATTGTTTGATGTCGGGAATTTCGAAACTTCGAAAAAGCGCGAAAACGTTTTTCGCGTTTTTCTCGTTGAATTTTCTCTTTTTCGGGCAAACTACGGTGTTTTTCGGAATCAGCAGGAAATTACCCATCGGATAGGGCCTTCAAACTTTAGGAAATAAAATTTTATTTTTTCGCGAAAAACGTACACCTTGCGTTTTCTGCGATTTTTTTTTTTTTTTTTCATTCGATTCCATAAAGTTTGAAAACCCTATCCGGTGGGAAATTCCGCGCTGATTGCGAAAAGCACCGTTGTTTGTCCGAAAAATAGAAAATTTGAGGAGAAAAACGGGAAAAATTACTTTTTTCTCTGCAAATATAATATAATCGTTTGTTAGCAACGAGTTGCAGGCAACCCGACAGCCAATCAGAGAACGAATAGCACGACAACAATACTTATATCGAAAAAGCGAGATATTTTACCCACCGATTTTTTAAAGAGAGAAACGTTTGGCATTGCCAAAATAGTTGTTTGCAGTTTTTGTTACCGACCGAGTAACGGTTATGTGATATACCGCAGTCGGTATCAAAAACTGTAATCGACTTTTTTTTACGAGGAGATGATACTTCGCTCGGAACTTCGTCGCCCAATGTAAAACGCCTATAGGGCTGTCGCTCTCGCACCTAGCGCCGACTCTCGCATAGTTTTGTTTCTTCATTCTTCTGAACAAATGGTTTCAAGGATCGAGGAGCCAGAAGCTTACCCCAATTCTGCAATACTTCCACACATTCTCTCAAAATCTGAGCTCTATCTGACGAGTATTTTGGGAGAAAACAGGTTTCAAGTTTTTTTACGGGGGGGCACTTCCCCCATCACTGCTAAATGAAATGAATCAATGAAAAAATTATTATAATTGAATTTCTGTCGCTCTCCTAAAAAGTTGGTGTGTCACCATTGTTTTATCGGAAATCGCGAAATGCCATGTTTTCACTGTTGCCGCTTTCTTCCTGCTGTGATTGGCCTAGAGCTTTAGAGCGGGAACGACTTTGAAAAGGGCAACCTCGAAAATCGTCTTTTATCAAATAGAGAACATGCGAATAATGGTGTAGTGCAAAAATCGACAGGTAGAACAACAGGTTTGTATAACTTTTCCATGACAATACGAAAATTGGTCTGAATTTGGTCCGAATACCGCGCGATGTTTAATTAACGCTCGGCCTGCCGCTAGAAGCCAACGATGCTAATAAGATGATGATACGATCAATGAATAATAGGCCTGCTCATTTTCACGGGCGAGTGGAACCCCGAGCCGTCCCGAGTGCCTGGCTCCTCGATAGGTAGCATAGACATAACCGGGTATAAGCGGACAGAATCCAAGTCTCCGAATATTTCTTCTTCCACTTCTCCTTCACTCCTGAATATCGAGAGTCCCCGAATTCCTCGGGGTTTCACTCAGCCGTGAAAACAAATAGACCTAATGATGAGAGAGAAAGAGGTAAACGTCTAGGTATGTCGACGGTCGAGAGTGTCGAGACCGTCGAGACCGGTTGTGCGCGCTTCGCGGCAATCTCGACAGCAGCGGCGCGGCTACTTCGTACCGCGCTCTCCGCCGCTCACAGCTGGAGTTCTCCGCGCTGCGTGTCTCTAGCAGAAAACGTGCGTGTCAGAGTCGTGCGAGCCCACTCACGAGTTCATTCAACACGGGATTGTGCCCGACGATTGACATACCGCGTCATGATCAAGGCGAGATGATGAAGCGCAATGTAGTTAGCTTAATTAAATTTTTCTTTCTCGCCGCGTTCACCGTTCTTCTAACCATCGTAGTGTTTCGCTATATGCGCCGTGGCGGTTCGACGCATACGCTTGAGATCCGCGGTGCCGGTGTTAACTCACAGTCACACGATGCCATCGATTCGCCGCTCCAACGGGACCCGCCGAATTCCGATCATCAGGTCAATCACGTTTTCAAATATTTTTCTTCTTTCCATTTCGACGGTAACCCGGGTGGCGCATGCTAATGATTTTTTTTCGAAAATGTCCTAAACCGTCTCCAAATGTCTGTCTGGGCATTATCTATGAGTTAACAATTGACGTGGAATATTAAGTGTCAGCATCGTAAAGATAAATTTGTTGAAAATACAACGTATCCTGCGCAGATACTGTTATCAGAGCTTTTGATATTATTGTCAACACAATGCGACTGGCGTTCAAAGAAAGTATTTATTCAAATGTACCCCGAAACGTGCAACTGTTTTTCAATTTCTTGAAAAATTAATTTTTACTCTGTTTGCATTGACAGAGATTGTTTGTTCTCTAACAGAAACTGGCCCTACATTAATTGATTTACAATTTTTCATAATGGTTATGGATTTTGTAGAACACATTCCATGATCTTAATACCCATTTTGACTTAGCAGCTCTGAGTATCTAAAAATATTGCTGTATTGACCCATATTGAAAATAAATAAATATTGTAGCAATACCATAAGACCTTGATTATCCAGTGTCGAATAATACGAGGTATGCATGCTATTCCCCGTATTGTCAGAGGCCAGATAATCAAGTACTGTACCTGTATCTTTGCACTCGAAGAGAAAAGAAGATATGAAATTTTGAAATGACGTAAGCCCAGATTTGATGTTTAAAATACATGTATGGTTCGAATCTCTCGGTGCAATATAATAATTAAGCAACAACTGGAATTTATGTATGGACAATAAAATGAGAATTAAAATGGACATTTTTTGTGCAGGACCAAGGTGGCAAAATTGACTGGCACGACTATGAGAAAATGGCAGAGGAGAAGAAGCGCAGAGGGATGGGCGAGCAGGGAAAGCCAGGATTTCTCTCTCCTTCGCTGGATATCAAGAAAGAGAAGCTATATCGAGTAAACGGTTTCAATGCTGCTCTCAGTGACGAGATTTCGCTCAACCGTTCAGTCCCGGACATAAGACACAAAGAGTGTCATAAGAAGAAATACGCGGCCCATTTGGACTCAGTGTCCGTGATTGTTTCCTTTCACAATGAACATTTCACGACATTGCTGAGAACGTGCTGGAGTGTCGTAAACAGATCGCCCCCGGAGCTGCTCGAAGAAATTCTGCTGGTCGACGACGCGAGCACGAAGATCGAGCTTAAAGAAAAACTTGAAGAGTACGTGAATAAGCATTTGCCGAAGGTGAAGATAATTCGTTTGGCGGAGCGATCGGGACTTATAAGAGGCAGATTGGCCGGGGCTACCCGAGCCAAAGCCAAAGTCCTCGTGTTTCTCGACTCTCACAGTGAGGCCAATGTGAATTGGTTGCCACCACTGCTGGATCCGATTGCCCAGGACTACAAAACCTGCGTTTGTCCGTTCATCGACGTTATTGCTTACGAAACGTTTGAGTATCGAGCGCAGGACGAAGGAGCGCGCGGCGCATTTGACTGGGAGCTCTACTATAAGAGACTTCCGTTGCTTCCCGAGGATCTCAAGCAGCCGGCGGAACCATTCAAGAGTCCCATTATGGCCGGCGGGCTTTTTGCGATAAGTACGAAATTCTTTTGGGAATTGGGCGGTTACGATCCCGGCCTCGACATATGGGGTGGCGAACAGTACGAATTGTCTTTCAAGATTTGGCAGTGTGGCGGTCAGATGTACGACGCACCGTGCTCTCGAGTGGGCCATATTTATCGCAAATTTCCGCCTTTTCCAAACCCGGGCCGCGGTGATTTTTTGGGAAAAAATTACAAGCGCGTCGCCGAGGTCTGGATGGACGAGTACGCGGAATTTATTTATCGACGACGTCCACATCTGAGGGCCCTCGATGCCGGCGACCTAACCGAGCAGAAAGCCCTCAGATCGAAGCTGCACTGCAAGTCTTTTAAATGGTTCATCGAGAACATAGCTTTCGACCTCGTTGAGGTTTATCCTCCGGTCGAGCCGGACGACTTCGCTTACGGCGAGATACGAAATATCGGAGCGTCCGATTTGTGTCTGGACAGCAAGAGAAGAAGCAAGGATGAGTCGATAGTCGTCGACACCTGCGTTAAAGACAATCCGAAGATAGTCGCCGAACAGGAATTTAGATTGACCTGGCACAAAGATATTCGGCCAAAAACTCGAACCGATTGTCTCGACGTTTCGCGAGGCGACGCCAACGCGCCTGTCACGCTTTACCCCTGTCATGGCAAGCAGGGCAATCAATTGTGGCGCTACGACATTGAAAAACAGTGGCTCAAGCACGGATATTCGCAACGATGTCTCGATACTGATCCATCGAGTCGAAAAGTATACGTCGCAGCCTGCGACGCTTCGTCTTCCACGCAAAAGTGGAGGATCGAGACGGTTAATATGAAAGCTATGAATAATTGGGATAATGTTGGATCGAAAGTCCAATGATTTCACGGAATCTAGAAAATTACTAATACTCAAGTATCCAAGAAATATACTAGACGTTTTTTCTTCTTTCTTTTGTTCTAGCCTGTTTTAATCTGTCGTTGAAGAATAATTGTTTGTTCTATGTCACAAACATTTGTTTAGATCTTTTTCTTCAAAGATCCATCTCAGATTGAAATAGCATGAATTTTCAATATCTCCGTGTACTCTGCTGTGCCTTAATTAACGATGGTGCATAAAATAGTATTTTAATTGTGTCTCGTGAGAACATATTTATGTCAGTGGGATCAATATTAATTGCTCAATTGATTATTTAATTAAATCTATTTTACGCTTCTGCGAGGTCGAATGTAGGAAGACTAAGAAATTACTCTCAGATCCCTCGTTGACATCCGCAGATATATGAGTATAATACCGGGCGTTTCCGACCAAATCAAGAAAGCCATGATCCTCGTATTCTTAACACATTTTTCCTTTTGATATGTCATGAAACGGTATAAAAGTCGGCGCACAAAAAGTTGTAGATTTAAAAAAATGTACGTCTTCACAAAAGAAAGAATACGTCAACGCTTTTGTGCAAAATCTACATAGAATTATTTGTTGGAAAACAGCATTTCTGAGCCCATTTACAAAAATGAAATTTTTAGTGATTGGGACCAGAAAATTCGTTGTAGAAGTCTGAAAATTGGCTATGAGGAGATAGAAGATAGACAAAAATAAGAGGGTTACAGCCCTATTAATTTAGCCTGGTATACCCCGTACGTATTTGGGATTGAGACGATATCGCACGTGTTCCGATCGTCATTCCGTCCTTTTCATTCCAGCACACATACCTACTGCTTTATCATGCTGTCTGGAGTGATTTGACGGAATCGCCGGCCGACATGTAACAGGGACTGACTTGTTAAAAGACTGCCGAACTTGTGCAATCTTGCCATTAGTCCGATAAGCTCGTTATACATATTTAATAACTATTTTTATATTATTACGATATATATATATATATAGATATATAATAAATTTTTATAAAAAAAGATAATTATGTTTGTTGTATCACAAGTTCATGACCAATAATCTGATATATTCTCACCTCTCGCATTAGCGCATTCACCGTCAGGATGTGCCATGCGTTGCATAGCCGTAGGCGAAACTCCCAGAGGCATCGAAACTGTTTGACCAAGTACCGTGGTACTGATATTTCGTTTTGACACATTTCTCAATACTCTCGGTCTAATACGGTATCTGCAAAAATGAGTATATTACGATACGAGAGCGGAAAAACTTTTTCTCACGAGCGTGAGTTTGCAGCACAGGGTGTGAAAATTGGGGTTTTACGCACAAGACGATAGACGTATTACGCGAAGCGTGCGTAATACGTCTATTACCACACCGAGTAAAGTAAATTATATTATCAAGTAATGATGATAGCTAATTTCATATTCAACGGGTTTCCCTTCTGGCACACGCAACAGCAATTTTTGTGTAGTCACGAAAAAAATGTACAAGTGGATGACATACGTCCGGTAGAATGTTATCTATAAGTATCCTGTGTCCGAAAATTTACTTTGAAGCGAAGAGTAGCTTTCAGATAACGTTCTAGCGGATGTGCGTTGAGATATTTTTTCCATGACAATGCAAACAAAACGTCACTAGGGTAACTTTGAGATCTTTTCATTTAAATGTCTATAAAAACCGTTATTTTGTTATGTTGATTTTTCTCCCCTAATCTTTACGGAATAATCGCGTTAAAACAGCACTTGAGTTTTACTCCCGGTGCAATTAGAAAAAGTGGAATATTATTCTTAATACCGTCTATACGTACTTTTTAAACGCCTGTCTGTTCCACTTTAAAGTATCTTCAGCACCAGCTCCACTTTTGTAATAATCTCTGATTTTCGGTGGAAGAACTTTCATCGCCCTTCGCTCAAAGTCTTGGACGCAAATCAATCGATCCATAGCTGTCGAACGTTCGTGAAGCTACGCGTTTAAAACTTTGTTTCGCCTAGACGTACAAGAGAATTAGTTATCTGGGAATAAGCAGCTGTAATATCGGATACTGCTCGTCCAACGTCTAAGAAGAGACTAAACTTTCCAGTGCAAATTTCGAAACAGATAACCCGGTGGAGTAGTGGTTCTATAGACACTATCACTGATAAACGCGGCTAAACGGGCCTGTGTATTCATGATTGAGCTTCAAATAACAACGAGTCTTTAGATTTTTGCGTCACTGGTGACAGTGGAAGAAATGCAATTACGTTATAATTACAAGTTCAGCAATGGATAGCACTGTTACCGTTTTTCGGGGGTGGGGGCCTTTATCAATGAAGGCTTCACGTGACGATTTAACATTTTATTACACTTGTTAGAAATTATACACAAACGCTGAGGTTCCTCTTTCGAAATGAACAAGGCTTTTTTTTTATATTTTTCGCACGCGTTTGCTTCTTTTATTTCCTTTCTTTAATTAATTCTGAAGCGAAATTACTCTGTAGTGTTGGTATAAAGTGGTGCCTGCAATGTCTGGCAAAAAAATACGATCCATTCATTTTGCATCCGACATAATGATTATTATACCGTAGAAGCCAGATCGTGGAAGATGATTGGAAAAATCAAATTATATTTGACAACTTTTTCAGGGCAAATAAAATGCGTACGTAAATGCTCTCTATTCGTTAGATCATATTACATGACATGATTTCCTTGTTTCATTTTCTCTGAATTTGTCGCGAAATATTCGCAGCTCTAGGATGAGCTAATTCTATGTAACGTCTATAACGCGCGCGATTCACACAAGCAATTCATTCATTTGTCTCTTCGTCATTCTTCGTTTCTTATTTATTGGTCAATTAAAGAATTATTGACACTGGCAGCTTCTCGGGGACTGTTTGTATTTCAAACAAATCAGGGGGGGAGGATCATTCTACTTTATCTTACGTACCATTAAAAAATAAAAAACTGAAAGCAGACAAACTGCAGAGAACTAGAACAGACCATTTTTATGCCCTAGTTCTAAGCTATTCCGCTAGATTTTCGTTATATTTGTTTTTGTGACATCTTTACACATGGATATTGATCTCGAACAGAAATTCAACAAAACAAAGTAATTTAAAGTTTTAGCAATTTTCTCTATATCCCGATACAAGCGATACAGGCGTCGACGAAAATGTTTATACTATTTACAAGAGCGTCATTAAAAGTTACACGCAAGTTATTTTCTTCGTAGAAATGTGAAATGCACGGCAAATTTCCTCCTCTCAGACTTGTATAATGTTTTCCATCTTTCAGGTCGAAAATCTTAGTACACTAGCGCGTTATTCCTAAAATCAACATGGACCTTCACGCGCATCGCAGCATCATCATGGCACACACCATATAATAATTTTATCTGCTTATTTGCATTACCGCAGAAAAAACGTCTCCATGTCACAGGTATAGGAATTTAGGTAGAAAAGGTTTACATATTAATCGCTATGACTCAAAACATTCCATCCCAACGTGTCGTTATCGTCTCGAAACAATTGCAAAAATGCAGTGTTTTTCCTTTCTTTTTCCTTTTAAATCACATTTCCAGAGCAGCTTTCAGGCAGAGATCTCCTGCGTCGTGTGACGCTTTTTTCTATCTTCGAGACAAAGACTGGTAGAGATCCAACGCATTTACTCGTGACAACATTGCGAGAATGGCGACGCAGATTTTTCGGCCTTTGGGGCCCAACAATTTTCTTCAATAAGAACAATCAGGACAAAAACATGAAGGCAAATAATAGAAAATACTCAAACAGTGTATATTGAAATATGTTATTCCAAGGCAAGTTGAATCGCGAACGCAAAGGAGCATCCATTGATTTTTTTTAAATCTACGGTAAATAAATAAGTGTGCGGAATAACGAAAAGCATGTGACAGTCATGTGTATTATTATGTATTAGTGTTTTTATTAATTTTTAGTCTTTCCGAGTTCGTTTTCATTTCCTCTCGTATATAGAGTTTATGTACATGTGTATTTGATTTTTCTTACAGTAGTGACGCTTCGTTTCGCTCGTTTCGTGGTTTTTCTACTTTTGTTTAAATCATTTCTCGTTCGTTCGTTCAATTGTCATTCATTTGAACTGTTATAAATCTCGGCTACGTGACGTTCAATCGAGCACAGCGATATTTACTTTGCGGATAATAAAAATGTTCTCATTCTCCTTTGCAAGCCTTGTAATCCGCTATCATTGACGCGTCGAACCAGCAGCTGCTGCGCGCAGATTTTTGTTTTACTCCCGTCTGCGATCAGTTTCTATTTTTCAATTTAAACAACAAGTTCGTAGAACGAGGTGAAGTCTCTTCGTCTAGAAACTATGCACGATACTCTTGTTAATAAAAAAAATTCTATATAAGATCCAAGCGGAGCGTACAGCATTCTCGTATTATAATTCTCTTATCGCTCGAAGCATGTTCATATGACAAAATCAGGCATTACGTCGTGTAATCGTTTGGCTTTGGTAAGAATCATTTTTAAACACTGTTATTTTCTCTTGTTGCTTCCCTATCTTCACTAACAACTAACACATTCGCCGGTGTATTTAAAACTCGGAAATTTTCGTTTAAGGCGAACCCCAATTTCATTCTTCGCAACGTTTCACGGATCGAACACGCTTTATCGTGCCTATATATCAATTATTCGAAGCAGTCAATTTTCTTTTTTCGCGGCACCGTCCACCGCCACGTAATTGCTATATTTAATAATAATAATAATAATAATAATAATAATAATAATAATAATAATAGTAATAATAATAATAATAATAATAATAATAATAATAATAATAATAATAATAATAATAACAAGACTGAGTGAAGACTTGTGAAAGCGAAAGATCGTGGACGCGATAGTCGAACAAGTATTTCATTGATAATTCACGGTGTCTCGCCTTTCTGCTCTTCGAATCTAGCAATATTTCCTGTTATTTCTGCACGTGTGTGTATATGTGTATGTGTGTGTGTGTACGTGATTTTATATCATAAAGTATGTATTCTCTAGCCTGCTTGGAGGATTGTATCGCGGATAATAAGCAATTCAACGGGAATGTACCTTTAACAAAGTTTAACAAACATTTGTTTGGCCTTTTAGCGCTGTGTATCTCTGTCCATTGACTAGAATGCCGATCAACCTCAACATGCATAATTGCCATCAGCTTTTTGTTTACGATTGTGAATAAATGGTCATTGGTTACCCGTACATAAAAAACCATGCTCATTTCTTTTTGACAAAGTCGCCTGCAAAACAAGTGTGATAATCGCTATTATTACTTTTTTTCTTCCACCTGTTCACACGCACATTGTAATTGTTTGCTACTTTTTTCTTTTTCTTTCTTGACTATCTATTTATATTTTTGTTATTCCGTCTCCAGCTTCGTTCCGAATGTCTTCTCGGCCTCATCCTCGTTTTCCACAAGTTTTCTCCCTCGAGATTGTCAAATCTTGGCGGATTTTTCATTCAAATAAATCGACAATGCGGGTATCTTCATTTCCGCAGCTTTCACCGCTACTCGTCCTTATCGCTTATCACCGAATTCTTTATCTGTTCTTTTTGTTTCTATCGCCAACCGGCGGCGATGTACATACAAGATCATTATGAATATGCAAGCTCTCCTGTTTCATTACTTTACTTTTATTACTCGCTGTCGATTGGTACATTTCTCAATTATAACCTGCATGAGTAGAAGCCCCGTGCGTTTCCGTATCGCGCTGTTTTATCTCCAGTATTACCACACGATTTACAACGAACGAACGCTGTTATCAGATACTGACATTTCCAAATGGTTTTGTCTTTGTTCGTTACTTTTTCTTATTTCGCGTGTCAGGCGCAACGATGGCATTTTCCTCATTGATAAACGATGACTACGATTGGTTATCGAATGAACGATCGGAAACACATGGTGTGTGTGGTGTGTGTTAGGTGTGTATTTTGTGTTCGTGTTCCCAATCATCGGCTAAAAAACGTTTTTCACTCATCGGTGAAAATACAAATTAAATATTAAATAATTATCAACTACACTTTGAATAACAAAAAAAAACGTTGCATACGATAGTCTGTGTACAAAAACCAGGATTTACAACAGCGTTTTCTGCTCCTCAATGTATAATAGGAATATAATAATTTTTGTCTTCGTTTATCACATATAAAAAGCAGTTATATATGTACATTATGTCTGAATAATATTAGGTACCATCCATTTATTATTTTAAAACCAATCCTCTTTGCTGGCAGATGCCTATTATTCCAAATTATGGTGCTACACGTGTTGTGATTTTTTTTCTCTTCATTTTCTTTTTTGTTATCTTTACTTTTTAGCATTTTGTTAATTTGTTGGTTAAATACAAATGACGATTGATACGGTGTTATTGTTTCCTGGTGTCTTGGGGGACAGTCGTTGGTTTTTTTAATCTTCTCTTCTCTTCAACTTTCTCTCTGTCATCCACGAAAATTCCTATGTTTATAACACACACGTCTTGCACGTTTGTTGTATTCGCACACTCGCTTTCTCTTTCTTTCTCTCTCTCTCTCTCTCTCGCTCGCTCGCTCGCTCATTCTAACACGAATGACTTAATTTCTTTTCATTAATATTATTATTTTATATAATACCTATATAACACACGTTATTATTAAGTTTGGAGCTATGATCGGTTCACCGAGTGTATGTTTCATTTCACAATGCACTCTTCATATGTGTTTCGTATGTAAAATGAAATGCAAGAAAGAAGCGACGAGTTACTTTTTTCGAAGGTCAAAGTTCAACGCACGGATGAACGATCTGCCATCTCTCCCTACTCGCGTAATGCTCTTCGTTCAGTTACCTGACAGTGCCGCGCGGACTTTTCGCATTGAAAAGACCACAGCTCCAATAACGATGGCTCGTACCTTATTCCAGCGATAAAACTGGTGTTTCATTTTTGTCTCCATTTATACTGTCTCATCACCGTTTGCATGGCTATTGTTGTGTCTTGTCATGATCTTTTTCCAGCTCCCTGATGAAATGTCGATCACGCTAACATCTCCTCTATTTTAGTTTTCCTTTCTGCATTTGTCAACGTCTGCCATGGACCACATATTCCATCGACTAGATACAATTTACCGTTGCGCAGTCCATCGTCCGTGAAAATTAGCCGTTCACACTCTCACGATCGTGGATCAACCGATGCCAAAAATCTAAAGAGACCCTGGTATTTTAGAAAGAGACACAATCGGTCTATCGTTTCAATCCTGATATACAAAGCTTTCCGATCTAAAAAATCAAATTCGTCTCCGTTTTGCGCATCCCACCTGTCTCAAGAGCAAATAAGTGTTTTTAATGATCGTAACAATTTGAAAAATCGTTGATAACGGTACAAGTGCGGGTGCGAAAGAAAAGGCACGACTCTCTATCTCTCTCTCTCTCCCTTTCTCGCTCTCAATCTCGTCCTCCCTCTTCATCTCTCACACACCAGTAAATAAGCTCAGGTTGTGGACAGAAAAAAGATACATAACCACGATGAAAAGCTGATGCATATCTCGCGGGCCTAGAAGACACTTTACGTGTTATCATTGAAATAAAAAAAAAACAAGAAAAAAACCGCTGAAATATCCATTTAGCTCACTTTCATATTCGTCATCTTTGCTCGAGATTAAGTACAAAATCTTTATTCTCTTAATATCGTCCACCTAACGAGATTACAATATAGTGAGTGAATTAATAATGTCGAACGATCGATGCTTTGTTTGTAGTTAGTTTTTCCCCTGTCTATTTGGTTATTCTTCATTTTGCACGCTGTTGTGCCGCGACGATATTTTGTTGTCCCTTGTATGGTTTCTTTCAATATTTTGTTCTGTTTCTCTTAAAAATTCCGCGTCATATCTCAAATATCCTGGCTTCTGTTGTGTGTACCTTCCACGATCTTCGTCCCTATTGAGATTGCTCCATTTCATTTGTTTATTTCTTTTAATAACAGTATGTTCAAATTTACATAGTTTTTCACGGAAAATTGCGCTTCCTTTACGGTTTCTCTTCTTTTTCTCTATCTCTCTCTCTCTCTTTCTCTTTTCCGTTCGACAGATACATGGATCGCCCAATAAACACTACTCACTATACATTTATACAACCTTTTATCGTTTTCACGGGTTTGCTTTTTTCTTCGCACAATCTCACGAATTTTACGTTTCTTTCTTTCCGTCATTTGCACCGAATTCACTCGTTTGTATTTACGCGTCGCAGTACAGATCGTTGTTGAATTATCGTTTTCTTCAACCACTCACGAGATTAAAACTTACTTCATTCACTCGAACATCGCAACTTTTATTTTCCGTTTGTTTATTGGTTTTTTTTTCTTCTTTTTTATTACGAAATAATGCGAGATTTTACGAGCAAGAATCGAATAATCATCGTGTATGTTCGTCAATCTGTACGTACGGCGATAGTGTTGTCGTTCTTGTGTCTATAGCTCGGCACGAAACCGCTGATGCACCAGTCATAAGATCTACATTATCTGACGAAATTCTCATTACACTGGAACAGCAGCGGCTGTATCGCCGATCGTAGCTGCTTTTCAGCGTTCATTATGGATCCTGGCTCGTGCCTTGCTGCGGGGATTCGCTATTCTGTGAACTCTGTACCTGTTGTTGCGTTATGGGAGTCGTCGATGTATGTACCGGTGATGGTCCCGCAGTTTGTTGCTGTTGCTGCGGCGGTGGTGGTTGTTGCGGCTGCTGCTGTGGCTGCTGTTCTTGTTGTTGTACAGGTTGAGACTGCGGCTGCTGGTCCTGTTGTGGAATCAGTTGCTGCTGCGGCGATTGTTGCTGCTCCTGCTGTAGCTGCGGTTGCGGCGGCGGCTGCTGCTGCTGCTGCTGCTGCTGCTCATCCTGCATTTGTTGCGTTACCGTAACGTCCGGTTGCGGAGTGTAACTGAAAAACGTATAAGACTCTTATAGAAGATAATTAATAATACGCGAATGTGCGGAGGAATGAAAGCGGCAGTAAAGAGGTCCTTTAATTGAATTATTAACAATTATTATGATGATTCGCAATTCTTGGGTATATCCCGATCTGTGTCGCGTTGCGGTTTCCTCAGTGCGGTCATCATTCAGTACACTCATCCCGACCCCACAATTGTAATCTGTTCACAACCTCAACTTGGTCTCACTTAATACATGTTTCTCCATTAAACCGCGTGCGGGCATTACCACCCCGACCGTCACATTTATTTTTTAGCATAAACGAATCCAGTTGAATACTAATATTGACACGATCTCTACTAACCGTTCCGTAGATTCCCACAGAGGATTGCTTGATCGATTCCTTCTGCCGCGATGTTGTTGATACTTCTCGGATTCTTCGGCACATTCCTCGGTCGCGTCCTCATTTTCCTGCTCCTCGTCCTGGCAGAGCTCGAAAGCGCGCTCCAACGTTTTCTTGGCGCTGTTACTGCGCTCCAAGAAGTAACCGGTCGTCGACTCGTTCGACTGAGCCGGCGGCGACCAGTTGTTGTACGCGTGTGTGTACGGAGCAGCCGTCGTGTACGGTCTCTGAATTTGGCGATAGAAATTGGATCGTTCAATGATGTTTCGTGGTTCACGAGCTGCGTCGCAAAATTTTTATCGAAATGTTAACAAAAATACCTTGTCAAGTTCGTCCTGCAACCAGTCTATGGCGTGAATCCACTTTTTCTTCAGATCCGGACTGTGATACAGCAGTTGGTGGGCCAATCGACATTTACTGAACAACTGGACGATGCACTTGATACACTGGTACGCGCGTTTCTGATAGTGATTCTTACTCCTCTGAATCGTGTCAAAAAGACCCTCTCTCTCGTCAGGCACACCTGATAGCACGGAATATTACGGAAGTAGTGTTAATTAGTAGTTTCAATGAGCTGTTGATATTTGTTTATCTTACCTTTGAGCGCATTGTGAACCCGATGGGTCTGCCACGAGTCCTCCATAAGAAGCATCGCGAGCAACAGTTCGGTGTGGTGTCTGAGCTCGTGAGTGTAAGCAAGGCCGATTTGCCAGAGTAATTCGCTGAGCACGGTTCTCGATAAATGCGGATTTTCCCAGCAGCAATACTGGAGCAGTTTCTCCGTGTCCTCGGTCACGTTGCCGTCCTCTATGAGCTTCTTCATGTAACTCGTTCGTACGAAGAGTATGTCCGCCGCCTGCGGTTGAATCGGCATTAAATACTCCGATTGACAGTCCGGATCGCCGTAAGGATTCGGCAGCGGCAAACCACCCGACGGCGCCTGACTCGATTGGGTCTTTGACGACACGTCGCAACATCTTATCAGCATGCTGACCACTTGGTGAAGCTTCGTTAATTCGGGATACTGATACTTAATCGTCGGACCTGGTCCCTCGTCTATCGCCACCAGCATAAACGTCACCGGGACGTTGAGCTATGAAAGACGATAAAAGTGATTTAAATAAGAAATTAAAAATGAAATGTTTACCGAACTACTTTAGATACACGCGCGTTTTCAATAGGCTTTTCATGTCCATTGACTATTCTACGTTGATCTATACCTTCAGCAGCTGAGACTTTTCGGCAAGACCCAGCGACGCGTACATGTGAAAGAGGATAAAGTAGTGCGGTAGATGCCGTCCGTGATCCGCGATTTCGCGGTGGAGCAGAGACAAGACGGCATGCAACAAGTGATCGCTCAGCGTTGCTGTCGGATCCAAGAGTATCGCTAGAGCGACGGGGATAGAGATAATATGATTAATTCATCCGGCGCGAAAATGCACAGTACACATTAGAAAAACTTTTTCTTCGTTCGTGTGATTGCAACACCCGCGCCTGCGGCTCGTGCTGCAACCTCACACTCGTCAAAAAACGTGTTACCGCATATGTGTCGTAATATACAATTGTCATTAAAGATTCATCATAATTATCGTTATTCGTGATAGAATCGTCATGAAACACGTCAGCTCGGTAAACTTACTCGGTGCATTGAGACTAGGTGGAGCGCAGGGACCGTCCTGCAGCGAGAAGTGCGCAAGGCACACGAGAATCTTGAGAAAAGCTGTGCGTACTTCGGCGCTCGGACAGCTCAGCAGATATTCGCAAAATCTGGAAAATTCGAATAATCAAGAACGAGCTTATTAGCCTCGCAGTGCAAGGTCAATTCATCAAATGAGGAAACATATTTGCACACCTGTGTGGACGATTAAACAGCACGTTGTGAGCGAACCACGAGCGCACGGCTTTGCTGCTCCTTAGGTGATGACACAGGATGTCGTACCAGTCCGTGGCGGTTCCTCGCAAGGTTTTTTTTGTGTGGAATCCAGTATAGAAGAGAAACCTAGAGGCTAGCTGCACCGAGAGCATCGCCAGTTCTTCCGCTTCGGGGGTCTAGCAAAAAGAAGCGCAAGGGCCTAAATAACGAGCGAGCTCGATGACGATGCGCAAAAGGGATAGGAAAGAAATTCAACAACTTACAAGTTTGTCATTCAAATTCTGCCGATTGGCCGTGTGCACGGGATTACAAGAGACGAGTTTTCTGATGAACTGAAAGTACTCGGCGTTGAATTGATTGCGATTGTGCATGAACTTGATGTTCTGCTTCCTCACGCTGTGCTCGATCGCCGGTGGCATTTTCATCACACCCAGTTTCGTGTCTGAGTTCCCAAGATTCTTAGTTTTTTTTTTTCACAAGACGCAAATGAAAGGAAATACGGTTAAAACAGCTACTTACACAAAGACAATTCGGTAACACTTTTAGTCAAGGATTCCGCTTCGACGTCGAGTCGGGTGTAGAAGAGCATGTAAGCGTTCCACCATCGCTTTTGCCGGCGGTAGTTCATACGTTTCAGCATGTGATCGAACACCTCGCCCATATACTCGCCACCGAAACACTGCGACTTCATTTCTTCCTCTTCCTGCATCTTACACTCCGTAACATCTCCGTCGTCGAACTTGTACCACTTGACGGTACCGTCGTTCAGCCTACGAAATATTCATAGTAGTAAAAAAAGAGGAAAAAGAACACTATAATGGATACATTTATACAACTTACCTGTGCAAGATGTACGAGTAGTAATGGCCGCCACTGGCCTGCCCGCTGTGGACGACTATGCCCGACAACCGGTACCTCGTGCAAGTGGCTTTGTAAACTTGCTCGTAATCGCAGTCGATGACTTCACCCTCGAGTTTAGCGAGGCCGGAAACGGTGTACGGATCCATGTCCAAGCTGCGCGGAAATTCGAAATAATCGTTGAATTTAATGGCGCAAACGCGATCGTAGTCGTACTCGAATCTTTTCAGCTGAATCGCCAATATCGGTGGGAGCTTCTTGACGCACAATCTCTTCACCGTAACGACCTATGAAAATAATCAAAAGAAGCGAGAAGTTTTGGCGAAATGTCCTTTTTTCAATTTGGAATTCGTAGTGAAGAAAAAGTCGTTGAAACTCGCCTTCTTGTTACACTTGTCGCAGTGGTAAGCATCGGCGCCCTCCAAAAGTTCACCCTTGACGTACTGCTCCAGGGAATCGAGCAAATTGCTGTGATTCCTTATGTCAACGCTTATCACACTGAAAGGCTCTTCCTTGGAGTATCTAGGACATAATGGCAATCATGCGTGAAGAAATAATCGAAAGAATGAATATTGAGTGAAATCTTTAACGGGGTCCGCTGTACCTGTGAGGGCAACCTTTGCAAATTTTTTGGTCGCTGTAAGAACCCCCGAGTATTTTTCCCATAATTTGCTCGTGACCCAACGCCTTTAGAGCCTCGTCAAGACTCTCCACCAGGCTCATGAAGAACTCCACGGCGTCCTGTTGTTCTCGAAGATTAACGGGTTCTCCTTGCAATCTGTCGATGAAATTCACGTTGGGAATATATCGCAAAAAAATTAAAAATACGAGAGAGAAGCGAGAGACTAGCTGAGGAAAGATATGACTCAAAGACTACCCGTCACAATACTTTAAAAAATGCACGCAAGCCGTGCTACAGTACGCCCTGCAATCCGTTAGTTACTTAATTCCGATCAAATAAAAATCAGCGGATAACATCCGCTCTATGTACAGTTCTGACGTGGGCAGATTTCCTAAATTTTCCGCGTAAACGCCGTAACTTTGAGAACGTAGCTTAAAAAAACTATGCGGCGGATATTTCTCAAAATGAAATTGACGAAAAGTTCAACGTAATTTTGTCTACAAAGGAGCTAAGCGCGAGCGCAATAAAATATAAATGGCTTCTCGAATACACATCCTCAAACAGAAAGAGGTCTATTTTTTCCGTGTGTGCGAAAATCTACTCACTTGAAGTGTTTCCAAAGTCCACGCGGTATGTAGTACTGCAATTTGCTGTAAGCCAGGTGTCCGAATATCGCCTGCACTTGTTTGAGAATACCGACGTTGTACTCTTTTCGGGATTCGTCGATGCCGCATTTCTCCTCGTTGGTGTCGTTGTCGTTGGCCTCGATCGTCTGCTCGCCGTCGAGGCGCTCCTCGCCCGAGAAATCTTCGTTGAGATCGGTCGCCGCGCCCTCCGCGGCCAGCAGTCCTACTCTTATACTCTCGACCATGTACAGCTGTTGTAATACCGAATTCATGTAGCACGTCGCGCCGGCGTTCTTGAGACCGACGAAAGCCTTGAGCGGTCGCGGACCGACGGGCGGCAGATAGTCCCACTCGACGAGAGGCTCGTCCTTGTCCGAGTAGAACATGTCACTGAGCATCGTGACTAGAAGTTTCATGTTGGGCACGCAACCGGTGCACAGACCGACCAGCAGGTCAAACGCGGCGCTGATCGACTGCGGCGTTGTGCACACCGGAGACGCCTGCGAGGAGCTGAGCTCGCCGGTGCTTCGCAATTGGAGCATCATGCGCGACGCCGGAAAAACAAAGTCCTCGACGAGCTCCTGGAAAGATCAGCAGATCGTTGAATTCAGGTAGGTTGAATTGAAACCAAAGTCACGCTGGGTAGAGGCACCAGTAAATCAACAGTTAAGCAGAACGACTTGTTTATCATGGGTTTCTATAAAATGTAACAATTTCAGACTGTTTCCAAAAATGTTAACGATTCACCAGAGTGTTGAATTATGCGATGCAGTTGAAAAAGTCTCGCATTTTTATCGCGAAGTGTATAAAAATAAATACTAAAAGCCAAAAATAAAAAATCACCAGTAAACGAACGGGGCAATATAATCTACACTTTTAGTCGAAAACAGGCTTCTGCGATAAAATAATCGCAGCAGGTAGCTAAAAAATAGACAAATTAAGAATCTAATGTCCGTCCAAGTCATAATTTTTCATGAACTCTCTGTTGTTCATTCACTGGTCACTTACTAGTGCATTCACCCTAGTTGAAAGAGCTCCGCTGATCCGAACCAGAGTATCTTACCTTGATCATGTGCAAACCGCGCTTCTCGTCACTCCCGATTCCGTACTTGGTCCACGGCGGCACGAATGCGAGTAATTCTTTGGTGAGGCTGAGATAGCCCTCCAGGAGAGCGTCTTCGACTTGGCTCTCGCCGGTCTCCTTCACGGTGTCCCGAACGTCCTTCAGCCACGTTATCTCGATTGTCAGAAATGCCTCGGCCGTGGACAGCGGACAGCCCGACATGTGGGCGTAATTGAGGAGCCGACACAGGAGCTGAACGGCGCGAGTAGAGGATGATGAGTCACTTGCGAAAGCGAGAGTGTTGCGCGACACGAGGTAGAAAAAAAAAGCGGCAAGTTACCTGAAAGTACTCGTGACACTGTTTGGCATTTTCCACGACAGTTGTGTTCAGAACGGAAATGAGCAGGAGTATCGACTGCTGGACCGCCTGATGACCGCTGCTGCACCACGTCGAGATGAGCAAGAATTGCTCGGCCGCGGCGATTCTTACGGCCCGCGCGGTGCTCAGTAGCACGAGGTCGATGAGGAAAGTGCGCCACATCTTGTCGCGCGACGTCAGAGTCAGGAGGGCCTTGGGATTAAGAACGAGGGCTATCGTGAGGACCTCCAGAGCTTCCTTGCACACGAGCACGTCGTTCGCGTCGAGCGTACGCGGGTTTGTCTGATTGGCCTCGTGCATCATGTGTATCATGTCGGTAGAGCCGTCGACGTTGACGAGATTACCGGTCGACGAGGTCCAGGCGACTCTTATTATCGCGAGAATCGTGTCCATGTCGGGCAAGCCCCACGAGAACGCCTGACGATGCACGAACAGCAATCGGCACCTGTCGGACTCGGCTCCGCCCGCGAGCATCTGATTCGCAAGCTGCTGCGCCAATTTCGCGGCGACGCTGCGCAACATGTACTCGGTATTCTGATTTGGCACGCTGTGCAGCGCTTGCTTCAATACCGCAACTAGGCTGCGATTGTTGCCGGGTGTCTCGTGATTTTCCGAATTTCCCGTCGGCTGCGACTGCGATTGTGCCTGCGGCTGCGGCTGCGGCTGCGTCTGCGGCTGTGGCTGCGGCTGCGGCGGCGGCGGCGGCTGCACCTCGTCTATCACACAGGCCATCACGTTGCCCACAACCGTCAATAGTAATTTACAGAGCTTCAGTACTGTCAGGTATGCCGATCTTTTGGTCGTTTCGTCGACGTCCTTCGAGCGAAATTTGCCCCTCGTCAACATGTCGAGCACCACGCCGGCCTCGCCGCTCTTTATGAAGTTGTATTGGAAGTCGAACGCCCGCTCCGACATTGGGTCGAGTGCCGGCATAAGGAGCGTGTACAGTACCTGCAATTTTATTCGACCAATAACTTATTTTTCCTCTACTCTTTCTCTCTCTCTGTCTCTCTGTCTGTCGATCGATCGATCGACAAAGCGATTGTACGAACCTCCAGATTGTACAAAACTTGGCTAGGACTCGCAGCGAAGAAAAGACTTTCAACGGTTGTCTTGAGTTCGTCGCAAGGCGGATTCGGTGCCGGTTCCTCGGCCTTGTTAACACCGAACACCCACTCTAATCGCATCACCGTAAGTACATCGGGTGGCACCAGCTGCAAAAGATTGCGAGCTCCGTCGCGCAACTGTTCGAGCTTAAGGGTGCAACCGAGATCCGCCAGTTGAAAGAAGAACTGAGCGTACTGGGCTCGCTGCGACATAACCTGCGTCGTCGTCGGGCAAAGAGGCAAATTCGAAAAAAAAGAATGGTAAAGACGAGAAATACCGAAGAAACTGAGTGATAAATTAATCGTAGAAGCGGTACTCACAACACCGGGCAATCTATTCTCAGCGGCCAGATTCGGTCGATCGTATGTATGATGCGGCGAACTCGTAGAGCTGTCGGAGCTGCTGTCCGGCGAGCTTGGCATGTTGCTGTTGACCTGACTCAACTTGGCCGACAGCAACTGTCGAACGAAGAGTCGAGTTACTCGCGTCAGCAGGCAAAAACCGGGAAAACAGGATATTTAAAACGGATAAACTGACCATTTTGTCCCGAAGTGGTATTTGAGACAAGAGTTTTCTGTCGTCCGGCTGTTCGAGGGATTCGCCGTTGATAAACAAATCGAGCTTCACGTTGGTACCACTGGCTTTGATCCTGCGCAATATCTGACGTCTCAGGGACGCCAGTGTATCATTGCTATGAGTAAAAATATCGATATCCTCGACGTTGCGTCCAGGACTCGCGAAGCGTATTACCAGCGACAAATGCTTGCCGCGCGCAGCTCTGTAAGTTCACAAGATCGTAAAAAACGATGAATAATTATCACATGTAACGGATCATTGTTTTTGTTTTGAATTAACAAGTCACCTGTGGAGCGGCAGGACTCTTCGTTCGCCGGGAAAGGCCGTGTCGCACTCGTTGATATACTCTTGTAATACTTTCATAACGCGGCACATCTTGAGGGCTTCGGAGCGTATCGTGTTCGCCATCTGAAGGTCCTCCTCGTCGCCCTTGTCGCGGTTGTATTCCGTGTTCAACACCGACACAGTGTCGTAATGGGCTTTCAGCCTGTCCATACATTCGGCTATGAAATTCTCGTGAAAGTCTAGAACTGCCGATTGTAAACGCGGTCCCAGATTTGTATTGACTTCTTTCAACAGCTCTATGCCGCGGCTCGCTATTTCTTCGGGACTGTTCGTCACAACCTGGAGGCAACGAATAAAACGACTTACGCACAACGAAAACTTGAACTTGAATAATTGAAAAGATAACTGGAAGTTGAATGAATGTCAGCGGTTGTGCCGAGCTGCACACCGAATGGAATGTTGTCAAAGAGTCGAGTATCGAGTGATCAACGACTTACTCTCCACAGATAATCAGTGCCAATCAAATCAACGTCATCCATCAGAAAGGTTCGCCTTTTAAGCTTGAGCTTGCCCTCCTTCGAATTGACAGCTTTGAAGAATCTCTCGTAACACTTGATGCCACTTTCCGTCAGAAGAGTAGGGTCGAATTGCAGTATGTTGTTCTCGAAAAAGTCTTTGTTTATCGCTGGATCGAGATCCGGCTCCTCGCCCATCAATTTCGAGAACCACTTGAAACAAGCCTCCCGATCGGACACGAAAACCGCCTGCTCCGCGAGACACTGCCATATCTGCTTCGCTTGCTCGGCACAGAGCCACAGCTGTCCATCCTATTGGTAACAACAACAAAATATTCTTTCTATATACGACACGTCATGAGAACATCAGGCTTTTCAACTCATTTTCCGATAAATTAACGGCCATGCCTTTGGCATAATCAAAGTACGATCAATCAAATTCTATTCCGGATTGCGTATTACATTATTTATTGTAAAAGAACTGAAATTACGACGCCGATATCTTCGATATTCTTGTACTTTTGGGTACTTGACGAATGGATGAACTGACCTTCAATAGGAACCTTAAGAAATTGAGCCTCTCCTGAACTTGCGTAATATGATTGTAACGGCCGTCGGGCACGAGCGTCGTATCATCGATTTCGGGATATTCTTTCTCGAGCTGACGCACTCTATCCATATAATTGGTTAAGCTGTTCGTCACAAGAATCACGACAGAATGTTGATTCTGCAGACGTTCAATGACTTCTTGCCTGAAGGAAAATTGATAAACCGAGAAACGTTATACACCGCGATACGATGAATTTTCCTGTATTGCACAGTCTCGACAATTCAACCGACCTATAATATACATGATGACTACGTTGACTGTTGCCCATGTTCGGATTGGGCTCGTAGAGGCAACAGATTTCGCGGATCTGCTTCAAAGCCGGTAACGCCCATTTGTCGCTAGTTTTCAGTTCCTCAACGCACTTGTCGAGCCAAACAGTTTTCTGAGCGTCTCGCTCCTGCGAGCATGAGTAATCGAGGATCTTCACGTGAGCGTTGAGCGCCTGATCCATTATTTCCGTCGGTACCTCATCCGAATGAGCCAAGTTCCAGAATAATGTCAACACCTGTGTCACAGCAATTACTCCGTGGTTTAATCGTAAAAGCAATGAATGTGTGTGTATACACCGATATTATTAGTATTATTATTATTAGAAGAAGAAGAAGAAGAAGAAGAAGAAGAAGACGACGAAGAAAAGGAAAATGCAGACCTTGTGCGCCATCACACCGTCCTTGTCATCCTCGGCGAGCCTCCGAATGAGTTCCAACAGTTTCTCACGTTGCTTCTTATTGGCAGTCTTCCAGCTCGTCTGCAACGACAGAGTGAGTAATATAAAAAGAAAAAATGACGTCTGTGTCATGGAAATATTAGGGAGTGTACCTGAAAGCACTCGAACAAATGATCGAGTTGCTCGGGACTGAAATCCCAGGCGAGTTTCGCCAGCAAATCGTGCACGTTCTTCACTATAGCCTCGTGTTTTCCGGCCTGCGCCGCCCACACGGCATCCAGATCTTCGAGTGTCAGAGTTCTTTCCTTAATTATAAAACGCAAAATCTTCTCTAACTTTTCGACGTACTGCGGCTGATGCAACGAGTCTCTCAACACTATCTCCAGCACACCGTTCTCTTTTATCCATTTCTGCGGATGATGGTAATTTCGAAAAGGAAAAAAAGCTCATTATTTCACGAAGGAAGCGTATTTTTTTATAATTCCATTTTACGGTGTTTTCGTTGATTTACTTACAGCCATGCGTTCGGCTGTGAGCCACTCCTCTTCCTCCAAACTCGGATTACGATGGGGATAGTAAGTCACCCCGCCGATGACTTTGTTAACCTCGTTGAGAGCATTCATCTTCCCGTTGAACGACGATATTTGTAAAAGCCTCAAAATCATTTTCAGTCTCAATATTTCCAAATTCTTGATCATATCTTCCTGATGTGGTACGCGCGATACGAGACATTTCATGGCTTTTATTATTGCCGATATAGCATCGTTCTTGGATTCGTTCTTAGCTTCCTTCTTCAATTCTTCGTCAGTCAAATTGTCCAGTATAACAGGCACCATTTCCTATTGTTAGGATGCAATGGATATTCCTTGTTTTAGTTAATTTATCGCAAAAATCCCCGACAATCGTGTAACGTCTGTACGCGCAAAGGAATAAAGGACAATTGAATAGTCAATTAACACTCACCACGATGGGCATGAGATATTTGACTATCGTGCGAACCGTTAGCAGCTCGTAGCACAAACCGAATGGTCTGAGCAACGCGTGAATCACCTGTATAGTTAGATTTCTACCGCTCTGAAATCTCGCTAGCAATATCTTGAAACCTTTGAGGTTTCCAAACCTAAGTGAGAAAAAAAAACGAAAAGAAGCGTAAGAGATATAAATAACTAAGATTTTCGCCGTTGTCAACGTTCGTGTACCTATTTATGAGGTCGACCAGCCAACCGCGCGGACTTCGCGAATCTGGGGGCGGCTTTGCGAATACCTCGTCGGGTATATCGCCACCGAGAGACCCTCCGAGACTCTCCGAGACTCTCGCAGCGTTAAAAGTATGAAATCTTGGAAAAAAAAGAAAAGACGGAAAACTTAGACTTTCAGTAAAGTCGTGAAGAGTTGAACAATTGGAGCAATAGAACTTACTTATTATTTGGATTAAAAACCATCGCCAACAGGTCAAGCAGAGGAAACCAGTCCTCGTCGAGCTTAAGAACGCAAAGCTCAATCAATCGCTCGCAATTAGCGTTTATGCAATTGTGAATGTTGAGCTTCCAACTGTTAACCGCATCGTCAGTGAGAATCTTGGTAAACGATATAGTGAGGCCTTCTCGAAAAAAGCGCTGACATGCCTCGCTGTGTACATCAATTCCTGGAATACATGCGTCGGATCACCCGTTCGCAATTAACGTCATTTTCAATGTTTCGACGATTGACCGGACTGAAAAATTCCTACCTCTTCTGCAAAGGTCTATACTGGCTTGCAACAGGCACTCCAGCTCCTGTTCAGGCAGAACCGGTACCACCCATCTCGGACTAGATATTTTTTCGTCCAACATGGCCAGCTTCGCGTGCGGAAAATCTGGCTCCGATCGCTGCTGCATATTACCCTCCTCCACAGAATTCGCGCTCTCGTTGTTGCATTCGCTTTGCGCCACATTTTCGGACAATTGCAGACCCGATATCGCGTCTGTCAATTGTTGCGGGCCTTGAGGACTGTGCATCTGTGACAATAACGAAAAATACGTTTCATCTATCTTCTTGCCCATCGCTTCACGGTATCACGCGGCCATATATTTTGCCCTTTTTGCATTCTATTCAAAAGATCTTCGACGAAGTATTGGTCGCACCTGTGTGGTTTGCTGGCTTTCGGGAGGATCAATGCCCACTCCCTGTCCTCGGGTAGCGATCGTCATTCTGGGAGCGATTCAGTGCCCACCGATAACCACGAAAATCCCGATTCTGATAATGGCGCACCACCGACAACGACCATCCAGCTCATCCACTGACATTAAATACAGATATATCCTAAAGGCCTTGTTCCATTAATCTATAGCTACATTATCTGCAACACAAGATAATTGTAGATCTGTAATATTTATTCACATAGGCTACCAGAAAACAATGAAAAAAATTTAAATAAAAATTCTCGCCAGAAGTATTAGAAATCAGTCCAATTTATAATGCATCGTCGAGTTAACACATGACAGCGTATGCCTGTTTTCTGTATGCAATATCTTCAAATACACAAGCAAATTACGCTGCACTCCATAATTGACTTATCGTAACTAATTATTATTTCTGAAGAAACCTACTTTTGATGTTGAACTTATAACGTACAATCAAAACAGCATGACTTCATTATATCCGTCAAAAAATGCATGAACACCATCATTACAAAAATTTAATTGAAATTTATTAAGAATCGACTGCCCTTTTTATCGTGAATAAAACATTTCTGTAGAAATGACAAAACAGCTTGACACAAAATGGCTATAGAAGTTTGAACGTGCGCCAAAGCACAACAGAAAGGTTTTTCAACTTGTACAAAAGTATAATTATCATTTGATGGAAAGCGTCTTGGAGATGATCCATCCTATTGCCAATTCCATTGTCACAATCTCACAAACACATTAATTCTCAATTCAGAAGGTGAATTTTTTTTACACACTTTCCCGTAAAATTGATACAAACAAAATGCCCGGTTGTCATAAAAAAGCTAGACAATGGTGCTCGGTCGAGAAATTGGAAAAATGCTGAAAAAACCCGACTAGCACTGCACACTGGGCAATGACAAGTGTATTTACGTTTAAGTATCGCGTTACCGCAAAAATAGTACGTGCAGTGGGGGGGGACAAAAAATGTCCGAAAGTCGTGAAAATTCGGTGAAGGGAAAAACAGTGGACAAATTAGATTAGACGATTCGGTAGGTCGGCGGGAGGGCGGGGGGAGGTGGAAGGGTTCAGGGGGGGACACAGAAGCTTTCATAGAGAGACGAGTAGACAATGCCGTGCAACGACCCGTCCTAATCGGCGTGGACTGTTGGGGGTCGGCAGAATTGTCAAAATTGTCCAATTGACAGAGTCACCGAAAGTGCGTGCAAGCTCGCGACGATGCAAATGTTTTTTACATCTTTAAACGTACCAGCGGAATGTCGCGACAAAGAGGTTTCGGGAAACGCGTAGCACGACGGAGAGCGAGAGAGGGAGAGAGAGAGAGAGACAGAGAGCAAGACGCAAAAGTTTATCACACACGAAGCGAGCTCGAGAGCCACAAACGTTTGCACGTTGGTGGTAGGACACAGAGAGCGCAGCGCAAAAAGCCAACGAGCGGCGCGACAAAAAGAAAAAAAGAGCGAAAAAAAAAGCGTAGCTCGACGGACACACGTAGACGCGGTTGAGGGGCAGGGATTTCCCGTCGGCTTGACAAAATCGTGCAGAGGTCGAGAGATCGGCGACGGAATGTACCCATGCAAAAGCGAATCATCCTTCGGTCGAGGGTGCACCTTATTTGTTCGCCCCGTTCACCCGACCGGGCTATCTTTCGGACAAAATGGCGACCCACCTAACGATTAGCACTGCCGAGCGAATAGAGACACGGGATATTCGTCAGTTGTCCTCGTTTACGAACGTCTAGACTTTTCGGTTTAGTTTTATCGTGCACGCAACCAATGATAACGCATTACGATGTAATTGAGTAGACGCACCTTTACATAGTAAAACGTAGTTGAATCCCGTGTTGCAGTTTTGACGTGACGTTACGAACTCACTGCAATCTGTAAACACGACTGGTCTGCGGCGCTACTGTCGCGCCCCCTTGTTCCATCTTCGCGATTGCCGCCGCCGCTGCTGCTGCTGCTGCTTGCTTGTTTGGCTACTACGCTCCCACACTGACACAGGAACGTCGACGGCGCTTCACACGGAAATCGAGATTCGCGATTCACGCGATCATCCTCGCGCGACACTCACTCTTCCATCTTCTTTTTTTTTTTTCCTTCGCCACACTCAACGGGACGAATAGAATCAACGAACGATCGACGCGACATATTTTCGGGGAACGAGTGATGAAGGGGTAATGGTCATTTTGTACTTTGCCTGAATTCACGTAGCTTCGGAAGTCGGCGAGAGTAAGGATCGCGAATCAAGGCGGTTCCCACGAATATATTGTACAACATTTCGAGATCTTAAGTTCGAAAGCTTAAGTCGGGTTGATTCGTATGCCTCATTTAACAACAGAATAAGGGTAGGATTATCGATGAATATGCGAAAGGCTTTAAATTTAAGCTAAAACCTCTCATTAGAGAGAAAATATACGCAGATAACACGGACACACGTAAGGTGAAGTGATGCTTAGACAACGGTTTTTGTTTCTTGTTTTCTTTTTGTTTATTATACATTCCCCCTGCTGCGTCTTTTAAAAATATAATATATCAATACGGTCTTGAATTGTATAGTGACTGCAACGTACTTGAGCCGGTCTAATTTCGATACACCCCGACCCATCCCCTCTCGCCCCAATGAATTGGATCACAATTCGAAAAGCGCTTCTTTTCCTGTCTCCGGTAATTCAGTTTTCCTCGGACTGACGGCATCACGGCAATGTGATCGTCTGCTTCTACTTCTCGTTTTTTCTTTTTTTTTCCAAAGTACGAATTTCCTATTATTGTCCTTGACGCGCCAGTGAACATCAAATCACAATATCAATTCCTGCAGCTGCTTTGTTAAGCCATCTTCGGTCTTGATTTTGTCCTTTTGATTCTTCTCGAGCTGCTCGCCCGCTGCCAACCGATCCTTCAACTTGGATATCTGATCTAATTTCTGAAAAAAATAATAATAATAATAATCATGTTGAATTGAGTAGAATTCTTTACGCAGCCGATTTGGAGATCAATGCTAGTAGAATCTTACGCTCTTAATTTTCTTGATCATCTTATTCTTCTCCGGATCGTCAGTGAGATCGGGATCGATGACAGTGGCAGTTGTTTTAGGTGGAGGATTATTGGTTTGGCCGTTTGGATCAGCGTTGTCGGCTGGCTCCGCTGCAGCTTCCAGTTCTTTCTTCGCTTTCTTCGCTTCGCGTTTCTTCTTCGCTTTCAACGCAGCCTTCGACGGGGCACCTGTAACAACACGAGTTCGAAGTGCCAAATTGTTTACGAGGTCGACGACGGTTCGGTAGAGCGCATTGGTACCTCCAACTTTTGGTGCCGAGTCGTCGATTTCGTGAAGATTAAACGTCATTGTGTGCGACCTTGCGGAAGGCGGCCGGTAAGCTTGTTTCGAAGCTTTAAAAAATATAAAAAACGGAATATTACTTTGGCGTTCTTATATTTCATGAGTATCAACAGGATAAAATAGTAGTAATACCTTGCGGCTGACTAGGAGTTATGCCTTCTACCGCCTTATAACTGATTGCCTTCTCGACGAAGGTATTTTTTGGAAACTTTTGCCACACAACCTCCCAAAGTTCTTCGGGCTTGTCCAATGGTTTTTCGTGCAACAACGTGCCGGTGTAGTGCCAAATTTTGTAGCTGTAAAATATTGCTACTTAGCTTTGGCTCCACACTAATTACAGATGTGACGACTCACCCGTTCGCTATTCGTAATCTGGGTGCAGTCGTAGCGGTCATAAAGTGCTCGCCATCGGGCGACCAGTGAAGGAGCGTCGTGTCCGAGGCTTCGATACTGGCAATCAACTTTTTCTTTCTCAAATCCCAAAGCTCAACGCCGCCGGACAAGTTACCGAAACCCCCCAACAGGACGAGTACACGGCGGTTAAAGAAATTTCGTGTCATCGATATTTGCGCGCCAACGGCATCGTCGTAATGTACATATTCAAAAAAGGATATTGTTCCCGAAGGGATTGTAGTTAATGCTGTTCCGATGCTTTTTCCCAAATTCGAAAATGGGCTCGCATTTAACGTTAAAAAGCGTCGCCTTTGACGGCATGTATCCGTAGACAACGCAGAACTCGTCGCTCTTTGGAGACCATTCTACAGCATGGATGGGTCCCTCGTGACCTATGATTACGGGTTCAATTTAATTTAAGCCGTATGAAAATAGAGACGAAATGGATATCTGCTTGAGCAGATCCTAACGAACGCGAAATCTTACTGAGAGTCACCAGAGCCGTTTCTCCTTTGGTACTGAGATAATGCAAGCCCTGTTTGCCATAATAGGAAGCTCCGGTCTTGTCAACGTCCATCGTAGTCATCACGAGGGCACTGTTACCCCGATCGTTCCAAAGAATGTCGACCCTGTCCGCCTGAAACACACCGCATTCCCGTGTCTCTCAATTCATCCAATTCTTTTTATCGTGTTGTCAAGATATCGCAAAGGCAACTCGGCTCACCTGAAAGAAACTCTTATTCGCCAGCGCCTGAGTAACCTCGACCTTGGGATATTGGAATAATCGTGCAAAGGACGGTTGCCCCGGTTTTCCTGTGACAATGAATTGATATTTTTATCCTGCTGTTGACTCGGTTGTCTTTTGCGAAAATTCATAAAATGGAGTCATCACTACCGGGCATATAGCAGACGACATGATAGGGCGCGTTGCCAGGCGATATCCTGAATTTGCCGACTTTCGTCACATTTATCTTCTGGACATACCTCTCGAAGTCGGCATTTTCGTAGAGCAAAATGTCGCTGCTAATGAGCATACCACATAATTTTTCGTCACTCGACCACTGTGGCTCCCTGTGCAAAGTAAAATAGATGTATTGTATTAAACGTGAGAGAGACAAATGCTTAACTTTTTAATTGTTGTACCAATCACTCTGCCGCTTTTGAGTAAAGCTCTTAACGAGATCGCCATTTTCCGATTTCCATATGTGCATTTGGGGACATCCCTGAGGATTCTCTTTCGATACTGGAACAATGAATTAACATTATCTTAAAAAAATTAAAAAACACACACAGGAAAAAGCGATTATCAGACATCCAACATTCTCTAGCAACTTCTATGATTTTTTAAATAGCTACAAATTATAGTGTCGCATAAAAAAAAAGTAAAAGTAAACAAATCATTAAGCATGAATCATATTGATGAATTTAAGGTTCTAGGATATATTGTAAATAGAAAATGAACGATATTGTTTTATCTGCAATGAAAAGAATGTGTGTATGAAATTAGACTTACTGACAAAGGGTTCCCAAGTCATCAAATAAGTTCCCTGTGGTGAAAATTGAATCCCACAGACCCTAGGCCGCTGGATAACAGCTGCAAGTTGCCAAGTGTTGGAAACTACAATTTTAATAGTAGATCCAGATATCCATGCAAAGTAACGGCCATCCGGACTGAAGACCATGGCCTTGCATGATTTGCCATTGTCTTTGTCGAATTGAGGGACATCGTTGTAAGTGGGTGGGCCATTTCTGATGCTGATACCATCTGAACCTCTCACTAAAATTTCATATAGTTAAAGAGATACTTAAGGCATAAATATACAGGTATTAACATCAACGACTGACGATCGTAAATAAATAGAATAAAATGGTTTGCTTTTTGTTCCATTATTAACCTATAAACAATACACGTTTGGTTGAAGCCCGAGGTTAGCCATATGTCAATCCAATAGTAGCTTCAAAAATATGTTATTGGCGAAATCTACACACTTACAAATAAAACACGGTGATAGATAAATAATAAATAGATTACCTGCAAGACAAGGTAGATTTAGCGCCATTGTACCTCCTCCATTACCATGTGGTACCGAGATAGAAGGATGGAGTTGGATTCGACATGCAAGACAAGCCGCAAGCGACTGCTAAGAAGGCGAATTTTCATGGACCCGTGAATGCGACTCAAGGCGGTGTCGGCGGTGTCATCTCTCGATGCGATTTACAACACATTTGTTATAAATATAATAATGTACTCGTGAACGACACATTTCTATTTCTTCGTAGCTTCGTTAGGACTGCAAAACACAAGTAATTTCAATGTATACAAAGTATTGACCTTGGAATAAAACTGCACGATAGTAGAATGAACCAATAAAATTCACGCACAAATACACCCCGATATTTTTTCTTCATATTTACACATTATTTTACAACACTCACTGCACTTACGCGACAACTTGATTCAAGGCGAAAGCCTAATTGGAATTTCACTTCAGTGGGCACATACGATGATATAGTGGTCGCGACCTTATCCGTCTTATCTTTCAACCCGGAATGAATTGATATTTGCAGACGCCAAAGTCTAGTGTTGGCACGCGTACGTACTGCCTATAGTATATCGAATTTCATTGATAAACGAATGAAGTCATCTCGGAATACAAGATTTCCTCTTGTAAATGCGAAAACGCAGCTCCTCCCACGTAGGGTATGGCCAGCTCATGTTTTAGGTAAGTAATAATGTAACGATTAACAATGTGTGTAAATATTCAGACGCAGATGCAATTGTTTCGCGATTGAGGTTAAGCGCCTGAATCGATCATAAGATAAACAACGAGAAGAAACGTGGAAAGCACCGTAAAAGACATATAACAACTGACTATCGATAAATGCGTGGCAATTAATGCCTCTTAGATTACAATTAACTAATGTATATTGTTTAAGAAACAAGAGAATAACGCTGAAATGACTTGATGTAAAATAAACAATTTTATAGTGAATATTTTTTAAATGCTATCCCTTTGAAATTTGCTTACTTTGTTACCCTTAGAAAAATTCTGTGAATGCATTTGGGTGAATTGAAAATGCAACCAATATAAACATTGTGAAAGCCTTTTAGATTTTATTATCCAATGAACTGTTTCTCTTAAAGAGCTCACAATTATTTTTCAATTGATTATGTTATATTGTGAAAAAAATTATATTGAGTGTTAACACGAAAGGGGCGTTACCTTTTCTCAAACATGAGAATTTATATACACATACAACACAGTCACTTATGCTTGAGTCTCAAATGCACATGTAAAAGACGGTACTAGTAAAAGGAGAAGCAAATTAGAGTTAAACTAAATGTCAAACTTAGTGGCAAAGTTAACTAACTAAGTTAACTGACTAAGTGGCAAAGTTTTGGGCTTATAAAAAAATAAAATTAAAGTGTAGAACCTCTGTGTGATACTCACGCACAAATCAAGCAGCTTTTACGGACGGCATATTACAATACATTTAATATGCTCCTAAAGCATATTAAATGTATTTTACAGTAATGGAGCATGAATTACTATGTAATACTAATGTTACTCAATAAAGTTAAAGAAACAATAAATAAGATGAAAATGTTTTGGCAGCAATGTCGATGAGTATGGTTTCGAAAGGCCAAGCGATTTTGACTATGAAACTTATGAGGATTTCATGTCGGAGTACCTCAAAGTTCTGGCAAAAAGAGCTAAAAAATGGGCTGAACTCATAGGAGAAGGAAGGTCCCTTCAGCGCAGTATAACTATCAAGAGATATGTACGTAAAGGCATTCCAGGGGAACACAGAGGCATGGTGAGTATATTATAAATTGATCAATATGTTAGTTTTTTTTTCATCTTCAAAGCCATAGAACTTAGGAATTAGTCACTTCTGGTCAGACTGTTGGAGCATGTACTGATGTATATACAATGTAGGATGACAATGTGATTTTGCAATCCAAAGGTGTGGCTCGCGGTGAGTGGAGGCGAAGAATTGAGAAATGCATCGCCCAACCTGTACCAGAGATTACTAGAGGGTCCCCACAATGGCCAGGTCGCGGACATAATCAAGACCGATTTGCCGCGTACTTTTCCGGACAACATATTCTTCAACAACACAGAAAATCATCAGCACCAACTTTACAATGTTCTGCTAGCTTTTGCACACCAGAACGAAACTGTTGGCTATTGTCAAGTGAGAAAATATACCGCACAAACTTAGCTTTTACTGATTCTTTTACAAAGTTCTAAAGTCAGTTTTCTTTGTCCTCAGGGACTGAACTACATTGCAGGATTATTACTGTTAGTAACGAAGAGCGAGGAAACGGCATTTTGGTTATTAAAGATGTTGATCGAAAAGATTCTGCCAGACTATTATACCCCAACGATGGATGGTTTGCTCACCGATATAGACGTGCTCGCCGAGCTAGTCAGGTAAAACATTTGCTCGGGAAAAAACTCGCAACTCTTTTCATTGAACCAGCCAACAACTGTCAGTAAATTTGTAATCTCGAAACGAAAATGAAAACGATTACAGAATAAAAATACCGGATGTCTATCAGCATGTAACGGACTTGGGTTTACCGTGGGCAGTGACGACCACCAAATGGTTCGTGTGTTTGTTTGCCGAAGTATTACCGATAGAGGTAAGTCGAATATCACTGTTAAAATTGTCACGGAAACATTGCGAAATGTTCTTCGGCACTAAAATAATTAAATTGCAGACAACATTGCGAATATGGGATTGTCTCTTCTACGAAGGAAATAAGATCATATTCCGTGTCGCGTTGACGCTCATAAAAAGAAACAGAGAGCATTTGCTCTCATGCCAGGACTTTGCGTTACTGGCTGAATGTTTCAAAGAGATAACCAAGGACAGTATTGTTCTGCAATGCCACGACTTTATGCAGGTACACTTTATTCAATGATTTTTCACATCTTTTACTGAATTTCAAACTCATCATTCGGTAGCTAATTACTCCCATCCATTATTTTTAAAGATAACTCAGCTGAGCCTATTAACGCGATTCGTCTTAAAGCCAAAATTTCGTCTCCTTTTCCAGAGTATCTTCAGAGTACCGGGATCAATGCCGGCGAGCACGATAGCGAAATTACGTGCGAAAGTAGCGCAAGACCGGATAAATCAGAGAAACGCCAAGTTGGAAAGATAGTAGTAGAGATTTTTAATTGATTGGTACACACCACCGTCGTCGTGCTCTAGTCAATAATGGTATAAAAAAACACCATTCTCCGCAAATGATAAAGAAAAAGAACTCAATTAATCACGTCCGTGTATTTAATGTACACAAATCGTAATGTACATTTCCTTATTGCGTATGCAACTTTTTCACGATTATTATTGTTATTATTATCATTATTATTATTATTTTGATTTTTATTATTACTATTATTATACGAGACGAATTATTTACGAATTTGATGCTCATAGAATTTTAAGATTTTTCGTATGCAAAATTACGCACGGTTCCGAATTATTGAGCTTTGTGAGCTACGTAAAACATTAATCATAGTTTGAAATGAAAGAACAAAAAGTAATCGATCAAATAGGATGGGTGATTGACTTGGTCGAGACTGCGAGAGATCTATTTATTGCAATTAAATAGAATTACGAGACTGGGAACAATACGAGATAAAAATTTAGCGCTTATTTATAGATAACTATGTACATTGAAAATTTATTTCCTACTGTAAAACGAATGATTCGTGTATAAATTAAATATACTATAGTATCTTTTTTTTTTTTCTTTCACGCTAACCCGATTTTTCCAGGAAATCTTTGGCCTCGTTGATCTTTGCAGCCAGGTATGGCGAACCCCCGCGATCCGGATGATTTGCAGACATCACTTTTTTGAACTGCTCTTTTACTTTTGCTTTGTTCGCTGTTGGCGATACACCAAGAATGAGACTTGCTTCTCGTTTGTTCATTGTTGGCTCAAAGCCACCTTTGTAGTATTTACCATTAGCCAGAGACTGAAACAGAAACCACCCTATCTCGTTAAAATACTAGTCCTTCAAGATTAATAAACATAAATTGTCATAATTTTATATTTACCTGGGAATCCAACTTGGGCATTGTTTTCATAGCTTCGGCCATTTTTTGTGAGAGCGTTGGCATTGCTCTTATAATGTATCGGCCACCAAAACCAACAATGGCGATACCAATCCCAGCAACAACAGCTGTACTTGCCTGAAATGTTAATCGTCTGTTTTATTTACCTGCACTATGCCAGATACATGCACATAAAAATCATTATACCACAACATTTGTGAATCAGGTTGAAACGCAATGACACTCATACCCAAACGATGAAAATCAAAACAGAATTGTATTGTAAGTTAGACCTAATTTTTCTACATATATTTGCCTGTGTGAGTTGAATTGAATCATACCCAAAAATTCAATGTACATAACATAACCTTAAACATATAGATAACCTCAAAAAAATAACGCAATACACACTTCAGATTAAAAGCAATTATTAAGCTACTTGCTATTATTAATTTTTACGTGACAATTGAGTCACGAGAACCTTTACTGAACAGTGCAATATTATTAGTTGACAATTACGATAAAAATATACCCGAAAAATTATTGTTTCTTTGATATTTGTTACGACGCAATGAATTCACTATTGAGTTCTATTAAATAAATAAATAAATGAAAAAATTAATAAATATATACTGCCAGCGCAAATATTAGAAATTACTTACCATTTTTACAAAGTAATTCCGAAAAAAATTCAAACGGGAAAGCTAACGAGATTTTTTTGTTGCTTCGCCGAAACTGCGAACTCTTGATTATTATTTCATCACGCGACCTTCTGGTTGGTCGACGGTGGCTTCGATATAAAGTCGATTTCAGACCGTCATGGCGGTCGCAGTGTCACGTGTCGCGTTCGTTTTGAATGGCTGTATTGGCCACAAGAAATGATAAATGAAAAGCAAAGTAAAAGATGAAGTACCGAATGGATTTGTAGCAGTCGCAATATCGTCTGCACGTGTGGGAAACCGTGAAACTGCAGTCGAGTGTCAGGACGCATATTAAATCGGCAATTAAATTCGAGCGAAACAAAAACATCTGTGATGGTAGAAAGAGGCCTCAAATACATTAGTCAAAGTCTTGTATTAGCTGCATCAAAGACGTATCCATTACAAAATATATGTAATGAATATTGGCATTTAATAAATGGCTAGTTTTTAAAACTTTTGCGAAATATTTTTCTCGATTTTTGACATCGTGGAAGAATACAAAAAAATGTCTTACACTACTGTATTCGTCAACGTTGGATCCCCCCTTGCTACTATGAGTCGAGACAGTTTGCTAGATCTCTTGCAGATGCCTCGATGGGGGTTCATAGTGTCCTGAATGCACAGGATGCAGTAAGAGGGGACGCAACGTTTAAATAATGTTTATCGATTTTTCAACGTTCTACTTTATAGTGTAAACTAGGCTAATCACACGCGCTGGCGCGCGTGCCTGAAATGCTTTTCGTCAAAATCGACCCCAATTTTTTTCTTTTGAAAATATCGACTTGTAACCTATACCATTGTTCTCAAGTCGCATATGCTACCCCTAAAAACACTGGTTATTAACCTTTTTTAATCGGTTTTGAAAAAAAAAAATTTTTGGCGGCGAAATTTTTTTTTTTCTGTCAGAAATCGTAGAACCGGCCCCGGACCGAAAATCGCCAAAATCGACCCCAACTTTTTTCTTTTGAAAATATCGACTTGTAACCTATACCATTGTTCTCAAGTCGCATATGCTACCCCTAAAAACACTGGTTATTAACCTTTTTTAATCGGTTTTGAAAAAAAAAATGTTTGGCGACGAAAATTTTTTTTTTCTGTCAGAAATCGTAGAATCGGCCCCGGACCGAAAATCGCCAAAATCGACCGCAATTTTTTTTCTTTTGAAAATATCGACTTGTAACCTATACCATTGTTCTCAAGTCGCATATGCTACCCCTAAAAACACTGGTTATTAACCTTTTTTAATCGGTTTTGAAAAAAAAAAATTTTTGGCGACGAAATTTTTTTTTTCTGTCAGAAATCGTAGAATCGGCCCCGGACCGAAAATCGCCAAAATCGACCCCAATTTTTTTTCTTTTGAAAATATCGACTTGTAACCTATACCATTGTTCTCAAGTCGCATATGCTACCCCTAAAAACACTGGTTATTAACCTTTTTTAATCGGTTTTGAAAAAAAAAAATTTTTGGCGACGAAAATTTTTTTTTTCTGTCAGAAATCGTAGAACCGGCCCCGGACCGAAAATCGCCAAAATCGACCCCAATTTTTTTTCTTTTGAAAATATCGACTTGTAACCTATACCATTGTTCTCAAGTCGCATATGCTACCCCTAAAAACACTGGTTATTAACCTTTTTTAATCGGTTTTGAAAAAAAAAAAAAAATTTTGGCGACGAAATTTTTTTTTTCTGTCAGAAATCGTAGAACCGGCCCCGGACCGAAAATCGCCAAAATCGACCCCAACTTTTTTTCTTTTGAAAATATCGACTTGTAACCTATACCATTGTTCTCAAGTCGCATATGCTACCCCTAAAAACACTGGTTATTAACCTTTTTTAATCGGTTTTGAAAAAAAAAAAATTTTGGCGAAGAAATTTTTTTTTTTTTCTGTCAGAAATCGTAGAATCGGCCCCGGACCGAAAATCGCCAAAATCGACCCCAATTTTTTTTCTTTTCAAAATATCGACTTGTAACCTATACCATTGTTCTCAAGTCGCATATGCTACCCCTAAAAACACTGGTTATTAACCTTTTTTAATCGGTTTTGAAAAAAAAAAAATTTTGGCGACGAACATTTTTTTTTTCTGTCAGAAATCGTAGAATCGGCCCCGGACCGAAAATCGCCAAAATCGACCCCAACTTTTTTTTCTTTTGAAAATATCGACTTGTAACCTATACCATTGTTCTCAAGTCGCATATGCAACCCCTAAAAACACTGGTTATTAACCTTTTTTAATCGGTTTTGAAAAAAAAAAAAAAAATTTGGCGACGAAATTTTTTTTTTTTCTGTCAGAAATCGTAGAATCGGCCCCGGACCGAAAATCGCCAAAATCGACCCCAATTTTTTTTCTTTTGAAAATATCGACTTGTAACCTATACCATTGTTCTCAAGTCGCATATGCTACCCCTAAAAACACTGGTTATTAACCTTTTTTAATCGGTTTTGAAAAAAATATTTTTCTGGCGACGAAATTTTTTTTTTCTGTCAGAAATCGTAGAATCGGCCCCGGACCGAAAATCGCCAAAATCGACCCCAATTTTTTTTCTTTTGAAAATATCGACTTGTAACCTATACCATTGTTCTCAAGTCGCATATGCTACCCCTAAAAACACTGGTTATTAACCTTTTTTAATCGGTTTTGAAAAAAAAAAATTTTTGGCGACGAAATTTTTTTTTTTTCTGTCAGAAACCGTAGAATCGGCCCCGGACCGAAAATCGCCAAAATCGACCCCAATTTTTTTTCTTTTGAAAATATCGACTTGTAACCTATACCATCGTTCTCAAGTCGTATATTCTACCCCCGAAAACAATGGATACCAATACTTTTTACTCGATTTTGAAAAAAATATTTTTTGGCGAGATTTTTTTTTTTTTTCTTCAGAAATCATAGAATCGGCTCCGGACCGAAAATCGCCCAATCGATCTCAGAAATATTTTCTTTCAAAATTTCACCTATAATAGGCTAATCAATTTTGCGCTGTTGCGCTCTTATAAAGCTTTAAAAGGTTACGGGCACTGCCGCACCCGTTGTCTTGTGTCAAATTTGACATCAAACTGATTTTGTTTAAAACGGACTTTTGTGGCAACCAATCACAGCTCGAACAGTTTGCTAACAATGTTTTCCGTTACTCATGAACTTTTTAAAAGAAGGATTTTGTAGATAGAAACATTGTGTGAAAAATGAGTTATTATTTTGTACTTGTCAATATTTTTTGTTGAATTCGTTAAATATGACATTCCGATTTTTGTTACCGCAGGACCTCACTGCCTTCTGCAGTTCATTGTGCCCCGGCTGCTTCGTCCCTTACGCGTCCAATCACAGAGGAAAATCGAGGAGTGGGAGTGGCTGCAGTTCCGCGTTACTCGTACATATCGCGAAAAATCCCAGAAGTAGGGTCGGAACGGTAAATTCCGACTCAATGGTCGAGTCATAAAACAAACTGACGCATATAGTTGTGTCATCGTCGCGTTGAACCTGCCGTAGCCTGCTGTAACGAGGCACCAATGGTCACCTTCGAAATACATCAATCCAGTTATCGTCGGGCCTATCTCGGTTATCGAAAATATCTCGTTATTTCGTTATTTGGCCTGCTGCGAAGCGTTGACGCTGCTGCTGTCGTCCTGACGTTTCGACGAGATTCTGGGTCGGGGTGGTGGGGATTGCGGGGACGCTCGAGCTGCGACTCACGAGCAGCCGGAACGGTGTCCATTCACCAGTTTGGTCGCGACCTGACAGCGGTGAAAACAGCTTAGGAGGCAAATCTTGTGCAACACGAGTAGAAGAAGAAGAAGAAGAGGAAGAAGAAGAAAAAGTCAACATAAGTTAGTTTCCAGAGCGGTGTCGGCGCACGCCCGACTATTCGATCGCGACAGCCGCCGACCGAGCATATAGCGGCCAACTCCGCCACCGTCGCGTAAACTACAGGAAAAAACAAGATGGCGGCTGTGGAAACCGAGCGTGCTAAGGTGGGTGGTGTATTTTTCGTCCTCGAAATATCCCGAATTTTGTTATTCGCGCGACTCCGGTCACGATTTTCGTAGTCTTAACTTGGTTCGTGCGTCGTCCGGTTGAGTGACAATATTAGCATCAACGATATTGACTGAAAATCAAGCGGGCTACACCCGAAGGGCGTTGGGCGTCGCGTTCACTTCCTCTCCCCGCGCGTCGGAAGTGTCGAGCGGTTCAGCGCCGGGAATGTCGCTGCTCGGTGTAGCCCCTTTTATGGGCCGAGATTCGCTCGGCCGGCGTCGTGTAAGTACGAGAAGACAAAAAAGTCGAACGTATGTTTCAGTTGGAGTCGAATCTCCGGAATCTGAAGCTCTCGGGACACGTCGGCTTCGACAGTCTGCCCGATCAGCTGGTCAACAAATCGGTGCAGAATGGATTCGTTTTCAACATTCTTTGTATCGGTGAGTCAGAGCCTTTAGTGCAAAAACCAGAGCCAACCACAAACAGAAGAAGAAGTCAGAGCCTTTGACCTCTTTGTATTGTTTTATCGATCTAAGGATAACGATTTTCGCGATGAAAAACTGGTGCCGACACAGCGGATTAGGAATAAAGGATGTTAAAGTGTAGAATGTCTTGATAAACAGGGGAGACTGGATTGGGCAAATCGACTCTCATGGATTCGCTCTTCAATACCAGCTTCGAGTCCAACCAAAGTCCTCACAATTTGCCGTCGGTCAAGCTGAAAGCTCACACTTATGAACTGCAAGAGAGCAATGTGAGGCTCAAGCTGACAATAGTCGACACTGTCGGTTATGGCGATCAGATCAACAAGGAGGACAGCTTCAAGGCGGTGGTGGACTACATTGACGCACAGTTCGAGGCCTACCTACAGGAGGAGCTCAAAATCAAACGTTCCCTGTCCACTTATCACGACAGTCGCACGCACGTCTGTCTCTATTTCATTTGTCCGACCGGTCACGGGTTCGTTCATCTTTCCCCTTACTGTCCATATATATTTATTTATACACATGTAAAAAGTGAATTACACACTAACTAAATTTCAGACTCAAGTCCATCGATCTTGTGTGCATGAAAAAATTGGACACCAAGGTCAATATTATTCCTATTATCGCTAAGGCTGACACAATATCAAAAACTGAACTACAGAAATTTAAAGTGAGTATATGAGAAATGAGAAATGACAATTGAATTGAGGAAAAATTGTGATAGGCCGCAGTTTCACGCGTTTCCGTCCTCTTTTCACAGAGTAAAATAATATCAGAGCTGCAGAACAACGGAGTTCACATTTACCAGTTTCCGACCGACGACGAGAGCGTCGCCGACGTCAATTCCTCGATGAACAGCCACGTGCCGTTCGCCGTGGTCGGTAGCACGGACTTTGTGCGCGTCGGCAACAAGATGATGCGCTCGCGTCAGTATCCCTGGGGCACTGTTCAGGTCGAGAACGAGTCGCACTGCGATTTCGTTAAACTCCGGGAGATGCTCATCAGAACGAACATGGAGGATATGCGCGAGAAAACGCACTGTCGCCACTACGAGCTCTATCGAAAAAAGCGGCTTGAGCAGGTTATCTCGATTCATTAATTTATTATTATTTATTCATAAACGAGACAAAGCCTGGAAATGAACAATGGTGAATTATTGAATATGATTGTAGATGGGCTTCAGCGACGTGGACAGCGAAAACAAGCCCGTGAGCTTTCAGCAGACCTGCGAAGCCAAACGCTCGACGCACCTGCAGGAGTTGCAACAGAAAGAGGACGAAATGCGGCAGATGTTCGTCGCGAGGGTCAAGGAAACCGAGGCGGAACTCAAGGAAGCGGAGAAAGAGGTAAATTTACGAGCAATTAAAGTTAAAAGACCTCGAGGGGGAAACCTTTGCCATGGACTTGACCGATGACGATTTCTCGCAGTTGCACAACAAATTTGACAAGCTGAAGAAGGATCACACCGAGGAGAAGAAGAAGGTGGAGGAGAATCGAAAGAAGCTAGAGGACGATATATTGGAGTTGAACAGAAGAAAGACCCAGATCGCTCAGCAGGCGCAGCATCACACTCTAACTCTCGGCAAAAACAAGAAGAAGTGAAGCTTTCCCCCTCCGCCCGAATATTCCAGTTCCCGCACCTCGCGCGTGCGCGTTCTATTCTTCCGACGAATCATTGTATTTATGCGACTCATTTTCTTCGCGAGAAAACGCGGCGAAAGTCTCGCTAGATTACCCAAAGTTATCTATACCTCCCTCTATGCATTGCCATGCGTTTACAATTGTTTTCTTTTTAAATAGTATACGAAATCTTCCTCGAGTATTAGACGGCTAATCGCGGCCACTGACGAAGACGACTATTCCTTTGTGTATTAGTTTTTACGACGATCGTAGTGTGTTAGTCCGAAACGTGAACCAAATCGTACACTTACGTTCGAATTATCCGATACCTTATAAGTTTATAAGTGCTCTCTTTGTATTCTACATCGAAATATATTTAATATTTAGATAAGAAATATGCATTAAATACTTTATTCGTTATTAAATAAAGACATGAAAGGAAATATGGCACTCGTAAAACGTGGTAAAAAAAAAACAACAACAACAATTAACTTGTACAAATTCAAATCTCAGCTCTGTGCAAGAATAACGATTCAGTCTCTTAATACTAACGGTTGATTCGTGGATAGATATTTCCATAATTACTTACTGTGCACAATCGCACAACTATTTTTACGTGACGATCGATCGACCGTTGGAAGACGTTAATATCACGTTACACGTTTCGGAATGTAAATCCCCGAATAATCTCGTGGCGAATTGGGAAAATTCAGAAGCTGATGTTTCCGATGCAAAGGTATTTGAGGTCGACGAAGTCGTCGATTCCGTGGCTCGATCCTTCCCGCCCGAGGCCGGACTCCTTGACGCCACCGAACGCGGCTTCCGTGCACGAGATGAGACCCTCGTTCACGCCCACCATGCCCACCTCCATTTTTCTCGCGACTCGGAAGATCTGCGACACGTCCTGCGAGTAGAAATAACCGGCCAGACCAACGGGCGTGTCGTTCGCCGCTCTCAGCGCCTCGTCCTCCTCCGTGAATCTGTGGATAACCGCGACGGGCCCGAAGATCTCGCGGCTGTAGATTTCCATGTCCTTGGTGACGTTGGTCATGAGCGTCGGCTCGTAGAAGAGCGGACCCAAGTCCGGTCGGCTCTTTCCACCGCAGTGAATCTGCAATATCGTATTGGCGTTTAAAGGCATTTATTGCGTTTTGCTAAAAAACAATATGGAAAAGAAGAATGAAAGAGACCTTGGCGCCCTTCGATCTGGCATCCTCCACGAGGCTCGTCACTATCTCCAGCTGACTCTTTTTAATGAGCGGTCCATTGGTGACGTTGTCCTTGCTCCCGTCGCCCAGACGAATTTCCTTGTTGATCCTCGCGAGGAATTTCTCCGTGAACTCGTCGAAGACGTCGGACTGAACGAAGAAACGATTGGCGGAGACGCAGGTCTGGCCGGTGTTGCGGAACTTGGAGGCCATCGCGCCGCCCACCGCGAGATCGACGTCCGCTGAGTTGAAGACGATGTACGGCGCGTTTCCGCCCAACTCGAGGCTGAGACGCTTCATGGTCGACGCGCACTGCTGATAGAGCATCTTTCCCACGGTCGTCGAGCCCGTGAACGACAGAGCTCGGACTCGCGGATCCGCGCAGAGTTCCTTCCCAACCGCGGCCGAATTCTTCACGCTCGTCGTCACGACGTTTAACACACCTGTAAGCGCCGCGCGGCTGAGTTATTTCATTTCTTGGAATAATGTTAAGGATTAAGGTACTCCTTTCGTGGTACAGCAGAAACCTGCGTGAAATTCAGTTCAAGTTTTGAGTATCTTGATGGAAGAAAAATCTGAAAAAAATCGAGCATACAAATGGTGCTTCAAACATTAATTCTGCGTAATAAAAATTACAAAATGTTATAAACAAATCAGAGAAAAAATATATTGTTCAACAAATAACCCGGTAACGTAACTTTTTTTCTTCGTGAAATAATTTATTAATTTTTCTGAACACGTATGATTTTTTCAGATTTTAATGTAAATTAAAAAGATTGGGTTTCTTACATTTTTTAACTTTGAAAAATGTGTCACAATTCACGAATTTTGCATATGTGCTTGGTGTCAAACCACCCATTAGACTCAAGAAGTTTTTGGACGATTGATCGAGTAAATTCGCAAATACAGCTTAAACATTATGAATAAACTTAATTTTTTTAAATTACGTAAAATTCCGAAAAAATTCATACGTATCCAGATAAATCAATAAATTGTTTTCATGAAGAAAAAAGGCTAAGTTAACGGGTAATTTGTTGAACGATATTTTTTCACTAATTTGTTTATAACATTTTGTAATTATTATTATGCAGGATTAATCTTTGAAGCGCCTTTTATATGCTCGATTTTTGCAGATTTTTCTTCCGTCAAGATACTCAAAATTTGGATGAAATTTCACGCAAGTTTCTATTGTACCACAAAAGGACTACCTTAAGGATTAAGTAAAAAGTGTAAGAAAAACCTGCGGGAAATCCTGCTTGCTCGGCGAGACTGGCGAGCGCGAGGGCGGTGAGTGGGGTGTCCTCCGAGGGTTTAATCACGCAGGTGCATCCTGCGGCGAGCGCGGCCCCGGCTTTCCGGGTTATCATGGCGTGAGGAAAATTCCAGGGCGTTATCAGTGCGGCAACCCCGACCGGTTGCTTCAGCAGCATGAGCTCGCGATTTGGCATCGGGCTCTGGAGAATTTCCCCTTTCACCCGACGCGCCTCCTCGGCGAACCACTCGACGAACGAGTTCCCGTACTTGATCTCCGCCCGCGACTCCGCCAGGGCCTTCCCGTTCTCGCGCGTCAAGATCGACGCGAGCTCCTCCGAGTTCTCGAGCATCAGGTTGTACCAATTTCGCAGCCAATCGCTGCGCTGCTTCGCCGTCGTCCGCCGATAACTCTCGAAGGCTCGCGTAGCTGCGGATATCGCCTCTCGCGTGTCCGCGATGTTCATGTTCGGCACCTTACCTATCACGCTCTCGTCCACCGGATTCAGAACCTCGAAGCTCTCGCCCGTGCTCGACGGCACCCAATTTCCATCGACGTAGCAGCGCTCGCGCAGCAGGCTCAGCGAACGCGACATCCTCGGGCCCGATATCGAAAATTTACGGGCGAAAGGCAGCCTCACTGAAAACATCTTCGATGCGGCGATCACCCTGCAACAATCACTTTTTCTTCTTTTTTTTCTTCTTTTTTGCCAATTAAAAATCCAAGTCACAACATTTATGACGCGCGCGCGCGGACGATAAGAGACGAATTATCTTCTTTTTTTTTTACGTTTAAATTTTACATTTTTCATTAATTTCGTAGCAAAAATATCAGCAAGAAAATAGCGATCGATAACACGTCCTTACAGCGAGGTTATAGTCCGTAATAGTTGAAAGCGCAAGTGCTCGAAAACGGTGCATTCGTTTTCTGCTCCCGCTGGTTCAATGTCGCAAATTCATATAACGCTGTGAGCAATGGACCGCAAAATCCAACAATTAATTGCACACTTACCTGGAGCTGTGCGAAAAAATATCGACGAACAAAGCGAGCGAGAACAAACCCGAACGCAGCTTAGCCGGTTCGTCAACAAAATCCTCGGATGTCACAAGCGCGAATGACGTTTATCATTCGTCCGCGTTAAATTATAAGCAATGATAAGTAAACCCGGCAATCGCCGCTATCGTTATGTAAATCGGGGAGAGCGGTCGCGCTGCTATAGGGTAGGGATGCACCGTACAGTCCGAGTCAAGAATTTTCGATACATTCGAATTAGTTGTCCATGAAAAATATGGTAAAAAAATGCAAATTATACGTTGCACCCTTTTTTACAAGATAATGAATCAATGGATTTCCGTCGTAGAAATTATTTTCGCGGGGGTGAGTCTAGCAGACCGAATCTCCCTATCTAAATTTGAATTTCCCGCGCGCAATTATTCGCTGACTTTCGTCGTGGACTGTACAACGGGAGGGGAAAGAAAAAGCTTCGGCTGCAGTCGTTCTGGGCTTGCCTGGGACTGCCGAAGACGAGCGCGAGGACGACCCTCGACCGGCGGCGTCTGTTAGTCAATCAACAACGTCAACAAACTGTGTAATCTTTTATCAGTGGCATCGCGCGAATACCAACGCCCGAATAATACTTTAAGCGACGATATCCGATAAATTTATCGGCGCACGATGAACAACACCAAGCGAACGATATATGTGGGTACGTACGAACGCGAAATAAATACAATTGCAAAACTGCTGCCGAAATCAGTGTTGATGAGTAACCTCCAAATTCCCGGCAGCTCGACTGTTTTCACATTTAAACTCCACTGTAAACTTGAGTCGTGTTTCACTCACGCGCAGTGGAAATACTTCAAGTTCAATAGTGTTCGCGGTGCCGCTTGCATTTGATTTCCCTCTGTCAGCTTTTTACATTGTTGTCCTGTACGTTTACGTAGGCACGACGTCGCTCGGGCGCAACGTGTTTTACGCGTCAGGTAAGGTTGGGCTAGTCGGGATTGCGCGGGACGTGTACATCATAGTAATAAAACCAAAATTGATTAAGACAGTTCTTTCTAAACGAATCGTTACTTTGTTTGAAAACATGTTTGTTTTCTTCTCTGTTCGGTGCAATTTCTTTTCTGCACATTTTTCACCTCCTGATGATAATCCTTGATGATAAGATATTTCCGTAAGCGCGGATCGGAATTTGGCATGAATCAACATTGCGGTATCTTTGTTGTGTCAGGAATTGTTGCTTGACAATTGTAAACCACAATTGGCTGATAAAGCATTGCCGCCCAAGAGACGAATTTTCAGACTGATATCGAAAAAAGATAAATCCTTATCAGTGTCGCGATAAAACTACCGTGAAATTGTCGGAAAATTATCAACGGTTATTTATTTATTAACGTTTGCTTATAGGCGGCCTCGCGGAGGAGGTGGACGAGAAAGTGTTGCACGCGGCGTTTATTCCCTTCGGAGAAATAGTCGACGTACAAATTCCGTTGGACTATGAGTCGGAAAAACATCGAGGGTTCGCCTTCATCGAGTTCGAGATGGCCGAGGACGCGGCCGCGGCAATTGATAACATGGTGGGTCGACCGAGAAAATCGTGTTTATATAAAGAATCATGGGGACATTTTTTAGAAATACAAACACAAATAAAAATGCGAAATAAAAATGTTGCTTGCAGAACGACTCGGAACTGTTTGGTCGTACGATTAGGGTGAATATCGCGAAGCCGCAGAAAATTAAGGAGGGATCGTCGAAGCCGGTGTGGGCGGACGACACGTGGCTGCAGGAACACGCGGGCGAGACCCTCAAGAACGAGGACTCGACAACCACGACGACGACAGCGACGACGACAACGACAACGACGACGAGCGATCCACCGCCGGCGAAGAAGACCAAGCAAAATCCTCAGGTCTACCTGGACGTCAGTATAGGCAAACAAGAGCTGGGACGCATGATAATAATGCTGCGGGCGGATATCGTGCCGAAAACAGCGGAGAACTTCCGGTGTCTCTGTACCCACGAGAAGGGCTTTGGATATCAAGGAAGCGTCTTTCATCGAATTATTCCCGAATTCGTATCCTTTTATACTCGACTAAGTTTCTATACTAACGTTCTATACTCTACTTTCTTTTTCCTACAAATTTCTTAACGAGCGACCGACAGATGTGCCAAGGCGGAGATTTCACGAATCACAACGGAACCGGCGGAAAGTCGATCTACGGGAACAAATTCGAAGACGAGAACTTCGAGCTGAAGCACACGGGAGCCGGGACCGTTTCGATGGCGAATTCCGGGCCGAACACAAACAGCTCGCAATTCTTCCTGTGCACCGCGCGCACCGACTGGCTCGACGGCAAACACGTGGTCTTCGGTCACGTGATAAGCGGCCTCGACGTTCTCAAAAAGATGGAGAAATGCGGAAGCAAATCGGGGACGCCCTCGCAGAAAATCGTCATCAGCGCTTGCGGCGAATTGTCGTAGATAATGTTAATTGTACATTTATAAATAAATATTTTATACCGGTAATTTTCGTTTCGATCAGTACGAAAATGTTGCTTTTCCGGGACGACTGAGGAGAGCCAAAATGAGTCGTCAATATTGTTTACACCGCTCTTTAATAATTTTCTTTTTCTTTAGTACCAGTGATTTTTTTTAAATCAATTCTTACCAATAATTATGACAAAAGTTGCGCGATTTATGATTTTTTCGCAGATTTCATCTGTGCTTGCTGAAAGACCTGCTGCAATTTATCCAAAGTCTCCCTGTGAGTTTCCTGCTTTTTGTCCAGATCCGCTATAACTTGTTCCGTTCGCTTCCTACAAAAAATTAGTCAACACAGTGATTAATTGACGACAAATCAAATTTTCGTTTTATGCAGGTCAAAGAAAACTTACAATTCATTGGAAATGTACTCCATGCGCTTCGCCACATTCTGCTTGGCCTCCACCAGATCCTGCTTGATCAGGACCGGGCCTATCAATTTAAATACTTCGTTCCCCGATTTCAGAAGATCCAGCTCCACTTTGACAGCAGCATTTTCATTCAGTTGGCCGTCAAGCTGCTGGCGTTTCACTAACGCCTTGTGGTAATCTGAGCATCAAAATTCGAATTATCAATCAAAAATATACATATTCAGTTTGTCAACTGTTGATCCTTTTATCTCCTTATATGGACATCTTCGTAGTCATCGATATTTTGATGAATCGTAAATCGCAACTTCCGAGGTCCAAACGCTCGACCTTCGGAACCGCACGAGGAAGATCGCGAATGAATTTTCAAAAATCTATATATCTTATTTCCGAAAACCAAGAAAATCGTGTGACTGCCGAAAATAACTAACCTTTCTGAACCTGCTTGTAAAGATCTATTTCCGTTTGGAGCTTCCTCTGAGTCTCGTCCACCATTTTTCAATATTGACGCTAACGGTGTCGTTTGTCAAAAATGTCCGGAAAAAAGAGCTCGAAACGAGATATCAATTGTGTTTTGCGTGAACGAAAATTCTAACTCGCAAGAACGAGAGACCCGAGCGAGAGACAGAAGACGGTCGTCGTTTTCTTTCGATACAGCCAATGACAAAAGTTTCGCGTGGTCGGCGCCGCGCCGCGACGACTGTGAAGAACAACCGGAAGTTAGCTGCGGCGGCGATCGATTCTCGACAGTCGACAGCTACCAAAAAAAAAGGAGGAGGGAGGAAAGAACAAAAAAAATTGCTTGACGCATATATACGTCGTCTGTCATTAAATTGTAAATAGTCAACGATAACCGGCAAATTTTTCACAGTTTCGACAGTTGATTACGTCCGGACGCGCCACTTGCGCGTGTGAAATGAATTTTTCCTTCGAAGGAATCTACGTAGAGTGATATCCAGTTGGTAAGTCACCCGGTTAACCGCTAAAGAGTACGAATATTTCAGGTTATGTCGAGCGGATGTGTCATATTGATATGAAAATGTGCAACAATTCCCATCGCTGTGCTTCACTGTCATATTTCGTTGGTTTTATTAGTGCAAAACTGAGTTTCGTTGTTTGAAATCAAGAAAAAAAATTCACTCCTGTTTGCGTCTGAGTTTTTTGGTTTAACAGTTAAATCGAACGATCAATCGAAGAAAAGAAAGAAGCGCAATAAAGATCGATAGTCAAACTATGTTCGGGAAGATCTCCAAGGACTCGATATGTTCAAATTGGAGTCTTACATAACACCGGTAATTCTCAGCTATGTGGAGAAATATGTCAAGAATTTCAAGCCCGAGCAATCCCAGGTAAGTTTGAGCAAAGCACTCATGCTCAAAGGTAAACAAACATTTGGGCAAATCGAAGGGATAAAAAAATAGTTTTTTGCTTTTTGTCATCTGTAGCTCTCACTATGGGGCGGAGACGCGTCCTTTCAGAACCTGGACCTGCGGCTGGAAGTTCTGGAGGAGCAGCTCAATCTCCCGTTCACATTTGTCAGCGGACATATTCACGAGCTGCTCATCCATGTGCCTTGGGTGAAAATCACGTCGGAGCCGATAGTTGTCACAATTAACACTATAGGTTTGCTAGAATTTTTATGAATCTTCCAAGAAATGCTCTGAACTTTATTCTCTTAAATACTTTTTTCTTTTTTTAATTCAAACTTGTTCAAATTTATTTATAAATTTATTAATTTGACTATTCATTTCAGAATGTATCTTAAACCTCAAGGAGCAAGGACAAACGGAGAGCGGTACGACGATAAATCGCGCGTCTGGACAAAAATCCATTCAGTATGTGCTTTGACCATTGCATTGTTGTTATTATTATTTTTTGTTCCCTCCATTTACGTTACGAGGAACGAAGAAGTACCAGGGTGGAAAGTACGCCTACAGAGGCTTCAATTTACTTGAGGAATGAGAAGGAATATATACATTTTTTTTAAATTATGTTTTTAACAAATACTTATTAAATTTGTGTAGGGAAGAAGCGCCACCGGGATACATAAAAAGCATAGTCACAAAAGTCATAAACAACATCACGATTAATTGCAACAATTTGATTTTAAAGTTGGTGGAGGAGGACATTGTACTGAGCGTTAATGTCAGATTTTTAAGTATGCAAACGGTTAACGACAACTGGGAACCTGCGTTTACAGGTAAATTCTTGCGAGACCCCGAAACGAACGGTTTTTTTTTCCGACGATCCAGAGAATAATAACATTGTTTCCTCTACCTGCCCAGATGTGTCCAGCTATGAAGTTACGCTCAGGAAAATAATAACCGTCGAGGATCTGACTTTGTGCTTGGACAAGATGGACACAGCCGGAAAAATAGAAACATATCAGGTTTTTTATATTTGTACATAAAAATAGAAGCATAGTCGCGTCTCGACAATCTCTCGATAATTGTAATGGTTTCAGGATCCCGTCCTCTATCGTTGCTCGATGATGATTCGCCTGATGATGAATTATCACAGCAACATTGCCAATTACGCGACACTCACGAGATTCGATCTTCATTGCGAAAAAATGGAATTCAGTATGACGGAGCAACAGTTACCAATGTTGTTGCGTTTGATCGCACTGATCACCGATCTACAGGCGAAACAGTTGGTCGTTCGCAAGGACAAGCCGACCGTTTCTTCAGACGAGCGAGGAGGGGAAATTGTTCAAGGTCTCATTCTGCATTTCCATCGTATTTTTCTTTCCTTTTGAATTATTCGTATTCACGCTTTCCCGCTAAAAATTCGTACAATTTTGATTCCATCCAGCAGACGACGACGATCAAGTTCACGGTGTCTCCCCGGAAGCTCCGAGCTGGGGTGGCTGGGCCTGGAACACAGTCACCTCTTTTTTACCGGTTGACTGGGACTCCGACTGGTCCAACGAGCAGCAAATAGCTTCAACCGGTTACATGGTGCATGTTGGTCTCTACATCGACGACGCCGCGTTGACGTTCAAGGTACGAGAGCGCATCCAACTATATCGAATACTAGTAGATTGGAGTGGTGAACCAAATTAACGTAAAATTAACGTCCAAACTTTACGAAATCGAAAAAAAAAAAATCGATTTCGTAAAGTTTGAAGACTCTATCCGATGCCAAAATTTCCCGCTGTTTCCGAAAAGTACAGTTGTTTGCCCGAAAAACATAAAATTCGATGAGAAAAATGCAAAAAATGATTTTTCACTTTTTTCGAAATTTCGTCACATCACTAAAATTGAAGTTACTTTTTTTTCGATCGACCAAACCTGGGTTATGTTTTCGCATTCGAGAGAAAACTCTATAACGAAGAGAATGCCGCCACGCGAAACACGATATTTTGATTTCTGCATTTTTTACAGGATGTTATAGTCAGATCCTCAAAAACCGCAAATTTTTAGAAGGAGTACCCTTTCTACAAATTTGTTTTATTTGCGATTTTTTCGATTTTGAAAAAAAAAAACATCGATTTTGAAAAACAAACAAATTTTTGCGACCTTTTTGTCAGAAATCATAGATCCGTCACCGGACCGAAAATCGTCAAAATCGACCTCAGAAATAATTGTTTTCAAAATTGTTTTCTCTGCTGCGCTCTTATAAAGCTGTAAAAGGTTACGGGCACTGCCGCACCTGTCGTCTTATGACAAATTTGACATCAAACTCATTTTGTTTACAACGGACTTTTCTGGCAATCAATCACAGCTCGAATAGAATGCTAACAATGCTTTCTGTTACTCATGAACTTTTTAAAATAAGAATTTTTCGGCGCGTTCTCGCTGGACGATTGGAAAACAGTGTTTTCGCTTTTATTATTTTTGTTATTGTTGTTGTTGTTGTTGTTGTTGTAGACTGTGGAAAGTCTTCAAGAGCAGCTGTTTTATAAATCTCGAAAGATCCGATACAACTCGTTTCTAACGTTACGCGTGACGGGCGCGGTGATGTCGATGCTGATTAAAGGAATAAGCATGAGCATCATGCGTTTCGGTCTCGGAAGTATCCGGCTACATCCGCGCGGCGCCTGCAGCTGCGGCTACCAGGAAGTCGTGGACGGCGCGGAGGTAAAACTCGCGGAAATTATCGAAAAAAATGATTTCCGAATTTTTATTTAAGATTTGTCGAATCGTTTGTTTTTCAGCCTCCGCTGTACATGATAGCTGGAAAGGTTGGCAATGATCACTTCAAAGACTCGTTGTTCGATAAAAATGCAGTCAACGATGCCGACATGAGGAATTATTATCGCGAATACAGCGTCGATCACTATTTTTCCACAGTCGATGGTATATTTTTTACTGCATTTCACTTTTTTTTATTATTACTCTTTCTTTTCTCATAAAAAAATCTTTGTTAACGTGGAGCAAAGAAAGTTCGGGCGATATGTATTTGAAGTAAATTCTTTTCACTTCAGTCCCAGCGATGCTGGAAAGATGTCCAGCGTTTGGGATGGACATCGTGCGCTCCATCGAGATTCCGGATGACATTTCACTGGAGAAACTCGCCGAATTTGGATCGAATTTTGAGTACAGGTAGAGAAATAAAAAAATCAGTAAATCGCCGATTATTCATCCATGTAGATCTGTCAATTTTCGCCCAAGTTTCTCCCCGAATATTCCACAATTGTTATAATCTTCACGAAAAGTCTTTCCCCAGCAATTTCCCCGAACGCAAGATAGTTCGTTACGTCGTCGGCGATCTGAAGATCCGGCTGTGCTCGGGACTGATGCATCGTATCAACGCGGTGAAACGCGCCGCGAAGTACGACTATAACCCGGAATCGGCTAAAAAACACGGTGAGACGCTCAAACGCCGTACAAAATATAATTCTTTCGTCTCTATTATCAACGTGAGAATTCGAGAAGAAATAACGACTGGTTTTCAGAACGAAAAGTCGACGAATTGCCGCCGGTTACCGTCGAGGAGTACGAAGCTCTGCGGGAAAACGTTTCGGTCGTAAAAACGTACTTAATCGTTTACAAGCTCGCGATACAATTTCAATTGAGCGATCACGGTTCAACGAGACTGCCGAATAACCGAATGTTTGTGGAAAACAGAGTAAGCGACTGATAATGTAAATCGAATACCAACACGATTTAACTTGATTATCATAATTCTCGTTCCGGCAGGCGACAACAACATCGCTGGAACCCACGTTGTCCGACGATCCCCATTTAAGCATAGAAGCCGAGGAGATAGTCGCGAGCATCGTCGAACCTATGTATCCGTTCAGGCTGGCGTCCTGCGCATCGAGACAGGCGGACATCGATTCGGACATGCTCAACGACTGCTACAGTGTAATAAATATCAAGGTAATCGTATAATCGCAACGTAATAATAAACAACAGCTCCGAAACTCTCGACATAAATCTTCCAGCTCTCCGGAGTGCAAAGTCAACTGCACTTGACGAAGGACTGCAGAATTTTGATCGTCATGCCGTGCAACGCAAAGTGCAGCAAAAAGTCTCTGGTTTATCCGCAATATTGGAGGAACGCGAGTTTGATTCACGATTCGGTCAACTGTGAAATCGACGCGATAACCTTCACCGGGACGAAACCGAAGCTGATGGTTGCGATGGCGATAGCGACTTCAATCACAGATCCGGCCGATCTTTCCAATCCACTTTTTTCCTCATCACTGTTCAACGATGCTTGCAACGAAAACGGTGCGCACATTCGACTGTGGCTTCGGGAGCGGATCCTTCGAATTATACCCTAAACAAATTCTTTCTTCGATTCTCGCAGACTCCGTTTACCTCGAGCTGTCTTTGGAAAATATTCGTTGTAAGCGAATAAAATCATCGTCGATCGTTTCAATCGTGGCCAACGTCGATTCCGCGAAAGCCTTCGCTCTCAACGACACGCAACAGGCGTTCATTCTCTCGGGGCCGGAGTCCGACGCCTCTCGTCGGTATGTATCATCCTCATTTGATCGCTAATCAGTAACCACGAATGGTTAAACAATAGTTCATCGATCCACTTGACGACGTGTCCCCAACGTAACGGATAATAAATTCGAGGGGATAAATCGTAGCTGAGTTTTTCAGGGAAACGGAAAATACGATACTGTTGACAGTCATCGTACAATACTCGGAGACGCTGTCGGATCAGCGAGAAGCGCCAATCTTGTCGTTCAAAGTCGCGGAAATGCGTTGCTCGGTGGATCCGCTCTTGCGCCGGTGGTTGGAGTACGAGATCGTCTGGCACAAGTCGATCAACGCCGCGAGCGTCGCTCGTCCTGAGGCCGAGCCAGCGTCCCTCGCGGAGGAAACTTTCTCGGACGCGGGCACGAGAAAGAAGAAATTTCGCACTCTCCACGACAGCGTTCACAGTCTATCGGACAAGGAGAAAAAGAAGTCGGGCTCGCGAACCGAGTGGTCCAAGGGAATCTCGGTCGGCGAGGATGTGCAAAAAAATGCGCCGATCAACGAGCAAGTGGCATTAGGGGTACGTGGGCATTTTTTGTTTTCTTTTTCGTCTTCGCCTCACACGTTTCTGGACATTATAAATGTTTTACTGATGCGCGTTGTCCCACAGGACTTGGAGAAATGCGGTGTTTTCGGTAGAATAACTGAGCTCTATCCGCTTTGGCGAAAACTCGTGTTGTGCGGCTACTTGGGTCACTTGGTGATGTACGTGCCAACAACAACAATGGACGGCATCGGCGCAGCTGGTAAATCCGAGAGATTCTCGTGTTTTTGATCGACTCTAAATTTCGTCCAATAGAAGAAAAGAAAAAGTACAATTTTTCGCACAGGTATCGAGATGGCCAAGGACAGAGCGTTGGACGCGGATCCAAACCTGCACATTTTCGTGATAAAATCCCCGACAATTCGGATTCACTCGGTGAACGTGCAGTTTGAACAATTGTCGCAGCATCTCGAGCGTTTGCCGTGTCGTCTGCCGCCGACAATGTGGACGCAAGGTAAGAAACTCTTGCGTCGGTCATTGATTCGTGTGATTCGAGCTGTTGTTTCGTTTTCACAGATTATCACAGTTTTCCCTGGACGTTCAGTCTCAACAATCTTCATTGCTACACACTGAGAAAGGAGGTTGAAAAGAATTTCATCGGCAAAGTTGATTTGACCGCAACGATCGATATCGCCACGAAACACGGAGTTTCGGATGCCAGTGATTTTTCTCTCGCCGGTTTGGGCCTCTGTGTCTACGTGGACACCTCGCCCGTCGTCATTTCCATCTCCAAGGAACAGGCAAGTTAACTGCATTGCGAGCCGCGTGGAAAGCAGCGATTCGATTGATCTTTGACGTTCTATAACCCTTGATGAACTTTAATAGGTTCCCCTATTGAACAGCGTCGCCTCGGATATGACGAGACTGATAAACATCGTCCACAAACCCGAGAAAAAAGTGCCCAGTCGAACCCAAACCGAAGTGGAAGATTTCTTCTCCGATATTCCAAAATCACCGTCGAGCTACACGCAAGTTTTGTACGCGGAAAACACGAGCACGCCTTCGACCGTATCTACGGCAAAGGACGAGCTGGATAAAGCTGGTAAATCGACAGAGGACGATTGATGAAAAACGTAAAAGATAAAATACAACGGGCAATGTTTTATCTCTTTGGGTGGTCGTTTGTTTTTCGCAGAGGCCGAGAGTGTAGTAATTACGGCAATGATACAGTGGACCATTACGAAAATAGCATTAAAGCTGTACGTGACTGACCGGACGACCGACGTTTCCACGAAATTGCTGTTGGAACTGGAGGACATCATAACGACTCTCGACTGGCAGCCGATTTATCTAAAATTGAAGAACAAAGTAACAACAGCGACGATTTGCCATTACGTGAGGTGAGTGGGACGTTTTTTTAAGCTCAACCTCGGAAACGCGAGAATATTCGGTGTGTAAATTAATTGCCTCGAAACGTCGTTGCAGAACGCCGCAAGATCGACACTGGGAACTGGGCGATTACGCCGGATTGATAATGTGCGGAAGGGAAAGCAGCCCCGAGCAGATCGAGGACACTGGATTTTTTAGCGTCACGCTCACCACCGCGCAGTCCGGTAACGTTCACACCAGGTGGGGCGCTCAGAGACATCAGAAATCGCAGAAGGTAGTACGACCCTCTCTTTCTCTTTTATATCGCAATGTATTGGAAATGAAGATGACGACAAATTATCGAAAATATACACAGAGCCACGCGAAAAGGGATCGAACGCTATTGATCGAGGGTCACATCACGGAGATCGACGTGAATCTGCAAATGGTGGACGTGATACTTCCGCTCGGTACACTCGAGAAATTTCTTCTGCTCGTCAAGCCGTTCGTGCAGGGCGAGCCGACGACCGAGAAGCATTGCAATTCCGAGGAAATTGACGCGACACGAGCCTCGATGGAGAAGACTTCGCTGCCGTTGATTTATCTGGAATTCAAGGGGATGAACCTCATGGTGCCGACTTCTGGCGTTCCTCAAGGACTTCAGCACGATTTGTTTGTAGTGCAGGTAATTTTTCTCCATTTATTCTCATCCCAGAGAGTGAAGACGCGACGTATACGACGGTTTCCGCTTTACTCATACGCACCGATCAGTTGGACGGAATTAGCATCACGCCGAACGCGGAAAATCCGATATGTCGAACGATCATCCGTTCGGACATTTATCAACTCGCGGCGCAGTCGAATATTCTCAATATTCCGGGATCGGCGGTCGAGGACAGACAGTACCAAGTCAACATCAAAGGAATTTCCGCGTGTACGACCACGTGGAAGAATTATCAACGAAACGTTACCAAGGTATTTTTTTCATCGCTGTGTCTAATAACTCGTGAACCTCGGGTATATTTCTCGAATTTTTTACGCAATTTCTCCATCATCATTCCCCAGCGAATGTCGCAATCGTATTTATACACGATGAACGAAAATCCGGCGTTGGAGTGGAACAATCTTACGACCGATAGCAGCTTGGAGCCCCAATTTTCCACCTCCCCTCTCATGTCGAGGTAAACGATTTGCGTTGATTCTTTTTTTTTTCACGATTTGTCTATCCCTAATAGACAAAAGTGTGAAAACAACCAAAAATCTCCTTTCTATGCTGCATCTTAAAAAATAATTATTCTTCAGGTTCGACGTAAGACTGATAATTGCTCCGGCTATCGTGTTGAATCCCTCGAAAGTCGTCTGCGGCAGCGCATTCGAAGTCACCTCTTTGACGAACATCGAGGTGTCGATCACCTTGGATCAGATAAAATTATTATGGGCTATGTACAGCGAGATCAGCGCGATATTGTCGGGAGTCGACTGGGCGGTAGCGGGAGGCAACTACGGAAGTGACGTGTGCGATCCAACGGAGACACTGTTGAACCAAGGGTTCGGCTCAGTTTCCCAGGAACACGAGGGCGATTTCGCCGCGGACAGTGGCGTGGATTTCGAATCGTCGAGCGTCAATTTTATGTTTACGGTAAATTCATCTTGCAAACTCGTTCAGGCTAACTAAACGCGACAATCTATTGTTTGTAATTTCGATAACGCGTTGCAGAAAAAACTAGCGTGGCACGGAAGATCGGCGGCGCCTCTGCCGTCGGAGATTCTTGTCAACTGCGGAACGGTCGTTATCTCGCTGTATTCGGTGGCAAAAGCCTCATCTCCGACGCCGGACGCGCAAAAGGTAAGTCGCGCTTATGATTTTTTTCTTTGAGAATCGCTGATCAATGGTAAAAATGTGTATTTAGAAAAATGTTGATTTAAGGAGAGAGACGAGAACACCGAAGACGAGAAAAGTTATTACAAGTCGTTGATTCTTCACGTGATGCTGAACGAGCCGAACGTCTACATTTCCGAGCTGCATGGAACGGAAAAAATGCAGGTTCGCGCTTCTTCTTCTGATTTTCCTCGAATACGACTGTTGCAAGCAAAAATTACTTAAAACTCTCGGGCAGATATCGTGCTTCGATTTTGGCCTGTCGCTCGGAAATTTCGACAAGTCGGGAGCTTCTCCAGCTGTGGCAGACGAGAAGGAATGCAAATCGTGGTTGATCGAGTCGAAGAGTGGAAATCCTCATCCGGTGACCGGAATCCCGCCGTCTTTCGTCGTTGTAAAGTGCGAGAAGAGTCTCTGCTCCGCGAGTATGCAACTTCTGGTCGACATGGGACGGCCGACCAGGATAAATTGTTCCGTTTCGGCTCTCAAGCAGATCGAGGACGTGAAAAGCGCGGTAAGTACGGTGACAAAAGAAATAGCGAAAGTGCGTCAAACAAAACAAATCTTTGTACAATTTCGCCTCCAGATCGCGACCTGTTTCGTCGAGCGCGGCTCTGACCGATCGCCGGAGATAAATGCTCCTCGGGCGCGAAGTCGGACGCCTCCGCGAGCGGAGACGCAGCGAACGGGTCGGCAGCGGAAGTTCGAGTCGCCCGACCTGCGTTTCACGAGCAAGCAGATCGTCGTCTCCCTGACGACGACTCGCGGCCCGAAGATCCTCGCGAGTGTCGCGAGTTGCAGCGGCAACACCTGGAGAACCTCGAAACCCGAGAGAATATTCGGCAACGTGTCACTGAACTCCCTCGCGATATCCGCCGAGGAGTCCGCCGCCCGTCCGGCCGATCTCAAGGTCTTCTTGAATCCCTGTTCGTGCCACGTGACCGCGTCGCTTCTCTGGGAAACCTGGCAGGACGAGAACGCCGATCCGCAGCTGCAGATCCAAGCGGACTGCGAGAGTCTTCACTTCGTCTTCGGTCCGCGACAGCTGGCGATCTTCGAGACTCTCGCCGAGGACTATCGGCAATTCGTTGATTATTTGGTCGCCGATTCGCCGCCCCCGCCGACGCCGCCGCCGCCCGCGCAACGAGATGCGAATGTCTCGCCAAACGCCACGGCCGAGCAGTACTACAAGGACGATCTCAAAGCCGGCGCTTTTCAATTCGTTCAAGCCCACGTGGACGAGCTGCCGCTGCCTTATCAAGTCGTCTTCCACACGAAGCCCGCGAAAGCCATGTCCTGGCGATATCCGCAACCCCGCGTGATCACGGGGCTTCGGGTCTCGCCGATTCCCTTCGAGATCTCGGATGGCGTCGATCTCGAGGACGAACCGGTTCGCTGCGTCCTCGAGTACTGGAGCGAGAGCCATCAGGCCTACCAGCGCTACGTGGAGTTTCACCTCTCGGAGAGCGAGGACTACCAGGCCGATCTGCCGTCCTCTCGCCCCGCGCAAGCGGTCGCCTCGGTGTGGCGAGTGCTGCTGCTGCTCCCCCCGTCGCCCCATCACGACCCGGCGCCAATCTCGCCTCAAGTTCTCGCCGCCTGCCTGCGAATCGACTCCTACTTCAACGCCTCGATAGTCCCGAACTTCCAAGCCGCCCTCAGCGTCGGCGCGATTCGTCTCTCCCTCCTGAATCACCTCGAGCAGTCGGCCTACGCGAGTCTCCCACGCCCGCTCAACAACTTCAATCTCCGCGGTCTCGTGCCCCAGGAGCAGTGCTTCGCCAGGCTGGAGAGCCGCGCGATCTCCGTCGTATACAATCGTTGGGCCTCTGGATCCTCGCTCGTCGACGCGAGCGGCGCGATAACTCTCAAAGTTCTGGACTACAGTTTCCTGCTCATGCAGCGACTGCTCGAGCCCTTCGAGGCGAAAATCCAGATCTCCCTCGAGCAGAACGAGACCAACGTCGTCTCCGTGGAGGTGAATCCGGTTGCGGTGAAACTGGCGCCCTCGGTCGCTCACACGCTGGCGATCGCCGCGAATCATTGGCTCTCGGCGCTTGAGAACAGTGATCAACAACGAGTGAAGCCGAGGACGAGGGAGAACGTGGCGATTCTCACGCGAGTCGTCGTGGCCAACGACAGCAACGTGGAAATTCGTTTCGGCCAGAGCGGCTCGGCGGATAATATCTCTCTGCAGAGTCGTCAGTGCTACTTCTACTACTGGCGTCACGCGGGAAATCGCGCTCTTCGGTTGGCCGTTGAGAGCACCGGTTGGACCTGGAGTCAGCCGTTCAACGTGAAGAAAAACGACGCCCGGGAGTTCGTGACGTTTGGGAGTTCCTCGGGGGCGGCGGCGGCGACGACGACGGGACCGGTCATCTGCGTGAGAATCGTCGCGCTCTCGGCGACCCAGAAACTCGTGATCCTCTCGGGTCTCCTGGTGCTGAGCAACCGATTGCTGCAGAGCTTCGAGATGAAACTCGTCAGGTGCACCAATAACAACAACCAGAACAACAACAACAACCAGGAGACGTCGGGAAAGCCTCTCGTTTCCGGCGAACTTCACTCGGTAAAGGCGAACAATCGCTCGGCCTCGATCGTCCTCGCCGACGGCAACTCGAGCATGGCGATGCGTCTGCGCTTCGCGACGTCGACGAGCCTCGCCTGGACGGGCGACATACCCCTCAAACCCAACTCCAAGTGGGGTCAACCGTGGCTGGTGAAGGTTCCGCTGCAGGAGCGAGGACAATTTCTGAGCATTTGGGCGCGAATCGTCACGGAAACCGTCCACGGTTACACGAGGATTCTCGCTATCCTGAGTCCTCTCTACATGATAAAATCGTATCTTCCCGTGCCGGTTACCGTGCAGATCGAGACGCCCTCGCTGAGAAGCTCGCTGAGCGCGACGATAAACGGTCGTGGCGAACGACAGCAGCTCTACTGTCCAGGAACCTTCGAGCACTCCCATCAGCTGACCTTCCAATTCGAGACCGGAGTCTCCGCCTCGAATCCCTACGTTCCGTTGTCGTACAGCAGCGTCGAGCAACGAAAATTCTTCAGACGTCCCGACAACGAGGACATCGATGCCATCCTCGGGGCATTGGAGAGTCAGGCGGGAGACGACGCCGCCGCTTCAGCTACTCTTCGTTGGCCGTTCGAGATCGACGAGGCGAACGTATGGATTCCCGCCGAGCAGCCTCACACCCACGTTCAGGTGAAGTACCAAGACGCCGGGTTGGTTTCCTCCACGTTGCTCCTCGAGCTTCAGCCCTGGTGTTTCATACTCAACACTCTCGGCTGCCAAGTTTCTCTCGTGGCCGAGGAGATCGAGCTCTGCCGGGTTCCTCATCGCGGGGTCATCACCCCGCCGAAATTGGAAGGCACTTTTCATCTCAGAGTCGAGATCGACGTTGGCTCCTGGTTCTCCTCGGGCGCTCTTCAACTGGCTCGTCCCGACTGGAGCCAGGGATTCTACATGCCGAAGATTCGGGGTCTCATTCCGGTGGAGGGAAACGTCAGGACGTCCGTCGATTGCGGTCGCAACGTCTGCATCGTGAGCGTCAACTCGAAGATGCACGAGGACATGAGGGTCGTGAGGATCACGACGAGTCACGTCGTGTGCAATCTGACCGCGAGGGATCTTCGGGTCGCGGGTTTGGCCGTGGACGATGCCCGCGTGGCGGCCGATCCGGGGGAAAACTCGATGCCGCTGCTGCTGCGTGGCAGCTTTCAAGTCTCTCCGAGCAAACATCGGACCGACGGGGTGCCGATCGTTCGGTGGTTCGCGGTCGACGCGGCGGAAAACGCGACGGAAAACGTGGCGCTCTACGTCCGCCTGAGTCTTGGCCCGAGTGGTCGGCGGTGGTCCTGCCCGGTCAAGGTCGACCAGACCGTGGCGAGGCGATGCATCTCGGTGTCCGACGAGAACGGAGCGATTCCCCTCGTGGTGACGACCCACGAGGACAAAGGCACGACGTACGTTCTGATTCACCCGGACGAGCATCCGCAATTGTACATCGAGAATTCCTGCCCCTTCGACATCCTCGTGGGAGAGGCGAACGACGCGACCGACGGAATCTGCCAGGAGTCCCCGCACTTCTTTTGGGTTTGCCAGGTCGACAGAGGCGCGACCTCCTATTACTCGACGCCCAGCATAGGGAACCGACTGCCGGACGGACAGACGACTGAGCAGCTGCCGAAATTGGTGCTCTCGGGTTTGCCGCACGGCGAGGAGCGGCACGAGGGAGGAGGAGGTGGAGCCAGAGAGGCGGACAGAAGGAGCGTTTCCTGGTCGAGACCTATCGTAACCTCGCAGGTGGCCAACGGACGCATCGAGCAATACGTTCGGCTGCCGATCTACGGGGACATAAAGCTTCTGATGGAAAAACGATGCCACACGATTCGTCTCCACGTGGTCTGCATGTCGCAGGTGGATATCTCGGCTCGGGACATCAGGACGAGGCTGATTTTTAAGGAGGACGCGCCGCCGCCGTCGGAAGACGCACTGGTGGATTTCCGGAAATCCGCGAGTTCCTTCGCCAGCGGATTTTACAGCGGAGAATCCGACGCGGAGAGAAAGGGACATTTGGAATCCTCGGGAGAATCGGAGCCGGCCGCGGTTTCTCGACGGGTCGGCTCGTTGACCGTTTACGTCCGGGGAATCAACGTGACCATCGTGCAGGATCTCAACGAGCGAGGACAGCGCGTCGAGGTGGCGAGTATGTGTCTCAGTGATCTCATCGTCACGACCGTTTCCAATCTGAAATCCCTGAGTCTCCGCATTTTCCTCGGGGATTTCCAGCTCGACAATCAGATGTTCCCCCACGGAGGCTTCGATTTTCCGGTGGTGCTGATCAATCAGCATCCCTACACCGCGCGAGGGCCGCGCTTTTCCGTCAACTCACCGCGGGCGAAAAATGTCCTCGACGAGATCGAGGCCGAGTCCCTGATCGTTGTCGACTGCGGTTGGGAGGTCAACGACACGATTTACGCGTGCAAACACGTGAGAATCCGAATAGGACCGGTGAGCGCCTACATCGAAGACACGTTTATCAGCCAACTGCTCGAGTACACGACGCTGATCGCGCCTCCCTGTCTGGCCTCGACGGTCGAACGGGAACCACCATCACCACCGCCACGGGAGACCCTGGAGAATTTCGTCTCGGTCCCCGAGTACGTCATGATCGACGCCGCGAATCTTCGCTCGCCGCTCCGACTGCAGAGATTCACCATCGAGCCGATCTCGCTGCTGCTGAGCGTTCACACCTCGGTGCGACTCTACGTCGCGCTCGATCATTCCCCGCTGTACTTTGGCACCTTTCAGCGCGAACATCTTCAGACGACACCCTACAGACTCGGAAACGCGCTTACGATGCACTATCTCTCGGGCGCGATTTTCGGAGCCGGCTGGGTCGTCGGTTCCCTCGAGATTCTCGGCTCGCCCGGTGGATTCGCTCAGGCTCTCGGATACGGTCTGCGAGACTTCATCGCGTTGCCCATTCGGGGCCTGTTGAACGGCCCCTGGGGCTTCCTCATTGGTATCACCCACGGATCGGCCAGTCTCATGAAGCATCTCACGGCTGGCACCGTGAATTCCGTGACGAAATTGGCCTCGAGCGTCGCTCGGAATTTGGACAGGCTGACCCTGGACGAGGAGCATCTGCAACGCCAGGAGGAATCGCGGAGAACTCGACCGCAGGGCATGGCCCAGGGACTCTACCAGGGCCTCACGGGCTTTGGGATGAGCCTTCTCGCTGCTGTCGCGGGACTGGCGCATCATCCGCTGCAACAAGTGCTGTCCGGGGAGGCGACGCCCCGAGGATTGGTCGCCGGAGTCGGTCTTGGAATCGTCGGAGCCGTTACGAAACCGCTTAGCGGAGCCGCGGAGCTGGTTGCTCTAACCGGTCAGGGACTCTTGGAAGGCACCGGTTGGAATCCTCTGCCAGCGGTAATAACGATTTTCATCCGACGCTTCGGGACCCTATTTTACGACCATTTTTTCAACCTGCTCATCATTTTTCTTCTTTTTTTCTTTTTATCTTTCCCCAAATTACGCAGCCACGACAGAGGCCGGTGTTCGAGTGTCTCGGTGACGCGAGCGACTCGTCGCCGCAATACGCGTGGAGATTGCTACCGATGCTGACGGAAAATGCCGACTACATTTTGCACGTCGCCAGCGCGGATCTGCGGACCTGCGAGGGAGCCGATCGGGCAGTCACGCTCATTCTCACCCGGGAGGCTTTGCTACTCGTGGATGTGGCCGAGGATATGGTCGAGAAAATTTATTTCCTGAAAGATTTGACTTACGCCGAGCACACGGCGGATCCGACTTTGTTGTGTTTGTACTGTCTGAAAAATAAGAATCAGCCGGTAAGAAGTTCCTCGCCCATCGAGTATCCCGAGGTGAGCACGATTTTCTCTCGAAAGGTCGAGGGTGTCGAGGGTGTCGATTTTTCGACGACGGAACAAATGTCTCGAATTAACGTGCATGATAATTGAAACAATTTGCCTTTCTCCTGTGTCGCAGATGGATCAGGCAATGCGAGCGAGAGTGGAACAATTCGTGCGCGGCAGCAGCACCGGATGCGCCAGTCTGTCGGCAACGAGCTATGTGCAATCCGAGGCAATCGACGTTCCTCCGTCTCATCCCGAGAACACGTTGACCTTCTGCGTTCGAGCGGAGGATCGCAATTACTTGTTATCGTTGTTCGAAGTTGCCAAACGTCAGGGTCAGGGAAACGATTACTCCGTTTTATAACGACGCATCTCGACGATATGTATAAAATAAACAAATTCTTGTATATTATGTATTTTTGCAACATTGTCCGCCTTCTTATTTACCACCGTGGTTGAAAATAACGATAATAATGATGATAATAATAATAACAACAATAAAGCGTTTTTATTGAAACGAAGAAAAATATGAATTTAGCGTGAATCATTTATTACCGTTTTTTTACACATTATCATTCTTTAATATATCCTATCCAAACCTTCGACTTCCTTCTTCTCGTCGACCTTTCCGTTGATTTTTATCGAATTTATCCTCACCATTGTGTGTTGTATTCTGTAAACTGGAAAAAGTAAATGAACACTTTGAGTATTCTGCAAAAATTTGTGAAACAAACAAACAAACAAAAGTGCCGTACTTACAGTGCATACGTCTGTATTGTTTTCTCGCTCTCATGCGGAATCTTGTCTTAGTGTGAGAAAAAGTTTTCTCTACTACTGTCGCGTCGATGGAGACTAATTCTCGGTTGAGAATTGGTCGGCCCACCAGAGTGAAGTCTGTACTACCGCAGAGCAAGACCTTTTCGAGTTTCAATTGATCACCAGGATTTGGTGGCCAATAGCCTTGAATTATGACGATATCATTTTCGGTGACTTTGAACTGCTTTCCGCATATGTGAACAATGGCAAAAAGCCGGCCAGTAGTGTCGGTGGTAATTTGCTCGTTGATTGTGTTTACGACCTCTGAAAGAGAAATCAGCAGTGATAATACAGTCTGCATTGCGTTATGTTTCCAATTGCATTGTCAACTTACCATCAGTCAACTTGTCATCGACAATCGTAGTGTCCGGTACTTCGGTTTGATGATCTGGCGTCCGCGGAATCCAAGGGAGTCTGCGGTGTATTACGTGTTCGGGATATTTCGGCGGGTCCCTCCGAACTAAATGTAAAACCCGACATTTCTATCAAATATCTTGCAAAACAGTCCCAAGTTTGTAGGTTATAGGAGACGAGAGGTGGTCAGAAGCGCTCGATAAATCTATTGTGAAGAACGTCAACGACCGAAGGTGCGAGAAAATAATGAGGAAACTTACCGTATTTCGAGACGTATTTTTGTTGTGTGGCCAGCAAAGCCGGTGCAACGCGTTTTAAAGAATTATTCGCAACGCTCAGAAGCCGCGAGAAGCCGATGAGAGCGGCCATGATTGACGATGTACGGGGACTTCCAGTTCCGATGTGCAGATCCACGTAAACTTGAGTTGGGAGAGCCTTTATCCGTGTATCACAATAAAATTACGTTAACTTATCTACTATATCAACTGTAGGTAGCAGCGCGAAGAAGTAGTGACGTATTGACGCTGCTCGCCCAATGAGCCAGCACCAAATCAAAACTCTTCCAAGTGATTGGCCGATCGACCCGCGCGCCTATTTTGAATATTCGACCTTGCGACTCCAGCAATACTTAATTAACCACAAACTTACGCCGTTATGCGCTGCTTTTATGGCTGTGCGACGATAGTCGGACGCGACTCAAGCTATTCAAAACCGCATCCCAAGCTCCCCGTACTGTGTTTCAAGAAAAAAAAAACGCCACCTGAGCAATTGGGAGAAACAGAGCACGAGTCGTCTACCCGGCCCACCAGATAAATCAGGGGAAGCGGTACGGTTTTACCGTTCAGCGCACCTGCTCGACGCGCGCAGGCATATTAACAACATTCCGATTCTAACGGTATCTCCATCTCAGCCACCGCCGCTCCCCCGCTACCTGGCGGTACTCGCGGGACCCGAAACGAAACGTCGCTGCGCCGCAGCCACGGCTACTGTGCTTCCATAATACATAGTGCGCACTGTGTACAAGGTGTACACCATTCTATACAGCAGCGAGAGCTACCAGGCGCCGCTGCTGTTGCTGTGGTGCCGCTGGTGGCGCGCAGCAGTCGGCATAGTCAGTAGCGAGGCCTCGTCTGGCCTGGTCAGGCTCGAAGAGACAACGAGCGCGCGCGAGCCCGCGAGCACCGCGACGATCGCAAAAATCGGTGTCTCCCCTGTCTCGAACGTTGGACCACCCTCGCTTCCCCCCGTTTCCCCCGACCCACCTGTCTTGCGCCACCCCCGTGTGTTCCCCCGAATTGTTGTGCGGTGAAGAAAGAAAAGAAAGAAAAAAAAAAAGTAACGAGTCCTCCGTGCGCGCTCGCGCCACCCAAGTGGGAAAGGGAAAGAGAGAGAGAGAGAGAGAACAAATCCACGGCCCGTGGCTGGCGACGAGTGACAGTGGCGTGAAAATGGCGGTGTGAAATGGCAGGACGACGGTCGGCACTGACGAATCCCGAGTCCCTGACAGGATCCGGCGCGGCGACCGATCCTCTGAGGGAACTCTTCGAGGCCTGCAAGACCGGCGATCTCGCTCGCGTCAAGAAGCTCGTCACACCGAAGACGGTGAACGCGCGCGACACGGCCGGACGCAAGTCGACCCCCCTGCACTTCGCAGCTGGTGAGCAACACTTTTTTTTTTCTTTTTTTTCCCTCTTCCTCCTCTCTAGGTGTCTACCTCCGCCTCGGTTCGTCGGGAGTGAAAATTCCTACTTTGGGACTTCGGGTTTGGGTTTTCGCAATGTTTGTCATTATTACGCATCTTCGGGGCTGAGTTTACAAATGTTGAGATTTTTTTTTTTTTAATAAGCATCGTGGAATGGACTCGAACCCACCGCGGTCGGTAATAGCTCTGTCAGCTCGAGCCACCAGTTTACGTGTGCATGTGTGTGTGTGTGTGTTTTTGTTTGTTGTGTGTGTTGTGCGCCTGAGTTTTCCTTTTTTTTTCTCGCTCTCGCAACACTTTCTACTCAGCTGAGCATTCGGTGCGATAATCGCAATTTCCCTTTCCGAGAGCAGAGCCACACGAGTCGCTCCACTCGATCACCCCGCGTGGATATCCCTCGAGAGAGAGCGAGAGAGACGATTTCCCGTTGTTTACAAGTGCACGATGCGCAATGCGAAATTTCACGGATTTTACGCGCGACGATCTCGAGACGAGTCTCGAGCCTGGATTTTGGGAAATTACTCGATTTTTTTTTCTTCTTTTTTTTTTTTCTTTTTACGGACTGATAGGATTCACGACTTCGGGAAAACGTCACCCTGGAGTCAATGTTGGCTTCACGGGACTCAATAAAAAAGTAACACGCGACGCCGAAAAAATACGACGATCACGCATGCGCGATATCTGACAATTAGAAATGCCCTTTTCCTTAAAAAAAAATGTTTATGTTAATTTATTTTTGAGAGATCCAGGTCTTAAAAAAAGGATTTTCTTTTTTATGCTGTTGCATCAAATTTTTCTCAGGATACGGAAGAAGAGAAGTTGTGGAATTTCTTTTGGCCGGCGGAGCCTCCATCCAAGCGAGGGACGACGGTGGTCTGCATGCCCTGCACAATGCCAGCTCCTTTGGACATTCCGACGTTGTGAGGCTTCTCCTTGAAGCTGGAGCCAATCCGAACACTCGTGACAACTGGAATTACACTCCTCTTCACGAGGCTACGATAAAGGTTTGTTACCTTAACATTCACGTCCTGAATACAACTTTGATGTAGCACTCAAATTTTTATTGCCAATAAATTGTATCCGAGTAAACGTTAAAAAACTTATGAAATGAAAATGTTCTGATGTTTCTCTGAAAACAAAACAAAAAATAGGGAAAGATAGACGTGTGCATAGCGCTTCTTCAACATGGGGCGGACCCGAACATCCGGAACACAGAGGGAAAGACTGCGCTGGAGCTCGCGGACGCCGCGACGAAGCCCGTGTTGACCGGTGAATACCGCAAGGACGAGCTCCTCGAGGCCGCGAGATCAGGCAACGAGGAGAGACTCCTGCAACTGCTCAATCCGCTTAACGTAAACTGCCACGCGAGCGACGGACGGAGATCGACACCGCTGCATTTAGCCGCGGGATACAATCGCTCCAGGGTGGTGCAGATATTGCTGCAGAACGGGGCGGACGTCCACGCCAAAGACAAGGGGTATGACGAGAAAACACTAATTTCTCGATTTTCTCCCCCCCCCCCCTCCCCCCCTCCCTTCTCATAATTTCCTATAACACTTTGAATTTTAAATCAGCAGATATTATGGATCGAACATTTTTTCAAATCATGCAAAGAGATTGAATTTGTTTTCTTTAACACCTTGAATTTTAAGTCAGCATATCTCATCGATCGAAAATTTTTTCAAATCATGCAAAGAGGTTGAATTTGTTTTCACTATAATCAACAGAGGCCTCGTACCCCTCCACAACGCCTGTTCGTACGGTCACTTCGAGGTAACCGAGGCGCTTTTGAAGCACGGAGCAGCGGTAAACGCGAGCGATCTCTGGGCCTTCACGCCTCTCCACGAGGGCGCGAGTAAATCGCGCGCCGAGGTTTGCTCGTTGCTGCTGAGCGAGGGAGCCGATCCGACCCAACTGAACTGCCACAGCAAAAGCGCGATAGACGTCGCGCCCACCCTCGAGCTTCAGGAAAGGCTCGCCTGTGAGTAAAGCACCAGAAAAGAAACGAAAAGAAAAGAAAAGCAAAAGCAAAAGCAAAAGTAAAAAAAAAACACGAAAGAAAGAAAAAAGTCACGTAGATATAGCTGCTCGGGAATCTCTCGTGAACCGCTGTGCATTTCGTTAATACGAAATGTATTGCCGCGCGTTTGCAGACGAATACAAAGGACACTGCCTATTAGACGCCTGCAGGCAGGCGGATCCGGCCAAGTTGAAGAAATACCTGTCCCAGGAGGTTGTGAATTTCAAGCATCCGTACACGGGCGACACGCCGCTTCACTGCGCCGTCGCGTCGCCCTACCCGAAGAGAAAGCAAATCGTCGAGGCGCTGATACGCAAGAACGCGGCCCTCAACGAGAAGAACAAGGACTTCTTGACGCCGCTTCACGTCGCCACTGATCATTCCTACTACGACGCGATGGACGTGCTGCTCAGACACAACGCCAAGGTCAACGCGCTCGACGGACTGGGACAAACGGCGCTGCACAGGTAAATCACCGTTGGTAGTCAACAGTTGTGAATTTATAATCCACTAGCTGATTATAGTGGTTCGCGCGCTCGCTACATGCTCGGATCAAAATTAGAATGTTAAGTAAATTAACGTGAAATTAGCGTTCAAACTTTACGAAATCGAGAAAAACAAAATTTCGGCTTCGTAAGGTTTGAAGACCCTATCCGATGGGAGATATCCCGCTGATTCCGAAAAGCACCGTTGTTTGCCCGAAAAACATAAAGTTCGATGAGAAAAATGCAAACAATTATTTTTCACTTTTTTCGAAATTTCGTCACTTCGCTAAAATCGAAGTTACTTTTTTTTCGATCGACCAAACCTGGTTTTTCTTTTTGCGTTCGAGAGAAAACTATAACGAATAGAATGTCGCAAAGCGGAACGCGATATCTTGATTTCTGAAGTTTGTACAGTATGTTAAAGTCAGACCCTCAAAAATCGCACATTTTTAGAAGGGGTTTCGTTTTTTTGCGATTTTTGGGGGTCTGACTTTAACATTCTGTAAAAAAATTAAAAAATCAAGATGTCGCATTCCGGTTTACGGCATTCTCTTTGTTATAGAGTTTTCTCTGGAACACAAAAAGAAAATCCAGTTCTGGTCGATCGAAAAAAAAAGTAACGTCGATTTTTGCGACGAGTCGAAATTTTTTTGCGTTTTTCACGTCGAATTTTCTCATTTTCGGGCAAACAACGGTGTGTTTCGGAATTAGCGGGAAATTTCCCATCGGAAAGAGTTTTCGAACTTTGCGAAATCTAAATTTTTTTTTTCGCGAAAAACGCAACTCAACTTCCAGCTAAAAAATTCTGTGAAGAATCCAGAAATCAAGATATCGCGTTCCGCCTTGCGGCATTCTCGTCGTTATAGAGTTTTATCTCGAACGAAGGGAGAAAATCCAGGTTCTATCGAGCAAAAAAATAAAATAACCTCGATTTTAGTGATGTGACAGCCGGGGAAGCGTGCGAAGCGTGCGTATGGGCAGGTTAATATAAATCAAAATTTATAATTTTGGGACAGACTTGAATTAAGGGAGGCAAGGCTTTATTGTTTAGGGCAGACTTTAATTAAGGGGGCTAGGACAGACAGACACAAACATCTTTCCAAAATATATATAAGATTCGATAATACAAATGAAATATTTTTACGCAGGTGCGCCAGGGAGGACAACGTCCAGGCCTGCAGGATATTACTCTCGTACAACGTAGATCCCACGATAGTTTCACTGCAAGGATACACGGCTGCCCAAGTGGCCACCGAGAATGTACTCAAGATACTGCAAGGTAGATATATATAACCCGGCGTCGTGTCGTCGCCTGTAATCAACATCTCGCAATCAATGGTTCTTCACCTCTGGTCTCTTCCTCTCAGATCCCCCGGGCGGTACGGAGGACGCGGAGGTGCAGCTCCTCGAGGCCAGCAAGTCCGGCGACCTCACGGCCGTCGAGAGAATTCTCCAGGCTAATCCACACGCGGTGAATTGCCGCGATCTGGACGGCAGACACTCAACGCCGCTGCACTTTGCAGCGGGCTACAATCGCGTGCTTGTCGTCGAGTATCTTCTCGCTCACGGAGCGGACGTTCACGCCAAGGACAAAGGGTAATTCTTCAGTTTATTAACACATATTAGACGTCGCGTAGACCGACGAAGCGCGCGCGAGAATGACGAAATTTACGTTGTGTGACTTTCCAAGTGGTCTGGTGCCGCTTCACAACGCCTGTTCCTACGGTCACTACGAGGTGACCGAACTTCTGGTGAAGCACGGCGCCTCGGTGAACGTCGCGGATCTCTGGAAATTCACGCCGCTTCACGAGGCCGCGGCCAAGGGAAAGTGCGAGATAGTCCGACTGCTTCTGCGACACGGGGCCGACGCGACGAAGAAGAATCGCGACGGCGCGACGCCCCTCGATCTCGTTCGCGAGGGCGATCAGGACGTGGCCGATCTTCTTCGCGGGAACAGCGCGCTTCTCGACGCCGCGAAGAAGGGCAATCTCGCGAGGGTCCAGAGGCTCATCACGCAGGACAACATCAACTGCCGTGACGCCCAGGGTCGGAATAGCACGCCGCTTCATTTGGCCGGTAATCTTTGATTTTATTCTCGCGTAACACAGATTTTCCTCGAGAAAACCCCGAATGACCGCATCGAAATAATCCACAGCGGGTTACAACAACCTCGAGGTGGCGGAGTTTCTTCTGGAGCGCGGAGCTGACGTCAACGCCCAGGACAAGGGCGGCCTGATTCCGCTTCACAACGCCTCGAGCTACGGTCATCTCGACATAGCCGCGCTGCTGATTAAATACAACACCGTGGTCAACGCCACCGACAAATGGGGCTTCACGCCGCTCCACGAGGCCGCGCAGAAAGGCCGAACGCAGCTCTGCGCCCTTCTGCTCGCACACGGCGCGGATCCGTTCCTGAAGAATCAGGAGGGACAGAGTCCGGTGGATCTCGCGAGCGCGGACGACGTGAGATGTTTGCTGCAAGACGCCATGGCCTCGCAGCAAGTCGTGCCGACTGTACCGCCCGGAGCGAGCAGCGGCGTCGGTGGCGGCAGCGGCGTTGGTGGTGCCAGCGTCGGCGTCGGCGGCGGCGCTGGAAGTACGACCGGAAGTCGACCGCCCAGTATAGTCTCAGGTACGACAACATTTCCTTCATCCTTCGCTCAGGCTCGCCTTCGTGCATTAACCATTAATATTGTTTCGTCCTCAGTTCCGGTTACGCCGCCGCCGTCTCTCACCCAGGAAACGGTGATAATGCCGTCCGGCGCGGCGATGACGCTCTGCGTGCCCCTTGCGCGTCCCACCACGTGTCTCAGCCCGATGCCGGCGATGGAGCAGCAGCAGCAGCAGCTGTGCTCGGATCGCGACACGAAGGACACGTGCGAGGATCGCAACTGCTCGAACATCACGAACGTCGCGACGTTCCTGCAGAGCCTCGGGCTCGAGCATCTGCTCGAGCTCTTCGAGCGTGAGCAGATAACCCTCGACATACTCGCGGAGATGGGCCACGAGGATCTCAAGCAGGTTGGTGTGTCGGCCTACGGGTATCGGCACAAGCTCATCAAGGGAATGGACAAACTGCTGAGCTCCGCGGCCGGCTCCATCTGGCAGCCTTCCATCAATCCCGGGACTCTGCTCGTCGATCTCCTCACCGAGGACAAGGAGTTCCTCGCGGTCGAGGAGGAGATGCAGAGCACGATACGCGAGCATCGCGACAACGGACACTCGGGCGGAATCTTCGCGCGCTACAACATCGTCAGGGTGAGAGACTATTTTTCGTGTGTTTGTGTGTATTTTAAAAATTCTTAGGTATCAACTGTTATTTTTTTCTTGTTCTGAATTCAGATACAAAAGGTGCAAAACCGAAAATTGTGGGAGCGCTACGCGCACAGAAGGCAAGAGGTCGCTGAGGAGGTCGGCGCCGCCGGGCCGGCCTCGCCCAGCAGCGTTCCCCGAGCGAATCCTAGTCCGACGTCGCCCCAGGCGAACGAGCGAATGCTCTTTCACGGGAGTTCGTTCATAAACGCGATCGTGCAGAAGGGCTTCGACGAGCGACACGCCTACATTGGCGGCATGTTCGGCGCGGGAATCTACTTCGCCGAGCACAGCAGCAAGAGCAATCAATACGTGTACGGGATATGCGGTGGAACCGGATGCCCGGCGCACAAGGACCGCAGTTGTTATATTTGTCACAGGTGCGTGCCGTCGTCTAATCACCACCGATCAGAGTTGTAAATCCTTCATTTTTATGGAAACACAATTTATTGTACAATTGGCTTTGAAATTATGTTTTTATAATTATAACTTGTAACGATTATAATATGGTATGTAAACTTTCAAATAGAGGCAAGGAATATTAATTTCCCATAAAATTTCATGGTAATCTTATTGAAAAAATGGAGAAATTTTGTTAATGCATTGCGAAGATAATGGAGGACTGTGCTTGTCCATTATTCTCACAATTTCTCCGAAAATGTAGTTAAAAATTACGTTTTTCTTGCGGCTATTCAAAAGTTCACATATAATTTATAATCGCAACAAGTCATCATTATAAAATCGTAACTAGAAAATGAACTGTCGTATATACTTAAATTTTGAAAGTAATAAGGACTTACAACACTGCCACCGATAATGAGAGACAACATTTTTTATTTTATGTTGCACCGATTGCAGGCATCTGTTGCTCTGTCGAGTGACACTGGGCAAGTCGTTCCTCCAATTCTCGGCGATGAAGATGGCCCACGCGCCGCCCGGTCATCACAGCGTGATGGGTCGTCCGTCCCAGGGCGGCCTCGCCTTCCCCGAGTACGTTGTCTACCGCGGCGAGCAGGCCTATCCCGAGTACCTGATCACCTATCAAATCGTGAGGCCGCAGCAGGAGCCTGGAGGCGGCGGCGGCGGCGGCGAGGGCGGCGAAGAACGGTGATCGGACGAGCTGGGCCCTGCGGCTAGATTGTGTCGTCTATGCTGTTGTCAGAGGCCGAGAGCTTGCAGCGCTCTGTCCTAGCTCGCCCAGAGGTTTACGATCTCATTCCACTGTCCAACCTCCCCGCTTGTCGCCGCTCTCCCTGTGTCTGCGTGTGTGTGTGGCTGTCTTAAGAAAAACGACAGAACACACACAACGAAAAGCACACACACACATTGTAAATTTAATGCTCAAGTTTTTGCGCATCAACTGGTACACGAGGCATTTCAGGTCAGCTCGGCATGAAAAACTTTTTCTCAATTCCTAAAAAAAAATGTAGCTTTTTTCGCGAGCGAATTGACGCGAAATGTCTGGTGGGAATTTGGCGCTACGATTGTCGAAAATTGACCATCTTTTGCCGTGACATTGAAGCAAATCATTCGAGTTAAAGTATTTTTACAGTCAGATTTAAGTAAGTTATTAAAATTCAAGTACTTGGAACGTTTTAAATGTACCGCGGAATTCGCGTGTTGGATTCAATGTATCAGTTTGTGCGTGAGAACTTCCGGTTTCGGGTTCAACTTGGAGTCGAGTTCACTCGTTGTGGTTATTCTCGAGGGTCGGTCGTGTCGGAATTCGTGTCGAAAAAAAAAGAAAAAAAAAACGCTCGTCGATGTCCATTATTTATGTAATTAGGGTAAATATGGCTGGATTGACGATTCGAAAAGACGAAAAGGGGAACTGCGAACGTTGATATTCCTCGTCTTTTTGTTCCGCCGAACGAAATGTAACGGCTGACCATTATTTCTCTTGAAATATATTATCACTGTGTTTGAGAGGAAAGTCGATTGGTTGTAAGATTTTTTTATGTCTATGCACTATTTTTAATAGCCTAGGAAAGTGAGCCCTGGGAAAATGGGCCCCATAAACTTTTGGCATCACGATGCAATATTGGCGTGGGCCAATTTATCTCGCACTTTATTACGGGGCAAAATGCCAGTGCACGAAACTCGACACGGTCATTTGAATCGGAGCGTGTCTGAAGCTTTGTCGTACTCTTGCCAACGAAAATTTGCGGGACATATTCCGAGCGAAAAAATGCGCGGCCGCGTGCGATTTTCGAATCGATAAATCGACCGACCCTCCGCGACGCTTACGATTCGACACGTCCGGGAATCGTGAAAATTTCGATTGAGCACATACGGAAGAGAGCTCTTATTTCTCACAATTCTTCAACGGCGGCTGCATTTGCTTTCAACTTTTTCTATGTTTTCGAATTGAGCGAAAAGAGAGCGAAAAAAAACACGAAAAACCTGTGACAACCTGACTGTCGCGACCTTTTGACAATGGCCAGGCAATTTTAAGAAGAAAAAAAAAGCGAGTTGGATGTGAAAAACGACAAGCGCGAACGCAAGACGCGTAAATTATAATCGAACGCGCATTCGAACGACTACGAATCGAGCGAGATCCTGTAATCGGAGCACTCGCGGCTGCATCCGAATTACGGACCGATATACATATAAATATACACGCAAACGAGTGTATTTATAGAAGAAAAAAAAAACGAGGAAAAACAAAACGAACCGATAAAAACGCGGCGTCCGCGACGATAAAATCGCACCGTTTAGTGTCTACTTTATAGGTGACGGTGGTTTCTATTTATATTGGGTATTAAGCTCGAGTAAGTGCACCGCGAAACGTCGAGAGACGAACGACGACGACGGTGTAACGCGCAACTTGTAAGAAGGATATTCGTCGAGAAAAGAGGAAGAAAAAAATCACGAAGCGAACGAGAGAAAAATGAAAAGAAAAAAAAATTGAGAAAGACATTTTCCGGTATTCTGATTTACTCGCAACCTCCGAGGTCCTTCCGAGCAGCCAAAATGTTGGACATATTTTTGATACACATGCGGCACGCAATTCCGCCCAGATTTGCCTCGCACACTGACCGATGCATCAACCGTTCCCGTCTCGTTCCCCTCCCGCGAGACGCGGTTGGCGCAAATATCGCTAAAATTACGAAGCCGAAGATCCGCGGCGATTAATTCTATCGCGAGTGGAAAATTTTCGTCGCATATTGTCGCGGGCGCACAAGGCGCGCGTGCGTTTAAAAACCCAAGAACAGAGATAAATGTCATAATATAATCTCTCGCACCGAGGCAGCCAACGAAATTCACGACGTCGACGATATTTATTTCATTTACATTGGGCGCCAAAGTCGAGCCACCCGCGGTTATATTTGCGCCAATGACCATCGGGGACGAGCGAGATTCAGCCGATGCGCCGCTGCGACTCGACACAAATTTATTTTCGATGGAAAATTTCGTAGCCGATGTGTGCTAGAGAGGCGAAAAAAAAAGAGCGCGAGAGAGCCCTGGAGAAAGAAGAGGAGCGCACTCGGTCACTTCGTGTCTGAACGCAGGATCGAACTGTATTCATCGAACGCGCCAATAATAATGATGATATAACAACGCCTCCGCACTATGGTTGGCCACGAATAGCGTCGCGCGTGGCGCCACGATAACCCGGGGCGCCGGGGTGACGAGGCGTCGACGATAACTCGGTAAAGAGGCGCGCGACAAGTCTCTTCTCCCTACAAACGCGGAAAGTCGAGTCTGTTTATCCTCGGAGCTTCCGTGCCCCGAGTAATCCACCCGCGGCTAAAATCTATATCACCTCGCAAACAATTTTTAACACATCTTTACCGCGCGCGGATTATTTTTATTCACGATTTTGCATTCGTCGGATTCTCCGCGCGAATGTGGCTCCAGGGAATCCCAACATTGCGACACTAGAAAAAAAAATGCGTTGAAAAGATTTAGGAGTTCCGTCTCAAGCAAGTTCGCCATGCATTAGAGAGGTCGCGTCACTCGATCAGCCGCTCGCCAAACAAACTAACGACTTTTGCGCATTGTGCGTCCCTTTTCGAGCACATTTCCTAGCGATTCCGATAAAACGAAAAGGAAGAAGAAGAAGAAGCGAGACGACGCCAAGTTCCAGTTAATGGAAAGTCGATTGTCGCAAACTTGTTTCGCGTCTGCGCGCGACAATGGATGCATCGGCCTGTGTCCGTGCGGTACAGCTCGCGGTGGATCTCAATGCCAAAGTCCACGGGTGTATCGGGTTGCGGACCGGCGTGACTTTGAGAGCCTCTTCTTGTCTCGCGGGGAAAACGTCTCGTGTTTTTTTTTTGTCGCGACGTGTTTCGCTCGCAGGCCGAGGAAGTATAGAGGGCAACTTCGGTGTGTCCCGGGGTAACATGTACAGGCCCATTCCATACACGTTGTCGTCTACTCAGCAGCTGAGACATAAACAGCATCAGCATCCTCTTTGCGTTTTTTTTTTTTTTTTTTTTTTTTTTTCAAATATATATTTTTTCTCAATTTTTCTTATTAAGACGCCTGACTGTAACTGTAACCAATGATAATAATCGTTAATAATAATAATAATCAACGATGTTACCACCACCCGCGATGCAGTTTGTAACATGCACCGCTACTCGTTACTTACGGCCCCTCAATCGATCTCTAGGGTCGCCGCAGGTCGCGCACCGAGTGTCATGTGCCTGGAGCGTGTGCGCCGTCTGGATAAACGTCGCGACATTTATCTCACTTTTTTCCAAATCGAGCCGCACGATCTGATCCCCGCGCTCGCGGCCGAAACATTCACCGACTACTAATCAGTTGCATTATCTACGCTAATTAACCTCTCGGGCTGCCCCCCGCGTGTTATATACATATATATATATACTGCCGCCAGACCGGTTAACCGATTTCTAAACACCATTTTTATACGATTCTCATCGTTTTTCTTCACGCGCGTCTGCAGGGAACAAGGAAGACCGCGTCCTATTCCGATTTCATTTATTCTAAACAAATCCGACGTAAGCACCTCGTTAATCTGTATTTTGATTCCTTCGTGTAGCGTCTGCTTCTCGTTTCGATTTCCAAATCTAACAAGGAAAAAGTCCAATTTTTTTCGGGTGTTTTTCTCCGCCCGGACGTGCGACGATACGGAGATCAGGAGCGAGAAAAAAAAATGAAACACGTACGTGCGTCTGCCGTTTAATCAAAATCACGTGTTCGTATCGGCGAGGTCATCGCGAGGGTTTTGTTATTTCGTAATACACCAATCGAGATTCGCAGTAATCTCGCGGCGGCATTGGCAATAATTAAAGCGGCGTCGGTACAGGTGCAACATTGGTGCGCGGTATGCGAGGTCGGATCTCGCTGGCGCCGTATCAATTTTCAATTAATCTGTTGGATATATACGCGGACGTAGTATTAAAGTGGACGAGACCTACGCGCTGCCGGAGGGAAGAATCGTAGCGAACCGAGCGACCCCGTCGAGAAGATATCGGAAAAGCGCGCGTTCGCATGTCGATTCTCGTCGCTCGAGCGACACGGAGAGCGGCGGTGTTCCAGAAACCCGCGGTTGATCCCGTCGCTCGGGGCGTCGTGCCAAATCCTCCTTTTCCGTTTGTTTGCTCGCGTTTTTCTCCTCTGGCTGCCGAGCACCTACATCAACGCGCGACACACAGCACGACATCGGAGAATGCGCGGCGCGTGGGTGACGTAAGACGTGAAAATGGCGGCGTTGCGTGCGGAGTGCATCGACTGCTGGACGCCCGCGCGGGGCGCGACAAACAGAAATGTACACGCACTGTTGTCTTATGTGCGTAATGCACAACGCGGTGATTTTCCTACAAAACATGGCGGAGCCCGCGCAACGTGTCTACCAGGCTGTAATAATAGTGCGCGGACTCTGCGAGCCGCGCGATTTGGTCATCGATTATTGGGCAACAGTTTCCGTTAGATTGGCATCTGACTTATCGAGAAGTCACCCCCTAACTTTCCGACAGATAGGTCATCGTCGGGCGCGACGACAGCTGCGGTGCGGAACGGCGCCGCGGAAAAGCTCAAAAAGTCACTCGGTTTCCCACACCAGACGAAATATTTTCCATCCTCCGCCATGTTTGTTTTCGACGCGAGGTCTCGCGCAATTCTCGCTCTTCTGAACTTCACTTAGATACTCGCGTTTTTTTTTTTCGCTTGTTTGTTTTTCTGTTTCCTCGATTCTGCGCGACAATAACAGCCGCGCGTATCGTCGATATTATGCGACACTGCCACACACTCGCTTGCACTATTGACACTACATGTTCGAATATATCGAGAATAATTAAATGCGGATCCATATCGTAGACGAAACAGCTCGATATACATCGATAGCCGTATGTCTCTTTGTCGTTCGATCACAGCACGTTTTGGCGTTGAGTAATAATTGTTTTTCGACCGCGTGCACGAGCCTCGGGTCTTCTAATTAACCCTTTGCTTATCGCGAACTCGCGAGTAACACATGGCGGAAAAGTATTTCCACGACAACAGGACTTCGGTTGGAAAGTCGCACTCGCATCGACTCTCGTCGTGATACGTCGTGATTTTTGGTCATTCCGTGTGTATTACGATGCGGAATACGCGTTACGGTCAATGGCCGCGCGATTAGGCCGTCTAATTATGATAATTCTTTTTATTTGAGAGCGTCTAGGCGCCGGGCGCGCGACATCGGGAAGATCTGTGTCATGTGCTTGTGCCATGTACTCCGCGCGCTCGCACGCGATCATGTTACACACACGAGAGCGGCACGGGATTGGTGGGGTAGGTCTTTGCGCGCAGACACGTCTGGATTTCTCCGTCTTTCGCTCGGGCCGCGCTTCGACAAATGGCCAAACAAAAGCGAAGAAAAAAAAACAAACGAAAAACTTTCCACGCGCGTTGGCCCAAAAAGAGCGACTCACTGAGCAATACAACTTTACTACGCCGCCCGCGCGCGCGCGCGTTCACGGGTTTGTGATATATACTCGGCCTCGTGTATATCCGTAAGCGTCGTATGTTCGTCGGTGCCGGACGACGACGGGAGAAGTGGCCATAAATTAATTAACTTCGACAGCAACTTTGATTAATCGGCGACGACGCTCCTATGGTAAGTACGAGAAAGGACCGGGGGACTCTCCTTTCCTGCGTCGTGTCCCTTGCAACTGACTATTTATAGCGGCAGATGAGGCTCTCCGATGTGAATTTATGGGTCTTGAATCGCGTGGTATTATTTTTTTTCGAGGTAGAAGGCGCGACCGACGATGTCGCCTTATTTATTCTCCCTCGATGTCGCGGGTCGCATCGCCGGCGGATACTTTTGTCTCCGCGGGAGTCGAAACGAGAGCCCGATAAAAAATGACGTTCCTCTTCCGTTGAACTACGTCTCTCAATTATTCGCTATAATATCCTGGCAACCCGAGAAGGTCTCGCCCCGCAAGGTTCTCGGGTTGCGCTTGGAGCGCCTCGAGCGTGGAAAAAGGACAACGTGTGTCGCGCGAAGCGAGCGCAGGAGAGCAGACGGCGTACACGAAAGCTCGCAACGTTCGGCGACGAATGCAGAGCGCGCAGGCTGCTTGACAAACCAGAGAAAGAATTCGAGGTACACGCGGGCTCTCTAGCTTTGACATGCCTAGAGATCCCTGCGCGCGTCGCACGCCTACACATCGCAATTTACTACAGTCGTATCGTCCTCCTCTTTCACCTCTAATATTTACTGTTCGGCCGACCCGCACCCTTGGACCTCTACGGTACAGAGCACGACCGTAGTTTCGAAACTCGGAAAATAGAGGCGAAAAAGGGGCGGATCGCGAGGTTTTTCAGGGACGTAGCGTGTCAAATGGGAACCCCATTACTCTGCACCGCACTGGTGTTTTTTCCTCCAATAAAACTTCTTAAATGCTAATAATAATAAATTCACGAAGAACCGTGCACATTAAATGGACGTTTGTGGATATTTTCGTTAAAATTCGAAAAAAATCTTGAGTTTTCGTCACACGTCGAAAGAGTCATAAAACGGTCGAGAGAGAACGGCGAGCGACAGCGTGCAGCATCTTGCCGTGCGGCCGCTGCGCCTGCTCTGGCGTCCGTGCAGCATCCCCCGTCACGTCTTACACACCCCTTGGCGCGCGCGCCGCGGCGGCGTCAGCGGCGACAGCGACGACGGCGGTGGGCCACACAGTCCGCGGCGGTGTCCCGCTCTCCCAAGTGTCCCGAGATCAGTCACACGTGGCGCGGTGAGCACGTCCATTGGCCGGTGAACGTCGATCACGTGAACTTCACGAGGCTCGTCGCGCGCATGCGCCAAAGTTAACCCCCCGTTCGAAGGGTGGGGAGGGGGATAACCGGCGCGCGAGAGCCTCGCTGCTCGACGGTTCCTCGGTGAGAAGCCGGCGGCGCAAGCAGCGAGAGAGGAACGCGTCGACGTCTCGTGTGGTGCCGAAGCAGCGCGCGACCGTAGCCCGAGGGACAGACGCGTAAGCGCGACGCTGGCAAGCGGAGGTCGAGGAACGCGAGCGTCCGTCGTGTCTCGCCCAGCCAAAACTCGCCGCAGCCCAGCGCACCGCAGGAGTCAGTCACACACGTCCGACGTGGAACGCGAGACGTGACCCGTCGGGAGAAAGAGAGATAGAGAGAGAGCCCGACACACAATACTCTCGTCGGTTCTTCCGCGTCCCTCCCGAACGAAAAGAAAAATAACGCACACACGACCCTCGTCTCTCGTTCTCGTCATCGCGCGCGCGACTCCCGCTCGGCGTTTTATTGCAGCTGAAAATCCCGAGACCCCGAGAGATTTTTCGAGGCGATGCTGCTGCCAGCCACGAGGAAACATCGATGCCGGGCGGCCAGTGAATTCCGCGAAGAAACCGCAAGTGCCTGAGGAGGGAAGATTAATGTCAGCGGGGGGAAAACAGTAGAAGGAGGAAGGAAAGATAAAAATAAAATAAAATAAAAGAAAAAACGTAGAAATTGGGTGTGTGTAAGGAGAAACGTGGAACTGCGCGATTGTATTGAATATAAAGATAAAACGAAATTCGGGAGAAGCGCTCGGAGAACTGCGTTAATATTGAAGAAGAAAAAGAAAAGACGAAATTCAGAGTGCGGATGGGACGAATCATGTAACTACGATAAAATTGTACAAAGACAGGAATAAATAAATAAATGACTGAGAGTTGGAAATAGGCTGTGAAATTTTTATTCGTGATAATTTCGTGGTTTTTTTGTTATTCGTTGTATATCGAAAATGTTGCCGTTGAAAAAGTGAATCGAGCGAGTTTCGAGTGAGGAAGAGTGGTGTGTGATTGTTGCGACGTTGCGAGGCGAATAAATCGCGGGTGTGAGCCAACGAGTGGAGATTCGGGATTCAAGTTTTGCCACAGGAGACACCGAGGTCGAGGAGAAGTGGGAATAAAGGACGTGCGGCGGAACACGAGCGATCTTCGAGCCAAATTCTGCGAGGCTCGACGCCTTCTCGAAACGTCAACGGAAAATGTAAGCATACACGTCAAAATGTTTATCCGCAATTTATCTTTTCCCGATATTTTCCTATCGCTCTCTGTCCAGATGGACAGATAGACAGACGAAAAGATAGTCCGATAGGTTTGTACAAAACCGAGCCGGGGGGTAATAATATAACAAAAATATTCATTCAATTTCATTATTGCGTTAATTCTCGTACACTAAATGTAATATAGTAATAGCAAGACGATGAATAAAATGTACACCTCTCGCGTGAAATTTCACACCGAATTTCTGTTTGAAGCTCACGTACGTAGCGCATAGAAAGCGTTCACCTCTGGGCTGTTGGGTAATCGCGTTCCCGACGACGGTGGCGAGACTCGAGAGACACGAAACGACGAAACGTTGTCGTACCCTGTCGTCGGGCACAGACGGCAGCGACGCGGATGCTCCACGATTTCTCGTGTACACCGAGAGAAAAGACGAATAAATAACAAACAAAAAAAGAACGGTGTAATTGTCGATGAAAGATTTTTCATGCTGGCAACCGTCGGAAACTCGAGCAGGCGCGCGTCTTAACGCACGCCCACACGGAAGTCTCGTGGCTCGTCGTCCTCGATTAATTACTTATCGCCTGGTAATTATACGATTCTTTTTTTCTCCATCGAAACGATCACGTGACGCGAGACCCGCGCCTCCTAATCTCGGCTCGGCTCGCACGCGAGAGAAAGAGAGTATCGGCCATGGAAATTTCCCGAAGTACCGATAGACTTTCCGGCGTACATGGCGGTTTTATCGAGCGCTGCGTACGCGCGCGGAGAGACAAAAGGGAAAAATCGAACGGCAATTAATCTTGGCTTCTCGGCCGTTCGCTCGGATCTTCTCGCCGGGCTTATTATAACCGCTCGTATATGCATATTTAAACATTTTTAACAACATTTCTCGCTGCTCACGGCTTATTCCATCGGTGCACGAGATAAAAAGGGAATTATTGTTGTAACGAGGGAGAATAATAGTAATAATAACAAAATAACGTTTTATTTATACTCTTCGCTGAGTTTGTCGTTATTATTGTTATCATTTACGAGGGCTTGAAATCTTTTTATCTGGGTAGATACTGCATGAAGAAGAAATGTAGACACGATTTGGGAACAAGTAAATACATAGTAAGACGGGTCGGTTATGTGTGTGGACACGTAGAATGGCGCGCGGATGAGAATACAGAACCGACTATACGGGCGACAGCCTGTCTGGCGCCTGACCCCGAAACGCCGAACGCAAAACGTAAATAAGCGCGAGAACAGGAGCGAGTGAAAAAAAAAAGAAATTATGAGAGTCGTGTGGCGTGAGGGAGCATCGAGGGAATTTTAATGCCTGCGGAACCACTGCGTCTGTTGGCGATGGATAAAGTAATTACGCGGATAAAGTGTGGAAAGTTTCTTTCTTTTTTTTATTTATTTTTTGTTCCTTAATTACAGGGGATCGAAAAAAATAATACAGCGAGAATTTGTAAAATTTACGAAAAAAGATTAATTTATATCTCTCTTTATATCGGAATATAAAGAGAGAGGAGATTAAGCCAAAAATTTCTCCGCCACGGTCGAGATCTCTCCTCGCGCGTTTATCGGGGATGAACCGTGACGGAGAAATTTGCGATACGCAGATTCGTCGTCCGCGCGCCGATCCGAGGGAGACGGAGGGACCACGCGCTGTCTTCGTACTGTGTCACGCGAGCCGAGGCTCGGGTTCTATCAACGATTACGGAATTTCGTGCATATTTCGCGATTAGATATCGTTAAAAATAGAGATACGCGCGGTCGCTCGATTGCCCGTGGGTCAGATTACGAGTCGCAACTTCGGGCGATGCATCTGAATGGAGGATTTTTGACCTACGACGCGAGTTCTTGGATTAATCGCTATAGCTCGTCGAATCAGCGGTAAAAAAACGATTTTTTTTCTCCCTCCAATATTCGCGCCGAGTAAAAATGATTTTGGCCACAAAATGATTTCGATGCTCGAGCGCCTCGCACACGTTTTGCTCAGTCCCAAAGCAAACATCGCGGCTTCGAGTGTTGGTCATGGGAATTAACATAATTACGAAAATTTGACTTTCGGTCTTCTGGACTTGGAACCGGTAGCCTCAAAATTCGCCTGGCTAGAAAAATATGCTGAGCTGTTATTTGTAATTAACACACTTTTTTTTATTCGTCTGGCCAATGTTTATTAGGCAAATAGTAGAATATGTTATTATCATTATTATAGAGTTTTTATTATTTCTTATCGCCTGTGTAATTCGACGCTCGAATCGGAGTTTGAAATAATTAAGTGGTTAATTTGAGAAATTTCGATGGACGTACTAGGCTGTTTTATTCGTCTGGCCAATGTTTATTAGGCAAATGGTAGAATATGTTATTATCATTATTATAGAGTTTTTATTATTTCCTATCGCCTGTGTAATTCGACGCTCGAATCCCAGTTTGAAATAATTAAGTGGTTAATTTGAGGAATTTCGATGGACGTACCCGGCTGTTTTCTCGGCTCACTAGACACACACAGACGCACAGCGACCCGCATACCTCGACTCGTATTTCCGTGTGCACCAATAGCGGGGGGGGGGTATTCTTTAATCTCGTTGTGCCTCGTCGAAAAAGATTTGTGTGGACGCGCACGCAGAGAGAGAGAGAGAGAGTGAGAGAGACGGGTCTATCTGTCTATACCTCACGCAGCGCCGGCCGAAAGCGCTGCTGCTGCAGCTCGTTTGCATGCATTACCATAAAACCTGAAGTAGCGGGCTGCCTCTGCTGCTGCCGGCTTCGTGCGGCCCGGCGTCCCTGATGCCTCGACGTATCCTACACAAATATATATGCTAATGGATTTTCGAGGCGGCTCTATTCCTCTTCCTTAGTTACGAGGCTTTTCGGGTCACACTCTTTTCCGACGCGTGCATCCATCCTATCTAACGTTACATTATCCCGTGAACTCTTGTGAAAAATTCTCTAAACTTACAATTAAAAACTTCAATAGTATCCGCAATTCGAAAAAATGCATTATTTTGAACACTAAAAAAAAAAAAATTAAAACTCGAAAAATGGTGACACTAAAAAAATTAGAAATGTTGAGTTATCAAAAAATGTGAAGAAATAAAGAGAAAACTGGTGGGACAACACGGAAAAAAGAATATCACTGATTCAATATGAAACCTTCGCTTGCGGGTTGCGAAAACGAGTGTAGTCAATTCAATGTCACTTCTAATTCCTACAATTTCGTATGATATTGAAACGATAACAATAAAATAGGTAAAAAAATATTTTATTGTTTCAATGTTAAATCGAATTGTGAAAACCATAAATAAAATTAACTTAAAAACATTGTTTTTGGCAGCCCGCAAGCGTAGGTTTTATTAAATCAATGATATTTTTTTCCCCCTGAAAGAGACGTAAATTGTGACGATTATTGAAAAGTATTAATCAGATGCGAGAGTGACGTTTTCGCGAGAAAACCCGGGGCTACTGTCCGAGTTGACATACGACGTCTGATAAGAAGCCGCGCCGTAATAATATTGTTAGTTACGATACCGTTTCATAATACGCAGTCATCTCTCTCTCGGTCTCGAGAGCGCGATTGAATAATCACGTGCCACGAAACTACGCCACAACCGTTTGGTACACCACCGGAGTAGAGAAAAATAAATAAAAGTAAAATGCAGGCAGCGACACGACGAGTCTCTGCCATCTCCCGGGGGTCACATCCCGAGAGTTCACTCCAGAGATTACTTCCCATTAGTCCCAATCGAGTCTAATGTCAAGCGCGCGCGCGCGCGACAGTGCCATTAATAAATTTCACGTTTGTTGCTCTTGTTTTGGCCGCTGCGCCGCGTGAATAGTAGTAAACTCGGTGTGTGCCATCAACGCGATTACTTTATCGAGCGCCCCTCTGCAGTTCGTATGTTCGAATTCACCAATCTCCATGTAAACTCCACAATTTCCACAAACATCTCATTCATCGCAATGATATTTTCTCTCGGCGGAAAATAAAAATCAAAATATTCATTTTTTTCTGTCCAGCGTAACTTGTTTCTTTCGTTATTTTTTAATATTAATATATTATTAAATATTATATAAAATATAATATATTATTATTAGTTTATTTCAGAGTTGTAAGTCCCTATTAGTTTAAGAAATAAACGTTACAGTACGGTTTGCTTTGTAGGTTTGATTTAACCATAATAACCTTTGGCGATTATAAAACAACGTGTGAACTTTCGAATAGCTGCACAGATGCCGAATTTTCAATGAAAAGTTGTGAGCAGTTGCGAAAAAAATTGACCATTTGGTCCAATGGTCCATTTTTTTCAGGAAAATCAGCGTGAAATTTTATTCAGGACAAATATTCTTTGGGCCATTGAAAAATGTGCCCAGTATACTATAATTACTTCGTGTTACTATTATTAATTAATAATTATGACACTAATTGTACCATCAACTTTGTTTCTGAAAGATTTAGGGATTTACAACTCTGATTTATTTTGCTACAACTAAAAAGAAACGTCGCTTTCGGTGAAAAAAATGGGTGCGGAGATTGAAATAAAAATGTAATGACTCGCGTGAGTGGAAAAATGGTGGTCGTTAAAAAAACGATAGAAAATAATCGAAGAATGTTGTCGAGAGTAATATTAGGCCGTCCTTGACTGTGTAGACTCGAGTGATGCGTGAGTCGAGTTGTAGACACGGGCAGCGAGAAACGCCGACGACGAGAGGGTTTTAACGGGGCCGAGAAACGGTCAACCTCAACGCATGGCGACGAGTCTCGGCCAGAGATGGTAATCCGGGACTCGGACTCGTCTCTCGCTCTCGGACTGCACTCGGACCGCGGCGGCGCGCACAGTGTCAATCACTTCACGGAGAGAACCCAAGAACGAACGCGACGTTGCGCCTCTCGCCGTTTCTTCCATGACCGTAAATTCAGCCGGAGAGCCATAAATTACGCAACATTGACTGCAAATAATTCGCACGCTCGCGGATTCCCCGAATGATCTACGCACTTCACCAGTCACGACTCGCGTGGAAACTCGCGTTCATTTTAAACATCACACACGTCCCCCTTCCAACGCGCGGTTCGCCGGTCAAATTTGTTTTTTATTTATCTTGGTCGTTCCAGAAACTTTTCAAATACAAATACAAATCCTGGAATGTCAAATTTAGAAATTAACATTTTTTTTTAATCCACACATCAATTTTTTTTTCTCTGCAAGTAACTTGACATTTGGAATTTTTTCGTTCGGCGAGGTAAATCATCGTCGTTATTTAAATTCCCCCGGGCGAAACTTTTTTAATTCAAATTCTGAAATGTCAAGTTTAAAAATTAACATTTTTTTAAAATCCACACATCAATTTTTTTTCTCTGCAAGTAACTTGACTTTTGCAATTTTTTCGTTCTACGAGGTAAATAATCGTCGTTATTTAAATTCCCCCAGGCGCTAGTTACAGCGTATATCAAACCACTTCGAAGTCAATGAGACAGCGAAAAACGAATAAAAAACGGAAAAAGGAGACATACACGTATCAGCAACATTCGCGATAAGGATTACATTCAACTTTGACCTTGCATAACGCGCCACGTTATACCTATATCAACCATGTCGATTTACAATAAATTATACACACCACAAGCGTGTTGAATGTACAGTCTGTCGCTCGAGTCTCGATCGTCGAAGGAGTCGTTAAAATTGTGTCCCGTGCGTCATTCAATTTTCTCGCGGTCCCTCCTGAAGCAAAATCGCCGATGGAATTGACGAGTTAATTAAGCAAATTCTCAAACTCCGTCGCCGATAATATTTTATCCCGCAGCGAAAATAAAAGACCGCGTGAATTTTTTTTCTTTCGAACAAATTTGGCTTATTTAAAGACCTACGCAGATCGATATCGCGCGGAATTTTAATGAAGAAAAAAAAAGTGAATCCTTGTTCATTGACTGGGGTGCATTTGTTCGTTTTACGGTGTGTTCACATAGTCCCGAGGCAGGTATCGAGACGATGCGCACCGTAGAATTTTCTTCCTGTGTGGCTGCCACGTAGCGAGAGGCTTAAAAAAGATTTTTCGAAACCGGCTCGACTGCTGTCTGCCCCTCCTAGTTGGGTCTTGCCCCACGGTGAATGCTGCGTGAGACTCGCGAGGATCCGTAAGTACGATCGAAGTGGCGTCGATGTGTACGCGATATGTGTCTTCGACTCTCTCTGTCCCTCCGTGCCGCCGCCTCGCTTCGCCTCCCGCCCCTTTCGCATTTTCCTTCTCTTTCGTGGTCAAGCGTCAACGCATATAATTTAATACCCTCCGGGGACGAAGCCGCCTCTGAACTTGACGTATCTCGCGTTAAATCATGAGACACGAGAAATAATGTCACTGATCTTCGTGTCTGTATGGGCAATTTTCCGTGACGGTAAAACGAAAGAAAAATAAAGATTAATGTTTTTTTAATGTCAATTTATTAGTCGCATTGTTATTCAATATAAATAAATTCAATTAGTTTACTTCAATTGAATTCGCATTTGATTGAGTGATAAAGAAGGTCGCATTTGACGTGGAACGTCGCGTACGAGGAGACAGCTCGCGGTGCGTACACCGAGTACATAAATCAAGAGAGATAGCGAGGCATTTATTTAAATAGCATGTATATTAACGAGCGCAACTTCATCACGTGTGAGATTAACGGGGATCTGAAACGAGCTGCGACGGAAGTCGTATATTTTTCTCCTTGTTATTCTTCGATACGAGCGAGTATGTAACGCCGATAATTACAGACGCGCGGATGACAGTTCTAGTTACATGCTGCACGCACATAAACACACACACGAGTCCGCTGTTCTTTCCATTTATTTCACAGTGTCGCGCGCGGCGCCACGCCTGCCTTTATTTCCTGTGTCTCGCGAGAGGATGTTGAAAAATCGGTGCCTATGAAGGAAAAACAGAACACGAGATTTCCGAGACACTTTGTAATGGAATCGCGACGTTTGACATTCGTTTGATTAAACAATCAATCAAGAGGGGAAAGAAATCATCGTTTTTTTGTTGAAAAAAATTATTGCCATTTTATTTCACTTTGTACAGCAAATAACAAACTTTTTTTTAATAAAAAATACGGCAGGAGTACGGTATCCGTGGCGCCAAGAATTGTCTATGGATTTACGATCTTTGGACCGAGACAAGCAAATGTTGAAGAGTAACAAAATGCGATAACGGGCTTAGTTTCCGAGATAACACAACAACAACAAATTAACGTCAAAAATCATATTTTATGCATCGTAGTCCTACTATTTCCGTGGCGCTGATATTTGACGATAGTTTCTGATATACTTCTCGTAGGGAGCAAAAAAGTTCATATGGACTATTGTCGTAACTGCCTTTGTTTCCGAGTTATATATTTTTTAATAATTTTTCATTGATATAATTCCGACATCTTCACCTCTGACTTCCCTGCGTATGGTTTTATTGAAAATCGGTACATAATGACTATTGAGGGTGCTGATTACAAATATGACCACAACATTGAAAATTCAAAATCGAACAATGAAAAACAATATCGGAGAATCGTGCAACGAAAATTATATAACTGAAATTGGCCAGCGAAAAACTAAAACCGAACAGTAAATATCTAAAGTGGAAATTCGACCAACGAAAAACGAATTATATGTCCTTCAAAAAAGTATTTATGTAGGTCTAAATATGAAGAATCTACAGTCGAAGACGAAGATGTAATAATACCAAATAAAATCTTTAAAAAATAAATAATTCGAAAACTAAAGCAGATACACTGGGAAAAGAGATTTCTTTATTCAACAAATCCAGCGATCACCGGCTGTCAAGTAAATCATTTAGTCAGCTCGACAATATTTTTTTTCACCTTAAGCATCGTTTGGTCTGCAGAACCGAGAAACTGTTGAAGAAACAAAAAATGTAATTGCTCTATCTAAACATTTATTTGACAGCCGGTGACCGCTGGATTTGATTGATCCATTGATTTTTTTTCTCTGTGTAGGGCCATAGTCCATATGAACTATTTTGCTCCCCACGAGAAGTGCTACCAGAAACAAGAGTCAAACCTTGACGCCACGGAAATCGTACTCCCCCTAAAAGTACGATACATCGGAATTTTGTTTGGCATTGTGAAGGAAAAAATAAAAAATGAAAGGCTTGCTCCCGTTGTTGACTCTGTCGCTCGGGTGTCCTTAAGGCCTCGTGTAAACGCCGCGTCGACTTCTGTTCCGGTGTTTTCTCTCGCGACGAAGGCGGCGGTGTTTCTCGTTGCCGATTTATTGTTGGACGTCACGTGTGTGTCTCGGCGTAAGATGCACGTTCGCGTCGAGCTTTTTGCCGCGCGCCACAGCCACAGCCACAGTCCAGGGACACGCACTGCTCGCCACTCTCAAAGGGAAACCGGAGCCGCGCGCCGTTACGCATTTCGCTTCGTCTCGGGAAAACGACGACTGCTGCTGTTGCTGCTGCTGCTGCTGCTGCTAATCCACGGCCGGTTGACGCTCGTCGCGGGCTCCCACTCTACGAGAACTAACGTTTATGCCTCGTCTGTCTCTCCGCTCTTTGTGCCGTGTCACCTCGCGGTTAAACAGTTGACGTCCCGCGGTCATCGCGGCGAGGAAAAAATAACAACTATTTTATTCATTCCTATCAATTTATTCATGGACACGCACTATCTAGTAACATCAACGTAAGAGGCACGACAATATCTTCCGACGAGAAAAAAATTAAAAATAATGTTTTCTTTTTTCTCATTAAGGCGATGTGACACATCTACGTCGAGCCCAGTCGGTATCAAAAAGTATAATGATCGTTTTTGACGGATATTTGCATTTACAGCTATAAGAAGAAATTCATTCCCTGCGGATTTCACCAGCGCAGGGAATGAATTTCTTATTTTCGCTGTAAATGCAAATATTCGTAAAAAACGTTCATTACAGTTTTTATGACCGCAGTCGATATTTCACGTGCCCTTAAAATGAATCGCGGTTATTCGTGCCCTACGGTCGGATACCACGTATAGCGCATGCGGAAATAAAGTATATGCGAGATATATAAAAGATATATTCTAGATATAACAAGATCTATTTTTCCGAAAAATTGTATATGTTGGATCTATTTTAGGATGTATACGAAATCTACGTGAGCAAAAAATAGATCTGAGATTCATTAAAAATGTATTTTTATCATATTATCGTCCGGAGAGTTGTATATCCCAGATACATTTTCGTATATACTTCTTTTTCATGGGGGAGATGACGACCGCCGAAAGATAACAGCTGCGCACACCGAACTCTCGCGGTCGGCTGCAAATCGCATATTTTAACGAGTGCCCGATAATTGTAGAACCGCCACGACACCAGATGCACACTGCGCGCGTCGTGTCTATAAGCAGCTCGCAGGGTTGTCAACTTCCACCGTCGTTTCGCTTGATAAATATTTACGTAACGGTGATAAAAAGAAACATTCGCAGCTTTGAAATTATTGTTGATATTCTATTATTCTTTTCTACCATTTTTCCAGGCTGGCGAGTTTAAACATTTAATTCAAAGTCAAAGATTTCAGGCGACGTTTTTTTTTTTTTTTTTTTTCTCGTTTTCTCTGCCAACCTCTTGGACCAAAGAATTGCATACGTTGCGCGAAATCTATAACAAAGTCTTGGCTCAGCCACGATATAAATGTCGGAGCGTTTCGTATAGAATCGCTTTAACATTAGCCAAGTTCATTCGTGACATTTGGTACGACTCAACGGAAATTCACGAAATATTTTCCTGAAAAATGTTCCATAAACTCGTCGCTCGCATAACGTGTATTTTTTTTCGTCAAGAATAAAGATCGTCCGTCGACAGTATCGCGGTGATGGCTCGCACGAATATTTTTCCTCGGTTTCGAGCCTCCGGACAAGTGCAAACTATTTGCGTCGTGTGGCTAACTACAGCTGCTGCAAGACGAAGAAAAAACGAGATCGTTCGCGAAGAGCACCTTGAATTATTTCGACACACTGATTTTTCAGTTACGAATTATTGTGACAATAGCAACAATAAGAATTACGACTGGCAGAGTGTGATGTTCGGGCGTGTCGATTCCCACGAAAATTTGTTAAACGGTGCATCAATTGAATTTACAACTCGCGACGGTCATTGGAAATACACAGAAAGCGCGGTATTTCGCGCGTTTCGTCGCGCGTATAAATAACGCGTGGCAACGCCGACGAGTCGCGTGACGTCGCGAAAGTTGCGCATTCGCGCGAAGCTATTCGGAGATTCGTGCGATCTAATTTTGACGAACTTCACTGGGTCCCAGAGGCGTTCGCCCTTGGATTCGTTCCAACGCCGTGGATAGACTTTTGCGGCTCTGCGGGTTTCCGTCTATATACCTCCCGTATATTTTCAACGGCTACATTCAGACTAAATTGTCACAGACATAAATTAATGTCTTTCAAAACTGCAAGTGAAAATATCCCCCGAACAAAAGTTCCATAGTCATCCTAGCTCTCGGGTTCGTTGCACAACATTTCGCCTCGGTTGTCTCTCGTTTCGTTCGGGGACTCCCGCGGCAAAACTCTCACGAAATTAATAGAGTATTTTCGCTTACGTCACGGAGCAAAAAATAAAATAAAATACAATAAAATAAAAGCTCGGTTATCATTTGGCGATTGGCGACAAAGTAGCGGGCGTCGAGGCCTCTAAACTAATTCCACACGTTAGATTAACGTGAATCACGCCGCAAGTTTATCTCCGTAATTCCAGTTTTATTCGCGGTTATCATTTAATTTGTGGGGGATATTTTCCTATCTCACGAGTTATCAATGTTTGCGACGATAACGCAATGAAAACAGAGCTCCTCGCGGCCAATAACTGTCGTGGCGCGACGCGATTGTCAAGTGCAACAACGTAACACGAGAGTCGGTGTGTTTTGGCTGTGGGCTCTCACGCGGGCACAGTTAAAAAATCACTCGCGCGCGGCGTGCCTCTCTCTCGAGGTCCCGCGAGTTCATTGGTCCGCGAGGCGTCGAGTCGGGTGGCGCTACTAGGATATGTCACTCCCCGCGAAACCGAAAACGAAGAAAAAAAAAAAAGAATCAGATAAACGAACGTCTGGCGCGAGATCTGGCACCGATGGTCACACCGTCATCGCAACTTCTCCTCCTAAAATAACACTGAGATAGAGGGAGTCTCAGATAACGAGGAGACTCATATGGATCACGACAATCGACTCTACGATAGCAAGTTTCGAAAAGTTGGATCCGTTCCCATTATATTTGTTATTAGTAATATACAATTGGTAACAATTATTTTCGAGTGATACAATTTACTTTTGTCATACATTTGAGGAGAATCGCACAAGTATATCGGCCGTGCCAAAAACATTATTTAATAAGAAATTTAATAAAATATTATCCCTTAAATTCAATGAATACGGCAGAGTTTGATTTGCACGAAAAATGGGCCATCGGAAAGATCGCCAATCGCTACATGACGATGTAGGTATAGAAATTACAGCAGCGAACAATTAGTCTCGGGGATGAAATCGCGTTCTTCCACAGTGTCGCGGCTAAACTGTAGACTCAGATTACCGTCGAGACGGCTAGACGGATCTCGACGAGCACGCGGATTAGGCGTTAGATAAAGACACGATATAAACAGCAATAAAGGACGGAGATTAGTGACGACCTGTTCGCCAAGAGAGACGAACGCGGGGCGCGCGATCGTGGGAACACGCGGGGAACGGGGGAACGGTATTACGATGCGAACGATACTACGGAGCGCGATGACTGTGTTGACATTGGGCACGTGCTCTAGCGCTAACGAGGCGCCTGCCTGCCTGCTGCCCCGATTATGCGCCGGGGATCACTCAAACATTCAAACGTTTGAATAACCTTCGGTCGCCACAATTTACGGACCGTCCGGCCTGGCGGAAATTTTTCTTTTTTATATCTATTACAACAACAAAAACATTATTAATCCAAGAACAAATTTATTCGAATTTTTTTATATTTCTTTGTATGGTTTATTTTTATTTTTATTTTTTTTTTCAGAATATCTGTGTAATGTTGTTATTTTTTTTCGTCCTCCCTCGTCTTCTTCATTTTCTTCCACATGATTATTCGCATCGCGCGCGTTACGAAATAGGCCAAGTGCCGCGTGAGCCAGACTCAACGTTTACTCATTCCTACACAAAGTTGTTTGACAATCTTGTAGGACGTTGCGGAGACCTTAGTCCGCGAGACCTTGACTCGGATACGTCGGCTTTAATTTGCAAACTCACGCAACGCATACGGCGCTTCTCGTGCCTCCACTGGTGCCGCAGCATCGAGGAACGAGAATCGAGGACACAAAGCGAAATTCGTTTTGCTCTCCTTCAATTCGTCATCTCGTTCTGTGCGCTATAATTAACGCTTTTTTGAACTTTAATCGAGGGTTAAGGTCTCATTCGAACAAACATTTTTCGCTGATTTCACTATATAAACGTTTCACTGCATGCGTATTATAAATTTAAGCGCCAAGAGAATGAATTCTCGAGCGTCTGAAAATCACAACAAGTTTTTAGACGTTTCGGACGTTCGAATTGATAATTATCTTACGACATTCTCTTCATTTTTGAGTCTTCTTTCGACGAAAAAAAGGCAATCTGGAATTGGTCTACCTAACAAAAAATCATCTGAATTTTAGTGAAACGAAGCGTCCGAGTCTCCATGTCGCCTCACCATAACGCAAAGAAAAATTCTCGAAGCACAATTGTGCCACGTCCTTGGGCTGCAATATTCCCCCATTTGTCCGAACAAATGCAGGTCTGGAAAATGGATGTTGTCATTCACTGTTGACCGAGCGATAAAGCAATTAAAAGCCAGGGAGGGTAACAATGGGCGCTAGGGGGACGCGAGCTACCGGAACGAACCGTAGACGTAAAACGGCCGTTCAGGTACGCGCGAAAAAAGGCGGTTAGTCACATTTAATATGACGCAGGGTACGGTCACTTTGTACCTAACAATGTTAGACTATCTCTTGCCATTCTTCTTCCAGGACTTTGGATTTTATGACATTGGCCAAGTACCCAGAATGTCCAATATCTATTAGACTGACCACTTGAGTCCCTGTGACTCCTGTTTTCGGATGCTCCCTTCCCCCTTCCTAATATTTCGGCAAACGGTTACTCCCCTCCCCTTCGAAAAAAGTGGGGGGTCTCGGTGACTGCATAAAATCGGAAGGGTCGAGCGACGCAAACTTCAAACCCAGTTTGCAGTCCTCGACGTGAGCGTTACTGTCGGGCTACGACGTCGATGAAATTCCCTGTGACGATAAACAAGGGAGAATAGTGTACTAGGTATATTATCGTTTTTAAGCTATTTACTGTAAAAAAAAGTTAGAAATGTTGGGGAATTTTAGGGATCTAGTAGTGTTTTTGAAGAATAATTTAATTGATCGTTGAAAAAAAAATGGTAAAATTTCGAGTAATATATTCTCGGTGTCGTACGATGCGTCCTCGAGTCAAGGCCGTTCGCATTATCCCTACGCTGCGTCCTTCTGGCTGCCGAGTGATAAACCGAGCGCTGGTGTGCACAACTAGGTTTAGTCTGGTTAAAGGTGTACGCGTTGAAAGATTCGCCGCTCGTCGCTCTGTAACCAATTTACCGACATCCCTTCCAGTGCGCATACGAAGGAGCATCTAAAATATTTCTTCTGTTTCTTCTGCTTCCAGCTCTAAATGTGTTCCATAGCGATGCCAGCGGAATTGATCCTGGGACACAGTCCGCCGGTGTACGGTCATCACCTCCTGTACCGTCCCCGGGTGGTGAACCCGTCGCCGATCGCCACGAGATCGGTTCCCCCAAGAATACGACCCTGCCTGTCCACCGGATCGTTGCCCCTCGACAGTATTCGCAACAGCAGCGACAATGACAGCAACAACAACAAGCGGAAGAAGAGGGTCGTGTTCGCCGATGATCGCGGTCGACCACTCACACAGGTATTGTAAAAGCTGCCGCTTGTCTTGATGAACGAAGATGAAAATGAGGGAAATTATAGAAAGAGAGAAAAATATATAAAAAAAATATATAAATATATATAAAAAATTGCAGGTCCGCGTGATGTCGGAGCCGAGCAACGTGCCACCTCTGTGGACGAGCGCGTATCTCGCCGGTGTGACGCGGGGAGTCCAGGCGGAGGCGGCATCGTCGCCGTGGGAGACGACCTTTGCCCAGCCGGCAAGCGACTACCTGGCATTCCGAAGGAAGCTGGACCAGGAGGCCGTGTGCCTGGAGAACGTGATCGTGCGAGAGGCCGAGCAGTGTCTGGTCGGCACCGTCAAGGTCAAGAATCTCGCTTACGACAAGGAGGTCGTGGTCAGGGCGAGCAGCGACGGCTGGACGAGCCACGAGGACGTTCACTGCACGTACGTCGAGCAGCCCTGCGCCGCCCAGGCGGCCCTCGTTCTCTACGACACCTTCCGCTTTCGTCTCACCCTACCCGTCAAGTTCGACTGGATCGAATTTTGCGTCCGCTACAAAGTCGGCGACACCGAGTACTGGGACAACAACGACGGCAAGAACTACGTCGTGCGCAAGAGGCAGGAGGTGAGCTCGTCCACGGATTTATCGAACGAAACTTCCTCCGAACCTAACAACAACTGCCCCAACGTCGGCGCGAAGTTTTTCTCCCGACAGCGGAAAAATCTCACCGCGCTCCGAAACTTGCATCTCGGATTCTGATCTTTTTCCCCTGTTCCTTCTCACTTGAATCCATTATCATAGACACTTTTCCATTTTTTTTACGTTCCTGCCGCTCTAACATTGACGAGACATGTCGGATTCTATTGGCGAAAATTGCATGTATGTCGATTTAGCAGTTCCCCAGTTTATCGCTTACGTACAGACAAACAGACTTTCGATTTTATATGCGTAATTATTATTGTTGTTATTATTATTATTTCATTATTATTATTATTGTACATACTTGGAATACGAATTTACCTGACCTAATTTTACCTTAGCGAACTCTTAATATGCGATGTGATGTCTTTTTTATATATATACAATTTTGTGATATTAATTGTAGGCTGTTACAATTGGATTGTAAGTTCTGTGCGGAGAGAAAATAAAACGTCATTATTGCGCTGTTTTTTCGAAATTTCACGACTTTTGAAAATGTCTCAAACAGCGGTTCTTTTTTCGGTGATCCCAAACGTCGACCATCCGTGACGATTTTTATCGTGGAGCAAAAAGATAAAGAGAAAAAAAAATTACGTCGATGACGTAATTTTTGTGGTTCGACTCCGAAAGTTTATTGACCTTTAAGACTAGGACTTTAGTTGCGCGTTTTGCTGGCGGAAAAAGTAATTCATCATCGCACTTGTCCGACGTAGTCGAGTAGAATCAACAATCGTGCGCCCAATTTTGCGGTCTTATCTACCGATACTCGGCGACTCCAAAGAGCTCTTCGCCGTCTTGACGCTCGTATCGAAGGTGCGAATGGTACATTTTAACAAGCGCTCGTTATCGCTCGGAAAACACGCGTCGTTCGCGAGGGTCTTATTTAATATATTTCACGCCGACCGAGGATCGATAATACTCGAGGTACTTTGATTTTTTTTTCTTAATTCCTTTTTCATTCAGATATTACTTCAATATTCGCAAATCTTGAGTCTTCGATGTTAAGATGTTGAGAAATGAGAATTTTTCCAAGTATCCTTTAATGCAATTGGCAACGCTGATACCGACAACCTGTATTTTGTTTGACTGAATTTAATTTCTCTGATTCGCAGCCTCGCTCGCCAAGCACGGAGACCGCGACGCCCAGCGCGAACGGCCACGCGATTTCGAACGTCGCGACCAGTCCCAGGGAGTCAAACGCGACGACGCGTTTCTCGGACGCGACGAGGGCGAACATGAGAACGTGGAGCGAGTTTGCGTCCTGGCAACATCTGAACAACGACGCTCCGTACTGGTGACGAGCCAGGAGTCCGGAATTCCTGCAGCCGTCGTCGTCGTCGTTGTGGCACACACGAAAATAGGGCTGCGAGTCTACGTACAATCTCTGCGTATTTTCGTCACAGTCAGAGCAGCTACCACTTTTGTGGGAGAAATAAAAGAAAAAAAAGAGGAAGAAAAAAAATTAAGGAAAATCGTAGAAAAATCGAGAAGGTATCCCGAGAGTGAAAAAACGCGACGGGACTGCGAGAAAAAAAAACGGAAAAAATAGAACGAAGGAGGGAGTTTCGAGGAGATGAATCGAGCGTGAATTTGATCGTTGCTTTCATATTTATTATGTTGCACCGCGATGGGAAGACGCTTCAACTCTCTAACCACGGAAATGAATCCAGTGCGACGGGGATAATCGTCGATCGAGAATCAGTGCCAACGAGGAAGCTTGCGGGAAGCGATGAGAAATTTGTTAGAAGCTCGAAGAAGTGAACATTCTTGAACGAGGACGAAGCCCGAGGAAAAGATAGTTCGAACCGAAGAGGAAACCCCGAGCGAGGAAAATCGACCCGAAGAGGAGGAAATCAACCCCGAAGGAGAATCGAAGGAAAGCGTAGCGAGAAAATAATCACCAGGAGACAACGAGAGCGATTAACGTGAGTTGAATTATTTTTCTCCATTGTCGTATTCTTCGAATCAAAAAAATTATAACATTTTTCCGAATCTTCACTCCCATCAGTGGATAATTATAATTGCGCACGCGCGCCGTTGACAAAGGTCTAGTGCAACCGGGGCACGCGAGTCCGAGCGGGCAGCGAGGCCGCGTTGGCGTCTTTCGACCCTCGTCGGAGCGAATGCATTTTCGTTGAGCATCAGACACGAGAGTCACCGGCCTGCGGGGATATATTTGGAGCGTCGTGTTAACTCGTCTCTTTCTCCGCGACTGCAATCACCGCGAGCTATAAACAGATTGCGTCGAGACCCAAACACCAAAGCACCGAGAAGCATTTATTAATGCAGAAATAATGAAAGCTCGTGGAACGAATCCAAAGTGTCGGTGCATCCCGAAATGACACACACAGAGTATAACATTTTCATTAGAAAATGGTAAAGGTTCTATTTTAGATGCTATCTTAAATACCGGATGCAGCAGTTGCGTCCTATCGATTTGTGGCTTATCCCGTGGACTTTTCTTCACGGACGAACATTTCCGCCTCTTCTCCCGTCGATGCTTTCCGTTGACACACATGTTGCTCGCACCCGCGCGCGCATTATTTTTATTGCCGCAGTCACGAGTGCATTTCGCGCGTCGGCGCATCAATTGACTTCCACGAGGCTGCTGCATCGTCGCCGTCTGTCCGCTGGATTTATATTTCTCTATAAATAGACTGTGAATCTCGTATATAGTATTTCCACGCGTTGTGCAGACACGAGCGAGATTGGCGGCAATCCTCACTGTCGTCGTCGACGCGGTTCTCTCTTCGTCACCGCAAAAACGTCATAGCCTCTTGTTCTCTCTCCTTCCGCTCGTCCGTGTTCTACAATTCTTCGTCGTTAACCTATCTCTATTCCTGTCTCGGCCAACGCCGGCCAACACTTTGTTTCTCGGGTTAACTTCGAGATCTTAACATTTTTCTCGTTGTTGGGGGGAAATGCCAAAACCGGCACCTGGAGCACTGAAATTTTTCACGTAGAAAGAAGAAAAATGAGTATTTATTATCGATCGTCCTTTTTCGATCGATAATAATAGATTTTATGACTCACTGGCAGGTTATAGTGGCTCGCGTGTTTCGCGCACTCGCTATATGCTCGAATTAAAATTAGATCGTTAAGGAAATTAACGTGAAATTAACGTCCAAACTTTAAGAAATCGCGGAAAATATTTTTTTCGATTTCGTAAAGTTTGGAGACCCTATCCGATGGGAAATTTTCCGCCGATTCCGAAAAGCACCGTTGTTTCCCCGAAAAACATAAAATTCGATGAGAAAAATGCAAAAAATGATTTGTCACTTTTTTCGAAATTTCGTCACTTCGCTAAAATCGAGGTTACTTTTTTTCGATCGACCAAACCTGGGTTTTCTTTTCGCCTTCGAGAGTAAACTTTATAACGAAGAGAATGCCGCAAAGCCGAGCGCGATATTTTGATTTGTGAATTTTTTACAGGATGTTAAAGTCAGACCCTCAAAAATCGCCAATTTTTGGAAGGGGTACCCCTTTCGTTTTTTTTGCGATTTTTGGGGGTCTGACTTCAAAATTCTGTAAATTAAAAAAAAAATCAAGGCATCGCATTCTGCCTTGTGGCATTCTCTTCGTTATAGAGTTTTTTCTAGAACGCAAAAAGAAAATCCAGGTTTGGTCGATCGAAAAAAAAGTAACTTCGATTTTAGCTAAGTGCCGAAATTTCGAAAAAAGTGGAATGGAGTGGAAAGTGGAAGTGGAAAGTGGGGCATTTTTCTCATCGAATTTTATGTTTTTCGGGCAAACAACGGTGTTTCTTGGAATCAATGGGAAATTTCTGATCAGATAGGGGTTTCGAACTTTGCGAAATCGAAATTCTTTTTTTCACGAAAAACGCAATTCAACTTCCGGCTTTAAAATTCTGTGAAAAATTCAGAAATCAAGATATCGCGTTCCGCCTTGCGGCATTCTCTTCGTTGTAGAGTTTTATCTCGAACGAAGGAAGAAAAACCAGGTTCGATCGATCCAGAAAAAAGTAACCTCGATTTTAGTGATGTGACAACTGAGTAAGCATGCGAAGCGCGCGTATGGGCAGGTTAACGTAATACAAATTTCTAATTTTGGGACAGACTTGAATTAGGAGGGGGGGTGGGGGGGGGGGGGGCTAAGCCTTGATTATTTAGGGCAGACTTAAATTAAGGGGACTGGGACAGATGAACAGAGAAACAGACAAACAGACAAACAGACAAACAACTTTCCAAAATATATATAGGATTAACTTTCAGCAGCAAATCTGTGGCACGCTCAATCGGTTCACTTGAAGTATAGTTCGGAGTAGTTAAAAAAACGTGTAGAATTGTCGACAGCACAAATATCGATGCTTACTTTATATGCATATGCCGATAACAGTTCTGCCGTTACGAAAGATACGCGAATCTCCATTTATTCATCTATATGCAGATCTCAGTGGGCAATGAAATTTATACCCAAGACGCGTCGGTAAAGTCTCACATGTAGTCGATTCGCGAGCGCCTATCGGATGTCGTGCAGCAGTGGATATGACTTCTGTCGAAAAAAAAATAGAAAAAAGATGTCGCTGGATTGGCGTAGAATGACTCGTACGTAGTGCGTAAAGGGTGCGTACAGAACGAGTAGGTTGCGGTGCGTAGGACGTCGATGATATCGAGGCTCGCGGGAGAGTCCAGACGGGAAATCGTTTCGAACAAGAGCGAACGACGAGGGGGGGGATGATAGCTAGCTGCTATACATTGATACTTGCTGTATGCGAGCGCGGCGACAGCGGGAGACCCACGAGATATATACGTGAGTTCGGTGCGGGGGGCGCGACGGGCTTATTGACTCCTAAAGGTTATTTTGTAAGCAACGTCGGGAGCTCGGGTTAACGGTGCGTGCGCGACGGTTCTTTAAGGCTGCTCCATCTAATCTCGCCCGGAAGTGCGTGGTCGTCATACGCGTTTCTGGCTTTTTTCCTCTCCTCGTGGCTACAGTTGAACGAGCCGCTCGCCCATATTTATTTACACGGCGAATTTCGTGTCAAGTGAATCAACTTTTCGGGGGTGATTTTCTTTTTCTTCATTATAATTACTATGCGGTATTTAATTACATCAAGGGAATTAGTTTCTCTCGCCCATACAGAAAAAAGAAATTGTTTGCTTTTGATAAATAAGACAAGAAGTCCACAATAATTTGATTGAAAATCAAATAATTTCATTGATAAAAATGAAATATGGGAATGTTTTTTTTTTTCGTGTATATTTCGCGGTAAAGATTTTCGAAAAAATCGAAAAAATAATCTGGCCGAGGTTGACGCGAAATGGGCCGTGCATGTAGCTTTAACGCTGCGCGCAGAACGTTTCGGAGCACGAGTGTCTCCGTCCGTCGAATCGTCGAACCTTTCAAACTTTCTCTCTATAAATACTCATTAGTCGCGCAGGCTCGAACGTCTCTCGCGGCGGCGACGGCGGCGTGCGGACGATAAACAGCGTGCGTGCGACGAGCACACGCGAGCCACTCGAGTACATCTGGACTGATGTTCGAGACTGATGCACAGGACGGTCGGCTTCCTGCTCTTCCTACCCACTCTTTTAATAATCACTTAATTGTCGCGTCGACAGTTTTCTTTCTTCGAGCTGTGCTCGTCGTTCAATCCATCAATTTGCCGTTTAATTATTTTTAAATGACGCTCGCCTTCACTTTGGGTTCGTTAACGCGGGACTTGCCCGTTATCCACCCGACGACAGTATTGTTATTGAAAAATCAAAAATCCCTGACTACTCGGCGCATCTGAAATTTTCGAAAATGTCTGTCTATACCGATATAGTATATTATGCCATAAGTGCGTAAAATCTTACGCACGTGTGGCATACCATATTTTTTGACGTAGTATGCGAAAAATTCCATTTTACGCACTGTGCGTAAAAATTTATTTGATGCACCGAAGGCAGTGCGTAAGATCGAATTTTACGCATACTACGTGAAAAAAATTAAATAGACATGAATGTATTAATAATTCGGTCGAGCGGCCCGATGGCGCGTTGTCCCGTCTATTAATAAATTGTTTTCCTCGTCTGGGAGTTTGCAACGAACTCACGTGTAGGTCGCGCCGCTCAGGAAATCGTTCGATCCTCGCGACATTTCTCGAACGCCAATGTCCGGTGCGCGCAACACACGCGAACTTGGCGATTGCATCGCGCGGGTGCCTCTTGAGTCATCGCGGTACTCGGTGTCTATTGATAGACACCGCATCTTCCGACTGATATACGCGCCTCCGAAGCGACGACTTTCATCCCGCCGCAGCTCGATTCGCTTACTCACCTCGCTTGCCAGATTTCGAGTCACCTTTCGGGAAACCGGAAACGCTTTGTTCCCACGGTATATAATCATGATTTTGCACGGAGAAAACGGGGCTTGCGAAATAAGCAATAGTACCCAAGCTTCGAGAGGTAATTCTCGAGTCGGAAAATACTTTTTTATAATTATTCTCGAGTCGCAAAATACTTTTTTATAATTATTCTCGAGTCGATAAATATATTTTTATAGTTATTTTTAATGTTTCATTAACATATACTTACATATAATTGTGTATTTTTACTATTCTGTATTGCGTTACTAACTATTAAATGCATAATTTTTACTATGCTACATACGATTTATTCCTGAATTGAACATTGCGACCAACGCTAGAAATTCAAACAGGTTCTAAATTACTATGCTGTTATAGCACTGAGAACCTAAATTTCTAGTACTAAGCACTACAATCTGAACCTCGTTTTCTCCGTGTGATTATTTTTTTTAAATCCTTTTTTCGAGAAAATGGAAACGTGGTTTTATTATATTATTTAAAAATGACATTTCCGTTTTTTTTTCGAAAATTAATTTTTATCGTTGCTCACAATGCAGATCGTCTGATTGGGCAAAGTATCGTCGAACATCCGGAGATTTCACGTGTATGCGTGCGCAAATCACGTGGGTGGACACTCCGGGTCGGCCCGCAGCAGCAGCAGCAGCAGCAGCAACTCGCGGTACCTACATCATTGAGCGACATTTTTTCGAGCCGCGCGCGCGACTCACGCAGCGCCGCATTCTATATGCGTATGCGACAGAGAGAGAGAGAGACGCCGCGCGAACGCACGCGGCGCAAACGTGAAGAATAAATTCTTCGGCTCGGCGTATCCGCCCCTGCCGCCGCACGCTGCTCCGCTTCGCGCGCTCTCGCGGCTTATCCTCGAGAATCCTGTCCGTCGTCCGGCCGCGTGCTTAATCCTTTCTTTTCCCCCTCGCCCCGCCCGGCCGCCCGGCCGCCCGCCCGCGCGGATCGACTCTCGCGCGCTTCAATCGCCCGGTAATCACCGCTTTGAATATTTACGAGAGCAACCCGCTGCATCCGATCGCCGTCGTATATTTTATGCCCACTATATGTAGGCACCCGACACTCGCCGGACGAGAATTTTTCTTCTCTCTCTCCCTCGAGGTGGCTCTGCAAATAAATTTTCTCGCGATACGCGAGAAAAGGGGCTGCGCGTTTATTCGTCAGGAGGGAAAAGCCGCGAAATTCCGAAAATTAGATACCCCGCCGCCACGAAAATTATTACCTCGCTCCGGTGGCGTGGAATTATTTTATGATTTATCGCTAATTTTCATCTCGTGTGTTGCAGGCGGGAAGCGCGCGAGCGCCACAAGTTTCGGCCCTCGGGGCGACGTGAGAAAAAGGCGCGAGATGAAAATAGAGGAAAAGAGACGCGGGCCGCAATTTCGCGGCATATATCAGTCGGTCGCGGCGATACGGCGGACGTCGATAAAGCTGTCGCGGACGCGTGATCGATGCCGCCGATAAGATCGCCGGTTCTCCACACTCTCTGCCACCTGGCTATTTTCTTCGAGCGGCATCATTAATCCACGCATCGAGAGACATAGAAAAGCGCCTGATGATGAGTCTCGCGCACTCGCCAGCTCGGATGTAGTATATGAATGAAGAGAGAGAAAGAGAGAAAAGCGCATTAAGAGGAAACGGCAGATAAGGCGGGTTGCATTCCTGCATAGCTGCTCGCGCGGCTCTGCAGGGCGAGACTCGCGATTCATCTTCGAGAGCGGTAAATCCCCGTCGAGTCCTTGTCGCGCGCAAGAAAGAAAAAAAAACGACGTCGCAGCACATTGAAAAGCCGATCAGCTCCGGTCGCGCGTCACACGACGAGAGATCGCGCGACCGCCCGCTCGTCTGCGATTCAAATCCTCTGACTTAACGCACTTTATCATACGAGTCGCAACGTGAGCCTGTGGAATTTTAAATCCACGCCCGGATGCGAGATCCACATTAAATTGCATTGTACGTATACGTCGACGTGGCGGCTGCGCGTTATTTTGTTGTTCATTTCCGTGTTCAAATTTTTTTTCGCTTTCTTTCTCTCTCAGGGAAGCGGGAGGAGAATATGGAAATAAATACGCGACGAGGGCGATGAAAAAGCCACGACCAGCGCAACGGCAATTTAATTAAGTGCTCGTCGAAGGTTGGAAGATAAGAAAATAAAAAAACAAACGAGGCGCGTCTGAAAATTCAGTCTCGTCGATATTCTTCAGGTCTCGTGGTGCAAGACTCGAGACGATTTGCCGGTTTGCCGGTTTGCCGGTTTGCCGGTTATGCACAAGGACGAGACGCCGGTCAATGAAGACAAGTCTCCCTCTCTTTCTCTCTCGCGCGCGCGCTCTTGGGGGGCAATAAAAGATGAGAGATATATCGTCGTTGTTAAATATCATTGAGAAGGCGCGCTCGCAGCAGCGAAATGCAAGGGGAGAGAAAGAGCGAGATGGAGAGAGAGAGAGAAAAGGCTACAACGATCCGGTGAACCGAGCGCACATAGTTATAGTAGCGGCGAGTACCGGTCGAGGCGTGGCTCGCGCGTGGTTTATTCAACCGGGCGCGATCCTGTCCGGCTTGGAATGCGTGAAAAACTCTTCAAGGCATCGTAAAGTTTTACGCTGCTACGCGTTAAACTTTAGACTATTAATCTGGCGAAAAAATGCCACAATTTGTACGAAAAATGAAAAGAAAAGAAAATCACCAGAGCGAAAAAATGGGTCGACACGGCCCGGTTTCCCTGTGCGTTTCTTCGCGTTGTCGTGGGACTACTAAACGCGTGGGTCGAGTGCGCGTGCAAAATTCCTCACTCGAACTGGATTGATACTGGACATTTGGAACACCGGGTTTGTCGTCAATCGATCTTGAGTTCAGAAATTCGGCCCTGATTGATTTTCTGTTATCGGAAGAGAAGGCTCACGTTTTTCTTGTCGTAACTATTGAAAATGAATTCTGTCGCTGCATCGCTGTCACGGAACACGAGACAGGGAGTTTCTACTGTAGGACGAGTGAATGCTCGTAAAAGGCCCGCGATTATGGTGCTCCGAGCGTGTTTCACGACTCGGCGAACGCTCCGTTTCTCGCCCACCCCTCGTTTCGCTGCCTTAGCCTCGAGAATTTGCAACGCGAGACGGCGTAGTGACTCTCGCCACATACTCGACATATTTGCTTTCATGATTTTTTGCGCAACGACGTATTTTTTCACCTCCGGCATACGATTAGGAAAGTGTGAAATACAAAAACGAGGGCCACTTTGATTGGTTATCGATTTTTATGAGGGTGGACGAATGCTTCACTAGTCTAGTCGGGGCTAAATTTTTTGTAAATCAGAAAATATATAATCATTTAATTTGTACATTTTACGAAGAAATAAACAAATTTGTCTTCATGTTACAGATTTATCAGGGGACAGAAGTTACAGCCTCGAGGACGACAAACGCCGGATCTTTCAAATGCGAATGGAATGGGAGACAAGTTTCGTTCTCGTCTCGGGCGTTCCGAGTTGAGTCGCCCTGCCCATCGGCGTCGTAAACTTCCGGGGCTCTTGAGGGCCGCGCCCGGTTCGTCGTTCTTCCGAGCATCATCTCGGAGTTCCTCTTCGCCTCTCACTCGGACTCCGCATCGAGCTTCGCTCCGCCTCGGCCGCACGCAGACTCCTCGACGACGAGGGAGAAGCACTTTCGATATTTAAAGCTGAGGAATATCGGCGCAAAGAAACAAAAAAATATATCAAAATGTATGGACTTATCTCGAGCTGCAAACGTCACACGCAGATAACTCGAAACCATATTTTTCGTAAACTCTGTAGTTCCTCGAACGGTGCTATCGAATGCCAAAAAATTCCCCTCTCGGTCGTTCGGTCGAGGCTCCGATTATTCTTCTCTCGATCCAGTCAATGATCATCTTCGGTTCTTCGGTTCCGAGGGCCGAATTTTCAAGTTTGACGTCAAGATCAAACTTGAGATTGCAAATAAGATTGAATTCACGATTAAAGCTGGAATAAAATATTCGAAGAAAAATTCGGGGTGAAATATCGCGTATCAAGTAGCACCGCACATTTTGCGTTGGAAAGTTTCGCGGGTTCGCGTCCTTGGCATTCGCCCTGCTCCGCAATTGGCAGTCGATCGTAGAGGCGATTTTGGCATCGCTCCTCGCTCAATCGTGTCTCGTCGCCAGCGAGGCGCTCGTCCGTCCTTAAGTCGTGTTCGCTCGAGCGATGAAGCCCGAATCGCGTGAAAATGCCTCGATACGCCCGTGTGATAACCCCCGCAGCCTGGTAATGATAATTCGCGCTCAATGAGGGTAGCGCAAATATAGCCAGCGGCGAGGTCACATTCGATTCACATGACTGATCGATCGGTCAATTCTTATATTCCTATTTTATTATTATTATTATTCCTCTTCTTTTTTTACCTTGTGCACGTTTTTCTTCGTTTCCTTTTTTCTTTCGTGCGATATGTCGAAAGTGCGGGTTGGGCACAAGTTTACAAATTTGTGCAACGGCTGATAGAGCTGAACATAATTAAGACGCATCGACGCGTCCGACTGATACACCACCTTGTGAGATTCTTTTCCTCGCTTTTTAACTCCTCAAATCTGTTAATCTCACTCGATTACTCGTAGAACATCCTCGAGCGAAACGACGCGTTTTTTTCGTCCGTTTCTCCAAACTATATCGACGATATTGATGGCCTAAAGCGAGTGCCTTGTGATATTTGTTGTTAGCCTCGATATAGAGAGTGAGAGAGAGAAAAAAACAATGTATTTTTCCACTCTCGCAGCACGTAACAGGTTCGATATTCACGTAGGTTTTTGCGAAATGACGAAAAAAAAGAGAAAAATGTTAATGAATCCTTTTATAAATTTTCGCGACGTCAAATTGTATCGGACGTCGAGTGCGTGAAAGACATCAATTTTGTATATTTTTCTTCGATTGAGTCGTTGACATTTTCATTTTGAATTTTCGCGAACAGCCGTAATTTTACTTTTCCGACGGCCTTTCCCCTGGTCTCTCGAAATATTTCGCTGTAATTATTGCGTCCGGCGATTTTTGGCCGCCGTAACTTTTACTTGAATTTCTGTATCAGTTACGGATTCGATGATGATTCGAAAACAAAAAATTTGCGACAACGATATTCTTGAAAATCTGTAGCGTTTACAGAAATTCAAGTAAACTCTAATTACCGCGAAAAATTGGTAACGATTTTGTTTCGTTCGATAGAAGCAGAGAGAAGCAAAGAAAAAAACGAAGAATGCGTAGATGTGTTTGAAGGGTGGGAAGGGACAGTACAGATGTTTATGTATATTTGTTTGTGATCATCTAAATGATGTTGTTTTTATATCGTACGTTGACATGTAAGGAACGAAAATGCTGTTGTAATTTGGCCTGGACAGTGAGAGATCAATGCGAACCGAGCCAAGAGATGTGTGAGAAGCTGAACAGAAAAAAGGCTAGTGCACTTTTCGCCAAGCGGATTTGGCTCGCGACGCGACGCGCAAAGAAGGAGACTGATTTTTACCCGATTCCGATTGTCACTGTGTTGGCGATTGTGTTGGCGAATTTGCGGACTCGAACTGACGATCCAATATGACCCCACCCCGAGACAAAAAACAAACGTCGCAATTTCACGCACAAAAACGGTGTGTAGATTGTTCGATAAATGCTCTAACTCTGAGACTCGAAGTAATCACTTGGCACACAACGTAAACTACTACATTATTAAAATAAGAATCGTATAATCGCCTCGCAGCTTCGATTCAACGCTATTATCTTTTTTATGCAGCTATATGTCCGTCACGCTCCGTGAAAACACTCGCGTTTTCCGTTAGTCCTCTATTCTCGTTTCTGTCTCGTTTGTTTTTCTAGTTATTGCATATATATATATATTATATTATTATTAGGTTATTACGTTAAAGAAGAAAGAAAAAAAGAAAAAAAAACGCGAGACAGTCGGAAGCTCGCGACAAATACTTCCCTTCAGAGAGCCGTAAGACTGATATATAAACTTACTCCCACGTGACAAATATATATTTCCCCTCTCGAACGATGAAAACGAACGAAGTGTCTCTAGTACCTAATTACGTATCATTTTTAGACGATTTATTGATTCTGTAAATATTCGATTGTTATGTTTACTCTATGTGCAGTCAGGCTTGTAATTCCTGCCTCATTTTTCCTATTATATTTACTCTATCCCCGTTATTATTATTATCATTATTATTATTAAAATAGTATATGTTATATATTTATAATTTTATCGTCTTACTTTATGGAACCTCCTCGCCTGAAGTCTTCCACTAAACGCGGCATATCTCGGTTTCGATTAATCACTCAAGATATATATATATATAAATACATAATTGCCGGAAATATCGCCAACGATGGGCGATGTACGAGGAAAACAAAATAGGCAATGTCGAGACGCAGTCGATTATTGGAAAGAGATTTTTTGTTTCGTAGGACAGCGAGAAATAAAATGTATCGAGGAACATCGCCCATTCGAAAATATCGCCTCTAGTGCCTTAAGCGATGTATTATTCCTCGGTTTGGCTCGTGTTTGCATTCGGCTCGCGTAAAATACTCTGTCACGAGTTGCTGGTTCACTGTGCGAGCATCGCGCCGACGTGGGAAGCGATATAAAAAGAATGAAATCAAATAAGCAAGAAAAGAAGACGCAACGATTCTCCGCAAATTATTCGCGTTACTGTACGTTTACTTTATTACGAATAATATATATATTATGCTCATAGCGGAGTACGTTACGCCCCGGCAATGTGTCGTATTTTTTGTGTAGAAACGTCGACGCGCAATAATTGAGAGAAGAATGTAAAAATGGAGAGAAAAATGCTGTAACCGGATATTCGTAACCGTCTCATCAATTTCTTCCGTATGTCATATATAACAACGGTGAAGTTTGTCTTGGACGGTAAATGACCGCTAATAAAGTGCGTTTGATAAATCATATGAGTTTTACATATTTATTTATATCTGTTCTTTGTGCCGCACTTGGAGTGATGAAAAACAAAAAAAAAATCAATCAATTTTGTGTATTTGAAACGTAAGTAATTGGACGGTTTGATTTTGTTGAACGAGGTGGAAAAAATATATTTCAAGGCCAGACGACGCCTTCGATCCAGTCGATATAAGAGCTGACTCTGGTGTAGATCGCCGGGGAATTCTTGAAAGCGCAGAATTTACCGAAAGACGTTACACCGACGACGCTGTAAGTGCAGTACGGATCCTTGAGGACTCGCTGAAGTGGACCACCGCTGTCACCCTGCATGTAAATAAATAAATAAGTAAAGAGATAAGTGAAGAAGGCGATGAAAAATATGGTAACAAATTTGTTCCGTACCTGGCACGTGTCTTTGCCACCTTCGAGCACACCGGCGCACATCATAGTTGCTGTCAAACCTTGAGGCATTTGTTTCCCGGTTATTGCTTTCTTGTGCAATTTCCTGCATTCATCCAAAGATATGTGATTCAACGTGACTTTCATGAGGTCGTCACTGCCTCCAGGAGCCTCTGCACAAACGAAAAAAGAATAAATTATTCATCGACTATACCGACGGAAAGAACGGATTACTTTTGTATTTTTCAAAAATCTTATATATATTTTGGAAAGTTGTTTGTCTGTTTGTCTGTTTGTCTGCCCCAGCCCCCTTAATTAATGTCTGCCCTAAAGAATAAAGCCTTGCCCCCCTTAATTCAAGTCTGTTCCAAAATTAGAAATTTTAGTTTATGTTAACCTGAACATACGCGCGCTTCGCACGCTTACCAAGTTGTCACATCTCTAAAATCGAGGTTACTTTTTTGGCTCCATCGAACCTGGATTTTCTGGACGCGATATCTTGATTTCTGAATTGTTCACAGGATGTTAAAGCCGGAAGTCGAGTTGCGTTTTTCGCGATTTTTTTTTTTTTTTTTTCGATTTCACACAGTTTGAAAACCCTATCCGATGGGAAATTTCCCGTTGATTCCAAAAAGCACTGTTGTTTGCCCGAAATACATACAATTCGATGAGAAAAATACAAAAAATGACTTTTCACTTTTTTCGAAATTTCGACACTTCGCTAAAATCGAGGTAACTGTTTTTTCGATCGAGCAAACCTGGATTGTCTTCTTGCGTTCCAGAGAAAACTTTATAACGAAGAGAATGTCGCAAGGCGGAATGCGATATCATGATTTTTTAATTTTGTACAGAAAGGTAAAATCAGATCCCCTAAAATCGCAAAAAAACGAAAGGGGTACCCTTTAAAAAAATTTGCGGTTTTTGAGGGTCTGACTTTAACATACTGTAAAAAATTCAGAAATCAAGATATCGCGTACCGTTTTGCGGCATTCTCTTCGTTATAAAGTTTTCTCTCGAACGCAAAAAGAAAACCCAGGTTTGGTCAATCGAAAATAAAAATAACCTCGATTTTAGCGAAATGACGAAATTTCGAAAAAAGTGAAAAAAATTTTTTTGCATTTTTCTCATCGAATTTTATGTTTTTCGGGCAAACAACGGTACTTTTCGGAATCAGCGGGAAGTTTCCCATCGGATAGGACCTTCAAACTTTACGAAATCGAAAAAAAAATACCTCGATTTCGTAAAGTTTGGACGTTAATTTCACGTTAATTTACTTAACGATCTAATTTTGATTCGAACATATAGAGAGCCCGCGATGCGCGCGAGCCGCTGCAAACTGCTAGTAATAAATATTATGTACCATAAGCGGTTCTTCCGAAACCAGTGGCGATCGCTTTCTTTTCCGGCGGATCCTTGAGATCCTCAAGACAAGCCGGTCTCACTTGCGGTCCCAATATCAGAGGTTTGTCAAGCTTGAGCAACGCAATGTCGTGATATCTCAGCGGCATCTTGTACTTGGGGTGTGGAATCCTCTCGGCCACGTTTCTCTCCTGCATCGCCTCACCGGGATTCTTCAGGTTTATCAAACCAACTCGGACCTTGGTCGCCGGGCCCCTTGAATCGTAAAAACATTTGAAAAAATTCTTCGACCAATATTTTTGAAAGTATATTTTCGTCTATTCATTGAGCGAGCGAACTTGTCTTTCGAATCCACGCAATGAGCTGCGGTCAGGATGTAACTCTCGGATATAACAGTTCCGCCACATTGCCAAAAAGCTGGCGTTCCGTATCCTATAACAGCCTGCAAAGAAGAAATAGTTTAGTGAATTTTTTTTTTTGTGATTTTTTTTAGTGAATTTTTTTTAGTGAATTTTTTTTTTTGTGAATTTTTTTTTTAGTTGATTTATTTTTTTTTTAGTGAATTTATTTATCTTTTTAGTCAATTTTTTAATTTAGTTAATGCGACTCTCGCGATCGACGCTTGTCGTAAATGCGACGGGGAGAGCGAGCGATCGACTGTCACAACGAGTTTCAATAGAAAACTTGCGGTTTTACCATGTGCGGAAATTCCATCGGTTTGGCTTTGGTCCCGCCGACTATCAGAGGCGTTTCGACGATTCCGCATTTCGAGACTTTGTTCGTGCCAGCGCCGATTCTCAACACCGGCGCTGCCTCGTTCTCGTACACCAACTTCCCGTATTCTTTGCATTCTGAAATATTTCTTTATCGAATGATTGCCCACCTGTGCAAAGTCACCTCAACGAGCAAGTTTACAGACGACTCGACTTATTTGTACGAACAAAAAAAAAAAAAAAACAAACATCAAAGTCAACGAGTAATACTCACTTTCCTGACTCTTCCGTGCAGCGGTAATTTCCGTCTCGGAGAGTATGAGAGTTATCACGACCAGCAGCAACTCGAATGAGCAGCAGCAGCAGCGGCGACGGAGGCGACTCGACTTCATCTTGCCACGTCGCTTCCGCTTCGCCTTAGGTAATGACGAAAATGATCCGCGATCTTTAGTAGACACTCGAGCGCCTAATAAAGCCACAATTATCCACGGATTCTAGGCCTAACAATGCACAATTGTGCATCGATTTTCGTAATTCGAAAAGGTCTTTGATTGGTAAGCATGTCAATCGTCGCGTTCGGTTTAACGACGCGTCGATGGCTCGTAAAAACGACGAGCGAACAACGCGAGATGAATTTCGTATTATACCGCCCGAGTATCCTGCATATAGCGATCTTGAGTTGCTCATAATACACTTATATGCCAAGGAAAGACGTTGACTGGGCTGGACGTCCGGCGTTTTTTTTTTTCTTTCTCTTTTTCTTAACCACTTTATTCCTGCTTGGCTCCGCCTTACGTGGAAAAAATAGCTGAAATCCTCGGATACGGGTGCGGCTTAGTCATGCGAGAAAGCCTGTTTCGCACGCATTCTGCGAGGAATCTACGACGCGCGCTCGCGGAGGTGGCGGTCGGGCCACATCCTTCGCTGCGCTGCAGTGGGGGATTTCGCGACGACGCGGGACGCACCGAGCCGGACTCGTCGCGACCGCGACGAGTCTTGGTCGCGTTCGCGAGTTGAGTGCCAGTGCCGCGAGTCTCTCGAACGAACGAAATGTCACGATTTATTTATCTCGGTGCCATTGGGCTCGTGATTGTCGCTCGTGGAATAGAAGCTCAGAAGGAGGAAGGTCTGGTTTTACATTTTCCTTTGAATTCAACGCTTTTTTTGTAGACGTTATTTCAATCGAAGAAAATGTAACGTTTGTTTGAAATCGAGGCCGCGTAAATCGCTTTTTTCCGGTGCCAATGATGCAGTTTTCCCTCGGAATTTTCCGAGGGTAAAACGAGCGAATTATACCAAAGGGAAATCTCGCGAGGCGTATAGAACTTTTCAGTGTCGAAAAGTCCCCATTACTTTAGGAATTAAAGTTTATGCAACAGTTAATTTTTTAGTTACGATTTTACAACGATGACCTGTAGCGATTATATAATTATATGTGAACTTTTGAATGCCCGTAAGAAGGACCTAATTTTTAATTAAATTTTGGGAGAAATTGTGAGGAAAATGCACAAGCACAAACCTCTATTATTGTCGCAATGCATTAACAGTATTTCTCCATTTTTTCAATAAGATCACCATGAAGATTTATGGGAAATTAATATTTCTTGCCTCCGTTTATAAAAGTTTACACATCGTATTATAATAATTACGAGTTGTTATTATTTAAAAAAAAAACAATTAAAAAGTTAATTGTACCATCAATTTTATTTCCATAACAATTAGGGGTTTGCAGCTCGGTATAAAGCACTAGTAGGTTGTACCGGCTCTCAAGCTTCGCGCACTCGCAAAATACTCGAATGAAAATTAGATCGTCAATGAAATTAACGCGGAATAAAATTAAATAAAAATGGGAGCAAGGCTTTATTGTTTAGGATAGACTGTAATTAAGGGGACTGGGACAGACAAACAGTCAAACACCTTGCCAAAAATATATATAGGATACTATTAGGGAAGATGCAGACACAGCGACCACGATGGTAAAACGCATTTGTTTCCGCCCCCTGAGCGCGGGAGGCGGAAAACTCGGCGGAAAGTGCGAAGAATCACGTGTCCTTGTTGTAACACGAGATCGACAAGTGGCTTTCAATATCGCGACTGTTTTGAAATTCCTCCCTGAGAATTTCCATGTTTCGCTTTTTTTTTTCATTGCTTGTAACGCGAGCTCATCGCATTCGCTAGTGGAAACGATAAGACCCGCGCGGGCGCGCGCGTGAGAATCGCGAATTCGATAAGCTCGCTCGCGGCAATAAACCGCATGAGTGTGCGTGGATCAAACTGGTTGCTCCATTTTTTTTCTCTTTTTTCCTTATATCGGGATAGCCATGGGAATTAATACCGCAAGATACGCGCGATGATGAATTCGCGATCCCGTTAGAAAAATGTTCAGCGCCTTTGCTCTCGTTTTGCCGATTAATTGACAATCCGTTGATTTTTCTGTTTCTCATCTTTTTTACTCCTCTCGTGAGTATCTCGACCCTGGGTTCGCGCCGCCTATCGCAGTTGAGTAATAATGCTGTATGATCGAGGCGAGGCGATACCCGAATTTTAACGTCGATCGTTAATCCGGAGCGCGATTGCGGAAAAATAAAAAAAATTAAAATGTTTTCGACGAACGTGGTTAAAATAATTTGGACGTTATTACCGACAACAGTAGGCGCGAGTTCGGTGCATGGCTTCGGCGATCTCCCATGTTAAGCAGCTCGACTCGCGGCCGGTACTTGGATGGGTGACCGCTTAGGCATGCACTGGTTTGCGCGTCGACTGTTGAGCGGGAGGCAGTTTTTCTGAGTTTCTTGATGTACTCTCGTACAGCGGAAACTCAGTAAAAATATAGCCGCCTGTATCGGCATAGGTTTTCCGAAGTTTCCCTGTGTCCTCGTGCAAATGCGATACAGTAGTACATTAGGAAAAAGTGGCTGTGGGGAACACTCTGGGGGAACTCAATGAAGGAAAGGGAAACAAGGGGAGTGCCGAAAAACGTAAAAGTCTCAAGAAGGCAGGCATACGCAGGAATCAAATGAAAAAAAAAAAAAAAAAAAAAAAAAAAAAAAAAAAAAAAAATACAAGTTGATCAGGGATCAGGAAGAGCATTAGAAAAGAGTGGCTGTGGATAACGCTTTGGGGGAACTCAATGAAGGAAAGGGAAACAAGGGGAATGGGCAAAATGTAAAAACCTGAAGAAGGCGTTGGTAGGAATCAAAAATAAAAAACAAATAATAATAATAATAATTTGAACGTCATTTCAGGAGAGAACTGCAGCACTGGCAAGGGCCTATCGGGCGTGTGTTTGCTTCCCGAGAAATGTCCCTCGGTCTATCGTGATCTGATGAACGGCATAATGCCGGACAGTCTGTGCGGTTTTTCGGATTTCGATCCGATCATCTGCTGCCCGGACGCGAGCGTGAAGAACAATCCAGCGAACACGCAGCCGCAGCGGAACGGCGGTGGCGGAACGCAAACATCCTCGAGTACGACGAGGAAACCGACTCCTGGGCCAACGACTACAACGGAGCAGCCGATCGTCGTGCCTCGAAATCCCGGCGACTTGGCCAAGCAAAGTGAAGCGGGATTTTTTTTATAATGGAATGGCGCATCGTAGAAAAAAAACAGAATAACGCAGAGATGTTTAATATTCTTGCAGAATGCTCGGAGTACGCCAAGGCGGTTTTCGTAATGGAGGAACCGCCAATCCTCACGCCATTCAGTCATACTGTGAACAAATCGCTGTGCGCGGTGACCTCGCAGAAGCTGATCGTCGGTGGTACGAAGGCCGCGCCGAAGGAATTCCCGCACATGGCAGCCGTAGGGTTCAACAAACCTCAAGGTGGTATCGCGTGGTCCTGCGGCGGGACTCTCGTTTCCGAGAGATACGTTCTCACCGCCGCGCACTGCACTCACTCGATCGAGTAGTAAGTACGTCGCCTCAGGGCAAAACTCAAAGCGGAGCTCTCGCGATCGTTCAAACGTCGACATCTCGAATTGTCGAATTTCAGCAAAAAAGCCGCTTGGGTACGAGTCGGAGATTTGAATCTCGTGAAGAACGACGACGACGCGAGTCCCCAGGATCGTGAGGTGGTCGAGCGGATTCGCCACCCCGGCTACAAGAAGCCCTCGACTTATCACGACATAGCGTTGCTGAAGATGGACCGAGACGTGACGTTCGACGCCTACGTGAGACCCGCGTGTTTGCCGTCAACGAAAGAACCGGAGAGCCCCGAGACCGTGGCGACCGGTTGGGGTCGGGTCGAGTGGAGTGAGTCCGAGACGACAATTGCTAAGACCCCAACCTTAAGGGGAGGGGCACGAGTGTTGACTATTGGAAAACATTATTTTTTAAATCGAAAAAAATCACCTGAATGCCATTTTGAACTGTTTAGAACATATTTTGGGCCGAGAAGAAAACGTCGATTTTTTAGAATAGCCAAAAAAAATTATATAAACAATCTGCCACGATTGATCGTTGAGAATACTATACAAAGCAAGAACAAAATTGGCAGCTCAGAATATTATCAATTGTAGGAGGAGGTACTTTTTTTCGAATCGAGGGCGATATATATTTTTTATTTTTCATTGTCATTATTCTTTTTCGCAAAGTGCAGTGTATTTAATGAAATTTACGTCCTGCCATGTTAATCGTTTCTATGCATATTTCCAGAGATGATTTTTTGAAAATGTATACAAGATTTTTTGATAATATATAAATAAACAGATTTCTCTGGAAATATACATAAAAACTATTAATATTATATAATATTAATAGTTTTTATAGTTAAAAAAAAAAAAAATTAAAACAAAAATTTTTTATAAAAAAATGGCACCGAAAAATTAAAAAAAATATATCGCCATCGATTCGAAAAAATGTATCTCCACTCACAATTTTTAATATTCTGAGCTGGCAATTTTTTTTCGTACTTTGTATAGTATTCTCTAAAATCAATACTCCTAAAAAATCGACGTTTTCTTTTGGACCCAAAATTTGTTGTAGGCAATCAAAAATGGCCTTCAGGTAACTTTTTTCAGATTTTTTGGTTCATTATTTTCAAAAGTTAAATCTCGCTATAGCCTCCCCTTAATTAACGTCAACCTTATTCTAACGATACTCGCATCTCGGTCGCCTTTCAGCCGACGAACTGGGCTCGAACGATTTGCTCAAGGTCACTCTGCCCTTGGTCTCGCTGAGCCGCTGCAACGAGAGCTACGGCGGCACCGACGACTACAGACTGAAACGCGGCATCATCGACGATTGGCAGATGTGCGCGGGAATCGAGGGAAAGGACACCTGCCAGGTACAATAACATCATTCTCATTTGATTTCCCAATTCACTTTTTCCGATTATTAATTAATCGTCTACTGAAGGGCGACAGTGGCGGTCCTCTCGTCGTCTTCACTTCCTCGGAATACTGCATGTACGACATTGTCGGCGTGACGAGCCTCGGCAGAATATGCGGCAGCGTTGCTCCCGGTGTCTACACGAGGGTCTACAACTACGTACCGTGGATCGAGAGCATCATATGGTGATCGAGCTGACGGGGCATCCGAAGTTCATACGTACGCGAGCGTTGCTTTAAACGACAACCTAAGAGAATTAATGTAAATAACAATAATAAATATCTTCCGGCCTGGTACGGTCGTTGCATGCATTTACAATTCACGTGCACCAATTAATTATTCTCACTGCAGTGTGATGATTCTTATTTTAATCGCTGTCTGCATTTCGCCGCAATCGTGGTTGCCCACCCAAGAGGGGGGAAAAAAAATATATATGGTTCACGTACAGTGCTCATATATGGAATTGGGCATATATATTCCATAGTAAATCATATTATACTCCATATGAAATTTGTATACAATGAACATACAAATAAACAGCCTCACAGTTTTTTATACCGTCTGTATATAGTGAGCGCAAAATTAATCATTAATTCCATATATATAATTTATAAAGTTCTTATATCTTTTAGACATAAATTAATTACCTGTATGTTCATTATATACAAACTAGGCTAATCACACGCGCTGGCGCGCGTGCCTGAAAAACTTGCCCAAATCGACCTCAGAAATTTGTTGTTTTCATAATATCGACTTTTAACCCCCGAAAACACTGGTTATTAACATTTTTTAATCGATTTTGAATTTTTTTTTTTTTTTTTTCAGAAATCGTGGATCGGGCTCCCGACCGAAAATCGCCAAAATCGACCCCAATTTTTGTTCTTTTCAAAATATCGACTTTTAACCTATACCATCATTCTCAAGTCGCATATTCTACCCCCGAAAACACTGGTTATTAATCTTTTTTAATCGATTTTGAAAAAAACATTCTTTTGGCGACGAAAAAAATATTTTTTCTGTCAGAAATCATAGATCCGGCTCCCGACCGAAAATCGCCAAAATCGACCCCAATTTTTTTTCTTTTCAAAATATCGACTTTTAACCTATACCATAATTCACAAGTCGCATATTCTACCCCCGAAAAGACTGGCTATTGACCTTTTTTAATCGATTTTGAAAAAAATATTTTTTTGGCGACGATATTTCTGTCAGAAATTGTAGCTCCGGCTCCGGGCCGAAAATCGCCAAAATCGACCTCGGAAATGTTTATTTCAAAATATCACCTATAATAGGTTAATCAATTTTGTGCTGCTGCGCTCTTATAAAGCTTTAAAAGGTTACGGGTGCTGCCCCGCCTGTCCTCTTATGAAATTTTTCAAATTTGACCCCAAACTGATTTTGATTATCACGAACTTTCCTGGCAACCAATAACAGCTCTAATAGTTTGGTAACAATGCTTTCCGTTACTCATGAACTTTTTAAAAGAGGGTTTTAATGTGGAATATATATGTCCAATTCCATTCACGAGCGCTGCATATAATCTATATATAAATTTCGATTTATATATAGATTTATTCGAATTTCGATTTTTTTTCTCACTTGGGCAGTTTTCTATTCGATTCGATTCGATTCGTGTGATTGGGTTTCTGCTGGCTCTGGATGCTACTCTAGACTGCAGTTTTCTTCGCCACCTGACGCCGCCCCGCGTGCGCGCATCACAGATCGCAGTCGGTCAATCGTCGCCACCCTACACGCGCGCGTCCCCAGTTTCCGTTGTTACCGACTGAGCGCCAATAATGCACTCGTTCGGCGTCCGCGTCGTCGTCGTCGGTGGACCTGCCCCGATATTTTACGACCGTGAATAAACTGTCCGAATGATTCTGACAGCTCTCGAGTTTGCGGATGAGCAAAGTGACAAATAAATGTAGGAGTTTCTCGTCACCCCCGCGGTAAAATGAACCAGTGTAAGTGAACGTCGTTATTCCCGATCGTTGCGTCGTTATACACGCCAAAACATATTGGACTCAGGTTATGTTGACGTTTTGTTTGTTTTGCCTTCGAAAATTACAGATAACAAAACAACCACCCCCTACCCCATATCCATTGTCCCGCGATTTTTTTTTTTTTTTACTGTAAGGTCGGAATTTGTTCTTATTTTCTTTCCTTCTTTCTCTGTACTTGATGATGTCTGGATTTGTGTGAAAACAAATAAATTTGTCGTTTAGATGATCATTTCACTAGCCCAACCGCTGTTCACGCGCTGCAAGAATTATGGAGCTCGCCAGGACAGATGACGAAGCACGAGGAGCAGCTCAATGAGTCTGAGCGATCCATAGAGATTCCTCCTCCAGGTACACCGGGGCATGTGAGTTTTGCAACGTTTATATCTCCCCACCCCATCCGCTATTCATTTGTAGAAATTGCTGACACAGAAAGTTTTGTAATTGCTGATTCGTTGAAACAGGAACTAGCGAATATTCTCGCCCAGGACATAGATGGAAGAATAATATTTAGGTCGTACGCGCATCACAACAAGTTTCTCAGCGTCACAGCTCGCAAGTATCTGGTGCATTTTGTCATCAATGTAGAGCTGAGGAAGGCGTTGATGACAGTGTCGCCCTTTGGAACTGACAAACTTCAGGACTTTCCGTAATAATTTTTAGAGTGCCTTGTTCAAACTTTAAGGTAACTTACATTCTAATAGTTTGAATTGTTGCCCCATCAGAATCTCGACGTCGCAGTTCACTGCATGGAGCCAGGAAATCGCGGCGCTTTTTCCTCCCGAATCGCCGAGCGTCTATTACTCCCCCTTTCGTATGGTCAACGGGGCGAGAAAGGAGACGACTGGAAAGTTGTGGGATCACTATAACTACATAAAAGGAGTCTTGAAGGACGAGGGAATTCTGGTTCGTAATTTCAAGTCGAAAGCCCGGCAGCCGAAGGACAAGACCGTGACTTTGAATGGTCAGTTTACTAATGTTTCTTTTTTTTATTACTTTTCTTTCTCCTTCATTCTATTGATCATTCGGCTATTTCATTCAGAAACCGACGCGGTGAACCTCAAGTGGTTGCAAACGGAATCCGCGCCTCTCGACGTATTACTCGACAAGTGGAAAAACACGTTCGCCACGCGCCGCGACATCCTCGTTAAGCAGAACACAACGTTGCTCGAGTACTACGCCAACTTCTTGGGTCTCCGCGTCCAGGAGGGAATTCACTTGGTAATCGATTCTCGTTGTGACTCGTTGACTCTGCGCATTTGCAGCCGATCATTTTTTCGTTGCAGATTCAAGCGGATTTCAACAGACTCTACCCGAAAGAGTGCGGGTCGCTGTACTCCAAGTGGGATATCATAAAGGATCATCTCATTTTCAAGCTTCGTACCTCCAAAGCCATCAAGGACATCAACGATAAGTCGCTGTTGCTTTTGTTGCCAGAATTAACGCGAGGTTAATAATTATATAGAATAAAATTCGCATAATAATAATATGAATAATTCGCGAATGGTCACTTTTCAATGTAAAAGACAGAAAAAGGAAAGAAAACGGCTGTTTTAGTCGTCTCAACATCATTTTTCGTTCTCCAGATCAACAAGCTTCTGCGATTTTTCACCTGTTACCCGCGATCGCGCCCTCCGATCGTTCAGGCAAGAAACGCAAGTCGAGCGCCAACGACGACACAGGTCAAGCGAGCGCGAAAGTCACGGTGCAGGAGCTGAGGGATTCGTTTACTCTGCGAATTCCCGTGAGTCACGTGTCAAAAAAATTCGAAAAATATATTGATAAGTTCTACCGTTGGTATAGATAAAATTTGTTCCTTTCACCTCGCTGATTTCGCAGATTGAGGCCGACGTGGAAGTCGAATTGGCGCAGGTGAGAAGCAACTTGAAGAAAAACGGCCAGAGCTGCCAACCGCTGCCCATAGTCGTGGGAACGGTGACGGACATTCAAGCCTGTTACGTCGCGGTGGGCGACACGATTTATCGAGTCAACACCTACATCGACGCGGTCGATCTGACGTTCAAAATTTTTCACGCGGTCAACTGCAAGTATCCCGAGAGAACGAGGTTTCTCTGGCAACTGGTGCAGCGTGGGATATTCGGGATCGACGACGACAATGAGAAATGTACAAACTGGGTCAAGTTCCTGGCCTCGGAGCTGCAGACAGTGGTCGCGAGACGAGCTGGAAAAGCGTAATCTTCGTAACGATCGCGATTCGTTTTAAACGAACGACAGCGCGATCGCCATCCTGCCGTCGCGTCACACGATTCGCCTGGAATATATTCTTAGATAATAACAATAAACTCTCGTTGAGTCAGATTTTTTTATACCACAGTCGCCAGCAAGTTTTCTTTCGATGCACGCAGACACACGAATCATCGTACGAGACTTATTTTTCATTTAAATAATTTAATTGTCTTGCGAAAATTACAGAACATCGATCACGAATTCACGAAACATTTCACCATGTGTTTTTGAACGGTTTGTCGATTGCGTCGTGGAACTTGTGAGAAATTCGAATTACCTATAAAAAAAATAAAAAAATAATCGAACAGAATCACAAATTCGTTCGAATTTCAATTGAAAGTCAGTTTAGAAAAAAGTGTCTTACAAAATCGTACGGCATCGTCCGTTGCTATCGACTCTCGTTCCGGTCGGACAAGGCGCGCTAATCACGCGATTTTTATTTGCTAGTAACATCCGCCGCCCTGAATTGTTTGGGGGAACTTCTGAGGTCGTCGTGACCAGTGGTTCCTCAGGATTCGGTGCGCAAACTGTGCGCGTAACTGCGGCACTGAGTATTACAAGCGTCGTGGCGGCAAAAAACAGAAATGCGTGTTGCACATCGAACGTCTTCATGTTGCTCGAACGACGATAATATTCGCGTGCGACAAGGTTTTCGCCTGTCTCGACGGTGAACACTGATTCGAAACTGAGGCGCAAAGTCTCTTAGTCGTTTATTTTATCACTTCTCGCGAGTCCCTGCTCGCGTTTACTGCACTCAGTCACCACCGCCACCTCCAATGACTGATTTATGCCTGATTCCCACCTGACTGAGGAAAAGACCTCGGAATTCATTCCCGATGTAGCCGACGAGCTAATCGAGAAAAACCGTGCAGCTAATCGCCATGCAATCGATGAAACTTCGTGACGCAATTCAGATACAAGGAATTTTTAACGAGTCACGAGACGTTGAATACTCTTATTATCGTATTCATCGAACGTCTGCGTTTTCCGGGATTCCCCTCGGTTTCCTGGCTTACATCAGATAATTCTTTATTATTATTAGTATTTACTTGTTTAACGGATTTCTTCTTTTAAATTCGCTGATCTTACAATGGTGAATCGAAAGACACGAGCCGCGTATACATAATTAGTTTGGCAAATCTGCGTCGTGGTGCTTCGTGCATCTTAGAATTATCTGAAAGAAACATAGAATATTCATTTTTTTTTTTTCAATTTCAATGAAGTCATTTTGTAAAAAGTATTCCAAAATCTCTTACAAAATCCGGCGGCATCGTCCGCGTGGATCCATTTTTCTTCCGGCTCGACACGGCGCGGTAATAATGCTACGAAGAGGCGCCACAACTAGATATCCCGCGTGGAGATCTAGATAAATTTCTGAAGTCGTCGGAACGGTTTCATCTTCACTCGGTGGTTCGGTCGGTGCGCAATTTACACGCGAAACCGCGAAGCTGAGTATAATAACCGCAGCAGCGGCGAATACTAATAACGCGTTTTGGAAATCGTACATCTTCATGTTGCTCGAAGAAAGAATGCGAGATTCACGTGCTACAGATTTCGTCGTATGTAACCGTGGTAAACTCGGCCTCGAGACTACCTACTGCCTCATCTTCTTCTTTTTTTTTACTTCTTTTTCTTTCACTTCTCGCGTGGCCCTCGCGATTGGCGCTTTCGACCACCACCAATGCCAGATTTACGTGCCTGACAAGGCAGATGTCGCAGAATCTTTTACTATTTATAGCCACGTAGCGCTTCCACTCGCATCATCTTTGAAACGTCGAGGCGCAATTCAGTTCTGAGAAATCAGTATAGGTGCGATTATTATTGACGAGTAATAAGTTGTTTTTACGCTTATTATCGTGTCTTTTGAATGTTGGCGATTTTTAGGAGACAAACAACTTTCGTACTTTTTTTTTGTAATATTTACGAGTTTGGGGGAAGAATGTGTGAATAATTTAAAAAAACAAATAATTATTTTATTTATTGGAATTATTGAATTGAAAATATGACGAATAACTTATGAATTTTTGAACATTCCATTTTTTTAAATAATGGAATGAAATGTTCAGGTGAATATCGATATTCAATCCAATTAAATTCAAACACTTTTCGCACATTTGGACGACAGGACATTTTTTGTCAAGTACGAGAAGAAATATTTTTCAACAGGATCATCTAAAATCGCTCACAGCCTGATAACGGCGAATCTCTTTAATTATTCTTTCTTCCTTCTTCATTTTTCGCTCATCGACGTCTCCCCTCGGTGAGTCGAGCGCGTCGCAGTTCAGGGCTGAGAACCCTCGTGGCGTATCCACCTTGAGTAACGTTAAATTGGCGACTCTATAGATTCCTGGCGCACGAAATTACACGTAGGTACACTAAACAGCGGCACTTTAGCACGACCTTCCGCTAATAAGCAGCTCCCGGCGCGGAATATCTTAGAAAGTGTTTAAAGTTGAACACCAGCTGGATGGCTCGATTTTTCACGGACTCTGCGGCAGGTTTATTTTTCTTTTATTATTAATTTATTTTATCCAAATAATTACATTATTCTCCACTGGGAAGGGAGATGCTAAAAATGTTCCGTTGCTTATATAAAAATTGGTGAAGAATGGAGACCTTTTTGTGCTTCTATTGTACAGAGAATTACACATTACGTTGAAAGATACAAATCGTTCGCTCGATGAATCTGGGTCGTAGAACGCACCGCTCGCTGTTTTTTTTTTTTCTTTTCTTTTTTTCCCCTCGCTCTCGCTACGCGAATAAGCAAACCGGTGCTCAGCTTGAGTCGTGCAGTGCAGTTCCCGGAGTATAAAGAGGAGCGGCACCGATTGCTGCAGGGAAACTACGAGCCCCAACGAGATAGAGAAAAGAGTGGATCTTCGAGAATCGTTCAATCGAGATAATCGTCGTAAAGCTCCCGGGACGGAAACGGTCGTAAGGTTCCGCGCGGAGGTCGAGGGAACCGAGTCCAGACCGATATCTTCCGTCGCTCGACGACGCTTTTTTACACCAGACTATTCCCATAAATATGTATATAGAGAACCAATGGCGCATTTGCATCCACGACGTCGCTTTGATTATCACTTAGATCGTAGTCCGTCGGACTCCTACATGAACGTTACTTTTATTTATCTTATTCCGCACATTCGACGGGACAAATCCTCGACGATAAAAAAAACAGTTGGTTGAAAAATTGCGGGAGCATAAAATAAAAAGCAGTGCGCGATAAAAATATATGTATTAATTATCACAGCGTAATGAATGACTAAAAAAAATCATCGATAAATAAATATCAACAGCAACAGTGACAATAATCCCGGCGCAATATTCTGACAATCTCGTGTACTGCTTTTCAAAACAAAAGCAAAGAAAAACAAATTTTAAAATAGAACTAAGAGCGTCGCATCAGCGAAAAGCCCGACTCAACCCTGCCGACAAAAGTAATTTTTTTTCGTTACCCTCGCCGTCGTCTCAGGGTTAAGTAGAAACGTGTGGTACACGCTCTCCACGGTTAAGAAAAAGGAAGAAAAAGAAAATTCTAATAGGTAATAGCTGTTGGCTGTAAGGTGGAGCGAAGGAAGGAAGGAAGGAAGGAAGGAAGGAAGGAGGGAGAGCGGGAGCCAGAAGGCTGGAAGGGCCTTTCGCGTTGCTACTTAAAGCCCACCTGGCGAGGCCTTGGTTTCATTATCTCAAGGTGCACGTAAGCGTGTAAGGAAACCCCAGAGCTTTGGTTGGCCGAGCGGTGGGGGGAACGGGAAGGGTGCCCTCTCGCCTCACTCCTCCTTGAGTCGTTTCCACTCCCGCCGCCTCGCCTCTCGGAGAGTCGTCAACGGGGTGGCGGCGGCGGCGGCGGCGGCGGGGAAGGGGACAACGACGCGCTCGACGTGGCCAAAGATGCAGGCAACCGGCCGGCCGCCGAGAAGTGGTCACGTACGGGCTTTGTCAGACAAGCCCTATCACCCCGGAAAATCTAGCCTTCCAAAGCTTAAGGGTGCTGCTGCTGCTGCCCAGGCGGCGCGGCGCAAGCTACCCCTTTGCCTTGCCCCTCGAGTTTCCCCTTCCATCTTTTTTCTCCCCTCCCTCGCGTATCGTGCCGCGTAACACGTTCAACGTGTATACACTTTGGCTATTCGAGCTTCTCTCTCTCTCTCTCCGTCTTCGTCTCTCCGCCACACAGGGACATTCGCCACACGCTGGAACCTAATTCACGCGTGTTCAGTCTTGTAGTTATACCGTGACTCGGGGGAGCGGAAGGGGTTGCGGCTTTACTCGTCTTGAGGGTCGAGGCTGGTAACCGATCATGCTAGACTCTCCGGAGTCGCTTGCAGTGTGTTACGCTCGGGGAGGTGTGACACGTGTTTAGGAACGTTTTTCAGCTCGCGGGGAGAAGAAAAAGGTGTTAAGGTTAAACGCTCGGGTGATTGAAATCTTAACGTCGTGATTTTTTTTTTCTTCTCCCTTTTTTCACGTCGGGGAACGAAGTTTGCTGGAATTGCCGTCGGTTGCAGTGGCGGACGGCGAAAGTGCCTGAAAAATTGGGATGTCAGGCCAATTTTGCACAATATTGATTTATACTGTTAAAAATGTGGTGTTAAAAACTACACCAAGACGGTGTCTATATAAGTCCACACCAATGACGGTGATAACGAGCGATGTTAATGGAAAAGTCTTACTATGTATCGTCATTTTACACAGGAAAAGAATTAACGAAACGGCTGGTGTTAATTTTACACCGAAAAAGTGTTACTATTGACACTACAATAAGTAACACTAGGAAAAAGTCCACACCAGCAGCGTTTAACACCGTATGTTTTTTACAGAATATCGATTTTTGTCGTTGTCAAGAGATGTTCACGTCGAATCATCTTACTGGGTTACTAATAATGATACGTTAAGTAATAATTAAATTTTTATCAGCTGATTAAGTAATTCGAACAATGTTTAGTTAGTTAGAAAAACAAATGAAAAATCATTTATCTATGTCGCTATTTCTTCAGACAGAATATTTTCTGAGTTTTCGCCAATTATTTTTGTTCCTCTATCGGTTGTGTCGATCATCGAGACCGGGGCGAAATTAATCGACGCTCGTCGAATCAAACAGGATTACTGATTCGATGTCAGGATTGAGGTGCGGATTATAATTTGCTCGTCGTCGTCATCGTCGTCATCGTCGAGCGGCGTTGAGCTCGATAGCCTTTGAGTCTCCGAATTGCATCTCACCGCACAACGAGATTTCCCCATTCAGCGGGTCTTCTCGACCCCCGTGTTGCCGCCGCCGCCTCCCGGGGACTTTCCCGGGGATTATTTGACGTTGACACATGCATCCAGAAGGGCTTTCTGGAGGGTTGCGTTCGCGCTGCGGATTTCCCCGAAGGACCTGTGTTTGCTATTCCTGACCCCCTCTTCCTCTTTCCCCTTTTACAGACTCAGGGTTAAACGGATTATCGGATGTGGTTGTGCAAACGTCCATCCCACATTGTTAGGTAACTAAAATCAATTTAAAAAAAGTGCATTGGAATGTATTAAATTTAATCACGGAACCAACCTACATGGAAATATTTACATGTGAAATATGTGTCGCCGAATAGTTCTATATTTCGAATATATAGTGCATATATTTTTATATGTCGCATATATGTTGCATATATTTTTATACATCGCATATATGTTGCGTACATTTTTAAATGTCGCATATATTTAACATATAAATATTTCCATGTGGGAAGCTAATTTCCCCACTTTTTCGATAAAAACGTAAATTTACGTCAAATTAAGAGACATCGTTTGTGCATTACGCCGTGAACAGTCGGTAATACACGATTAAAGTGTACACACGCAGCCGGGCAGAATTGTCCGCGGTTGGCTCCGTTTGATCCGCTAGCGTTTAAAATCGTCGGTTTGGCCGGTCGCTCGGCGCGGGTTGTTGCAGGCGCCCGCGGGGTGGATGCATCGAGGAGCGCGAGAAAGGGGCGCACGTCGCGTGTGCGAGAGGGAGGAGGAGCGCGAGACGCGCGACGCGGCGGGGGGTCGGTTGGCTGGTTGCTGCTCGGGGTTGCTCGGGGTTGGTCGGTCGGACGCGAGAGACTCGGGATCCGACCGCGGCGACCCGTAGTATCATCGCGGACACCAGGAACGTCGCGACGCAGCTTGCAAGCTCTCCCAGCAGCGGCGGCACCACCAGCACCACTACCACCACTACCACCACCACCACCACCACCACCAGCAGCAGCAACATGTACGTGTGTGTTGTGCAAGCACGCGCGCGCGCTAACCCTAGACGGCCGATGTAGATATCTCGCTCTCGCTTGTATTCGAGCGAATCGCGCGCGTCTTCTATTCGATAGTAATTCAAAATTGACACACGGCGAACGGAAACGTCGAGATCGTCGTAAACGTCGGGCGGGCGGGAGGTCGACGATGGCCTCTCGTAACCGGCTATTATTATTTTTTTTTAGTGGAAATTATGTTTACGATTTTCGGAAAATTCACAGCGAGTGCACATTTGGACGTTGATTAGTTGTGGTGAATATAAGTATATATATGTTTTTTTTTACTTTGGGTGAGTTGCAAATAATCAGTGACTAGAGAAAATAAAAATAAAATGTTGAAATTTCGAGGTTGAAATTGAAACGAATTGAAATGATGAAGAATTTTTTAATTCGATCGGCAGAGTAGCTTTTGAGTTGCGGAGTTTCATTTACTCAATCTCGGAAGCGAGATTTAGTAAATGTTAATTTTTTACGCAATCGGCAAACAACAACGTCTGTCAGTTTCATTTACACGAGAAAAATATGGGGCACGGACGATTTATTTAATACCGTTTTTTTCTCATTTGATTACTCGAAATTGAAATCCCGTTTTTTGTTGTAATTAATTTTACCGTGTAGCGAGTGCAATTATGAACGATAATACATATATATCGCATTATTATGATTGCACGTGTGTGTAACGTGCAAATGGGATGGTAGCAGCCTGCGATGAACCTGACTCTCGTGTGGAATCCGTGATTATCTCCGGGCAAGCGGTTTATGAACGCGCACACCGAGGTAAGCAATCGGTAATAGTTTCGGAAATTTTCTCGCGCCCGGACTAACAACTATCAGGTGTCATATTTTCATTACAGGAATTTTCTCTCGGCCTTCAATTTTCCGAACAAGTTGATGATACAAATAATTTCATAGAGGGAATAAATATAATTATTTATCCTAATTATTAAGAGTGAGAAATATCTATAAAATAATGATTTAAAGATCTCGATTATACCAAGCCCGAAATTTCGAGATGTCAACCGGCGTGAAAGCCAAATGAAATGGTATACAGCCTTTTGAATCCCGACACGCGCGACTTACCATCAAAATTGCAAGAAACGAGGGCCGTCGACTTGAAGAGTGAGCGCGGGTCGCGAGACGTCACCGTCGTAGAGAAAAAAAACGTGCTCGAATATGGGCCACAAAAGAAAATGGGACATTTATAAATGAGCCTATGGGGGATTTCTCGTGCGATGCTAATGAGTCTCGGCCGGCTTGTCAATCGAATCAATGTTACCATTAATGCTAGATTAGCTCGCTCGCTCGGCGCCGTCGAAAAGCGGCGGGCCAGAAGGCATTGAGGGAAAAGGGCGGAGGGTCCTGGGGATGCCATTAGGCAAACTCGAATTCGATTATCGGTGCATCAAAGTCGCGAGAGTAGGTAGAGGTTTGCGCGCGCGTCGCACCTCGACGCTCTTATTTCTTGGTAAAACTGCGGCGTTGCTGGCGCTACTGCCGCGACTGCCGCTGCGCGGAAGAGCAGCTGGCAAAACCCTTTTGAAATCCGGTGCATACCTACTGGCATACTTCCTTCCACACAGAAGATTCCGGCTGTGCCCTCGATTTTCCCCTCTCTATAACCCGCGCTCGCTGCTCTCCGGGCTCTCGTCCTAACGAACAGCATTTTTTTTCTCCTCAAGTATCAATGGAATCTTCTCCCTGCTCACCTTCGAGTGGCGGACATTTTTTTCCCATTTCTTTTTATTCATCCAATTATTCCCACTATAATTATCGGCCTCTCTCGCTCTCTTTCTCTTTCTGACATTGTGCACTTGCTTCCCCCTCGTTTCCGTTCGTCTATGCTAATCGCGGTTTGATATAAGTCAAAAATAAAAACCAAGTGAAAATGGGTCGAAAGGGGAGAAATGAGTTGGAAGCGACATATTCATCAAACATTTGCAGATAAAAATGAGCAATCATCGGCTTTGTGAAGAAAAAATATGATACGCGATATTTGCGCGCGTGCAGCGATTTGCGTTTATTCCCGGGAAACGGATTGAAAATCGCCGCGTGGCGTAAAAATATTGCGAATTCGCGATATTTTTGCAGTAACAGAATGCGTAACGAAGCGAGCGGGAAAAAGGGAGAGCGCGTTGCACAACGCTCAAACGTGCACGCGAATTAAATAGCTGCGGATTAACAACGACGCGATTGTTATTTGTTATTACGATGTTTATGGCGTAATTATTTATTTTTGATTCCGTTGCGATAATAGCGCGAACGTCGACCGGTTCGGCCCTCGTAATGCGTCTCCACTGGTGGTGGGACGTGACGTTCACGCGTGAAATGATATTTTTCGTTCTTGCGTCGCTATAACGGCGGACATGGAATTTCGACGGGGGATTTGTACAATCGTGTGCTGCACAAATATGTGCGATATAATGCGCATGAAACAGCTCGCAACATAAAGACGAAAATGCAATGCCTGGAAACGATTATTGTATATGTGGAATCAGTGAAAATTATCGAATGCAATCGGTGAGCATAACCGACAACCCGCGGCTCGTCGTTGCTCCATTTTTTTTCGACACTTTATTATTGTTATTATTATCGTTACTATTGTTCTTATGCGCAGGTCTCATTGGCTCCGGTGCTTCGTGATTTCGCTTCAACGAAATACCGGATTTTTAGTTATTAATTAATGATTTCATAACTTCAGAATTTTCATAATGGTCGTTTTGGTCGTAAAATCACGTAGAGATTTTAATAAGTCATCATTATTTTATTTTCGAAGCGTTTGACTACAGATTTATCTTGTCTGCTGTTTTTTTTTCTTCTTCTCGTTTATCGTTTTAATTAATCGAAGGAAGAAAAAAGCTCTATTACGAAATAGGCAGAGGTTCGTGGAAATTTAATTAGCTCAGCAGCAGCAATAGCGCACATTATTCCGGGCCCCTTCGAGGTCCACCCCCGCGCGCCGCCCCCCCGCGCTGGCCTCTCTATCGTTTGATTATAATCTCAAACAGGTGGAGTCTGCGAGAGCCCTGAGCGCGCGTTCTCTCTCTCTCTCTCTCTCTCTGGTCTGCGGTTTGCGGTACAACATAGATGGTCGGCTCGCGGTTTCGAACAGGCGTCGCGCGCGCGCGTTCTGACTGATTAAAATTTTAAGATTCGAGCCTCGTCAACCGACTCGCCACTCGACCCTCGACTTGCGAACATTCGACTTGAATTGCCACAAATAAAAATAGTTAATCGTTGCAATTTACCAGCTTGGCAATTTTAATACAGATTTTTTCTCCTTTTTTTAATTTTCATAACTGTTGGAAAACATTATTGAAGCAACGAAGAAAGGAGAAAAAAAAACATGCCAAGAGAAAAAAAAGGAAAAGAAAACACGTCGTAACATCTTGAAGGAAGATTGTGGAGGGAATCAATGAATAATATTCCTTGATTAGATCGTAGGTCGCGGAGCAGGGCAAACCGAGGGACGGCGGCTATAAGCTCGTTGCCACGCACAAACACGGGGAGACAGGTTTTTCCCTTCAGAGCTCGGAGAGCTTCTTGCGCGCCGAATGAGCCGAGAAGAAGGCGTGAAAATTATGAGCGAGAGAAAATAATGTTCGTGATAGACCCTGAGATGCGTTGCGAGGGTGAAGGAGAAAACGTCAGACGGAGGCAAAAGTCAGAGGCGGAGGACACGAACGATTTTATAATCAGCCGGAGAACCCTGAACAAAACAAGCGGGAAATGATTTATTATTATTTTTCAAAGTGACTTTATTACCGCGTGTTTGTATGATTCAACTGGCAGCTTCATTTCTCGGCTTTCTCTCATCTTTCATTTTTCTTCATCCTTCGAACTCTCGCGTGGCTTCACCAACGACCACTTTGTTTATCGGTTCACGATGCATTTTTCCGTTATGAATTCAGCCTTTATGGACAACATACAAGAACAACTTTTTCTCGGAGGATTAAAAATGAGATAACGACCGTGAAAGCCGCGTGCGCACGATCGAACGGCCGGAAACGAGAGCGAGAGATCCCGCGAGCTTTCACCTTCCTTGCAACATTATTATATCCAGGTGCGCCCGGGCCAAAAGTTTTCACCCCCCGAAGAGAACCGCACTGTGAAATAAGAGAGAGAGAGAGAAAGTTTACTTGTTTGGATAAATTGTCCTCGCGGGGTATCTACCATTTTCGTAAAATCAGACCCCAGGGGGAATAAGTTTTTCTTTTCTTTCCTTTTCTTTTCTTCCCACTCGCATTTCGTCTTATCAAGTGTCTTAAACATTCAATGCGACGAGATACATTTTTAAATTAAATTCTACCACACAATATTATTTTACTAGCAGGTTGTAGTGGCTAGCGCGCTTCGCGCGCTCGCTACATGCTCGAATCAAAATTAGATCGTTAAATAAATTAACGTGAAATTAACGTTCAAATTGTACGAAATTGAGAAAAGAAAAATTTCGATTTCGTAAAGTTTGGAGGCCCTTTCCGACGGAAAATTTCCCGCTAATTCCGATAAGCACCGTTGTTTGCCCGAAAAACATAAAATTCGTTGAGAAAAATGTGAAAAATGATTTTTCACTTTTTTCCAAATTTCATCACTTCGCTATAATCGAGGTTACTTTTTTTTATCGACCAAACCTGGATTTTCGTTTTGTGTTCGAGAGAAAACTCTATAACCAGGAATATAAATCAGGAATAGAAAACGCGATATTCTATTCCTGAATTTTTTACAGGATGTTAAAGTCAGACCCTCAAAAATCGTAAATTTTTAGAAGGGGTATCCTTTCGTTTTTTTGCGATTTTTGGGGGTCTGACTTTAACATTCTGTAAAAAAATTAAAAAATCAAGATATCGCATTCCGCCTTGCGGCATTCTCTTCGTTTTAGAGTTTTCTCTGGAACGCATAAAGAAAATCCAGGTTTGGTCGATCGAAAAAAAGTAACCTCGATTTTAGCGAAGAAGTAAATGAAAATTTCTAATTTTAGTACAGACTTGAATTAAGGGGGGGGGGGGCAAGCCTTTATTATTTAGGACAGATTATAATTAAGGGGGCTGGGACAGACAAACAGACAAACAACTTTCCAAAATACATATAAGATACACGAAAAACAGATATGTATCATTAAATCGATATAACTCGGGTAAGCTGAAAAAAAAAATAGGAACAATTTCTAGGTCGATCGACTATATCATCCTACATCGGACGAAAAGTTTCGCAGTCGTTTGGATGATGACAACGAGTTTTTGGGGAATCGATTCACCGGTGAGCGGCCATAACCGGCTTTACGTTGTCGCTCGAGCCTTTTGGAAGGATAACAAAAATGAAAAAAGAAGTCAGATGTTACCAGCACCGGGTGGATTAAACTCATGTGCGGCGTTGAAACGGGGGTGAGTTGGGGGTGGGGGCGAATTGCATGAAACCGCTGCAACCGCGGGTTTCGATCTCTTTTCGTAGTTCTCGTTGCTACGCCGCGCCGTTCGACGAAATGGACTCGGAGATCCACTTGAATTTTGCCCGCTCGCGCTGCCAGTGTTGGCCGCGTGTCGACCATTCAATTTGTGCGGATGTGCAACTGTACACCGGCCGCAAATAGCCGGTGCGTGAGCTCGGGCTTTCCGAGGGAATTGCTATCGCTGTTTGATCATGTCAGGTGAATGGCTACACCCAGAAAAAAGATCTAGTTGACTTAAATAGATCCTACTTATGGTAACTAAATTTTTTTGCTTGATGGCCGGCCTAGTAGACTTGTAGTGATATCAAATAAATTTTTTTATTAGACTTGAATGGACTTCAATGAAATAAAACATTTATTCAAATGTACTAAATGTATATTTAATCAAAATATAGCTTTTGGTTGTTTGAAGAAAAATATATGTTTCAGCGAAGTGATTTTTTTCTTCGTGTTGAAGAAAGAAACATTTCACTGAAATACACTTTTATTCACATTTACCAAATATATATTTGAAACGAATATAATTTTTTAATATTTTTCACCTAATACATATTTCAGTTGAATATAAGTTTTTATTCATTTAAGAAAAATATATATTTCAGTTTTTCCGCTATTCGGCACCGGAAATGCCTAATAATTGGCCCATGCCAATTTTTGGACATACAATTTTTTACGGTGGGTTCCGAACCACCGGAGAGAGCGCAGAAAAAACACAGAAAATTGCATCAACATTGGTGTCGGCGGGAATCGAACCCGGACCCACTGCGTATGAGCACGAGCACTCAACCACTGTGCCACTGCTCCTCGACGTTTTTAATAATTTTTAGCAAATATAAGGGATCGTTTGTCTCGCGAAAATGACATATGCACGGTGCTACTGAACGTGCCATTGACACTCTGCGTACAATAAAGTGTCTAGGTTTATCATATCTGCGTGAATGTATTTACTGCGCAAATTGATGCTTTCTGTTACAGTAATATATTCTGTAACCCATCCAGGTACTGACTTCTATCGTCAAGCAGACATTTTAGTATGGACCCTGAATGTTGAAATTTCGTTCATACAACAAAAGTTTTTCTTTAAACACACAAGAAATCTAGTAGTACTAAATATAATATTTTATCTCTTGCTATTGTCATACAAAAGTTGCTTTAAATAAATAATTCTATTTGTGACAAATATACTGAATAATTGAAACAAATAAATATTAATTTAAGCGAACGATAAATCTAGTGGATTTGAATAAAAAAATCAAATACTTAAATTACGTCAATTCAAATAGACCTTTATTCGTATGAACAAAATATGTAGTCACAACAAATAAATTATTTATTAAGTTGAAGTTATTTCATTAAGGTCAATTCGAAGAAATAAATATATACAAATCAAATACAACTTGTAATGAAACGAAATATATATATATTTACCAGAAAGAAAATTTTAGTTACTCCAACGAAAAGAAAATCAACTAAAGGAATTTATTTGATTTAACTTGACCTTTTTTCTGGGTGTATATTTATCCGCACCTTTCCACTCCTCATTCACGATGACAACTGGACCAAACGAAAAATCACGTCAACATGCCCCTCTTTCTCGGGCCCTTTTGCCGTTTCGACGTTTTTGTCTTTGCGCGCCTTCTTCGAAGCGTCAATTTCTATATGCTGTTCATTACGACGTCTTACATTAATCGTATTTTGGTTACTCTTATCGCTCTTCGAAGATTCAGTACAGTACTTGAAAATTTCTTATATGCGTCAATTTGAAACAAATTATGTGTGTTTCTTGAAAAAAAACAAAAAAAATCTTCTGTCTTCGCACTCTTGCAAGGCATTAAAAAAATGAACATGTTTTTTTGTCGTAACGCTTATTGAAAGATACCTCCATCTGGACCGCCTCGCTCGAGATGTGCGAACAAACTGAACGATCGTCGCGCACCTTTTAACGCCCAACGTTTGCCAACGAATCTCTGCGACGTCTCCCACGCGACAAAACTAGCGAGAATGTGAGAGCAAGAAAGCGACGGTGGTGGGCTCGAAGCTTCGTGCAGGCAGCGTCTCGGTCGCCCGACGCCAACTTCACGATTGCGAGAAAACTTATACCGGACGAGCAATGACAAAACTCGCGTCGCGCAACTAAATTACTTTCCAATTTTCCAACGAGAAATACACCGAGTCTCTGATTCAGCGTTGAAAAAAAAAGAATATATACACAGAGAACTTTTAATTAGTCGACGTGAATGTATAAACACGAGTAGCGTAAGTCAAACCGTCGGCGGAATTCGAACTCGCGGATTGCTAATTGAATCGCGTCCCGGCAAAGACGGTTTTGGTAATTTCCATGCAAGTTCGGGGGACTCGAGTTGATAAAGTCGCCGCACGCGGAGCTCGGTGCGTACCGAACGACCTTTCGGCACACACGCGACTCGTGCGTCGCTGTGCGCAACAACTTCTCAAAATCCCATAAACGACTGAAACGCGCGTGCATCTGCCACGCGGGAAAACGCCGGAAATCGCAGCTACCATTAACGGACTTTGGCAACGAGCCAGGTGTATTTTCCGACAAAACAAGCGACTTGCGCGCTTGCAAACCTCCGCGCGCCAGTCAGTGCAATTGCGGCAGAGCCATGAAACAGGCATTCGCGCGCCAAACGATTAGGACGACGGCCTGTTAGCCCTCGAGACTTGCGCGTCCCACTTTTTCGAACGCAGCAGTTAAAAAAAAAAAAAAAATTCGATCAATTCGCTATGAAAAATTGGATCTATCGCGAGTGAAACGGGCGAAGAAAAGAAAAGAGCCGGAAAGACGAGAAGAGATAGGAAATGGCAGCCCCGGCGTGCTGTCCACAGACGCGAGAAGCGTCGCATTATTGACTGACGAGCTTCGCATCGCTACCCGAGAGCTCGTTGTATCAACACTACGAGCGGATCGCGGTCAGCTTACACATCAACGAAGCAACACGTTCTCGATCAGGGAGATTCCGGTGGCTCTAGGACGCGCGGCTTTGCCGCTGAGAAACCGGTCTGCCAATCGCACAATCAGCTGCATCGCGTTGCACACGGATTCCACGAGCGATGTCGCTATGGTCGAGACGCTACCTACGGCCACCATTCACCGTAATTCGCGCGTATACATATTCACTCAGCGAGATTAATGACGAATGTTTACGCGAGTGAAACGCGTCCTCCGCCTCGCACTTTGGGCCGTTAGGCCGCGCAGCGAGCGCGGAGACTGTGGCGCCCCCCATCGGCAAAGCCACTAGATTAATTTTCAGCAGGTTGGCGGCGCAGTCGCTGAGAGCCGGAACGGCCACGCGAAGCGAGCGAAGAGGGAGATTGCGCGAGTCTAGCGCCCGGGCCGAGCAGGAGTCCACTCGACTCTGTGTTGTCCTGCTGCGAGTCGCAGTCGTTGTTTCCACATCCGACCAAGAGAGACACTCGAGAACGAGAGGCAAACCACCGCGCACCACTCAATTTCCGCTCGGTTTACAGGACAGGCAATAGCATTATTTTGGCCCACACGCACGTTGAAGTGAATCATCGTTTCACTTAAAATCAAATCTAACCGAATTTTCACTTGAGCGGCAATGAAAAAAAAAAAAAAAAAAAAAAAAAAAAAAAATGAAAACAGAAGCCTCGAAGCTCGCGCCACGCACAGAGATACCGCTGGCATCGCGTGTTTACGGTACAACGGAGAATCGCAATCGCGTTTTGTGTGCACGACGAGCTGCAGATATCGTATTAAATTACTCTGTAAAGCGCGCGCGGACAAACGCCGAGAGATTCTCGGGCCTCGTGCGGCTCGTCCCGAGTGCACAGCGAGCGCGCGCGCCTTCCGCCTCGCCATACTGTTGTTGCCCCTTTGCCACGCGCTCAGGCGATCCGGCAGCAGCGCTATACGCGCCTTTACACAGTATTCGCCGCAGCTATCCGCCCAACGAGCCTGGCGGACATTTCACGGTGTTCCCCCGGTCACACACGATCCATCGACGCAACAGTGCAATAATACCTTTCAGTCATGAAATAGCTTTCGACGTATCTCGCTGTTTCCACGACTGGCGAGCCGCTTTGACTTTTCAGCGTATTTGACAAACTCGAAGCGTGTCAAGTAAGTTCGAGTTGCACGGCTCAATTCAGCCGTATCCGCGTGGATTAAACGAGCGTTAATTCATCGCTAATCAAAGGCGACGAAAGCCGCGGTGTTGAACACAAAGCGCGAGTGTAACAAACAACTCGAAAGTTGGCGGTGCAACGAAAATACGAAGTTGCAAAAGTGTGCGAGCGGTTGCGGGAGCCAAGGTCGATTGCATTTATCGCGTTATGGTCGTTGAAAATAAATGCGTCCGACGTGTACAGTGGGCCAAGTCAGGAGCTCTCGGATTCGTTTGTATTTTAACGACGCCCGTTGCCCGTCTGAGTCGAATCGTAACTATCGATAAAGTGAATAATAATTTGGACGATGAAAGCGCGGATCTACGTACGTGGGGTCCGCGGTGGAAAATTCGCTCATTTCGCTGCAATTTATTGTAATCTCTGCGGTCGGAGATGAGGACGAACGTGACGACGCGGCGGAAGGAAAAAAAATGTTATTATTATCATTATTTTCGACTGAAAAGAAAAGACGAGGTTTCCCCGCGACCTTGCGCGTTCCCAGCACCGGGAGAAAAGGATCCCTGCCTGCATTATGCCTCAGATTTATCTACGGAGAAGTTGCGAGGCTGCGATACGTCACGTAATCCCGGCGTCAAGTTTGGCGGAACGCATAAAGAGGCAGTCATTGACATAGAAAAAGCCATAGAATGGATAGAGAAAGCGAGAGAGAGAGAGAGAGAGAGAGGTTGTCGTTGTAACGTACATGGCGCGCGCGCGTCGCCCCCGGGCCAACGTGTGGTGCTGCTGCCGCCGGTATATCTGTTAAAATCTGGGTTATGAGCGCTAGGCCAAGCCGCGAGGGAAAATCGAACCGTGAGGGTTAGGTGTAGGCAAGCAGGCGGCTGCTGCTGCTGCCGCTGCTGCTGGCAGGGTGGCAAGCTCGAGGCCGCCGCCGCAGTCACCCTTCTCCTACTCTATAGGTACGCGAGCAGCCCACGCGCCAGCGCACCGAGGCTCTACCCCGTTTGTCCGTGACTGAAAGCAGCCCAGCTATTGGCCGTTCATCAGGGCTAGACCGTCCACGACTTTAACGTTAGCTTATGTAATGAATCCGACTGAAAGCGATGGACCACAGACGAGCGACGAGAAAAAAATTAATAAAAATGACGCAAAGAGAAAATACGTCATCGTAAATTCGTTGTCTGCGCGTGGGCAAAAATATATCGAAAGGAGGTGTAATGTATACCATTTTTCGCTTCAAAGTTTTTTCGCCATTTTTTTTAGAATTGTGTAGGTTCACTATACAAATATTCAAAAAAGTAAATAAAAATCCGCAATCAGAAAATACGTCATCGTAAATTCGTTGTCTGCGCGTGAGCAAAAATATGTCGAATGGAGGTGTAATGTAACATTTTTCTCTTTAAAGTTTTTTCGCCATTTTTTGAGAATTGTGTAAGTTCACTATACATATATTGATTATTTTATATTTTTTTTTTTCAAGGATAAGAGAATATTTTTCGAAATTGGAAGACACCTGTGACATTGACATTTTTTCACACGTTAGTCAAATAGGCGACGCTGCAGCGTCCACTGCAGCACGCAGGTCGGTCGAGCATCGTAGCAAGGAGACAAAAGGTCTCACGTATAACTATCGCTAAACCGTCCAGGTCTTCGTTTTGTTTTCACTTTATTCCGCGGTGACAAGTGACACCCAACGACGCGGAGCCATCGGCAATGTTGACGGACACTTTTTTTTTCACTTATTTTTTTTTCCACCGCTTTGTGTTTTCATTGCCAATTGAATTGATTAATGTTGACATTTCCCCGATCCCCTTGGTACACACGCGAGTTTTACATAGGGCGCGGAATCAATTATTACCCGCAGGGATCATTCGTTTGTCGACCGAGCCATTTTCACAGCCATTTTCAACAGCGATCAAGGACTGGTACGATATTTTGCCGGTTTCGTTATTTTTACACTCAACCGAACAATAACTCGATATTTTATCTGTTAATCGCTACTTTATGAAAATGTCATGTTTTCCGTCGACTTTAGAAATTTTATTCAATCTTTTCTTCAAAAAATCAATGAGTAAAGTATTTGGCATTTTTTATGTAAGGATTGTTGTCAGTTCATTCGTTCTCCGATTGGCTGCCGGGTTGCCTGCAATTCGTTGCTAACTAACGAGCAGTTTCAGTCGTGTTATTGTATTTTGACAGTTCTCGGGCGTTTAAAGTTTGAAGGTTTGTTACGGTGATTTCGGGAAGAGTGTTCGGGCAAAGCGCATGGACTAATATTATTATATTTGCGGAGTAACAAAATAATATTTCGCGTTAGTCTCGTCGAATTTTCTATTTTTCCAACAATCAACGGTGCTTTTCTGAATCAGCGAGAAATTTCCCATCGGATAGGGTTTTCAAACTTGACGAAATTAAACTTTCATTTTTCGCAAAAAACGCAAGAGTATGCACGGAAAAATTGGCGATTTTTGAGGGTTCGGCTTTAAAAATTCTTGGAAAAATTCAGAAATCAAGATATCGCTTTCTGCCTTGCGCCATTCTTTTCGTTATTGAGTTTTCTTTCGAACGAAAAAAGGATATCCAGGTTCGATAGTGCCAAAAAAAGTAGCTTCGGTTTTAGCGAACTGACGAAATGTCGAAAAAAGTGCTAAAACACTTTTTATTTTTGTATTTTTTAATACCTCATTTCGATATATTTTTGCTTGTACACAACGAATTCGCCATTGGTTCTTTTTTACACGCAATAGTTTTGGCGAAAAATTAAAAAGACTTGTTTAGCTTAAAAAAAAGGTGCTCGCAATCACTTCCGAAGACTGGACATTGCTCTTACCTTACATTATTCACGAATGAGTCAAACCTTTTACGGTAATGCGCTTCTTGATATTTACCCGCAAACAGCTGAAGAAAAGCGAGGTTGGAGAATAGAAATGTAAACGAAAATAAAGGTTTTTCTTATTCTACGCGAATCGCGCTCGGCATTGGCCTCTCTTGAGAATCACTCGGCTCAGCGTGTCGAGTGTGGTTTCTCCTGATGCTGCTGCTGCTGCTGCATACACGAGACCTTCTCTTGCTCCACGGGACGACGCTGCGGCTCGCTCGTTGTGCCGCCTGTTTACATTGGAATTGTGGAAATCGCAGTGGGCGTTGTCGCTACAGATTCTTGTGTACCTACCTCCCTTCGGTGGCTTCTGAGACAGAGACGACCCCTGCCGGGCCCGGCTCTATATATCTATATAAATACTCAACAATTTAAAAGACTCAATGGTCTTGTGATATCTCGTGACGTCATGTAGCCTGGAGATTGACTTTCTTTCCTATGGCATCGGCAACAAATGGCACCAAGAAACGTTTTTTCTTTTTCTTTTTTGAAAATCGAAAATATTCCTAATGCAGGTGAAAGGAACCAAGGAAAACGGGAATGTAACTTCGCTCCCGATTTTCGGTCGCAAGGTCGCGCGTGAAAGGCACGGTATTGGATTTCAAATACGACCCGCGAGCGTCGGGATTTCCGTTAAGAGGCAGTGATACTTCCCTTCAAATTTTACACCAAACTGAATATGTTTATCACGGACTTTCGAGGCCACCAATCACAGCTCGAATAGAATGCCAACAATGTTTTCCGTTACTCATGATGTTTTTAAAAGAGCGAAAAAAAAACGATTAAAAGCAACGACTGCCAGTCGTTACGTCGTTACGGTCCATGACCAATCAGAGCCCGAATAGATCGACAACAATGGTCACGTTGGCAAGAATTATGGACTTTTTAATATAAGACTAGGCTAATCACACGCGGTGGCGCGCGTGCCTGAAAAACTTGCCAACATCGACCTCAGAAATTTGTTCTTTTCAAAATATCGACTTTTAAACTATACCATCGTTCTTAAGTCGCATATTCTACCCCCGAAAACACTGGTTAATAATTTTTTTAATCGATTTTGAAAAAAATATTTTTTTGGCGACGAAATAGTACATTACGTTACAAGGGAGGAAAGTGCAACTTTTCACCGAGTGTGAAGTTTGAAGCCCGAGCGAAGCGAGGGCAGAAATTCACACGAGGTGAAAAGTTGCACTCCTCCCATGTAACGTACTATACTTTTCTCCCGATTTCGCTAAAAAATAACCACATTTCGTGTGTGCAACGCGGACGGAAAATAACCTCATTTTTTACAAGTAACGACACGCATGCGTAGTACGATTCCCATTACTCCCGCGCGGGCAGGAATGAGCTGATTACCTCCCTAGGGAGGTGATGAAAGCGGACTGCGCATGCGTAAGTCACGCGTAAAAAATTAGGGATTTTCCGCCCGCGTTGCGGACACGAAATGGGGTTATTTTAGCGGAGTCGGGAGAAAAAAATATTTTCTCTGTTAGAAATCGTAGATCCCGCTGCCGACCGAAAATCGCCAAAATCGACCTCAAATTTTTTTCTTTTGAAAATATCGACTTTTAACCTATACCATCATTCTCAAGTCGCATATTCTACCCCCAAAAACACTGGTTATTAACCTTTTTCAATCGATTTTGAAAAAAATATTTTTTTGGCGACATTTTTTTTTTTTTTTCAGAAATCGTAGATCCGGCTCCGGACCGAAAATCGCCAAAATCGACCTCAAATTTTTTCTTTTGAAAATATCGACTTGTAACCTATACCATAGTCCTCAAGTCGTATATTCTACCCCCAAAAACACTGGTTATTAACCTTTTTTAATCGATTTTGAAAAAAATATTTTTTTGGCGCCGATTTTTTTTTTTTTTTTTCAGAAATCGTAGATCCGGCTCCGGACCGAAAATCGCCAAAATCGACCGCAAATTTTTTTCTTTTGAAAATATCGACTTGTAACCTATACCATAGTCCTCAAGTCGTATATTCTACCCCCAAAAACACTGGTTATTAACCTTTTTACTCGATTTTGAAAAAAATATTTTTTTGGCGACATTTTTTTTTGTTTTTTTTTCAGAAATTGTAGATCCGGCTCCGGACCGAAAATCGCCAAAATCGACCTCAAAATTTTTCTTTTCAAAATATCGACTTGTAACCTATACCATTGTTCTCAAGTCGTATATTCTACCCCCGAAAACACTGGTTACCAATTCTTTTTACTCGACTTTGAAAAAAACAGGTTTTTGCGACCATTTTTTTTGTCAGAAATCATAGATCTGTCTTCGGACCGAAAATAGTAGTAGTAGTAGTATTTTATTGAGTCCTGGGACAAAGTCCCCTAAGGATTAAAGTAACAGAGATATTTAGAGCGACGAATACATAGCGAGCGTGAAAAGAGTACAGAGCCAAACTTACGACTAAATGAGGTGAAAACAGGCGAAACAAAAGCAATACAAAAAGCAACAGCAATCAAAAATAAAGAGAAAAAAAATGGATTATGACGCAGAATGCACTAAAGCAATAAAAAATCATTTTAAAAAACAAGTAGTCGAAGGTGCCGCAGGTTCGATGGTAGCGCGAAAGCCATCGTGAGCCGTCGCCATTAAAAAATGTGCACGTTTTGTTATAGTTACTCCGCGTTACTATTATTAATTAATAATTACAGAACGAATTGTGCGCTCAAATTTATTTCAAAAAGATTTATGGATTTACAACTCGGCATGAGAGTAATTATTGCGCCCAAAGGTTTCATCAACATGACACAGCACGGCGGATGAGCCGTTGCTGCTGCGCCCCCAGCATCCTACCGATTATCCGAATGAAATTTGCAGAATTGGAGGATGCTCCGATTACACTGGTCCCGGATAATATCCGGGCTAGCGCCGATGTGATTAGCTGTAGTTAACCAAATTCCAATTCTCGGTTTATGCGCGAGTCCTATGACCAATAGTCGATATTGACGTACCTACACGTCCACCGACTGACATTCCATCTCTAATATCCTGCTGTTTATTGACATTCAAATTACATCACCGGGCAATAATTTCTCCATGCGCTTTTTTCCCACCCCATTTTGTTCACAAGGACAAACACATGGTTTTATTTCACTATTGTCGTTTCAGTCAGACAATTTTTTTGCAAATCGTCGAGTGCTCGGTTGTCGCTGATGGGACTCAGGCGCCAGGCGAGCGGTGCCAGAGAAGACCACCCATGGTGATCGTTGTCGTGACAGGCCCTCGATCCCTACTCATCTGGCGCTCGCGCCAAACGTGCAGCGTCCCAGCTCTCTTCCTCTTCCTCGTCATCGCCCTTCTAGCTCGCTCCTGTCGAGCGATGCTTCTCGCGCCCTCGGCCGCTGGAGCCTACTCTAACCGGCTCGTGGCTCATCCTCATAAATCAATGTTTAATTATAAACCTGCGGTTGGCTACTGGCACGAACGGCGAACGAGAGGCTCCTCCTCCCCCCCCCTCCCCCCCCCCCCGATTTCCTCACCCTAACCCCTCTGTCGATCCATCCCGCTGCTCTCTCACTCTCTCTCTTTCTCTCTCACCTTGGTTAACGAGTTAATTCTAACCGCTCGTTAACGTGCGTTAATTCCATAGCCTCCTATAATTACCGTTTATCTTGCTTGTCTCACGCCGAACGGCGGGTCGCGCGAAACTCGGAAGGGACGTCGGGTTGATATACCTAATACCATTACCTATATATTTTTTACCGATTCTTCGCAAATATATGTTACATGTGCAATCCATAGAGCGACCATTCGGCGAGTTACGCATCTTTTTGCAGGAAAAAGAACATTACGAACACGTTTTATGTTTTTTTTTTCTTCAAATGTTTGATTTTAAATTATTCCTATTATTCTTATTTTACCGGTCTTATCGTCCCCTCCCCCTCGATCTGATCGACCCTCAAAATTTCATTCCCGATCGACTCACTTACGTCCCCCCCTTGTAAATCTAACTTGTTTCTCCGGGGATGCTGTATCAGTCTTATCGGTCGCGTATTATCACAGTCTCGATATCTCGGAAATTACTCCGCCTGCGTGCTCCACAGAAAAAAAAAATTCCCCCCATAAATCGCCTGTTATCCGAAACCCGTATACCCGAAGTCGATTATCATAAGATTAAGATTATTATTAACATTTACGATTATAATGCCTTGTTATAGCCGTTGCGAGCACAGCAAGCTTCGGCTACGTTATAACTTAGTAGGGAAATTCGACGTACGGCAGCGGCAGCCCGACAACGTCGCGGCTAATGGAGTGACGAGAGAGAAGCCAAAGGCGGAGGAACGTTAACCTCTCCGTCTTCGCGCTCGCCTTGCAACGCGCGCGTCGCGAAATCTCGATACGCGTGATCGTAAAACGCCGATTCGGAAATTGGATCGATCGAAATCCCCCGAGCGTAGCCGCCTCATCCACGTCACTCATGACTAAACGTAATTCAAGTGCACGTCCGCACTGTAAACGTGTTAGAAATATCTCGGAGAGCGTTTAATGTTTGGCGCACGATGCCGATTTTTTCTTTCCATTTTTTTTCATCATCATCCGCCAACCAGCATCTTATCGTTTCGACCGCACGCGTCGAGCCGAGCTGCATACGTGACGAAAGTAATGAGATTTTTTTTCCGCGCTTGTCCGTCGCGTCGCGCCGCGGCATCGGCTGCTTAGCCTCGGTTCCGGCGGTTGAGATTGCACGCGATTTACGCCCCCGCCCCCCTCCCGCCGCGACGCTCGGTGTAATAAAAGACGAGACCCTGGGCCGCGAGATCGACAGTGTCCGATCTGAGTTTTGTCACGTCGATTTGTCCACACTCGACGAGTCATGTTTCGGTCGATCGTTTTTCTGCCTCTCCTGGCGACGATCGCCACCATCACGGCCACCATCACTACCTCAGTAAGCGACGAACCGAGTCAGTCCGAAAAAATCTCGAAATTTTCATTCAGTCGCAGCGATGACAATATTTTTTTTTACCTTGAGAAAAATTAAGTAGGTACCGCGCTAGAACGAAAAAAAACGAAACATTTCTGTAAACGCTTTTTTTTTGTATTTGGGTTCGAGGATGGTTTAAAAATGTTTAAATATTAAAAAAAAACATTGTCCGCGCCATCACTGGGACGTTTAATTTTTGCGATTTTCCAGATAACTCAGGTTCCCTTAGTCGTTGAAATATCGTTGTAAAGATTTAACGAAAAGACGTGAAAAAAAAGAAGCGTGCTGATGATTGGGAATATTTGTTTGCGGTGTTTCTCCCGTGCAGGTCCACTCGGAGAAGGGGAAGTTAGTTCCAGTTACAAACATCCGGGTGATGGAGCCATGCGAAGCCGGCGGTAACTACAACGGGCTCAACGACCTTGACGACGAGAAGTTGACCAACGAACTGATACGAGAATTGGTGCGGCAAAAGACTCTGGCGATGGAGGCGCAGAAAAGATACTTGAAGGTATTAAGCGTTAAGCAAGGTAACGATGATGGGACAGAAAGCTCCGATGGAACGCTCGTGAAGGAGTTTCGTCCGATTGTGTCGCCGAAACTGTCGTATGCGACGAAGGCTCGATTGGAATTGCCGATACGCAGCGTTAATTCGATCATGCAGGAGGCTAGTCGGCTGGCGAGTGCGGCATCGAGAAAACGCCCGGTTTTACCATTGGTAAGACCGCCTGACGACGATATCGCAAGGCTGATCGCCAGGTACGAACTGAAAGCAAGGTATCCGTCGTTGAAGGACATCGACGCCGATGCCAAGCTACCAGTGGCTCAATCGGATGACGGGAAGTCCGTGCCGCACGGTAAGACAGTTTCAACCACCGAGAGGAACGACAACGACGACGACTATGACGATGACAGTGACGAAAATGCGAGCGTCGATGCGACAACGGTCAAGCCCAGATCGATCGACTCTGTTAAAAACAAAAATGTCAACAAGAACGCGAACACGAACACGAATAAACTGAAGATATCGGAATACCCGGCTCGGCCCCGCGTCGTCGACGAGTTTTTCGCAAGGGATACCGAGGCGGATGGCGCGAGAAAAAAGCCACAGAAAGACGTCGTTCCGCCGAAGGATCAAAAGACGATGATCAATGTGCTCAAACAGAAAGAGGCCATGGAAGTGAAAACCTCGACGGCTCGTAGACCGATCGTGATTCTCACCACGGCTGCTCCGAAGATGGAAATCGTTGAGGTCAAGCCGAACGCCGAGAGCGATGGAAAAAGACCGACGAACCGGCCGAATAAGTCACAGCGCGGACAGCGCAGAAGGAAGCACAAGAGGAGACCCAGCCAGACGAATAAGGAGCAAGAGAGACCGAAGCTTCGACCGATGGAAAAGATGACCGACGAAACCACGCTGGAAAATCCATCAGGATCGAGGGACAAAGTCAGAGATCAGAAGGGATATCGGGTGGAAGACAAGAAAACGAGTGACGTTTCGGTCTCGAGCTCCGAGACTTATCCTGTTGTTGACTTTGAAAAGGTCCAGAGGTTAATAGAGCATTCAAAGCATTCCTCGAACGACGGTGCGAAAAAAAAGAAACCCCAAGGTAAAGACGATGAGGAGGACAACAGACCATTGCCGAAGAATGAAAAGCCGAGCAGGGTTGCTCGTCCGACCGTCGGGCCCTCGAAACCACGTCATATACACGACAAGATTCGCGAGGTGGATTTAGAGGCGATCGTCACGGCCGAGAAGAGCAAAAATCTCAACGTCAACAAGAACAAAAATATAAATCAAGTGAGTTCGTCGCGTCGGTCTTTGGGAGCAACCAGCGACAACGAGAACAATGACGAGACCCCTCGTCCCAGAAGCAGAAACAGGAACAAGAACGTCAACATGAATAGGAACGTCAATGTCAACAGGAACAGCAACAAGAATCACGACGTACATCGGGTTTCGGGATCGCATCGCCATGAGGTTAGTGAGGACGACGCGAAGCTCAGTCCGAAAGCAGTTGAGAGCATTCTTCGTGAAGTCCAGCAACTTCGAAAACAACTCGCAATGAAGGAAGCAGATACTCGCAGATCCTGAACACGAACTCGTCACCACAAGCTTCTCGTAAAATGGCTTATTTTAACTGCGACCATATTGTAAAATTATTCTGATGAAAAATGGAAGAAAAAACGTTCCTCTAGACTCTGTGATTGCTTCAATGAGTTACCCACGATAAGAGCGTCGTAATGAAAACAAGGTCTAATTTATTGAACGAAACGGCGCTCGCATAGTCATTCAATCGGAGCTATAAAATGTAATTGTACACCGGGCTAGTTAAAATCGCTGCGACGACGTCGGCCAAAACCTGCGGCAAGCGGCAGATAAGCTGCTTCGAAAAGTTTCGAGCTTATCGAAGCTGTTACAGATTATAGTCACCTTTCCCGACCTGCCCCCTCGTAGGCTTATTGACACTGGTTAACCGGAAGGCACTAAAATACGCATTATTGGTTTTCGTTACGAGACTAACACAACTGCCAAGGCAAGAAAATCGAATCGCTCGAGTGCGGGTCACTTTATTATGATCAATGAAATTACCATCGGTCGATAAGCCGACGAAATGGTGAAGAAATTTATAAGTCTACGTTAGCTGTTTTTCGCAGTCTTCAAGATTCGCAGTACTTGTACTGAAAATCAATTCGTTTGGTATATCCTTTATTTAGCACAAATCAGTAAAAACTGGTTTCAATCCATCCCAATCGATTTTCAATCGCCTCGGTATTGTAAAACAGATTCGGTTTCCAGTCTTTCCCAGCATTGGCAAAACGAAAATTGAATTTCTGTCTTTCGCTGCGACGCGAAGAAAAATATCGAAGGATTACAACTGTGGAAGCCCAAGAAGTTCCCTGGTCAGGGAACCACGGTGGCGTTTTCCCATTCTATTGCTGATATTGATGTTGGTATTGGTATTGGTGTTGGTGTTCCTGTTGGAGCTGGATTGTAGCTGGCTTTGAGCAGGCACGATTGCAGGACCAGTGATAATGGCTGGAGGGATCGAAGTATACGGATATGACGGGAAATCTGTTGGGTAGCCAGTTCCACCGTTGTGGCCAAGTCCAAGTCCCATAGCGCCGTAACCACCAGCGAAACCGGTGGCGCTTGCGGTTCCTACACTTCCACCGTAGCCAGGAACTGGATTGAAACCACCAGCATAACCCAGACCTTGTGCACCGTACATATTGCCGTAGCCTGGACCTGGTCCGTATCCGGATGCTATCTCGTAGCTACCGCCGTACCCAAGTCCATATCCATATCCATCGCCATAGTCGGGGCGATAACCGATTCCCCAACCCATCGGCGACGAAGGTGGACCCATTTCACCATTGTAGCCGAGGCCCGGTGCAATCCCGCCATTGCCAATCGAGTACTGACCTAAGCAGCCCGCCACAAGCTGTCCAAATAAGACACAGTCATTTTTTGATCACTGAGCGTTAGCTACAGCACGTCAAGGTAATAGCGTACGCGAAGGCTTAATGGAAATTGATATTCTAGATTATGTCACTCGATGCCTGACATAATTCGGGTTGTCCAGTTCGAGCTATCTAAAATATCTTACAGTTCTATTGAAACTTATTACCTGGCTCACCAGTAGCAACAACCGAACCGTCATGAGAGCGGTTTGCTGCATTTTCAATGTCTCAAACGGACATCCACAGCTACTCCACTCCGCAGTCAAGAATAATGGACGACGTCTCTGGTGTCATATACCTTTATATATGTCCACTTAGCGCTTACGTCTGACTCTTCGCGTCGAAATGGCGGTGGTACCGGTCACGTGCCGTTTAACGATCACCAGGCACAAATTACTGCGCGAACTGTAGTGTCAAGATTAAAAGTGAAACACAGTTAGCAAAGTAACTCGTGACGAAGGCGATTCTGTCTGGTCTCGAAGTTTGCTATCTACGTCACGGGGAGACACGTTGCGAGCGAGGTACAACCCAATAACGACGCGCTGCATCCGGCTGCATCCCTCTTCCCGTATTTTCCGCCATCATCACGTCCCTTTCGTCGCAACGACGGAGACCTCTATATTCGTCTATTTATTCACGGCCGATGGGCGACACTATTAAATATGCATGGCCTCGGTGCAGCTGCTACAAAGAGCAGAAACAGCAGCGGCAATCTACCCTCTTAATTTAATTCCAAACTAATAACCCAGCGCCGCGGCGAATTGACGCGCAGCTAAGTGGACAAACTTTTTTCTCCGCCTCTACGGTTCCAGTTCGATGCTCGTTCAAAACTTTCCGGGACACATTTATTTCATCGGGCTCCCGGCGAGCGTTGTAATATTAACGGTAGGAATAAAAATCTCGGCGAAATTGGTAGTAAGCTGGCGCAAAATGGCCCATTTAAAAAGTAAAAAATGTCAGTAAAATCCAGCGCGTTGATTCGTTACTTGCGCGAAATTTCAGGAGAAACTTGGTGCACCTCGATCTCAACTTCAGACCCCACGTTCAGCCCTCTTAGCTCAGTCAACATTTTCACAGGGTTCCAACAATGGAAAGTTGAGTTGACGAAGCTTGGCCTTAGTCTCGGTCTTGAGAAGAACAAGTGCAACGCGCGCGCTCTCGACCTGACGGAGAAATGCGGCGGCCGCGAGTGTCAAAGATCATAGGGTGCTCCTGGGGGTGATTTGGTCAGCGGGCTGAGAGTTGGCGGTTGCAGCTCACGATCTACCGTAAACTTCGTCGTCGTCCTCATCCTCGTCGTCGTCCACTTCTTCCCTGGCGTTTGGTGCGCTCCTGCTGATGCTGCAGCTGGCTCATGCACCGCGGAAACTTGGGCACTCAACCGCGAGATCCTATTACGGGTACCTTGATCTTCCGCGAAGCAAGTTGCAGGCTCTGCGGGGGTGGATGGTGCGGCGGTGGTTGCGCTACTTGTGTGCGAATTACTCGTGCGCGAGGCATCGTTTCTCCTAAGGGTACGCTTAACGTGTGGCGCACTGTATTGGATTATCTGAAGATAAAGGTAAGAAGAGCAGAAAGGATCTGAGAGCTCACTTGGGTCATCATCACCTGGCTAAGAATCTCAACAATGCGATGACCCGACTTGGTATTTTTAAGTAGCAGCCACATTTCTGTGAGTCTCTGTGAGTTTCTGTCAACTTTTTTCAATCAAACACACTGAGAAAAAAAAGTAGTTAGAGAAACCGATCAATAGGTTCCCACAATCACTCGAAGGAGTTGATATAACGTTAACTACAATAGTGCGTCATGACAACTACTCGTTGGTTATAGGAACTAGTCGTTGTTTATACGAACCGTCGGTTGGTTACAGGAATTAACGGTTGATCACGCTACCTACGGCTGTTGGTCTAAACAGTTCTGCGATTGGTTACAGGAACCAATTCGTTGGTCTTACCTACTAGTTTATCGTAACCAATGGCGATTTAGTTCATACAATCGATTCGTGGTACAGCATTATGCTAGCGATTATTCTTCTAACTACTTTTTTCTCAGAGCACCCTAAAATTCGAGGACATGCTTTGATAGATAAATAAATAAACGAACAAGATACGATAAAAGAGTGCAGAGATCCAATTAGCCCTGAGAAGCAGCCGATTGTGCTACCGTGTCTCTTACACCATTTTTCCCATGACAAGAGCACTTGCACCCGCCCTCGAGGAGACGTTACATTCTTCGCTAAGAATCGAACGAGCACTATTTCACGTCAGTCGCCGCGCACTACAGTTGCGAAAGGAAGCAGGATTCGAGAGGAAACGACGTGCGGGGACCGCCGCGCGTGATCTCTCTCTCTCTCTCTCTCTCTCTCTCTTTTTCTACTATCGACTCTCTTTCAAAACTTGTGACGCCAAGTGTTCTGGGGTAATCGACGTATAGATATACTGCCATAATACATATATATCGCGATATATATATGATTCTGGAGTCCAGAGTCCTAACGCGCGCAGCACGTATGTAGGGTGGCATTGTGTCGTCCGACCACAGTCGGCCATGGAAACGACGAGGAATTGAGCTGGAACGGGGGACGCAGAGTGTAGTGTGCTGGGAGAAACACTCGGTCCCGCGCACCGAGTCGAGTAGCGCAATCGATATACCTGACTTCTACCGCTGCTACTGCTGTTGCTGCTGCTGCTGCTGCTGCTGCTGCCGCCGCCGCCGCTGTTTCTCTTGTCGTGTCTTCTGAATAGAATAGCAGCGACAGAAAGGAAGTCTCGTTGGTTGCAGCTCGCTGTGTCGGTTCGTTTTGGCTCGCGTCCGCAGGGAATATCTTCTTGATAACGAATGTGAATGTCCCTGTTTCATATTTTCTATCGTCCTGCGGCGGAGATACCGCGCGCGTGCGACGAGGGGAAAAATAGTAACGGAAGCGGAAGGATTGAATGATGCTTTTTTCCTTTTCGTTTCTCAGTCGGGCGAGAGTAGCAAAAACGCGCGCGGACTCGCTGGGTTCCGCACTGACAAATAATTAAGGCTCTTATCGTACACCGTCGTCGTCGTCCTCATCGTCGTCGCATCTTGTGTCTCTCGGAAAGTTCTTGCGGAAGATGTGGCGTCTGGGAATGAAGCGGCAGCTTCGGGGAATTTGCACAAATCTTCTTTTCATATAAATTTCATACATTCGTTAGCCTGACGACACGAAAAATGTTGCTGACCTACAAAAAAAGTGCATTGTCACTGCAGTAATGAAGCTAATGACACGAGGCCAATTGGAGACGATAGTCGTGTGTAATTTGACAGGAAGGCGACGAGAGACACGTCGGGCGCGTTAAACGGCTGTCTGACGGGCCGATTATCAAGGATGTACATAGACCGACGTGCGGGATCTTGGCAGCTGCCCTATCCCGCCGATTAGATGCGAAGTTACACACGATGCGGCTTGCCCGAGCCAAGACAGCACGATAACTGAGAGTCCGCGGCTCATCAAGTACCGCTTCCAATCAATTCACCCGATGACCCTCCGACACCTCCGTAGAATCCGGTGTCGTTTGACGGTATCCAGTGACGGTATCGTTTGACGGTATCCAGTGACGGTATCGTTTGACGGTATCCAATGGGGAAAACATGATAAACGATCCCTCTTTTATAATCACCTAAAAGGGCCTTAAAGTAAGCAAATAAATGCGGCGACAATAACGACCGAAAGGTGGGAATACAACGGTGAATTGATCGCGCGAACGATGAGTATACGGTACACGTGCTCTCGCTTCTTTATCGTCCCTCATCTCACCCCGCAGCTGTGTCCCGAGGTTCGCGCGTCTAAGGCGCCAAGAGCCGTTGAATATTAATAATAGCTTTCAGTTTCTATTTACGTTATATCGGGTATCACGACTCGGTTACGGCGATACGGCGGCGATGCTTTACTGCGTGCTTAATACCCACGCGCTTAACTGACGTACCTACGTATGATACTTTGATCCGAATGGAATTTGCTCACCGCTGCTTTGCCCTGTTAAATGGTGATGGGGTAAAATAGCAGCTACCTCCGCATAAATCCCGGGCGTTCGGGATATATTTGAGAAAAATGCGACCAAGGGTTGGCGGAATTGTTATCGCGCATGAACGTTTATTCCCGGTTATCCTCATGACTTTTTTCCCGTCTACACGAGATTCGTTTCGGTCTTCCGGCGCAGTTTTGTCGTATTGCCCCAGCTGGATCGAGAAAGTTGCCGCTGAGAATGGTTGGAAACAGCGCGAAGGATAGCTCGCTGGCTCATATCCGGCCAAGAGGGTGAACTTTCGTGCTCAGCGTGTTTCGCGCGGCAAAGAAATTCGCTGTAAAGCCCGAGAGTGCCTCGCCGTCGAGTTACTCGCGTGTCCGCGCGGCTATTACCTTCCTTCTTCGATCAACTGTCCCGGGCGCGAAAACTTTTCGACTAATTGTTGGATTATTAAGAGTGAACAGAGAGGCCGGAAGTCCATCAAAGTCGTTACAACTGTCGAGGTGCGCGCTAACCAATCATCACGGTTTTCCGAAACTTTCCGATTGAGCTCGATGTAACGTCGCGCAACGCCAGGGGGACTTGATGGCTGATCGACTAACATGAAGGAGGGAAAAAGCATCTGCAGGTGTGGAGACACAAGAAGGAGCATCTTTAGGGTAGTTGCTAGCGGCGGCCGGGCCACGCGGTTAGTCGCACATCACTGTTGGAAATATAAGGTGTCAAACGCTGCTGGTGTGGACTTTTTCCTAGTGTCACTTATTATAGTATTGATAGCAATACTTTTTACGGTGTAACACTAACACAACGGCTGTTTCGTTAAATTGATTCCTGTGTAAAGCGGCGGAAACATTGTAAGACTTTTCGCTTAATACCGCTCGTTATCAACGTGATTGGTGTGCACTTATATAGACAGACATCTTCTGGGTGTAGTTTTTATCACCACATTTTTAAGGAGGTTCGCCTATTATTGGAAATTCAACTTAGGGCTTTAATCAATTTTTTATTATTTAAATGAACGTTTATTGCACTTATTCTAAATCAGCATTAACCGATTTTTTCATATATTTAGAGCCAACTTTGGGCTGTGGGAAACTACAATGACATTTCAAGGGTTGTGTAAAAAATATAACTTTCGGACTTTACCGTCTATATTAAATGTTTTATCGTTATAAAGTTCGGTCTGACAACCCCAGGCCGTCTATAAATTGAACGTTGTAACGCAACAGCTTCCCCGTTCCCCGTTCACCTAACCTCACTTGTTACGTGTAATTTTGAAGGTTTTAGCAACAATTAGGAGTTTACAACTAAATATTTTTTATTTTAAGGCAATCACTCCGTGTGACGGCCGGTTTTTTCAAAGCTTTTTTGGGATTTTTTTTACGTACAATACAAATATAGAAGTTTGAATTTTTGACTATAACATTTATTGACATTTCAACTGTAAGTCAGAATATTTTCAGACAAAAATCTTCATCACAATGTGTGCTCTAAAAGTATCCATGTCGGAAAAATTTTGTCGACGGTCTCCACGATTGCGGCTGATTGGCTTATCTGGAATAAAGAAACCAAACGGCATTTCAATCTCTGAAGCTGTGGCTATCGAATGAACTAGAATCATTTGAAAATATTGAAAATTGAATATAATTGACATGTTTTTGAAAATTAATTTTCAAATTTCATGGTATTTTTAATTATTTTGTTACGAGAAAAACGGCTCGGAATTTCAGCATTATTTTCGTTTAATCGGTGACTACACATGTACCGAATCTATCATTAGAATTTCAAAGCAATCTGTCAAATGGTTTTTGAGATATCCTGGAGACGCATTATGTATAAAAACGTAGTTTTAAGAAAAACGCGTTTAAAAGTACAAATACGATTTAGGCTATGAAATCTTTACTCACCAGTAATATGCTATGCCTGGTCCATAGAAAATCACTTTACCAGCACATTCTACACATGTTTAGGAATCAATTTGCGGGAAAAAATCGTTTTTTCGACATATCACACGGGGTGATTTCCTTAACTTTTTTCAGTCACATTTTTGACTTACAAGTTATAGGCGAACCTCCTTAACAGTGGCAGACGACAGACAATTGGCGGGGGTAGTATTAGTTATATATCAGCAGCCGAGACGTGTAGGAGCAGAAGCAGGAGCGTAGCGCAGGGGCGAAACCAATCAGCCCGCGCCGCGACGACCTAAGGTGGCGGGGCGGGGAGCTATTTCCGAGCCGACCGCGATAGCGAGCTCAATTCCTAGCGGCGGGAGAACCGATCGGCAACGACCGAACGACCGAACGACCGAGCAGGACACAGAGCTCTCGTGTTGCCGCTGCTCCTACCTAACGTACAACGCGAGCAATATACACGCCGCCGCCGACGCCGCCGCCACTGTTCCTCGGTTCCATTAACGCGCGCGTTCGCTCGCTGCTGCTGGCCGCTGGTTACCGGTCGAGCTGCTACGGCTGCTGCTGGGATGTGCATGGCCGGGGCTGATCGACCGGGATATTCAATCCTCCCTTAAGTGCGAGAACCGTGCGCGCCATTAATTATCAAACGGTTCGCCCATAACCAGCACGAGGCCCAACGTTTGCCGTGTGACTCGCTCCGGTTTCTCCCAACCCCGCAGCCGCGTTACCTTCGCCCTTCGATCCTGCTGGCTAACCTATCTTCGGTCTCTCTCGCTCCTCGAAATTCTCTGATGGACTGGCGGAAGAATTTCATGAAAATCATTGCGCAACTTTTGCCTCTCGAATGTTAACCAGTAGTCGAAGGAGAAATTGTTGGTACCTTTTTTTTCCCCCTTTTTTTTCTTTTCTTTCGAGGTTGCGGAAAACGAAATCCCCGGGTAATATCCGCGAGAGATTTTCCCGTGGAAATGCCATACTTTAGTAATGCGCTGGTTGAAATTCACGGTCTGGCGTGTCCCGAGTCTCCCGGGCGCCGGGGGTGCACGACGAAGGCTCCGTTCGAGCTCGTAATTCGATTACGGACGAATACACCGACACCGCCGCCGCCGCCGCCGCAGCCGACGCGCAGCTCGGGCCCAGCGTTAAGGATGAGTTGTGTGTGGAAATTCCGCGAGCCGTGAAGCCAAATCTCGCGCCCCGGAGATACCAAATCATTTTCCCCGAGCTCGCTCTCCGCCCGAACGGCGCACATAATACCCCGATCGCATCCGGCTTTTCCGTCCTGGGAACACGCCGATTCCCGTATTGGTTTCATAATTCTCGCCGCTCGTCTACCCTGCCAGAGCTCGATGTCAAACGGGGGCGCAATGGGACCCCGCGACCTAATCGCCGCCTCGATTTATCACATCGATAAATTTTACACCAGTCTCATTATAATTCGTAAGAAAATATTTTTTCAAAATGATTCATTATTTATTTTAATAATAAACTAGCTGGTTTTAGTGGCTCGCGCGCTCACTACATGCTCGAATCAAAATTAGAACGTTAAGGTAGTACGAGCGGTACAGTCCTGCCAAACGTGAGTTTCAGAGAATATTTTGAACACTTAACGGGATAAAATCTGAAAAAATCAAGCACGTTAAAGGTACCGAAAAAATTGATTTTTGATAATAATAATTCCAAAATGTTATAAACAAATAAATGTATAAATGAATTGTTCAACATTTTACCTGGTAACCCAACTTTTTTCTGATGAAAATTATTCATTCATTTTGCTGAATACGTATGAATTTTTTCAGAATTTTGTCTAATTTTTCAAAATTGCGTTTTTTCAAGAAAAATGGGGGGGCGAAAACCGCGTTAAAAAATTTAGACAAAATTCTGAATAATTCATACGTATTCAGAAAACTTAATGAATCATTTTCATTAGAAAAAAATTGGGTTGCCCGGTAAATTGTTGAACGATTCATTTTTTTAATAAATCTGTAAAAAATTAAAAAATCAAGATATCGCGCTTCGCCTTGCGGCCTTCTCTTCGTTAAAGAGTTTTATCTCGAACAAAGGAAGAAAATCCAGGTTCGATCGAGCCAAAAAAAGTAACCTCGATTTTTGTGATGTGACAACTGGGTAAGCGTGCGAAGTGCGCATATTCGCAGGTCGACATAAATCAAAATTTCTAATTTTGGGATAGACTTGAATTAAGGGGGGCAAGGCTTTATTATTTAGGGCAGACATTAACCAGGGGGGCTGGGACAGACAAAAAGACAAACAGAGAAACAACTTTCCAAAATATATATAAGATTAGCCTCTGCCATCGAGTACCAAAAAAGGTAAACCATGCGAATTAACTGGAGTAAAAAAGTTAACAGCACGATCTCAATGACACGACCATTAAAATTCCTCACCCATTCGAGTTTCCATTATTCTCGTTAAATTGTCCAAATAATTCCACGTCGAGTCACGGGTACGAAAAAAAGAAGAAAAAAAAAATACCGCAACGCCCAACGTAAGAAGTATAAACGACTCTACACTCAAACATCAATAAAGAGTGGATTTCTCGGGGTGGAAAAAAAATAAAAAAGACGAAAAAAAACTGGTACACTTGACTAATGGTCAGGCGCTTTCTCGCTGCCTCGGTGCGGCGGCGGCGGAGGCGGCGGCCGCGCGTTGCTTTACAACGTCAAGCCGGTCAATAAAGATTATTAAGTCGTCGTTTGAGACCCGGAGGGGGAGGAACGTCCAGGTGAAGTGAAGAAAACGCTGTTCAGGACTGAGACGTCCCGAGCGAGCGGAGCTGCTCGTAATTCCCAATCCCGCGCGGACGGTGAAGCCGACCGACCGACGATATTTCCCGCCGTCGAGTCACCGACGAAAATGCCAGCGCGTCGAGCAGTTTCAGGGTGCACCGGATCTGCTGCAACCGGCTTGCGCCCCTCGCGGGACGCCGCTGCTCCTCGCGCTCAACCGGGGTCTGCTGGCAGCTTTTGCGAGCTGCTGTTCGAGAAGATGGAATGCATCGTTTGTTACCGGCGGATGCGCGTGCAATAAAATATTGCGTCTTGCTCTTTACGTTCCGCCACTCGGTCTCTCTCTCTCTCATTTTTCCCCCAACCCCTCATTCGTTTTATCATCCTTCGTGCACTCTCTTCCGCCCTTTCTCTTATATACGCGGCGAGCTACCTATAAAGTGCACCCCGAGCTTCACGGGTGATCGATCTTTCCCTCCCTCCCTCCCTCGCTCTCTCTTTCTCTCTCGAGCGTTTAGAAAAATTGAATGGGTTCGTGAGACTGGAAACGTTGCTGCGCACGACTTTGTTTTCCTTTTTCCTCTTCCCTTCCTCGTTTTATACCGCTCGCGTTAACCACCGGACACGTGTTTTCACGCACCTATAGCCGCGGGGGGTTGCGTGAATTTTATTTTGACTGCGCGGCAAAACGGGGTATGAAGAATAATCGCGTCTACCCTTGTTTTTCCTCACTCAGTGGGACGATGCAACATTTGATTAATTTTTTTCCATTTCTATTACAATATATAAAAAATGGAAGCATCTATTTTTTTCTTTATCTTCAATTATTCCTTTTTCTATTTTGTTTAACCCCTTCAGTGGCGAGAAAAATTTCGTTGTGTGTCGAATATCACAGAAATGTACGCTCTACTATTGCGTCAATGTCGCTGAAGGGGTTAATGGAAAATGACACGAGTTTGTCTTTTTTCATTTGAACAATACCATGTTTATTGCGAAGAATATAGGTATAATAGTGGAAGGTAGCAGCTCGAAAAACGTTCAGATTGTCGTTCGATGCCCTCGAGGCGTAGCTTTCCAAGCGAGCCGCTTAGAACCATCGGCCGCCGTTACTGTTGACGTTGGTATTTGAGTTGGCATTGGCGCTCTCGTGGCTGTTCAGGCCCATCACGGGGTTGAGCTGGCGGGGAGCGTAAAAGGGATATCCCATAGGGCCGTACGGATATCCCATTGGAATGCCCGGATATCCGGCACCCGATGCTGCGTATCCCGCGGCGCCAAATCCGCCGTACGGCGACATTCCGTACCCCGGCATTTGAGCCTGAAAAATTCACAATTTCGCACGTTTCAGTTACAAGTCTTCACCCGAAAAATCCGCCTGTCTTTTCTTCGCTCTTCGAAGCTTCGCGGATTTTCCTTTTTTCAATATTTCATAAACCTTCAATTGAGATTCAAGCTTTATCAAATACACCTACGCCCCTCATAATTCAATAATAACAATAAAAACATCACTCGCACGCGTCGATCGGCTCATAATAAATCTCCGAAAGCTCATTAAACGATAACGACAATAATAATAATAATAATAAATTGCGATGAAATGATATTAATAAGAGAATAAATGAAATGGCGAATGAAAATTTACATCAACTCCGTTGAAAAGAGCGACGACCACAGCGAAAACTGGGACGAGCGTAGCGACGAGCTTCATTTTCAGCATTGTCGTATATATTTTCCTGCAGCTCTCGTCTCGTGTAACGGGTTGACCGGGGGAGGGTGTTGTGCGAGGTGGTGTCCGATGTATCTCGTGGATTTTCCGCCGAGCGACTGACGATCCAGCGAGACCGCGGCCGGGGCTTTAAATACTCTTCTCGAGCTCTCTCGTTGTCCACACACGGAGGATTTCATTTATCCGGTGCGGCAGCGGCGTTGGCCACGGCTAACGCATATCGCACGACGCTACCCCCGTGTACGTATACCAGTCGCCAAAGTGGCTGCCATAAATCTCCGCGCGGCTCTCTCCGCACTCTATATACACACACACGCACACCGTGAGCCATCTGCAACTTTGCTCTTCCGCGGCGAAACAACCCGCCAGCGCTCTCCGGCTCGACGTGCTTTAATTGTTTAACTTGTATACGCGCGTATATCCTCTCTCGCTTGACTCGCGCGCTCGCGATTACAATCGCCGCGTCGACCGTCCGACTCGCGTGGATTAGCGAATATGAAAAGGTAATAAAATAAGTTGGACGCCGCGAGCGAGCCGTGTCGAAACGCGCGTGGAAAGACGGCCGCATCGCGCTCTATGAATTATCAATGGATTGTTTAATTGACAAAGAAAATAAATAAAAAGTCGTTAGACTGTGAACGATTGTTTTTACAGTGGCACTAATAACTCGATTAAACAAGTTGGAGTAGTCGAATCTTTGGAGTGGAGATTTTCACGCCGCGTTGTTTTTATTAAATTTTCGTCACTGATACGTTACTCGAAACGAGAGACTCTTAAATATTTTATTAATCAACGTGTCCCCCGCGGGCCGGCTATCGCGACGTAGACGGTTATAATAGGCGAGGGCCGGGCGACGGGACACTTAGTCTCCGTTTTGTCGATCCACGCTCGAGCAACCGGAAAAAGTATGTCGGCAACATCCCTCGTCATGGTCGCCCTCGTGGCCTGCGTAGCCGCGGCAGCCGCCCAGGTAAATTGACTCTAATCAATAGCATTATCACCCACCGCGAGTGGAGAGATTCCGCGCACAGAAGCACGGAAAAAACAAGAATTAGCTGACGCAACCAATAAATTAGTAGACACGAACAGGTACAGCAATGTTAATGATTAGCTGGCGGAATCAAACTTTTTTCCGTAAGGAATACAAGCGCTACTCGTCCGCGGAGAAAACAAAAGAGTTGGGCGAACTCTAAAAGTGGTTGCACGGACTCACTTTTCGTCAGTCCATATAACCACTCGTTTGTGAGTTAAGACACTCACTTATGAGTTATCTCAACTCATTTTGTGAGTTTGTGAGTGAAGACACTCATTTTGTGAGTTTGTGAGTTAAGACACTCACTTATGAGTTGTCTCAACTCACAAAATGGTTATAGACACTATATGAATCGTTCTAGCAACTCATTTTTAGCTAACTCATAAAAGAGGAGTTGTCCCAACTAACCTTTTTTCTCCGTGTCCGCGTTGACGTCTCGTTGATACGGGTATTTTCCTCACTAGTTTTTGTCCCACGTAATATCATTTCAAGCTTTTCCCCTTCGCTGCTGCTGATGAATTAAGAGGGTAATGTTTTCCCGCACTATTGCCGCCGCAATGACTCGAGGATGAAATTTCGAATTGCAGTACTATCCGGGTGTCGGAATGGGAAATATCATGGGAGCAACTGGAATGTCCGGCGCTGGAGGCGGAATGGCGACCGCAATGGGTAGTGGATTCGCTTCGGATGGGTTCGGACCGATGGGTTCTGGTGTCGGTGGCTTGGGCTCTATGGCAAGTGGATACGGGATGGCTGGTGGTTACCCGCCGCCTGGTTTTCCCATGGGTTATCCCACTGGTTTTCCATCCGGCTGCCCAGCCTGTCCCAATGCTCTGTCAATGGGTGCGGCGGGTATGGCCGGCGGTATGGGCGGTATGGGCAGCAGTATGGGCGGTATGGGCGCTATGGGCAGCGGTATGGGCGGTATGGGCGGTATGGGCGGTGTGGGCGCTATGGGCATGGCCGCTGCTGGTGCTGGCAGAGTTCCCACTGGCGGTTACCCCGCTTTGCCCATTGGCGGTCTGCTGGGTCTCCAAACCAGCGAGAACGTCAACGAGAATGCCAACACCAACGTCAACATAAACGGTGGATCGTTCCGCAGAAGTCTTCACGGCAGCAAAGAGTATATTTTTTCTTGTCCTTTGTGCTTCGTCGCATTCATTTTCCTCCACATCTCGCTTATTCCTTCACAATTTATCCGTTCTTTAACCAGCCGAGCTAAACGCTTGTAAAACGCTGCGTTTCGTTATTTCGCGTATCGATGGCTACGCCGCCAGCGCAGCGCAGCTTACGTGCGCACGATGCCCGGCTGGGAAAGCAGTGTCAATAACGGAAAATATCACAGGATCCACGAACCAACGTTTTTCATTCGCAGACACACATATCAAGATTACCGCGCAGCGGTTGTCGAGTTTCACGTACACTGTTAGAAATATACGGTGTCAAATGCTGCAGGTGTTTTTGGTGATCTAGTATTACTTGTTATAGTGTTAATAGAAATACTTTTTACGGTGTAAAATTAACACCAGCCGTTTCGTTAAATTTATTCCTGTGTAAAGTGACGATACGTTGTAAGACTTTTCGCTTATCACCGCTCGTTATCACCATGATTGGTGTGGACTTATATAGGCACCGTCATGGCGTAGGTTTTAACCGTTTATGGAAAACTCGTCTAAAACAATTCATCTAAAACAATTCGTCTAATGCACAATTGTAAGCGAATTGTATTTTAGACGAATTGTTTGAGACGAATTTTCCGCCAAACGTTTATAACGCCACATTTTTAACAGTGTATCACGAGTGTTTTTTTCTCTCCCAGTTGAATTGTGACAAACACTGGAGGAAAAAATATCGATGTGGACGATCGCACAGCTCGAAACTGGAGATGGAACAAAAATGTCTTATGACCATTTTTCTTTCAGCAATAACGCCAATACAAATGTCAACTCGAATGTCAACTCAAACTCAAACTCAAACTCAAAACTCAAGCCGAGAATGTGAGCAGGTTAGTGAAAATCACGGGACGAATTATGGATTTTCTCGTTTTTTTCGTCCGCGGTGTCACGCGCACGAACGAGCCTGGTGTTTATTTTCGTGGCCGCTCGCGAAGGGTCCGTTGCACACCAACGTTTTTTGTGATGCACCTTTTTTTTCATCGTTTTGCAGATAAGCGGACGGTACAATGATGCAAATAGTGGGTCGGGCGCGTCCTACGCGCGACCCACGTTTTACCCACTACACGCGGCGGACAGACAACGCGGTGACGCACAACACGACAATGCACGCCCCGGCTCCGCGTAAGCTCAGTCGCGGCGCGTCCACACGTCATTATAACGCTAAGCATCGACTGTGCAATGTCACAAAAATAATTATGTCGTACAGACCGAAAAATTCAATTAAACATTTACTGGTAAAAAAATGCATTTTTTCGTTTTGCTAATTTGTCCATTATGTTCGACCTAGCCCAGTTGTTGGAATTCGTTCGTCTCGTCGCGTAGCGCATTGGCGAAATGCTGCACGGAGAGAAGGATCTGATACTTTTTATCATACTTCTTGTAAAAAGTATTGTAAATTTCCGGTAGAGGGGAGAAATAACTCCATCTATCGAGAAGAACGAGAACGATGAGAATTTTTACCACGAAATATGATAAAACATATTATATATGTTAGAAATTCGCATAGTTCTCGTACTGTTCATCAGGTGGCTTTTCAATACCAGGCGCGTTGGTAATTTTTACTATCGCGTCCGGTAAATTTTATTAGATCCTTCTCTCCGTGTGCAAGACGAAATGGCGAGGTCGTCGTACGCGCGGATTTTTCGCCGTCGGGCGTTAATTGTCCACCTTCGCCGGGCTTTTCGCATACGACTCGCCATCGCTGGTCGAAGGTACACGTTCGCTCTTGGCTCTCTCGTGTATTACGTACATATCTACATAATCTGCGATATGCACGATCGCGTTCGAGCCAAAGCCCAACGCGCGCGCACAATGGGCGAAGAGATACGAGAAGCGGAAATGAAAAATTGCCGATACAATTTACATTCATGTTTTACCGTCCCCGGTGGCTCATTCTTCCTCGTCCCTTTCGTTCGGATTTTTCGTTAAGCTCGGACCGTCATTTCTTCCTGGCCCCGGCGGTCCTCTCCGATTTCGCAGCTCTCTTTCAGCTGCCACGTGCCTCTCGGATTTCCGGTCAATCCAATATCCAAATGTCTGCGCGTGCATTTATTTTTATTTGTATACGAGACACGTTCTTTGTCAACTGAAAGATTTTTTTTCATTTCTTTTTTCCAAAGGCACTGTGAGAAGAACATTATTTAAATTCGTCTTGAATTTTCAATTTTATTTCAAGGCAAAATGAAGGGCAAAACGATATCGAAATATAATATTTTTCTGTTCGTCGAACGAGAGTCGATCGATCTCTAGTTTTCCTGGTTCGTATATATCATTGTGCGGATGCGACTCCCGCGTCTTTTATCTTTCCATTGGATCGCATTTCACTTTGTAGCTCCACAACATGACTTGAAATTCCGCGGGCGAAGCTGCGTGTCTCCCGTTCCTCTTGGCGTGACGGACGTGTGTGCAGCTATTGGATTCAAGACAATTTCTTTTCGACAATCGGGAGACACATTCCTAAAATTGTTTCGTGTCTCGGAGGATGTAATCTCTTCACTTGGGCGACCATATACACGTCCCGTTCAAGGTCCCATGTAGGACATAGAGGTTTCGTGCGACGCGAGGGATAGAAAAGGGTCTGCCGGGTGAAATATAAATAGAGGAGACAAAAAATAACGCTGAATCTAAACTGAGAAAATCGTGAAGAAGCGGCGTCGACTCGTTCGTTGAGCTCGATCACTGGCCGAGTCGAGACGACGTGACCAGTGTGACCAGTATGACAGCGTGTGGGGGGGAAAAATTGTGCTGGCTCGGGAAAAAGATTTTTCACAGCCATGCGAAAAATATTTTTACCTCGGAAAAAAACTGCGTAGCCTTGAAAAATATTTGTCAGCGAAAATAAGGAAAAAAATTAATGAAGAAAAATTGAATTTGATTTTCCACACGATGTGGCAAAACCGTGGCGGAAAAATGTCCCTCGCGCGCTCCCGGAGGTCGTGACGCTCTCGCCGCCCATCATTCGATGAATCGATCAAAGCGTCATGGCGAGCCAAACGAATAGAGCGGGTTGACACGCGGAACGAGCGGGCAAATGATCGCTCCGAGCCGGCGCGCGGTCAACAGCTCGCTGCTACTACTGGCAAATGATTTTACGGTCGGTTGAGAGGCAGACCCCGTTCGCTCTCGCAGGAAAACCGCGCACACATCGGCGAGAGAAGCCTCGAATTTCCATGGCCTAACCCGCGATATCGTGTAACCGGAGCGAATTTAGTTATTACCCTGCAGCGTCGAATCTCATTACAAACGGGGATTCCGATACCCGTGGCGGTGTCAATACCCAACGATGTTCCCGTGATATATCGATTTTTTTAAAATCTGTCGCACGTCTGCTAAATGATTTTCGACAACCGAAAAAAATACTCGGCAATTTGTTCGAAATCCGTACAAAATGTTCGTCATCGTGCTAATAATTAACAAGCGGGCGAGCTCTTGGATCGGGGAGCTGGTATGCGGCGAGTCGTTCGTTAGGAGGGAAAACAGAGAAGCAAATATCGTGCCGTATTACGGAATGCATCGCTGCACGTATACACTGCCCGGGCATAACTCTGTCCCAAGTGCTGTTTACAGTCTTGCATAACATTACCGGAAACTTACGTCCCTCGTGCCCTGTTCGTTACCGTGCAGCAAGTTCAACGTGTATGAGTCGTCGCGATCAAGTGGAGGAAGCAGAAGAAGCTAACAGAGAGGGAATTATGTTATGCATCCATGCTCGGAAACTATGTGAAACTCTTTATGAACTGGGCCACTTTTTTCAGAGCACACGTTATTTTTCAACTTCCACCTTGTAGTACTACTTCAGACGAGACACGGTGATTTTTTTCAGACCTTTCAATCCTTTGCAAAGATTTCATTCAACTCAATAACATTTTTAGTATTGCAAAAATTTTTTAAAAATGTCGAAAAAATTATAATTCCCACGATACAGCGAATTGAAAAGACATCTGTCGAATTTAAGAGATAAAATGAGAATAGCCGAAGTGATTCTAGATTATATAGAGCGAATAGAGATAAATATGTAACAAGAAAACGCTATTTTTTGTACTGTGATACGTACCAGCGAATCACAAATTTAGTGACCCTGAAGATATCTGGAGAAGTGACAAACTGAAAAAAATGACTAAAATGACTGCTAATTTTTTAATAAAAGTAAAAAAATAAAAATGAAAAAAAGGCCTCGAGATAATGGACAAACGCAAAATTCTGCCTTGGAAAAAAATTATTTGTCGAACAGATTAAACATGAGAAGTGACAAACTGAAAAAATGACTAAAATGACTGGCAATTTTTTAAATAAAAGTAAGAAAACAAAATGAAAAAAGGTCTCGAGATAATGGTGAACTGTAAATATCTGCCATGGGAAATTTTTTTTTACCGCCGGGTTACCAAGTTATGGCTGACAAAAGTCCGAAATTTGCAGATGCAGATATTTTCAGGATCATAAAAAATGGGGCTTCGTTGAGAAAAAGGCCTCGTGTAACTGGTGCTTTACGGTATTAGGTAAAATGTAGCGGTGCATTCGGACCAAACGAATGCACGACGCTTACACGCGCGCAAGCTCTCTTGGCTTGGCACCTGGGAATTTAATTCGGCCTCCAGACGTATACGCGAGCCATCGTCGTCGTGGTGGTAGAGGGGGAGGGGCAGGGGGGGGGCAACGAACTCCTTCTCTTCCACAGCGATCGTCCCGTTAATGTGTGCACCGGGTGGGAAGGTACCAAGAGGTTCGTGGTACGCGCGCTCACGAGACTCGAGACTCGAGGCTCGCTCGGCGCGCCGGTAAAATCGCAAAGTTTACTCGAGCGGGAAACTATTGCCTCATTTGGCAGCCAAATCGCTTCGGTAGAATTAATCGCCCGACTCTCCCTCTCTGTGCGCCGCGCACACACGCACACACGTACCCCTTCTCATTCCCTCTGCTCGCTCGACAGTCAGTCAGAAAGTGGCTATTCGACAGACGTACGGATTTAATGCAATTGCGCGGATGATTGAGCCAGTTGTGCACGTGACAAATTTCTCACATTTCCGAGCTTCCACCGCGAGGGAATATGCTGTGTGACTCTTCTGTTTTTTTTTTTTTTTCACCTCACCGCGAGTGACGTATGAAATAAAAAATGAGAACCACATTTTTTAAGGCACGAAAAAGAGGCTAACGTTTGGAGAAAGACGAAAAACGAATGTTAGTTTAAAAAAATGAAAATTCGGAAAGTTAAAAACATACATGCTTATAGAGACGAAATTAGTTGGCAAAAAGAGGAGGTGAAAAGTTGGTGAAACTCGCGTAAGCTCGAAAACAAAGAAGGTTTTTTTAATTTCGCGATCACAGCAGATGGTGAAACAAGCCGAAAGTTGCGGAGACTCGCAAACTGCTCTCGCAACGCCCGGCGAAGCTTCCTCGTCCCCGGGGCGAAGCCAAAATTGATCAAAATGCTTCCTCAGAATTTCGGGGCTTTGTGGAAATTGCATTAAATTCCGTGAACGGAGGCAGTTTGGGAGTTTCAACGTTTTTGAGACTACGCCAAACGGTCGCACAGCGAGAGCGACCCCTCCCCCCTCCACGTAATTCTACTGTTCCCTTGATTCATCAGCGCGGCTCCTAATTCGCTCTGTCTGCGCACAAAGAGCCGCTGAACCCATCGCGTCAGCCGAAACGACCTTTCGAGTCGGCGGAGGGGGAGAAAAACTTCCGCTTCCGTTTCTGCCGCTGCATTCGGTTTGTTAAATTTTCACGCTTTTCTCTTTTAATTTCCGTGCCACTTCGGACGTTTCCCGCGCCGCCGCGCGAACCTGTAACGTTACGACTTCGAACGTAATTTACGGCGGTCGGGACGAAATTTCCGGCTTTGGAAATTTATTCCGTCCGGGTTTTAGGTGTTCGCGGCTGTCGACCGTCTGAGAGGCTTCAATAGTCAAGTGTGGATATGTATGCATTGCATGGCTACTCGATAGCTTCGTGGCCCTCGAATTTTCGGACCGCTTTAACGAATTTTGGTAATTACAAACATTTTTGAAAAAATCTGTGTAACGGGTCATGTGTTAAGAATGCCGATTAATATAGGTGACCTGTTCAGTAAAAAGGTTCTTTATTCAAAGTAGAGTAATTTTTTTCTACTGCTGTCGGTTTCAAAGGACAGTAATTATGTAATGACGAAGTGACTGAGTGGGTGGTCGAGGAAGAACTGAAGCTTCCTAAGCTCTCGGGGCCCTTGGTCCCCGCGGCGCGTTGCTACGCGCTGATAAGCGTGCACTGAGAAAAATTAACAACTCCGGCAACTAAACAAAGTATTGCTACATCCGTATTTCTTATTGTAGCCATGAATATAGTTGCATGGGAAATTTCGGTAGTCGAGCAGTAAAAATCCCAGTATAGCTGTGGGAGCTATACATGACACGACGTCGCAGCATTATATTCGGATGTGATATCCTACGATTAATAAGCGAATTTTCCGTTTATGGATGAGTGGGTGAAGCGTAAACTGCAGGCATGGGATTTGCGGTACTGGTAAAGTAGTTTTTATAAGTCACTAAGCTAATCATACGCGCTCGCGCGCGTGCCTGAAAAACTTGCCAAAATCGACCTCAGAATGTTTTTTCTTCAAAATATCGACTTTTAACCTATACCATCGTCCTCAAGTCGCATATTCTACTCCTAAAAACACTGGTTACTAACCTTTTTTAATCGATTTTGAAAAAAAAAAATTTTTGGCGACGAAAAAATTATTTTTTCTGTCAGAAATCGTAGATCCGGCTCCAGACCGAAAATAGCCAAAATCGACCCCAATTTTTTTCTTTTAAAAATATCGACTTTTAACCTATACCATCATTCTCAAGTCGCATATTCTACCCCCGAAAACACTGGTTACTAACCTTTTTTAATTGATTTTGAAAAAAATATTTTTTTGGCGACGAAAAAAATATTTTTCTGTCAGAAATCGTAGATCCGGCTGCGGATCGAAAATCGCAAAAATCGACCCCAATTTTTTTCTTTTTAAAATATCGACTTTTAACGTATACCATCATTCTCAAGTCGCATATTCTACCCCCGAAAACACTGGTTACTAACCTTTTTTATCCGACTTTGAAAAAAATATTTTTTTGGCGACGATCTTTCTGTCAGAAATCGTAGATCCGACTCCTGACCGAAAATCGCCAAAATCGACCTCGGAATTTTTTTTTTCCAAAATATCACCTATAATAGGTCAATCAATTTTGCGCTGCTGCGCTCTTATAAAGCTTTAAAAGATTACGGGTGCTGCCCCGCCTGCCCTCTTATGAAATTTTTCAAATTTGACACCAAACTGATTTTGTTTATCACGGACTTTCCTGCCAACCAATCACAGCTCTAATAGTTTGCTAACAATGCTTTCCGCTACTCATCAACTTTTTAAAAGACGGATCAATTAAATGTAAATTAATTAACTGCGATTGACACTAGTTATCTTTCCTAACCTTAACATTTTCTCTATCGCAATACCGCTCTTCTTCCGTTCGCAGTTAGCCATCGTTCACTTCCCACAGCTATAACGATTCCCTCCTGCAAGCGAAGGACGTAAAGCGGAAGGATTCAGCTGTTGGAACTACAAAGTAACACTGTTGTGCTTGCAGACTCCAGTATAGTTCTAGCAGTCAGATATTTGGTTGGCATAGCCGCTCCTTTTTCTCAGTGTGGCCGCCGCGCGCTCGGTGGCTGCGTGGTGCTCGGTTCATACCGTGAGAGTGCTGAGGTAAGCAGTCTCACGGTTCGGAGAAGCGATAGCGTAAGGGGATCGTTACATTTGAAAAAAAAAAAAAAAAAAAAAAAAAATGTAGTGAGCTTTTTCGTATTGCCCTACGATATTCCAATAGAAAAAAAAACAAAATATGACTGTCTAGCCCTGTCGACTAGCCGTGGAATACCCCATATGTATATGGCTACCTATTTATATGTATATGCGTGAGCATATCTATAGCTGCCTATATAGAGTGGGAGCTGGGATATCCCTCCCTATCTCGTTCTTCCATCGTCTTCTCATTGTCCGGTGGAAATGCCGACCAAACATTCCCAGACAAAATGAATTCCGTTGATGAAATCCTCACGATCCGCCTCGAAAGCGAGGGCGAGTGATCGCGCTCGGTCTCTCATCCCACGACTATTGCTATCTCTCTCTCTCTTTCGTTTTCCGCTCCGTACGCGGCAATAACGAATTGCGACGAAAGCCGGCAGAGTTACTTTGCAAAGTCGGAGAGCGCGCGCGGGACGAGCTCGAGTTTCAGACGCGAGTCAACGAGCTTGTCAATCGAGACGATCGGTCTTCGCGGTGTTTGCACGGCTAACTATCGATCAACCAATGGTAGCTGTTGCCGCTCGCAGTTCGGGTCGAACTCATGTTTTTTTTTATTTCACCGGTAAACATGACAGGTGATTTGTAATTATTCCCGGTAGTTACTAGCAGACGTGGCATTTCTACAGGTAAACGAAAATCTACGAATTGTCAGAAAGTAACTTAAAAATATACCATTTTAAAAATACGAGAACCTCTCAGGTAACCTGTAAAGAAAATTAATTTTTCAAAATCGCAGCGAGCGAGTTGAGGCTAAGGTCGAGTAAAAAAAAAAGCACGAGGAGATTATGCGAATAAAATCGTCGGGGTCTCCGGTGTTAATTTCCCCCGGGATAAAAGTATCTCATCGTCAGCTAATTGATTACACACTGGTAGCGAGGAGAGAATTTCGCGCTTCGCAATATTAATACCCTGCCACATTTTTTTTTCCTAGCATCTCGCTAATGAAACCGAGATTATGCGAGCAAGGAGGAAGACCGAGAAATATCCCTGGATTGAAAAAATTCGTTGTTTACATTTTCAAGGCACGAGATAAAATTAAAAATGGAAAAGAGATAGCGGTGCCTAAAACGAAAGCCATTTAATTGGACGTTTTTTGGCAGTAACGAAAAATGTAAAAATTCTTTCATCGTTCATATAATTTTTGCTTGTTGTCACACACGCCGCGGTTCTTGGTACCCGTTAATCCGACGGGTTTTTTTCGCCCCCCCCCCCCTCTCCATCTCGCCAAATCCCTACCCCCTCTTGCCACTCACGGTTATGTAAAGCCAATATAGCATTTTTTTGTGCGTTCGCGTACAACGCTCACGAGGAACGAGAAAAAAATATTAATAAAACGAGCGCAGGCCCGACGAACCGTGCTGTTCGTTAGTTAGGTATAGTTTTTTTTTGCGCTTTAATTATTATTTTTAATTCAACAGTCGGGCGCGCATATAGCGCGGTGGGGTGCGAGTTCACCGTGAGAGCCCCGCACGGAAAATCCGATATTGAGTTAGTCGAAGCGGCAACTATATCTACACACATCGCGGGGGCAAAGAGGGATATAATTGAGCAAAGTCGAAAGCCGAAGTATTTTCAATTGGCTGACGAGCTCGCGGGGGCTAGTTCGTCGAACACGCCGCGCCCGCGGGGAATTGTACAATTTGTACATTTGTAGCTGTGAAAATTGAATGGTGCTCGATAATTGGTGGGTTGGGGATTCGTATGCGAGCGGTATATATGCAAAACCAGCGCCGATATATTATTATTCGGGCGGCGAAAACACTCGAGCGAAAAGCATCGAGTCCATCCTATCTCTCCGGGTGAATATAAAAGGATCTCATGTAAATGGATACAGTGAAAAGCACTGAAAAAGCTCATAAATCCGTTGGTTTTTTGTCTTCGAATTCACATTGACGCACTCGCGATCACGCATAACCACCCCCCCCCCCCCCCTCCCCCCAGTCAATTTATTCTCCACAAATGATAATTCAACCGGCAAAAGTACCATAGGCAATTATCGACGAATGAAATATTGCCCGAACATTATCGTATTTCACAGTTTCCCGTTGGATAGCAGCTACTCATTTGTGGCTTTTCAGTGTATAACTCCGACAGTCGAGAATTTGTATATCGTTGTAGCAATTTCGTTCCTCGTGACATATTTGCAGCCTGTAATTAGCGTTCTCGGCGTATCAATTGTTTTTCCTTCTTTTTCTTTTACGCGGGAAACATAATGGATGGAATCAATACGTCATCGCCGCTCGTTGATAATTAGGGCCACCGGGATTTTATTTATTTATTTGAAAATAATCAAAATAGATTGAAAATGAAAGAAATAAATCCAAGGCGTAGATCCAGGTGCGGCCTGACATTAATAATTCGCAACTAAATAAAATACGAACGTCTCATTTGCTATGCACCCAACGCCCGAAAATGTCCCCTCGAGATGCTGCGTCTGATCCTCGTTGAATGTTGCTTTTTTCCATCCCCATGTCCAGAAATGAAGATTGATAGTAGGGACAATTAATCGAAAGGTTTCAGGACACGAGGGTCCTCGGTTGCCGCGAAGATCTGGCGATAATGGTCTCCGGTCCGACGGAGGCGCGCGACCCTCGATGTACGTCGAACTTTCTAAGGAATACAGATTACCAAGCCGGCGCGACGAGTGACGCTGGAGCGGTCGCTTTTTCTCGTGTGGCGCGGAGGTTTTGCTCCCGCGCTGCGATCGCAACATTTTTCGAGACCTTTTCGGTCAATCCATTTCGTTGATTTGCAACATAAACGCAAAGGAGAATAAAACAAGTAACTAAATTTAGAAGAAAAAAGGAGATGAGTAGAGAGTAACAAATGTCGAAATGTCCAATGAGAAATGCAACAAATTCGCGCGAAAGCGAAGACAATGAAAATGTTAATTTTCCCTCTACAGTGGAAAAGAGACGACGCTGCACCGGGTTCATTACTCGAAACGATGATAATCGTCGCCTCGTTAAGTTCCGCCTTTCCCGGCGCGTCTAGCGCGCACCGAGAATCGTCTGTTCGCATTGGCGAGAGCCAGCCCGGGTTAGCTAATGAAACACGGTTTCCCTTTCAACCCACTTTGCCGACGTGACCCGACAGTTCGGGGTTCTAAATCTTGGCGATAAACCATGACAGCGTCCAGCTAGCTATAGCCAAATGCTACCTGTCTTTCCCGAGTGAGAGAGAAAGACAGAAGCAGGCAGAGTTATCGCCGGTGCACGTGAACGAGAATCGAAACTCGCCGTTTTTGTCAAGTCGAGAGTTGGGAGGGCGCGGAAAGAGGGGACGTATAATAGGGTTTAGCTCGGGGTGAATCGCTGGAAGCTGGCATAGTCCACAGATGTATCCGTTTCACGATCGTTGCGCGACTCTGTGTACATGCGAGAAAGAGGAAGAGAGAGAAAGAGGGAGAGAGAGAGAAAGAGCGAAAGAGAGAGAGAGAGAGAGAGTGTAAACTGTTGTAAATCTTGGAGCGACGACGGTCACCAGTAACAGTCGTTTCTGCAGAACGATCTACCACTAAAATGCTAATCCTTAGTGGTATAGGACAGAAGGGTGGAGGTGAGGCTCGGGGGTGGGGGGCGTTGGTGTATGGAGAGTGAAGCTCTCTAAGCCTGAGACGCCGAGCGTGTCGCATGCCGCGAGAGACGAGAGACGAGAGACACTGCAGGAAGCGAAGCGAGGAAAGCCAGAGAGTCAGGCGTGTAGAGAGGGACAGAGAGAGAGTGAACACGGAGCTCTATCGATTTCAGAGCCCTTTGTAGCCGCGAGGACAGGCGTAGATTACGAGTCACGAAATTTGCATACTACTATTCCTACCAGCTTCTGAAACCTTCCCTTCCTCCTCCCCCCCCCCCCCACAATCCTCCACCATCCACTCGCGCTATATATACTCTGAACCGTGGGTGGGCGCTTTGGCCCAGGAGAATTGTTCGGTTCGATGGTAACGCCGGGTGAATTATTTGCCGATAAATGGGTCACGAGGAATTGGACTTTTTTTTATCATCGGTGTCTGCGCGTGAAAATAAAAGTGAGAAAGTGAAGGCTCACACTTTCCTCGCTGTTTCGCGAAGGAAGCTTTGTGAATGGTGGAAACTACTAGCATTTTTTTAAATAAAAATATAATCATTTTTATTTTTCGATAAATAGGTCACGACGAGTTGGACGTAAAAAAATGGAATAAAAAAACGTATAAAAAGGAAGAATCCTTGATACGAAGCCTTAACATGATGATTATTCACAAAGTCTCCAACTCCTTGGAGGAAAATGGCAACTGCTATTCGGATTGCCGATCGAGCTGAAGTGAAGCAATAAAGGAAAGTTGACTCGACGATTCGGCCAAGTGATACTGTCGAAACTGGGCATTGGAGGAGGAAGAAAAGAAGAAGAAGAAGAAGAAGAAGAAGAAGAGAGCGATGAGCGAGTAATAAAGACCTAGATCAGTTTCAGGTGGTCCGAGCGAAGATTCCCTGAGCGAGGATCTTACCATCCGTTCGGAGTTCATGGCCCTTCGATCCCACCAGACAGCCTTGGAGATTCGCTCCCCGGCGCGATTACGCATCTTTTTCTCTTATTCACCTGAGAGCCGAGCGATTTTTCCGCTGCCGCCCCGGCGACGATCAGTCACCCCAGTCTGTGTGGAATTCGGACGAGACGAGATTGAGCGACCGGAGGGAGCTGAAAAATGGTACGACAGCATATAATGTTGCCGCTGTTTCTGACGATCGCCGCAGAAATGGCAAGGCCGCGGCGGGTGAACGTCGAGGAATAAAATGCAGAACAAAAAACTGTATTTCGCGAGATGAACTATATTCACGCTGTTCGATTCAAGCATCGCCGAAGACGAATAACTTCGCCTCGTCTCGAACCGAGCCTTCCAGTTTTCTCGCCTGACGCGAGAGTGCGTGACAAGTGGGACTGCGTGTAATTTATTATTTCGTCATGCAATAAATGCAGCATTCCATTTTTAAATTGTAGAGAAAATAAATTGTGTTATAAAATTGTTACATTATTTGTTGTTTCGATTTAAGCATGGCCGAAGACGAATAACTTCGCCTCGACTCGAACCGAGCTTTCCACTTTTCTCGCCTGACGTGAGAGTACGTGACAAGTGGGACTGCGTGTAATATTTATTATTTCGTCATGCAATAAATGCAGCATTCCATTTTTAAATTGTAGAGAAAAGAAATTGTGTAATAAAATTGTTACATTATTTGTTGTTTTTTTCGAATTATTTCTCAAATAATGAGATGGTGATTTATAAGGCACCGCGCTTTCTCATCCACCTTTGTTGCCAACAAGTTCCGGAGGTTAGCTCGCGTCGTTTTTCCCGAGCTCGTTTGTTGAAGATTTCCTCAAGCGAGTTAACTATCTCGCTCGGGCCTGTCTCGGGGTGGTGGTTGCCGGTGCTGCTGCTGCGGCGCTTCTCTTATCTTTCTCATCGCGGGTCTCGCGCTCGGTTTATAAATGAGACACCAGGTGGACTTTAAAGAGCAACCCTCGTTTGGTTATTAAGCATTTAACGAGCTCTCACGACCCTCGAAGGTTCCGACTCTGTTTCAATCGCGTTTCATTCCCTAGAACGATATTTTCCAAGCGCTCGCTCAGCGAGTTTTCACGAATAACATACCCGCGCGAATCATTATGTTCTCAAATAGTTTCTGACATTATTCGACGCGGTACGAGAATCTCGCGGAATTTTTGTGCAAACAGCCCGAGAAGATGAAAAGTAGATAATAGCATACATGTTAAATGTAATCGTGATAAACCGTAATAAAAAAAGTTATAGAAAAGTTGAAAAAACTTGTAGCTCATAAATGGCAGAGTATGCTTAGTTTTGTTTCTTATTGACATTTAACGCGCTACGAAAGTGTGGTAACATTTCATTGCAAAGTACGCACTAAGCATAAGTAAAGAAAAATACAATAAGAAAAATAGAACATTTAAAGAAATATAAAATAAAATGTCTCATTAATTGTGATAAAAGCACAAAGGGAGTTATCTCTGTTTTTGACAGAGCGTCACAGTGGTTGAAACTCGAGGCAATGAAGATTAGCTGATGCAGTTGGTGGGTTCACTTGGACCCGTTCTTTGCCTCTTCCACGCTCGGCTCTCTCGCTGCTGCACCTACAATTTGCAGGTTGCGTGTTTACTCGTCGCTACCACGTACGACGAGAGAACCCAAGTCTGCTTTCAACATTCAGCCTCCAACGTAATGGACCTATTACGCGGTCACCACGAAACAACTCAAGTTTGCTCGTGACAGCGCGGCCGCGCAGCGAGAACCAGCACACGTACTATATACAGCCACGTATTCACTCCTGACGAACGTTTTGCTTATGCGCTACATGTGTGTGTCTTGTTCATGCAAATACAGTCGATACTCCCGTAATCTTTAAATGTCACTGCGAGAGCTCAATTAAGGCAGTCACCCCGTATGACGGTTGGTTTTTTATAAGCTTTTTTTGGATTTTTTTGTTGACGAACAATAAAAATATAGAAGTTTCAACTTTTTACTATATATGTATTGACATTTCAACAGTAAGTCAGAATATTTTCAGACAAAATACTTCATCACAATGTGTGTTGCGCCACTCCAAAGGTACCCATGTCGAAAAAAAGTTTGTCGACGGTCTCGATGATTCCGGCTGATTGGCTTATCTGAAATAAAGACACCAGACGACATTTCAATCTCTGAAGCTGTGGCTATCGAATGAACTGGCATCATTTGAAAATATTGAAAATTGAATCATTTACGTGTTTTTGAAAATTAAATTTCAAACTTAATGATTTTTTTATTATTTTGTTACGAAAAAACTCGGAATTTGTGCATTATTTTCGTTTAATCGATGACTATACATGTGCCGACTCTACCATTAGAATTTCAAAGCAATTGGTCAAACGGCTTTTGAGACACCGTGAAGACCAGTTATAAAAACATAGTTTTAAGGAAAACGCGTTTAAAAGTACAAATACAATTTAAGCTATGATATCTTTACTCATCATTAATCTCCTATGCCTGGTCCACAGAAAATCACTTTACCAGCATATTCTACACGTGTTTAGGAATAAATGTGCGCAAAAAGAAATCGTTTTTGCACTCGGTGCAAAATTTCTTTGTCTCACTACTGATCAGTGCTCCGCGACTGCGCGTACCAATACTTTGAATATTATATTTCATCAATTCCAGTGGCGACAAAAATGTATTTGAAATTCTTCTATTCTTCAATTTATACTTGTGTAATTCTGCAATTCAACTGTCAGCAGTCGAAACCGAAACTTAAGGCAGACACTTTGTCGATAATTGAATTAACCCCTCGAGCCATGAAATACCAGTATAAGTGACTATAAAACGAGGCAATTAGTTGCAGCAGCTATAAAAATCTACTTGAGATTTTTCGCCCTGACGTCTGCGGTAATTTAATTTCGCTGTAATTGTCGGAGGTTTTAAATCTAAAGATTCGATCGGCATGAGAGTTGGGACGACGCTGCCCACCTTCGACGTTTTGTGGTGTCAATGGGAAGTAGCAGCTGCGGCAATTGATATAAAAGGTTAACCGCGGGGCCGTTGACGTTATCCAGAAGAATCGCGGAAGGAATTGTAGAGAAAGTCGACTGTAACGAGCAGCGCGAGGTAGATTGCATATGCATGCATTTTCTCTTGCCCTCGAGTGGCGTTTGGGGTTATGTTAGCAATCGGTGCTGCTGCGGTCTCTGGTCCGGGCTTTCGTGCACGGCCCTCCGGCCCGCCGCTCTCTGTCCCTGCGTACCTTGCCCGAAGCAAGTAGCTTCAAGGGACGGCAATCACGCGGCATCGTTTTCACTTGGATTCTTTCGACCGCGGGCTTCGTCGACGCACAACAACCCAGTGAGTTTTCGCGATGTTGGCTGACTCGTTTGCGCCTTGAATACGAAAATCAACCTTCTTCGAGTCGTCGATTGTACAAACACGCTCCAGCACATTTTCCTCGAGGCCGCTTGTAAATGAATGGGATGACTTGTGTGAATGAAAATGCGATTCATTTGTTGATGAAGAACGACATATATTTATAATGATCAATGGTATAAGTTATTAAAATTGAAGATAATTCGTGAGTGATGGGATAATTAAATCTATGGGTAAATCAGAATATGAAAATTATGAACGAATGAAAAGTCAAGTAGTGAATGGCATTCGATTGCTAAAATTAAATAAATTTGAATCGCCCGACTAAATATCAGTGAAAGCTCATTATTTCTGATGTATTGATATTGTGTTTTGTTTTGTTTATGGGCTGTTCCGAGATTATTATTCGAACTCGTGAAACGCGAAAATCGAAATATTTGAAAATTGCGAGGAATTTTAGTAGCAAACGATGAACAGAGTTTACATATTTTCGTTAAAAATGAAAAAAGAAAACTTAGTGCAACGTTTATAATTATTTCTCAACGCATGAGTCTCGAAATTTTAAACTGCCCCCCTCCCTCCCATACACACACGAAGAGACCGAGTGAGATGCGATGGTGCGCTGTAAAACGAGAAAATCCGATGATATTGGATAAAGTTGAACAATGAAGAGAAAAGAAACGACGGGTATACAAAAAAGTAAAGAACGAAGGGATGAAAAAAGAGAAGAAGGATGTAGAGGAGGGGGAAAAAAGTAAAAAGTAAACGTGACCAACGGGGCCTTGGAAGTTTCAGTGGCCAGTGGCGAAGGGAGAGAGGGCGAGAGAGGGAGCCGGAGCTAGTGGGGATAGCCTAATGAAAATCAAAGAAATAAAATGGAAAGTAAAATAAAAGGACAGAGGGGATAGAATGCTGAACCGGGAGGCGGATAGATAGAAGAGGAGCGCGCGCGCGCGCGCGCGAGAGGGTGAGCTGCGATAGAAACGAGAGGCTTTGAGCTCCCTTTTTCCGATATTGAGGACCCCAGCTGCTACTGAACCGTAATAACGAAGGACGAAAGTTGCAGAGGGCGAGGAAGGGAAAGAGAGCGGAGCAGAGCAGCACTGCTGGCCAGTATAGCGACTCGGACTGCGAGCGAGCCTTGCTTCGGCAACCCCCACCGACTTCCACCACCACGACGACGACGACGACCCACCAACACGTTTTATTATTGTGCATCTCGCTGGCCCGAGATGTGTTGTGCTGTTGTACCGAACACAGCGGCCGGAATGGTTGCGCAGGGGTTCAACGAAAAAAAAACAGCATGTTTTTTTGCTGCCATTTTACACCGATCCTCCATTTAATTTACCTTGGAATGGGATTACAGCGTATGACGTAGGGGACCGATCGAGAGACTTTTTATTAGCGTTCTCGGGGAGAATAAAAAATGTAATCCCGAAAACAGCAACAACAACCCACTTGTAATACCCTGAACGCGAAGGAAAGAGGAATACTGGGTGGTTTTTTCCATTTAGCCTCTCGACACACGCGGTACGTAGGTACATCGAGCGTCGCTGACGGGATTTTTGCAAGGTGCACCCGGGGACCGTAATACGGACCATCACGGCAGTTTGTCGCCGCGCGCCTTCTGTCGGTGCCAGCTACCCTTGTGCTCGCAATGCATCTCGGGTGTCAACGGAAGCCTTTGTCGCTCCGTCCGTCCCTGCGACGTGCGCCGCGCGCGCACGTCTCGCGGCTCTTTGTCTTTTCCCAACTCGTTTTCTCTCGTCCTTCTCTTTCGCGCTTTTTCCTCTTTCTTACCGCGCAGCATCCGAATTACGAATGCCAAGCCAATCAAGGAAACAAGTATTTTTTTCATAATAACAAAAGTTTGCTCTTCCAGTAAAAATGAAATACATATCTTTTCTAATCGGCTCAGAAAAAAACGCCCTCTGCACACTTGTTTCAATCCTCACAAACGAAGAGAATGTATACCAATTATCCGAAAAATGAAAAAAAAAAAAAATGAAAAAAATCACTAAGGGTGAAAATATTCGTACAGTATTGAGAAATGTTGTGTCACAGCTTTCCTCCCGCAAATCGCAATCCCAAGTAGTGATTAGTACAACAAAAAAAGAAGTCAAGTTTGCGAATACTTTTGAGAAAGTTGGCCTCTTGGCGCTATTGTCTCGCGACTTTGGCGCTCTGGCTTTGGGTCTGCACGCGAGACGCCGAGATGACCCGTTGAAAGGTGAGACGAAGGCGCGGCGCAGAGAATTCCAGGCTTGGACGGAGATCGCGCGCGAACGCGTGGAAAGCTCGGCCAAGAGAAGCGCAGGGAGAGAGCGAGAGGAAGGTGAGTGGCACACACGGTGCGCCGCGGTCGGGAGAGGCGCACGAAGCGATATATATATATATAGGTACGTAGAGACACGGTGCACGGTAATGAATAGCGAAACTCTTAGGGACGGAAGAAGAAGCAACTGGGCCACGGGAAAGTTTAACAAAGTGCATTGTGTGTGCGGGAGGAAATGTGAAAAGAGGCGAGCGGACTGGGTAGAAACACGCGGCGAGATTCCACACATCGTTCTGCGCCAACTGTGTAACTGTACACCTGGTGCTTTTTTTTTCTTCTTCTTCACACAACCAAGTTTTCCCGTACCGAACGATATCCGAGGCTCGGTGTGCGTGGCCTCTGGACCGCCGTCCCAGCCTCGCTACTTGCATTCCCGCATACAAGTTTGTATATCTGTCGAGTCCAGCACGAGCGACCCTGACATTGTGTGAAGCAGCCCGCACAGCGGGTCTTAAGAATTGAGATATACACGTACATAGCTATTAGGCACCGCTGTGGCTGTGTCTCATTGTACACGCCGTGTGGACTCGTGCCGCGGTACGTATTTATCAAAAGTACACTTTTCATTGGAGGTTCACAGAAAAAATAACGAAGCTACCTCTATGAGGAAGTATGTTGATCAATTTTGGCTTCCTCATAGAGGAATCATCGTCAAAAGTGTAAAATACTGAGGAAGCAATTTGCAAGGTTCTATTTTGCAGGTTTTTTCGGCTGTTTTTTTAAATAAAAAAAGTACGATTTTAACCACCGAACCGATTTCTCTCAAAGTTGTATCCAACCCTTGGTTCATGATAGTCAATGTATGGACCAAATTAGAATCCGGTACCTTGTAATTTGCATGATCCAGCGTGAGAACGAGATTTTTCAAAATATTCAAAATGCCATAAAATTTGAACGGCTTTACAGATCCGCGTCAAATTTGTACTCAAAATTTGGTAAGACCAACCGAATGTGCGTTTGCAGGCGGCGAAATAAATATTTCGTTCCGTGAACGAAATAGCAGTTATTGTGAATTAAGAAAAATTTGATGCAACCAGCCGTTGGTTCGTTCAACGAAATACAATGTCCAATTCACTAAATATTTATTTTGGCGCTCGCAAATGCACATTCGGTTGGTCTTACCAATTCTTTTTTCTCAGTGCACCTGTTTCCTATTACTAAGTCAAAAATGAGTAGCAGTGGCAGCGGTAGTAGTAGTCGTAGTAGTAGTATAGTAAGTAATAGCGATAGTAGTCGCGGGACCGGGGAGGTAGGACGGTGAATGCACGTCCCCCGGGTGAATCGATGGAGCGCCCTTCCTCCATTCCCCCCAGCCGGTGCACTCGTCGCTCCGTCTCTCCCTCGGCGTCGCGCGCTCTTTCCCGCTCGATGCCAGCTGAGCTTCCAGCATCGCAGGACTCCACCGCACAGCGTCGTTTCCGCAGCTTTTCAGTCTTCAAGGCTCTCCCGCAGCTTTCTCTCCCTCTCTCACTCTCTCAACCAGCAGTCTCTCGATTCATTATTTCTATATATTATGTATAAGTCGTATATATACACGTACACACGTATAAAAATACATACAACATATACATCATCTGTCAGTGTGAGCTCGATCTTTTTGCTATATTGCGAGAGCTTTCACTCACGATATTCGTCTCACTGTATCTCACTATATTTCAATGAAAAATTGCGCACCTCGAGAATCCTCGCGAGCGTGTCTATATAATCAGGCAAACACGCTGAAAAATATAAAATCGAGTTGAAAAAAAAAGAAAAAACGTTCGATCAAATATCCTGGCATTCAGAGTTATAAATCCCTTTTGCTTCGAGAAATAAAGTTTACACTACAGCTCGCTGCGTTATTATGTTTTCTTGAAAATAGCCTGCAGCTATTGTAAAGCTGCGTGTAAACTTTCCAACAGCGGCGAGAATTTTTTTTTCTTTCTTTCGTTCGGACGTCGGAAAAATGGTGAGAAAAAAAATTATTCCCGGTTATTTTTCAAAAATAGTGAAAGAGATCGCGACTCTGATGGTGAGATGAATAAATAAACGACCAGCAGCGCCGCCTTTCAAGGCTTTTCCAATTTCCCAAATGGCACAGATACACGAATTTCACATCGCTGCGCCGTTCAGCCCCGGGCAGCCTGGAGCATGTGTGGCGAAAATGCATCGGGATTTGCAGGGGGTCCATTGCGAGGAAGATTGCACGCAACGTCAAGGTGCATTTGCGCACGGCAATAGTCGTCCAGGGTGGGACGCGCGTCCCAACATGTGATAGGTAAACGTTGCAGACGTAGTCGGGAGAATACGTAGAATAATACATTATCGGGATGTGCCAGGGCGGCGCGCGTATATCTCGTTTGGGTGCAGCGCCGTCGCAGCCTCAAGACTCGCGCCAGTCCAAGACGCACAACTCACAGTCGCGGAACTCGGTTACGACGTTGAAGAGGCCAATTACCATGCTGTTTCAGCGTGGCACAACGTCGGCCGCCTGCCCGCCCGCCCGCCTGCTCGCCCGATTCAATCAAATCCCGCCGCACGCGTCCCTTACCGTGTCCCTCGATTCCTCGGAGACTCGAGGAGGGTCGGGGCGGCGGCAACACGGGCGATGTCTGTCACTCATGTCCCAGAGCCATAACTTCCAACGTTATTAATTCCAATCTCCGTGCCTGTGTTTTGCTTAATTCAATCGAACGCGACAATCGAGTAACGAGGTTAATATGTATGTTTGTTGATTACGAAACAGCTGTTGAAACTTGATGGAAGTTTACCAATAACCGATCATTTGCAGAAGGTTTACTAAAAATGTAGGTCAGAGTACCAAAAAAAACCTACCGTTTTTTCGTGTTTCTTTTTAACCGATGAAAAAAAAATTGAAATATGGAAGCACTTGAAAATATATTCTCTGTATTAGTAAATTTTGAATGAGTCCGCCGAAATGAAAAAAGTTTATTAAATTTCAATGGAGGACATTTCCGAAAAAGAAAATCAAACAAAGAAATATCCCAACATTTTTCGTGTTTCTTTTTAACCGACGAACAAAAAAAATGAAATATCGAAACACTTGAAAATGCATTCTCTGTATTTGTAAATTTTGAATGAGACCGCCGGAATGAAAAAAGTTGATTGTATTTCAGTAGACGACATTATCGAAAAAAAAATCAAGCAAAGAAATATCCCAACGTTTTTCCGATTCGACACGACAAGCTGAGTGAGTTCTCTCAACCGTTGTTCTCGCCAACCTTTTCACTGTCCGTTTCCAGTGCGGTAGAATACGTGTATTATCGAGATAATACAGGTAGCGAAACAAGTTTGCTTCAGTGGGTTCAAGCGAATTACTCGTACGTGTGTTCCGTGGATCGACGGTGCGCGGGGAAGTCTCTCACCGTGTTGCAAGACACGCCGCGCGCGCGCGCGTGGTTGGAAATCTCGCGGCGATTGTTGTGTCGCCGCCCCGAGGATTCCCGGAGAGACGCGTCCGGTCGCCTGGCCGGTGTTTCCCGGCGAAGCGCAGAGACGTGATTGGGCGTCGGGTCGAAGAGCCCCGGCAATGCCCTAGATTGGCGAGAGCGCGCGTTTGCGGCAACGGGAAGACATCCCGCCATCCCGCGGCAACGAGACCTCAAACCTCATTGCCGCGCGCGCGGCCCACCTTCGTCATTTCTAACATGACGTGATTCCGTCTGTGCGTGCCTACGGTTCTGCCATATCATTCTCACCCTGTCCGCCCGTCCGTCCGTTCGCTCGTTTGGACCATGTGCGCTCCACGTGAGACGCGGAGAGAGCAATTTAGGGATTCCGGTATTACGTTCCGCACCCAGCGACCGAGGTGAAAAGCACCAGACTCAGCGCTTGCGCGCTCGGGCATTCGAATGATTACGCGATAAAAACGGGCAAATAAGTCAAGGGATGAAAGTAAAAAGCACGTCTAACGCATTGCAAGAGAATTAGTCGGGAAATTTGCGAAACTCGCGCGGCGTTTACCTCCCCGCGCGAGCGCGACTCATAATACTCCACTCTGGCACGCCTCCTCCGTGTCTCTCGCTCCTCGCTTTATTCTCTTCAACGTCACTAATCCTCCGGGCGCCGCAAGCTTCGCTAGCTGGTGCCTCGCCTAGGGCTTCGTTGCATCCTCGCTCGGCGGGCCGTGCGAATATAATCGCTTTGTTGGTTGCGGTATTGTAATTGCGAGCACGAAAAGTGTACAATCCACGCGAGTGCAAAGGATCCGCGCATCCAGTATTACCAGCCGCAGCCGCGCCGTGTCGCGCATTTCCATGGCGTCGCTTTTTTTTCCCTCCCCCCGTTCACGGTAAACGCCGCCGTTCCACGCTGAAATCGAGCCCCACGTGCCGGTGTCCTCGGTTTAATGAAGCACTTCGGTCGAAACACGCTCCGTCTCTGTGTACCGTCGCCGCTGCCGCCGCTGCCGCTGCACACGTTATTACTATCCATTAGACCATTCGAAGCCTGTTAGAGGATGCACACGGCGAACATTTCACTTTGAAGGCCTTCAAACGAGTCCTGCACCCTGGTTCCTCGGTATTATATGCATCGTATGCAATTTTCCCGGGGAATAAATGCGTACACACGGCACGGCATTGAGCTGGCTGCGAAGCCTCCTCCACCTTTTGGTTATGACCGTAAATCGCGTGTGCGGAGGAAAATTCCTGGACGTAAAGACACACAGAGGATGCCCGCGAGTGGCCGAAAGCTGGCCGCGTGCACCGAAGCGCCGAGGGAGTTCTGTAATAATTAATGGGAGAAATTGCGGGACGGTCCGAGCTCGTATAGAGCTCGCGCCAGACGCGCGCTCTGGGCTCTCCGGTTTCCACATTAATATCCTCAAGACTCGCCGTAAATCTGGCACGCACCGATTCCCCGCGTCCCCGGTCGCAACTCGTTTCTCATACTCGTGCAGTTATTGCCGCTTGCGTCCCCGCCCCCCTCCTCGCCGTTAGACACCTATTTAACGAGACCACCTCACCGAGCGAGCCTTTTAAGCCCGGAGCATGGGTTATGCCGTATTCACCGAGTAAATTCAACGACATTAAGCACACAGTCGTGTGAAAGCGTCGGGTCGTTTATATCACGAGGTAAATAGCCCGTTTGACTTTGGAGTCTCTCCGCTTTATTCCCTAATACGCGGGCGCGAAGCCTCGCAACGACGCCCGTAACTTTTGTCTCTCTGATTGCAGATGAGTGAGACGACACCGAGCGTCGTCGGGGGCGGCGAAGGCGGCGGCGGAAGCGGCGGTGGAGGCAGCGGCGGCAACAGCGGCAGCGGCGGCAGCGTGGATCGACGTTACACGCTCGGACGGAGCGACTTATTCAACCGCGCGGGATAATCGACGGTATATTCCAGGTATTTCGGCAATCATGGAAATGTTTCCAAGTGGCCTGAAAAATTGTAGGCGATCCGAACGTGTGCGTGAGTCGGAGTGTGGCCATTGTGGATGAAATTGAATTTCGGGGGTGAATTGGGATTGGGGAACGTCCTGATGGTACGGATCGAGTCGCGGTGCGAGAGCCGCGCTGGTGCAGAAAGAAGGAAGGCTCGACGACGCGTGTCGTAAAATCGGATTGCCCCGTTAAACCTAGACTCACTTATCGGGGCAATAAAATGCGGGCTCGCAGGCTGCTGTGAAGTGAAGGAGAGGCGGAGAGAATGTGGGGCCGCCGTATATAGGTGGGTCATTCCGAGTTCAGCAATGGTCCTTCCGTTACTTTCGTTACTCGAATCGTTGTCCTCGCGGATAAACGTGCGGCAATCCCCGAAGCCCAGACTGCGGCTCTAATGGACGACAACTCGTCCCAGCTAATCATTCGAGGGAATTAATTATGGGTCTCGTGGGAGACTCGCAGGGGGTTTCGGCGAAATTAAGTGCACGCGGCAGGGAGAAAATTAGTGACAAGTTATGGTAACAGGTGTGAAATTGGTGGGACACTTGGGAGCAGCTTGTCACTAGGCTATGATGTACCCAGAAGCACCCCGAGTGTATTCAGTAGCTCTTTCAAGGCCGAACAACGTTGCGACAAAATCGAGATTTATCAAGCTCGGTTTCGCCTTGATGATAACGGCAATGCCGTCCAACGAGAATTGCAAGCGACGCGCAGCACTTCTTTTTCACAATTCTCTCGCTCTTCCTTCTATCTCTTTCTCTCTCTCTCTCTCTCTCGCCCCCGGTTGGGTCAATTAGAGAGATCCTTTTACGCGAAATTGGCTGGGCCACAGAAGTGATACACTGCTTAGACGGCGATGGGCGATGGGCGATGGGGGGAGCGTTGTAGCCCGCGTCGTTTGCGGTGGCCGCAGTAGCTGTGTAGTGGTCTTCTTCAAAGGAGCCACGAACAGCCACGAGATTAATTTAACCCTGCACACGAATTCGGGGCGGTGGCTGCTGGGATGTGCCGGGGAAGTAGAATGGTTTCTGCTCCGCAGCGAGAGAGGGAGAGAGATCCCAGGGGCGATAGCCCTCTCGACTCGGATGCGATATCCGTGTTGCTATCCCATACGTCCCGCAATAGATATACGAGAGGTCAAGTCGAATGGAATGTCCCGAAGAAGAAGGAAACGGATCGAAATACACTGACCGAGAGTGTAAGATCAAAGCCGTTTCACAAATCCTTTGAGATACCTATATGTCCGTGTGTGTATTTTAGAGAGAGGCTTTTTTTGTGTTTCGAAACCCACAATGGGTCCTCTCCACGCAGACATGGATTATTCCGTGGCCCTTGTGAGCTGCCCCGACTATTCCAATTCGCAAATCTGTGAGGCCCTTCCCAAAATCAGATCGCTCTCTAAACTTCACTATATGCACCGTTGAAGCAACGTCGAGTCCGACGTATAATTCGGTGTATACTCACCGAAGACTACGTTGAGCTAAATTAAGCGGGGCTATCGCTATCGCCTTGAACCACCCCGCGCGCACCGATTGGAAGGAAATCGTTATCGCGAACTACGTACTCGGTAGGAAGCTGCTGAACTCGCGGAGCGAAGACGATTTATGGCTTGGGCACGCGTTACAACTAATTGAGAACAATTTCGCAGCTTATCTGGTTTTGAAGAAGAAGCTTGTTTCTGGAAATTGGAGAAACTCTTGAGAGTCAAGGGGTCGTTAATAATGCAGGGTGCGAGCCACAACGCCTGCCGTTGAAACTGACACAATAATTCAAGACGCACGAATTTCCACCTCGGTGCCGCGGCGATGCGAGCATCCGTGGGTGCGGGTGGGTATATCATACTCGAGATTGCTCGAATAAGATAGAAACTGATGGGGTTGTAATCAGAGTTGTGGGACGGCGCGGAGCCTTCCCGAGATTTCACCGAGTTGAACGGTACAATTTATCTCTCTATACACGATGCTTTCTTTTCATCACCTCTAATTCGTTCGCCGTTTTTTATCCTCTTCTTTTCCGTTTCTACAGCCGCTTTGTTTCTTCTCGTACCACTTTTGAGGGCTTTACACCCGCATTTTGAGCAATGCCTGAAACAAAACAAAAAAACTGTTGCCTCTACAGACGTTTCTGATTACACGAAATTATGTTATAAATTAGCTGACATTTTCGTAATCACCGCAGCGTGATTGTGAAAAGTTACTACCCCACCCGGTCCCCCCTGCAAACACCGCAGCGAGACGAAAGTTTGCGGCAAGATATCGTGCGGAAATTTGCATTGAGATTACGCAATTATGCGAATTACAAGAAAAAAAACAACAATGTACTCCATCTGTGTTGTGTGTGTGTACAGTGCAGGAGGAAAATCGATATGAACCGTGGACCATGAAGTGCGTGCCAGGGCGAGCGACGAAGCCGTGACGCCATTGCTCTTGGTGGCCTGAAAGTTTTCGAATAGATATAAGTTGAAACCGTTAGTCGAAAGTTCTCGAGAGTCCTCGGTACTTGGAGTCAGAGAGCAACCAGTTAGTCAGTCTCCGCACTCGGCCCCCCCCCTTTCCCCCTCCAACCCCACCTCCCTCACCTCTCATTACCTTGTTCGCCAAACTCGCATTCACGATCGTTGGGTCCCTCGCTGCTCGTCGATTCACCCCGGGCACGGTTAACATGGACCCCATTCCCCGTGGCCTGGTGCTCCAATCATGCCGAGATATTGAGCTAATGTAGGGAAAACCGGGGCAAAACGAGCTACCCTTTTAGCAAGGAACCCCATAAAAATCCGGGTCAAAAACAATTTTTTTTCTCCTCCTGCCACGTCACCTTTTTCCCCCGACTCAATAAATCACCGTTCGAGGTGAATAAATTGTTACCGTGAAAGCTAATTACTACCGCAAGGTCCAATTATTACTGCAGAAGACGCGAAAGACTTTTTTCCAATGCCCCATCCGGACAAAAAGTAGGAAGATAGTTTTGATTGGAGTTTGGAATGAAGTTCCTTATAATAATTGACTGTTACGTGAATTAAATCTCGAATGTCAGGATGAAAAAAGCGAAAATGATGTCAAGTGGAAAGTAAAAACCAGAGGCGAGAAGCGAGCTTGATACTCAGCTTGCACGTGGACTGGTTTTTCGCAGGGCCCGGCGGAAACTTAAATTCTTCTAAGTAAATCGCGAGCTCGCCGTTCCGGGGTCTCTCGGTCTCGAGGCGTTAGACGAGAGATAGTTAGGGGGCTTCGAAAAGTTGCCAAGCGCCCGCGACGTCTCGCGCAGCAGCTCTTGGCGCTTGCTATCAAACAACTAGACGCACCCAACACCACCGCCGCGGAGTAAATCTCTTCTCAAAGCGGCCTCCACTACACCCGGAACATAATCTACGGCGAATTATACATAGTGTTTACAAAGTTGCGTTAAATCGCTCGGAAATACGTGACGCGGGCTTGACAGTTTGTCATTACCTGCTTGTTATATTTACGTTCGACGTCTTTTTTCCCCCAACGTGCGAACAAATTGTCAAATCCCTGTCTACACCGTGAATAGGAAGGCCCGAGGCTCGGATAAACCATAATTATGACGTTGAAGTTGGCATCGTTACAATGCAACGAAATAAAAAATAAAAAATATCAATGAACCCAAATGATAATATCGGGTACAAGAAGTTATTGTAACGACCAAGGTCTACTCCGTGAAAAGGAAAGCCCGAGGCTCGGATAAACCATAATTATGACGTTGAAGTCTGCATCGTTACAATGCAACGAAATAAAAAATAAAAAATATCAATGAACCCAAATGATAATATCGGGTATAAGAAGTTATTGTCACGACCCCTAACGGGGGTGAATTATTTAAATTTGTATGGAACTAATATTTTGATTTTAATTTCGTTGCATTGCAACGATACCTTCAACGTCATCCATAATTATGTATTACCCGTCTTACAATGTGCTCATCGTTATTCCCGTCATTTTCTACGTCGTGAAAAGACACTCGATGAAATCTTATATATACGTCATGTCCGCTCTTCCTTCGACGGAAAACCAGAGGAGAATTTCTTGTTGCACGAGGAAAAAGTTTTTCTCGAAACGCACTTAGCGTAGTACAAGAGGAACGGGATTCGAAGTGATTGGTAGTCGATCGAAAACTTCGAGCACAACGGCAGCTCAGCAGGCTGCTTCTTTACACACACACACACACACACATATATGACTCGGTTTCTCGGCTTTACGTCGCTTTGAACTCACTCTACGAAGGAATAAAGAAGTCAAGATTTTTCTTCCAACGGAGCTTTCGCTCTCTCGCTCGCTCGCGGGATTCTATAGGTTTGATTCACATCAGGTTGCGCGAGGCAGCAGCAGGAGGATTCTCGACGATGCAGCCGAGCGCACAAAAGAGCGGTGAACGAATGCTAAACGGCTTACGAGATATATCGGTGTTAGTGGGACCGCTGGATATGTGTGAATATATATATATGTATATATTTATATATGTATATTGTAATACCCGAGAGGCTCGCATTGCACTCGGCGTTCGGCTAATGCAACGTAAATTGAAGGAAAATTATACATTCAATTCATGGTTCACGATAGAATCGCAGATTCACTTGCCCCAATCGTGGCCTCATTTCTTTTTTTTTTTTTTTCGTTGTTTCCAGTATTCTCAACAATGCTACGAATTAGTGGTCCAATGAAAGAGCCACAAACATTGTTGTTCTCATCTTAACGTATATTCACTGATACATTGACGAAAATATTTCTAAAAAAAATAGGCGAAAAGTTGTTGACCGTCGAAAAGTATTGCCATCCCCCGATAACACTGGGTGGAATTCGTGAGTAGGTCTCATGTAAAATTCTAAAAGTTGACTTTTGAATTGACGATCTATCTTTTGCAGGCGCAATACTAAGATTAGCACTCAACAACGAATGCTTTTTTGGACATTATAATCACACGCGCTGGCGCGCGTGCCTGAAGAACTTTTCGCCAAAATCGACTCCAATTTTTTTTCTTTTCAAAATATCGACTTTTAACCTATACCATCATTCTCAAGTCGCATATTCTACCCCCGAAAACATTGGTTATTAACCTTTTTTAATCGATTCTGAAAAAAATATTTTTTGGCGCCGAACTTTCTGTCAGAAATCGTAGACCCGGCTCAAGACCGAAAATCGCCAAAGTCGACCTTGGAAAATTTTATTTCAAAATATCAACTATAATAGGTTAATCAATTTTGCGCTGCTGCGCTCTTATAAAGCTTTAAAAGGTTACGGGTGCTGCCTCGCCTGTCCTTTTATGAAATTTTTCAAATTTAACACCAAACTGATTTTGTTTATCACGGACTTTTCTGGCAACCAATCACAGCTCTAATAGTTTGCTAACAATGCTTTCCGTTACTCATGAACTTTTTAAAAGAGGGATACAAATTTCTAATTTTGAGCAGACTTTAATTAAGAGGGCTGGGACAGACAAACAGACAAACAGACAAACAAGTTTCCAAAATATATAGAAGATATACCTTCGTCACTTTATACATTTCGAGGCAATTATATTTGTGAAAACTCATGAGTTGATGTTGTAAATTGAAAAATAAAAACCATCATTGCCCTAAAGAAAAGGATCAGTTTACAACCCAGGTAGTAGACTTTAGTTCACTAAATGTTCACAAATGGACCCTTTCGTGTTGTCAGGGATCATACCGCAGCAACGACCTTGAGATGCATAATTGGAAAGTGATGCGCGTCGACTCGTCCGCGAGCTGATCGGAAAATTGCGAGCGTTTGCTCAGCCGACATAATCTGTTTAGATACTGCCACACGAAGCAGCGGCGTATGGTCTCACGCCTAGCTAGACTGCGAGCACGTGTCTTGCCCGCGCCAGGAGTATTCTTCACAATAGGCTGGTTATCAAGGACGCAACATGTGTGCAAGTCTTACCCACCGTCCCACCCCCGTTTCGCCCATCGTGTCAAGTGCCGCGTGGCGGGATCAAAGTGTGAGGGATAGCCAATATTATCCGCACGAGCGTGTCTTCCAATATCCGGCATATCGTGGCGCATCGCTACCAAGTTGAGCTACACACGTAGAGTGGGTAACCCTGCACGTATATAGATCTGGTAATCTGCGCTGACGCTCGAGGCACGTACGAATTGGGAATTGGGGCACCTGGACGGGAATCTTTTGCAGTTACAGCAAGAAACGAATTTTTTCATCGATTCAAACAGATGGAACCACCCGAGTTTTATATTTCGTCGCGAATGAAAAAATGCTACTTTATAGTCGTTTTCCGTTGGCGAGCAACATAACCATTCAGTCGTTTTCGTTTCTTTTCAATGTATCGCGAGTATTAATTCGTCGTTTGATCGAGCACAAAAGACACGCGAATAGCCACGATTGTCGCAGTGGTTCTTTGTCTCGATGGTGTCCTCCTGGTTCCCGTTTCGCGGACCCGTTCGCCCCGCTGGCGCGCTGATGCTCGCCCCGCACGTTTGCCACGTTCGCCACGTTTCCCTGCCTCCCCGGGGCTGCCCTAAGCGACCATTTAACGTTTCGGTTGTTTCGCATCCCCAGCCCCCCCAACGCCGTCTATGCCGAGAACCGAGCCAAATTTTATCGAGATGTTGAGCTATCGCGCGCCCGGACTACGTGACTCGAATCTCATTCCCGGATCATTGACGGTTCTATCCATCCACTGTTTTTTTCGCCTCTTTTCTCCTTTCTTTTTTTTTATCGTTCATTCGTTCGCCGTCTCCTCCGCAATAACAGCTGAAGGTCACACGGAGTGCGCGATCGGTATATCTTGGCGAAAATATGAACCCTCTTCCCCTCGCTTGAATTTCGCTCCCGTTCGGCGACGTGCGGCGGCGACGGCGGCGGCGAGAGATCATCGAGTGAGAACTCACGACGTGCATTCGTTTGCACTTTTTCCAATCCGATATAGGAATAAAGATGGCGGATTTGAGAGGACGTGGGCGTTCCAATAGCCCGAGGATTTTCGCGGAACACGCGAAACCAGAGCTCGCACGCGGCGGACCGCGGTGAGAATACTCCCGCCGAGCTCCGTGCCAAGGCGATGTTTTCTATTTATCGCTCCCGTCGGACACACCGCAACACTCATAATAACGCAACGTCTTATTAATAATATTCTATTCACGAATCTCGGCTCGCGTTTTGAGCCTCTCGTCGTCGTGTATTCACGGTGGCTCCGGGAGTCTATCAATCTACGTCATCGTAATTATCGCTAGTGGCGTGTCGACTGTTGGACATTTTATTAAATATATGCGATTGAACGTCAAAGTGTTAGTTCAGAATTCGTTATTTTTCTCCAACAAACAACTTTTTCACAGTTTCTTTTGCCTTCCCATATGGAAATAAAGTATATGCAAAATACATTAAAGATGTATTCTAGATATACAAGATGTATTTTGTGCGAAAACCTCTACATGTCGCGATATATACGCAAGCGAAAAATATATCTGAGATATGTCTAAAATATATTCAAAATGGATTTTTTATCGTATTATCGTTCGAAAAATTCTACATGTCAGATATATTATCATGTATATTTCTTTTCCGTGAGGGTTTAACGAAACTCACAAATACTTTTAACTCTGCAATTTTTCTCGCTCCAATAAATGTTTTTCTTTTTTTCTTCTTTTTCTTAACAGATAAGGAAGAAGAATTGTGAAGTGGCAAAAGGCGCGTTGGTTGTTACGGCGTCATCTCCGGTTGGTCGGTAACCGTCGATGCTCCTGGTACGTAACTCGATTACGTTCGGCTGACCTCATTTGCCGGTATCCCGTAAAACGTACGCCCGAAATTGACCCTGTCGGAGTTGGAAACGCTGCGCCCTCGAGCTGCCGGACTTTCTCTTTCCGCGCTTCTCGACCCTCGGACGCGCCCCCCGTTAAACCCACCCCTCGGTTCTCCACTGTGTGCGAGTGTGTGTTTCTTCCCCCTTTTGCCTCTTTGGCCATTTCGCCTTACACCGCGAGGATCCCGCACCAAAGTTGCGGCTGCGGCGGCCACAATGGCCCGGCAAACGCTGCAGCATTCGCCCCGGGGTTGCAAAAGCCAGAGAGAGATCCGACGAATGAAACGTCTTCGGTGCAAAGACTTGCGCGCTTAGACGCTGTATTCCCGGAGGGATACATTTTTCCACGAGGCGCGCTACTCTACGGACGGAAAACCCGATACACGCGTATACATATATATACCTTCTCTCATTTTCTATCCTTCCTCGGACGTCCGCCTTCCCACTGATGTATCGTCTCGAGTTTTTCCTCGAGTAAGTCCAACTTGAGGCCTTTTTTATTTTTACTTTTATTTTTTCAACGATAAATTGAATTTGATTGGAATTCGTAGAGAAGTAGTGATACAAAAAATAATAAATGTTAAAACTTAATTGCTGTTGCCTTTTTAAATTAACTGAATTTTTCATATTGTCAAAAAATTATTTTAGGCAGCATTGGAAAAAAAAATCCATTTATTTTGGTAAAAGTAAAAATTGCTAAAATATATTTTCAAGCAGTGCAGGAAGACCCGGTTTATTGTGCGAAATATTGGGGGGAGGGCCAACGAAGGAAAGTGGCCAGACCGGCGGCGGAGTTCGACTCGCATGCATTTGACTGTAATTTACGAATTAGCGTCGAGTGAGACTGGGTCGTCCGGCGATTTAACATATCATAACGTGTGATGCATTTTGCGAAAAACCCGAGGAAGAGTCGCGGGTCGGTCTCTTTGACTCCGAGCGCGATCAGAGGGAACACGGAGAGCGAGAGAATGATCCGGGGAGAGAAACGACCATCGGACGACTTGACATCTGTTAGCAATGTTTCAGAGCCGGTTTCAAACAAAACGCGCTCGGGCTCATTCTCGCGTTGATTCGGCTGCGAGCCAGCGACGCGAAAACCTCTCTCGCACTCTACTTCCTGCAATAATCCAAGTTACCCTCTGTGGCTTTTCCACATTCATCTCTTCATTTTAAATTCATTTTAACTTCGGTTATTATTCCACCAGAACGAAAAAATTATCAGTCAGAGCCAAGTCAGAAGATTCAACGTCCACTCGAGGTCATATCTACTTAGGCCAAATATGTGGTGTACACGGTGAAAGGAAAAAAGTTGGTATCGAGCATAACGGGAGTAGAGTGTTCTCAGCGATGACGTTATTTTTCGTGGATAAAGAAGAGAATCCAGTCGAGACGTGAAGCGTCACGAGTCCTTCAGGTCTGCTCGGCGACTCGTGAGGACTCGGGCCGGGGTTCCCGCGGATCAGTACCGAAATCCTGTTGTATATCGAGCAAGCTCTTTCCCGTATTGTCACGTACGAAAATGGCGAAGAAGACGGCGCCCGTCCACGTGAGAGCGGCGAAGAGCCACATGGTCCTCGGTACCCCGAGGGCAATGGCCATTTCGCCGAAGGTCAACGTCGCCATCAGCGACATGAGCCAACTGAGGAAGGCGGCGCTCGAGGCTGCGGCCCCTCTTATCTCCATTGGGAATGTGTCGGACAGCATCGACCAGGATATCGGTCCTAAGCCAACGTTAAATCCCACGAAAAAGAGACTTATCCACGTCGGTGGCATCCAACCGTGAGTATCGTCGTACAGCTCGGGATCGTCGTCCCTCACGTTCAAGTACCACCCTGAAATAATGGCAATTGCGGTGTTAAACCTCACAAACCGTTTTCAAGATATAAATGTATTACTTTACCGAGTAGAATGAGGAACAATCCTGCCAGTGTCGACGACACTGTCAGAAGAATTCTTCGGCCTATACGGCCAATGGTGAACGTGCACAGGAGGCAGGAGACAATTTGCACAGCACCGACAACGAGTGTCAACTCTTCCCCGGTCAAGTTGCCGGATCCACCGCTGTTGAATATCTTGAGTGCGTAGAATATAATCGTGTTGACGCCCGTCAACTGCTGGGCTACGACGACAGCGTGACAGACAACGAGGGACCAGACTACTTTGCCATTTTTCATCATCCTCACTGTTTCCTGGTCGTGGAAAATTCAGTGATGCAGTTTCCAAGCGGTTCAGTTTATTCACCGCGATCTCACCTTGAATCCTGGTCTCTTTATTTCAGCGAGTTTCTGAAATTCCTCAAGCTCGTGTTTGTAATCGGCGGCATCGCCACCTCGATACCACTTGAGTGACCTTATCGCCGCGTCCGTGTTTCCCCGGGTGAGATGGTACAGCGGACTCTCCGGCAGACAGTAGACGAGAGCGATCGGCGCCGTGGCGACCGCGCAGACGAGGCTGTATCGCCAGATGGCGTCGCGCTCGTCGAGCACGTGAGCGACGAGGAAGGCCCACATGACGCCGCAGTTGACGAACAACTGAAAGAAGGTTAGGAGTCGCGCGCGAATCGTCTTGTCGGCGATCTCGGCTATGTAGACGGGCGTTAGGACGCAGAATATTCCGCTCGCGAGGCCGCAGATCGCTCGCCCGATTATCAGAAACCAGACCTGAAAAACGAGTCGACGTATCTCGTTGTTGTTTTTTTCGTTTTTTTCTTCTTAATTAAGCTAATGCGTGCGGCGAGCTGATTTCCCGGGTGTGTTGAGTCTAACCTTCTGATCGGCGAAGCAAATGAAAGCCCAGCCAAGAATGTTGACGGGTATGCTGGCGACCATTGTGCATGTACGACTGAGGAACAAATGGATCCACGGAAGCATCAGAAGCCCGCAGCATGCGCCACCATTGAGGATACCTCCGGCCAATCCTATCTCGGTGCCGCTGGCCTGCAGCACGTTTCTCAAGGTATCGCCGGCGCTCGAATTCCAAGCGAGCGACACGCCAAGCGAGAAACCACCGAGCGACGCTGAAATTCGTCAATGGTTATATCGCCGATGTACCGCCCAACTTCCCACGGGGAATTTCATTGCTGTCGGATTATCGGGGAATGTCGTCTTCGTTCAATCGAAAATTCGCCGCCGCATCCCATTTCTTTTCTCCCGTCATTTGCGTATTAAATACCTACGATTTTTCGGTTATGGGTAATGGCCCTGATAACACCTCATGTAGGAGTAAAACAGTACACTTTTCAATGGGCGGTCTTACTTTTGCAGGCGCAATACTAAGATTTGGACCCAACACCGAATGCTTTTTTAGACATCATAAGCCGAAAAATGGAAACCCAGTTAGTGGACTTTAGTGTATTAAATGCTCACAAATGGACCCTTTGGTGTTGTCAGCACAAATTTCATTTCCGATGAGCAGACGGCTCTTTTTCGAAGGTTAACTATTTTTTGTCACTCGACAAAAAGCTTTCGTTCCACCGGGAATAAAAAACGTGTTTTTAAAATAGGTAATTTAGTTGAGAAGCTGGCAGCCACATATTTTTCTCCGTATACCAACCAACCACCGCACCGATGTACTGATTCCTCCTGCCGGGGGTGAGATGTCCGTTCGGAACGTCGCTCGCCGATACCGATGCCATCTCGCCGATCGACCGATTGACGGACAAAACCCGAAGAACCTTTTTTCCGCCTCCTTTGCGCGCGAGGCTGTTGGAAAGTTTCCGTCGAGCGATCTCGCGAACGCTCGCTCGCTGGTATCCGGGTCGACCGGTGAAAATCTGCGGCTTGACTGGTGCCTCAGGCAATCGGCATCACTTATCGTATACCCGACTGTACCTCGCGCGTGTATCGATAACCACAAACGTACGATCGATCGCGAGTCCCGTCAGCTGCGCCGCTGCCACTGGTCCTCGGGGCTAACGTAGCAGCAGCACCACCACCACCACCACCACAGAAGGCTCTATATATCCGCGTGCAACACTGTTTTGTCAAACAAAGTGCCACGTCGGTCATTCGTCATACGCCGAGCATTACGAGTATCCAGTGATTGGTATGCGTTTCAGTGTGCGAAAAACGTGCGGATGTGAAATTCATAAATATTGATGAATAAAATTTAAAACATAAAAATGTTTTACTGAAAACAGGTTCCGCGAAATAAAATGTAATAAATAATTGTCATGTGGAAATTGACTAATATAAGGTAAAGGTACCGGTTTCGGCCATTTTCACAATATTTTTATTTCAAGTTACTGTTTTTTGTACTTTTATGTTGATACTTCGAAAATATCCATATAAATTCACAAGTTTATCGATACAATTTTATTTCGTTTTAATAATACAAATAATCCTGTGCTTTCGAACTCGGTGACCGAAACTAAGCTAAAGGTGGCCAAAACTGGTACCTTTACTCTAATTAAAAAAAAAGATTCCCCACGATGCGACAAAAAGTATATCCATCGGCTGAATGGTAGTGGCGAGCTGTCACACGAATATTTGTCTTGGATGAAACAAGCGACCGTCGGGAGCGATAGCGACGGTAATAGTGTGCCGAAGCGACACGTAGCGCTTCGGAAGCATCGCGCGGTACCGGGAATACACACGTCGAAACACAGCCAACGAACGGTCCATGCATATACGCGCGCGTTAAACATGCACGAGGAGCAGCGCCGCTCGTCGTTTTAAGTATACCTTACGGGGATAGATTTGCCATCTTCGCGTGCGACGTGCATGTCCCAGTGGCAAACGAGAGTGTCGAGGGTGGGAGAGACTGACTTGTGTCGTGCAGAGTTTTCCTAGCAAACGGGGAGAGCGAGCGAGAGAGGAAGAGGAAGAAAAAAAAAAACGTTGGGTCGGCGCGTGCCGATCGTTCTTAACGGTCGGCAACGTTTGGGTTACGTCACGCCGTCGAGCCATGGTCAAGTGCCCGTCGCCCGCGTCCACCTGTACCCGCGGATACGTCTTTCCTATAGTCGCTCACATCGCATGTCACCGTTCTTCATTGCCTACATATTAATCAACAATGCACCGTGGATTTCTTTCGCGAAGCGACATCTTTTTCGTTCTTCAAATACCGCTCACCGCGATCGAACGACTGAGATCGAAGCCTTAACTTCCCCCCCCCCCCCCCTCAAAATGTCCGCCTCTAGCCTAGAATATTTGTTTAAAAATTAAAAATATCTGCATGTACGATAAGATATACGAGCGCCCGATTGTGCCGTTTAATATTAGTCCCAAGCGGCGGCGAGGAGTGGCAAAGTACTGGCGTTGTCATTGTGAAACGCTTTCTGGGATGAGCGAGGCAAAAAAAGAAATAACATTTATTTTCGACACACCGAAAAATATTTTCGTACAGGCTATACAGCCGCGCGTTCTATATTTAGAGCGAAGCCGCCGCCGTCACCGCCGCGCGCGCGACACGAGCAACGCTCTCTCCGCGAGAGACATACATATCGATATTAAACCGCGAGCGCGTCCTGGGCGTCCGGGGAACCCCCGAGCTTCGGAGGCTGGCCAGAACCACGACAACTTCGTGCAATTCATGCGGTCGGTGCAAAAAACAAGTGCATACTCGTGTCGTCTGTAAAATTAATCTCGAATTTCTTTGAAAATACGTAATCAGCAAAAAATGTCCAATATCAGATGAGAGCTCAATCTCGCGTTCGAATCGAAAAAGAAGTTATTCGAATGCGCGCAAACTTCCGCTGGAATTTTCTAATTTTTCCATTTAAAGTCCAGAACTAAGGTTCATCATGAATTATGTAAACGAAAGGCATTATAATAAGTATGAGTTCCTCCACACAAGGTCGAGCCGCGCACGTCCGTATACATCCATGTATGTTATGCATTGCGTGTGTATATTATTCACACGTCCTTGCTCTCGACAGCGTCCTTACCACGTGCGATCTCGCACTCTTTTTCCATTCTTCTTCTTCCTTCTCGCTCCTCCTCCTACTCCTGCTGCCGCTCTATCGACAGCGAGATCGAACGGTAGTTGTATTTATTATCATCGTCAATGTCCTCATGACGTAAAATATCTCGGGACACACAGGATCTCTACTGCACCTGCCAGCTGCTTTCCCAGATATTTCATCCATTTGCAATCATAATACAATTATTTATCTTATATATATATTTTTTGGAAAGTTGTTTGCCGACTTGTCTGTCCCAGCCCCCTTAATTAAATTTGATTAAAATTTAATTTAGGATCTGCCCTAAATATTAAAGCCTTGTCCCCCCCCCCCCCCCTTAATTCAAGCCTGTCCTAAAATTAGAAATTTGTATTTATGTTAACCTGACCATACGCGCGCTTCGCACGCTTACCCAGTTGTCACACCGCTAAAATCGAGGTTACTTTTTTTGGCTCGATCGAACCTGGGTTTTCTTCCTTCGTTCGAGATAAAAGTCTGTAACGAAGAGAATGCTGCAAGACGGAATGCGATATCTTGAATTTTTAATTTTTTACAGAATGTTAAAGCCAGACCCTCAAAAATTGCAAATTTTTAAAAGTGGTACCACTTTTAAAAATTTGCGATTTTTGAGGGTCTGATTTTAACATCCTGCAAAAAAATCAGAAATTAAGATATCGTATTTCACTTTGCGGCATTCTCTTCGTTATAGAGTTTTCTTTCGAACGCAAAAAGAAAACCCAGGTTTGGTCGATCGAAAAAAAAGTAACCTCGATTTTAGCGAAGTGACGAAATTTCGAAAAAAGTGAAAAATCATTTTTTGCATTTCTCTTATCGAATTTTATGTTTTTCGGGCAAACAACGGTGCTTTTCGGAATCAGTGGAAAATTTCCCATCAAATAGGGCCTTCAAACTTTACGAAACCGAATTTTTTTTTCTTCGATTTCGTAAAATTTGATCGTTAACTTCACGTTAATTTCCTTAACGATGTAATTTTGATTTGAGCACATAGCGAGCGCGCGAGCCACTGCAGCCTGCTAGTATTTATATACTTTCAATTAATATTTTCAATTAACAGGTGATGCCAAACGTACACTTTGAATTTTGCTAATTAGAAATTCTTTTTTATTGTTGTCACGATTCCAAACCTCCAGCTTCCTTGTTTCCCGCGTTTTAATTATTTCGAGGTCACCTCGCCGACAACGCGTTTCGTTGTTTCTTTTTTTTCGTGCATTTTTAGGATGCACGTAGACCATACACAGCGCGTTACACACCAGCACGACGCGAAACGTCGAATCGATATCGATAAAAATCCCATTTTATCGATCGTTAAAAGCTCGCCTCTCGTGGTATACCGGATGCGCGAATCGGGCTCGCGGGCCGGCAACGAGCTTTGACATATAGATATATAGGACGTGTTCACGAGCTCCCCCTTCCCTCACGGTGTACAGTGCGGGAGAATCGTATATTTTATATACTTTACGATGGCATCCACATTGAATAATGGAAGTTAGGCTATACAAGGCTCGCGGTACTCACAGATGCATTTTTTAATATTCTCCGCCGATGTAAATTAAAGAAAGTTCCATATTCACTACTGCATTATCCATCTAAACTGTTCTACACATTTTCTTTTTTTTCTTCAATCTTCATCTTTCCACAATAAAAATCAACGACTTTTATGAAGGAAAAAAATTAATTTTTCCGTTGAGTAATTAAATTGTGTATTGTATCGTGTCGTTTAACTCACAGATTAGGGAACGAAATCCCTTAACGTTTGATCATCGTTCGCTCGGGGGTGGTTTAACCCGACGCTTCGTCGCACATTAACTGACGAAACGTGCGCGCACGATTTCGTTAAGCTCCGCGCGTACCGCAACTCCGAAAGCTGTGTGGCGTCAATCCACGTGTCCGCAAGTCAACCACTTGGAGAGGCCATGAAACGTGCACTAATTTTCCCGTAATAATGAGAACTGCGAGCCGCGTGACAGCGGAGCTCCTCGGTGGAACCAGGAATCGCGACTCCTGCCGCCGGTGTAAATGCGCGTAAATGTACGAACATGTGGCACGTTCGAACCACCGACGAAAGTGCGTACAGAGCGCAACAATAGCTCGCTAGATATCGCGTCTCACGTGACACGTGCTCGAATGCCACGGCTGCCTCTAACTAATTGCAATTCGAGAGCGTAGAGTGCTTTTGCCTCATGTCATAAAGCTCAACGACGCTTTTAGGGCAAATGCAGCTTGCTTCACCTATTCTACTCCACCACACTGTGCGACACCGTTCAAATGTCATTTTCCAGCTTTTTCACGCCTTCCCGAAATATTTAAACGTGTCACAAATTTCCGATGTAATTATCGTGTCACGAAAGTTTATCAAATTGTGGGAACCGAATTTCTAAACCATCTTCATAAATCGTGTGTCAACGGCCAACAATCGGGAAAATGTCGAATTTCACAACAACAAAAAGTGTGCAGAAAAGTCACTAAGAGTAGAATTTTATTAAGGATGCAGCGTGCGTCGTGATTTTATTAGAAATAAAAAAGAAAAAAAATTCAACGTGTTGACACTGCAGGTCACCGTCGTAAAACCGACTTTTCCCGAGATGCGCTCGCATTTTACCTGCTCCCCCAGTGCACACGAGACATTTGGAATATGTTCAACAAGGTTTTCCCATCTGCCTCCGTTTCTATCGGAGGCTGTATGCACGCGCCGAGTGCGCTTTCCGTGTCCCCCTTTTCATCCTTGCGCCGTTCTCCCGTCGCCTTACATAAAAATCATACCCACGGAAATCAACGGAAAAGCTTTTTTAAAAATTACAAAATTTCGTGAAAAACTGAAACAAAAAAAAACAAAAAATATAACAGAATCTCAACAATTCTATTGTCTCTGCAAATTCTACAATAAAAAATATATATATATTTAGCTGTACATAGAATAATCGACTTTGTGATTCGCTCGACGTTCAATGGCGCGAAAATCTTTAGAAAGTTCGACTAAAAGCTTTATGTGATTTACTCGTGCGGCTCTCTCGCTGGTTTCCGAAGGAACCAGAGCTCGCGTCGAGGTCGCGCACCGTAGCCTCGCGCGCCGCGCGTGTTGGTCGAGCTTTCGGAACGTTTCTTTTTCCCCCGACAAAGCGAACTATGGTCGCCGGCGAGAATCCGAGAGGGACGGAGAGCAAGGAGAACGGAATATTACGAGAGAGAAATAGAGATAAGAAGAAACGAGCGGCTGGTGTGTTGGACCACGAGCCAGCCAGCCAGGCAGCCCCGCCTGAGCTTCTTCGAGCCCTCCAGACTGCTAATGGCGTCTCGTCTGCCCCGGTACGCGGCGACGGCGGTGGCGGCGGCTCCCCCGGTGAAGAAAAAACCTCGCCACTCGCCAGACCCTTTTCATTGGCGAGGAGCGAGCTGCTCCCGGGCTCTCCCTTCGTCCTACACACGCACGCACACCGTCACATATATGTATATAATATACGAACGCCACGGCACCTAAACACCAACGGCCTCCACGTTACCTCGTGTACTTCCTCCAGCCCTTAATCAAGACCTGATATAAATATCTTTCGTCCAAGGGTGCCCGAGAAGAACCCTGCCGCCACTTTCTTTTACTTCTTGCAAACATTTATTACCACCCCCCACACGAATGTCCTCGCTTTTGGCTACAATTCGTCTGACTTACCGCCAGGGTTCTCCTATTTTCCCCTCGCCTCGTAGGAATTTTTCCACCTGGTGCAAAAAAAAACAAACAAAAATTCTGTCAGTTTGTGTGATTAAAAAAACGCAAGAGCTTTTTTCATCTCTTTGGTAGCGCCACATTTTTGTAAAATTGTACAACCTTTCACGCACGCGTGAAAAAAACAGAAAATTCAAAAGTAGAATATTTAATACGACATCTTTCTGTGTGCCGAAAAAAAACAAAAAAAAAATGAAAGGTGCAGTGCTAGTGAATTTAAAAGGTTTTACAGCGAAAAACTGATACATCGACCCTGCTGCACTGGCTCTCAGCGGTGCAATGTCTTCTATCTCGTTGCTTCAATCCCTCGTTCTCTATACAGGTATCCACTGCGCGACCCCTGGCACCAATACCGTCGCTCTCTCTCTCTCTCTCTTCCCCTCGTTTCACGAGCTCGCGTACTGTGTGTCTCTCTCTCTCTCTCCCTCTCCCTCTCTGCCCCGTTTCCTCCCTCCATCGCCTTATCGGTTGCTCTCGCTCGCTCGCTCGCTCCCCCTTTGCGAGTTTCCCGAGGCTCATTCAAGCTCGACTGGCGGACTCCGAGGCCCGAGAGACACGAGTCAGTCGCGGCTGACCCGCCACGCAGCTCTCGCCTTTCGGTATCGCGCGCGCACCACCCGTTCCACAAACTGCCCGTATGCACACGACATTCGATTTTTATCATTCTCTCGCTCTCGTGTGTAGCGCGCTCGTCCCTCACCCTCCCCCCGTTCGCATCGTCACTGCGAACAGCGAAAATTCTGGTTTCCCTCCTCTACAGCCCCCCTCCCCCTCGCCCCCCGTTTGCCACCCCCGCGTTGCGAAGGTCCCAACACATTCGGCTGTGCCGTTCGCTCGCTCCCGGTGTAACCAAAATTCCTAATTTTTCCTAAGTTTTTTTTGTTTTAATTATTTGATTTTTTCTATTTTTTTTACCCCCCAAGTGAATTTTCCGTCCATTTTTTTCGTTCGCGACATCGAAAATTACACACGTCGTAACGGAGAAACGATGAAATTTTCCGAGGGCAAAAAATTCGGTGCCGTGGATTCCGGAAAAACGGTCTCGCTGAGCGATACCAATCGACGACTGCAAATGAACGAGTATTGTGTATGAAACGATTTTGGCGAAAATTGGCAGCGTGAGTCGCACACGCGCGAACGGTGCACGTGAAATAAATAATTTTCCGTGAGTTCTTTATTTGATTTTTTGGCCAGCGCTTTTTCATCAATTTTTCTCGTCAGTGCGAAAAATCGTTACACGCAAAAAGCAACAAAAAGTAAAGAGAAATGAAACAATTTTCGCTCGAGTTCCAGTGACGCCAGAAAAAAATGCAGTGATTTCGTGCCGGCTGAAAATGAATAAATGTGAATAGTAAATAATAAAATTGAAAGTGCGGATGTATGACGTCCAGTGTGAGAGTGCAAAAGCCTCGCGCGATGCCAACATCCTGGATTAGCAGCTTCGAACCGGGTACTTTTGCCACGAGTCGCGCGCGAGAAGCGACGAGTAGCCATAAAAATGTGGGAAAAGCGCTCGAAGATGACGGAAACGGCGAGGAGTCTAGATTGTCGCCGGACGCCCGACGGGCGCCAGGGTCAGGGATGCCCAGCGCGTTTTGAGCGTCGCGAGGGAGCAGCGAATACGCTTTTCGAGTGATAACAGACCCACCGCGATCAGACGCCTCGAATTTTTCTTCTTTTTCTCTCCCAACTAACCACTCGATTCTCGCATCCAGCGTGTTGTTGTCATATAATTTTTTTTTTTCTCCACTTTACCTCGGTCGTAATATCGCGACAATACGTGGCCGATAATTATAGAGCCAGAAGCTCGCGCGGGGATTTTACGCGATCGGACGAAACGTGTCAACACGAGCGTCGAAGGCCTCGTCGTCCGCGCGGTCGCGCGCGCGCGCGCGCCGCGGTGAGAGAGCGACGAGCGACGGCGAGGGGGGAAGCAGCAGCAGCAGCACCAGCAGCGGTAGCAGCGGACCAAGTGGAAACGGACTGAACGAGACCCCGCGAGCGCGCGTTGGCTCCGCACTTCGTGAGCTTACGACTCGTCGCGTTGAGAGAGCCCAGAACGGCCAGAACGCCAGCAGCAGCTACGTCCGACGATTCCTTGGACGAAAATTCACTTTTGTCGCCCGAAAATCGCCGCGGCGCGGTATATAAACGCGTTTTGCCCTGGCAAACGAGGCTCTCTTCGCTCGAGCCCTGCGGGCATCGATACAAACGGACCCCAAACGAGAGACGATTTTCCCCCCAAACATTTGCTTTTTCTCCAGAGTGCAAAAAGTGGTTGAAACAAATCGCATTGATTTAATGAGGCGGAATTAATTAGGCGCGGAAATTCATGAAAATAATTCCTGGTGCGGAAAGCCGGTGCATTTTTTTGGCTCCTCAGTGCGGTGCGCGAAGCGAGTTCCAGAGTTTGTGTTCGCTCTCCGGGCGAGGGTTTCTCTCAAAGACTTGGGAAGATTTTTCGTCGATATCTCCCGCGGTGAAGGAGGACCCGAGGAGAGCGCGCGACAGGCGTGGTGAGAAGACGACTCGCCACTGACACTTGGCACGTGAGTTCGTTGATGATTATTCGAATACGTATAACACTCGGTTTGCACGCGCGATACGATGACAAATTGGTGTCTGCTCGGCTCTCTCGCTGTCTCGCGATTCGCGTATTATTCGCACTCGCGGATCTTCTTCTTCTTCTTCTTCTTCTTCTCCTCGCCGTTTGTGTAATTCGCCATTAAGCTCTGGGAACAGCAATAATATATTCCGTCACTGCAAACGCTACGTTCTTTTTTTTTCCTTCAACTTTTCATCTCCCCACCCGCGCGCGGCGCGGCACAACGAATGCCGAGCATTTGGCACGAGGGCTCGCGGCGAAGATTTTTCGAGTTGCACGCGCCGCTCGTTAAGCCTCCCTCTGAAACGAGAAAAGTTTACCAAGATTTTCATTACTCGCCTACGCCTGGGAAGAGTCGGAGCTTCCCGCCCGCTTCCAACCTCGTTTCTACAGTTTATAGAAGGAGCATTTGTGTGTCGTGAGCCGCGGCCAAAAAAGATAATTAAACCGCGGTTAACCGCGGTCGACCAACGCTCGCGTAATTACGTGGGGCATAATTCCACGAAATTTGAGATATTTGTCAAAATATGAAACAAACACATATTTCGCAGGTTTTTGAGCCTCCGGGAAATTCTCGAAATTCGTCAGGACATTTTCGCGCGAGAAAACAAATCAGCCACTCGGAATGGATCCGGAATAAAAAGCGGGAAGCAAAAGTTAACCGGGGATTAGTGTCGTTCTGTGACGCACGCTCGGGGCTCCGCTGCTCAGTTGCGGGGTTCTGTACATCTCTCTCTCTCTCTCTTTCTCTTCTTATCCCCCTCGTAGCGCCGGGCGGCGAGGAGTCGCGGACGTTTTCCCTTCGACCCCGGGGATCCCGGCGGCGGCGGCGGCGGCCGCGGCTCTCTTAACGTCAACGGTTAAACTTAACACAGTTAAGGTCCGGTGGTAATTTAAAATTACTACCGCGCGCACTCTGCCGCCGCGGTCGACTCTGTGCGAGCTGCGGAATTGCTCGGAATGATTTTACGGTGAGCTCTCTGCCCTTTAACGCTCGTTCTCGCACTTTTCCCCGCGCCGACTGACGTTCATTTAACTTTTCTAACTCCCATGTGAACCGACCACCGACGCGGCTAGTTTTTACGGAAATTATATAATACATTTTTGTTAATTATCCTTTTGACACATTGACCTCCGAGGGATTACGTCATCCTGAGGGGCTTGAATGTAAAGCAGGGTTTTATCCTTTTTTTTTTTACGAGAGAGACTAAATTTGTGAACATTTTTATTCAAACATATTGCCAGAAAAAGATATTGAAATTCTCACTGGAAGCGACGGGCGCGTCATTGATTTGTTATTATTTTTCTTAGTCTCGTATTTCATTGCGTCATTCGCGACTGGTGTCTACGTTGATCCAGACAATATAACAATATTTGTTGGAAACTTTTACAGCGATAAAAACAGTTGAACTTTTTTTTAAATAAAGAAACATAAATAAAAAAATAGCTACGTGAAGCCCGATCGAGAGACTCGATTTGGCGTGGAAAGTGCGGTATGTGTTGACACACGGACACAATATGCTTCGCTTTGGAGCATATCTCGAAGGAAGAAAATGTTTTGGAGAGCGAAGCACGTTCGGTCGTTGCAGGGGCAACGTGTACGACAACGTTGTGCTCTGGCTTGTGCAAACAAACACACTGCGTGGCCTCGAAAAACGGGCTTCCAAAGGCCAACAACCAGAGGGAGTGAACGATCGAACGCTCGGGGAAAAGCGTGCAATAATCCAGACGCGATGTTCCCGGTGCGACCGAGGCGATAACGAGGTGAGTGCAGCGCGATAGCGTCTTGCCGCTCGCGCGTGCTGCTCACCGGCGTTTGACCACATTTCGCGATTCGCCTCCGACTTCCCGACCGTCGCAGTTTACACTGACTCGCGATACGGTCCGCATTGTCGCGGCCATTTACACCGTTCGACAAAACATATCCCGCATTATTTCATATCGCACCGGACGAGAAAAAAATCCCCTCGTCGCAATTCACGGAACGACAGTTATTTTTAAACTAAAATATTTTTTTTAATATGCTGCCTCGACATTTTATTCACATTTATCCAATTATTGTTTTTTTGTTATTAATATATTTAGAACCAGGGTGAAACTTTTACGCGCGTTTTTATAGCTAATATTAAGGAAAAGAAATGTCTGGTAATTGTATGGTTTGCATTTTTGCGTGTGCATTTTACAGAAAACTCAGAAGACACGCATTTAAGTTAAATGTTTTTCTCTTCTTTTTTCAGTTGCTATGTATATGCACGACTAACTTTAGCGAATCCCAATGGAAATTTCAATCGACACTAACACTTGGACTTTGCTCCGTTTTCCGTTGGCTAACTTGAGTGTTCTTTTTTTTTTCGTATTGCCTTGCCGAGCGAAGTCTCGTATTCTCGCGCACGATTACACCGCGCCCGCTACTTCTCCGTTTACGCTGGCTGGTCGTGATGCCCCCCCTCCCACCGTGTTCCTTCGCGTTGGGCGGTGAAAGAATTTACGTCTCATTACTTTTACGACTTGGATGTTACACGAAAACTAATGAAAAAAAAAGGAAATAAACGGTCGAACGATTTGTCGTGCTTCGATAATTATCGCGAGGGAAAAAAGTTTCTTTTTCGCAATTTCCTCGTACAAAGAAACAACACAATAATATTTTTATAGCCAATCTCTTCTTAACCAGATGGTGGGAAATTCGTTGTTGCTTGAAAATTGTCATGACTCAAAAAATATTCGAGTCAAGTGTGAGGAATAAAAAGGGAGGCGAGATGATTGGCGAGCTGGGAGCTTTTTCAGTCGGGACTCGGAGTTTGTCTCACGCCTCTTTGCTCGCGCATTTTGCTCGCGGATAATCAGGAATAGAGAGAAAGTGTAGCGACAGCGCGGAAGCCTCTGGCAAACACGCGAGGGGATGCCAGTGAATTGTCAGAGCATTCGCTCTCTCGAAGAGTTCCCGAACAAGTCGAGATTGAATTTTCATCCCTCTACCGCCGAGCGCGCGCGCGCGCGCGTTTCTCATTGTCAATAAAGAGCTTCTTTTATCCGCACTTTTTCCGCTCTCCGCCGTGCTGTTCTCACTTGAACTACATTCTTCGGCGCAGCGAGAAAGGCGAAGGTATAAAATGCGCTGCGCCGCCCGGGCGAGAAGCGTGAATAAATTTTCCGGTCGGCGAGAGACGCGCGCGGAACCTCGCGGCAGCTTCTCCCGGCAGCCACTTCCGTTGCGTGGTCAATGCGCTGCGGCGGCGCTACGCAAATCCATCGATATTGGTTCACGTCTTACACTCACACACGAGCCATTCTCCGCCGAAGCCGCAGCCACGTTTTTTCTTCTTCTTCTCCCGTATAGACATTTTTATATCCAGGCATCATTTTTACAAAATTGCATTAAATTACAAACGGCAGAATTTAATTTAATCTACAAAAATATATTACAAACGGCAAAATTTAATTTAATTTACAAAAATATATTACAAACGGCAAAATTTAATTTAATTTACAAAAATATATTACAAACGGCAAAATTTAATTTAATTTACAAAAATATATTACAAACGGCAAAATTTAATTTAATTTACAAAAATATATTACAAACGGCAAAATTTAATTTAATTTACAAAAATATATTACAAACGGCAAAATTTAATTTAATTTACAAAAATAAATTACAAACGGCAAAATTTAATTTAATTTACAAACGGCAGAATTTAATTTAATTTACAAAAATAAATTACAAACGGCAAAATGTTGTTTTTATGTTTTTAAGTAGAAAAAAAAAGAAAGACAAACGACCCGTCGTTGTCGCAATTAAGTACTCCGCTAAGGCGTATTTAATATTGAAAACTAACTTTGTAGAATTCGCAATTGTGTATACGTACAACACTATGGAAGGATATAGCTGTATATTGGTTGTCGCTATCGCACTCGGAGCTGCGCATGCAGAAGGAGTCTGCAGCAGCAGCGGCGGCGGCGGCAGCGGCGAGGCGAGGAACAATGAATCTGGCTCGGCCAGAGTCACTTTTATGCTCGGCGATCGGACCGCACGTCGGGTCGAGATAAGAAGTTGCATCTGCGCTGCTTCCCGAGGCTCTGGCCGAGACAGCGAGTTTCAAATGGCTGCGACAACGAGAATGGCGGACGAACGATGAAAATTATAATCGCTATCTCGCTGGCGCCCGCGCGCTCCTTCCTTCCATATTTATGCGCCTTTTATTTATTCTAGAATCTAATTTAAATACCGACTTAGCCGCCAAGTTTTTTCATCGTTGATGTCCAATAACGATAGCAATTATTGTAATTTCGCGAAAATAAATGTGGATCGTGAGGCGCGCGACGAAGATTGTCCGTGCGGATTCCCGGGCTTATTTTGAGACGAACCGCGAGTCATGTTCGTCGACAAAGTAGCAGCTCGCGCACCTGCTGTTAATAATTTCGTCGTGACGTCCGTTTTAATTGTCTCCGAAAAATTCCCTGAATCGAGTGCACGCAAATAAATTTCAACAGCCGTGAATTTTATTATTATGTTTTCCCTATCTCTCTCTCTTTCTCTCCGAAAATAACTTACTGCACCGTGAAATGACATGGCGAAAAAATATTCCTGACTGTTCCCACGGTCAAATAAACGATACAAAAAATAAAAAATAGAAAACAAAATTACATCCGAATTTCTACAGAAGTAATATATACATAAATATTAAACCTTGTTGCCAAAAATATATTTATCGAGTCTCCGCGGAAATGCTGAAAAATGTATAGTACACGGGAAATCTCTCAATTAGTCAAAACTCAGAGCCCTCGCATTTTTTACACGTTTTTTGTTGTTGGGATCGTTGATACCCGTATAGTATAAAACTCCACGGAAATTCTGTGGGGGGAAAGAAGATTATTTATTCCCGAGCATGAAATCCCACGGGGATTTGGTCGAATGGAGAGAATGAGGAAAAAGTAAATATTTTCGCTATTCCATTGAATCCATTAGAGGGGCATTATAGAGGTTGGGGGGCGTAGTCGCGGCGCTCGTACTATTTGGCTTCCTCGACGTTTATTGATAGCATCGAGCTCTGTGCGTTTTATTTTGGCAAACTAGGCTGGTCGCGTTAGTTGCGCGTGTATTTACTGTATCAACGAATACACACATAATATACAGGTGGTAGTTAGGTATACATGTAACGAGACAGCCTGACTACGCTGACCTTTCGCGAAATGTCGAGAGAGCTCGTTACAGTACCTGAAAATTCGACAGTTATCGGCAGACGGACTCGGCGAAAGCCGATGATTGACCTCCTTGACAAAATTTTAATGGCGCGCCCGCAACGCGAGCTGCACTAACGAACGGATTCGCCTCTCGCCCTCGTCCCTCAACTTTATTTATTTTTTTTCTTTTTTCAACCTCTTTCCAATCGTTTCGAGCCAATGTCAATTTATTCTCATTATTATTTATGAATTTATGAATTCCCCTCCGAAGTGTTCCCGCAGTTCCGCGAGGTTTCGTCCCTCTCGCCACGCTATTCTCTCCTTTCCGTCGAGCCTCACGCGGTGTTTGTCCTGCTTCGCGATACCGCGGACGGTTAAATATCCGAAACGTAAATAAAACTCTTGGGCCGCACGAAGATCTGCGAATAATCGACGTCTCGGTACTTGGACCGTGCGCTGATTACTTTGCAAATTAGGCGGGCACGGGGCAATCCGAATGCGGCTCCACGAAGGCCAAATGTCAGATGCTATTAACTCGCCCATTAACTCGGCGGTATGGAAAAAATGGGCGGGAAGATATTAAAATAAAAAAGTCTCTGCCACAAAAACAGCCTGTGTAAAAAATGGCTTCGGTTCATCCCTCCCGAGTATAATGTCCTTTTTTTTGTCTTTCCGCGGCTCCTATTCGTTTTTCTTGGCCTTCATTCCTCCCGTATTATGCATTCGATCTTACATAATAGAATATATGTATACATATAGGTAGGACATAAAGCGAGGGGGGAAGAGGCCGCAACGTGCGTCAGCGTTTTTGCTCTGGCAGCAGCCAGCGCCCCCTCTCGACTGCGAGGTGAGGGTCTGGCCTGGCGCACTCAGAGCCCTTGATTAATGTAAATAAGGAGGATCTCTCCGCATGGCGAGATCCGGCTATTGGAGGGTGGGGGGGGGGGGGGGGGGGTGGGTCGAGGAAAGAAGTAGAAAAGTTAAAGCCGCATAAAGTATGAAGGCTGCAAGGTGGTGGATGAGGCGCGAGGTAAACGATCTTTATAGGTGAGGAGGGCTTCTTTATCGATAAAATGGCATCTCTCGACACGTATTCAAAGTGGAAGGGGCCTGGATTGTCAACGCAACTTTCGAAACGTACACTGTTACCACATATTCTGGGAAAATTATTAATCCTTCTTTTAAAAAGTTCATGAGTAACGGAAAACATTGTTAGCAAACTATTCGAGCTGTGATTGATTGTCACAAAAGTTCGTTTTAAACAAAATCAGTTTGATGTCAAATTTGGCATAAGACAACGGGTGCGGCAGTGCCCGTGACCTTTTAAAGCTTTATAAGAGCGCAAAATTGATTATTCCTGTTATAATCGATATCCTGAAGAAAAAAAAACAATTCTGAGGCGATTTCGGCGATTTTCGGTCCGGAGACGGATCTATGATTTCTGACAAAAAACGTGGCCAAAAATGATTTTTTTCAAAATCAATTAAAAAAGGTTGTTAACCAGTGTTTTCGGGAGTAGAATATGCAACTTGAGAACAATGGTATAGGTTACAAGTCGGTATTTTCAAAAGAAAAATCTATTTCTGAGGTCGATTTTGCCGAAAAGTTTTTCAGGCGCCAGCGCGTGTGATTACCCTAGTTCAACGTATAGAAATCGCCTTGTAAACAGATGATGGCAATCAGCTATGTTCATGTGAAGCCTTTCTATTCGTGCTATAATTGGTCGGCGGTGTCGTCAGACACACTGATCATGCATTGAAATTTTGTTTTCTCCCGACTCCGCTAAAATAACCCCATTTCGTGTCCGCAACGCGGGCGGAAAATCGCTCATTTTTTGACAACTGACTCACGCATGCGCAGTCCGGTTTCATTACCTCCCTAGGGAAGAAATCAGCTCATTCCTGCCCGCGCGGGAATAATGGAAACCGTACTACGCATGCGTGTCGTCATTTGTCAAAAATGAGCTTATTTTCCGCCCTCGTTGCACACACGAAATGTGGTTATTTTTTTAGCGAAATCGGGAGAAAAGTATAGTACGTTACAAGGGAGGAAAGTGCAACTTTTCACCTCGTGTGAATTTCTGCCCTCGCTTCGCTCGGGCATCAAACTTCACTCTCGGTGAAAAGTTGCACTTTCCTCCCTTGTAACGTAATGTACTATTTTATGCGAAATGTCAAAACTCGCAGAAAGGTTCCGAGGCCATGCATTGAATTTGTTTGTTTATGTCAAATGTCAAAATTCACAGAAAGGGACACAGGCGCTGTAGCATCCGTGCTGCTTAACCCTAGTAAAAAACCGAATTTTAGCACCGTGAAAAATCAAAATTTTCGCCCGACGCATGAAAAAAAAACACACACCCTGCTGTTACACGAGGTCTGTTGGGCCCAGGTGCCTGGGCGAGCTTTTGGCCTTCCGCGCACGTTGTTGTTGGTTTCCCAAGTTTCCAAAGTGAAGATAACTCCACGTTAATAGAGTAGGCTATAAGCGTAGGGGGGTCTTAACCGAGTAGTCCATGGGGAGTCGTAGTTGGTTGCTTCCACGGGTTTCAAGCCCGATATCCATCGGTGAGCTGCTGCGGCGACGGCGACGGCACGGCAACTCGAAACATATACGAGAGGGCTCAGGTGAGCAGCCAGGTACTACCTACTACCTGCTATCCGAACTAAGGCTTCCCCGCCGCTCGGCTCACGATGCACCGAATTTACGATCGAGTCCCCGGCTGCGACCTCAACTCCGCGCTACATCTTCTTATTCTCGTCATTCTTTCGCCGCTCCATCTCGACATACAACACAATATAGGATCCCATGTATCAATGCGTCAATAGTTGGCTCACGGAATTATTCGTTAATATAGATAAATATATAGGTATACCTGTATCGCATCCGATAATTTCCGGTCGACCTTCCTCTCCAACATTTTTCCTTTTTTCCTCACCCAAACATTCCATTGATACACGTAGGATTGCCGCATAAGTTGCGCGTGCACCGGCGACGGGAGTTCGCAACGTATTATTTTCTCCGATCCTTTTTCCACAGCGAGCGCTCTCGCGCGCGATCGTCCGGGTAAACATATTTTTATGCTCGCGCACGTAGCATTCCGTGTGTCGAGCTATTCAAGACGAGATATTTGCGGAATCTCGTCGTGACATATTTCTCTATACGCGACCTTAACGGGCGCGATGAAGAAGCATTTGGCCTTTTTTTTGTTCTTTTTCCAAACTAACAATTTTTCGTCATTAAAAGTAAATCGGATAAAGTTGAAAAAAAAAAACGTATTTTCGAATTGATTCTATCGAAATGACATTTCGATGGAAAATAAGATTTAATCGACACACGCGATAACGCGGCATAAATTGAGCCCGAATTTTCATCCAAGATTTATAATTAATTCGTGAATCAATGGGCCGAACTATTTGCGATGGCATCGCCGAGGAATACGTGCCGATTGCTATTTACGTATTTATTCGAAAATCCGCGACGAGTGCCGCAAGCCGGTGGGGAGAGTCGCGCGGTGGCGCTGGGCTGGCCGCCGCGCCTCGCGACTCGCTGAATAGCGGTGCATCGCCGCCGTCGCACGGTGGTTCATGCCAAAATCGCATTAAAATGCCCGCTGAGCGGGTAGCGAACGTAGCAGCGTCATTAAAATGACAAGTGGCCAAACGCCAGAAGCCCAACACACGCGCGGAGCGAGCATCAAGTTCAGCCGCTGACGATACCTTAAAATATACTGCGGCGGCATCTTTGCGGTCTCTCTCTCTCTCTCTCTCACTTCTCGCGGTCAGTAAGTCAGTCACTCGCTGTGAATTGCCCCGAGCAACCGTTATATTGACATTGTAGGCAGCGCCTGAAATACGTTGCACTTGACCGTTTTATCTGACTGCGAGCTTTTATCGGTGCATTTATCGATCACGCTGTTGGTGATAAACAAGTCGATGGCATTAACGTAGATATAATACATGGCGTTGGAGATACAGGAAACGTTTCCGCGAGAGACCGCGCGCACGGCCGGACCCGAGGGGGAACGCGAGGGAAGGGTCTTTTGGGATCTTGGCAATCACGTTGCCGTGGCAACCGTGGTCAGCGGCAAACTTTCGTCCATTCCGGGTCAAGGTTTGCGGAAACAAATTCTTCCGTCACTCTGACAAACGATGGAAACAAAACAGCAAAGAAAAACCGCGAATTTCCGAGTGCGGACCACTTTGCAGAAAATCGTCGAGCAATTTCACGGAATGCCCCGTAGGTACGAGAGCGAGGAGTAAAAGTTGAATCGAAGTCGATTGCGCAACGCTCGTTCCATCAGGCAGCTGCAACCTGTCTGCCGATGGACTTTTGTATTAAATAGATTGGCCCTCTGAAGACCACCGAGACTTCGTGTCACTGAAATGAAAGAATCTCACAGACGCCACGCAATGACGCAACATCCACTAGTGCCGTGCGATATATAGCCCGACGACGATGAGTGCAGGAAGTGTAGACTCGGAGCAAAGTCACGAATGGCTGTTACGAGGAGCGAGGTTTTCGCATAACATTCGCATTGAGCCTTTTCCACTTTTTACTATACTACCCACTTGACCTTATGTTATTTTATTCTTTTTTTTCGAACTGGACATTTTTCTCTGAAACGACTTACAATAATACGACTGAAAATGCTACTCGTTTTTTAGCAACGAGTTGCAGACAACCCGGCAGCCAATCGGAGAACGAATAACCTGACAACAAAACTTATATCGAAAATCCAAGATATTTTCATCTTTGATTTTTTCAAGAGGAATCAGATCAGCTTATTTTTATTTATTTTTCGCTAATCAAAAAATAATTGAAAGAAAAAAAATCCAAATGCAATAGCAATACAATTGAATTTTCATTGTCAGGTGTCTAAAAAAGATGAAAAAGAAAAAATCATACATAGTAGTAGTATTTATTCCAATATACACCCTTTCGGGCTTTTACAAAAACAAAACCCCTTCCCACACAAATATTTCCCTTATTGATAAATAAAAACACACTTAATCTATTTCTATTTCTAATTCCACTTACATCTATGTTACCTCTTATTCGCATAAAGAATATACCATTCATTCTACCATTAATTCCTTCTGAAAAAGAAAAAATAATTTTTTTCGAAACATTGACTTGGGTATTTCACTATAGACGTGCGAAATTTCACTGGTTTTCTGCAGTCCACGAGAAAGTCGACAATTACGAGAGAAACAGAGACAGAGAGGGAGAGAGGAACCCCTCGGAGCTCCACTTTTCCATTTGCCACAATCGATCAGTATTATTGCTCGTTCAGGAGACGAGATATAATGAGGATCGCAACATAGTGTGTTTTATTGCAGAACGCGCGCTGACGCCAGTGATTCATCCGTCGAACGAACGAGAGAGAGAGAGAGAGGATGGCGCGCGAGAAATACACAGCAGCAGCAGCAGCAGCGGCAGCGGCAGCAGCGGCAGCAGCACTGTGTGAACGTGTCGCCGGTTGCGGATTAAACGATCGGAAGTGTCCGTAACTACTTGAGGACTTGGACGAGCGCGCGGAAGTCATTGTCAGCGCCATCGTCGCGCGTCCAATCGTTTGGTTCTCTCTCTCGCTCTCTCCCCCGGAGCTGCGCACGAGACTCGAAGCGTCGCGGGCCACTAGTGCATTACTGTCACGCGAACGCACTATGACATCACTTTACACGAGACATCCATAATTTTTATTCTACGACAATTTTTTTTTGTTATTCATAGAAATTTAAGTCAATAGTCGATTTTTCGAGTATTTCGTTCACGTGAACAAATCCGTGAGGTTATTTCAGACTAGATGGCCACAATGTCGAGTAAAACACTGTTTATAATACAATAAAATCAGCTTCTAAAAAGTCGATGGTTGTCAACTATGTTCATGTGAACATTCATGTGAGGTCGTTCTATTCGTGCTATAATTGCTTGGCGATGTCGTCAAACACCACCAATCATGCATTGAAATTGTTTGTTTATGTGAAATGTCAAAACTCGCAGAAAGGGGCCGAGGCCTTGCATTGAAATTGTTTGCTTATGTCAAATGTACTGCTAAAATTCTTAAAATCCTGATAAAAGGTAATGTAACATTTTTCTTCACGCTGGATTGGGGTGTGACCGGGTGATAAAAAGAAATGGTGAATTATTTTGAACGAGCCTGTACGTGGAATTAGAGTATGGGCGCGTTGCGAAAGTATTGCGAATCTCGTTTGCGCTGTCGGGTTTCGTCGCCCGCTTCTCAAGCCGCGACTATCGTCGCGACAAGAACATTCGATAGGTCTATTATTCACTTGAACGAATGACCACGCGCACTTCTCGGCTTATCATCTGCAAGCTGTCGCTGATGCTGCTGCTGCTGGTACAATGCCACACGCTACGTACCGCTGGTTTCTTAATTCCATACGGCCGCGACCACCGCCACGCAGGTCATCCGTCCCCGTCTCGCCGTCCCCGTGGCCGTCCCGGTTCCGGACTCACGTGCGTCGCGCGCACTGCACCCCAAGCTATTCTCGGACGGTGTTAGCGATCTTGAGTTGTGCATCTCGTGTCTCGCAGTAGCTAACAAGGCCTAGCGTTTCTTTCGGTCTCTCTATTTATCGCGTAATTTTTTTCATCTCTTCTAGTATCGAAAGAACTTCATCAGTAAAAAATTCCAGAACACTACGACTTTTAATGAAAATGATAAAAAATATCTATTAACGATAAATCAGAAAAGCCGAAAAAAGTGGTCTCTTTGCCCTCGCGCGTAGCTACACAAGACGGAGCAAACGGCGCGCGAGTCTTATTCTCGCGAGTTATACGCGCGATAAAACGAGATTCCCGTCCGTCCACCCTACCGTTCGATCCGGTGATTCCGGTTGACTGGCTGGCCCGGCCCCGTGGGCTCCCGGGCGGCTCGTTTCGACTAACTTTGGGGATTCTTCGCTCCGCAGCTCGCCGCCCCCTTCGACCCATTCCCACGGTTCTTTTTTTCGCTGCTAACTGACTGAGCGCCAAAAAAAAAACGAATCTGTCGTGATAAGACGGCTTCTAGCGCGGGGAAAGTACCCGCGTTTTTAGTATCCGTTCCGCTGAAACAAAAAGAAAGGAAAAAGCTTTCAGTATCGTGTCCGTCTTATCGTTTCTCGCTTTGAAACTTTGTCGCTACGACTTTTCTTCTTCTTTTTCCCCGCCCGAATCGCTCATTTGCGCCTGGACCCTTTTTCCAAACACCACCCCCCCCCCCCCCCCTCCACTCCCGAAATTCGATATGCAAAGAAACTTTTTCGGGGGCGTTGTGAAGAAGAAAAAAGTGCTGATGAAGATAACGCGTAAATTATTCACGATAAAATGCGCAGAATGCGAGGGGATAAAGTGAAAAATAGCGAGGGTCATGTCGGGTGTTTGGAAAAAGAAAAGTTTAAAAAGTTGGGCTCGCATCGTTTTACGCCCCATAAGTGTCATACACGCGTACATAAGTGTTATATTCCGCTGGTCGTTTGGGAGGTGAGGGTGATTTGGGAAATTTCGGTGCGTTACGGTCGTTCGCTTCGCGTGTCCAATAAATATCTATCAATCCCGGTTCCGACGCTGTTGTCTCGCTCCGCGCGAGTAATTACATTAGGAGTCCGCGCGGTCGAGTGCGAGACGAGGGGGGGACGACGACGACACCCGACGAGGGACAAACTATTTCGAGGCACAAATACAGTTATAACGCTTATTTGCCCCCTAGTGATGTATAGCCGAGCTATAAAATAAAATTATCGAATGTCTGCAGGAGCGATTGGCCCGATAGGCGGAAAATGAGATCACAGTGTTGATGAGCTGTCGCATCACAATCAACGGTGTCGTCAGTCCTAATTGTCGGTAAATGCGAACTTTGCGGTCGATCGTATTTTTTTTTTTTTTCACCACCCGTTCGTAATTTTCACGAAAGCAAAAATAAAATGTATTTATGAGGATAAAATATTTATCCTTCGCACCCTGTCTGACGAGAATCTCGAGAGTAGATTTTTTTTTTTCTTTCGCGAAAAGAAAGTAAATTTAGGGATAAATTCGCGCGTTACAAAGGAACCTTAATGCCCGCCGGGCCGGAGAGCGAAGAAAAACACGCGCGGGAAGCCACCGATGGAATTATCGATGATTTAGGGCGGTGCGTGGGCTACCCGATCGACGAGCCTCTCGCGTGAGCACGAGTTTTATTTAACCTCGTAAACTCTGAGCCACCGCGACAATCGGCCGATAACCGCGCCGAGCCCACCCTCGTCGCATTCCTCGCCGAAAAATCAAAGTTTTTCGCCCACTCGCGTCAACGTCAACCCGAGAGAGGATCGATCAACGCGCGCGTGTGTGGATTCCGTTAGTCGGCGAATACGACAAAAGTCACATATTCAACAAAAGTGTCTTCTCCGCGAAGGGAAAAAAAACAGATTACACGCTATTATAGTTTCAGTGGTTAAAGCTCGCAGACATCTGTCATAACGGTTAACCGGCGAAGAGGGGATCGTAAGAATGCCGAGAAAAGTAGAGTTGACAGGATATTTCATGGTTCGAGTATTTCTCCGCGTCGCTCGGTATTAATATCATATCCTGGCCCGCCGCGGTGTCCCTTGAGATATTGGAGAACAGATGCTGGGAATGGCTCCTCGTCTGTTATTATTCCACACGCGAGGCAGCTAGAAATCTGGAGAGCGCGGTGCATACAATGTAGCCTCACGTAGTGGTAGTACGAACGTACGCAATTGGTTGTAATATGCGGCGACGGCGGTGGCGGCACGTGCATAAAGACACACGCACACAGCATGCATGGGTAAACACAGCGTTGTGTCAATGTTTTCACGAGCAACCGAGCAGCGCCCCTTCCGGTCGCATGATCAAGCGCATTGTGCGCGCGCGCTATGTATTTGACAATTATCCGTGAAATCAACGTCGCGACCGCTTTCGACGCCCTCCGATGGCTGCTGCTGCTGCTGCTGCTGATGATGATAGAGAACAGAACACCGCCACGCGGCCGTGTCAACTCTTTCCCAACTTTCTAACTGCGCAAATATGCGCGCGCGATTACCGTCGCGACAATAGATTAAGACAAAACAGAATATCCCTGTTAAAAAAATCAATGGCTAAAACGTCGCGCATTATGTTTGCAGCGAAAAAAATACACAACGGTGCTTTTCGGAATCAGCGGGAAATTTCCTATCGGGTAGGGTTTTCAAACTTTACGAAATCGAAAAAAAAAAACAAAATTCGCAAAAAACGAAAGAGTTACGTTTCCCCCGAAAAAAATCGGTTTCGTAACCCTCAAAAACCGCAAAAAAGAAACGCAAGGAGTACCCGATGGAAAAATTTGCGATTTTTGAGGGTTCAACTCTAAAATTGTGAAAAATTCAGAAATCAAGATATCGCGTTTCGTCTTGCGGCATTCTCTTCGTTATAGAGTTTTCTTTCGAAGTAAAGAAGAAAATTCAAATAGTATTTTACGATACTAGGGCGTTAAAACTTTTTCTGACGAGTGTGAGTTTGCAGCACGAGCCGAAGGCGAGTGTTGCAATCACACGAGTTTAGAAAACGTTTATCGCACGTGCATCATACCCAATTTTATTTCACGCGTGCGAGAAGTGCGACGTAGGCACTTCTCGCACCGAGTGGTATAAAAGAAGTTACCTCAATTTTAGTGAAGTGACAACCGAGTAAGCGCGTCAAGCGCCCGTATGGTCAGTTTATTTTAAATAAGAATGACAATTGCAAAGATAAAGATAATTAGGAGTAAAAATACTTGCCATTTGACATTCGAATCGAGTAAGATGAAAAATCATCAGTTTGACGGTGAATTTGAATTAATCGTGGCTTACGAGAGAAAGAGAGCCGGCCAATCTATCCGGTTTGCATGATAGCACATGCGCCGCCGCTTCCTAATGCTCCACACTCGGCTCGTTGATGATTTCGCGAGTCGATATGCATGAAATTTTCGTCGGGTGCCACATCGAGCGTTGTCCCAGTCGCTAATGACATTTCACGTAGCCCCCCAAGCGGGTTACCCTGTTTTGGCAAAATACCCAATGGAGCGCACCCAAACGCCACGCTTCGTTGCTCCACTTATTACCTATAGTTATACACCTTTGCATATACTCGACATTCCATTACCCGGCGTAACTCAACCTCAACATATAACACGCGTCTGCTCCCCCTCGAAATTCCCATGCAATTGGAGGCCGGAAAAGTTTTTTGCGTCCAACCGCGGCCGCTTTTGATGCGACAAAAGGTGAATTTATAGTCGCGGTGCAGAGATTGAATTGAAAATCATGAGGAACCGTCTCAATGCAATTTGTGTCGGGGCTAACCCCGCATACAATAACGCCAACGACATTGGCGATTACTTGGAACGTTGATCTTGATGCCGCGATGCACTGAAAGCGAGCGGCGAGACGAGAGGTCGTTCGTTAATATATAATATAAGGAACCCACCACACACCACGATGAAATTAGTAATTACCGAGCGGGTGACGAAGCGAAACGAGCACCTCCCCCATAACGAGCCAACAATGAGGTCGAAAGATAATTAGCAGAGGCAACGTGCGCGCGGCCGTTTCCGAGAGGCGTTGGCCCCCGCCCCGCGTATCCATCTTCTCTCTCTCGCAATAAAGCCCGGTGATACGGATTAATCGAAAGCTCGTCTTCTTCCGAGCGGCGGCACTCTCGCGAGTTTTCTATCACCGACACCTACGTCGTACGATTCCACTTGGGACACAGTTGCCCTAATTACCCCGCCGCTTAATTGTTGACGATCAATCAAACGAGCGAGGCCCGACAAATTGCGTGGCTCTTGAAATTTATCCTTTGTGTATCGCGTTCCGTGTCACATCGTCAAAAGCCATACTTTATTGATTCGTACTTTGCTGATTGGCAATACAATTAGTAGTCGCCGAGTTAAAATTTAATTAGCTGCAAGTTAGAGTTGCCGCAGGTTCAACTTTCCGGGAGCAAATATACGCCCACGCATAGGAAAAGTGTCTAATAAAAATGGCTGCGGTTTCAGGTGTTATACGGGACTACTTTGTCAACGAGTGCCGGATTAAACGTTAATTTTTTCCCATAGACATTGGAACGCAGCCTCGTTCCTTTGTCCCATCGACGAGCTGCTGTACGATTTCTCGCGGTTGCTATACTTTCCACTCGCATATATTGATTTCGCGTTCTCCCCGCGTCGACGTATATCGGGTCTGGTTTTATTGCCTTACCAATGTTTTCCCACCCCTCGATATCCGGATAAAAGAAGAGAGAGCGAAGGAGGGAGAGAAGGGAAGGCTCTTTGAGTTTTGGTACACAACGAGGCGGTTGACCCAAAGCCTGGAGAGCCCATTGGTCGTCATCTTCGAGTTTCGCTCGACTCCGTCAATACCAGAAGCACCACAATTCTATCGATTTCAATTAGGACCATCCACGACTTTCCGACCCATTTTTGGCTCCCGTCCTACAAATACCTACTATTTCCCTTTTTTCCTATTCCAAAGAAAAGTCATCGGTTTATATTTATACTCGACACGATAGGAAAAATGAGCGGGACCAAAGGTCACTGGGAGCCCAGCGAAGAATGGTCCATCCACGTGTCTATGAGTTTTTATATCTTGATCGCGCATCCGGGCTGTCGTGTTTCAACGATGTTTCCGGGGTTCCGCTCCGCGTCTTCCGGTCCAAGCGCCATCACGAGTATTCGCCCTAACCTACGTAGCATTTTTACGTATCCGCGCTATCATTTCCCCGAGTCCTGAGCCTCCCCCGACCCATTTCGTCTTTATTCGCCCCTCTGCCAATCTGTGTGTCTTCCACTGTCTCCCGCTTCCAGCACGCACTCCGTTTCTATTTCCCCCGCTTAGAGATTCCGCAGCAAGCACCCCCGGCGTCCGTCGCAAGTATTTCCGCTGGCCTGCGAACCGCACCCCGAAAATTCTCAGTCTCATTCGCGCCGCTCTTTTCTCTCTCACCTTTTGAGATATATCCACGCGCGTGTGGGGACTTCTTCCACTTGGCTTTTATGCGCATTATCTCGGATCCCCGGAAACGGCTTACGAGCGCGCCCGCGCACCGTCACGACCCTGCCATTATTTTCCTCAGTAGGCGAGCAGAGCCGTGATAGCCGAGCTTACGTACCCTCAGCGAAAAAATACGTACATCGCGCCTATTCGAGTCAGTGCGGGACGCGGGGGGAGAGCAGTCGTTACGGCGGAAACGAGTGGCCTACATCGGAAAAAAGTCGAGTTCGCTCGGAAAAATTTGCGGCGTAACCTTTATTAAATGTTCGACAATTACATCGACGGCAAGACTATTTTGTAGTTGCCGCAACTGCGGGCGATAACCGACTGTAGCCGCAACCGATAGAAACGCCAAAGGGCGTCCGGGTGGTAATCGAACCACCAGGAACACGGGGTAAATTTTTCCTGCCACCGAATCGTGTGTGCGAGTGGTTTCCTCGCCGGAGAAACACCGAGTGAGTGCGCCGCGGAAAGGATATTTGGTTGCGGCAGCAGACACGCAGTCACAGCCGCGGAGTTTCGCAAATTGGATCGTGATAAACTGGGGTGAAAGAGAACAAAAAAACGCGAACGAGCGAACGAGCGAACGAGCGGGCGAGCGAACGCGCGCGCAGGAGAAAACAAAAGAAAAATAATCCTCCTGGCCGGAAAGCGGCGCCGACGCAATGCCATTTCTTTTGTCAGAGCATTAACCAAATTGACGGGTATCCGCATGACGAAAGTGAGACCCCTTGGGCGCTGCGCGAGAAGACTTTATACATAGGGGTGAGAGCTGGGATTCGAGGGCGTTGGAGATTTCATTCAATCTGGGCCATCTCGGCAAATTGGATGCCTCGCTGCGCTATACTCACCGACCGAGATTTTCCAACTGCGACGAAATGCGGGCTTAAGCGCGACGGCCGCAAAAGGATTCGAGTATGTGAAAGCCGAGAGACTCGAGTCGCGACGGCGGCGGCGGCGGCGGCGGCGGCGCGCGGGTTACGCGAACGAGGAAGGATCCGAGCCGCTCCGGCAGGATATCCCGGATATCGTGATATACACTGGGCGCACCGGGCGAGCTTCTTTGCTTCCTCAATCTCCGTCTATTTTTGCTGAATTGCTGCCGCTGCACAGCCTCGCGAGATTCAACCATTGTAGCGTGTTTCTTCCGCGAGATTGCCCGGCAGATTACGCCGGTATAAGGAAATAACGAAAGGTTTGGGCTGCAAGAGCTGTGAGAGCTTGGGACAATAATTTTGCCGTATCGGCCAGGCCTGGCTCGAGTCGCAGTTTTGCGGTGCCCGCAGTTTGGTGAAAAAGGGAGAACCGGAGAAAAAGGTGTAGTTCGGAGAAACAATGTATTGATAGGAGGCAACCAACCGATATGGTTGAATATCATATGAGCAAGTTATTGTGTATCAGGACCAATCGTCGTCAGTTGGTTCACAGTAATCGTGTCAACCAACCAATCGCAACTATCCATCATCTCTCGGTTGGTTGGTACGACCAATTAATGTTGCGTTAGTAATGCCAACCAATCGATTGGTAATGTTAAACGATCGACTGGTAACGCCATCCAATCCATTGGCAAAGCCAGCCGACTGTTCTATTTGTCTCTATTAACAAAAAATGGTTGAAGGAACCAATGTGATGTAACGCTACCCGATCCATTGGCAAAGCCACCCGACTGTTCTATTTGTCTCAATTAACCAAAAATGATTGAAGGAACCAATGCGACATAGTTGCCATAAACAATTTGATCTTTTCTGCTACTAACAACTTCCAACCATCTAAAAGATTGTGCCCTCCACTAACCAGTTTTCTCCATGAAATCTGTCGCTGCGTGAGCCGCGAACCGGACTTGGGACAGGTTGGAAACTCACACGCATCTCTACCTCTTTCTCCCACGCACAATTTTCTCACAATATATCTATATAACATTTCCACATGACATACGAGGTGCATTGTACCTACTACGCCGGCGGTGAGGCGCATCTTGCCAACTATTAATTTGTCAGTTACCGCTAAATTTCTCCTAAACAAACTTGGCGAGGGTTTCACGGGGTCCCCGCGTTATTTGCATCGATGTGTCCCGGGGTTCCCCTAAGGTCGGATGCGAAGCCGGTTAGAACACACAGGCGGAGAGGTGCTGCGAGTGAGCGACTGGAAGTGATGGAATATACGCGGTGGCGGCGGCAACGCCGACATCGCCAGGGACGGGGAGCAGAACAACTCGCGACGAAGGAAGGAAGACTCACTTCTGTCCCTGAGACGTCGCGGCGGCGCGTCCTTACCCCTCATTAATAACCCTCGCGCTCGGAACAGTTTAACGAGAATATTCGCGATGTGGGCGTCTCGCTCGCAGACGATGAAAACCGGGAATGCCTAGCGAGCGAGCGCCTGCGATACACGTGTCCTTGAGAGAGCAGAGCGAGATAGACGCGGGCGACAACCGCCTCGACGACAGCTCGACGAACAAACTTTCTTCGTTCAGCAGCTCCCGCGCGTGACACGCGGGCGACGAAATTTCTTCGGCTAACTGCGACCTGCGACCCCGTCGCACTGTAGTTTGACAAAAAAAAAAAAAAAAGAAAGAAAAACACTTTCAGGATATTTATTTGTCGCGGCTTCCATTTTTTCTCTCTTTTCTCCCATGATTATTCCCCGAATGGATCGAAAACTTTTTTTAGCGGTCGATTAATCATAGCAGGCAATGAAAACTCCCGAATGGTCTGAGACTTATGGGAGCATAAAAAATGTGGGATTTATCGTAGTCCGCACCGACAATCAGCGATCCTAGTCGCACGAACCCCCACGGAAAAGAAACATACACGAAAATATATGTGCCGTATAGAACTTTTCGGATGATAATACAATAAAAATACATTTTTCATATATTTTTTATATATCGTAGATATATGTTTCTCTCACGTATATTTCGTTGTATATATCCGATATATAGACGTTTTCGGACAAAATATATCATGTATATTTAGAATACATCTTTTATATATCTTGCTTTATTTCCATAGTGGCAAAACGGGACGCCCCGGCGTTTTTGGAAAATCGCGTTTCTAGAATACAATTCAAAGAAAACATTCAAAATAAGGAAAAAATGAGCCCATTTCTTTTTTCTTTTCTGATGTCAGACGTCTCACTGAACGCGAATGCACTTGATACTTCTAGACAACTTACGTCCGTACACAACTTACGTCTCACCTTCAGTCAGGAACACAATGCAATTAACGCTGATGACGTTCGGAAGCATTCGGTCCGTCACACCGTACATCGCGGAATTTGGGGAGCGTCCCATTTTGCCCCAGACATTTTTTCTTCCCGTCGTTCAAAATCGACGATTCGAATCGAGTTTTTAGGGTGAAAAGCAGCAAAAATATACTTTTGGTATCGTCACAAAACCATTTTTCGCTTGTGTGTCCCAGTTTGTCCCGTGATCCCCTATATCGAGTGCGGCGTTGAGTATGTTCCGTATAACACCGAAGACTTCGCTCGGATCAACTCCGAGGTGAGGCATTCTGACTGCGCACAAATTCGAACAACACGATTTTTCCGCCCGTACGAACAACGAACGTCACTCGTGCAGCTGACGTTTGACAAAAGCCAGGGCTTTTTGCCTGGATTTCCAATAGCCACGTATTAGTTCGCTCGGGTCTAACGATCGTCGCTCGCTCCATTTTCCAATCATCATTGGAAGCCCACAGGAGATAAAATGACGAGTTACATTGTCGCCGCGCCGCGCCGCGCGATGACGACGCGAAAGCCACACGCGCGGCGGTGGCGGCGGAGGCGGTGGCAACCATGCAATATCGAAATTCGAAAGCTCGCGGTATTCGTCGGAATTAGCGCTGACCCAGTGTTCACTTCGAAGCGGACTCGACGCGCGGGCATAGATAATATTCGTGCGTACAACGAACAACGGAAGTCGCGTCCCCCACAGCGCGCAGCGCGCGCCTACCTGTGTTGGCCATGCCTGTCGCGTAGTTTCAATTTTCCAATTTCCAATCGTTCGATTACGCAATTCTATCGCCGGACCATAGTGCGCCGCGCTGGCCAGCGGGGATTTTAATTAACGGGTTACAAGGGCTCTCTTTAGTCTCCCTCTCTCTATAGCAGTCGCGCTTCTATGGATCCTATATGGTGCCGAGCGTATATACCGGACATATAGACAGTATACGCGGCGTCCCGTGTCACAACGACGGCCTGATGACTGGCGCTACAGGCGGTCGACTTGTTTTTATTTCGCACTACATTTTTTCAGCTGTGTATTTTTTCTTCATTTCATTAGAAATTCATTTCTTTTCTAGTAGAAGCTGTTTTTCACATTGAAACCGAAATTTCGAGTGGAAATAAGACTGAAATAAAAAATCAATTCATGGAAATTTTTTTTTAATCACGTGACTGGATTTTAGTTATTTGTCGTTAAGACTTTCGGCTTTGGCGTGTCGGGTTGAGAAGAAAATCGGGTCTCGTATGTGAATCCTGCATCGAACCGCCCGTGTGCATCGTGTTTACGTGTGGCTGGGCGGCGAATTCGCGGACGTAACTCGAGCCCGAGACGTATACAACGAAACTTTGTTGACCATTATCGAAATTGTTTGACGGTGGGCGACACGTCCGTACCGCGAAACAGACTGGGTTAGAGAAATCGAATGGAACGGCGAACTACGAAGGACGGCAGGGGCAGGTTCGAGAGCCCTTCCGTCGGCAAAACCCCCGGATGCGAGTTTCCGCGGTAACGATCGATCATTCGAATTCGCTATTGCACACCACGTATACCAACCGAACCAGCTATGCCGCTACCCGCACACCTCTCGATTCCGTCGCTGCTTCCGAACGATATTAAGTTCGCAGTGGAGTTCGCATTAACGCGATGAAAAGTCCCGCTAAATTCACGTTCATCGGTTTAGAAATAAGTATAATTGAACGCGCCGAATTCGATTCGGCAATGAGCTCCGCAATTTGACACGGCTTCTAACCGAAAAAGACTTTGGCTGAAAAAGGTGTTGCGCTGGACGTCGACCCAACGCAACACAATTTCTTCGCAAGGAATTTCTTTTTTTTTTTTTTTTTTTTTTTTTTCAAGCTAAAATAATCCTCATGTCAACTCGTAACCGATGCAAAAAATCCCCTATGTATTTCCGCGCGCACACATTCGTTACATTTTATCGCCGCGTTTGCGAGCGAAAAAGCGCTAAAAAAACAAAAACGAGCCTTCGTAAATCTATAAACCAGCCAATACACGGCTATCAATATTTCAACGTTCCTGTATAATCGCACAGTGGCGGCGCGGCGAGCGGGTTGGGCACCTGAGATCCACGCGCGTTTCGAATAAAAAGTGCTTTTCCGAGCTACGAAGGATCTATGGACGCGATATAGAGTGTGAAAAATTTATTCGCAAATCGTGAGGCACGTGCGAAACGTAGTTGCCCGGCTCGCGCGTGGCCCGAAGGAATAAACGCGCGCGCCACGAGGGCAGTTGCGAATAATCGAGAGAGAGAGGGAGAAAAAGTGCGAGGAAGGGAAAAAACGAGCAGCAAGCGAGAGGGGTGGGGGAGACCGAGGCGGCATCGAAAGAGGCGTAATCGAAAAATTGAGAATGTTTCTACGTGACCGGTAGATAAGCCGAGAGCGGGTTATGGGATAGGCCGGAGGGCCCTTCGGCTTCGAGAGTCAAAGAGGGATCGACTTTTCTCCCGAGCGATCAGATCCGCTACGCCCGGTTCGCTCCCTCTCGAATCCACCCCGCGCGGTACAGCGACCTCCGTGACTCCACGATTCTCCTTTATTTCCAGAGCTCTGACTCTCTGCCCCGCCGAGTTGTCTCGGCTGAGCCGCAAGGCTTTTCGCTCCCGGCGCGGCTGCGTATAGACATCGAGAAAACACAACGAAAACGTCCTCGCGGAATTGGCCACAATTAATTCCACCTCCCCCCCTCCCTCCTTTTATTCACGCGGTTCAACCAATTAACGCGATACGAATCGCGCATCGATGTGAGCTGGATTTGCGTCAGCGTCCTATTTTTCGCATCGCTCTGCGTTGGCGAATGACGATGAAATTGCTTCGAGGACTCCTCATTTTTGAGGAATTGCTTCCAGCAATTTTCGTTTTCTTCGTTCTAGTTCCAATGCGCGCGTGACAACGAAATTTATTCGCACGGCATTCGATGGTAATAATTTTGCCAAGCAAAGATGGTGATTTAAATTGAAAACGTAAGTTTAAGACAAAAAAATAAAGAATAAAAAAATAAAAAACGTGAAGAAAAAACTATCCACAGGTAGGTGGCATGTGTAGGGCTGGATGGCGGGGAGGGCGAAAAGCTCGTCGAAAATCAATTTTGTCGGGCGTCTCCCAGGGGTCGACGCGGGGCGAGCGAGCGAGTTAACTGGAAAAGTTGTGTGTGAAGGTGTAAAAGGCGGGGGGTCAGGTGCGGAGAGTGTGGCACGTGTGTGGGCTCTCCACATACACTCGTTAGGGGGCCCCCGCCCTCCCGGCCCGAACCCCGGGCACGCTAGACCGCAGTCTCGCTAAATGAAATCGTGTCGAACGACGATCTTGGTCACTTACAACGTCACTACGAATAATAATCATCCGGCAGCGGCGGAGCCGGCAGTCTATACCCGAGCCACCGTTGCGTGACGACTGACCGCCCAGTCAGTCGGGGAATAAGAGAGAGGGAGAAAAAAAAGCAAAACATGTCGCGTTTGAAATAAATCCCAAGAACAATCGTGGCAATTGTATCGCGGTGCTGATAAAGTAGGGGCAACAAGAAAAAGAAAAAAAAAGAACGTCAAAGACCTGTGGCTTAACCCGATCCGCCCTGCTCTAATCTCCTCGCTCGACTCAATTTTTCCTGCCGCTCCGTGATTGATCCTCGGTTATCTTTCTTGTTATAAGAAATTGCGCCACGCGGTGGAGATAAAAAGAATCTCCTTCTTATTTTTACAACTATTATATATTATATGTATAAACATTCTCGAATTAATCCATAACCCTAGAGTGTGAGTATTTTTGTGTAACTGAACGTTGAAAAAATTAAAATTAAAAAAATCCTACGCGCGAAGACTGAACTAAATTGACTGACGTTAAATAGAACGAGAAGTAAACGAGTATATAATCTCTTGAATTAGCATCAATCAAGTGCGCGAATTGACTGTTTGGAAAACAATATACAAAGTGCAAATGTGTATCTCCGTTGCAATATACAGAAAACGTCTGTCGACGAGGGTCAATCGACTCGGGTTGCCCCGTTAGATGTGTCCGTGAGCCGCTTCCGTGTCTGTTGCACCGATGACACAAGACGAGACGAGACGAGACGAGACAACGTCGATGTAATATTAATACCGAGTCAATCCCAGCGGATAAGCCATCAAAGTGCCGTTTATCAAACTCGTAATATTAATCGACAGATCGGGTCTGCGAATCAATCTGTTTATCCTCTTGAATTTTTACTGCCCACAGCCGTAATTGCCGTACGAGCGTCTTGTGACGTACGTAGCAGCTGTACGTGCAGTGATAGTAAAACCGCTGGACACAGGAATAAAGAGCGAGCGATCGATACGCGCGCGCGCGCGCGACGATCCTTGAACGACAAATGAGCTCGCGGTCTCTTGCCTCGTAATTCCTTGATCGTTATGTCAAGCTTGCCGAGCCTTATTCATGCATTCGTACATCCTGTAGAACGCGCAGTGCTATAACCGCGCAGCGCATCCGCGTTATGGCACTGCGACCACCCGCGGCTATATAGCAGTCATAGAATCGACGGTACAAACGAATGACATAATGATTCGCAGTCTTGCCGTTCGAGGCGAACGAGTTTTTCGTTTGAATTTTCGTTGCCAATATTAGGACATTATAGGACACTCGAAAAAAAAGAAAAAAAATCGTTAAAAACAAAATGAAAGATATGGTATTAATTGGAAGGAATGTAGCTATGGCTGTTTGGACGTTCGCAGCGGGAAATACGGGAATTTCGTGCTAGTTGTCGCTCGAGCGTCTCGGGGCCGGGCAGCACGTTGGGATATTCGCAGTTCGCACAGCCGCAATGCGCAACGAGACAAGCGCGAAGGTCGTCCATACACACTATACGCGATTCCCATCGACCGCCTATGGTAGCTGGATTCTGGTGTATTCGCGAAATTCTCTGATTTATGAATGAACCCACCTGAGGTGAATTATCATTCGATTTCGCGTCATTCCCGTGCCGCCGCCCGTCGCGCGGTTACGATATTACCAAACCTATAATAGCCACAAACTGCGGCGCTCGTTCCGAGAATCGTCTGGCTCTCGCGTTACAAGTCAACACAATGTACGCTCGCGACGTTTCACTCTGACACGTAAAGTTGTCGTGCAATTTCCCATTTTACCTCCTCACCCCGAGATTCCACGAGTGACCGTGACATTTTTTTCCCCTTTTTTTCCCTTCTTTCCGGTCTTTAATTTTAGAGCCCGCGATGGGCTATAAATAGACACGTGTTTCACAGGTAAACGTGACGTTCCCCGCTGCTGCCCTTAAGGAAACACGGTGCTGCGGCTCGTGAATGGGCTACGAGTTGTTCTGCTTTTCCGCGAGGCTCTTATCGATTTCCTCGAAATACACACTGCGAGTGTTGCGGTTACACAAACACGTGTACACGGCATACGGGCGATTCCACGGCTTATCGACAGGGTCGCGAACCTCGGGTATCTATTTTTTTGCATTTTTTCATCGTTTTCATATGTCGTGGGGCAATATGAAATATCGCACTGGAACATTTTTCACGTACTTTCGAAAATTTGTCCATTCATAATTACCCAAAATTTGATAATTTCTCCAAAAATACGTGGAATGCCCCATATGTGTATAGATACCTACCTATATATAGATATAATCGCACATATCCGCGCGTAAAGTGCAGCGCGCGGCGGCGGCGCCGGCAGCACGTAAATACTGTAGTGCGAAACGGAGCAAAGTTTTTGCCGGTGTAAACAGAGTCTATACTTAACCGCGTAGTCTTGACACCTTGAACTGTGACAATGAACCGCGTATACCCGGGTGGATCATGTCCTCGTGACACACACACACACACACACACGAGTAGAACTCGAGTCCCCTCGATATAATTACCCAAGTATAGGTATATATACCGTTTAAGTACGCCAACTAGACGGGTTAATTGCACCGCGTGCATTTTCCGAGACGTCGCTCGTACGCACGGATACACACAGGTCTCTCACGCGCGCAACTATATGGAGAAAAAAGTGTAGTTGGGAGAACCACCGTATTGATAGATGCCAACCAACCGGTATGGTAGAATATGATATTAGCAAGTTATTGTGTATCAAAACCAATCGTCATTAGTTGGTTCACAGTAGTCGTGTCAATCAAACAATCGCAACTATCCATCATCTCTCGGTTGGTTGGTACGACCAACCAATTAATGTTGCATTGGTAACGCCAACCAATAGATTGGTAATGTCAACCGACCGAATGGTAACGCCAACCAACTGTTCTATTTGTCTCAACTAACCAAAAATGGATGAAGAAAGCAATGCGATGCAGTAGTCACAAACAATTTTATCTTTTCTATAACTAACTGCCTCCAACCATCTGGCAGATTGTACCCTCAACTAACCAGTTTCCTCCGTGTATATGCTCAGTGTATATCCGCACCACGGATGTCCACCCTATCTACTAGTTGTGGATTACCGTTGGCCAACGACATCACCAGTCGCCCGTCGTCTGTCTCCCTCTAAATATACCAACGTTCATATTTTCCCAACCATGTCCATATCTCTCGTTCTTATTCTTTTATCTTCATTTTACTTATATACCTACAAAGAATATTCGCCCGTTTTACAACGAAGGATGAATTTTTCGAAGACACGAAGATTTCGCGTATCCGCGCGGGCCAAAAGTCAATGAACGTGCGCACTGGAAAATGCATGAGCATATAGCCGCGTGCATGCGCGCCGCTCTCGTACAGCAGCACCTAATAATAAACCACCTTGTTGGACACGCGGTTTCTGCTCGTATATTAAAACGAGCGAACGAGAGGATGCGATACGTTGTACGTGTACGTACAATGCACGCGAGTTGTGTAACTCCGCGAATCCAAGGTCACGGAAAGAGCGCATTCGCTCGTGTATTCGCACTGCGCGCACGCATACACGGATCTCGCGCCATACACGTGTCTGTCTGTATACGTGTATCGGTGCATCGTATATATATATCGCCAACAATTGCATTACTCCGTGAGAAGAGTTGTGAACGGGACGCGCGGTTTACGTCTCTCGTGTAGATAATGGAAACGACAGAATCCGCAGCTCGAAGGAAGGAAAAAAAAGGAAAAAAAAAAACGGGCAACACCTCACGACGAGCGAGTCGACGCGCGACGCCGTTCGTGTACGTGTTCTCCGCATCGGTCGCGCGGCTACAGAAACTTCCGGTTCGGAATATCCTGATTAGCATCGGCCTCGCTATAATCCTATTATACTATTGCATTTCTCATTGTTTTAGCGAGCGCGTGCACACTCGAAGCTGCCCTCACGAACGTTCGTCCCGTCGCGTTTCGTCGCACCTATCGTACGAGTGCACTTTTTATTGTTACGCGCGCCGCGCCAATGTGGGAATGAAACACGGTTGCTTTTTTTCACCGACGATTGTGCCGACGGACGCGTTGAATCATAGGCGCTATGGCCTTTGTCGGGGAAACGTTATGCAATTATAACTGTGCAACTTGAATTTTTAATTTCACCAAGTTGCACACCGCGCCACCCGCGCCAGATGATTCGACACGACACTCGCGCGCACTTTTGGCTTCTTTCCGCTCGTCCATCTTTTCAGGATATCGACTTTTGACCTGTACCATCGTTCTCAAGTCGCATATTCTACCACGGAACACACATATGTTTTTACTTGATTTAGAAAACAGTACATTACGGTACAAGGGAGGAAAGTTGCACTCCTCCCATGTAGCGTACTATACTTTTATCCCGATTTCGCAAAAAAAAAATAACCACATTTCGTGTGTGCAACGAGGACGAAAAATAAGCTCATATTTGACAAATGACGACACGCATTTGTAGTACGGTTTTCATTACTCCCCCGCGGGCAGGAATGAGCTGATTGCCTCCCTAGGGAGGTGATGAAAGCGGACTGCGCATGCGTAAGTCACTTGTAAAAAATGAGCGATTTTCCGTTCGCGTTGCGGATACGAAATGGGGTTATTTTAGCGGAGTCGGGAGAAAATATCATTCTTTCGACGTCTTTTCGACGTGGGAAAATGCGAAAATCGAGCCCTCGAAAATTTAGTTTTTTTTTTCTTTTTTTTTTTTGCTTCAAGGTAATAACAAAAATTTGGCAACCCTCTCGCAAAGGGAAGGTCGCCGCGAGAATCCGGTTCCCATATCGACATTGTTGAAGAGCAATCCGGGCGCGGAATGCCCACAATTCCCGGAGAGCTGAAGCCACGCGCGCGTTATTCTCTCTCTCTCTCTCATCCGCGCCACACGGTGACGCATTTATGGCTAACAAAGAACATCCTGGCGTAACTAGCCGCTCGCGGCTTTGGAGCCATTCAATTTAGGTGCCTCTCGTATAAGCCCGGAGGTTCTGACAGCAGTCGCGGCGGCGGCGGCGCGCGAGCGCGTGGGAATTGGCCGCGCGCGGGATATACACACGTTGCGCGATGCATCGCGAGCGACGCGCGGCTATGCAGCGGCAATTAAATTTCGCTCGCGCCACCAAGCCCGCGATTACGAAGCTCCGACGCGCGGGGGGCCCGCGGGGTGCATCTCTCAACCGCGATGCCGTCGTCGTCGTCGCCGCCGCCGCCGCCGCATCTGCTGGAAAACAATGCGTCCTAGCTGCAGCGCGGCGGCGGCGTCTAACGGTCCAGTTACCCCAAATATTCCATTCACGTGCTTCGGTAACGGTCCTACAATGGAATGCCGCAACGGCTACGGCTAATTATCAAAATTTCTCACATTATTCGCGAGTTTTTTTCTTTATTAGCCACATTTTTTTAACACCGCATTAAAATATTCGCACCAGACCGCAGAGCGCTCGCGGGATGTTCGCAAAAAAAAATGTAGCGTTAAATTTGATAAAATAATGGATTAAAAATGGCCACTAAAATTCGCAAAAAAGCTTTAAATTTGACAAAATGATGGATTTAAAAATGGCCGCTAAAATTAGCAAAAAAAAATGTAGTGTTAAATTTGATAAAATAATGGCCGCTAAAATTCGCAAAAAGCATCCAATCGAGTAGCAGTGAAATCTGGCTAATTATGAAAAATGTCAGAGAGGGTTGAAAAAGGGGGAGGGAGCAGAGATACAAGGAAAGCCTCGCGTGCGCGGCGTGTACGATAGCCACGTAGCCGCGAGCGCAGCTGCTATAAAACAGATTATGTAATGATCCCAGTGCGGGTCCAGGGCACGAGACGACGGTGATCAAACGAGCGGCGACCACCGAGTCGTCGTCTCTCCCTCTCCATCATCAATTTTCATCTCTCCGGCTTTTTCACCTCGTGCGCAGAGCTCGCGATCCTCGTTTTAATGAGCGGTTAGTCATGCGAGATCGGGTCTCGCGCGCGCGCGCGCGCGCTCGGCTAAACTCAACGCTGCGCGCGATCAATGTTAGATATACGTTGAAATGCCACACGCACGTCATTCGCCGGCCGGCTGGCTAGCTGGCTAGCTTCGTATCCAGCCGCGATCGAATGCCACTTGGACTTTTATCATTTTTAACTCAAAATATTCCAACGAAATATTTCCTGAAATGTGAAATTTTGCATCTGTCGAGAATTAAACAAAATACAGCGTGGCTCGTATAAAAATATGCGCGGTAACGTGCACTATTTGCTTTCGCCTCGTTCAGCAGTCAGCAATGTTGTGGCACTAGTAGGTAACCCGAGTGTTGAGCGTAAACTGAGAAGCGTAAACGCACGTCGTAAACTCCTCGTTAACGGGCCTCAGCAAATAAACGATTGAGACTACCCCACGCGCTCTATACCGGCGCTACTCGCTCGTTAATGAGCTATATCGCTCTGCCGCGTTGGGTGCCGGGGCGACGGTGGCGCGCGGGAACTCAGCGTTATTTAAACAAATCCGCAGCTCAACAAGCCGGTACATTCGCTCGAAATGATACATCGAGGGTGGAATAGTCGACGACGGTAATAATAATGTCAATAACCAAACACCGCGCGAGAATTCAGTGAAGCAGAATTTATGCGTAAAAACAAAAAAGAACTTCTTGAAATGTTGTCCTACATTTTTTCTTTGTCACTGATGACAAAAGTCAAAAGCCAAAAGTAAATAGTTTACTTAACATTTTTTTATCTGCGTTGGACATTGATTAATTGAAAATGAAATAATCTAACGACAATTTTAATTACAACAAAACCAAGCAGACCAATTTCTCCGCAGAGGCAAGCAGAACGAAAAAAAGGAAAAAAAAATTAGCCGTCACTTAACTGTACCAAACCGCTTGAACCTCCATAATGAGCATGCGAAAGCCCCGAGACCTTCACTCGGCCCCGAGCTGCGGGGCGGCGTGCAGGGCGAGAGCTGTGTGTGCTTTTGCAGCTCGCAACCTCTGTGCTTTATTTCGTTAGCTTTTTCGCTCTGAACCGGCATTAATAACGCCGGTACGACGGCCGGGCAGATGCATTTAGCACAAATGAATATGCACGTCATTACGCGCCTGACCATTTCCAAGCGAACCGGCCAGGCGACCGTCACCACTGATAATTACAACTAATAATCATAACATCGAAAACCTACGGAGAAAAATCCAATTATCGAGTGACCAGCAAAAACTACCCACATCAGATTATTTCGTTTGTCGATGCAGGCAACAAAAAAAAATGGAAATTCGTTTCCGAGAGCAATCACATATTTCGCTTACTCCGCGCATCTCTCCGCATCCCCGCGCGCAATCCCGATCGTCCTCGGCTGGCAGGCGGCAAAGTGTACAGGCGAAAGCAATGCACATTCGACGTGAGAGACGAGTGTGTTGTGATCGGGAGAAAAAAAGAAGAGAAAAAAAACACCGGTGAGTTTATTCCTCGACTTGCCGAAGTCGCGGTGTGACGAGAGAGAGAGAGAGGAAGAGGGGAAAACGAGATACGAGGAAGAGGGGCCCAGGGAGGGTGGGGGGTGGGAGAAGCGAATGAGATGGAATGCCGCGAGTGTACGGCGAAGCGCGGTGGCCTTAGACGAGGCGCTCGCGCGCGAGGCGACGACGTTTATTGGAGAACGCGTCGCGCCTCTCGCATAACTCCGTCGCCTGTCTCGCTCATCCCTTCACCGCCGCGACGTATAAACATGCTATTTCTGCGGCGAGAGACCGTCGCCGCGAGTTTTCCGCGCGCGCTGTCTTCTTATAATACTGTCCTCTCGCTCCCCGGGATTTTGTTGGAAAATCCTTATGGGTCGCTCGCACGAAAGTTAAATGTATCGCGCGGTGTTATTTCTTTTTTTTTTTTCCTCTCTCCGCGTTCGCCGATCGTGTGACCGCGAAAGCGAGTGGGAGTGCGGATATGTTGATCCCCGCGGTGGACCGTAAGTTCCACTCCACCAGTCCATTGCCACGTGACACTTGGCGGATATCGCGCGGGTGCGACGGAATTAGATTGTGATTTTTTGTATGTTTTTTTTTTTTTTTTCATCGCGAGTTTGAGGAAAATAATAGCGAGCTAAATGCTCTTCGTCCGGCGCCCAAGGTTGGCCGGGACTGCGAGGTTCTTCGTGTCGTTGATATTTATCGTTGTAAGCCGGATGAACATGGGTGGTGGACGAAAAATAATGACGGACACTCAAGGGGACTCGCGCGAAGATTGGAATATCGCTGTATGATGTGACTGTACGACGAAGGGTTAAAAATATGCTATCCATCATAATACCTTCCACGGGTTACAAAGTCATGATCGATCGGAGCACGACGTTTTTCCAGCCCGCACAACCGTGCGGAGAAAAGTGGTTAGTTGGGAGAACAATCTTTTAAATGCTTGGAAGATGTTAGTTGCAGGAACGATGAAATTGTTTCCGGCCATTACATCCCATTGCTTCCTTCCACCATTTTTAATTAGTTGAGAGAAATGGAACGGTTGGTTGGCTCTACCAATCGATTGGTTGGCGCTACCAAAGTTGCTCAGAGGTATCCACTGGTTCTGAAACGTCGGTAATTCGTGCTCATGTCACGTTTGCGAATGTTTCTTAGTGTAGTGAATCTTTCTTGCAGTGCTCTGTGTCGAACATTATAGATGGTTATTGGCCATAGATACTTTGTGAAATAAAACGTGTTTTGTTAGAAATAAATGGATGTGACATTGTATAACACACAGTACCTCGAGAAAAATGTAACGGCACGTGCACCGGGTTCTCCAGTCTGCAAATCTTTTGGGCGTTTTAACTTTTGTTAATAACTATCCACGCACTAGAACATCTGCTACAAGATAAATTAGCATAACCTTCCTTTCCATCGATGACCGGAGATCTCGGATGCCTGTAAACAAAAAAAACATTAATAACAACATCGCATAGAACAACATCGTAAGAGGGATAAATTGGAGGAAAACGCGTTTAAGAAAATGACAAGATAATACGGTTAAAAAAATGTCTGAAGAGGCGCCGACCATAGGGCGAAACGTAAAACGAGGCGTTTTATTCACGAAGCCGACCGTCGCCGAAGCTGCAGCAATATTATATAATACTAGGCTAATCACACGCGCTGACGCGCGTGCCTGAAAAAACTTGCCAAAATCGACCTCAGAAATTTATTCTTTTCAAAATATCGACTTTTAACCCATACCATCATTCTCAAGTCGCATATTCTACCCCCAAAAACACTGGTTATTAACCTTTTTTAATCGATTTTGAAAAAAATATTTTTTTGCCGACGAAAAAAATATTTTTTCTGTCAGAAATCGTAGATCCGGCTCCCGACCGAAAATCACCAAAATAGACCCCAATTTTTTTTCTTTTCAAAATATCGACTTTTAACCCATACCATCATTCTCAAGTCGCATATTCTACCCCCAAAAACACTGGTTATTAACCTTTTTTAATCGATTTTGAAAAAAATATTTTTTTGCCGACGAAAAAAATATTTTTTCTGTCAGAAATCGTAGATCCGGCTCCCGACCGAAAATCACCAAAATAGACCCCAATTTTTTTTCTTTTCAAAATATCGACTTTTAACCCATACCATCATTCTCAAGTCGCATATTCTACCCCCAAAAACACTGGTTATTAACCTTTTTTAATCGATTTTGAAAAAAATATTTTTTTGCCGACGAAAAAAATATTTTTTCTGTCAGAAATCGTAGATCCGGCTCCCGACCGAAAATCACCAAAATAGACCCCAATTTTTTTTTCTTTTCAAAATGTCGACTTTTAACCCATACCATCATTCTCAAGTCGCATATTCTACCCCCAAAAACATTGGTTATTAACCTTTTTTAATCGATTCTGAAAAAAATATTTTTTTTGGCGGCGAAAAAAATATTTTTTCTGTCAGAAATCGTAGCGCGAAAAACGCAACACAACTGCCGGCTTTAAAATTCTGTGAAAAATTCAGAAATCAAGATATCGCGTTCCGCCTTCGGGCATTCTCTTCGTTATATTTTACCTCGAAGGAAGAAAACCCAGGTTCGATCGAACAAAAAAAAGTAACCTCGATTTTAATGATTTGATAACTGGCCCATAAGGTACGCATAGATCAATTACATTTTTAGGTTATGCCAATCCAGCCCGTCATTGCGTACCAGAGCACTTGAGTATATTAATCCAGAACCCCATTAACTCAGACCCAACTATAAGCCGTTTTGTCAATGTATTTTGTGTATCGACCACACTTATTATAGCAACATGTCTAATTTGATAGGTTATCCCGCCTATTCCACCATGCCACCGTGATAAAACGAAGCAATGGAATAGGTGCGTTACCACCAGTGATCATTCCAACTAATTCGACACAACATTACGAGACAACGAATTCGACAATATAAAACATTCAGTTGATAAAAGTACACAACATCGATTTGTCGTACTAACCAACCAGATGATGGATGGTTGCGATTGGTTGGGTGACACAATTACCGTGAAACCAACCAACCGCGATTGGTTCTTATGATGCCACATTCTACCATGCCGGTTGGTTGGCACCTATCTTTTTCGTGGTTCCTACAACGACACCTTTTTCTCCGTGCGGACGAAATATACGCAACGTTTGCACACTCAAGTAAAACCGTATTATTTCGTTCCTCCTTTTTTTTTCGTTTTCCTCGCGGGCTCGGCGACGGGAGATACGAGAATCGCCGCACGCGTCTTCGAGTCTGGCCGGGCCGGGTGGCTGCGCGGCCTGGCTCGGTGGGCCGCAGCAGTCACAGGAATAACTTTCGGGGAGGATTTGCCGGGAGAATCCCTGGATTATGCTAAGCAGCGCACGGGAACCGACGCGGATGAGGGCAAAACCGAATATCCCGCACTGACTCGCGGGAAATCCAGCCGCAGCACCGAACCGCTCGAGTCCCAAAACCACACGGCCAAAAGCGGACAGTGGAAAAATCCGCGCGACTCGGATTCGCCGATTCACGTTCTTCCGAGCAATTCTGTGGAATCGTCGCGGACGAAGATCGCGCGACCCTAGCAGGTTACGTACTTACGACAGGACTCTATCTGCGAGCTATTCAATGCGATCGAGTCCGCGATGATTGATGATCGTATAAATCTGACGCTGCGGACGGACCGATGCGAATCAGCGGATATATATCGATTGGCCGAGGATCAGATCACGAAAGGCGCGGCAAGAAACGCGACGCGTGAATTAAGCAGTGTTTTCTCGGAGGATGATAAAAGTTAATTCAAGCCCGGGGGCGCTCGCGGGCAGGGCAGTTGTAGTTCCGGGCACGTGTCTCGTCGGATACGAACCCTCGATTGGCGGTATCACGTGCGCGCCTTTCCAAAAGTTGAGGGAGAGAGATACGAATCGAGGCCGAAGGTACGAAATTCCTTCCGGGTTTTCCTGGTCTGGGAGGAATACGAATGTAGGGAAAAATATCGTCGGGAGAGTCAAAACGAGGCTGCGACGCGATGAGAGAAGATAAGAAAGCAAAAATTGCTTCCTCTCCCTAATACGAATTTTGACCAGTTTGACAACCGATATTTTCGACATTTTTTCAGTCGGAGCTACGCATTAAATTTCCATGTTTTTTTTCGCATAACCCGCGCTAGATGCGATATTTACGAGGCGCGTTTTATCCGGAATTTACAGTGGAGAAACGGAGCAATGAACGCGCGTCGTCGTGCGGCTGAAGCTGGAAAGCGTGAAACATGTCCCGGTCCCACCTGGGGATACATTAATTTACGGACCAAGCATCGGTTTTACGTGCGCGCGTCGAACGCGCAGAACGGTATCCATCATTCGAAACTTGATTTACGCGGGTCAATTGCGTTGATGCATATTCGATGGGGGTGGATTGCCCGGCCGGGCTTATCGAAGGCTGCGGCGTTCTGTCCGCGATCGTTCGCGAAACAAGCAGCGCGGAGCCCGCGTGAGTTAGCTTCAAGCTACCTTTCACTGTGTTACATTCTTTTTCAATTATTCTCCACCGTTTTCTCCTTCAGCGAATTATCGTATTTTCCCCTTTTTTCCTCCGTTCATCACGATGCTGAGTTAACAAAATTCACTCTACCGTACTTGCAAAACAAAATCATTCTTTTAATTACATGTACCGAGTAATCACTGAACTCTGTCGCAATCCCGATACACTGATAGAAAAACACATGGTTGAAACAACAATACTATATTTTCACTATACAGTATAATTCCCAGGGGGAACGTCTATATTTTATAATTACGACAATGAGAAAAAATAATAGCTGCAAATGTAATAATAGCTGAACTAATCAAACACATAGTATTCAGTACCAATCAATATGATCGTTCCTCCTGCGAATTATATCGGTATAGTTCGACCAACTATTTTACTATATTTTTCTCTGAGTGTAAGCTTTGTCCTTGTTAATTAGACTTGTTAAAAGGGGTGTTTTTTATTCTCTCGCTCATGAAAATTCTCGACATTTGATGAGAAATAAAAGCTTTTCCTATTAGCGCTGATGAGAAACAAACTAAAAACTAAATCCCTTTTTAATAGGTTGCACTGTCCACCTATTTTCTTCTGTACCGGAAAACCGTAACCGTAGGAGCAAAAGAAAAGAAATAAAACTAAATAAGAAAAACGTTGAACACTCGTGACTCGAGAGGGAAGCCGCACATTGAGCGTGAGGTTGAGAGTTAGCCCAATGTGGGATAAGAATGAGCGATGTGGAGAGTGCGAACCGGGGAAGATTGGTGGATGGGGGCGAAAACAGAAGGTCGGGTCGACTCGTTGGGTGCCAAGGTCTCATGGGATAACCGGCTCACACCCCGGCGCGCACGAAGCCGCAAGTGGAAATGGAAAACGCGGATGGCAAGACGAGCGAGACAGAAATGCGAGAAATTCTCATTAGAGTCAAGACGAGGGACATCACGCACGCCTTGGCATTGATCTTGAATGCGGCGAGGCGTGCGTCCTTGACCATTATCATCATCTCTTCTCGTGGACCCGAAGACCCTCTGAATTCTGCGTGTATTTCTCGCAAGTGAATAGCCGTGTTGGATGCATCGACCGGTGCGTGGGTCATTTAACATACGCTTTTTCCATTTGTAATTTCCCTCAACGACACGTCAATTGCATAATTTATCCGAATTAATCGTTGCAAAAAAGTAAAAAAAAAAAAGTGCACAAAAATGTTTCATATCTGTTCCCCGGACTGAAAACTTCTCTCCGTGCCAGTACCGAATTACGTAAAAATGAAAAAGTAACAAAATATTACATCCGCCGATTTCGCTCCATGTAATTCGCACGAATTTCAGCCAACTCGATCCTCCTCTCGACAAACAACCGAACGAATATCCAAATCGCAAATGGCAAAAATGGCATCAGGTATTCCCCGAGAGATAATAAGCCCCGCCGTGTATCCGGCAAATTGATGTAGTGTATGAAAAAAAATGGAGTGCGGAAAAAACGGCTTTGACTAATCAAGGACGAGAAAATGGCATGCATTGAGCGCGGGCGGGGAAGGGTAGGGGGAAGGGGGGTAACAGGGAGTAGGAAAGGAAGCGAGGAGGAAAAGTAGATTGCGCAGATCTGAGGAAAAACGGGCAACGAGAATCGCGAGACTGTATAGCAACTCGCACGGCCGGCGGCTAACAAGAGAGGGAGATAAATTTTTCCTTCTCCCTCCGGCAACACCTCCCGGTCCGTCGGTCTGTCCGTCTCCGTCCATCTCCCTTCTCTCGCTCTCTTGGTTTTTCGAGAGCATCCGCGTCGCGTTCTCTCGGCTTTTCCGGCTTCCTCGTTTCTCGTTTACTCGACGAACGTGCCGCGAATACGTAGCGCCGCACCGCCGCTGCCGCCGCCGCCGCCGCACCCAGCTGCCTGCCACCTAGTGTAATGTAGCGTCTGCAGTCAAGTCGGAAGTTGGATACGAATCGTGTAGATTTTTGTGCTCCTGCTTTTTATCCCCTTCCACGGCCGCAGTCCGACGTCCTTTTGACGTTTTGTCTTTCGTTTGGGCAGCACCAAGCAGGCCGGGCTTGCGCGGCCCGCCACGGCCATTGTCGTCGCCGGAGACCCGCGACTGCGAGGAGAGGGAAAAAAGAACTCAACTGGCCGACCGTGAACAGTGAAAAGAGCGCAAGCGAATAACACCGGGAAAAATAATCTTCCGCTCTGTCGTGTATAACGACTTTTCGCGCGGGTTTTATTTCATTTTTTCATTATTTTTCGGACAATGCATTTCTGGAGCAGTCTGGGAAAATTATTCCTCGGTAAAAGTGAACTAAATTTCCGGGACCAGTTTCCCGAATGCGCTAATCTTTCTCATCCAAGCCACATTTTTGGCGAGAATCGAAATTCCGTTTGACAAATGAATTCGCAAAAAATACTGGCAACGATCTGCAGTCAAAAGATGGCTTTAAAAAAAATCTCGACGTTCTCTCTCGCGGAGCAGAGTCGCGAGACGGTGGTTAGAAAAATTCTCCAATCTCACCGTGACTCAGCGTAGATTCGCATCGCGTTTCACGGTGGCTTCGACGGTTCGCCGCGCGCGATCGTCGCCCGCGCCCCGACAAATAGCGCGACGAAAGATCGAAAAGGGAGGGTAAAAAATGCTTCTCACCCGGCGTGCCGCCGCGCTCGATTTCCAGCCTTCTGCCCACCACCAGCATCACCACCACCATCACCCGCAACTAACTCTCGTCTTTTCTTTTCTCTTGTTTTGCAGATTGTGCATTCGCCAACCGAGACTCGCGAGCGGAAAAATCAGCGACCCCGAGGAGACATGCGAAATTGATGAGCCGATCGGTAAAAATGACTTCAACGATGAGAAAGAGCACGATCGTGGAGCGTAGGTTGATCGCCTCCTCGGTGACTTAATCGCGGTGCGTGGCCGTTGCGCGCAGTGTGTCGGGCCCGAAAGTGCGTGTGAATTGTCAAGGACGCTCTATGTCAACGACGTCGAGGCGTCACAGGATCTACGTGCTCGCGTGGCTAATCGCGGAGCGGGGTCCGCCGGCTGTGGCGGTGGTCATCTCGTCGGTGGTCGTTGCCGAGCCGCCGCCGATGCCGATGCCGAGGATGGCGACGAGCTCGTCCTCGGACGTCGCGGTCGCGGCATCCACGAGCCTGGCCGAGCTCCTCGCGAGCGCCGAAAGCGCCGCCGGTGTCTACGCGAACGACACGAACTCGACCCACCACCTCCTCACCTCGTCGTCGTCGTCGTCGTCCTCGTCGTCGTCGTCCTCGGAGCTGGAGCTCGTGGACGTCCCGCTGGCCGTGTCCAAGGGATGCTTCCTCGGCTCGATAATCCTCACCGCGGTATTCGGGAATCTCGTGGTTATAGTCTCGGTGATGCGTCACCGAAAGCTTCGTATTATAACGAATTACTTCGTGGTCTCGCTGGCCTTGGCGGACATGTTGGTCGCGATGTTCGCGATGACGTTCAACCTGAGCGTGAGAGTGACCGACAAGTGGCTCTTCGGTTACTTCATGTGCGACGTGTGGAACTCGCTGGACGTTTATTTCTCGACGAGCTCGATACTGCATCTCATGTGCATATCCGTCGATCGTTACGTCGCGATAGTGATGCCGCTGCGGTATCAGCAGAACATGACGAAGAAAACGGTGGCTTACATGCTGCTGGCCTGCTGGCTCTCGCCGGCGATAATATCGTTCGTGCCGATCTTCCTCGGTTGGTACACGACCGCGGACAACGATCAGTACCGTCACCGACATCCGGACGTCTGCGAGTTCAAGGTCAACGAGGCGTACGCCATCATCTCGTCGAGCATATCCTTCTGGATACCCTGCACGATAATGACGCTGACGTATCTCGCGATATTCCGGGAGGCGAATCGTCAGGAGAAGGACATGCACAGTCGTATGGGGAACGTCATGCTGCTCTCGCCCAGGCCGAGTCGCGATCTCAACAATCTCAACGGCGAGCTCAACAGCGGCGGCGGATCATCCAAGACGCTCACGCTCAACGAGATCAACACCGATCATCATCATCATCTTCACACGCCGACCAAAGACAAGAATCTCATAAAGATGAAGAGAGAGCACAAAGCCGCGAGAACCCTCGGTATTATAATGGGCACCTTCATACTCTGCTGGCTGCCCTTTTTCCTCTGGTACGTCACAACGAGCCTCTGCGGCGCGCGCTGTCACTGTCCCGACATAGTCGTCAGCATCGTCTTCTGGATCGGTTACACCAATTCGGCCCTCAATCCGCTCATCTACGCGTACTTCAATCGCGACTTCCGGGAGGCCTTCAAGAATACCCTGCAGTGCGCCTTCTGCTCGCTCTGCAGGAGGGAGCCCTCCGACCTCGAGGCACTCGACTTTCGACGGCCGTCACTCAGGTACCCCACTTTTCCTCACTTTCCTCTGTCTTTCATCCTTCGACAAATTCGCACGACTCGCAAACAAAATCTCGCCAACAGGCCGATATAACCAGACTGATGTCTCACTGCATTTTATCATTCGTCAAGCTGTCAAGCGCAAACACGTGCCTCTTGCTATGTCGTTTTTTCTCCTTTCTTTTTTGCAGATTCGACGACCGAACGAAGAGCATGTACTCCGAGACCTACATAACGCACATCGATCGACGAAGATCGAGCGAGTTCGGCAGTAGCCTTTGAGAGGAAACCAAATTTAGATTTTAAGTCGCCCAACTTCAACAAGACGAGAGAGAGAGAGAACAAATCCGAGAAGAGGTTTGACAAAAGATACGCAGAGAATCAGAATATATTATACCGCGTCCAGCCGACCGCGCAACAACCATATATTATTATCGAGCTATTATTATTATTATCGTTGCCATTATCATTGTCATCATTAGCGTATTAAATGAACACCGCGATCATTCACGATTTCACAGTCACGCCCGGTACGAGGCTTTCTAACGAAAATTGTGAAACGCGTACGTAAGACTTGAGTTTGATTTTATTTATACGGTTACGCAGATACGAGATCCCTTCCCCCTTTATTGCCAAAGTTAGTGTATAGATTATTAAGTGTCCGGGTATGCAAACAAAACATATGTAGGTGCGAAAGTCTGTGTGTGTGTGTGTGTGAGAAAGAAAGAGGAAAACTGAAAGAGAGAAAATGCATAAGCGAGATTTTCGAGAATAATATGTTGGTATCGAAAACGAAAAAAAAAACGATGCATGTGCACTGAAAAGGAAACGAAAGGCGGTTCGCCACTGGATGGCTAACAAAATAATTCACTCTAAATCAGGGCCTATCTAGAATCTTATTAACGCGATAAGTTGTAGGCGATTGTTGACAGGAACGGGGAAAAATTATATATATATCAATTTTCTTAATACTTAAAAAAAGTTTATCGCAGTTTTTATATACGAGTTTTCATCCAATAGCAATTTTATAATTACGTTATACCTGCTGGCGAGGTAACGAGAAAGAGAGGGAGAGAGAAGAAAAAATTGTATAAACCTGCCGAGAGTAGCAGAAAAATGTTTTTTTAAGTGGTATCTTAATTACGACCTTCCCCGATTGTTATTGATGTGACTTTTTTTGCTTCAAATATACTTCTGGCAAATCCAACGACGATTCCTCGTAGATGCTATTTTGTCCACTCCTTTTTTCCAGTATTTGGGACTGAGAGAGCTGGTCTGAGTCGAGAATAGTCGTACTAATGTTGTGTGCAATATCGAACGTCTGCTCATGAGCCAGATACAAATGTGACCATAGTCGTGGGGTCACATAAGAAAAAAAAAGTTAAATGTTTTTATTATTTAAAAATCCGTACTTTTAGCAGTCCACGCGCAATTCTCACATTCATCATACAAACTTGCCGGATTGATACCATACAGTTCAAGCCTGAGTAATACGAAGAATAGAATAGCGTGTATCTATTTTTACCTGCTCTTCACCCGCACCACACGAACCCGTTTCAGGATCGCGAAGTTATAATCGTCGTTACGCTAATTGTGTGACTCTGACGACCGATAATAAGAGCAAAACAAAATTATGAGAAAATGAACGTGAGAGAACAAATAGAGTTGAACTGGAACTGAATAACGATGCAATAACAATAATAATAATTTTAATAATAATAATATTAATAATAATAATATTAATATTAACAATAATTGTAATAATAATAAAAATAATAGTATATACTTTATAGGTTACTCACCCGATGCAACGATGGATCTCTTTCCCCTAACTTGTAGCAGACAACTGTCAGAAGTTGAGAGGGTTATCTGTTTTTTAATATGTTTCGTTGCCGTTAAGTAATTAACTCGGTTTGGTGCGAATAAAAATAAATAATATAGCGTATGCAGCTGTACATCTCGAACATACTCATCGCACCTTTTTCATTTTTAGGATGTTGCAATAAAATTACATGTGTGTAAAATGTTGTCAATCGAAGCAAAAAACTTGTATTGTGTAAAAGAAATTTCTATAATTTCTCTTTGCAAAGAAAGCTTTAGGATCCTCATAGAAAAATGGAACATTTCATATCGGCAATGTATTAATTTGTTAATTTGTTGATTTCCTCTCACTGTCGACAACTCGTTTAATGACTCACGAAGTAAAAGTACATCCGAAAAATGAATGAATTTTTAGATCAGACAAATTTATGTGCTCGCTCAAATTTTTGTTTTCCTCTCTCTCTCTCTCTACTTTTCATTTTTGTTACCAAAACTCCGATTGAAAAGATTTTGTATTTTGTATTATTGAAGAGTCGAAACAAAAGTCTCGACCACAAAACTTTCCACGGGAAGAAGCAAAAAAACAAGAATGTCAGAGATCCATCGCTCATGTGTTGTAAATAAGGTGTAAATAAATTATCGGAGAGACGAACGAGTGTCCGGGCGTTATGTATAAGGTAAAATCGAAAAGAAACTGTTAGAAATCGTGCAATAATAAGAATGAGCAAGAGTAAAAAAAAGTTTTAAAAAATTACGTAAACTGAGTTTTCTTTGGCTCGAAAGAAGGCCAAGTGTTCGTTAGCTTGTACAACTCGTGTAATCTACTAGAGTACCTATATCCCTAATACCTAGACCCTCCATCTTTCTAAAATGAAGGAAAAATAAACTTATCCCCCTTCCCCCTCCACCCCCCGAACATTTCCTAATGATATTCCTGCGTATAAACAATCAAGGGTAACATATACATGTAAAATGAATATAGGCAATCTCGTAAATGAAGAAAAGAAAATCAGAAAAAAACACGAATGTTAGATAAAGAAAAATCCAGCGATTAAGGAGGCGACTCCGTTTTATTTCTCGCTAAAATGAGCGTGTTAAAGTATTCAAATAAAGAGTTTATGTAGTCAAGCCCTTCCAAATGTTCAGCGTAAATTCATCAATATTTATTGTGTCGGAGAAAATGTCAATCATTTTCCACGAAAATGATAACCAAATTTTGTTTGAACACCGACGAGTGTTGGCAAATACACACTGATAAATAATTTTTCAAAAATCAGTACAGAAAAACGCTCGCTCCAGCGAGAAAGAAACGGAATCCCCCTTAAACTGATTAATGACACCCCGAACGCACACCGAACTCCTGATCGTGTACGGAAAGCTATACGATGTACGTGCACGTGCATATTTAATAAATATGCGCCTGAAAAAAACTACGATCCATATATAAATATATCATTAAGCTAGCCTTGTGTCTGTTGTATGTACGTAATTCCCTGATAAAGAAGAAACAGTAACGACAATTGAATGATACACAATACACAGATACACACACACACACCAAATTCGCGGAAAAACGAACGCGAATTATCGGTACCAATTGAGGATGACACGATGAGATTAATGTACCCAAAAAACAGGTTTTTGTGTCGAACAAAGACGTAAGTGAAAAAAAAAATTGTTATAAATAGGCAATTTCAGAGGACTCGATCGACTCGCAGAGACCTTTGATCGTGTTTGTAAGCGGGAGACAAAAAATGACAGATATGCCCCCGCGACTTCTCTAGTCATACACCAAGACCAATGCAATGTAAAAAAAAAGAAATCGAAACGAAGGAAGACGAGACGGAGGACAAAAATATCATCGAGGGCGAGGGCGTCGGTGCTAAACGTGCGAGCAACGCAATCACAACCGAACTTTCAGTTAATCATTCGAACCCTCTTCCAGGTATCCCACTTCTATTTTTATTCACGCGATTCCCCATCTCGCGTCGGTATAAATCACAGCCTCGACCAAAAACACGGATATTATTATACGAATTTCTCTCCGTGTTCCCGCGTATCCTCTGTACCGCTATTGTCAGTCGTAAATGGGAGTATTACGTTTCGCCTGAGGACAAAATTCCTATCCGATGGAGAATAAACTTTTATTCGCCAGTCAAAGGTCAACGAAACCTCGTTATGTCTGCTGCAATAATATATATTTTAAAATCGTCGGGCGCACGAAGCAATTAGTTTTTTTTTACTCTCCATCAACGAGAACGAAATTAGAAAACCTTCTCGAAGTGTACTGTCATTTTTTAATTAAGAATCAGCTAATGAAAACACCCCAAAGGGCCAGTTTCTTGGTCTTGTAATTTCCAATGTCTTTTGTAAAATGGTACACACATGTATTTTTTCCGCGACTTTTTTCTTCCAATGTGCGATGACTAAGAAAGAAATGGCAACTCGTGTTCAGGCTAGGAAAATCAATTCTCCAGTTCCTAGTGAGATACAATGGGAATTATAGAGGAGTTCGGTGCGAGGATCGTGCACACGAAGGCGTCAAATATTTGAATGATCGCGTATGCAGGTCGCACGTACCGTCGGCGAGTGCGATCGCGACGCGACGAGGTCGGGTGTAGAGTACGAAACGTCGATAAGAGGGATAGGTGAGTCTCGCAACCCGGATTCCCGAGGGTGCGTGCGTATACGCCGGGAGCGCCGCGTTTACATCCTCGTACCACCTGGCGAGAAAGCTATTTCCCAACTCTAGCGAAGCTGACGGCGGCGGCGGCGGCGCCGCTGCACGCGAATTACCATTTCCCACGGTATCGCGTCTACTTGCGAATGCCAAATCGGATCCTGAAAAAATCTCGCGAGTCAAATCACTTTTATCGATTAATCATTCGTCTACCAAAATTAAGCATGACAATTAAATCGTCCGGCAATAGCACTTGCGAAATATTAAAGAAACCAATTTTAATAAGAATACAAAATATACATATACGATGCAACGTAAAAAAAAATTGAAGCTATTAAATTTTTTTTAGTCTTGCCAATGATAGAAAAAGAAAACTCTTTTGTAAAATTTTAATGATATCGTTGGAAAATTGCACGACAAATATTTTCACGAAATCAAATGATGGAAGTGGTCGATTATTCCCTTAATTCTCGAATGATAAATATATGTATTGACGCCGCGCGGCGATTTATCAATAAAACGATGACACAAGTGTCGTGGAATATCACGTTGACACCAACTCGCCGATGTGACTATCAACGATCTTGAGCTCGCGAGGGCGCGCGCGCCCGAGCGCGAGGTTGTTTTCATCGACGTGGTGGCGGCGGCGGCGGCGGCCGGGGATAACACCGCCAGCACATAACAGCCGGAACAGCGGCGCGCAATCAAGATACTAACGAGCTCGCACGCGCTAACAATGAGAGCATTATTCGGTCGGATCCCGGTACAAGGTTTGCGAAAAAACAAAAGTGCAACACACATTTCGCGCGTGTTCGTTGCGCGAATTCGCGTCCCTCGAGTGCGGCGCAAACTGTACACGCGAGCCAGCAATCCATAACCGCGTTACTCGCCGGCCGGATTTTCATCGTTCCCATGAAAATTGATGGTTTTTACAATGAACCCGTAAAGGAGGAAAATAGAAACGATTCCGACTGTCATCCGTCGAGCTATTTGCAGCATTATTCTTCTTCACTTTGCTTTATCGGTTTGCGGTAGCGTAAATTCCCGCAATTTCCGGAGCACTTTTTTTTTGCCCCCAGAAACTTTTGTCACAATATGCGCGGACCAATTTTCCTGGTGCTAATTTTCGTGTTACCAATATTATATTATTTCGTGTTACGTACGTGAATATTAATTTTATCAGTTTACGAGAAAAAATATGAAATCTCGGTGCCATTAATTCTTTTGAAAAATCGTTTAACGTTGCAGAAATGTTTCACCCTTCTCGATGCATATACATAAGTACATGCACGAAGCAAGCGTAGCAGAGCGTGTCGCGGTCAACGGAAGAGGGAAACATCGTGCGGAGGCTGAATTAATTTTTGTTAATACGTCGTCGAGACACTGCAACGCGCGTCTCTTGATTGTCGGTGCACAGTACGAATTACATTGCGACCGTCGCAGCCAGAGTCGCCGCCGCTGCTAGTCTCGCCACACGAACGCGGATTTTTATCGTTATAATTTCAGATCCCTAAGGGCGAGCGTTGAGGGCGAGTCTATTCGTACCGCGCACAACGCACAGAACCGCCCTTTTTCTGTTTTTTTTGTTATGACCGACAATTCACTGGGATATGTTAATCGTCGAGGGGAAACAAATAATTATTCACAATGGAATTGTAGGCACCCATAACGGTAGAAATAAAACATATAGTTTTCGTGCATTAAGCTTCAGACATACCGTGGTTTCCATTACCATTTTGGCCTCATTCGAGCGAGTCTATGTTATTCCAATTGTATCGCGAAAGTTTTACCCGCATCAATGGAATATGACGACACGAATGCTTCCAATAATTTTGAATGAAAGAAAAAAAAAGATGATTTCGTATAGCTCCAAAACGCAGAAGAAAATCCTCGACAGTTTCGACTCACCCAACACGAATTCTATCGCAGCCCGCTCATTCGCCACTCGTACCATAATAATAACGACACTATTACTAATGGAACCGTATAGAGATAAACTTTAAGCAATTAAGAGTAAATAATGAAATGTATAATGCAATAAGCGAGAGGAAGCAAATTAACTGATACTTTTATCAAACTGAATGTGTCTCTGTAAATAGTAAGTGTATAAAAATAATAATAAAATAAGCGTACGAGCAAATGATAAAAAATCACTGTATAGTCCACACACACTACAGATATAGGTACGAAAAAACCATGCATATGTACATTATATTATAGAGCCAAAAGCGCGACTGTATTTTAAATGTTATATTCACCGATTTCGTTTTGTTATTGACTTATTTAATGAAGATTCCTTCGAAATAAAATTATTTAAAAATTTACGGATTATGTTTGTCCTCAATAATTGTGCATTTTTTTATTAACGTTAATTTTTTGTCGTGATTAATAAGAAAAATGCTGCTGTTTTCCATATGAAGCTTCAGAACGAGGAAAGCTCGTCGTTTCAGCGGTGGAAATAAGGTAAGCGTTGCCTTGTTTTCCATCGTTACGACAGTTAAAAACTCCTTAAAATCTCTTTAGCGTCTTATCACGTGCTTTCGTCGAAGATTACGCGTTAGGATTCGCTGCAGGCTGAATTTCGTAATAATTGTACTGTGCGTTTGATGGATAATTAGCCGTTCAATTAATCATCTTTCGCCATCACGAAAAGAGCTACTTCACGTGCTTGCATTATTTGTAATATTTATAATAACGAAGCTACGCAACTCTGATTCAATTGTGGCCAATAGATTTGAAAATATTCAGACAATAATGAAAAATGCCGAAGGAATATTTTTCTTATAATATTTTGGAAATATCGCAGTGCTACGTGAGGTCGAGTAGCTCACACATTCGCTGGTGTAAGCGTGTATATACTTTCTGTACATGCGACGAGGGATGCCCTAAAGCGTGTAGTGTGTCGAGTCCTGGAATAGTGCGGTCGCGTTGCGCATTGCAGCAACCCCAATACAAACACCGGGGAACCTGCTGCCACTGACACGACTGCAACTGAACGTAGGTAATGCAGCGGCCACTATAAACTGCAAATCCGGGTGGCCGGTTACATACTCATACACAATGCATCACCCATCTCGCAGTCTCTCATTACGTTTATTACAGATCAACGCTACATTCCCATGGCAAAGAGATAATTAAAACAAAAATATACATATAAATAAACAACAATATTTCTACTGCACTGACAATGAGAGAAAAAAAAACAAACTCTAATGAACAGATTTAGCAATAAATTCCGCGCAATATTTCGTTCGTTATTTTCTGACAAATGAAATGTAAAATTGACGTAAATTGCTTTCTACTAAATAGCAACGAAATGTGGGAGAGATGTTTTTTATAATTAGATATCTACATCATGAGTAATTAAAAACTGAACCTTCATTCTAGAGAGAACAAAATTCTATCGTGCGCTGAGAGAAATATTTTTTAACCAACAGAACGTCTAGGAGTTCCATTGACACATTTGTATATGTCATAAGGTGGCTCCTTTTTTAGTCAATAATATAGCAATTTGGGGTTTTTTCGATTAGATAGGTTGATAATATTATTTCGCTATACGTTACCGACTGCTGATAAAACTACGTGTCGGTAAAAATTTCGCCTTTTCTTACAACCAACCCTAAAGTATTGCTCCGGTTCACCCTTCTTCCTCCAGTGACTCACAACGCGGCAGCTACCCTCTGTTGAATCTCCTTAACTCTTGCAAGTCGACAGACCGACGGTGTTTTCCCTCCCAATTTCGTGTCGCTAAACCCAGTCGGTATCGAGCGGGAACGATACCTGCAGTCGGCGAAGTCACCGTCGTGGACGCTCGGTACGAAAAGGGTCGGTAAAACTGAGCTTTAGCTCAGGTCGACAAAATACCGTTCGTCGCAAGTCGACCCAAGACCAGTTTCCTCATATCTCCGATGTCGAAAGAACCGTTCGATCGTCTTCGTAAAAAACAATAACTCCTTTTATCGACACCTCATCAATGGTCAACATTCGACAAACGGAATTCAACTCGACTATTAATAAATATTGCAGGTTTGTAAATTAGTAGCAAAAGCTGAAGCTTCAAGAAAGAAAAAAAATATATATGTATATATATCAAGGCACGCAAGCTGTCCGGTACAGTGCGACATCCGAGGTGGAAAGTGCAACGAGGGTGAGTGACACGATAAACCAACAGATCCATTAATAATAACGATAATTGGGAGCGAACCAGCGACGCAGCGAGTCGGTGTGTTTATATATCACGTTTACAGTTTGTTCTAACACTTGGCCGCAACTTCCGGCTTATTATACCCACACCGGCGTCCGTGTCTATGGATGCAGTCTGAGGGTCAGAGTCCAAGAGCCGCCTGGCTGCACTTGAGCTCGCCGCACGCTGTACGTTCATCACACCGTGGATGTATGCGCTGAAACGTGTGTCGTGCGCCCACGTACATCGTGATGCTAAGTTTTCAAACTGCTAGCATTCAAGGTGAAAGCCTCGCGAGGGATGTCGTGGCATCGATTATGCACGAGCCTCCCCCGTCCCCCTCGCCCCGGTGTCTCCTCGCGGCGGGTACCTGACGTGTGCCGCCTTCTCTGCCAATAATAAGGCTAACCGGGTGCACTATCACTCGGGTCTTAGACCAACCTACGACCCCTACCCCCGGCTCCCTGCTCCTTGGGAATCCGATTTGCAACCAAGAGTAGCAAAGTCGTGAGCCAGCCTCGCTTTAAGACACACTTCCTCGTCTTCGCAAAGATATATCAGAGAAAGTGGTAACCTTCTTTCTTCCCTCGAAAATGATTAATATCTCATAGCGCCCGGTTCCGAATTTTTTAGATGAGCCAACAAGACCCGAAGCCTACGACAAAGCAGCGAAAAGTATGCATCAGCGAGACCGAAAGAAAGTGAAATACATTGCGGATCGACGTGCTCGGGGGCGGGCAGAGGGAGGAAGCCGCCTACGAAGCTGAATCAATGCGAGCCGGACTAAACGTTGATCCCAATCCCTTGTTTCCAGGGATTAAGCACTCGAGCGAAGGGTGGCGAATGGATCAAGAGATAGGGGCGAGAATCCGCGACTTGCACTGCGCAGGTTTATCGGCTTTTATTCGCCTGCGGATTAACCGCGCGATATACCCAAGAAATTATTCACATACATTTAATGCAAGCCTGCAAAACTTTGTCTTTACCCGCGCGTTCCACGATTAATTTTCATTATTCTCACGACTAATATCACAGACGTGTTTACTATTCTATTTACTTTGTACACGGACCAACGACTATTTCCTCAAGTGATATCCCGATTTTCGCAGGTCGATCGAGATCAAGCCGAACGATTCGCGATCCTAGATGTTTCCCTCGAATAATTCCAGAACAGCCCGTGACGACGCGCAAAAGTTATCGCGGTGGCACCCAGTCCGGTGGGTCTAAATCTCGCGGGCGCGCGCGCAAAGTTGGGGTGATAGTGAAGTTCCCGGATGGAAAAAGGTTCTTCCCGGAGAAATTAATCTGAGGATGTGAGGAAGGGTCGCGCGGGGACACGGAAGAGGGCGGGGGGTAGAGGAACCGTAGGAAGGAAGGGGGGCACAGCAGACGACGAGTCGATGCAACGCGCTGAACTTGCCTCTCGTCGTCTCCGCATCCACCGCGCCACTTTCCGCTCCCTCTCGCTCGCTCCCGCGCGGCACCCGGCGGCGCGCACCTTTTCGTGCGGAGGTTTGTGTTTTTGGCGACGGTCGCGCTCCACACGGCCGCTCCGGGCACCGCGGGGCGTCGAACGTCTCTCCCGACGCGGCGAGGCGGGCAGTGCGCCCCGATCAGCGGCGCTGGCTAACGTGCTGCTGCGCTGCAACCCCCGCGACGCGCCAGTGTCACACGCACGCGAGAATAGAATATCGTGTCGTGGCCGTGTTTGAGCGCTCGCGCGCGCGCGCGCGACGTTCGTATCCCTTGCACACCGTAATTCGGCCGCGCCGCTACTGCCCCGCTGCTCATCGTTCGGCTCTTACGAGCAGCCGAGCACTCTGTGCGCGCCGCGTTACCCTAATAAATATAATAACGTCTTCCCGCACGCGTCGAACCGTCAAGACATCATCAGTGTGTTGTATGTAATATTCGTGCGTGCCACCGATCGTCACGTGCCCCCCTCCCCCCCCTCCCCCCTCCCCCGGCCACCACGATTCATTGATAACGGGGGAATTATGAGATTCGAGGCGCTCCAGGAAGGGACGAACATTTTTTTCGTCCAAGTTGAGAGAGGTTCTTGGGCTTTAATGCTTTTTCCGGCTGAGGGGTGAAAAGTGTTGTTCGTTTTGTTTTTAGTTGTCGATGCGCTTAATTGATGCTACTATTCTTCATTTAATCGCTCAAGTTCTACTCGGGTGAAATTTACGACAAAATAAATATCTTGTCGTAAATTGACAAGATAAATATCTTGTCGTAAATTGACAAGATAAATATCTTGTCGTAAATTGACAAGATAAATATCTTGTCGTAAATTGTATTTGTGCATTTCTAATAGTTTTTCGGATATTTTTATGTCTACAGAATTTCGTGTAAATTGCATGCACCACTTTTTTTCGTAATTGACAATGCATGGTCACATTTGGACAAGCAAAATGTCGATTTTGTGTTTTTTTATTTTATTTTTGTATAACAATAAACAGTTTTACCGTTCGATAAAAATTTACAGTTTATTACATCGTAATTATTATATTTATTTAGATAAGTTCTTAACATTTTTTACCGTGTTTGTTCTCCATCTCGATGTGGCGACGAAAAGTTGTAGCTGCTAAGTGCAGCAGGTTTCGATGAGAAATTGCGTGTGTCGGCCCGGTTGATGTTTTTGTATCACGACGGAAAGTTCATTTCTGAGAGGACAACATTTGCTCTCTCTTTATCGTTACACCGAAGCGAGAGGGAATCCTCTGCCAGCGGTTGCTGTGTGAGCCGGCGAGCTTCCTCTGGTAGTGCTGCCGGTGCTCCATACCGAGTACATGTAACCCGGAAATTGTTCGGTCGATAAAAGTTCGCGGTCGCCTCCCGAATGTCTCGCACCAGTCCGAAGGGTTTGCGATATTCGCCCCCTGACCCACCTCCCGTCATTACTTTTATTTCTCTCTCTATGCATTACATTATTATTATTTTTACTATTATTATTATTATTATTATTATTATTATTATTATTATTATTATTATTATTATTATTATTACTATTATTATTATTATTATTATTATTTTCAGTCGTTACATAACCCGACTCAACTGCTGAATTCGTTATAATTGTTTCTAGTTATTTTATTATTATTATTTTCATAGATTGTCAACATAATTCAAATCGTTACATAAACGTCCAGCGATTTGTGGCAAAATTGCAATACACTTCGAGGTCAGTCGAATTTTGCGTTATCCCTAATGTGCAAAGCTCGAAAAGTACATTATTTCCCGAGCAGATCGCAAATTGAACGAAGGGGAAAATGCACGTTGAGATAAAAGAATAATAACACATTCCGCAATGTCGATGCATTTTTATTTTTTTCTTTTATTTCCAACTAAAAGTTGAAGAGACAAAATATTTTGCAACATTTTCCAACACCAAAAACGGCTTAATCACCTTTCCGTCAGTTGCGAGCGGGTTATTAATTAACAGTTGATGAATTATTTCGCTGAGGGGCGCCGGTCGCTGGCGGCGAAACGAAATCTGTTTGCCATGAACTTTAACATTTATTCCCGACGTTGCGTGTGTTCCAATCTCTGGTTTTTACTTCGATTGGTCCATCCGCCGAATCAAAGAAAACTCGAGTCGAAGGAAAAAATATTGATGTAAATTTTCATCGCACAGAGAGCTGCGTGTCGAAATATCAACGAATCAGTGACAAGATAATTAAACAAGTTGCGGTGAACTGTGACATTTTCCTCGTCGAATTTACATGCGCACGTACGAGATTTCGTGCTTCTCGAGTCACGAGTGGAAACATTTTTTTTCGTTTGCTGCACTTACATTTCTCACGAGTTAACAGAGTACGCTAAAAGGTGCTTTTTTTTGGCGAGTTGCATATTACAAGGTAAATTCTCTTTTTCTCTTTCTCTCAGTCTCCACTCCATTTTTCTTCTATTTCGTTTTTTTAGTCCCGCTCTGTAGTCGCTGCTGGCCACCCCGGATTCTCAAAGGACTTTTGTTTTTTTTTTTTTTAATAGAGTCTCGCGCGCCACTACCGTGCGGCGCAGGTCAACGCACCATTGTCGCACAACCAGAGTACGGATAGCCTTGACGTTGCAGAGTCGTCCATCACAATAGCAGCTCGACCCGCATTGATATCGGAGAGTCGTAAACCCTTACTGCTTAAAATATTAAGTTTGTCCCAAAGTTCGCTTCGGAATTACAATTTCTAAATAGCTAGAAACGATTACAGAAACAGGGCCAATTTTTTTAGTGGTAGAAAAAAACAAAAAAATCTGTCGTCAGGCTATTGAAATTAAATTAAAAAACAGAAGAAAAATGCTATCAAAACTCATAGTGCAGATTATCAACGCTAGTAGAAAACCCGAATTAGACACTCGACATACGGCAATCGATACCAAATTATTTGGCTCTACTTCCCGAAAAATCCAAACACGCAAGAACACGACGCGACAAACGAAAATGAGATACGAGCTGGAAAAGTCGATCAATCGTTTTGTTTATTCTTCTTCTTTTTTGTTTACTTTTCGTCGGTGCCGGACGATCCGAGGGCGAATGCAATATTCCGTTTTGCAAGTCGTCGAGAATCGTGCGAGCTCTCGAGGCCTGTATAGCCGGAGTGTTAATTGCTTTCGAAAATTAGAACAGTCCTCGGAGCTGTCCCCGGTGGACAAGCCTGGCGAATCCTCCAGCGAGACACGTACCGTCAATGCACTCGACTGGTCATCCGTATGGTATATTGCTTGAGATTTTTTATTTTCTCGCGCGCACACACACAGATACCTTTAAGCTCTCGGTCTCTGGCAATTGGACGAGGAATATTCGTGTACGTGTATGGTAAACGAGGTCGAGGGGCCGCGAGAGAGCGCGGACAGCACTGGCCGCGACACCCGATGCTTTTTTAATCAATCCCCGACGAGTAATTGGCGTTCCGGAAACGAAGATCGGAAGGGGCAAAGAGAGCTGGACGATTACTCCATTTCCTTTAGGTTTTTCCATTTTTTTTTTTTATTAAAAAAGAAAAATAATGCTTATTCCTATTATTTTTCGATAAAGATTGAAGTGTCAGTGGCAGGTGAATCGGGAAGGAGGATAAATATCGGCAGCTCGGCCTGACGTGCGAGCCGCGCGAGTGCTCGTATTTGTTTGTCGAGATGAAATCTGTGCTGAGCTAGAGACAATCAGATTTCGCATTTTTATAAGAGAAGATGATAGACGGCATTTTATTGTGTTTTAATTTTCGTTGTCATATTGAAAAGCAGGAAAATAATAGAAAATGAAGGTTAATTGTTGAGGAATGAGAAACTCATTGGGAGGATTTTAGAGCCTGTAGGAGACTCCACGACAGAGACATCGGAGACGATATTGGCGGACAATAGTTTTCGACGGAGGTCGTAAAAGTCAATCGACTCGGACCGATTGGCCCGAGACCTTTTCTCTGAGATTCGGTGGCCTGTGGGAGTCAGCTGTCCATTGAGTCCCGGTAATGGTGGCATCAGGGAGGGCCAGGCCGGGACATAAAAGGACCGGCGGCAGCCACGATCGTGAGATACATAATAAAATAGCTCGAAAGGAGTAAATTCACCGGAGAAAACGAACACTGCTCCCTCGAACCTTAGGCGGCGTGTTAATTGTTCCGAATTAAACGCACGCTGGCTTTGACCCGGAGAAATAAAGCGCCGGGGGATCAGCACGTAGCGATCATTAGCCGGTTCAGTAGGGCGACAGAGGATCTGAGGGTCTGTGAGCTCGCTGAGCGCGGATTTAGTGCTGGGAATAGGCAAAAATCTCGCTTCTCGGAAATCCTTGAGATCAATTATTCACGACATAACCCCTGCTATTATGAGTCAAGGAAAATTGGTCCCCAGAAAATTGGCCCCCATGAACTTTCACTACCACACCGCAATATTTTCGGCTGCTGATTTAAACACTTATGGAAAAGACAAGACTCAATTTCCCCCTCATATCTTACGAATTTTTTGCCCACACCCCCAGGTTAAAGACCAGGTCAAACGCCTTTCCGCCTCTGCACCAGCATCATTTCATCTCTCTCTCTCTCTCGATGTACCGAAAAAAAGCGATTTAACAAAAAAACCAATGACCTGATAAATTACACAGTGTGATGAATTAAAAAAGACTGTCAATAAAGTTGGCGTCGAAGAAGCTACTCGGAACGGTGAAAGCACGTCTCACCACGAGAACCCACAAGGAAAAATGTCAACAACGACAACGAGCGTGTTACGAAGGATAATGAGCGTGGAGCCCACGTCGAGACTCGCGACGAAGTCTCTGTCAAGGTTTCGCGCCATCGCATGATCGAGAACACCGGCAGGAGCAGCAGCAGCAGCAGCAGCAGCAGTAGCAGCAGAAGCAGCAGGGGCTACGATCACGAGAGCGACGACGACGACGACGTCGATCGTGACGAGAAGGGGGGTCGCGGCGGCGCCCCGTGCATTCGCTCTGCTCGAGAAAATGCTGAACGTGATGGCAGTGGTGACGACGAGTTTGCCGGTGCGAGTGGTCGATCCGTCGTCTGTCGTGTCTTCGGTGCCGGATTCGACGTCAACGGCGACGGGGACGACGACGACGAGCTCCGGGACGGGAATGAACGTGAACGTGACGACCGCCGTGCCGTCCGCGGGAAATCCAACGGTGGACGTCCTACCGGAGAGCGTCAACGTCTTCGTGGCTGTCGTAAAGGGCATCGTGATGGGCAGTATCATAACGACCGCGATTTTGGGCAACATTCTCGTGATCGCGAGTGTGAGGAAGCATCGAAAATTGCGGGTGGTGACCAACTGTTACGTCGTGAGTCTCGCAGCGGCCGATCTTCTCGTGGCCACGTGCGCGATGACCTTCAACGCCTCCGTCGAGCTGTCCGGCGGCAAGTGGCTCTTCGGTCGTTTTATGTGCGACGTTTGGAACTCGCTCGACGTTTACTTCTGCACCGCCTCGATTCTCCATCTGTGCTGCATAAGCGTCGACAGGTACTACGCCATCATCAGCCCCCTCGAGTACACGATTATCATGAAGCAGAGCACGGTCGGGTGCCTTCTCGGCTCCGCCTGGGCGCTACCCGCGCTCATAAGCTTCATGCCCATATTCATGGGATGGTACACCACCGACGCCAATCTCTTGCACATGAAGCAGTATCCTGACGTAAGTGTCTCCGCTCGCTTCTTCCCATCTGTACATCTCGTTTCCTCGCTCCATACGCGAAAATTCACCGTATTTTTCGCCGTACCAACGTACCAAACGTGCCACTTTGTTTCCTCACCAGTTTTTTTTCCCCCCATTTTTCAGGTCTGTCAGTTCCAGGTGAATAAATCCTATGCTGTTGTGAGCTCCTGCGTGTCCTTCTGGATACCCGGTGTCGTCATGATAGTCATGTACTGCAAGATATACAAAGAGGCGATACGTCAGAGAAAAGCGTTGAGCAGAACATCGAGCAACATCGTGCTGAATAGCGTTCATCATCACAGGTCATCGACGAGGAATCATCATCATCATCAGCACTTGTTAATGCAAGCTGCGGCGGACACGGGTGAGCTCGCACTTCATACGGCACAGTTCAAAGCACCCACGGAACTGCACGCCATCAATGGTGAGTCCAGTGATTGCTTTGACAATATATTAACGGTACTCGTGGTTATCGGCTCATTATCAGTATTTTCGACAACAACCTCGAACTATTTCGCAGAACCAAAATATCTCAGAGATCACTGCGCACAGAGATATCTTCGTTTTTTTTTCTTCGGCTGATAAATCTTTCAGTAAGATTAACAGATATTTTTGCTAACCACCAGAACCATTTTTCTCCGTGTCAACGTCGAATAGATAAATTTCAAGTTGGATTGTAAATAAGAATTGCTCTTGGTTTCCAAAACACTGAGCGTTTAAAACTCGGCAAGTTGAGTTGCAAAAAATTCTCGACCGGGCGGCGCGAACATAGCGCGCCGGAAGCTTTCGCTCATTCTTTTGTTCCGTCTCCGCGCTGCAAAACCGCGCAGCGAAAAGTCGTTTTAAGCGCTCGTAACCGTACGTATTCGTGACTCATGCGAAAAATCCAAAAGCAACGGGAAGGCGCCGCTGACGGGGAGATAGAGAGACGGAAGCTCGGGTTACGCCTGTAACTCGTGTGTAAATTAGTTCGTTAGAGCAGCTCGGAATGCTGGTAGAAAAAAGGCAAATTTCACGTCGCTTCCGCGCGTGTTTACGCGGCGTTTAGCTTAATGCCTTTCAACTGCGTGCGATGCAGCCAACCTTTGTAGTTTAGTCCGTGCGTTTACACCTCTATGGATGAACCTACCTTGGGCTATATAGTGTACACTATTTAGGAAACGTTGAAGCGCGCGGGCCGACACATTTTGATGGATGGCAGCTCTTTGCCGAGCGTGACGAATCATACGATTGAGCGCCGCAGCCAATTCACAAGAGCCTTTTACCCTCCGTTCGAAATTCTGCCTTCCCGGATCTGCGATAAACGGCGAATAAGCGGTTAAGCGATACACGGAAGGAAAGAAAAAAAAATACATAACGGGGTGAATAAAACGCGAGGAGTATGCAGACTGGTCCAGGTTGCGGATAAATCGTTGAACGGCCGATTAAACCACATTGTGGCATAGGAATGGCTCTTCCCGTCGACAGAATAAAGTGTACGTTGGTCATTTAACGTTGACCGCCGCAAAGAGGACTGGATCCGTGTCCCATGGGTATTAGGCACGTACAATTTCCACAATATAAACGCACACGACTCAGGTGGAGAGAGAAGCGGGGCGGGAAGATGGGAGTCGAATAAATTCACGAGGAAGCTCAGGATGCCGACACGACGTGAGTGCCATGTAACGAGAATGCGAAAGGGACTCGGTTTTGTGAGCCCAGAGATGCGATTCTCGTGCGGGAGTCTCATGGTCTCTTCGGAGTTCGCCCGAGTTTACCTAAAACCGTACGACAGGCAGGCGGACAGAGAGAGAGAGAGGGAGAGTAATCAACGAATTTGCATATGACTCTGACCGTATCGCTGAAAGTTTTTCATTAACAAATATTCCGGAACCCGTACTTTGAGCAACGTCCGCAGCGGACGCTGCGAGCGTAAACCGCCGGGGAAATGAAAAATCTAATTTTACCAGCCGCGTTCGTTCGCCGTACCGGCTGATACGCGATTCGTCTCCGTGTACCACCAAAGTCTGTATATTTTGACGTTTGTACTGCGTTGACATCGTCAACTGAGTTGAAAAAAGGTTATTAACAAATTCGTCGATGTGAAAGTTGCGTCTCCATGGTTTTTTTTTTTTTTTTTTTTTTTTTGAAAAATTCATGGGACAATTTTTGAAGACAGATTCTTGGAAATTTAATAGCAAAAAGGGGCGCACAAATTCTGTGCTTGAAACGGTACGTGCTGGGGAATTCCTCGATTCGTGTGATAAATGATTTTGTCGAGTCGGTTGATGTGCTGTACGTGCTTTGCATGTGGGACTCGTTAATCGACTTGTGAATTCACTAATGACAGGAGGAAAAATGAATATTCGAACAGCTCGTTTAAACGTACGCGGTTATAGATTATTGAGAAAATTTTTAAAATGCTCTCATCGTTTTCCATGCTCCAAGGAATGAAATTTCTGTATGTAGAGATTAAAATAGAAATAAAATAACGAAGGGTCAACATGGTGATTAATTCCAAGACTTAGTTACAAGTCTGTGCGTATAGTCGCAATTACGTCAGTGGTATGCAGCGTCGTCTGGGTCGGAGGGTCGACGTGTTCAGACAGACGTCGCGACGACAGAGACCATCAATTATTCGCCACGCGATATCCTGTAACCGTGTTGTAACTGTTGGCTATGCGAATCCCTTACTTATCTTCACAAAGACGGAGCAGTAGACTAGCAACGTCCTACGACGCTGTATGTAGATATAGTATACCTATATCTAGGGAAAACATGGAAACAATGATTCGTCGTTTGAAAAAGTTTCACTCGAGTCTGGCACGTGCGGATCGTTCAGACAACTTCTTGGTGAAAGTTTAAATTCTTGTTTGTTTTTTAATACCGAGATCCACGTGGAGAAGTCTACCATTTTCTTTGCTCGGTTGATCAAAGAATTTCATCAAAAGTCAATTTTCTCACGAGTTATTCAAGAATTGAAATATCTTGCAAACACAACGAGGTATTACGACGACGTAACAATAACAATAATCTTACCGTACATTGTTTTATTTTCAACGTGGGCTGGCGACTCGGATCGCAAAATTATGTTGGGCTTCGGGTTATCGTAATCCGACTCTTTTTTGCAGCACCGATACCTCGATCTTTCTTTAATCCGATGAAGGGTCTTCCACTTCGCTGGAGGAAGTGGACGCGAGTCGTATCGAACTCAGATGGGCTTTTAATAAACGAGATCAACCGGGAAGAAAAGGACCTTAAGAGTGATGGCAAATTCTCATGACTTGTTGAAATCCTATCCAAGCTAATTTGCAGCTAAATGAAAAAGGCTTTTCATTGCAGGAACGACTATACCAGTCCAGGCAACGTGGAATTGAAACGTGGGCTTTAATCGGTAAAATAGAAGAAATGTTTTTTGCATTGATAAGTGTCGTTGTCTTGACTTACAAAAGTGATTGTCGGGGAATGACCATATGAGGATTATATACGCCAGGAAACGCGTTGATCGACCGACAACGTGGACACTGATTAATTGGTGTTTGTGAATCCAAAAGGGGGTATCCGTCCAACGTCGCGGACTATTCATTCGCGTTTGGGCAACAAATTAGCGTCCTCGGTCAACCCGTCATTGATTAAGGACACCAGTGGCCGCTCGGCCGCTATAGAGTCACGCCGCTCGGTCTACACTGTCCATGTCTTTGACTCCCACTCGGCCGTATGGTAACTGGCAAACATTCCTGGCTAATTAGCTCCTGGTGCTGTGCGTGGGTGGCGTCAACTGGGATTCGAACGATTTGTAGAGATTTTAGGGCGTCAACGACGCGCATCACACGTCACGATCTTCGATCCAAATCAAAAATTAATTGCATCAACAAAATGTGATTATTTTCAGTTGTTGGATGCTCCGAACTGGGACACCATTTTCCGTTATGCACGCCTATATCCTAGTCCTATCCAAATGTAATCGTGATTTTACTAAATGCGGAGAGTTTCGTTTTTTTTTTTCTCTTCAGTGCAGATAAACGGAGGATAATACAACGCGACCGGACGATGAGACAAAAGCCGACGAAATGGTTCGTGTCAGGTGGAAATGCAGTCTATCTATTTTTTTTTTTTTTTTTTTTTCGTTTCATTCCATCTGGCACTCAAGCCCCCACATTCGAGCATCGCCCATATTACTCCACATTCATCGTTGAAATATCCATGACGAGTAATCGGGTGAGCCGATGGTTCGTTGGGTGACGCGCGATACGTACACCACCCGTGTTCCATTATGCTTCCTGACTCCCTGTGTATGCGCGTTATATGCCTTCATCCAATTCGTCCGATTCGTCGATATCAATTCACGTCACACGGGGCAGAACTTTATACACGAATTGACAAGTGGGACAATCAATATTACCTATTCCATCGGGGGTGGGGGAGCAGAACACAGGGTCAGGGTGCGTAGATGAGGCATAGCTCGAGCTCTTTTCCGTCAAGGTCGCTTTGCTGTGCAAACCAAAGCATTTATTCCTTCTACAGACGTGTGAATATTAGCCTAGGCTTGAGAATTCTCCTCCGACGTACATCTGATTATCCTTGATGGACAACTGATTCCCCCAAGATCCAGTGACGTCGTCCCAGGGACATTGTCCGGCTCGAGAGTGACCGCAGGGTCATTTATTTTCCAGCTCACCCTCTCGCTCTCTACTTATCTCTCTGGGGACCGCGCGACACCCTCGGTGTTCGGTGTCATTGTGAATTCATCGAATTGGTGCGAATTGAAGGTTGAAAGGTCGAGAGAAAAATGCGTGCAATCGGGAGAGTGAAAAGAGGAACCATTTTTGTCACTTCCAATTTTGGAAAAAAAATGTTTACTGTTCGCCAAAAAGTTGGAAGCTAATCCAAAAGGTCAGTGGTTCCTGACACAGAATACCCCGTACACTCTCCGAATCCTCTCCAGTAGAACGAGTCAATATGCTATCGGACATAGAACATCGCTTTTCAACTTGTTACTGTGAAATTTTCAAACTTTTGCAGTCGTATGAAATAGCACAGAGACGGATGGCCCGGAGTTCGCAATGTCAGACGAGGTCTCGGTCGCAGGGGTTCGCATATTGCGGTTTGTGGGCGCGAGGAGACCTTGTCACTACTTATTCACTGGCGGCGTCGACGCCGCGCCGAGTTCCTGCCAGATCGGTATCTTAACTACTGTTTTTACGGAGCGCATGCAACGCGCGCGACTCAGCCCTGCCACACACACACACAGATACACACACAGAGAGTGTGGATCAGGAAACGGTGTTGCGGCCGAGGAGAAAGTTCACGAGCGCCCTTAAGCTTTCGTTCTATTCTCAGTATGTGAGTGTGTGTGAATATACCTGGATATAGATCGGTATATACGGGGCATTCCACGGCTTCTAGATACAATCGTGACCCTTGTACGTATATTATTATTCCCTTGTGGGATGTTGTTGGGAAATCTGAAAAAGCCCGAATTTTCAAAAAAGTCTATTTCAAAGAAATACGACTATGTAAAAAACGATGTACCGTAAGTTCTTTGTTGAAAAACAACATTTTTGAGTACAAAAATGGGTGTAAGTCTAGAACAGCGGCTAAAAATGAAACAAAATAAAAATATTTTTTCAGTTTAATTCTATTTTTATCCGCTATCCTGAATTCGAATTTCAGTTTTTTTTAATTTCTCGAGAGCTTTTCCATATCGTTCTGCAACATCCCAAAAGGAAAAAAATACGAGGGTCACGACCCTGTCGATAAGCCCTGGAATATCCTATGTACACGCAAATATATAGAGTATATATAGCTGCATCGGTGTACGCAAAATCGTGACCTACACTCGAACCTCGATTCTATGCGTTTGCGATTTTACGGACGATGCACAGCACATTCGCCCCCCACGGGTAATTTTTTTCCAGCATGACGCGGAAGCGGTTGGCTCGGTGGCGGAGCCTCGGGGCATCTCAGTTTCACGAACTTCCGGCCACCGTTTGTCCCGAAAATCGAGGCCCGACTGTATGGCGCACGAGGCGCAAGAGCCAGCGCGGGTTCGATCCGCATCGGTTGCGGCCGCCTGGCCGACGCTCGACCGAGCTCTAGCGTGGTAGTAACGACCTCGAGACTCGTCGGCAGGCTGCACGTTATCCGCGCGCGCGGCGTTCTGCTCTCTACCGCCGCACCACCGGCAACCATGGCGAGGGTAGCGCGCAGCACGATGTGCATCGAGTGCTGCTGCACCGCACGACGCATACACGATCCCGCACATCGCAGCCCCACTGTCTCTCTGTCTCGCTTTACCCATCGCCGCCTCCCCGTGGCTGTCCGAACCCCGCTCGACCCGACAGCTAACTCGCGCATATTTTTTTCATTTTCATTTTTTTACAAAAATTCCATTTATGCAATCTATTTTCTTGACCTCAAGCTATATATATTGAAGAGGCGGAATATATCGTTAATGTCAGAGTTCAATATTTTATTTCACGGTTTGTTTAATTCTCGTTGGTTTGCAAGAATGGAGAAAAATGAAGAAAAATGTTGGATGAAAAATTGAATTGAGCCGATAAAATATCGAGACTGCGAAAAGCGTGGAATCGTCACATGCCGCAACCCACCCACCCTGCTACTACCGGGCTACCGTGTGACACGACTTTCAATAGCGTCTTTCTTAGCCCTTTATGTATACAGCGTCCTCGTCCGACGACGACGAGAGAACCTATAGCCGGTGTTGTCGACCTAGTCCCGGATCACCAAGTAATTTTGCGCTGATGGTCGTCGTACGTGAAGGGAAAGGTGAAGTGTCGAGCGCGGAGAGAACCTTGTGACACAAAGTATGAGCTTTATTGCTAACTAGCTGTTGTCTGCTGTGCGCCCGCCCGGCTCTCGCGCTCGGGTTAACGTCGGGGACGCAACGATGTTGACTCTAACAGCATTTAAACCTCCTCGTCCCTTTTCACTTTTACCCTCCACTTGTTACAACCTTTAGGGCTGAAATTTCCTTCTCCACAGCCGTGGAAATCATTTTCAAACATTTGAAAGGGGACACGAAAAACGGAAATAGACCGTGAAAAAATGGATTTTACCCGCGACCAGTAAACCGATTCCCTCGTTGCCTCCTGCAGGACACGTACGATATGTTCCGGGATAAACTCAAGCGATACGTATGATCGAATACTCGAGGTCATCTGTGCGCACTCGTAGCAAAACTAACGACGTTACCTAGCGTAAACTTTCAGACGAGTTTATCTCCATAATTACGTATCATATTTAACGGCTCGTTACACCTAACCGAGCCAACACACTCGAGCTTTATCATCAACCACGGCGCTGCCTTATTTAACCGCGTGACTGCGATGAGTTTCGTCGCGAGCGACGCGAGCTGAGGTCGCGTTTAATTGGAGTAGAATTGAGTAGGATATGCCAAGGAAAAAATGTATGCTTAACTTGGAACAATAAAATCGGAATTGCGGGAAAAAAACAAAGCGTACATGACAAACACCTCGCACTTTGTTTTTCATGACGATATAAGGATAAATAATATGGCTAAAATATCGAGTGGTTCGGACCACATCGTACAGCGACCAGTCCGAGCTTGCACGAAATCCCACCTGTACTATCGTGCGGGTTCGTCTGAGGTGAGGAAAAATCTGCCAGTCACACGGGATAATAAATCTGTGAGAGTGGCCTAGGAGAATTTTGTCCGGAAGCAGATTCCCAGCAAAGTCACCGTGAAAGCTTCGCGAGACTCTGTGTTTCTCAGGACTTTCCGCCCGGCAGACAAATCTCTCCGATCATTCTTGTCGACGTGTCCCGTTCCACGAGGGCCTAAATCATAGTCGCGCGAAGACACGATTTTTGCAAAGGAAAAGAAAAAAGAAACAAGCCGGAGCATGAGATATCCTCTCGCTCCTGTCTATCCCTTCTCGCCCCTGGCCCGGAGGACCTGGGAGGAAAATGAAAACACTGGTGCAAGAGAAAGCGTTGCCATTTTTTACCGTGGCACACAGCGCGCAGCCCTCGCATAGATGGCGAAGCTTCCAGGCTGTTGAAGAAGATAATACCACTCAAATTCTTCTCTTTATTGCCTACTAGGTGGAAAAATAATCCAAGGGGTCTTGGAGACCGCCAAGTGACAATGAATATTCGCTAAAATATTTTTCTTAGCTCACACAAAAATCTAACGAAATACTGTTGACGATACATAAAAAGCGCTTGCAGAATCAATTTTTTTGCTTCCTCATAGAGGAAGCTTTGTTTTCGTGAAATTTTTTTTTTTCGAGATTTTCATGTTAACATACTTAGAATCACCTAAAACGTCGAGAAAAGTGGTCTAGAAAATATGTCTGTATGTGTGTATGTGTGTGTGTGTGTGTGTGTGTGTGTGTGTGTGTGTATGTATGTATGGTCCAGGCACCGAACATTCAATTGTTCATAACTCAGGAATGGCATGGTGGATCGAGCTAAAAATTGGCACGGAAGTAGAGTATTAAATCCTCTGTAATTCACATCTTTTTTAAATTAAATATATCCATGTATACAAATTTTATCGAATTTTTAATTTTTCAAAAAAATGGCGTGAACGCTCTAACTTTCGTAAAAGTTCGACGTCTCAGCTATATACTTCATCATAAATAAAGACACGTTCAATGTTGTTTGGTATTGAATTTCAGCGAAATTGGTAAAGCGGTTCCGGTTTTATAGAATTTTGAATTTTTCGAAAAAAATAAATTTTGCTCTATATCACGTCGAATCTCATCAACTGAACCAAAATATTAAACAGTCAAAAAATAACATACAGCGTTGCCACGTATAAAATTTGGTGACGATTGGTAAAGTCGTTCGGATTTTACGCTGTTATGCATTTTTGAAAAAATTAAGATTTTCGCTGTAACTTATAGAAAAGTTATTAAAGTAAGTCAAAACTTTGTATCTAATCAAAATTAGATGTAACGGTGTTTGTAACGGAGTTTTTTGTTCAAATTTTAAAAAAAGTGCAAAGATTTGTTCAAATTAAAAAAAAGTTGCAAAGTAGAACTTTGCACACTGCTTCCTCATTAATTCCCCTTTTTCACAAAGCTTCCTCTATGAGGAAGCCAAAGTTAATAAATAAGCTTCTTCATAGAGGTGGCTTTGTGAAAAAGGGGAATTAATGAGGAAGCAGTGTGCAAAGTTCTACTTTGCAACTTTTTATTTTTATAAACTGACAGGAAAATTTGTCAGTCACTCACCGACTCGATGGAACTCCAAGAAATTTGTCTTGCCGGATGAAAAAAATAATAAGAAATGTATCTGACATCGTTATTCATACCACTGGACTGCCTTATTAATGCCCTGCACGACTATAACATCCTACTTTGTCTGTTTGCCTGTCCCAACACCCTTAATTAATATCTGCCCTAAATCATAAAGCCTTGCCTCCCGTAATTCAAGTCTGTCGCAAAATTAGAAATGTTGATTTATGTTAACCTGCCCATACGCGCGCTTCGCACGCTTGCCCTGTTGTCACATCTCGTGATGCCGCGAGACGAGACGAGATTTGACAACGCCTCGTCTCGTCTCGAGATTCTCGTCTCGTCTCGAAATTCTCGCCCCGTCTCGAGATTCTTGCCTTGTTTTCGTGATTCTCGTCTAATATCGAGATTCTTGCCTTGTTTTCGTGATTCTCGTTTGATTCGTCTTTGTAAAATAAATATGTTCATATGTTCAATTGAAAAGTTTACATTATGATTTCTCATAATTATCACTCATTATCTCGTCGAGACTCGATACCACAGACGTCCCTCTTCAAAAAATGCAATAAAAAAGTTAACCCTCCGTGTGTAAACTGGGTCTTTTAAGGAACAGTCGAAATTTCGAACTGAAATTTTCCTCCAACGAATGAAGTGCGGGCTTCGACTTCCCCCCCCCCCCCCCCCCCTAAAAAATCTATTTAGTAGTATAGACAAAAGGCTCAAGTGTCGCCCGGGTCTAGCCGATAGCGGACAAACGCTCATGGTCTGCGCAAGTCGCGACCGTTCCCTCAAAGGGTCAGTGTACACACGGTGTCGGTGTTTTGATGGGTAAGCGGATGCAGTTTTTTTTTGCTTTTTTCGTAGTTTTTCGGTCTTTTCACTGTATTTCGGACTAAAATACATGTTTCTTGTAATTTTATGCTTTTCTGGCGTTGATTTTGCGCCGGATAATTACCGTTCAGTGTACTTATGACATGCCTGACTTTGTAAAATATTCCCCACATTCAGGTACTGAAATAATTCGACTTTTCAAAACCCACCCCAATGACCCTATATTCTTTTGAAAGCTCATAGTCTAAGCTACAAAACCCTATAACCATTTTTTTATATTTGTTTATTTCGAAGTTATGCATTTTTTACGAAAACCCCGTTTTTCCCCCATTATCGACTACACTTCATTTTTTATTAATAATAGTTATAAACTTTTGACTTCGGGAACTTCTGGGCCGTATTGTAGACACTTCGAGAAGTATCCCTGAATTTTTTCCGATTTTTTGAAAATTTAGAACATTTTGAAAACTCGACTGTTCCCTGAAAGACCCAGTGTGGAGACCGTGTATAGAAAAATATAGTTTACACACGGAGGGTTATTAAGATAATGTAACATCAATCGGGTAAGCGTCAAAAGTACGCGTATGGGGTAGTCCGATAATAAAAAATTAAGTGGTATCGAGAGTCTCGACGAGATTCTCGTCTCGTCTCGAGACACATCGAGACGAGAAAAATCTCGTCTCGTCTCGTCTCGTCTTGAAATTTCTCGTATCGCCGGCATAACTGGTCACATCACTAAAATCGAGGTTACTTTTTTTTCAGTCGACCAAACCTGGATTTTCTTTTTGCGTTCCAGAGAAAACTCTATAACGAAGACAATGCCGCAAAGCGAAATACGATATCTTGATTAAACATTTTTTTATAGAATGATAAAATCAGACCCCCAAAAATCGCAAAAAAACGAAAGGGGTACCCTTCTAAAAAATTGCGATTTTTGAGGGTCTGACTTTAACATCCGGAAGAAAATTGTAAAATTCATTTTTCTCATCAAATTTTGTGTGTTTTCGGACAAACAACGGTGCTTTTCGGAATCAGCGGGAAATTTCCCATCGGACAGGGTCTTCAAACTTTACGAAATCAAAAATTTTGTTTCTCAATTTCGTAAAGTTTGGAAGTTAATTTCACGTTAATTTATTTAACGTTCTAATTTTTATTCAAGCATGCTTGTTATAACACCAGCTAGTTTCATATAATTGGCTGGCGTTACTCGCGTTTGAGCACCACGGGTTCCACGCGCTTCTCAAAGTGTGCACTAAGATATTGCCAGCCGGTGAGCGTAGACCAAGAGAAAACTGCTCTAACTCCCGGCGTCTCTATGAAGCAGTCGTCCGCGGTAGCTAACGGTTAAAGGCGCAGTCCGATAAACTTTTTCTCGCGCCCCGCGCGACCTCCCGCGGCAATTTTATCTCGTTCCGTGTCTGAGAACCCCGCAGGTCTTACTAATAATGGGAAATCCTTGTGGCATAAGAAAGACGCTACCGGATGCCCGCCACCCGCTGCTGCACCCGTCGCAATTCCACGGCGATTCCGGATCGCGAATCATTCCCGACTCACGAGGTGGGGGAAATAAAAAGTTTTACGATCAGCAGCGCGGTAGCTGCCGTTTGGTACGTTCAACCATCCACATTGACGCTCTTCGAGTGTTTTCCCCGGTACGCGCGCAGAAAACACAGCAGCGGCAGCTCGCGACTGTTCAGTATCAATGTGGTGGTTATACGTAGGGTGCGTGATTTTTCTGTATTTTAAGTGCCTCGTAGATATCTTGGGTTTTTCTCACCGTTTCGCAACATTTCCCACCCATTGATATATCGTCGGTTTTTCCATCCTGTAAAATATATCAACAAATTTGTCGTCCTGTATCACCCTCCAGGAAGCCATTCCGGAAGTGTCACCTTTTTAAATGGTGCAATTTTATACTTTTTGTTTTCTTTCATTTTTTTTCACCCGTGGTCCTGTAATATCCAACAGCTCAGACACGCGGCGAACCATTATTTTTCCACCGGCGACAATCTTCGCGTCCGACACGGGAGATGGATCCTCCTGTCTCGCACGTCTCAGCCAGAGCATAGGCGACAATTTTTGTCGCTTCGATGGCGCAAAAAAAAACCACACGAGTATGTGTGGCTGGTCACACTTTATAGGTCAAGGGATACCGGCTGTCCGTTCTACACAGAAATGCACAGGCCAAGTCAACGTTGGACAAAGCTTGTTTTTTGTCATTATTCAAGCTGCTTTTTTACAGTGTCGTTTTATCTTTGTAAATTAAGGTTGTAAAGATTTGCATCTTCTTTGACCGGATCACTGCAGTTTTACAACGCATGAAACCGGTTAGAGTGCGCACATCAGAGCTGATGTGCGCGTCTTCACGGCTGGAATGCCGACGGCACAAAGGCGCCGCCGCCGTAGCCGCAGCTTGAATAAGATAACCTAGAACGCTTGTGCAGATTGCTTGATTGGCCCGCAGCTTCTGTTGCTCCGTCTCGATTTGACAAGAGCGAGCAGCCTGGATTGGACTGAGCGTCGGAACCAAAGCACTGAAAAACAGCTCGAACGTAATATTTTCATTTTCATTTTTTTATCTACCGAAATAAGCATCCAACCCTAAAGCGACGCACGTTAAAACCACGTTGATGTTTTTAACGTGTCCCGTAGCGGGAAGCGTGATTCAAGGCAATTTCATTCAGTTTCGACGGCGCGAAATCACTGCACCATCCACGATGCGTTCAACGAGACTAAAAAGATTCGCGTTTGATAGGGATTAATTATCGTGAATAGTCGCGATCCCCGGATTTCCCGCGGGAGATGTGGCTCGCGCGGATGCTCCGGCATGGTTGTTGCCGCGCATCAATTTCACCTCACTTTACCATAATGCGTATATGAACTCGCGGAATGCGTTATGTGCTCCTGGCTCGACGGGACATTCGAAATGTTCGATACCAAAAGGGAATTCACGTGCACTTATATCGATAACTCTTGCTACATACATGTAATAATAATATTTGCCGAAAGTTTCCATTGGAAAATCGGTATGAGTTACCTCTTGCCAGTGCGTTGCGGCTTCTTCGTTCGAACCGCGAATTTCCCCAAGGGTTCAACATGTCGTCCGTGGACTTTTGACGCACTGGCGTGGCAGCGGCGAGAGGTGAGAATAAGGTGAGAGTTGGGGCCACGTGGGACTACTCGCGGTAGGTAGAACTCGGAAGGGATCTCTTTGCCCTTTCGCATTTACCTGTACCGAAAAAAGTCTCGGATCTAGGTAAAATTATTTTGCAAAAAAATGAACAACGATTAACACGAATTCAGGTGAGTCAAAGTGGTACACTGTTAAAAATGTGATGTTAAAAACTACACCACAACGGTGTCTATATAAATCCACACCAATCACGGTGATAACGAGCGGTGTCAAACGAAAAGTCTTACGATGTATCGTCACTTTACACAGAAATAAATGTAACGAAACGGCTGGTGTTAATTTTACACCGTAAAAAGTGTTACTGTTAACACTATAATAAATAACACTAGGAAAAAGTCCACACCAGCAGCATTTGACACCCTATATTTCTCACAGTGTAGGGCTGATTAGGGGCACTATGAAACGAAAAAAGAAACCGTTTGGCTTTGGAGGGAGGAGGCAGGGGGGGGGGTGTCGTTTATCGATTCAGCGGAGAGCCAGCGATGTAGACATAGGCTCATCGGAAGCAACCCTAGATAATGAAGAGTCTCGGTGGAGTCTCGCGCCAAGTACATTACCGACGAGAGAGCTCGCGACCCGGGCTCACTTTTCCGCCAAGTAGCAATTTTCGTCCGGGGGCCATCGGACGATACCGATTTTTTATACAGCCTCGAGGTTTGCCTTCTAATCATCAGCAGCAAGAAATAGATCTCAATAATATTCGAGCTTCGTTCGTCCTGCGATTTCCATGATTTTCTAATTTTTTAATTTCTATCTTATTATTTTTTGCTAGTGTCTTCTTATGCCTTAACATAGGCTCAGTTTTTTCCGGTTAGGTATTTCTCCCCTGTGTGAATAAACAAATAAGTAAATAAAAATTATATTTTGAGTTACAGCGTTAGAGATGTGAAAATTCGTGGTCACTGAAATTCGTCGTATCACGATGACGACTCGTTGGATGCATCACGCGAGAAAGTCAGTTTTGATTGCGCCGCGAACTGTAACGCGCAGTGAATTGGCGATCGAGCGAGTAAGCTCAGCGGTGGCGAGAGAGGACACGCCGCGAGCGAGTAACTCGATTACGTGACACTTTGCGCTATACTAAACGCCGAGCGGCAGAGTCGCCCCTCTCCCCCCTCCACCCAGTGGCGACTCTGCCGATATATACCTACGACTAATATAGTATATAGGGTAACATGGGTTTACGTAACGGAACTCCGCGTGCGAGGTGCACCTACGGCACGCGGGCTCAGCGCGCGAGTCCTTTCAATTGGGGTTACCATTAACGGAGATGAAATCGTTTAAAGGCGACGTCGCTGCGGTTCGGCCGGTTTGGCCTAGGTCAGGCTCTCGCGCGGCTCGCCGGCTGAAAGACAGAAATGCCCAGCGACGAAGAGCGAAATGGAAACTGGAGGCCCCTTTGATGATCGACGAAAAACCCCCAATTCAATGCTCCTTTGAAAACGTCCGCGCGGCCACGAGGATTCTTGTGTGAAAGGAACGGCGGGGAGTGCGCGGGGGCACCACACATTGCGGATCAAAGAGATGGAAATCCTCCTGTCGTGCCTTGAGGATGCTTCACACACTCCTCGACCGAAAGTTTCGCTCGATTGAAATTTCTGCACCTCGCGGTGAAAAAAAAAAAAAACGTTGGGAAAAAAATTAACGTCAATAAAGATGTCGAGGGTGAATTTTTTTCCACCTAACTCTGAGCTTCACATCGCTTTTAAAATCTATGTTGAGACGAAAGCTTTGGTATACAAGTTGATGGATCTCTGATCTCTAATCGAGCGACCGGAGCGTCAATTACGGGAAGGATTTTTCATGTTTCCCCTCCTTTTTTTATGCATTTCCACCTACAGCCAGGAAATTGAGAACAGGTGAGATTATAGTGTGACATAATACGAGGTGGAATAAAAAAAGTGGGATTACGGTGGTGGGAGGCTCTCGGCCAGGCGGAAAGTGGACGTTCGCGGTCATCAGTCACGCTATTCTTCTCGGTACTCTGGAGTCGGGACTCTCGGAGCACACGGGACGAGCGTCGCGGGGCGAGAGACTCAACCCCGAGATTTTCTAATAACGCGCACGCCGTGTACCCTTCCGCGCTCCGGAAAGGAAGATTTGCATCGCGAAGCTCGTTTTCCTCAAGGGAAATTGAAAGGGAATACGCCCGTCGAGCGAGATGGGACAAGGGAGCTGAACGGCTTTAGTTTCTCAAACGAGAGAAGCTTCGCAACGTTAACGTCTGTGCGTAAGAAAACTGCACATTTTATGTTGAATTAAATAGAGCAGTAGGGCTGTGTATATAAGTTTACTATTTTTTATTCCTCTCATTGATTTATTACTTCCATTTTTCAGTCGGGAGTTTATTAATTTTTCTACATTCTTTTGTATACATTTTTGTAAATAAAAAGAAAAAAATTATAATTTTGTATTTTTATTTTTGTTGTGTATGAACTTTGCATGCGTAAGGGTGGCTTTCACCCTCGTTGCTCGCTACTTGCTGTCTCTTGTCTCACTTGCGGTGTATAACACAAGACCAAGGCAATACAGCAAAGGGCAGGGAAAAAGAGAGAGGGAGGGTGAGGGATAGAGAGAGCTCTGCCTAGCGTCGTCATTGCCTCGAGCCGAGCTCTCGCTCGCCAAAATTTATCGTTATTACTACGAAACTCTCGGTATACCACCAAATGAGAGAGAGAGAGAGTTAGAAGGAGAGATAACGACTGACTGGAATTGCTTCGTAGATATAAATCGCCCTTCAAGTTTAAAAACTCTATATCCAAGAGGCAAAAGTGTGCCTCGACGATTCTCTGCGCACAATATTACAAAACGGGGGAAAAATACAACAAAAAAATTGCCATGCGACTCTGTTCTTCAATTATAAAAAAAAATAGTTCTATTTCTCCTCATAGAGAAACTGCTGTTTTTTGTTTACACTTGGCAGAAAGTTTCCAATGTTTTTAAGTACGATAAAAAATAAAATAAAAAGTAAACATGTTATTGATCTCGAAAAATCGACGTTGTTTGTCCCTAGCCGACCCTCCGCTCTGCTGTGATGGCAGCTTTCCAATGCTGGACGAAAAACGGTAATAAAGCTGAAACTCGGAAATATCCGCTTGCAGCTCGCGAGTTAGCTAGTTAGTATATCCCATTGAACCGGCGCTGGGAAGGATCACGGGATTTGCAGAAGGTTAAGGTCGTCATAGAAGCCAATTTTTACAACTTGGCTGACCGCTCTGGCAGCCACCCTCGTGGCGTATTCTCGGCACTGAACTTGACACTGAGGCCTCGGATGTATCCATATTCCAGGCGTAACAAAGTAAAAACATATTTATTTGCGCAAAAAAATAATGCCATTTGAGGTTAACATTCATAAGTTAATTTTACGTGGAAATACAATTAAAACTTGGATTATCTTTCCCTGATGGGAATGGAATTGCTTCGAGTGCTTTGGCAATAGCCAAATACCAGGAAGTCTCACCCTACACTTAATTCGCGCTCCTCTAACGAGTTGGCAAACACACTAATTTCATCTTCGACACCCTCGAGTCGCGAAAGAAACGCCAATGTAGCCGTTCTCGCGATGTGCTTCAGTAACTTCGAACGGTATAGATTATGCCGGTAAAACTCCGAAGCAGCCCCCTAAAATAACAGTTGCACGAACTTTGACAGGCGGGGAAGAAAAAAAAACATACGCGAAGGCCGCCCCACCACGATATCCTGAAAATTTAATGGCAAGAAAATTTAATGGTAGCGATGTAGAGATCGATGTATCTAAAATACAAAAAAGAGGCGAGAGGTCGAGACGAGGAGAAAAGTGGGTGGAAATAAATTCGGTCCGCATAATAATACGCAATAACGAACATATTATTGAGACTTTCGATAGCCTGACGACGAACTCGGTTACGGTAGCTGAAATTCGTGGAAGACCAACGCAACGAGATTCCCGAAAAACCGACGAATTTTCCGGAAATTTCATTGGGATGCCAAGCCGATCCGTTAAAATTGTTTTAGTTCTGGTCATGGCCCAGTTTGGAAACTGTTATGGAACGAGGATAATCGAGGATATCCTTGGAAAGGCACTAGTTACTTTCGGTATGATTCTTCAATACGCCTTTGGTACGCAACGTGTTTGGTTAACGAATCAGAAATTGGCGGAGAAAGTTGAAAAAAAATGTCGAGGTTATAAAATATGGATTCTCTGATCAAGACTCACAGAGTAGCCCTTTAATGAAACTCCATAATTGGAAGTGCATTCGCATCATCAGTCGATTAACTTCCGAGATTCTAATGGCCAATTACCATCTTCGGCCGCAGCGAAAAGTGTCTCGGAAGAGGAAACCAGTGGTAGCAATAGTTTCCGGAGTGTTCCTTCCCTTCCAGAGTCACCGTCGAGTGGGCAACATCTCGGGGCTTTTGTGTTCAAAGGAATTTCCAAACGCTCCGCTAGACTCAATCAGCTATCTCGCGCTTAAAGTTTCTGTGGAATGACGTAGTCTGCCAGCCGGACGTGAGTACATGCTGGTCATGCAAAGTTTCCAGCCATTCTACAGCATAGCGATCGCTCTCTCGGGCACGATGCAGGGGCTGAATCTTGTGAACAATTCGCGGACAGACTTGAAAGGGATAGTCTGATTTAACGACATTCTCCATTTCGCAGACACTGAAAAAAGGTCACGTGGATAAAAAACGGTCAGTCACAAAGACGAAGAATATGTGTTCAAAGAGGGGTCCTCGTGTCATCTTAGTCAGGGAGTTCAGTTACCAAACTGGGAAAAAAATGTCCTGTCCTCTTGATCTCCGACTAATGGTTCAGGGTTCGATAACGTTTGGGAGAGACATAGGGTTTCAGGAACCATCCCTTCCGGATTGTAAGTACGGGAAAATTGTTCTTATCAAATGAACATCAAACTGCTCAATCGATCTACTCAATTGATCTGTGGAAGTTTGGAGGGCGAACTACCTTTTTTCAAGTCAGCTCGTTCAAGCCCGAACCCCCTTTTTGTAGCTTTTGTCGCGTTGAACAATTACAAAGATTAGTGTGACTGCAAAATTGGGACATTGGGACGTCAGCCGAGTGTATTATGGCCTGAAATACGACTGGGAAAGGATGACAACGCGTTACATTACCACAGTATTTTATCCCCACTTGAGCCGAATGGGCTATAAATTACACCCCACTTAAGAGTACAATGTGTTATAGAGAAGATATGTGTCACCTGACTATCTCGATTCGAGCGGGGGATGGAAACTCGTGTATGGATACGTAACGTAACATAAGTATATACATTATGAAGTATTTATACACGCGTTTCGGAAGGAGAACGAGGTTAGGTATATCGATCTGTTACGCTATCAACGCCGATCTCCCTACGTGCTGGATTGTACACACACCAAGGTCGTCTCCAAACGGTCTTCACTTTGCCTCTTTTTCCAGTTTTGTTTCGGGACTTTCTTGATCGCCGACTTCTCGAACTGTCCACAAATATCCTCAGCACATATTTTACTCGTTGTCGAATCCTGATGACTTGGTCACCCTTTCTCGGTATACCTTATATACCCTACTGATTATACCTTTAATCTAATTCTCAGTGTCAACGAACGGGTTAAGTAAACAGTTATAGACGAACCTAATACAGCGCTACCGAATGCCTTATCGTATGAGGGCCACTTTTCTCTAACTCTCGTAGTTACCCAACAAGGTCACCCCCAAAGCGTGTTTGTTTTGCCATTGTTTTCCTTCCTCGTAGGGTTGACTTGATCGTCGACTTCCAATCCGTCCTGAAATGGCCTCCTCTTTACATAGGGCACTCGACTCCCCATTGTCGAGTCCCTATAACTGCTTAGTCATTGGCCCTACAACTTGTAGCTGTAATACGTTTCTCAGAAGCTACGAAGGAGTTAGATAAACAATTATAAGCCAACCGAAGGCAGCATCGGAAAATGGGACTCATGGCGAGACCGAGCCAGGGTGTACTTTCCAGCGTAATAGTCGGAAAGCCCGCTTGTACAGCTCGCGAACATCGGAACATATAAACCGTATCCTTACCGCAGAGATTTGTGGTAAGCTGGTGCGGATTATACAAGGTCGAACCGCGACGTAACTTCTGCTCCGCTGGTGTGTGGTCCACGCCGAAGCTTACCTTTACGACGTGAAATCTGCTTTTCAAATCCCCGTGCCATTCCCCGTGTCGCTATCGCTCTCAGTTGGCACTAAAGGCCGGAAGTCATCCTGTGATTCTAGGAACGGCGTGTCATTCGCCGCTGGGAGTTGGAATTGAAAGCAGAGACCCGAGAGACGGAGCTGGCCCCGGACAAGTCACAACGTTGCCCGCGTCTGCATTGGATGGAACACTCCCCTTCCACCCCCCGGCGGCCCCCGCGCTATCCTCCTCACGATCCCCGGCTACACCGAACTTTCCTATCTAGCCTTCAGCCTTCTATTATCCGAGCCTACGGTAGACATCTCAATCACACGATATATTATCCTTAAATAATGGATGGAGCCCTAAAAGCCCTCCTGTCAGTTCTGGGAAAATAGGTTAGTCGCGCGTCTCAGATACGATGGTTTCGCTTGTTTCGCTTTTCCGTTGTTGAAATGTTTCTTTACCGCTCGCCCACGGTTCTCGACGCTATCTCTCATCCGGTTTGTGAAACGTGCGGAGGGGCCGGGGTGTTGTACCTACACTCAGTTTGATTGGAATTTTTTAACACAAGCTACGAAACACGTTGCTTCAACCGAAGATCGCTGTTGAGATCAGACTTTGTTGAATGCTTGAATTTTTCCGCAAGTTCGATTTTGAGATCTGACCTCAACGTTGAATCCAAATTCGCTTGTTTCATTATTCCAGCCGGAATTTATTCACCCGCTTCACGAGATTGCCCGCATGTTCTTGTGTTTCGCACCTGTTTTCGCGATTTGTTTTCGTGTCGCCGGTCTCCTGTTTTTCCGTCACATAATTTATTTGCACACGCGGCAACGACGTACCACCTCCATCTCCTGGTCCTTTATTCCGAATGCTGTAACCGCGGAATCTCGTCCCGTCTCACGTATAACGCCATGGCTTAGCAGTGTTGCCACTTGGCGACGACAGCTGCTGAATACTTTATGAAGTGCTGGCATAATCATTCCGGCGCGGTAGCCTGGGGGACACTACTCCGGGCCGAGGGTGAACTAGGACGAGCAAGTGAGAAGTTTTGATGGCCAGCTTGTGTCCTGCAGTGGGTCGATCCACCCACGGGATAGGCCACCACCGAGTGTTCATACCGTCGAACGATCACCGCGAGTTCGTCGGGTTGTTAGTCTTAGGGACGGTTTCGCGGTCGGGGCTCTCGTGTCCTGGAGAGAACTTGGCTATAATTAGCTGGTGGTTAATCCCCCTCTTTGACCCTCAATTTGCCTATATTGATATAAATACATATACGCTTATCAACACGGCTTCCCCGATGCCCCATAGCTGACCGCGACAAACAAAGGATCAACCGCGCACGACCGGCCAAGCGAGCGCTTTTCATTGTAGCAATTATTTTCTGACACGCGTCTCATACCGAGATTGAGATTAGCACGGTTCGTCAGCAAGTATGACTGCGGCGACTACAGGGAACACGTAGTAATATCTGTAAATCCTCGCGTGGGAAAATATCATTTGCCACGCGAGGATTTACGGATTTTCAATAATCTCACGACGAACTCGGTTGATGGCGCCATAATTAGCCGCTGGTTTAATGTCTCTACGACCCTCAATGTCTATCGACATAAATAAAGCTTATCGACCCGTCCACCAATCGTTCCTTGACCAACGGAGGAATAAACGCGCGAACGGAAACGGACGCTTCTGATTGGCTGTCGAAATTATTTCCCGATATGCATCTAAAACCGAGATTACACTGACAGTTTACGACCGAACCAGGGACCACACGGTAGTGTTAATACCGAATGGCAGAGCGCGCGCACGCAATTCATGCCGAATGAGGGAGTTACTACGGCCATTAAATCGGCAACCGGGACTTGGCCATCCCCCGCGAGAGAGAACGCGATATAGGCGAATGGGCGCTACGAATTATTGAACCTTTTCCCTGCGAGTTTCACTGTGTGCATCTTGCTTCCTCAAAGGAGAAAGACAAAAAGGGGAAGAGCAGGAAACGTTGGAGTCCAGCCAAGAAGCGTATACCACGACTACGGTGTTCGGCACCTATATAAACTGCATCAAAGCTTCAGAAGAGAAAACTGGGCTTCCGCTGGACTTTAAGCTGCACTCAGAGCAACCAGCGAGGCTCCCGTGGTTGGCCGATGCACCCACGTATGGTCTGCATGCGAAACCTTCATAAAATTTGTTCTCTATATATTATAAAAATATCTCGTATCCAAGAATTCAAAGAACAAATCTACGTCATTTTGTTCAAGATATATGGCAATTTCTACTAGATCCTTAAAACCTTTGGTAAAAAGAATGGACGTCAAGAATGAATGGAATGAAGATCAACTGTCGATTGTTTTTCCACTATTTACTTTAGTGAAATGATTGTGTTTGGATACGCCAGCAAAATTTAACAGTCACGAAGGTTCGACAGATAGAAGTTGGAAAATTTCACAGAGCACACGTCTCTCGCTCGTTTCGATTTCTTCTCCCACAGTTTTGCGCCAATGCGCCATCTGCCCACTCACATCCATCGATGGCGACGAGCGCCCCGCCGACGTACGACTCTCGTTGGCTGTCCACATATACTGGCACCAGTTTCTTTTTACTTCCCCTTTTCTCTCCTTCCTATTTTCGTTACTGAGCAAATAGAGTCCCCGTTTGTACTATTGCTCATGCAGCTATTTTCGCGACATTAAAAATTATTCGTTGCACTCGACATTCGATTGACAAAATCGACGTATCGATTTATTTCCCATCGACGAAAAAAATGCTTGCATTTATTTTGTCGCAGAAAAAAGAATAAAAAGATAAAACTAATAAAATAAAAGCCGAGAAAGTTGCATAAAAAAAAGCTACATTACAAGTATCAGTACGGGGAAAACGCGGTTCGTGTAGCCCTCTGCGGAGATGATGAGTGATTCCCGGTGCGCGCGTTGGGCGTTCTATATATCCGTGAACTCGTGGGGCTTGTGTACGACGAGCTCGTAAATCTTCATTAACCGTAACACAAAGAACGAGAGCCACACCGTGCGGTGCACGCAGGCCATACGCTATGCCATGCCACGCGTCGCGCATCAGAAGCTTATTATTTGTGGCACACAACTCGGTGCGCGGGGTTCGATGAAAAACAGTCTCGTCATGCGACCGAGGGGGGTGGGCGAGTTAAAACCCCATAATTCGCCGACGTCTTACTGCCGCTTTGGCTCTACCATCTTTCGGCAGACCCCGTCTAGACGTCAACCTCGCTTGTGCTCAAGCGGACCGATGTAAAATGGCTTTTGCACATTTTCGCAGGTACAACGAAAGTTAGTCGGAAAGAAAAGAAAAACCGGAAAATAACGAATGGACTTTGCGCTGCGTGGTTTGATGGAAACGTCAGGAAAATCAATTGCGAACCTCATGAAAAAATATTACGAAGATGTTATTATGATTGTAAAAATTGCGGTAGCAAAAAAAAGTACACAGAGGGCACCCATTGTATTTGATCGGTGTTGCGCCGTGTTCACGGGAAAATATCGAATACCCTGTGGTTAACAATTCCCAAGTGGGTTGGTTGGTGCGCGCGGAATCGACGCTCGCCTCTTTAGTCGCGTCTCTTTGAAAGGTTCCCGTGTATGTAATAACCCACCGTCGTCTCTCGACTACCCCGTTGCTTTGGCTGTGCGCGACGGAGGCTGAAACCGTCGACAAAGCGTCGATATCTCGTGGGCGAACTCAGCTGACGTCAGGTTCAATTACTCGGTATCTTTGATTGACGCTAATTGTCTTCGATTTTTATTCACCGCGGACATTTACGCTCTTTACACAAGGCTTTTGCATTTACTCTGCGGTCTTGACTTGTTCACGGGGTTCAAGTTTATAATACCGATGACAAACTCAATTCGTTTAAGAAAAAAAAAAATTACATAGTTGTTTACATGTTGTTTGCATGTTGTTAATGATGATAGCAATGATATTGATGCGTGATGCCTGACGCAAACACGTTTGTTGTTATCTGAAAAATAGCCTGGTGGAAAAACAAAGAAGTTATGCTTTCTTAAAGCTCATAGCTTACATCATATGAATATAGAAAGCCGGCGTCCCATATGCATTCCACACAAGTCTGTCGCTCGCTCGCTGGCTCGCTCACTTCGCATAATACACGAGGAATAAGAGCAGAACCCGATGCTCTCAGCATCCTTTATACATCTTGGGGCAAAGCCAAGCCGTTCGCATTATTTATATTTACCGGGCTTTAATATTGTATCGCAAAAGCAGCGGGGGCTTCGCGGACTCGGGTTATACCCGCGCGGCTCGAGCCAAGGACAATGGTCACATTATACTTTACGTCGGCCCGATCGAGCCATCAAGCACTTTGCCGTGCGCGCGTCCCTTTGTAGCCATTTTCCTCGTTCGAAAAAAAGCCACAGCGGCAAAAAAAAATATTAAAGAAAAACGTCCTGACGGCGAAGAGCCCGGTAAGTAAAAGGGTTTCCCTTTATTAGGCGATGTCGTGCCGAATGAGGCGCTTGGCTCGAAATTTATATTTTCACGTGACAACATAAGAGCTTACGGCAGCGTCCGTATATTTTATACCGTCCGCGTTTAATATTCAGTACAGACGTAAACGAAAGTCATATTTTTGAGTAAAAAAAACAATGGAGGCTTAGGCTGCGAGATGTCGCACGTATGAAATACTTCCCCTCGTTCACTTTAATAACACGCGTTAATTAAAAGTCGCCGTTCTTGCGTCCCGCCAAATAATCGAATTTATCGAATTTACCAACAACTCGGTAGGATAATTTTATCATTTGAACCCTATACAGTAAAATGTATCTTCCGATAACGAGCGAGTGGTCGATGGCGAAGGATCATCGCATTTCCGGGCGTAATCCGCAGCCGCCTAGCTGCTAATTGCAACTGTCTCCCCTCAGCGCGTTGACTCCCAGCTTCGAGCTTTATTCGCAGGCGCGTAATGGGGCCCAAGAGCATCGCGGCGAAAGCTCTTACGAAGCGATGAATCCCAGCTGGGTATGCCCGGAGTTTTACCCCCGGCGCGCGTTTCAGGATCGCGAGAGAGCGCGCGGGGGAACAAAATTTAATGGCTGAGAGGCGTCGCCGTCGTCGCCGTCGTCGCTGATGGCGGCGCACATCGCGTCGAGAGCGTATCAGACTATTACGCGAGACAGAAGTCGTGAGCAGGCTGGTGCTGCGCGAGCCGCGAGCGAGATTCTTGTGCAAACAAACATGGCGCAAATGAAATGTCAATTCCTCCCAGCACAATCAGAGAACGCGAGCTCGTTTCACACCGTTTGCACACCATGTCCGGGCGAGCTTCGCTTGCACAACCCCCAACCCCCCGCCCTCGCCGTCCCCTTTCTCGCCGTTTTCTTTGTTACACACTAGTCGGTTGTACTCTCCTCTGATGGCTCAGATAACTCGCTAGCGCTCAAACACCTCACCGTCGCGTCTCTATCGCTATTATCTTGCTTCAGTAAGTGTGCGTCTCGTGGACTGTACACGAAGTGTAGCGTTGTTCTCGTGTAGACTTGGGAGGTGTACAGTCGAACCTCACCCCCCGATATTATTATATTTGCAGAGAGAAAAAACCGTCTTTCGCCTTTTTCTCGTCGAATTTTCTATTTTTCGGGCAAACAACGGTGCTTTTCGGAATCAACGGGAAATTTTCCATCGGTCAGGGGTTTCAAACTTTACGAAATCGAACTTCTTTTCGCGAAAAACGTAAGTTCTGTGAAATTCTGTGAAAAATTCCGAAATCAAGATATCGCGTTCTGTCTTGCGGCATTCTCTTCGTTATTGAGTTTTCTCTCGAACGATAGAAGAGAATCCATAGGTTTGATCGACCCAAAAAAAAGTAACTTGAATTTAAGTGAAGTAACGAAATTTCGAAAAAAGTAAAACAAAAATTTCGAAAAAAAAGTACCAACAGTGGTGCTTTTTTAAATCAGCGGGAAATTTCCAGGGTAACTGGGTAAGCGCGAGAAGCGCGGGTATAGTCTGGTGAAATTAAAAAATGAGGGGATGGGATCTCGTTGCCACACGCGTGAATAACGGACATCGATTTCACGGAGCCAAAGCGGCAAATACGAAATTACTTTATATGCGTTCGGAAAATCAGGGAATGGCAAATTGGCGCGCAATATGTGTCCTTATCGCGCGAGCATTGCGGTCTGGCCGTGCACTCGTCGTCGTCGTCGTCGTCCTCTACTTCGGGCGACACGTTCGCACGCGCCCGCGTCCCAGAGCAAACGTAGTTACGTTTATTTACCAGTATAATATGTACCCCGTTATATTCATATTTGAAGCGAAATTGGATTTCCACGCGAATCGTCGCGGAATCGAATCTGCGCATGTAGCATTAATTTATTCGTATGCACAGGATGATCTAAACTTCGTGTCGGCGGGAAATTTACCATTGAGTTCGTTGATATTGCACAAACGTCAATAATAGACGAGTGATACCTGTATCTGTACCCAACCGTAACTATAAAAAGTAATGGTCACTTTGTTCGTATTTTGTTTATTCACAGAGCACCAATACCAATTTTTGTGTTTCTCTGTGCAGCTGCAAACTACTCCGCAATCGCGCACTGCTTCCCATTTGGCAGCTACCTGACGGACCAAATGTGGTCTCGGGGGTTGAACCGTTACTACCACCGACCGCCGCGGCCCCGACGATGACTCTTCGCACATGATGCTCGTTCGCCGAGCGCTCTCGAGTCCTCCGCAGCTGGAACGCCAGTGGTTTGCCTCGGAATCGTTGCGGGAATTATTTCGCCGACAGGCGCGCATACAGCGTCGAAATAGCTCCACATCGACACGTGTGCGCGAGTGGGCTCGCCATCCAGGCCGAAATGTGCGGCTGTTTCCCAATGTCGGCCCTCGGAGTTTGTTGTCCCACGTTCGGCTGGTATTATCAAGCCCCGACTGATCGCGTGTAACAGAGCAAAGCGCACTCACTCTTCAATATTTACATCCACGTTTTATTTTTTTTTTTTTTTTTCGCTTCGACCCATCCACAAAAGCGATTGTTTTTCGGTCACTTTTCTGGTCTTGTCACGCAGGACTTTCGGTTTGACAGTGAAATCGTAATAAAATAGTGTCCGACAGACGGGAAAATCTCGGTGCACAGAGCCGGCGAAAAGATACACCTGAGAATCGCAATACCCGCGGGCTTAACACTGGGATGACCGGGTTCAGGTTGTCCGGGACTACCGGAGCGAAACTATATCTACCGCGCGCGTCTACCTTCAGTGAACGAGGAAAAAAAACTCGGTTACTCGCTTCTTAATCCGATTATATGCTTCAACTCGGAGTGCTGGCTGCCCGGCCCAACGTCGTGCAGCGCAAAGCGCGCGAGGCACTGGCCGACGTTGGGAAAATCTTTTTATCTTGCCGCTGCCGCGCGCGGCCGAGCCTTCTCGCTCGGGCGCATTAACCAAATTTGTTTGCAATGCGAGAGACTCCGCGTCCACGTTCGTCATTAGTCCTCTTCGTTTCCTCGTCCAGCCTGCCACAGCGCCTCCGCCTTGTTCATTTATCGCTTTTCCCTTCTTTTTAATTAATTGTATTTCGGTACTTTTCTTCCCTCTTTTCATTCTCTTTCTTCTGTTTTTTCCGTTACGCTCGATTGGAAAATTGAGTTGATCACCGAGAGTAGGGAGGGTGAGGTACATTTTATTGAAACCTTCAACAAAGATGGATCAGAAGGGTGAGTAGAAATCTATAAAATCACATTTCAAGGGTTCGTCCAGTGAAAAAAAGTTAAACCGCGTTCTGAGATTGAATTCACTGCTGCTCATTGAACAAAAACTAATATCACATTGTGAGGAATAATTTGCTTCAAGAGGAGGAAAAAACAAGTGTTTTCTACTCTTAAAACCTTTTTCGCGTGAAGCCGAACTGGTTTCGTGTAACCTATTCCATCGAGCCCATCGAGTCTTTTTGAGGTGGGGCCGCGGAGAGCATTTCCAGGTCGGCGGTCTCGAGGTCGCAGGACTGAAAGAGTGTGAGGAAAGGGCCGGTGCTGGGCGAGGAGGAAGAGACGAGGGATTGAAAGGTTTTGAAAGCCGTACGAACCAGCTACCTTTCCTTCTGCTCGTGGAAAGGTAAAGAGCTGCGACGAAGAAGTGGGCTCCAAGGCGCCGCGGTACGCTACATTCAACTTATCGAGACGGATAAAGCTCTCCGCCCGCCGCCGCAGCCTGGACGTGGCTCATCCTATGAGTCTATTCGACGCTACCTGACGTATTGACTTTTCATCGTTAAATCTCATTATTTGCCCATCCCGGCCGACCAGCCAGCCTCCCGCGACAGCTGAATTTCGAATACCTCCTTTTTCCGTGCGATCTTGTCGAGAGATTGAATTCAACTCTCGTGTGTGATATGGATCGCAATGTTGTCACAGTTGTCCTCCGTGAGAAGGCAATAAAAAGTATCGAAGGAAGTGGCGTCAATGTGGAATCCGTGGAAATATTTTAAGACATTTTTGTTTAACTTGAAGAAGTGGTATCCTCAGAATGTCTCTTGATATCTATAGATGTACCAATTTCCTCCCCAATCGTATAGACCCTGGTGATTGATTTTAAAGAAATGTCCGACTCTTGTGGTAACGAAGGGTGGACAGGACAAAGCGAGGTTTCAAAAGGGACAGAAAAGGAAATGGTTACGTATTTATAAGTCGTTCGATCCACGGCGAAGTCAATCGAGGAATAGTAGTTATACTTACACCATATAAAAACTACACAGGTATTATACACAGTGACACTGGTATTGCCTTTTCCTTGGTATTGCCGTTTTGCCAAGTCAGACGCTTCGCCGTAAGTCTTACGAAGTAATATAAAGGTTTCGAAAGAAAGCTCCTGAGCTGAGCCATTCATTCCTCACGACAATGCGGCTGAGTACGAATCGAAACTCGTACCGCACGTGACGCAACCTCGAATCCTCTCAACTCAGCTATGACGTAACAAAATAACTAGGATTGTTATTAAATTCAATATGACATTGCCGCAGGAACGGTAATAACGATGTTTTCGTTCGCAAGATCAACAAATTTTATTCTCCAAATCATCCAAAAAGATGGCACGCTTTTTTTTCTGCAGTTCTCGGGAGGTAAACTTGAAAAATCAGCAAAAAATGCAAATAGAAAATCCCGAATCGACTTATCCAACCAGAAATGACTTCTTTTTTTTAGCAGCAAAGTTGAATTAGAAAAACTGATGAAAAACCTTTTTTCAAAGCATGAATTCGTTGGCACGGTAATAATTGCTATACTATTCGTCAGAGAATATGTCAAAACGCAAGTATCAAATTCGCGGGATAATTATTTAGTGTTAAATTCAAGTAAATAGATCAGTTGATGAGCTGCAAAATAATTATATGACGACATGAAAGGGGAATCGTGCTTCCAATGTGTATAGCCTGACGAGAAAAAGCCCCTAATTCTGTGCTCCGTCTTCCTCTTTCTCGCTCTCTCGCGCTCTGTCTCTCTGTCTCTCTCTCTCGTGTTGCTCTTCGGTATTCGCGGGAAATGCCTGAATGAATGCCAGTGGCGGGAGTTTGCGGGGCGACCCGTTAAAGTTGAATACCCCAGTCGTCACGTTTAATCAGCAACACCGGAGCCAGAGCTTGGCTGCAATTTCTCTCGCCTCGTTGGTGCGTCGCTCCTCTGTATATGTATAATACATAAATATATGTACACAATACTGTATACGTAGATAGGTATATTGCCGCTTCCCCAACGTTTTCGCTATGCGCGAGCGCGCGAACAGCATTCGAAGAGAAACGCCTCTGCACGCTCGAGCTAACCCTTTGTCTCGATTCTCTGGCCACCCGCGACGCTGCTACTGCTTTGCATGCCTGCGCCTCTTGGTCTGACCCCCCCCCCCCCCCCCCTCCCTTCCGCCATCCCGCGCCTAATCGCGTCGTTTCACTTTTTATCAGCGCCAGATCCCACGTTTTATACGTCCGATTGTCGAGAGATCATTGGCAAACAAACGAGGAATTGTTTATTTCTCCAGTCTGAACAGCCCACTCGAATGACGTAGGAAAAAAATACGCGGAGGCGTAACGGCAAGTTAATGGGGGAATTTTTTTTTTTACATATTTACACTTGACGTATTCAGGAGGCTTCTATTATAGGAAAAGGAAATTCTTTTAATTTTAATACTTGACGTATTCAGGAGGCTTCTATTATGGGAAAAGGAAATTCTTTTGATTTTAATTTGTTCGCTGATAAGTAACAGTTTTTGGTAATACAAATTAGCAAACATTTTCAACGGTATATTTGGAAAAGCTAGCCGAAACCAAAATGCTCAATCACGGCGAAGACCCGTGCGAGTCGGTTTAAGAACCGGGGCTTAATCTGGCAAAAAACCTGGAGTGTCAATTTAACAACCCGAGGCTTAATCGGGTACTCGTAACTGGGCCCGGTTATCAATGGGCGTAACGCGTGGGTGATTTATATTAGGCTATAATATTGCGCAAAACGGATTGTGAACCAATTGCCTCCCCGTTGGCCCACGGCAATTTAGACGAACTAACGTCAAACGAATGGTCTTTAGATTAATAATACCACCGGCGGCAGCAGCAGCAGCAGCAGCAGTATCGGGCGCCTACCAAATAACGCGCTAAATTTCACGTTTCGATGTTTGCTACATAGCTGCAGGTAATTAAAGTACCAATTAGGGGCTGATACTCCTGGATACAGAATACATGTACGTAGGTGTCTAATAAGCGACCCTCACGTTCCGACCGGATATCGCCGACCAATGTTTGCCAATCTAACCCAAATTTCTCGCTAAGTCTCTCGGACCTCCGGCGGCCCACGCGGTCGATACCCACACAGCCCACACGTGCTGAATATTGTTCGTGTTCCCCTCTCCCAATGCCGCATTTTCTTTTCATGGAACGAACAAAATTCGATAATACACTTAATTAAGGCATAACAAAATAGTAATATTACGAGTCTCTCGAAGTTCTTTTACGCGAGCTCGTAGTACAAATATTTTGTCTCTCCCTCAAATTCTTTCGTCGTTCTACTTCAGCATACCTGAATTTCTGACGCCTCGCGGGGGCGAGCGACGTCTCGCGTCTCGCACTTCAGTATCTTGAATTATGAGTTTTCTCTTGGCAAATGCATGAATAGCCCGCGGCTTCGTGGCCCCCCAGACGAGGCGATGGAGGGCGGGGATCTCGGTGTCCTCTCTACTTCCGGAGCCCTGATAGCCGCTGGATTACCATTACATCGTTTGCTTTGTCGTTCACCTCTTTTGTATTCAACCCTCGAAAAAAAATCTTTCCTCTGGTAGCGGTGAAGTAAGATTTCCTTTTTTTTCTTTTCTTCCGCACCACCAACCACGCGATTGACCGTGTTGTATTCATTCCGGTCTCTTCTCGCCCCCTCACTATTTCATCCGTCCACTCAAAGCCTGTCATCTCGATCACTGATACTTTTTGGCTAACCACATAAGTCGTTTCAATAAAAAATAAAAAATAAAAAAACTAAGACATTGAACAAATCAACCAACGCTGCTGTTACGTCCGAAGTAACAATAGATAATATTGCCCTATTTTTAGACCTTAACAACGGCTAATTGGTCCGGGATTTCTACGTTTTTACAAAAAGCGAAACGAGGGTCAGTTTCCGGAATATGCTTCAATTTGACGAAGTTAATTATAATATCGATTTTCTCGAGTTTATAATTCACACTAGAGGTGAAGTTAATATTGAGAGATTCCAAATATTCGCTGGCCACGTATCCATGTAAATTATTCCTTGAACTAGGAGAATCACACGCGCTGGTGCGCGTGCCCGAAAAACTTTTCGCCAAAATCGACCTTAAAAATATTTTCTTTCAAAATATTGACTTTTAACCTATACCATCATTCTCAAGTCACATATTCTACCCCCGAAAACACTGGTTATTAACCTTTTTTAATCGATTTTGAAAAAAATATTTTTTTGGCGACGAAAAAAATATTTTTTCTGTCAGAAATCGTAGATCCGGCTCCGGACCGAAAATCGACCCCAATTTTTTTTCTTTTCAAAATATCGACTTTTAACCTATACCATCATTCTCAAGTCGCATATTCTACCCCCGAAAACACTGGTTATTAACCTTTTTTAATCGATTTTGAAAAAAATATTTTTTTGGCGACGATCTTTCTGTCAGAAATCGTAGATCCGGCTCCGGACCGAAAATCGCCAAAATCGACCTCGGAAATTCTTATTTAAAAATATCACCCATAATAGGTTAATCAATTTTGCGCTGCTGCGCCCTTATAAAGCTTTAAAAGGTTACGGGTGCTGCCCCGCCTGTCCTCTTATGAGATTTTTCAAATTTGACACCAAACTGATTTTGTTTATCACGGACTTACCTGGCAACCAATCACATCTAGTTTGCTAACAATGCTTTCCGTTACTCATGAGCTTTTTAAAAGAGGGATAACCACTGAGTTCGGAGCTTAATTTTCTGAAATAATTCTTCCTGATCCCTGAGCGAGATTAACCCGTTTAGTTGAGTTGATATTAGAAATAAAAATAGAATAGAAATAATTCTAGAGTTTACAGAGATCGCGGTGGTCCGCGCAAACCTCTGGGCTATCAGAATTAATCTTAGGACTAACAATTCGCGGTGGTCCCCGCAAAACTCAGTATCCTAATAATAGTTTAGAGTATTCTCGGTAGTCCGAGCTATACTCGAGGTTTTCGTTGACCAGGACAGGACTTCGAGAATTCGTGGTGGTCCGCGCAAGACTCTAGTCTGCTTCAGAGGGTTGGTTGAAAATCGAAGTATTTGTGTTACCACACTATTTAATGTGACTTTGCAATTCAATTTCTGCGGAGTTGTTGGTTTGAGTTTTTAAATCTTCAGATTGACTAAGTACAGAAATCGCTGCTTAACTACTATTCGAATCGCATGCTAAAGCTATGAGAACGTTGGACAGGGAAACTTCCTTAGACCCATATTGGTCCAAAAAGTCCCCGTCTCCCACTTACCAATGTCAAACAGAATATTTCCTGTCTGAGCCTAGCCTAGCTTTTGAAGAGGTTGGCGGGGTGAATTTCTCTAACCTAATTGGCTGAAACTCACCATCTCCAACTTCTTTGTAGACGCAAGGGAGTTTTCATCTTGTTTTGGCCCTAGCTGTGGGCCTAACGCCTTCGTACTATTTGAATAACCCCATCTCCCCTCTCTACTGACCCCGTAAGGGAGTCCCCTTAGGGGACTCCCACCCTGCTTAGGTCGTACAGCGGTGTCTGGAGAGTAGCATGCCGCTGGCTCGCATTGACTTAGGGATGTAACACTACAATTCCTACCACTGTATTTTTTATCTGATTCGCATCGAAACTCTTGCCCATTTTTTAGTGTTTCGCTTTTACAATCTTCCATATCGAAATATCGAAATTGACTAAACAAGTTGTTTATGCATATGTTTACCATATTTCTATCGACTTCGGTTAATACATAGGTATACAATGTATATAGGTTTCTGCAAGTATTGAATTAGTTAATTTTACGTGACCTTAGGAAGCGAATCCTCTTAAAAGAACGCGCGGCCTTTGCACGCGACCCTGACGTAGTGACAGTAATACATAGTGCGAGCTGCACAATAATAGTAGCGATAGTAGACTAGACGCCGTAGACGCGGCGTCGCGGCGGCGCAGGCTTGCGCCGTCTATCTAGTCTGACGTCGAAAATGTGAATGTGTTCGTGGCGTCGACTCTCACAGTAACGAGAACAGCCAGACCGGCGGCTTTGTACAGTAGAAAAGTACAGTTCTAGTGTATCGATTAACATCGGCGGACGCGAACTTGACACTCAGCGCGGTGCGAGGAAAATGCAGTAGGTATGCGCGTGTATATATAACACAGCGTGGGAGGCGAACGAGAACCCTTCAGACTATGTATAGACAGGGAAATACGCGCTTCCGAGTAACATCCTAATTTACCAATGTTTCTGTAAAGTAACATAAGCATCCAAAACAAACTATTTCATTGGCCGGATGATCAAAACTGACATCCAAGAATGCGTTAGGAGAAAAATATCGATGAACGAAAAATGTTTTTTTTTGTTCAAGTCGTATTTACCACTTTCACCAATGAAATTCAATTCTAGTCAATGGGACACATGAATTATTTACGCCACCGCTTCGAGTCGAGTGAAACCGTCGACCTCTGGAATTTTCGTCACTGTGATATCTAAGCCTCCTCTTGAGAAAAGGGCGACATTGCGTAACGTCTCATCTTTTATATAAGAAACCTCTGTATCCCTGTTTGCTTGGGAATCTCAACGCAGCAGGCGAGATTTTATTCCCGCTCGATTTAACGACAAGAATCTCCTCTACGATTTTTCCAAGTACGCATTAGCTATTCGGGTTTCCCTTTGCCCTCGAGCGAAACCACAATATCACGCGCGCTTTTCGCTGGATCTATATCTGCGATCCAATATCTCTCTCTCTCTGTCTTACACTACATAAATCTCGAACTAAAGGAAAATCTTTTCAAGGAGTTTCGCTCGAGTTGAATCTTCCTGACGAGTTTCGTCGGAGAATTTCGAATATCCAAACGTCCGGTTTGCTCGACACACCGGACCAAACTTTTCCCGTCTTTCTTCTCTCAAGTCATGCGAGCTGGTATAGCGAAAATAAAACATAAACTTTCCATCCGGCGTGTTATGTATTCCTTGAACATTTTTTTTTTTTTTTCACTTTTATCTCTCGCCCTCCCGCAGTTTCATTCACAGATTTTTTCCCACAATTGACGTACGTGTTTTTTCCACGTTGTTTCCTTCGGAAGTTTTGCATTGAGTCTTGTAATTGAATGAAATTTGCTGAAATTTTGCAGGAAAAATACATGACTTTTGCCAATGGGTGGATCCAGCTTGGCGTTGTGTTTTTCCTCTGTGTTTTCTTCGCCGCGATATTGGTCGGCACAGCACAAGTCAAGACTATTTCTCGCTGACCGAACGCTCATTGAATTCAAGGCGCAGTGTTGCTACTGCCGCTGCTCATGGACTCCTGGTGCAATGTTGCCTTCTCCTCGGCACTCTTCGCCTTGCCCGTGGTTCCTCTTTCTCGCCCTTCATTCCGCTCGGTAAACTTCGTTACCCTCTTCCCCCGAGCGAGCGAGCGCAGTACTTTGTTCTCGAGGTGCTTCGATGCCTCGTCTGCTTCTCTCGCCCTGACAGCTCTCGTACCTTCCACTGCATTTCACCACCGCGCGCTCACCTATACACGCCAGTTTCTTATTCATTTCTTTCAAATTCCTTAAGTCGACGCGGCATCTCGTTCAAGTCAAACTTCAGCAAGGTCCAAAACAGCAGAGATTTTTCTTGGCCCCAATTTACACCCTTTCGAACTACGCATACACTTTTCTTGTATCATAAGTTTCATAAGTGCTGCTCTGTTCTGCTGTATTCCTTAGTATCTTCTACTTAATCTAGTACGCATTCGTATGCGCGGCATTTCCTGAATTGCACTCTGGTTCTTAGAGGATTTAATAATTTGGAGCGACAATGCGACACGTACGGTTATTATTTTCCTTGGCGTTGGCGCGTCCGCCTTTTTGGTTACGGCTCGTCTATAGCGTCGGAGGCGGAATTTCCGATATGGATCATCAACTTCTCGCTCCACTATGACCTTCCCGCATCGGAGTTTCTCGATGCTTCGCGCGCGCGCGCGCCACGACCATGGCCTTGTCCTTGCCTTGTGGCTTCCTCGACGTTTCCATCCTCCCCCGTCATCGTGGGGGCTCTATATACACGATGTCCTCGGAAGTCACGAAGGTTCCTCGGGGAACCACTTCCGAAAACGATTTTCCCGCCCAGTAGTCGAGCCACACTGGAAGCTGGCGAGGAGGGCCGGGGTAGCGTGACGGTTCACGCGGGCTTCGCCATCGTGACGTAGATCACGACTACGTCGAGGTCTATGTAAATTTTTGCCTCGTGGGAAAACCTGCTTTTAAGCTCAAACCTCGGCTCTCTAATCTTCTCCACTAATTATTTTCACGATTTTTTTTTCACTCGAGACGGCATCAACGTGATAGAATTGAAATAAAATTGATTGCCATTTTTTGAAAAAGCTTAAAAAATGTTTTCAATTAAGTTTTTCGATCTACAGAATATTTTCATTATAAATATTTTATCTTACCCGCGTCCGTGAAGTTGAAGGTATATCTTTTCGCGTCTGAAACGAGCAACGTTTTTTCGCCATCTGGTGTCCGCTTCTTGCGCGTCTCTTGAATCGTGCGGCGTTGCTCCGGTGAGATTTGTCAGAATCCTCAAGGCCAAACCTCGCGAACGATGTCCGTGTCTTGCCAAGTACGAAAGTATTGGTACAGACCGCTGTCCGATGAAACTCGCGGTATCTTCGCTAGCACCCACGGAAATTGGATCCCTGAGTATCATCGCGGTCAGCTGAGGAGGCAGACCCGATCGCTGGATGCACTTTCCTACGACACGTAAGTAGCACAATTAGGTCAGCGCTTCTTTTTCCACGTGGATCGAAGAGAATCGTCGCGAAAACTTTCGACGAGATTTTTTATTACTCGATCGAGTATTTATACACCCTTCAATCGGTTTCGATCTGCGAGCGACTCGGAGGCGAAATGAAAGTCCACGGTGTGTTATCATTTCCCATTTTTAGGAGAAAAGAAATGGTGACATCTCTGTTAATTACAAAAACAGTGACGGGAGTGTTTAATTCCTCACTATATTTCCCCGGGTTTAATATTTATTTTACACCAGCCCGATCCACATATTTTCACCGCTTGTTCTCCGCGTCTTCGTGTTTCCCACAGGGTTTAAGACTTGCCGCGCGGTTCACTCGACCTCGGAGCTTACGTTGGTAGCTGGATTTCTCGCACTGTGAGATTCGAAAAGTTTTAATCGAATAGGACCTCCCACAGTGTCTTATCCTTCCACCCCGCCTTATCCGCGGCGTCGCTGCATCCAAGTTCTCTAGTGCCGCGAGAAGAGGAGGAAAAAAAGAAACTTGAAGGAAAACCGTCGCGCGGAGTACAGACTACAAGGTGTACGCACTACCTCCAAGTGTTTCAACTAATTTTCCCGGGAAAGCGTTACTACATTGCCCGGAGGCCGCGCGGGAGTTCGCGGAACGAGAGCGACTTCGTGATAATAAACTCGAGCGAGAGCAAAGGAGATTTAGTTTTCACGAGACAGCGAGGCAACAAAATTCATTATCGGATCTCGATATTGGTTTGGCGGAAAACGATTTGGCGGACATTCGAGCGTCTCGCCGCCAGTCACGTGCGAATCACCCTAACGCGAGTACGCTGGTCCCAACCCCGAGGACCAGCAATTTCACAATTTCACTCCATTCTCCGATTCGGTTGGAAATATATCTCGCTTGGCGTATCACAGTGAGATTTTTGTGGCTCTTTCGAACCACAGAATCTCTACGTAGCTTTTGTTGCGCCAATGTTTTCCCTCTATTCCTCCGGGCCCTCGGTGTGTGTTTTTTTTAATCCCCGTCGCGCACAAAACCCGATATAGCGTGTTCGCCAACTGGAACTTTCGAATGAACAAATCAGCGATAGTGCCGAACCTCGAGAGCTTTTCGAAGCGCCGAGAGAGAAAAAAAACAATCAATAGAGGGCAACGGCAGAACAGGTTCGGTATTCGGCCGGAAGGAATTGAAAATGTGCGCACGTGGTGTTGCCGCGGAAAAAGAAATGCGCTGTGGTGAACCCTCAACTCTAATGCACCAAGCGGCCGCCAAATTTGGAAGCGTCGTATTTCCAGAGATAAAAAACCCTTTTTTGCTTTTTTCTTGACGAATTTTTTATTGTATGGGCAAGCAACGGTGCTTTTTGGAATCAGCATGAAATTTCCTACCGGATAGTGCTTTCAAACTTTACCAAACCGAAAATGTGTTTTTCGCGATAATGGCAAGGCAACTTTCGGCTTTAAAATTCTGTGAAAAATTCAGAAATCCAGATATGGTGTTTCGCCTTGCGGCATTCACGTCGTTATTAAGTATTCTTTCGAACTAAGGAAGAAAATCCAGGTTCGATCGGTCCAAAAAACAGTAACTTCGATTTTAGTGAAGTCACAACTGGGTAAACACGCGATGCGCGCGTGTGGGATGATATTCGGAAAAGATATATAAGCTTTTTGAAAACTGAGTTACACACTACTCATCGAGTGCGATCACCGATTATGCTGATCAAACGAAATCTACGTTAATCTAGTGACACCAATTTTTTCGCCAGGCAAGCATAAATCTTTCGGCGCGTTCGCCAAATATTTTCGCCACCCCACCGAAAAAAGATCCGTTGTCAGCTGGCCAAAAGCATTTTTCTCTCCGACGATCGAATAGTGACGACAATAGCAGAAACGTAGCATTTCCGGGTATGCGTGGGACGTTCTAATAGCGACGGTGTCCGCAATGCTCGCAGCTCGAAAACTGCCGAATCCCGCGCGATTGGCGAGGAGTCGAAGGGCAGGTGTAGCGGGGCCGAAGGGGCGAGGGATTTAATTGGCAGTGCACAGGGGGATGATATGATTCGATGGCGCGGACGAAGCGCTCGATGCAACTGCGTGCACGCATCGATGCTTGAGTATCCAGCGTAGTCTCGAGTCGTTGTGTGCAACCAGGGCCGTGGGGGTAGGGCTAGAGGCAGGGGGAGGGCAGCTTCCCTTGGGGATGCAGGTCGGCCGAGCGTGCGCCATCACGATCCGTATCTCCCGTAGCGGTCGCCGCGCCCGCTCGCGATCCAAACGATTACCGAATGGACAATCGAAATCGACGCGGTAAGCCGATTCTCGTGTCCCATCGATTGGAAATCGAGTTTCGCAGGTATCGACTATCAGGGCATTCTCAATTCTGACGATTGGCCCCTGTTTCCCCTGCGGCCGCCGGGCGCGCGGGGGGCCAATCAGCGGGCTTCCCGCAAAACGCTCGTAACGCGCACCGCCGCTCGTAGCTACCACCGCGCGCAGTACAGCCAGTAGGGCTAATCGTGCTGGCCCGGATATGTACGCGCCTGTGTTATTCTCCGGTGAATTCACTTCGAGTCAACGATGTAGCTGCTTTTCGGACAACTTTTGTTCTTTTCGAGTTTCCAAAAGTCTCGTCTTCCGTCGCGCGGATGTCAGCGAAGACTTTTGCGTAATCAAATCGAAACCTTTTACTCGCGGTGAAGAAGTGTCTGCTATTTCGTAAAACATCTATCCACGGGCGAACTGCCGACAGCTTTTCGCTAAAATAGCGGCCATTCGAGAAACGACACGAGAGGGGTGCACGGGAAAAAAGATAGTTAGGTTGGGGGTGAGGAAGACAAGAGTTCTCGGAGGGTAAATGGATCTGCTGGGATAAAAATGCTTCGTTATCGGTCTCTAGGAGCGACCAGAAGAAAAGATGGACACGGGGGTAGAAACGTCGGTCGATCCGAAAAAACTGCTTGATACCGGGGAAAAGTTTCGCTACTCTTGTGGCTGAAAGAGTTGACCATTGAATGCAGGGGTAATAAGAGCTGCAGCAAGGGGAGGCGTTCGTTTCAAAAGGATTCATCAATATAGACGATTCACCCGTAATGCATGCATCGAAAGAAACTCCAAGTGATTTTACCAAAATTCAAACACACCTCTCGAAACCTTTACACGACGCACATGAGGGCCGTCGGGAATTAATGATTTAGTCTCGGTAAAAATCAACATCCTCACACGGCTGGTTTAAAAAAAAACTTTTATCTCGACGAGTTAAATAAACTTGGTGGCCGCATCGGTCAGCTGATCACCGCTAATTACGCGTAAGGGCAGTCGGCAGTAAAAAGTGGCAAAAGTACGAACAAATTACGGACTATTGGCGTAAGATGGAAAAGGTAGGTGAGATGAAAGAGAGAGTACAAGACGCACCAGACGGAATCTCGCATCCCCCTTGATCCTCCCGTGAAACGATGTTTGAAGCCTGGGGCTGCGTGGCGCTCTGCCCGTTGCTCGCAAGGTGGAAGACGCTACGACACGCGGTCTCACCGCAACTTAAGGGCTGCTCAAAGATAAGCGTCTCGTAACGAGATTAGATAAGAGGTGTCGGATAAACGTTCTTACCGCGCTACCCGGACTACCAGCAACGGAGACGGAGAGGGAAAAAAATACTGGTGAGAAAGTAAGTGCTCCGCAGGGCGTCTTCGCGCGCGCGACTACTTCCATGTGTCCCGCAATTTTCTTCTCGCCCCGCGCGCCGCCGCCTACCATTCGACTTATATTTTTCTTCAGTTTTTCTTCTCATAAAGAGTCCTTGAAGCCCCGAGACCTGCTTCCCATCTTTCCACCAGCGGCTCAACCGCTGTTTTTCCCTCGAGAATACGGTACACAAATATTTTTCGCCGTCTGCCCCTGATGCCTCTTTCACATTTTCCGATAAACACACACCCAACTATATTGACAAATAGCGCAAATACCTTCGGACATTTTTTCGTCAATGGTACGACCAAAATAACGTTTAGGCGCGACGTTAATAGCGCAATTTTGTATTCGCAAAACGGCAACGATCACTCGAGCTTCGGGAATTTATCAATGATATCATTTTCACCGTCGCGAGCTTCTATATGACTCTCGATATGCAAAGCAATAATTTCGCGTGCGTGCACGTATCGAGCTAAAAATAGAAAAATTCATCAGGTCGGTTATATAATTAGCCAATATTTCTGGCTGCTCGCTCCTTTTTTTCCTCCTCCTCGCTCGCTCGCTCGCTAATATTAGTAATCCAAAGCGGTTTTGCTCGCACGCCAGATATATAGGAATATCGGTATTATGAAGTGTAAGCGCCGCGAAAGTGTTGCCCGAACTTGACCCACTTCGCTCACTCGCTCGTCCCCTCCCCCTCCCTCCCTCCCGCCGACGCCGTCGACGTCGACGTCGTCGTCGTCGTCGAGTCATCTCATTCGCCACATTGGCGTGTGTACCGCTGTGTGTGGAGGAGCCGTGGCGACCGAGGGGTGGGTTCGCCGTGTCGACGCCAAAACAGCCGGAAGCAGCTGACGATGCAGAGCCGCGGCGATGCGAAAACCAGTCAGTCTGTAGTCCCGCGTATACTCAGCCACTCGCCCTGCGCCCGGTGCACTTCGAACGGCGCCGATTGGTCTTGCCGCAACGGTATTCGCCAGTATTGCCGCTTCTCCCTGTGACAATTAGAAATTAACACTTTTTTTTCTTTTTTCGATGCTTTTTCCCAGTAAATTTCGTTAATTTCGTCATTTTCGTAGGTTCAGTAAATGTTTATAATTTAGCAAGGTTGGTAAGGATGTTTGCGGATTATTATGTCGCGCGTGTGCGGATATTTTTAATATTTTGGATGTTTTTCCCGAGTTTGTGGCCGAGAAATCCGCGAGTCTTCGGGTTCCTCTCGTGTGTCATTTGCTATAATTACGAGCTCGTCGCACATCGTTGAAAGCTGTATTTCGAAACTACGCGGAAAAACCGCGTGGGACTACCGCGTCACCCGATCGTCCATCGTCACCCCAAAAAATCGCAACCTTTTAGAATTAAGTTGGAGATGCCGAAAATTTATAAAAGTGAACGAAAATTACACCCACGTGAATCGTCGTTCAATTTTTTAAAAACGTTTTACAATAGGGTAGAGAGAGGAAAACAACGCGAAAAGGCGAGTGTGATTTGTCGGGTTGAACCCTCGGCAACGCATCAAGTGCTCACGCTCGCGCCCTCCGCGCGTTCACGGCGAAGGCCGCGGGTCTCGTGTCGCGGCACTTATTTTCCCCGAAGCGTATCGATCCGACCTCGGGAAAAATAGAAGCAGAGAAACGAAGGGAACGACGGAGGGAGAGAGAGAGGGAGAGATGAGGGTGGGAAGAGGAGCCAAACGTGCATTATAGACGAAACCACCCGAGGGCTGTGACGATTATGTTCCAGCGGAGGGAGAAAAATGAGATTGTTTGTTTTTCTCTTTTTCCTCTCTGACTCAATCGGACGTACCAAGGCTGACAATTAATTCTCTTATTTTTCGAGCCCAAATCATGGATGTTGCTAACCGTAGGGTCAACCAGGCTTCAGGGTTACAATTAAAAAAGAAAGAAGTGTCTGCCGAGCTTTTGGAAAATATTGAGTCAATCTTTGAATCATCGATCCTCAACGGTCTGGATTGAAGTTTACGAAAGGATTTCATTTCTAGCTTTTCTTCTCCGATTCCACGAGCACCCAACACCCCATCGATTGGTTACACGCTCCAACTATTCGGTAGCAACTATTGATGGCGAACAATCGCGCCTATGCCCGAGACACATCTAGCGCCAATGAGGTCGCGGTCCTTTGTCCGACATTGAAATGAAAAGCAAATAGTAATAAACTGAGGGTTCGTTCATAATACAAGCTGGTTCTATATGTGCTCCGTCGAGTCGGCGACGGGACAGAGGGGGGAGGGGGGGAAGGAGGGAGTTAGGGGTAGCTTCTGGCCCACTACCGGAGGTTACGATTCAAGCTTTCCCCTCTGACTCGCACCCGGCTCTCATCCCCACTCCTCGTGTTTCTCTATTCTATTCACCGCGTCTCTTCCATTCGAAGACCCTCCGTTCGGGCCTCCCGCTGTGCGGCGCGAGTGAGCAGAGCCGCCGCCTCGCGTCCTCGTCGATGCGTTGCTGCGAAAGAGCGTGTGCGTCGGGCACGACGGGCGCGGGCCGCCACCGGAACCAGCAACCAGGCGCCGTGGATAGCGTCGCGACGTTCAGTCTACCGGCGTCGCTCGTGCCCGTTGTGTGTCCGACAGACTCGTTGCTCTATATACAACACGATGTTCCTCGCTGGACTCGCCGGCCGCGCGTACGAACAGTCGTAGGTCAACCTGCAATGTCCATATTGTATGAGTCTTCGGGTCGACGGTGATTTCGATAGGGCGACTTTTTTTAATATCCTTCATTTAATGGTTTCATGCGATTTTGCCAAACGCTTTTTCTTCTCTTTGTCTGTAGATGCGTGAAATTTATATAAAAGCATTGTATATCAATTTATTGACAAGTTTTTTTTATTTATTCATGTGTCAAAGACTCGAGCGTTTCGTGTGCTGCCGCACGTGACGCGAAAACCCACTTGACCTTCCGCAGGTTAAGGACGGCGGCTTCGTCAGCTGCCAAGTGTGTTTTGGGCCAACGAGTGACAGAAGTATTTTCCGGTGGTAATAAAATTGTGGAAATTATTTGTAGAAAAAAAATGAAAAAATACAAACCGAAGAGCCAAACTTCTAGCCTTCTGCGGAATCACCGGGCGCAGAGACACCGGGACAGATGGATATAAAACGAAATTAATTAATAGAGCGAAATCGTGAAGGGCTCCTGGCGGCGCAGCGTTAGCCGGTTTTGATTGTAACTGCGATGCCGCGTTCGCGAAACAAGCTTTTCACTGTGGAAAAAAGTTCCTGCGCGCTCTCCGTGAGTCGTGCCAATAAAGATAAATATGAAAATGAAGATAAATTTTACGACGAAGATTAGCCGCTCGTGGGAGTTTCGTTCGTTGAAGAGAGAAAGAGAGAGAGAGAGAAAGAGAAGCCGCGCTCAACGCGAGCCACTATAAAAACTGACGAGTGCCCATAGACCTGCGATTCGAACACTGAATTTCGCCTCCACAGATATTAAAAAAAAAGTATTAATAAATGAACGACAATATAGCCCGCGAAAAAATGCCCGACAACAGGCGCGCAAAGATGGAAAATTTCGTGAAATGTTTTAGTGTGTCGAAAACTTGCTCCAACTTTTTATCGAACAACGAGATAATGTTTTGGTGTCACGTCAGTCGAAAACGGACACGAGCGAGAGAGTCAAAAGTTTTTCACCCACTCGGGCGCCATCTGACTTATTTCCCGCGGGATGAAGACGACCGTTTTCAGTTCCACGTGCGACTTTTCACCTTTGCCGAGAAATTTTAACCTCAGATAGGAATTTCGAATTTCATATTTGCGATAATAAATCATTTGTAAAAAATATTGAAAATTCTTGGTGCCAGTTGTCGGTTTACACAAACTGACACAAAGAAAGAAAAAACGGAAAAATGCAATTTACCATTGACGTGAAACGTGTGCGACTCGATCGGCGTGATGAATATTGAAGTATGTTAATGGTGCTGCCCCCTTGAACTTGAATCGTGTGGCTCCGGCTCGCCCTCCCGCGGCCGCGTCTTCTGTTTTCTCGCGTGTACCTTCCTCCGCTTCCTGGCTCGTTGCGCTGCAACCATCAACCGACGAATCATTAGGATAGACCGGGGCTAGGTGGTTCGGTGCGAAAATTAGGTCAGACGGGGTAAAACGGTCGTTTCATCGACTCCTACATTTGCCCGAACTTCGTATTATCCAGCTAACGAACTACCTACGTTCAATCCGATCCGTGCAGACAGATATAGGAAATAAAAAAAATAAAAAATATATAATCAAAAATATAATTAAAAATAAAATAAAAAAGTTGCAAAGTAGAACTTTGCACACTGCTTCCTCATTAATTCCCATTTTTCACAAAGCCACCTCTATGAAGAAGCTTATTTATTAACTTTGGCTTCCTCATAGAGGAAGCTTCGTGAAAAATGGGAATTAATGAGGAAGCAGTGTGCAAAGTTCTACTTTGCAACTTTTTTTTAATTTGAACAAATCTTTGCACTTTTTTTAAATTTGAACAAAAAAAAACTCCGTTACAAACACCGTTACATCTAATTTTGATTAGATACAAAGTTTTGACTTACTTTAATAACTTTTCTATAAGTTACAGCGAAAATCTTAATTTTTTCAAAAATTCATAACAGCGTAAAATCCGAACGACTTTACCGATCGTCACCAAATTTTATACGTGGCAGCGCTGTATGTTATTTTTTGACTGTTGAATATTTTGGTTCAGTTGATGAGATTCGACGTGATATAGAGCAAAATTTATTTTTTTCGAAAAATTCAAAATTCTATAAAACCGGAACCGCTTTACCGATTTCGCTGAAATTCAATACCAAACAACATTGAGCGTGTCTTTATTTATGATGAAGTATATAGCTGAGTCGTCGAACTTTTACGAAAGTTAGAGCGTTCACGCCATTTTTTTGAAAAATTAAAAATTCGATAAAATTTGTATACATGGATATATTTAATTTTAAAAAGATGTGAATTACAGAGGATTTAATACTCTACTTCCGTGCCAATTTTTAGCTCGATCCACCATGCCATTCCTGAGTTATGAACAATTGAATGTTCGGTGCCTGGACCATACATACATACACACACACACACACACACACACACACACACACACACATACACACATACAGACATATTTTCTAGACCACTTTTCTCGACGTTTTAGGTGATTCTAAGTATGTTAACATGAAAATATCGAAAAAAAAAATTTTCACGAAAACAAAGCTTCCTCTATGAGGAAGCAAAAATAAAATAAACAGCGATAATTGATCCGCACTCAGGCAGCATTTTTTTCTTTTGCCCTCAGTGGGCGGACCCGCGGTCGGGGCTTAACAATTAAAATTTTCGGATGTTAGTGGCTGTCGAAAGTTTGAGGCTGCGAGTGGATGGGCCTTGCGTCGGTGGTGGGTGAGCCGTCGTCGCTGCCGCCTCGTGTTCAAGGATAAATTAAAACACACGACTGTGCATGCGAGGCACCCGCGACCATTAAAGTTCATGGCTACAGGAACTGGTGAGCGCGCACAGCACACACAGACACTCGCAACGAGGACTAAAAAGGGCGCGCGAGGAACGTGCGAGCTGGCGAAACCCGAAATGAGAATGAAACCCGCGGTGTTCGGGAGCGCGTTGAGCCTACGCACTCGTTTCGCTGCCGAGCGCGAGCGGTGCAACCGCGACGGTGGAGGATTTTACGAGGGTTTCGCCAAGTGAGCCGAGCGCCGCTGCCGAGCAGGAAGCGTGGAAAGAGAGAGAGAAAGAGAAAAAAAATCGAGGAGAACAGCAGTCGCGAGGGCTCTCGTAGCTCGAGCGGAGGAAAAAAGCGATGAGGGAATGCAAAAATTCTCCAAGACTCGAACGGTATAGACGAACGTAATTAAATTTATACGAGTATACTTGGCGAAACTTCGTAGAATTCCTGTACTCGGGTATTTTTTATTTTATATTGTATCGCTTACTAAAAGAAAATCATAAGTAACGAGTATTTTGTTTTCCCCCCTAGACAGATCACTTTCATTTTCACTTTTATTTTATATTGTCTTTCACTAAAAAAAATAAATAAATAAATAACGAGTATTTTATTTTTCCCCATGCAGATCACTTTTATTTTATATTGTCTTTCATTTTTTTTTTTATTCTAAATAACGAGTATTTTGTTTTTCCCCCTAGACAGATAACGACCTGCGAGACTTGCAGATCGAAATTACGTCGCAAGATGAAATCGATAGTGCGACATGAAACGTGTTTGATTTTGTTCGTATTTTATTATATACGCTCGCATTCGACATGTGTATATTATTTCGGTCGACAACACCGCGTGAAGCGATAATTACACGTGAGTCGCGACGGCGCACGTTGAAGAGCTTGGAATACGCGACATAATTGAGCTTCGCCTCGGGCTGTCCCCGCCCCGCGCGGCGGCGACACATAACGCGCATCGCCGTGGTGCAAGACACGACGCAAACAATTTTTATTTCGGCCACACTTTTCTCTCTGAAATGTCGCGACGCGAAAATCACCCGACACGAAAGTACACTCGCTCGCTCGCACGGTATAAATACGTACGTGCTCCGAACTTCCTTGTTTCCTACATCTGCCGACGACGTGAGTGACTCGTCGCGAGGTCGTGCAGGTACCTGCGTCAATTTTACATGACATTCGAAAACATATTTCAGCGAACGCCACGTGAGCCACGGCTGCGCAAATTTTTCCATTTGCGCTTCACTCTTGATTTTTATTTCAATCCTTTGAACCTGGGGGAAAAAAAACTTTGATAGCGAAATTTTCAGTGAAACCTATGATGGATAATAAAACGATAGAAAAAAATTGTCGAAATTTGGCGCCGTCAAAAAGATGAAAAACGGAAAGAGAAGAAAAATGGTAATAAAATAATGGATAAATTTCCTCCAGTTTTCCCGTCGAAAATGTTACTACAGTTACTCTAATTTTCAAAAAAACTTCCGAATTCGGCCTCCGGGTGATCCGCGCGCCGCGTATTCCCTTCGGTTCTTCCCGGGAGAAAATCCGCGCCCACGTAAGACGGGCGGATTCGCCGGAGTCTCGTGGCGCCTCGCAATAAATACGCACAGAAGTCAATTGAAATCTATATATCCCCGTGCCCTCCTCGATAACTCGAGGCCGAATTTTCCGCCGGTAGGTTTGCCGCCGCCACAATTGCCGACTCGCTCGCGCTCGCCACTTTCTCGCTCGATATAACCGAGGACGCGAGGCAGTTCGTACGCGTCCGCGGGCGAACGAGCTTCTCGCTCGCCTTTTTTTTCCTTCCTTTCCTCGGTTTTTTTTTCCGCTCCGTCAGCAAACGACCAACGGCAGTGCTTCATCGCTAATCCACGAGTCTCGTTCGTGCGTTCGTGCGTCGCGCGCGCGCGAGCGCGAGCGCGCCCGTCCCATTCAGCGATTCGGTTATCGCGCGACAATCATTCCTCCTCGCGTCATTCTCACCGCGGTTACCGTCCTTTTTTTCAGAGCTTCGCATTCACCGGCTGCGTCGCACGTGAAGAAAGATCCTCTCACGCTGGATTTCAATCGCTAATTAGTAGGACCGAAGTGCAAAAGTGAGATAAAAAAAATCGTTTTTTTAAACCTATCGTTTGAAAGCGAGACCTTCAATACGCAATTTCGAAAACAACGAATCACCAAATGTTGAAAGCCAAATTGAACGTAATCAACGACTACGCATCCTGAAAGGTACCGACAATATTTTTATAAAAACAATTTAAAAAAATGAATAAAAGGCATTAAAAATTAAAAAATAAAAAATATATATCCGCAAGTGTAAAAAAAAAACGTGAACGTGCGTCGCATCGATCGAGCGAACAATCGAACCGCCTCGCGTCTATGCAAATCGGATTCGCCAAGAGTTAAAATATACATCGGGCACGAAGGCGGGCCGTGCATTTCCGGTTGTGAATTTGCTGTTGGTCGTAAACTCGAGCCCGGCGTGCGCGATCGCTCTCCGAGTCCGGCTGCCTGGCTGGCTCCCCGCGTCGACATTGAAACGTAGCGTTGGAAAAGTTGGCAGCGTGCGACGCCTCGTCTCGGGTCTTATTAATATTCGCACTAATACGCGAACAACGACGGAGGAGTCATAAGAAATCTGCGCTTAACGTGTGTTACCACGATGAAGGAGTCTAGAGACAACGATAATCGCGACGCGCGGGCGACCAGGCAGTGAGTACTGCGACGTGGCTCGACGCGGTAGATCCGCTCGCGAGATCCAGTCCAAGCGGGTAATGTCCAGTGTGGACGCAGCCACAGCCGCCGGATTGTCCGACGACACCGCGTGCGACGTTCCATCTTCGACGTTCGATATTCGGCTTGGTCGCCGTGACTGAGACGCGTCGCATTCACGGACAGACCCAACAACAGCCGCACTCGCAACCAACGACGGGAGGAGGACAACCGTAACCGCGTTCGAGGCATCGAGATCGAATTCTCGCTCGACGAGGCTAATTTGCGTCGCCGCGCACGATCGTGTAAACCTCGCTCGATCCCGCCTGTTCCGTCGATCGCGGAAGGCTCGCCGCGCGACGCTGGATTCGGGACGATCGCGCGAGCAGCGCCGGGACTCCTCTCACTCGAGGCCGCGCAGCGATGTCACTGGCGACGTATGTGCACGTGCAGCCTCCATTAGCTTCCTCGCGGAGTTGCGAGCTCTCTAAGTGCATCAAAGTGCATATTGAAGTACGTGACCGACGGACCGTCGAGTGTATCTCGAATCGCATTCTTTCCACTCCTCTCGTCGATACCGATGGACGTTACAATTTGTTTCTTCTTCTTTTTTTAGCCGTTCAGGAGTCACCGAGAAAGAGATGTGCAGGAAGAGTCGGTGAAACAAGCTGGAAAAAGGGCAACTTCCGCTGCCACAGGTGGTGGTTGCACGTAGAAAGGGAGAGGGAGAGAGAGAGAGAGAGAGAGAGAGAGAAAAGAAAAGCGGTATTTTACACGTAGCGACGGCGAAAAGGCTTGAACGCTTCTCGCGCTCGTTGTGCTCGTTGTGCTCGTCGTGTGACCGCGAGACTGTTGAGAAAATCGTCCGAGTCACGACAGCCGAGTGGGAGAGTCGGGGATTCCCCTGGTCTGTGCTCGAACTGTAGGGTTTTGTGCGCGCCGCGAGGTCGTGAGAAGCGAATCGTGTGGGTCCCGAGGAGGGGAACACAAGTGTTGACTCGAGATTCCTGTTGGAATTGCGAGGTCTCTGCCGTTTTTGTCGCAGACGTCGATGACTGTGGAGAAAATTCGTTCGATGGACGCACAGCTGAAACTCCGTTACTACTGTTATCTATGGATATTACAACCATCGCGAGTGGTCAACAGTGTCGATAAAAGCTTTTTCTGCGGATAGCTGAATCCAATGATTTTTTTTTTTCTTCTTTTTTCTTTTCCTTTCACAACAAAAACGTTGTCCACGACTTTTCATTCAGCAGCGTCGGTAACTTTCGCGGAATCTAATTACGAGTTCTAGGAAAGTGCGAGCTTTGCAGCCGATGGAGCTCGGCGCGAACTTTCCGCCCGCACCCACATGGACCGGTCTCAGCCCACGTTCGCCGAGTGTGTCGCGCTCGTGAAACTGAATTTTCGAGAAATCAGGACGGAGAGGTTGACGCTGTCAAACATCGAGGGAACTTCGCCTTACGTCCCAAGTGGAGCCCAAAAGAAACGTCCGAATTAACGGACGCGTACTTTTCAATCTGAAATTCTCTTCGTCTGACACGTAACTCGCGAAGAATACTTCCCAAGTCGTGGCGAGCGCGAACGAAAAATCAGAGTCACCCGGCAAAAATGCTCAGTCTGGAATTCTCTCCGTGTAATCTGTGACTCGTGAAGGCTGCTTTCAAAAGAGCCACAACTCGGAAGAAAAAGATCCCGTCGACAATGCCGAGCAGCATGGACGGCGGATCACCCCGGACGATGTCCACCAAGCGCACGACCAGTTGGGCGAGGAATTGTTTCCTCGCGAAAAATTTCGCAGCAACAGCGGCAGCAGCAGCGACATCGAGCAAAGATGGAAGGTTGCAGTGAGCCACCGGACGAGGCGGAGCCACGATTGACCGCGGCGGGGTCGGTCGGCGGCGACTCGCGGCTGGATTCCAGCGAGTCCTCGAGCATAAAGCTCCTGGAGGACTCGTTCGCGACGATAACGAACGTTCTGGAGGTCGAGAGGGTCCGGAACGTCGAGGCGGCGTCGAGGGATCTCAACGTGGGATCGGCATCGGTTGGGTCGCTCGCCGGTGCTTTCGTCGAGAGCGACGAGGCTGGCGACGTTTCGCTGCTCGTCGTGAAAGCCGTCGTCATGTTGGGAATAATAGTGACCGCATTGCTGGGCAACGCGCTGGTGATCGCGAGTGTGCGACGTCACAGAAAGCTTCGGGTCCCGACGAATCGTTACGTCGTCAGCCTGGCAGCGGCCGATCTTTTGGTCGCGATGTGCGCGATGTCGTTCAACGCGTCCGTTGAACTGTCGGGCAGATGGATATTCGGTCGTTTCATGTGCGACGTGTGGAGCTCGTTGGACGTTTACTTCTCGACGGCCTCGATATTGCACCTGTGTTGCATAAGCGTCGACAGGTATTACGCGATAGTGAGGCCACTCGAGTATCCGGCCATAATGAGGGGCGTCGTCGTCACGGTGATGCTGGGATGCGCCTGGTTGTTGCCCGCGTTCATCAGCTTCGTGCCTATCTTTATGGGCTGGTACACCACGGCCAAACACCTTCGGTATCTCAAGGATAATCCGCAGGTACATCTTTTTTTTCTTTGCTTTTCTTTTTTCAGTGTCGCTTTTTTCCCTCGACTCTTGAGGGTCGCAGGCTCGCGATATTACCACGCCAGATGTGACGCGACAGCGATGCGGCTGGATTCCTCGGAGTTTGAAGGCGGACGAACGCTTTTCTGCACGGGTTGCGATTCAAAATTCACCACACATGGACGCTGAAAATAAAAATAAAATTTATTAAAAAAGAACTCAACGAATCCGGAGTCTGTTTAAATCTCGCTGACTGTGCCGTGCGGTACAGCGAGGCTGCGCCAACTGGTCAGAGCTCAAAACTTTCCTTCGCCAGTGCTCCACTTTCGTTTAACGTTTATCTCCCAAAGTCCATGTATCGCGGAGGAACTCTTTTATGATATGTCATTACCGGCTTTACGAGATCGAAAGTTCCGGGGCTTCGTTACACGTGAGAGCGAGTTTTTGTATGGCCGCGCGGTGTGGGTCCTGCGAAAAAGGAGACCAAGGAGTCGCACTTTCGTTCGTTATAAAATCGCCTTTCGGCATAAATTCGGTGAGTGTTCGTTTCGATATGGATGAGGCAATTCGAGTGTGGGTGCTAATGTCATACTATAATCATACGCAATGTCGATGCTGTCCCGTGCCATCCCGATGTCCCTGAGGTACCCCGTGTAAGTCATCTATCGTTGCCCGCTGCTCCCTCCAGTTTCACACGTGACTGATTCGTGTCTCACCGCAAAAGTCATCTACCACTCGCTGGCTTCCAGCCGCACTGCCGGCTTTTTTCCCTTCGTCGCGCTCACCATACGCTCAACCGCCCCCTCGTTAATACGGAAGTGGGGTCACCAAGCGGAGTCGAAGGGTGCCTCCCAGCGCAAGATTCTCTCCCCCACCCCCCACCCCCTCGAAACCCCGTACGGGGAGCTTTCGTTGTCGTCCGACCACAGAGAAATTGATTGTTCTGGGACACCGTTGCGATCCTACTACCAAGATTAATGAAGCCGCCTTCAATCACCGTCAACGAAGCGCGCGCGCGTCTTAAAGGAAAATACAAGAAAACACGTAGTGAAATTAGTCACACGTCACTCGGACGTGAGCCAACAATCGCGCGAAGCAACATCTATGTGGGTTTTTTCAAATATTTTCTTTGGCAATATGATATCTTGTTGAGTAATAAACCGAGGGTTCTGAAATTTACACAGCTTTGAGATAAAACTGAAGGTTAAAGTCCGGTGCAACTTTGGATAGAAATAATTCCGCAAATGTAAACGTTCAAACGTCTCTTCAGTCCTTGTATTGTAATCTTAATTGGCCAGGGCAGAAGCGTGAAACAAAATTCAAGTGAAGTACGTAGTAAAATTAGTTACAGAATTCGAGCACAAAACAGCAGGTAAAGCAAGATTCGTCTCTTTGTAAAACATTTTCCTTTGCAAACAAATATCTCGTCAAACAATAAAACGAGGTGTCTCAAATTTACACAGAGCTTTCAGGCACACCTAGAGTCAAAGTCAGTGGCAATTTTGGTTACTATTACTTGAACGGATGTAAACTCCGAGAGTCACCGTGGTCTCTGTACTTTTAATTGTTCCTGGATCGTTTTTCTCTCAAGTGGACCAAGTGGGCCACGCGCATTCACGCTGAAAGGGATTCAACAATGAGACCATAAGAAGAGAAAAAAGTAGAATCTCAATCGATCAATCTCCCTCTTTCTCTCTCTCTCTCTCTCTCTTCTTTTCCTGCTGCCTCAGTGACTGACTGACCGACTCTGTCTAGGGTTGTGGTTGACGAAGGGTTCGAGCGTCCCGCACGTGTTCCCTTCGTGAGAGGACTCGAAAAAAGAAATAAAATTACGAAACCGATGTCGTTCATAGCACGTGGCCTACACCTTGTCACTCTGCGCTGGGTTCTATCCTTTCCTGCCCCTTTGGCTGGCTTCTATTTTTTTTTCACTGCAATCTTGGGTTATCGACAGCTCAATAATCTCGGGGATTTCGCCATCTGCCGGACACATTTCCCAATTTTGGGTTTACCTTTTTCCGCTCTTGTCCCGGGGCTTTACGCAATCGTTATCGATTACTCATCGATCGATCAGCAGACAACTGGGGGGCCTCTTGACCCGAAACTGTATGCCAGATTTTCGGTCGACAAGCATTTATTTTTTACGTTAACCCAACGATTGTCAGTCTCAGTGCGAGTTTGGCTTGGTAAATTCGTGGGTATATGCGTCATTGTATGAATCCGTGTGAATGTAGCGATCAGCTGTAGAGTTCGCGAGTCATTGGAGGAAAAAACGACGAGTAATCGAGGAAGCAAAAAAGAGTCTAGTTGATCGAAATCATCGTTCAAAAACAATTAGTTTTTAAATACTGGCCTAGACTTTTATGACTTTTTTCAAGGCCTCTTTCGCGAGTCATCATACCGATAACTGTATTATTAAAATCTCAGAAAATCCTTTCCCGAAGGAGAAGCTGAATCGAGGCTTATCCAGTTCCTTTTGATAACGATGAAAAGATAGGACACGTCCAGGACGATATCTATCGACGATCTTTTGCCACGGGCGTGTCCACAATTTCTCACCGCTCGCTCTTCTCTCCCCTGGGACTCCGCACGAGAGTGACGATATTTGCGTCTGGTTAAATGAAGTGTGAGTGCGCCGATTTGTAGCTGTGAGATACTTTTCGGTCGCGATTGGTGGAAGGATGGATAATTGAGCCTGACGAAATAGCCCGCGATATCAGTAGTGAATATTAATGAATTCCACGCCGTCTGGCTGCGAGTCTGATGACAATGGACTTGTATCGATCAGGTGTGCGAGTTCGCGGTGAACAGCACCTACGCGGTGATTAGCTCGTCCGTGTCATTCTGGATTCCCGGTGTCGTCATGATCGTCATGTACTGCAAGATATACAAGGAAGCCGTGAGACAAAGGGAGGCCCTTAGCCGGGCGTCGAGCAGCACCGTACTCAACAGCGTTCACCTTCACCGGGTATCTTCGAGGCATCACTCGAGAGCCTCGCACCAGTTACTCTTGCATCCCAGCGACGCGAGTGACTTCCGTCGACCGTCGTGCCAGACTGCGGTCGAATTGAACGTCGAGAACGGTGAGTCTACGTATTTCAGTTTGTCCGACTAAAACAAACGATTCAGTTTACATTAACGTTTCGTAATCGTCGTTAACCCTGGGGTCATTTGTTACTCAGTTATTTCTTACTGAAAATTAATTTATTGAATCTTGAATAAATAGATAAATGTTTACCACGAAAATTTATTTAAATTTGAATTCATTCGTGTGATACAGGGGTTGACAAAAGTGCATTTTTTATTGCTTTTCACCCCAAAAAAATTGAGTCCAATCGTTACTTTTGAGTAGGCAAAAAAAATCCGGGGAAAAATGGGACAAATCCCCGAATACGGCGGTGGACGGAATATGATGAAAATCGGACGGACGAACGTCTCGTCCGGAAGACTTTCCTCGCGCATTTAACTTGCAGCCAACCGTCGATCGTAAATAATAATTCAGTGCTGTAACGAACGGCGGCAAGAAGCGAGCGAATTGTATAAACCCTCCGAGCTGCAAGGGCACAGAGATGAAGAGGCAACGCGGAGCGACGTTGTGATTATTAACTGCGTGAATTTATGAGTCCGCCAGTCGATGCGGAGGCGGACGGCGCGCGGACCGCTGCCCGTTTACCCTCACACACAGAGACGCCAACACGTGGCACCTCTCGTTCCCTGGCACATTCAACACTTAGCGCAAACACTCGCGTGTTAACGACGGAGTTGCCAAGTGCCGGTGCACGCTCGATAATGCATGTTTTGGCAGCTATACGAGGCGAAGGGCGAGCGGGAGAGAGAGAGATAGAGGCTGCTCGGTCAGCCGCTGTTTCATCCGAGAGATCGCCTGACCCACGCGGTGCTTGCGCAAATCCTGCGACACGCACAAAAAAAAAGAAAATCCTACAAAATATTCAAATAGCAAAATTCCACGAGTTATGGCAAAAATAATGTTCGTCATTCAAAATTAATTGGTAACACGAATTAATAATGAATCACAAAAATTAATAAACATTTTATTAAATGTTCACTAAAACGTTTTAAAATAACCGCAAAGTTAGAGCATCGTGTTTTTTATTTTTAACTCAAAGCGAAAGTCTAAATTCTGAAATTAAAAACTCCGTCCCCCATGATTTCGATATCAGAATCCTTGGGGTATTCACTCGATGGTCAAGTGATTTCCATCGTGTGTAAGCAAACGTGTATTTGTCTTTAGCGAGCGTACGGACGCACATACATAATGCAGATATGTATAGCCGGAGAAACATATGCAAACAATTTCGTGAGGCTAACTGGTAACACGGACACTCGTAACTACCAGTCATGTATGTGAGTACGCGTGCCGTGGCGTGGGCGCAGTTTGCGTTGCATCGTTGAAATTTCACGGACGAATCTTTCCCCAACTGTATCTCGCTCGCTCGCTCGACGATGCGCGCAGCACTCGCGAAGAGACGTAAACTGGGATCGCCGTTCCAACCGGTAGCAGCAACAGCGCTGCGCTACGCGGAGCTGTAATACCAGAGAGACCAATAGCGCCCCCTCTCCCCGTCCGCCCACAGCCGATGCACCAGTAGCAGCTGCCAAAAATTGGAATGTTCGCCGGAGACCCGCCGAAGAGCCGACTGTGTGTACTCTCACGGTCGTTTCGACAGTAATTATACCCGTGCCTGTACGTCTCTGTTCGCAAGGCAGAGACATCGGCGCGACCGAATGTGTTGGTGCACCGGGGCGCCGCTCCCTCCCTCGCCATGCCCACACATACACACACAGTGCGCTCTCTTTACATCGGAGGTTACCGCTTCAAACGCGCTGTAGGGTACCTATAATTGAACACCAAACAACTGGGTCGAATTTGTTGTCGCACCGGCTGAAAGAATATCCAGGCAATGTGATTGTGTTAGCAGGCACTTCTATTATTATAATAATAATAATGATAATGATAATTATTATTGTTATTATTATTAATTTTGTTGTTGTTATTATTTTGTGTTATAAAACTGCCTTATAAATCCCATTATCACTTTATCTATCTCATTCATTGGCCCTTGGGGGATTCCTGTCCAGGATCAAATGAGTTTTTTAAACATAAAGATACATTTTTATTAATTTATTTATTACTAGCAGGTTGTAGTGTAAAATTAGATCGTTAAATAAATTAACATGAAATTAACGTTCAAACTTTACGAAATCGAGAATTTTTTTTTTTTTTTTTGATTTCGTAAAGTTTGAAGACCCTATCCGATGGGAAATTTCCCGCTGATTCCGAAAAGCACCTTCGAACTTTGCGAAATTCAAATTTTTTTTTTTTTTTTTTTTTGCGAAAAACGCAACTCAACTTCCGGCTTTAAAATTCTGTGAAAAATTCAGAAATCAAGATATCGCGTTCCGCCTTGCGGCATTCTCTTCGTTATAGAGTTTTACCTCGAACGAAGGAAGAAAATCCAGGTTCGATCGAGCCAAAAAAAAGTAACCTCAATTTTAGTGATGTGACAACTGGCTAAGCGTGCGAAGCGCGCGTATGGTCAGGTTAACATAAATCAACATTTCTAATTTCGGGGCAGACTTGAATTAAGGGGGGTGAGACAAATAGACAAACAACTTTCCAAAATATACATAAGGTGCAGTGGACGGGCCAAAACCCTTAACACCAAGAATAACCACAATGGCAAGCAAGTAGGAAGTGCCGATCATTGAAGTATACGGAGGTAGAAAGGACAAATAGAGATGAAGAAAAAGTAGTAGAAAAACAAATGAAAAGTAATTAATACATAATTGAAAGATATATGCTCTGTGTGTCTCGAGCCTGGGCGTACAAGACAGGGGGGTGGGGCAATGTTTCATTGAAGATGAAATTTTGATCAAACAGTTGATGGTAATCTTGTGCTGAAAGTTGAAGCTGCGAGGAGAGCGGGAGGGAGAGAGGGAGAGAGAGGAGCGTCAGAGGGATGACATAGAAGGCGGCAGAACTTGCGAGATAAAAGTTGTTCTCCCTCGCGCCTCGGTCTAGTGGTGGTACACGGTCGGAGGGTGAAACCCGAAGAAAATGGGACACGGGAGGTACGGCAAGTTTCCGCAGCATGTAGCGCGAGGTGAAGAATGAAAAGTTATCCCGGGTGTACTTTATGTACCTGGGAAAGTTCAAGCTTCGAACGTACGACGAGGCATTAATTCAATTTATCCCTTCCTTGACGTTTACTCCCCCATCGACCGGTCTTGCAACACCTATCGCCGATTTTGCGAAGCATCGATTTTCCTTCAGGGGAAAAATAGGCAACACCACACTCGTCGCAAGTCGCATTTGCTTAGATTGCATACCGTAAGCCATCGGACCGTCGGGCGGTACTCGCTATAAATGGATAAGTAGAAGGGAAGCAGAGTAAGGATGAAAGAGGCGGGAAGGGCTTTGCCGTGTGGTAATGCTCCCTGGAACCGATGGTATGGTACATTCAAGTGGAGAGTGAACGTGATGTACGTAGCTGGGTGCACTTGAATCCCGAGCCATCGGAGAGCTATAGGTATGTCTACAGCCGGTGACTTCTATACCTGCACCTGAGTCAGAGAGAGAGAGAGAGACCGTGAGAGTTCTTCTACCAAAGGGGATGCTGAGCAGGCTCTTTTTTGCCATACCGAGAGCCGAGTGAGCCAGCGGGGAAGAGGCCAATAGGTGGGCGAATGTGCAAAAAAGGTTTGCGGATACAGACCACATATACCGTGCGAGCTATGCGAACAGAGCTCAGAACGAAACCTACTTTCCGCCAGTGGAAATAGCTGCGTCTTTGCCGCTAAGAAGGCTGGGAGACTGAATGTGGTTCTAACCAAAGTGGAGTTCTGGCGTAGATTTTCGGTGGGTCGCGAATGGGATCGAATCGTAACACTGTATAGGAATGTCAAGTTCTGGATTCATCTATGTGGGGCTTTTACGGGGCATGCGATTAGTGATGCCGGCGATACGAGAAATTTCGAGACGAGACGAGATTTTTCTCGTCGCGATGTGTCTCGAGACCAAAAGTTCCCGAAGTCAAAAGTTTATAACTATTATTAATAAAAATGGAAGTGTAGTCCAAAAAGGGGAAAAAACGGGTTTTTTCGTAAAAAATGCATAACTTCGAAATAAACAAATATAAAAAAATGGTTATAGGGTTTTGTAGCTTAGACTATGAGCTTTCAAAAGAATATAGGGTCATTGGGGTGGGTTTTGAAAAGTCGAATTATTTCGGTCCCTGAATATGGGGAATATTTTACGAAGTCAGGCATGTCATAAGTACACTGAACGGTAATTATCCGGCGCAAAATCAACGCCAGAAAAGCATAAAATTACAAGAAACATGTATTTTAGTCCGAAATACAGTGAAAAGACCGAAAAACTACGAAAAAAGCAAAAAAAACTGCATCCGCTTACCCTTCAAAACACCGACGCCGTCTGTACACTGACCCTTTGAGGGAACGGTCGCGACTTGCACAGACCAGCGTTTGTCTGCTATCGGCTAGACCCGGGCGACACTTGAGCCTTTTGTCTATACAACTAAATAGATTTTTTTAGGGGAGAAGTTGAAGCCCGCACTTCATTCGTTAGAGGAAAATTTCAGTTCGAAATTTCGACTGTTCCTTAAAAGACCCAGTTTACACACGGAGGGTTAACTTTTTCATTGCATTTTTTGAAGAAGGACGTCTGTAGTATCGAGTCTCGACGAGATAATGAGTGATAATAATGAGAAATCATAATGTAAACTTTTCAATTGAACATATGAACATATTTATTTTACAAAGACGAATCAAACGAGAATCTCGAAAACCAGTCGAGAACCACGAAAACAAGGCAAGAATCTCGAGACGGGGCGAGAATCTCGAGATCAGACGAGATTCTCGAAACCAGGCAAAAATTTCGAGACGAGACGAGACATTTTCCAATCTCGTCTCGTCAAAATTTCGTCTCGTCTCGTCTCGCGGCATCACTACATGCGATCCAGGCATCCAGAGTCGTGGCAGGCAAATACCGGGCGATGAACATGGCCATATATTCATATTGCCTAGTTACTACTGAGAAGTTAAGCCTCGTCCGTTTTGTCCCGCCACTGACGCCGGCTTCCAAGTGGTCCGACTCGGGCGTGACGACCCTGGTACCATGTCAGACCCAGTGTCAGGCAATGCGGCCTGACAACTCCACGAATTCTCGGATCCCACTCGTGTGCGTCCAGCGCCAAATGAGACTGAGAGTTTCGGAATGCCCCAGGACCAGGCGCGGCGCTCGACGGGGATGCAAAGGTGGGTGAAATGCAGCGTCGTGACGCGCGAGTCACAGTGGAGAACGTAAAGTTGTAGGTGACGAGTCTTCAGCACAGCAACGATGTGACCCTCCGGAGCGCGCACGCTGAATGCCTCCGAACATTCTGGAGATTCTCCCCGTCGTCTCATCGCAGGGTTCTCAGGTGTCATTAGAAACTACCAACATCGAAGACAGATAGACAGACCACTTATGACCCGACGAACAATGGTAGAAAGGCAGCGGGATAAATCGTCAAGGCGAGCGAGAGCACAATAGAGACGACTGGGCGTGGAGACGCTGCAATGAGATGCAAAGTCAGCGGAAATGGAAGAAAATGCATTAATACCAAGCGCAAACAGTCTGCGCCGGTGATGCCAGTGCCTGGGGTACCTATTCGAAAAGTCACACATTGTGACCGCCTACTCCGATATCGACTCATTCCTTTCTCCGAGCCCTAAGCCTTTCCTCGATTCTTGTTATCATAATTCATTACAGCAACGGCGAAGCTTGTTTTCATAAAATTAAAAGTTTGGTCTTGCTGGAAGCTTACTAATCTCCGTCTTAATCTATCCTTTCAATGGGAAGACTGACGACGAAAAAAGCTTTTTGTCGTCGAAAACGATAATCTCTATAGAAATAGCGTATTCAAGAAACGCCACGTTGTCAGTTTTCGCGAGACTGTGTCTATGTAATTTCTTTCCAGGACTCGAGCCTCTCAGCGTAATTCGTGTTATCGTTGTGGCTCATTAAAATAATGCGCGAAAGCTCATTTTCTGGAAATTCAAAGTTTCGGTTCCGCTCACAAAGATTACGAAACGCGTTGCCCAATGCGTGCACGTTGAACGCACAGGATTTCGCGCGTCGTGCGCATCGCGGAGTAAAGAGAAGCCGGGTGGGAAAGGTCAGTGAACGCGATCCAGCCAGCCAGCCAGCCAGCCCGTGCGAGCGGAGTGGGGTCGGGGAGCGAGAGCCTCGGGGAGCGTACCTGCTCCAACGGGAACAACCCCGGGACGTCCTTGGCGCCCTCTATGTACTCTTGTTCGCTCAATATCTGCAAACGAGGCGCGCGGCAACTATAGGGCAGCGGGGCGGGGGTGCGGCGCGGGCGAGCGCGGTAAAGAGAAACGGTCGGAAGTTGTGGAAGAGGGGACCGGAAGGGGGACCCGGCCTACCCGGGAACGCTTACCCGACTTACCCGGGGGACTCGCCGCCCCGACACTCGTCTCTCCAGGCGCCACGCTGCGCGCTTTCTCGCAGTTTTCTCTATCCTCGAATGTCGGGCTCTCTGAAACAGGAACACATCGTTTGTCTGACAGCCAATGATGATTCGCAGAACCAGGTGTTTACAGAGTGACACATAATTCTCATAGAACGTCAATGTGGTCTGATATTTATGTCATTGGAACAATTTTTCGGTTCCGAGCGAAAAATTTAGTCAGCAAACGAATGCACCGATTTTATATGAAGTTTCGTTTCATCACAAGCCCCAATTTTGTTCAGTCTATAGAGATGCACCGGTGGATGTTCCATTTGTTCTTCAGCTCGTGGTTCCACCTGACATATTTATCTGGCTCTGCATCTTTCTTGTTTCTTCATGCCTGTACATGTTGTACACATCCCTTCCCTCAAAGAGGAAACCGATGCAGCGAGTACTGAGGTTTATCTAAGTGCGAAACATCGCTCCCCCCGAAGATGCATGCATGCCTACGGCTCTGTCGGCAGACGCGGAATCCAGGTCGAATAAGCGAGCGTGACGGCGTCGACGACGAGATATTACACGGGGGAAGCGAGAACGGGCGCCGGAGGGGGGGGGGGGGGGGTGGAGGGGGCTCGAACGACGACGAAGACGACGAACTACGTATGCAATGCCTATTCCACCATATTCGAGCACTTTGGGAGCTTGAACGCAATTTCGAGACGCAGCCAATTTACATAGCTCCTGCCGCGGGGATCTTCAGATTGCTTTCGCGATTCCCACGTATAGAGCGAACCGGCGCGCCTCGTGCATATGCGCGAGTCGAGTCGTAAGACTGCAACGAAGCTCACACATCTATAGACACTTTGCTCGCGGTTGCGATGCAAAAGCGCGAGTATCGATGTAGATCGGTATCTTATATATATTTTGGAAAGTTGTTTGTCTGTTTGTCTTTTCCAGCCCCCTGAATTCAAGTCCGTCCCAAAATTAAAAATTTGTATTTGTTAATCTGTCCATACGCGCGCTTCGCACGCTTACCAAGTTGTCACATCACCAAAATCAAGGTTACTTTTTTTTGGCTCGATCAAACCTGGATTTTCTTCCTTCGATCGAGATAAAACTCTATAACAAAGAGAATGCTACAAGGCGGAACACGATATCTTAATTTCTGAATTTTTCACAGAATTTTAAAGCTAGAAGGTGAGTTGCGGTTTTCGCGAAAAAAATGTTGAATTTCGGAAAGTTCGAAAACCCTATGGGAAATTATAGGGTTGCGAAATTTCCCGCTGGGAAACTTTCCGCTGATTCTGAAAAACACCGTTGTTTTTCTCTGGGAAATGGGAACCCCGTTGTTTGCCCGAAAAAGAAAAAATTCGACGAGAAAAACGAAAAAAAGATTGTTCACTTTTTTCGAAATTTCGTCACTTCGCTAAAATCGAGGTTACTTTTTTTCGACCGACTAAACCTGGATTTTCTTTTTGCATTACAGAGAAGACCCTATAACGATGAGAATGCTGCAAGACAGAATGCGATATCTTAATTTTTTAATTTTTTACAAAATATTATAGTCAGACCCCAAAAAAACCCAAGAAAACGAAAGGTGTACCCTTCTAAAAATTTGAATATATCAATGGGAATTATAAGAGTGGACAAAAGGCTCACCGGGTTCAGGATAAACAAGCGGTGAATCTAATTACGGAAGTTTAATTATCAGGACTGTCAAGTTTTTAAGCACAGGCGAGTATTTTTGTGCAGTTCGAGTCACGAGTCACAGTCACAGTCACACCATCAACTTTTCGTTTATTATATACCCAGTCTAAAAAGTTGATTCGTCCATAGTTGGGAAAGTTGGGGCGCAGCCGTTGCAAACCAGACATGAATAAATAAAATCCACGCTGCTGCCTGATGTTTCGAAAAGACCGAGGGAGGGAGAATGAAAGATAAAGAGGAAGCGTAGAGACGGAGCAGGGTGCAGCTCGGCGGGGAAATAAATGGAAATTAGGTCGGTTCGTGGTCGCGGTCAGGTCTGAACGATTTCCAGCAGCGTCTAAGAGTAATCTTGCCTCGCTCTGCTCTTCGGTTCCTCTTTCTCGCTCTTTCGCCTCGCGTCTCGAGGTGGGCGAATACCCTCGGGAATCGGCTGGCGGGATATAGACCCGACCTACTTGACGTTTAGGGGACAACAAGCCAGGCTTTCTCGGCTTCGACCGCTGCCACTGCCGGATATCGACGTTCCTCACTTCCTGTCAAGGCAAATAACGTCGGAAATTTTCGAAGAGGCGGAATTTCTTCCAGATGTTTCTCATTATCAATGCGACCTGGATTAAGCGGCCACAGTCGCCGGCTACGCCGTCATTTTATTTCACAGAGTGAACGAATTAACGAGATCAGTGTGATTAATTCAGAAAATTAATTATAGTCATACAGGAGATTTGTCTCTAATGCATATTTTCAGATGAGACGTTTGTTTGGGTCTATTTCGACGCGTAATAAATTTACGTGCTTCGCGCGCTCTCGTCGCCGCCAGGCGTGTCCCACTATTTCCGAGCTTGAAAAACTTTTCACGTTTTCACTCCCTCAAAGTGGCTGAAATGCCGTATGGTAAATCCGGCTGTTCGCACGGTGCACTGGTTGCCGGAAAATGGCTGGAAAAGATAGATATGTTCCTTTTGTCGTCTATAATACCCGCTGATGCTGGTGCCATTTTTACCATTCTCGTTCATCTTAAGCTGCCGACTTGCGAAGCTCACCATCATCTCTGCACAATGGTGAACCAGCGAGAACGGTTCGGCGGAAGAGGGAACATCTTTTCTTATCGAATCTCGCACGATCGATTTGTCGTTGTGGTTATTCGTCCGTCCCACAGGCTGCGAGAAGACATTTCCCGAGGTCTCGATATCCGCAACGACAAAAGACGTGTATGCGGGGCACCTGTAATCATCGCTCGTATAAGGACATTTATATAAAATCGCGGGATCGATGTCGATATAAAGGGCGAAAAGCCTCGAGGCACTGCGACAGCGGTGAAGAGACCTGCAGGATGGACGAAACGCGGTAAACGTCATTTGTTCCAATTTCAGCAATGTCCTATTGGCATCACGGGCGAAATCTCTGCTTTATCCGAGTGCCCTTGTGCTCTTTCGCGATTCTCCTGAATCCCTCGGGAGAAACGTGTGTCCGCGGAGAATCCGGAAAGCCTTTCTGTCCGTGTCCAGCACCTCTGTCCATGTTTATTCCATTCTCTTTCTGCTCCGGTTCTCGTTGCTGCAATCCGCGGCGGCGGCGGCCCTTTCACTCGCTTTTGTGTATCTCGGCGATCACATCGATTTCGCGCCGAGGATGCGAGCGCAGGAGATTCTCGTGGGCGAATAACACAACCGCGATCACCAGCCTAAATCTGGCTTACTGCATTCCGGCACGCAACCCGCTCCTTCAACTCAAATTCCCTTTAACCGGGTGGTTGTGGGGAAGCTTTCCCTCCGTCGTATTATCAAAAACAATCGTGGAAATCGCACAGCGCGAATAGATTGGCTGCATGTCCATATTTCTGGGACGAATTGCATGTGGATTGCAATGCATTATATTTCTATATGTATGTGATGCAGGTTACGTGTGTCTTCCTCGCTATATTTTGTAAATGGTAGCTCAACCAGGGGACATTGCATCCTACGTCCATATTCGTTTACAATACTGTCCTAACGAAGGTGTCCAGGACGAAAAAAAAGTTGAAACCGTACTCCTGAAAATTTGTTCACCCTGGTGTAAACAAATTTTGCGATGGTACAAAATTGCTTCTAGGCTTAGGATAAAGTGACGCACCCCTCGTCCTTGCCTATGCCAGGACTCGTCGGCGTCGAAAATAGACTTTACTCAGGAAAGTAGGAAAAATTGGTAAACCGCGATAGGGGAAGCTAAGGCCCCCGCAGTGCGTGAGCTGGAAAACGACAGACGTCGAAAGCCTCTTATTCGACTAACGTTAAAACTAGATCGTGAATCAACAAATTTGGACGTAATCCGTCTTGATCTATCCCCTCGGTACGCAATTGGCGGTAAAAAAGCCACATTTTACCGCGCTATCGAGGACGATAATCTTCACACAAATGTATATACGTATTTATATATTTATATAGACGTAGGAACTTATCGATCCACCTACTCGCGATAGCGTGTTTGATCAAAGTACGAAAATAGTCTGAGCCCAGGGCCACGTCGCGTGGAAATTCCGAAGTCGGCCGAACAAGGCTGTAAAAGAAAAGTTTTCGGGGGGAGTCCAAGTAGCACTTGTTGTGCGATTGAGATAGGGACAGATACACGGAGAAAAGTGGTGGTCACAATGGTTATTACTTGTTGTCAATAATATAATAACGTTTGATCGGATTATCAATGTACCTACTGACAGGTGATTTGACGGAGAGATAGAAGAACTATGTGACTTTAACCATTTAACATTACAAAGTAATGGTGTGTGGATTACTACTGTTTAACGTGTCCCTTGGTTTGTTTGTTTCTTTCTTTTAGGTACAACGATACGACAGCAAACGAAAAGCTGGAGGGCCGAGCACAAGGCCGCGAGAACACTAGGAATTATAATGGGCGCGTTCCTACTTTGCTGGCTTCCATTCTTCACATGGTAAGTTCTTTTCATTAACTGCGCATTTACAAAGCGTCTTTCATAAAGGGCAATTTTTTGTTGTCCGGTTGGTAACTCTCCCCTTCCAAGAGTCAATGTTTTCGGCCTGGTCAACACTTCTTCCCTCTTCATAGTCATTGTTTTTCACCCTGTCAATACATAGAACAACCCAATTCCATTTAGGAAGCAATTACGCTTCTCCTATACGTTTGGTGCCAAAATGCTGTCGGCCAGAAAATGTTTTCTCTTTCTCTCCCTGTTACATTCATCTTCGGAGCGTCCGAAGAAAAGGGATTTTCTCAAGTTTTGGAAATGATTCGCACGCGCATTACCACCTGCGGCGATGGAAATCTTGATGGTCGCGCTATATATCCCTGTCTTCCATACATATTGTTCATATTTTTCCCGCGTTTCCGTTCTTGGTGGTGAATGAAAATCGTCGCGCATCAGCGACGGGAGTAATGCGATTCCACCTACGAGAAAACTATTACCTACGCGGCAGGAATACCCGAAGTCTCGAGCGGAGAAACCTACCCTCTCGCGATCCAGAGAGGAAGGACAGAACGTCGTGAGAAAGGGGTGAGGCGGGAAACTGCCGGGGCAAAACGTGCGCGATGTTCCCCGGGCGTCGCGGGGGTGAGAGTCCGTGAGCAAAAGGGATTTTTCGTATTTCCAGAGGCTCCTGCGGCGAGAAAATAAATGTTCTCTCGCGAATCTCGGGTAAAAATTCGTTTTACTTTGTGGCCCCCATTTCCAGGACGAAATTCGCGTCTATGCGTCTTTCCGTCGATTTTTGGTGTCTTATCCGCACTCGACTTTCCGCTTTTACCCTAACTTTGAAAGCTTGCGTATCTCAGTGTTCGATGAAACTTGAAAGAAACACAGAAGAAAAAAAAACATAAGAAAACTAACAAGACGTTTTCCTGCCCTTTCGTTTCGCTGCGATCTAATCCAACTTTTTCCCTGTACGCCTTCTTCAATGTGTCGAGCACCGTCGTCTCATTTCTTTTGTCATTTTTTCCAGCCCCTTTTGTTCGCCCTGCTCTCCGTCGCTTGCTCTCACGGGTCGAGCGACTGACCGAGGGAAATATGCATCCCCGATGTTTTATGTGGGTCATTCCATATGAAATCAACCGATAAAAAAAGAAAAAAATGCATGTAGGTCATGGATATTCTTCATAATTTACGTAAAGACAGCGGGCAGGGTATAGAAAAAGTTGGCATGGTTCATTAGACCCAACAAATTTTTCTTTGTTAATACCGCCATGATAAAATGTACTATCAATTTCGATTATGAAAATTACGCTGATGGTTTTTCTGCTCCCACGGGCTTCCATGTTTATGGATTTCGATGGGTCTGGTATCAAATTAAAGGTATTAAAAATACGCTTTTATTCAACTGTGGCAATTTAAGATCGACTTTATATATAGCGAGTTATCGCATTTTACCTGTATTTTTTTCATTATTTTTTTTCTCAAAAAGCTATTTTTTTTTTTTTTTTTAATTTACAGCAAACATTGTACGAACTGAGACCTTTAAACACAAAAATTGGCGAAGAGTTTTTCGCAATTTTGAAATTATTAATTGATGATTATGGTAAATTCAAATCAATAAGGGATAAATACCGTTGCTCTTCATAGCCAATCGGTGAGCGATTACAGCTCATCGACATCGCTCGTCTCACATTCTTCATCAGCACATTCTGGAATACAAAACGAAACTTATCGTTAACGTTATTGTGAAATTATAAAAATAAGAACATTTTATATTGTTAGCTTATTAAAAAAAATCGGATTTTTTAAATTAATTTACCGGCAATTCTGTCCTCCAGTTTCCGCGATGTCAAGGAAGCTATTTTCTTCGCGATCCTGTACACCTTTTTCTTCGTTATTGTAGGTTCAACCACTCCTAACACATCCGAAAAAGAAATCTCCTCTTCCATCTATGGAAAAAGAAATCTCCTCTTCCATCTATGAGGAAGGAGATTTCTTTTTCGGATGTGTTAGGAGTGGTTGAACCTACAATAACAAAGAAAAAGGTATACAGGATCGCGAAGAAAATAGTTTCCTTGACATCGCGGAAACTGGAGGACAGAATTGCCGGTAAATTAATTTAAAAAATCCGATTTTTTTTAATAAGCTAACAATATAAAATGTTCTTATTTTTATAATTTCACAATAACGTTAACGATAAGTTTCGTTTTGTATTCCAGAATGTGCTGATGAAGAATGTGAGACGAGCGATGTCGAAGGGCTGTAATCGCTCACCGATTGGCTATGAAGAGCAACGGTATTTATCCCTTATTGATTTGAATTTACCAAAATCATCAATTAATAATTTCAAAATTGCGAAAAACTCTTCGCCAATTTTTGTGTTTAAAGGTCTCAGTTCGTACAATGTTTGCTGTAAATTTCAAAAAAGAAAAAAAATAGCTTTTTGAGAAAAAAAATAATGAAAAAAATACAGGTAAAATGCGATAACTCGCTATATATAAAGTCGATCTTAAATTGCCACAGTTGAATAAAAGCGTATTTTCAATACCTTTAATTTGATACCAGACCCATCGAAATCCATAAACATGGAAGCCCGTGGGAGCAGAAAAACCATCAGCGTAATTTTCATAATCGAAATTGATAGTACATTTTATCATGGCGCTATTAACAAAGAAAAATTTGTTGGGTCTAATGAACCATGCCAACTTTTTCTATACCCTGCCCGCTGTCTTTACGTAAATTATGAAGAATATCCATGACCTACATGCATTTTTTTCTTTTTTCATCGGTTGATTTCATATGGAATGACCCATGTATGAAAAAACGGTACACGCGGCCCCCTCAACGTTTACCGAGTGCTTGACTTCTCTTAGCGCCAGAGTTCGCGTCAAATCTCGGGCTATCGAGGTTGTGCGTGAAGCGTGGGTCTCATATTACTCCACAGCAGTCACAAAAAGTGGTCTATACAGCGAAATAGATAGACATGTTTTCCAAGCATTTAATAGTGACAATCGAATATTGAAATAATTATTATTAAAAAGTATTGGTGAACATTCGCCTTGGAGTTTTCCTTCGAAGGAAAAAAAATCCAGTTTCGGTCCGTGAAAAAGAAAGTAATCTCAATTTGTGTTGGCCACCAAACTCCCACCAAGGACTTGATTGCAGCACGGTCCGCGGAACCTTTTGATTCGTACATGTAATGTCCGAAGCTGTACAGAGAAGCTCTATTGATACGCGAATGGACGTTTCTGCACCATGTGTGTGGTTAACTCGGTTGCGATCAAACAATTTGAGGCATTAGGTCCCCGTCGTGTCCGGCGGTTCTCCCAGTTACGACCTCCATACAGATCTCCATTATACCGGGTTCGATCCCGAACCCGCTGCTGCCTCATCGTGATGTTCGCCAACCCGGGCGACCCGGGATATAGGGTAAAAGTGGTTAATACGGCCCACTCAAAAACGACCTGGCCTGTATTTTCTACTTCTAGAGATGAATCTCACTGTGGTGGCGGAAATGGCTTACCGGGATCTGATATTACAAAAGCCCGGTTCTGCAATATTTTTGAAATTCTTTTTCACGATCGGCGCGCGGTGTTCCGTTACACGCGTTCTTTTGTCGTAATATGAACCATCATTAAAATCTAATTAATATGGATCGCCTAGAAATAGTTGGAACATCGTTCGGTACGCTGTGCAAACTCAGCAACATTGTAACATGTTATCATGAATATTCGTTTAACGCCTAAATTACCTCACTGCTATAGAGGTGAGTGTACGACGTTGCGGGCTTTTAAGGTTCCACATATGGGTCGCTACGCACTGGTCCATCATCACGCGCTTCGGCCCATATTAACCACTTTTACCCTATGTATATTCTATATACAATACAATATACACGGCTATATGTGCTATCTCACGCATGCCCTTTCGCTCGCTCGTCCCAGGGGTTATAACTTATCGGATTAATATGCAAACACGCGGCCCACGGTACCGAGTTCCTGCGCCGCTGCTTCTGGTTAACGCTATGGTGCGCGGCGGCGGCGACGACGGCGTTGCTCGCCATTTCAACGACGTAGGCCCCGGGTATTCTCTCTCCCTCTCGAACGTCGTTCCGCCGCGCGCCATACACTTCCCTCTCAGACAATGACATCAACCGGGTTTCGGGGAAACAAGTATGCATGTGCTCCCTATACATCGACCACGCACGTATGCACCTTGCGTTCACCACCTTCGCCCCGTTGATTCGCCTTTCAGACCCGTCCATTGTGTTACACATGGCCCCGGTCGACTCTGCATCGGGGCAGCTGAATTTGACAATCCTCGTTGTTCAAACCGTGTCAGCGAGTCCTTAGTGTTGCACATATTGATAGGCTGATTCGATAATTCATTGTATTGAGCACTGTCAGCAGTCTGATAATGAGCCAAGATCCAAATCTGGACCAAAGGGGATGCACCTTAGCTCTAAAACCCAGCATCTAATCACCCAACCCTCGAATCATTAATCAACACGCGTCTCCTCGGCCTGCACGGGGTTCTACCACGTGGCGCATTACAACAACGATCGGAAGACGAGCTCTGACCGCAGTTTCGAGGCCTCACACAGCTGCAAGCCACGTCATGTCAAGCCTGTCGATCAACGACACTACTCTACTCGAATCACGTAACGGCGTGGACACCCAGCCCGATGTAATTTTAGGCGAACCCTACGGTTCGCAGGCCTGACTCGAGCCTACGACGAAACTTTCCTCTTACGCTGCGCGGTGTGCGCATTCGTATGGTGCCTCGAAAATACAGAGGACAGAGAATATCGCTTAGAAAGCATTGTAGAAAAAAGCTTGATATTTTATTTCTCTTTCGTTTATCTCTACAGCATATGTAGGGAATTTATCCGAGCAGAGAACTCGATAGATTTTCATTAGGATTGTTATAATCAGTATGATTAACGTATCGGCGTGTGGAATTTGTTGCAGGTACCTGTCGACATCTCTGTGCGGCGACGCCTGTCCCTCTCCGGACGCCTTGGTGACCGTTCTCTTCTGGATAGGCTACTTCAACAGCGCCCTCAATCCGTTGATATACGCCTACTTCAATCGGGACTTTCGCGACGCTTTCAAGGACACCCTGAAGAGCGCCCTGCCGTGCTGCTCGGCCTGTTGGAAAACGAGCCAGACATCGCAGTTCGTGTAGCCAAAAGGTCGCACGAAGAGACGGGGCGGAACGACGACGCTGGAGGGTGGCTCACCGTCTGCCGCGAACGCGGCACCGACGCCGCTGTCGTCGTCGTCCCCGCCGCCGACGCCGTCGCCGATGCCCGGCAGATCCCCCCGGCCGACGGACGTCGAGCGCTCAACATCGCCGGACGATTGCTCGGACGATATCTGACACGCGGAATCGCGCAAGCGCGTCAAGTGGCAGACGACAGAGCCGACAGGCGCGGCGAGCGCCGCGACGATATCCAACATTTCCGAGCGAATCGTCGAGACGAGCTTCTGAATGCGCGGAGAACATTCGAACGGGCAAATTCGGCGAGCGGCACAACGGTTGCACCGTGTGGCGCACAACTTCGGAAAATCAATAGAAAATGGGATTGCGATTGCGTCCCCGAGCGCGCGGCAAGGGGGAGGGCCGAGCAGGAGGTCGACGCGACCAACTACTAAGCAGCAGAGACGGAATAACCGATTTAATAAAATCAATTACTTCCACAAATTAATTGAGACCACACGGTCGAGCCGAGCTCTCCGAGACATCGGGCTCTCTCACTCTCTCTCTCTATCTCTCCCTCTCTCTGTCTCTATCTCTCTCCATATGTCGAAATATCGGTGGGTGCGAGTGCTGATGGAAATTGAAACGCCGACCGGATACCACGATGACGATGATGACGATGATGAGGATGATGAGGACAAAGTGCACGAGGGTAATTCCGGCGGAAAGATAAATGCGGAATTACGCGATGCAATGCGATGAAAACATTCATTTTCCGAAATCCGGACACGACGGTCGTCGGGCTGTTTTCCCGTGGAAAATACTGCACGTGTACATTGTAAACGAAATTCAGCGAGAACGATCGGAAAATTGTGACGGAAATGTTTTCAAAAAGGTGACCGATGCGTGTGGATCGTAAAGTATTTTCGAGTTTATGTAAAAAAAAATGATAAAAATGATTCTACTCGGTTGCTTCCTGATTTTGTTCTGTTCACCAGTTTGTTTTTGTTCTGTTTGTTCTGTTGGTGCTGTCGTTAAAAAAATTATATTTTTCACGTAAATATTTCCTGAAACTGTAGCATCGAGCACCGCGTGAACAATCTGTAGATTTTTTTCGTGAGATTTGTGCTTACTCAGAGATGAAGAAATAGGCAAAAGTAATGCGTGAAAAGAAAATAATTTGATTGGGTTGCCAATGGATCATCGTGTCGTAAACCGATGAGACCACCCGATGTGTGAGGCAAACCAGAATTTTGTATGACTCGTGGAAAATCACGAGTGAACTGATAATACCGTTTTTTCGTTTTGTCTTTTGAGAATAAACTCTGTGTACCTAATGATATTTGAGTGAGCTGAATGAACGAATTACTAGTAAAAGGTAATATCGAAGCAGAGAGAAAAAAAGTTGGGACGGATCTCGGAAAATCTCGGAAGTAATGAAAATTGCAATTTTTATTTGAAGACGAGAAAAACCACAAAGTTACAACGAATAGTGTTAATGACCTGTTCGTTCGGTAACGATGTACTATATAAATAAATAGAGAAAAATACTTGTGTAAGCTGCTAATTATAGTGAAACGAATGAGTGAATCCCGCGTGTTCCTCGACGTTGCGCGATCGGGGCACACCGGAAACCCCTTGTAAATAAAACAATCGCGAATGATTTTTCGGAAAAAAAACCACGAGATTTAACTTCCTGAACACTTACGATAATATTTATTTTGTACGTCGCGGGCGAGCAATAAAGAGGCTTTTGAAGCAACAATGTCTAAGGAAAAATGGCACTTTTGAACCGAGTGTCAGTGGCTGCATTCGCGTTCAGAGAAGAAGCAAAAAATTGCGCGGATTACGAGTGCAAGGCGAGACAGAGAACCCGACGGGAGAAAAAACGCCTTCGGAATTGAAGATAATAATTTCTACTTTATTTTGCATAAGCGACTTATTTAATTAGAGAATTAAAAAAAAACGGCAAATTAATAAAAGTTTTTATATGTATTAATATGCTTTTAAATAATTTTTTAATCAACACAGATGTCTAGGATATTCGGATTCCCCTTGAACCCGCTCGTCGACGGAGCTCGTAATATTTACCGGTGACGGGAAGAGACGACTGCGCGGAAAAATACCCGATTCGTCTCTTCTCTTGTCTCCTGCGTTCATGAATTGTAAAAAATGTAACATAGCAATAATAATCGAAAGGGTTGTAAATAATTATTATGAATATGAGCTGACGTGAGAAGAAAACGAAATTGAGAGAAATGTAACAATACGACAAACAAGGCCTCGTTGTTTTCTTCTTTTTTTCTAAGTATACATAAAAAAGCATTATGTATATGTATATGAATGTATTATTATGTAAGGATAAAAAATACGTGTAAATTGTAGGCGAGACTCTACCACACCGGCTACTAACACTCAGCGATTCGTTTCGTTCCTCTCCTGTTCCCTTAAAATTGGACTTTTCTCACCTTTCAGCACCTCGAACGCCAACTCGATCGGCAACTCGGACGACGTCGATCATGAGGACAAGACGTCTCATCATTTCTTTCTGTGCCAGGCTCAGGACGAATCCTTTAACACAAACATTAGGGTCAGGGAAGCCTGTAATACTTTTGAGGTCACATCATTTTTTTTTTAAGTTAGGTTAAAAATACCAAGTGAATTTTAATTATTATTCAATTAACGGCAGAAAAATGTTACTATTTGTATGAAGTAAATATCCATCCATTTGACATTTACATAATAGTGTAACGGAGATAAATATTGTTTGTAACTTTTGTAAATGATGATAACATTTCTCAAAGTAACACCGATCAGTATTTTCCTCGTTTGCCGATGCGCGATCGGCAATGACCATTACGCAGTTTAGTCTCGACAAACGAGCGTTAGAAAGAGCAGTGTGCCATACAGTATTAATTTAATTGCCGGTGGCGATGCCTGGTCAACCGCTTTGCCCTTTAAATTCAATATCGTTATTGTAGTCGACGAGCCGAACCGCCATTGTCACCAGGCGCCTCAGGCGTGCAGCTCCAACAGACTCATCGCACACAGCAGGTCAAGACAAATGAACGGCAAATAATTTTCCAATCAGTGGTGAATTCATGAAAAAAATATAAAAAATAAAACCAGGTGAGAAGCGACCCCGAACGTTTATTTAAAAAATCTTCATTTTCGTAATATTTTCACATGTTTCGACTCTGCGAGAGAGATAAATGCATCTCTGTAAACGGAATAATTTTTCGTTGACTTGGGACATGAAATTTGCGGACAACTTATCGACAAAGATTCATTAGGAGTTATTTTTAGTCGTTCAAAAGTTTTTAATCAAAGAATTGGCCGGATGATGAAATCTACAATTTTATTTACCGTTTATCTGACATTTCTGGCATGTCTGTGCTATAGAAAAAACTGTTGTACTTTTTTTCTCAACATTGTTCTATCGTAATATCACGCAAAAAGACTAGATAAAGCGACAAGTATAAATTGATGTTTTCTACCGCGTCGCGGGTAGATAAGCGAAGGGCGAAAAAGTTGCTGTATATTCGACGGAATAAACGATGAAAAAAATGAGCAAAAAAAGAATCCACCTCGCTGATCTGGGACGAAGGTTACCCTCCTTTTCTCTCTCCCTCTACCCCTTAACGCATTTATTTTCTTTTCCCCCTGCTGTTCCCGTAGTATCATGGCAAAATAGATAGCTCATCGTCATCACCTAGTGACAAGATAAAATTCGTGGATAAAAGGGAAAGAAACTAAATGCTTGGTAACTAGAAAAACTAAGGTTAGTCTTCCTTACTACTAAAACTTAATTAAAACTTTGCTATACCTTACTGAAACCTAAGCTTAGGGCTTAGGTTTTCTTATGCCGCGAATTTGCAAATTCGTTGACCGCGCTATTATCAAAGCTCTCACTCAGAGTTGAGGACCACCTTCAACTAATTGATTCGTTACTAATTGGGACACCGCATCAACCAGATGGGTCGTTTATACAAGGGCAGCTGCTCGACTATAATTTCATCCGCACAATCGAAAGGTTAACGTTGCTTCCTTTGAGTGAATTATCAGCGTAACGGGTAAACCATGAGGAGGCCGCGTGACTGGCAAATGTCGCAGGTATCAGGACACAGATGTGCGAGGCGCGACGAGGGCGCGTAGCATGAGACACTGTGATTTAATTCGAGAATATTACACGAGCGTGCAGTTGTCACCGCAATTCCAGGCAGAGAACTTGGATAATTAACTCTCGTTGTGTTGGTTTGACCCGGATGAGCACGTACCAAGGTATAACATCATTGCATCAGCGCCGGTAACCTGTGTGTGGTAGTCGTGTACACATCGAAACTTCACCTTGAGCAATCCGGTCCAAGCTGAATTTCAAGCGAATTCAGCACCGCAGGACTCTTCAAACTCGTTGAATCCACACTGCTGTGAATTTTACTGCGTGATTATTGTTGAAACGTTACAAAGCAAAACAGCTCTTCTCATTACCCTCCGTTTTTTTTTTTTTGCGCTCTTCGTCGTGTCTGGAGGAATCCATGTTTTTGGGATGATGTTCGCCTCGAGTGACCATTTAGACTTACTGTACAATCTGGGAAAAGCATTTTTAACAGAACGGTTACCTGAGGGAGCTTTTCGAAGAACGGTGTTTTCGTCGTAGCTTTAATTACTGAACACAGTTTTTGCGGTTCAGTGGCTTTCGGCTTTTGTCTCCTCGCACTTTGACTCGCAGTCGACGCTCGGGCCACAGCGTGAAACGTGTTTCCCCGAGTTTGTACGAGAATTGCAAAATTACATTTCATAGAAAAAATTAATCGTCGAACATTTCGTTCTAGATTCTCGGCGGACGCGAAGCCACGATTACGACGCCGAGCGAGATGACGCCGGCACTGGGCGTCGGTTAAAGGGTTTCCATTTAATTTCCCCCGAGAATGAAGATGGGATTTATCATGTCGAAAAGCCGGATCCGCGCTAACTGCCAGGAGACACAGGGAAAAAAATGATTGATCGTCTGCAAGAGCGATGCTTCTCGACCCTGACCTTCTTGGGGTGCGGGTGTGGGAGACACGGAGCGAGAAGAAAAATCAACAAGGGGTCGATGAGCGTGTTACGTAGTGCAAACTACTTGGACACTATTTTCGATCAAGGACGGGTTCGCCACCCTTTAATCACCCGTCGTCCCTCGGTGTCCGACCTTTTTGATTGCGACATTTTCGGACGTGAGTTACCATCGTTCACTGCTCTTGAGATAGTATTAGGTGCCCAGAATTAATATTTATTTCAAACTTAAGATCGAAGTGGTTTCCAAACTTTACGAAATCAAGAAAAAAATGTTTGGATTTCGTAAAATTTGAACGCCCTATCCGATGTGAAATTTCCTACTGATTCCGAAAAGCCCCGTTGTTTGCCCGATGAATAGAAAATTCGACGAAAAAACGGGAAAAACGATATCGCACTTTTTTCGAAATTTCGTCACTTCACTAACATTGAGGTTACTTTTGTTTGGATCGGGCGAACCTGGATTTTCTTCTTCCGAAAGAAAACTCAATAACGAAGAGAATGCCGCAAGGCGAAACTCGATATCATGATTTCTGCATTTTTCAGAGAATTTTCAAGTCGAAACCTAAAAATTAAAAAAAATTCCCAAGGGAGCAACCCCTTCAGTTTTTTTTGCAATTTTTGGGGTTCAGGCTTTAAAATGCCGTGAAAAATTCAGAAATCAAGACACCGCGTTCTGCCTTGCGGCATTCTCATCGTTATAGGGTTTTCTCTCGAACGAAGGAAGAAAATCCAGGTTCCATCAATCCAAAAATAAGTAACCTCGATTTTAGTGAAGTGACAACTGGGTAAGCGCGCGAAGCGCACGTATGGGCCAGTGCCAATAAAGGAATGAAGAATGGGGGATACGTCAGGGAAATGTATAAGGCGAATGATATATCACCGGGGCAATGCACAGACAAATCGTTGAAGTTCTATTAATGCTTTGCATAAACGAAAAACCCGTGTTTTTTCACATCTTTGGAGGGCAAGGAAGATTATGAGGTGTAAATCCATCGCGAACCAAGATTTGAAGGCTATTCTCAGCTGCTATACGCCTATACCAATGAGGAACAAGTTTCGCGGCGTTATCCCTCTCGCCTATCGATTTCCGTCACGAATTGGAACAGACTTGCGAGCTCCGCTCGGCTATAGTGGCTTCAACCTATCTACCTGGTATACCGGGCGCATAGACGGTCTCCAACCAAGGCGGAGCGCGCATGGTTCGCGCCCTACGTCTGTGTTCCATCGTGTGCCACGCTCGTCCCGATATTAAAAAATCCTCGGAATATGAACTGATTCAGGTCGAGGGAGATTAAAATCCTTTTATCGTGACGTAAGGCAAGAAATAATAATGGGTCGACCCTTCCGCGCTGTGGATCATCCATACATCCACGTTTCGATGATTTTTCTTTCACACACTTCAACGAACATTCCTCTTTTAAAAAGTTCATGAGTAACGAAAGCATTGTTGTCATTCTATTCGAGCTGCTCCTGATAACATCGGATGGACGTCAAGGTGTAGGTCTCATGTAGGAATCAAAAAGTACGCTTTTGAAAGGGCGGTCTAACTTTTGCAGGCGCAATACTGAGATTAGGACCCAATAACGAATGCTTTTTTGGACATGATAAACCTAAAAATGGAAACCCAGTTAGTGAACTTTAGTGTACAAAATGCTCACAAATCGACCCTTTGCTGTTGTCAGGGCTGTGATTGGTTGTCAGGAAAGTCCGTGATTAACAAAATCAGTTTGGTGTCAAATTTGAAACATTTGATAAGATGTCAGGCGCGGCAGCACCCGTAACCTTTTAAAGATTTATAAGAGCGCAGAAGCGCAAAATTGATGAGCGTAATGAGTGATGAGCGTATGGGTGATATTTTGAAAAGAAAAAATTCAGAGGTAGGTTTTGGCGATTTTTGGTCCGGAGCCACATCTAAGATTTTTTTACGAAAACATCGTCGCGAAAAAATAATTTTTTCAAAATCGATTAAAAAAGGTTAATAACCAGTGTTTTCGGGGGTAGAATATGCGACTTGAGAATGATGGTATAGGTTAAAAGTCGATATTTTGAAAAGAACAAAAATTGGGGTCGATTTTGGAGATTTTCGGTCCGGAGCCGAATCTACGATTTCTGACAGAAAAAATATTTTTTTCGTCGCCAAAAAAACATTTTTTTCAAAATCGATTAAAAAAGGTTAATAACCAGTGTTTTCGGGGGTAGAATATGCGACTTGAGAATGATGGTATAGGTTAAAAATCGATATTTTGAAAAGAAAAAAATTGGGGTCGATTTTGGCGATTTTCGGTCGGGAGCCGGATCCCGATTTCTGACAGAAAAAATCTTTTTTTCGTCGCCAAAAAAATCTTTTTTTTTTTTTCAAAATCGATTAAAAAAGGTTAATAACCAGTGTTTTCGGGGGTAGAATATGCGATTTGAGAATGGTGGTATAGATTAAAAGTTGATATTTTGAAAAGAACAAATTTCTGAGGTCGATTTTGGCAAGTTTTTCAGGCACGCGCGCCAGCGCGTGTGATTACCCTAGTACATAATATAAATCCCATTTTCGACACACGACCAATGGGAACTACGGTATAATGTAATGGGAATTGAATCAACTATACCTTTTTTCCGTGTGGTGCGCGTGCATCAAATTTCCATTTGTTTCTTATGTTTCTCCGTAGGCAAAAATTTCGTAGATCGTTCGTATCTTATCGAGCCGTGTAAAGAGGGAGTTTCCACTTGTCCTCGACGTTTTTCCGCTCGCCAAGCGAATAGTAGCAATGGCCTCGAAAGCAATTACACATCTGTATAGACACACAAAAGCACGAACGATGGTTAAGGTCGGCTTATTCGTTGAACCATGTAATTAAAAGTTATGCCATACGTTATTCGTCGATGGGAAAGGGGAGGGGGGGCAGCAGGTATAGTAACGATCTCGGCCGTGCCCCCCGTCGCGTAGAGTTCGCCACCTCGCGGACTTTGAAAGTATCTCGAGTGCCTCGGGCGCCAGAGCAGAAGGAAAAGAGCTTTAGTGCGATAGCGGGGGCCATTGTTAGTTTTAATTGCCAGGGGGGGAGCGGGGGGTTTTTCAACCGAAGTGAGAAGGAAGCGAAGAGGCGGGAAAATGAGTGCGGATAAAGAACGGAAAGCTCAACGTCCTTAATCCGTTGCCTTAAATTGCCACTTGCAGATTCATGGATTCATGGACGAGCCGCCTTAAATTCCATGGTGACTCCGTGATTTTCGTGCGGCAGGCGTCTCGAGACCGGCTCGAGCCTCTTTCGATTTGCGTCCGTCGCGCGCGGGAAGAGCGAAAACCGCCACCCCCGCAGCTCGGCTCTCGCGCGCGTTAGGCGCGACGCGATCTCGAATTACGATAATGCGATATCCATACTCGAGCGCGACAGCCGAGACAACGAAGCCCAGCAAGTCAATTATCCATCTATCGAATTTCCCCGTCCGCGTTATAATGGGAAATCGCAACGTCCTCGTTACCGTCCTCCCTCTGTCTGGACGCTCCCTCGCTCAGCGAATTTTTAAGGGCTTCAATGACTTTCCAACTTTTCGCACTTTTTTTTTGTTGCAAAAAGCTTGTTTTTTTTTTTTTTTTTTTGCAAAAAGCTTTTCTTTTTTGCTTTTCTTATATCCAATATTTGGTGTTTCCAAATATTGCGGAGGAAAAAAATATTCTTTGCTGCTTTAGTTAAAAACCTTCGGTCAGTTTCCACCGCCGAGAAACGTTGAGCCACAGCTATTCGCCGTGTAGTCTGACGACACTCGGCTCGATCTACTGCGCCGCACCCAAAGCTTAGAACCGCCGTGGCAGCGAGACACCGAACGCCGGGTTATAGGGGCGCGGATACAAGAAAAGATGTCGATTCTTCGCAGATTGCGTTGGATGGGAAATATCGAGGAAAAAATTCGTACCCAAGGAGCTGCCGATAATGGCGAGCAAAAACACTTGGACGAACAGCTGCCGAGGGATACACGGAAGCAGCGGATTCAATCCGTAACAGCTCGAAATTCAAGAGGAAATCTTTCATTCGTCGCTACCGCTGATGCTTCTGCTCTGACGAGAAAAAAAAACGCTGCACGTTTTCCAATATCTACTCGTCACCTCGAATTGCTCGACGAAAAAAACAGTTAAAAATCTGATAAAACATTTCCGCAACTCTGTTTACCAATCACAATCCATTCCCTCCGATTGTGAGGAGTTTATTTTTCGTATTATGCCACTGTTAATTACTGCCCCTCGACTCTTCACTGATGAGCTTACTGACGTGAATATTACTGCAATACGCAGTCATTTTTGTCGGAATTTATCGTACACCAGAAATACGGTGTATGATATAAATCCGATAAATAATTAACAGAATTATTTATTGACTATTGATATATTGTCTTGTTGAGTGTTACAGAATGATTATTAATCTTTGTTTTTCTCCATGCATCAGTGTAAATGCATGTAAGAAAAAAATGTGCCAGTTTCAGATGAGATTGTACCGTAGATTCGATCGAAGGGACGAAAAAAAAGATGACTTACGTAACGATTGACAGAACGAGAGACACGAGCGGCTCCCTGTTCGACGCTCTCGCTCGGACTACGTGGTGGAATATCTGTATGACGCGGTACGTGTCATTCCCACGAGGGTGAGTAAATAGCCCTGAGTAGTGGGTCAAATAGCGCCGAGGAAACCCCCGAATTCTATAGACAGTGGGTTACGTGACGTTCAGCCCGGCTGGCCGGCATCGTCGGGCGCAGCGACGATCCGAATCGTGCCGATCGAAATACCGAAAGTTGCGGAGATTGGGGTTCTCGGTCCAACGACAACAATGGCAAGAGCGTCGTATCGTAACACAGCCACATTTTACGATGCTGGACGACGCGAACCAACAAAATGGCGAATACCAACATTTTGTCAGCGATCTCCTTCTCTCTCTGGCCAACGTCCGACGCGCCAGGGAAAGGAGACGCGGGTTTAGACAAAGCCCACGCATGTGTTAATATAGTAATAAGAGCGTCGTATCGTACACGGCCGCATTTTACGTTGCTGGACGACGCGAACCAACAAAATGGCGAATACCAACATTTTGTCAACGATCTCCTTCTCTCTGGCTAACGTCCGACGCGCCAGCGAAAGGAGACGCGGATTTAGACAAAGCACACGCATTTCTTAATATAATAATAAGAGCGTCGTATCGTACACGGCCGCATTTTACGTTGCTGGACGACGCGAACCAACAAAATGGCGAATACCAAAATTTCATCAACGATCTCCTTCTCTCTGGCCAACGTCCGACGCGCCAGGGAAGGAGACGTGGGTTTAGACAAAGCACACGCATTTGTTAATATAGTACTTAATAAGAATAGAATAAAGATAATCAAAGAAAAGACATCTAACACCTTTAGACGCCGAACTCACTCGATCGCACGATCGCTCGCGACTCTCAACCGCCACTTTCTCCACTGCTGCCAACTCTCGAAAAAGAATAACCCTCCATCTCACGCGTACCAATCGTGTCGCTATCTTCGATGAGAAACGCGCGGAGGGAGGCGAAGAACCGCAGCAGGCATAGGGCCGCCAGAAAGCGCGGCGTAAGAGCATCGACTGGAAATTCCAGGACTATATCGCATTCGGCAGCCGAGCTAGGGGAGTAAACAGTGCGAGCAAGGTCGAGTGTCGGACAGGAGCGAGGGACGCCCGGTGTTATTAACGATAACTGCGATTGTATTCGCGACAGCCGACACCGGCGTGAAACGCTCCAGTGAGCCCCCATAATAGTCCTGCCCCCATAATTCAGGTTTTGTCTGGCTATGCCGACGCGCGGCATTAGTTCGGCCCCGCCGCGCGCGACGCATCGTTTCGACGTCTTTTTTTTATCTCTGTTCCTCTCGCTTATCGCGGAAGTATTGAGGCTGCCCACGCGTGGGCTGCGCGATTGTGGGGAATCGTTAGACTCCTCGCTGTGGGGAAGGGTGGTTAAGTAATTTTATTCAGAAGGCCCTCCAGACTCAAGAGGAGGGCTTAATGTAGGGCGATTGTTACGAGAATTCGTGGAATAATGTGCGGAATTGAGATATTCGGACGTTCTGGATTGCAATTTTTACGTTATTTTTTTAATATACGTGTGCGAAACGGGTTTCTTTAGAGAAACCATCCTAAAAAAAAGTTACGTCACTTTTAACGAAGCTAACATTTTTTTGGCAAAATTCATGATATCCATGAGAATATGTTTTCAACATCGTAAATGGTAGCACATTTTCAAACGTATCGAACTCTACCTGTACCTCGATCGGTAAAAGATTTTGTACCTTCAGTCGATACAGTAGAAAACCCTAACGCCAAACCTACTGTCGATCTATATAGCCAGGGTTAACTAGCAATGTCCCGAAAACACAAAAACCCGAAAACTGTTTTACCCCATGAGATTCAGTTGTTTGGTGTTGCGCCACAAGAGGGCAGTGATAGAGAAAGGTCGAGACGACTGGTGCTCAATGAAATAAAATATTTGTTTGTACATAATGTTATTTAATGGAAAACAAAAATGCATAATTTGCATTGGTGTTTATGTACATCTTCGCTCCGCACTTTCTCTCTCTCACTCGCTCTCTCTCTCCTAGTCAATAGTCGTTGAATCAAGACTTCATTTCTTGATGTCTTTAAGACGTCTTTTTTTCCGAAAAAAGATGTCTTTAAGACGTCTTTTTTCCCGAAAAAAGATGTCTTTAAGATTTTAAGACGTCTTTTTTCCCCGAATAAGATGTCTTTAAGACGCCTTTTTTCCCCAGAAAAGATGTCTTTAAGACGTCTTTTTTTTTCGAAAAAAGATGTCTAAGACGTCTTTTTTTTCGAAAAAAGATGTCTTTAAGACGTCTTTTTTTCCGAAAAAAGATGTCTTTAAGACGTCTTTTTTTTCGAAAAAATATGTCTTTAAGACGTCTTTTTTCCCGAAAAAAGATGTCTTTAAGATTTTAAGACGTCTTTTTTCCCCGAATAAGATGTCTTTAAGACGCCTTTTTTGCCCAGAAAAGATGTCTTTAAGACGTCTTTTTTTTCGAAAAAAGATGTCTTTAAGACGTCTTTTTTTCCGAAAAAAGATGTCTTTAAGACGTCTTTTTTTTCGAAAAAAGATGTTTGGAAGACACCAAACAACTGAATCTCATGACATTGCTAGTCAACCATAGCCAGTATTTCTATGTTGTCCATCGTTCAGAACGTGGAACGAAACAGCAAAAATGCCTTCTGCTGCCTAGCGCCGGCTGGCTGTCGTCGTCGTTTCAAAATAATAATAATAAAATCTCAACAAACACATCGATCTATTTCGATACATCGATTTCCTTTATCTCGATTGTTATCCCATCGACCGCCCGCCAGCGCTGTTGCTGCTGTTGCTGATGCTTTTTTTAAACGCCCACCATATATCTAGTGTACTGTTGCGATACCGTGAGGGTGTATAACCTAGAAACTGTCGAAAAAATGACTCGTTTGACATTCGTCAATGTTCTCCCCGTGGATCAGTGAGAGAAAAGAGTTCGTCGATCCGTCGGAGTGTCTAGAGGAGGCGGCGACGGCGACGTTTTCGGCTCGTCGACGATGGCGGCGATACGTCACACGCTTCAGCGCGAGGTATTCACGCCGAGCGACGAGAAACTGCTGAGCGTTTGTTTCGTCAGCAAGGCCTACAAGAGAAAGAAAACGAGTTTCCTCTGTCTGGCAACGTCGACCGACAGTCCAGCCTCGTCGCTGCTCCTCTATCAGGTGAAGAAGAACGACAAGAATGTCTACAAGAAGAAGCAGTCCTGGGCGCTCACCGATATTCAGGTGGTCGATGGCATCCACAACGACTCCAACGACATGGAGCTTCACATTGACAAGGTTTACAAGTGGACGGCCACCGCCGCCCAGGAAAGGCGAACCTTCATAAGCAATCTGTACACTTACTCTTGCGCGTTGCCGCAGAGGCCAGAATTTAAGAATATTCCCAAGGACTGGCTGGTCGATCCAGCTTCACTCAAGGAGAGCGACAGCATCACCCTGACTCCCGGTACAACATTTTTACAGTTGTCATAAGGGCATAACGACGATTTAGAGTAGGACACAATTTTTCAGATCTCCTGACGCCCGTCATCGCGCCCGAGTACCAGCCAATAACGAATAAGGAAGCTGCGGATTTGGCGACGCTGATGGCTGGCTGTGAATATGCCATTTCCAACGCGGAACTGTTCATGGAGACGCTGGCCAAAGACTTGTCTATTCTCGATGGGGTAATGCTGTGTTTTAGGAAATATTTATTTGTCAGATTTTTTTTTTTATTTCCCCCTAAAAAATCTGTGGGTAAAATATCTTACATTTTTGGTAAAGTACTGTTGTCGATTTATTGGTTCTCTGATAATTTATTGATTGTTATTGATCAGGAAAACGTACAATCCGTACTGGCGTCGGAGCCTCGGGTGTTGCAGCTGATGAATGGAATAGAGGCGGCGATCGAGGAGGCGTCGGTGGTGGAATCGCGGCTCATAAATATAGACGAGACGCTCGGCAGGATACGAGAAGCCATGGCGCAAATACGCCAGAAGAATCACGAGATAAAAACGGCGAACGATAACGTGAAGCTTCTTCTCGATCTTCTCGACGATTTAATCGTAAGTCCTGGATATCACTTAATGTCAATGTTGTTTTATTTCTGATACTAATTTTTCGTTAAAAATTTGACTATAAAGACGCAATTGGACATCTCGAACGACGAGCAACGTATACTGAACGACGCGGAGTTGCCCGGAGGACGAGCCGATCTGACGATCGCGGGTGCCGCGTTGCTCAAAGCGATATCCACCGCAATTCCGTCGGGTTTGGATAAAATGGGCGCCGTTAACGAGCAGAGAAGACGCCTCGACAAACTCAGAGCCAAATTTTCGCTGATCGTCGCTCGACACCTTAATAATCTCTTCATTCATCTGGTACGAGCGACGAGATCGGATATCGCGATCCTCAGAACAAGATTTTAACGTCTCGATGCGATGAATTTGAAAAACAGGGCAACGACGTCGGCGAGACTACAGCGGCAACGGGAGATCTCTTGTTGCCAACCCACCAAGCGGTTCACCGCGAACTCGAGCCTTACACGGAACTGATGCAATTGCTTCGGGCGCTGGACAACAAGGCGTTCCAACAGTTGACCAAAGTTTACACGGGCACGATGAGCAAATTGTACCAGAGAGACCTGAAATTGTTTTTCGAAGAGGCAAAGAGTCGGCTCATCAGCACGAGACCGCACGGTAAAATATTTATTTTCGGAATATATTAATTTTTTTCTTTTCAAACATATTTTCCTAAAAGTTTTACGGTACAATGAAAAAAAAAAAAAATTATCGCAGCTACCTCGTCGAAATCCAGCGGTCAGAAGGGCGAGGATTTGATAACTCCGGCTCCGATCTGCCTGCTAAGCGGCGAAGTTTGGGCGCCGCAGGGCGAGGGCGTTCTGCTGGATTCGCTGCTCGACCGAGCCCTCTCGCAACTCCAGCCGGTCTGCCTCGCCGAGCAGGCCTTCTGCGTCTCGTTTCTGCAGCTGGACGTTGTGCTCACGCCCTCAAAGGTCAGATAAATTCGGGAAATGGTCTCATCGATAACCAATTATCCCCAATATACTCCAATGCTTCCCGCATGGACGAATCTCGTTTTTGCGTAAAAGAAAAAATAATTTTGTTTATTATGCGACACAGAGCGTGGAGACCGAGGAGACGGACAGCGTGAGCAACGGCGCGACAAGTCCCGGCTCGGCCACCTCGACGGCGAGCAAAAAGTTGGAGCGACAGATAAACGAGGAAGTGAGGGCGACGATGGCCGCGATATTTCCGTCTCTCGAGCCGGAGTTAAATAATTTCATATCGTTCCTCGACAAGATCGACAGCTTGTGAGTATCTCGTCGGTCGGAGACGGGTTAAAATGGAGCGAGAGGATGACGACGAAAGTTTCGCGTGTATTTTAGCTGGTGCATGTACGTCCTGGTGCGTCTCTCGCAGCACGTGATGTCCGCCCAGGACATCGGCTCGTTTCTCTCGATGACATTCGCCTCGGCTCTCGTGCAGGTCAAGCGCGCCTTCGACAAATTCATGCAGGCGCAGCTGCAGTCGATCCTCCGCGACACCAAAGTCAATCGCCGCCACAAATGTGGGATTCTCCCGTACGTCGAGAACTTCGATGCTTTCGCGCGAACCGCGGAGAAAATATTCAAGAACTCCGATCGCAAAGTCGATTTGGAGAAGTGGTACACGAAACTGGTCGACGCTATGTTCGAGGCCATCACCATACACAGCGGGGAGCATCACAAGACTCCGCAGGAAGTTATCAAAATGGGTTAGTTCGCTTGTCGCCATTCTTTGCGTTTTCCTTTTTTATTTTTACTTTTTTCATCAACAAAAATCTAAGCGGCTATTTTTTTTTTGCTAAATTTGCAGAAAACTTTCACCATCTCTACGACCTTCTGTCGCAACTGAAAATTTCGGTCCTGGATCACGAGCGAAAGGAGGCGAAGCAGAAGTACCACGACGCTCTCAAGGCCTACGTTATTCAGTACTTCGGGCGGCCCCTCGAAAAATTAAATGTAGGCCGAACATTACGTGTGTCGCGGAAATGCAATATATTTCAATATTGTAAATAATACCATATCTTTTTTTCACCACGATTACAGCTCTTCTTCGAAGGCGTTCAAGCCAAAGTCGGAGCGGGAGTGAAGGAGTCCGAGATAAGCTATCAAATGGCCTTCAGCAAGCAGGAGCTTCGCAGAGTCGTCAAGGAATATCCTGCTCGGGAGGTGAAAAAGGGTTTGGAGCATCTGTATCGAAAGGTCGAGAAACATCTGTGCGAGGAGGAAAATTTGCTGCAGGTGAATTGAGAAGGAAAAACGTGGTGTTTTTTTGTTGCACTCGAGAGACTAATTGATTCAACGATTTCCAGGTCGTCTGGCGGGAGATGCAAGGCGAATTCATAGCGCAATACGTGAACATTCAAGAGCTGATACAGCGCTGCTACCCGGACAGCAACGTCACTCTGGAGTTCACGATTCAGGATATCCTCGAGTTTTTCTCGGAGATCGCGCGATCTCACTGATCCCGGGGAAAGAAGGGAGAAAGTCCTCTAGTGCTCTTAACGCGCAATAAAAATTGTAATATACGAAAGCTGATTGTACATTACGCGTCGAGTAAAACGCTGCTGCCGAATATATCTCATTACTGTAAGGATAGATATCGTCAACGAATAAAATTTTGAAGAAATTATCTCACGCAATTTGTGCCAAACATCGGCGGTACTGGGAAAAATGCGGGGAAATTCAACGCAGCAGTTCGTATCGCGAACGTTTCAGCACCGTATATTGATCAGCAGTTACAGGGAAAGTCGCCGAGCGGTGACATAAATTACAGAATTATTAATCACCTTGGTATGACACTAAATGACCTATCGCGAGTCGCGTTTGCGCTCCTCACTTCTGGTCCTTAGGCTTGGGTGGCGCCCAGTTCAAGTAGATTGCGCCTGTGCTGATGATCTGCAAGCAGAGTGGACGAATTTTTCGTTTATTTTCCACATCATTGTTAATACAACTTAAAAATCAACTGTGAAAGAAACAGGAAACATGTTTTGTTTCATGGACTCACGTAGGTCATAGTTGCAACAAAGTATGCGACACCAACGGCGAGTTGAATGTTGTATTTTTTTTGCTTGGCGTTGTAATTCTCTTGCCAGGAGCCCTGAGGAACGGGCAGCTCGTCCATCGTGGCGTGTTTGTAGTGTGTCGCCGGTTCATGGTACGAACGGCTCCCTGTTTTGTATAGATTTTTTTTCTCTTTAAAACTGATATCAATTTTTTAATTTTTTTATTTAAATTTTTTTTTTTATCGGAACCCGACTTCAAGTTCTCTTTGTGAAGAATTTGCTTTAATCGGTTTTACGGGATAAACGTGCGATTTAAAGATCACTGTATAAACGACCATTGATCTGGGCATAAAATTAATATTTACATTGTCGAGCTTCTGAGATCGTTCGAACTACCAAGAATATTGATCATACAGATTTTCAAAAGATTTCAATTCGAAGCGCGTCTCGAACTAACAAATTCGCAATCCCGAACAGTTTTCGCGTGCGCAATCTTGTACATATATAAATCAAAGTGCAGCTATATCGCGGGCCGTTTCATTGGCCGTTCGAAACTACGGGATGAAGTTTCAGGTTATGTACACGCAGAATGGCGGATCCGCCTTCGAAGTAATGCCCATCGATCATAACAGCAGTTTTTTCTGCAATTTCATGGAAAATTGAACGGTACAGAGACAACAGAAACGATATTCCCGGATGATCCAAGTGAGACAAATAATGCCGAGCGTTTTTGCGAAATCGGGAGCGAAGTGCAGAGACGAGATGGAACCGAACAGTCGAAGGTGCATTCGAACGGGCCAGTTCGAATTTACATTATGTAACGCTCGAAGGGAGTAAAACAGCGTTGAATTAAGATAAATCGCCGACGATGACTTACCCTGCTGCCTGGCGGTGCGGGTGATCGGCCTCAGCAATTGACGCAACATTGTCAAAATTCGGTGTCGTCGATGCGGCGAACTTTTCTCGGAGAAAGATCAATCGGTCTCTCGGTGAAATTCGTGTCCAGTGGAGACGACGAATCTACGAGCAGAAGGCCCGGTGGAGCATAGCCCACAGTGAACCGACGAGATCGGGAAACTCGGCGACTTTCGAGGGCGGACAACTGCTTCACCGTCCGTCGACAACACAGGTCGCCGCCTGTTCTTGCCGGAGAACATTTCGTCAGGATTGTTCGCTTTCACGACGGAGCGAAGCCCGGTGGTAGCCGCATTACTAGGCGTCGCGGGTACATAGCCATTGCAATCGCTCCGCACCGGAAGTGCCTGTGTCATCCATTATGGAACTCGACGTTCTTCAGGTTTTAGCGGCATAAAATCACAATGGAAGAAGAACAAGGAGAAGAACAAGAAGTAGATAGTATAATTGACTTTACAATACATCAGTCCAGATATGAAACCCTGAAAAAAAAATTCTCAAACGATCAGCAGTGAATTATTTTTTCCCATTTAATCTCAAAATCGGTACAAAACATGTGATATTATACGAGAAAAATGACATTATTGCCTGTTTTTCGGTATTATTATTAATTTAATTGTTATATTAATTATGCGGGAAGCATAAGTCTGAGAAACGAGAAATACGAGGTCATGACCTTGACGATGTTCTTGAAACTACAAAAGTTCATGGGATAAATTTTGCCGGCGGTGAGACGAAAGCCCCGGTCGCTTCGCATTATGATGGTCACGAGATCCTTGACGATTCTCGGGGACATTTCGTACCACGGGCAGGCGTATACGGCGTCGCGTATAGTCTCGCTCTGCGCGGACAGTCGGTCGCCGGCGTAGCTGTACAGGAAGAGCTGAAGATTCAGCAGGGTCGTCGCGATCGCCGCGCAGACGACGGTGTTGGCGTCGCCGTATTTCATCCCGAGAATGAATTGGATGCCTGCTGCAACAGAGTCATTGCCTGAAAAGCATCCCTAGCAGATCGAACAACCGTGAAAACAACCGTAAAAATAAAAAAAATAACCGTATTTCCAACCCGGTCGGAATGAGCCACAAAACCAACAGTAATTCTTGTCAACAATCGGACCGGAAAACCGAAAAACCAACCGAGCTTTTGAAAGCTTGGTTGGTTTTTGGGTCGGATTCACAAGAATTATGGTTGATTTTGCGTCTCAGATCAACCCGGTTGAAATTCGGTTGTTCGAACTGTTAGGGATGAAGCCAAATTTCGGGTTTTTTTGTGCACGATCGGGATTCACGACACAAGTACGTGACTGACCCAACAGACTGATGTGAATGCCGCAGGCGGTGAGTTGAGCGAGTATCAGCAGGCTGAACGTGTCCTCGAAGTATCTCGTCATGGTCACGAGATGATTGTGACGTTCGACAATGCGCGACAATTCGTCCTTGTGACTCGTCTCATCCGATTTTCGGACGAAGCGATTTCCTCGAAACCCGAACTTCTCGATGCTCTCGCTGAGCAGCTCGAACTGCGCGCAGACGTGCATCACGAGCGCGAAGAAGTAGACGTCGCTGCCGATGTTGCAGCTGCAGGTCATGAACAGCTGAACGACCTGCAGCGTGTAAACGAAGACGTACCACGTGGTCGTCGGCATCTCGAAGACCGAGCAGGGCATTCCCATTGGTAGATGCCGCGCGGCCTCCGTGTGATTGGCCGCCGCGTTGACACCGAGGACGTCCGAGCCCGACAGTCCCGCGACGATAAGTTGCACGACCGTGCCGAAACACATGGGCACGACGCCCATGTAAGCCGAAGTTAGCGGAAATATAAACACGAATCTTCCCGTGCACGCGTATCTGATCATCGTCAGCCGCGCGTCGGCGTCGACGACCGTCGACCAATCGCGCGCCGCCGAGACGACAACGCACAGCATTTCCTCGCGGTGCTTGCGAATTACGAGGACTTTGAGGAGGGCGAGGGAGCTGCAGCCCAGCAGCGCCACGAAATCGACCATCTGATCGAAAGGGCCGCAGTCGGCCATCAGCTCGCGGACCAGGCTGACGTTCATTGCGACCTGCGTGGAGGCGTTTTTTTCTCTCATTTTATTTACGTTCAATTAAAATGTTAAAAAAAGACAGGGTCTCTTCAGTCGCCCGGGACGAACGTCTTACGTACTTGCAACGATGAGACAACGAACACGCGAATTTTCGCGAAACTTTTGTCGCTCTCGAGCGGCCAGATTCCCAGCACTTGGGTCAGCATTCGGCAGAGTCCGAGGGCGTAAGCGCTGTCCGCGTTCCAGGCAATGCTCGCGCTCGTTTGCCGCTTCATGATTCGCTATTTTTTTCCCTTCGACTGCGGCGACGGCGGAGAATTTTTTTTCCCGACTACGCTAAAAAGACCACATTCCATGCCTGCAACGTGGGTGGAAAGTGGCCGATTCTTGACCGACGGGAGGAAAAATTGCGCAGCGGAAAGAAAAGTCGTGCAGCGGACAGAAAAGTCAACTTTTCCCCCCCCTAGGGCAGAAAAGTGTACTTTCCCCCCTAGGGCAGCAAAGTGTACTTTTCCGCCCTAGGGCAGAAAAGTGTACTTTCCCCCCTAGGGCAGCAAAGTGTACTTTTCCCCCCTAGTGCAGAAAAGTGTACTTTTCCTCCTAGGGCAGAAAAGTGTGCTTTTCCCCCCTAGGCTAGAAAAGTGTATTTTTCCTTCCTCAGGAAGAAAAGTAGACTTCCTCCCGCTAATTGAAAATTGGCGTCCTCGGAACGTTGCAGGCATCAAAATATGGTCTTTTGTTAACGTAGCCAGAAAAAAAGTATAGTGTGCAGCTCGGGCCGAATTGGCGATTGCGGCCCTTATTTATACAACTTTCAACCCTTATTGCACAATATACAATTTTTTCCGACTACGCTAAAAAGACCACATTCCATGCCTACGACATGGGTGGGGAAAGTGGTCGATTCTTGACCGGCGGGAGGAAAAGTGCTGCAGCGGGCAGAAAAGTGTACTTTTCCACCCGAGGGGAGAAAAGTAGACTTCCTACCGCTAACCGAAAATTGGCGTTTTCGTAATGTTGTAGGCCTAAAAATATGGTCTTTTGTTAACGCAGCTGAAAAAAAAGTATAGTGTGCAACTCAAGCCGAATTGGCGATTGCGGCACGTGTGATTGCGGCCCTCGCTTCTCTCGGGCAGCAAACCTCGCCCTCGCCGCAAACGCCAACTTCGGCCCTAGTTACACAATATACTATTCTCCGACGACGAAAAATAAGGGACTCCTCGGGTTGAGCGAGGAGGAGAAAACTGAGCGTAATCATACATTACGAAGACACGCGAGCTTCCAGCTCGCGATCAGAGCGCGCGTTGCGCACACAGAGCCCGCGTTCCTTACTCCTATTCCGCCTCCGATGATAAACTATTCATTCGACATATTCTCCCTCGGGTAACATCGATGCATCTGCATGTCGTTACTTATGCATCGTATTTTCCCCTCAAACCCATGTCTATTATTACGTAAATTCGAGTTTGCACAGGCGAACTCGAATTTTCCACCTTGTGTTTTCCGGTATGCGTAATAATAATAATAATAACAATAGTACGAAGCCGGAATAGTTTCGTGCAAACTGCAATTTTACCCGAGGGTTCGCGCGTTCCGATCGAAGGTCCACGTAGGGGTCGACCGTTGGTTGTTTGTTTACGCTATTTTCGTCAGTCGCGCTCTATACGCCCAGGGTGGGGAGGGCTTTGTCGTCCGATCTGTGCGTTTCGTGTCCGGAGCTGCCTCAGTCCTGCCGCGTCCAGTCGCTGCACGGACAGACCGAGTGACTGCAGTGTGACTGTGTATTTTATTGTATTCGTTTCTCTCGCGCGACGATCGAGTGTCGACGCGGAAAGAACTCGGATTTATTATCAGTCTCGACACAGCGAGCAGGAATCACTGACACATACAGCTGACAATTAGTGTCGTATGGGACATCGAGCAGGAAGGTTGGTTCGTCTTGATGTTGCACTGTGTATTTTCCTACCTCGGTGCGACTTCGCGCGAACCGAGAGGTCAACGTGGGCGATCGTGTGGTAGGTATGGCTCAGCTGTTGGCAGAAACCGTCGCACCCCCCGTAATACATCGCGGAGAAAAACGGCCGCTAGGAATTTTCCGAGGAAAACATTGGAGGAAGGATCGTAAGCGTAAATATGCACCTCGCGGTATCGCGATGATATACAATTACCGAACCACTTTCTACTTGTCGACGATGCTCGCGTTCCGGTACGACGCTTCTTTTGTTTTCTGACGTATTACAGAACCTCCGAGCAGTCAACTATTTTCGCGCCCAAACGCAATCAGTGACAGACGTGGTTAGGGTCGCGGCCGATGGACGCAAATTTATTTTCGACATTTTCCTAATCTCCACTTTCGTTACGTTTGCCGCGTCCGTGTTTCGTTCGACGTCGAGATGTCGAAGGAGCTGAGAGACTCGCTCTGGTACGACTTCAATCAGAGTCTGTTCGTCGTGAAGACCATGCTGCCCAACGTGAAAAACGGTCAGGGTGACATTTTTTTTATCCCAGCCGGAATGCATTTTGTAGCGGGTTTTAATTTTTTTTTTCTTTTTTTTTCTACAGAAAGAGAAAACGTCGTGAGATGGTTGAGGGTTTTGAAGAACAGCGGAAAGACCGTCGACGAGATGAAATTGCGGAACGATTTTATGTATTACCTCGTGCTGGGGGTGCAGAGGGGCAAACTGCAGCCACCCTTCGATAAACCGCCCCCGAACGCCCCGCTTATGTCCATGGTAGCCCTTCTGGTAAGTTGGAAATATTTGATTAGTGTGTTTAGCGACGAAATTAAAATTACCACTATTTACGTAGCCGGGAACGACGGGGCGTGACGAGGACGAGGATCGGTTGAGCGCGAATTCTCAGGAGACGTTTGCGGCCGACGCGGGCGGAGCGCCGACGAAACCGGCGATCTTTCGCCGCTCGCCGGACGGCGGGGAATTTTTGGCCGCGCAGCCGATACCCGAAGTCGGGGCATTTTGCTACCTCGCGGTGGTCGCCAAGAAGCGAAATGGAAACTAGCAACGAGATTATCTTCCTCCACGGGGATGAGAACAAATCGCGCGGAAGTTTTAATCGCTTTTTATATCAATTTGGTTCCATTTGCCGATTTTTTTTCTTTTTCGCTGAGATCGTAAATAAATTTTTATGGGCGAGTAAAACGGCAGCAAGAATCTATCGCAATCGGAGAGACCTCTCGATCCAATAATCGCGACACACCAAAACTTTTTCATAGTGACAGAGAAGACAAAAAAAATGGAATTTGGTCTCATTCGTCGAACTCTTGGGCCACATATAAAATTTCACAACCGAGTCTAAAGCTCGAGCAACGACTGATCGCTCCGGTTCGGATTGTATTGGACTCCCCGTTGATGAATAATGTCCGAAGCAATTATCGATCCGCTCTACATTACTTCGCTCCGCAATTCTCGAGCGATTATAATGATCCTCGACCCGCGCAACTTTGATCGTTTTCCTCCGTCGGGTCTCGCGTTCGGCGACGCACAAGTTGCGCCAATTCACTTAATGCCAACGATTTATGCGTTATCGTTGCCGCGATTTTCCTCAGTCGATATTGGCGCTCGACGAGCAGACTAAACGACAATTTGCCGATTTACTCGATACGATACGAATACTTGTGATCATTACGACGATTTGTCCGTTCGTTAGATCGTTCGACGCAAAATAGCCAGCTGTATCGGTGACGAAGATTTGCACTCGTACTTTTCATAATGGCGCGCGAAATCGACAGATACGAGGCCTACGCGAACGACATACGACGCTTGCTCATCGCGTCGGGGCTTTGGCCGGGCCCGGTCTCGTGGAGCCTCTTTCGTTTCCTGTCCGCTTTCCACGTATGCGCGGCTCTCGCAACGACCATCGCGATTTTTTACTTCGTCGCCAATCACATAAGCAACTTTGCGCTGGCCACGAAAGGTCTCAGCGTTTCCTTCAGTTTGCTCTCGTGCATGCAGAAGGTATTTACTTCATTAATTAGCCCCTTCAGCAGGATTAACGCAAGAGTGAGCACATTTTTGTGGAATTCGGCATTTTTCCCGCCGCTGAAGGGGTTAAGAGGCAGCGATACTTCGCTCGGAACTTCGTCGTCCAATGTTAAATGCCTAAGGGGCTCTCTCTCGCACCTTTTTGTTGTTCGTTTCTCCTGACCAAACGGCTTCGAGGACCGAGGAGCCAGAAGCTTAGCCCAATTCTGCCATACTTGCGCACATTCTATCAAAATTTGAGCTCTATCTGCCGAGTATTTCGGGAGAGAATAGATTTCAAATTTTTTTGCGGGTTGGGGGAGAGGAGTGCCACTGCCTCTTAAAGACTCCACATACAAATGAGTGAAATCTGGAAATGAGGAGGAGACGAGACGTTTAAATAGTTTTCAATGATTTTTCAAGAATCTAGCCCATACACGTGCTTACGCAGTTGATGAAAAAAAATTAAAAAATTAAAAATAATCGAGTTTTTTTTCTTCATTTTTTCTGAAAACTAGAGCGTTTAGAAAAAGAACTAATCGCAAATTCGTTGCGTACGGGCAAAAATACACTGAAATAAAATAAAATACACTGAAATAAAGCGTTACATTTTTTGTTTTTTTTTTTAATAAAATGGGTTTAATTCTGTTTAAGGTGATAATCCTGACGATAAATCGCGACCACCTGAAGGAGCTCCACGTGACTCTCGAAGAGACATTTCGCCAGGACCTGGCGAACGCCGAACTTCGCTCGAGCCTGCTGTCGGCGATCGCCTGGTTCCATCGTCCGACGCTGGTACATGCCGTGTCCGTCTACCTCCTGATGCCGCTGCACGTTATCGCTCCGACAATCTCCATACTCGTGCAACTGGCCCATGGGGTCAGACCGATAAAGTACCATCTTCCGTTTCCCACGAAGTATCCGTGGCCGACCGACTCAAGCATCTTGGTCTATACGGCTCACTACCTGGCCGAGATCTTTGCCGGAATCGCCGTGGTCACCATAACGGCCGGGACGGACATCCTCTTCGGCTTCTATGTGTTTCAGATGACCGCACAGTTCCGCGCGCTCTCGTACCGCATGTCCAATCTCAAGGCCACGGACGATCATCAAACGGTCGTCAGAGAGTGTGTGAGTCGTCATCAGATCCTGACTGAGTGTCGGGACAGACTGGAGGTGTGCTTCGGTCCGGTGATCCTGTGGATGCTGATGACCAGCGCGGTCATCATTTGTGCGCTGATCTACCAGTTCTCGAAGGTGAGGCCCAACGCCACTTGTACAGGTTCCTCAAAGTCACGATTTTCCCCACTTTTCGCGATTTCTGCGCGGCGAAGTCTGAAAGAAATAAAAAGAATTACCGCGTGAGAAAAAATGGTGCGTGAAAAAATCAAGACTCCACTGTACCTTTACTTTTTTACGTTGATTTTCTTTGACGCCAGTCACAAATTCATTTTTCTGTATTTTTCTGTATTTTGGTTGTTCAGTCGAACTAATGTTTTTTTTTTTTTTTTTCTGACAGATGACTCCGGGAATGGCGGCGGTCTCCATAGTCTACATAGTCGGGAAAATGTTGCAAACCCTGCTGTACGCGTATTACGGAATGTCTTTGACAACTGAGGTATGAGGAGCCGGAACGCAGGGCCTAGTGAAATAAGGGAAGCAAAGAAAGAGAGAGAGAAAGCGGAAATTCTTCATGACTTTGAATCATTGACAGACCGAAGTATTTCGTGACGCGGTGTACAGCAGCGGTTGGCCGGGCTCCAGCGAGAAGTCTTTGATGACGAGTGTCCTCATAATGGTACAGTGCAAGCCGCTGATTCTCACGGCTTGTAAGTTTTCCCCCATCGGTCTGGACATGTTTTTGGGAGTAAGTCTTCATCCTCGTTTTTGTGAAAATACAAAATATACTCGAACGACTGTGAATCTCGTTGCAGATCGTGAACACGGCTGTGTCTTATTTCTTCCTGCTGCAAACTCTCGAGGAAAAGTGAAGTGAATTTATCGTACAGAGGCTCGAACTTATTTATGAAAATGGAAAAACACAGTATTACATTCACGTATAAAGCTATTAGACACTGAGAGAAATAAAGTATATTCCTGTATATTATCCGTTAGTGTTCTTGAAGCACTTGCTTGTGGTTATTCAATGACATCACGAGATACGTACCATTGAAATCAACAATTATCCTATAATCGTTTGCTGCTTCATGATTCGCCACTTTTTTCCCTCGACTGCGGTGACGGCGGAGAAAATATTTTCATCGACGACGAAAAATAATGGATTTCTTGGGTCGGGCAACGAGGAGAAAACTGACCGTAATGATTCATTACGAAGACATGAAAATTTCCCGCTTGCCATCAGAGCGCTCGTTCGTTCCTCCTATTCCGAGTCCGATGATGAACTATTCATTCGATATATTCTTCCTCGGGTGACATCGAGGCCTCCGCCTGTCGGTATTTATGCATCGTAAATTACGGTATGCGTAATAATAATAACAATAATACGTAGCCAATAGTTTTGTGTAAACTGCAATTTTCTCCAAGGGATCGCGCGTTGCAATCGAAGGTCCCCGTAAGGGTCGACCTTTCATTGTTTGTTTTCGCTACTTTCGTCAGTCTCATTTTCCTAATCTCCATTTTAGTAACGTCCGCTCTTTCGTCAGACGTCGTCAGGATGTCGCAGGAGCTGAGAGACTCGCTCTGGTACGACTTCAACCATAGTCTGTTCGTCGTGCAGATCATGCTGCCCAACGTGAAAAACGGTCGGTGTGATATTTTTTATGCCCTCCGAAATGCATTTTGTATCGGGTTTAAATTTTTTCCTTTTTTTCTACCGAAAGAGAAAACGTCGTGAGATGGCTGAGGGTTTTGAAGAACAGCAGCAAAACCGAGATGCAAAACCGAGCAAAAACAGACGAGATGAAATTGTGGAACGATTTTATGTATTACCTCGTCCTGGGGATGCAGGGGGCAACAGCAGCAACCCTTCAATAACCCGGCCCCGAACGTCCCGCTTATGTTCATGGTGGCTCTTCCGGTAAGTTAGAAATATTTGATTCGCGTATTTGGCGACGAAATAAAAATTACCACGATTACACCAACGACTGAACGACTGACGGGAAAGAATTCACTCGACTGTAAGAAGCTTCTGGTCGGCATTTCTCAGCCGACGAGAATAAAACGGAAACAAAAGAATCTATAGCAATCATTGAGACTTCTCGATCCAATAAGCGCGACACATCAACACTTTTTCAAAGTAATACAAAAGACGCAAAATAAAATGAATTTGGTCTCATTCGTCGAACTCCTAGGCCACGCGTAAAATTTCACCACCAAGTCCAACGCTCTAAAGCTCGAGTAGCGACTGATCTCTCCAGTTCGGAGTGTGTTGGACTCCCCGTTGATGAATAATGTCCGAAGCAATTGTCGATCGGCTTTGCATTATTATGCTCCGCAATTCTCGAGCGATTATAATGAACCTCGACTCGCGCAGCTTTTATCATCCCCCTCCGGCCGCGCAGTAGTTACGCCAATTCGCTTAATGCCGACGATTTGTGCATTAGCGTTGCCGTGATTTTCCTCAGTCGATGTTGTCGCTCCACGAGCAGACTAAACGATAATTTGCTCATTTACTCGGTACGATACGAATACTCGTGATTATTACGACGATTTGTCCGTTCGTTAGGTTGTTCGCCGTAAAATAGCCAGCTGTATCTGTGACGAAGATTTGCACCCGTACTTTTCACAATGTCGCGCGAAACGGCCAGTTACGAGGCCTTCGCGAGCGACATAAGATTCTTGGTAATCGGGTCGGGGCTTTGGCCGGGTCCGGTCTCGTGGAGATTCTATCGTTACCTGCTCGTTGTCCATGTGTTCGCGGCTTTCGTAACGACCACCGCGATTTTGTACTTCGTCTTCAATCACATAAGCAACATTGCGATGGTCACGAAAGGTCTCAGCGTTTCCTTCAGTTTGCTCTCGTGCATGCAGAAGGTATTTAACTAGGGACACCAGATACAAACGCATGAATTCTAGAAATGAGGAGGGGACGAGACGTTTAAATCATTTTTAAGAATGTTTTAAGAAACTAGCTCATACGCGCGGTTATCCAGTTGATGAAAAAAAAAATCGATTTCGTAAAGTTTGAAAACCCTATTCGATGGGAAATTCTCCGCTGATTCCGAAAAACACCATTGTTTGCTCGAAAAACAGGAAATTCGACGAGAAAAACACGAAAAACAATTTTTTTTTCTCTGCAAATATAATAATATCAGCTTACACGCGCGCCCGAACACCCTTTCTCAATTTTTATTTTTGTTTTATTCACGAATATTTGCGTATCTCCGAAACGTTAATTCGGTTTAAGGTGATAGTCCTGACGATAAATCGCGACCACCTGACGGAGCTCCACGCGATTCTCGACGAGACGTTTCACCGGGACCTGGCGAACGTTGAGCTTCGCCCGAGCCTGCTGTCGGCGGTCAGCTCGTTCCATCGTCCGACGCTGCTACAGGCCGTGTCACTCTACGTCCTGATGCCGCTGCACGTGGTCGTTCCGCCGATCTCCATAGTCGCGCAACTGGCGCGTGGGGCCAGCCCGATAAAGTACCATCTTCCGTTTCCCACGCAGTATCCGTGGCCGACCGACGGAAGCCTTTTGGTGTACGCGGCCCACTACATGATCGAGGCTTGTGCCGGGGTCGCCGTGGTCACCATAACGGCCGGGACCGACGTCCTCTTCGGCTTCTACGTGTATCAGATGACCGGACAGTTCCGCGTGCTCTCGCACCGCATGGCCAATCTCAAGGCCACGGACGACCATCGAACAGTCGTCAGGGAGTGCGTGAGTCGTCACCAGATCCTGACTCACTGTCGGGACCGACTGGAGCAGTGCTTCGGCCCGGTGATCTTGTGGATGCTGATGACCAGCGCGGTCATCATTTGCGCACTCATCTACCAGTTCTCGCAGGTGAAATCGAGACTCCACTATACCTTTACCTTTTTTTCGTTGATTCTCTTTGATGCCAGTCACAAGTGCATTTTTCTGCATTTTTCTGCATTTTTGTTGTTCAGTCGAACTGAACCTTTTTCTGCCCTCAGATGACTCCGGGAATGGCGATGGTCTCCAGTGTCTACATAATCGGGAAAATGATGCAGACCCTGCTGTACGCGTGGTACGGAATGACTCTGACCACTGAGGTATGAGGAGCCGGAACGCAGGGCCAAGTGAAATAAGAGAGACAGAGGGGGAGAGAAAGAGAGCGGAAATTCTTCATGACTTTGAATCGTTGACAGACCGAGATCTTTCGTGACTCGGTGTACAACAGCGATTGGCCGGGCTCCAGCGAGAAGTCTTTCATGACGAATGTCCTCATAATGATCCAGTGCAAGCCTCTGGTTCTCACGGCTTGTAAGTTTTCCCCCATCGGTCTGGACATGTTTTTGGGGGTAAGTTTTGATACTCGTTTTTGTGAAAATACAAAATACTCTCGAACGACTGAGAATCTCGTTGCAGATCGTGAGCACGGCTGTGTCTTATTTCTTCCTGCTGCAAACTCTCGAAGAAAAAGCGGAAATCCAACGAACTTACGAGTAAGTGAAACTCGATTGTAATATAAATGTGAAGGAAACAAAAATCCTCTTGAGGCGCAGCGTCGAGAAGACACTCTCATCGCGACTTCGAAACGAATAACATCGGCGAAGGAATCGTCCCTTCGCCATGACTCTGTCATTTTCTAACTTTCAGTATAATTGTGTTGCGCTGATAACTAGTGTAAAGTTGTGTCTAAAGAAATTGTGCATCGACGAAAGCTAAGCTTCCTTGTAATACTTGATTTCTAAAGTGTTAGAGTAATTAAAGTGTTCGTGTCATTCGGAAATTAACTTCGATGTCATTATTTTACTAATCGTTCGGTGAATAGGATTTCGTCCTATTCACCAAACAGCTCAACGGACCGTCTAATAGGAACAAAGGAAGGCGAACCAGCAGTCGGAGAACTGCCGCGGGGCTCGTAACACTCTGAACACTGTGGCTCCACCTAGCATGAAGTAACTATACAACACAGTAATCATTTAGAACGAAGCCGATATAAAATGAAGAGAATTTAACGAATAAAAGGCCGAACTTATTTATGAAAAAGGAAAAACAGAGTATTACACCAAAGTATAAAGCCATTAGGCACTGAGAAAAACAAAATATATTCCTGTTTATTATCCGTAAGTATTCTCGAAGCACTTGCGTGTGGTTATATTCAATGACATCACGAGATACGGACCATTGAATTCAATAATTATCCTATAATCGTTATCTTGATAACGGAGAAAAAGGAAACCATTGTTTTAACGATACGCGTGAAGCCCTCGATATTCATGCGAAAAACTTTTCCGGCGGTGAGGTGGAAGGTGCCGTTGCTTCGCATTATCACGAACATGACGTCCCTCCCGAAGCTCGGGGAGAAGTTGTACCACGAGCTGCTGTAGGCCGCGTCGCGCATCTCCTTGGCCTGCGAAGCCAGATAGTCGCCCACGTAGCTGTACATGCAGAGCTGAAGGAGAAGGAGACTGATGCCGGTCGGTGTGTACACGAGGATCGTATAGAATTGGTCCCGCAGTGCGAAGAGCATTTGTATACCTGGACGAGAAATTGTACAGGTGTTTTTCCCGGAGCACCATACTTTTTCCAAGCTAACACATTTTTCATTGCTAGGCTGACCAATTTTTTTGCCAGGCCAGAACATTTTTCGCCAGACCGACAATTTTTTGCCAGGCCAGCAAACTTGCTTTCCACGCTGCCGAGCAATTATGATATTCAAAAATATAAAATGCAATGTTATTCATACCCAGGAGACTGATGTGCAAACTAGACGCGGCCAGCTGCCCAAGTATGATGAGATGAAAGATATCCTCCACGAGATTGGCCAGCCCACAGAGATGATTGTGCCTCTGTATCAGCGCGGAGAAATCCTCCCTGACGCTCCTCTCGCTCGTCCCGGAGTCTTGGCCCAGTTGCACCATGTCGTCCTTCAGGATCTCAAACTGCGCGGTGAGATGCATGGAGATGCCGAAGAAGAGGGAGTCGCAGCCGAAGTTACAGCAGCAGACGCACAAAAGCTGAAGAAATTGCAGAAGGTAGAAGGCGAGGTAGACGGCATTTGGCACGTCGAGCAGGGAACATCCGGTGCTCATGGGAAGATTTCTCAGCGTCGGCACGCTCGCATTGTCAATACTTTCGCTCATGGTCGAACCGATGCTCGGAAGAGCACCGATTATGATCGTACCCAGCGCGAAGTAAGCGACGCTCAACTGAAACATGGAGACGAATCTCCCAAGATACGCGAAACTGCGCATCACCTCCCGGGATTTTTCGCGCCGATCGATCGACCAGTCGGTCACCGCTGACTCCACGATGCACGACATTTTCGTCTCATGCAAACGAATCACCGAGACCTTTATTATGCAGACCGTGTTTGCCGCCAGCAGGCCGATGAAGTCCACCGCGTCGAAAATTGACACGCAACCGTTGACGAACTCGCCGATGAGATTGTAATTCATGGTTAGCTGGAAAATTATTCCATCATTTGTTCATTAATTGTATTAACTTTTTTGTTGTCGCACCAGTTTCAATTTCATTTTATTTTGTTTCGCCAGCACTTTTTTTCGATAAAAATCGTAGATTCGGTTCCGGACCGATAATTGCCAAAACTGACCCCACAAAAATGTTCCATTCAAAATACATAGTAATATATATAGTAGTGGAAAAATATGTCCTTGTACAGGATGCAACATTAGGAGAGAACGAGACGTTTAAATAATTTTTAACAATTTTCAGAAATATTTTAAAGATATTAAGACTGAAAAATATGTGAATTCTCTCCGCGTGAGAGTTTCGAGGTGACTCACGAGAAGGGTGAGGACGACGAGAAATCGAATCCTCGAGGAGAAGTCCCGACAATCGAGAGGCCAGATGCCCAAATTGTGACCGATCGTTCTGTAGAGTCCGAGAGCGTAGCTGGTGTTGTCGTTCCAGGCGAGGCTGCTCGATCCTGGCCCGGCCATGGTTCATCCACGACTAGCGCCTCTCCCGGTTGCAGAAGTCGTCGAAACTCCGAGCGATAGACTCAAATTGCTTCTTCTTCTTTTTCGCTTTACGCATCCCCAGAGTCGAGTTTTCAACCGACCTCGGCCACCAGCATTTTTTATTATTAATGCAAAAACTGGTGTCCGCTGTTCTTGTCTCACCCTTTTTTTTGCAAAGAGGAACTCGTAGCAGTTTATCATAATCGACGAATTTCGTTTCTCCGAACGGATGCAATTTGAGGGGTAAAACGGTTTAAACTTTGAGGCTCGAGTTGAGGCTCAGCCTCGCGACTTTCGCGGTCGTCGGGGTAGGCGCGATCGAGCGAATAGTGGGGATGTTTCTGCGCACTAGTGGCCCGAGTCTAAATAGGGATTTTGCGAGGCATCAGTTCGATCATGATGCTCAAGCGAGAAACATGTAGCGAGAATTTTCCATCGAAAATCGGTGAGTACCCTAAAGATATTACGGCAAACGTCTGGGTGGAAAAAATAACCAATTTCTTGTTCTAAACAGAGCTAGGCACTTTATAGAATATCAATAACAATGTACGAAAACTAATGGTCCTTAGTCTATCATGGTTAATTTGAAAAACGAGAAGAGAGACATCAGGGCCTTGACCAGACTCGTGAAGCTCTCGTTGTTCATGCGATAAATCTTCCCCGCCGTGAGATAGAACGAGTGGCTGCTTCGCGTTATCACGATCGTCACGTTCCTCATGAGACCCGGCGTGAAGTCGTACCAGGCGCAGTTGTATGCCGCGATGCCAATTTCCCTCGTCTGCGAGGTGAGATACTCGCCCGCGTAGTTGTACATGTAGAGCTGGAGTAGAAGAATTCCCGCGGTGATGAAGGCGAACACGATTACCCTGTACTCTCCGTCCTGAGCGTTGAACAGTATCTCGATGCCTGGAAAAATAAGAGGAAGATTAAAAAAGAAATCCTCAAGCGAAACATTTAAAAATAATTCAAATAATAATAAAAAGCACACATAAAAATATTTAGTAAAAACTTTTTTTAATATTGGACCTGATAGACTTTTCGTCCGTGGCGCGTCGACAGAGATATGACGAGTTACATTTGAAAGTTACGGAAAAGGCCTCGACTTCGAGACAGTAAGAGTAGTGGTAGCGCCTCGTATCGAGAGGCATGTTAACTTTTTTTTATACTTGGCGTCGAGACACCTACCGCGTCCCTTGATGAGCTACACAAGTGCGGTGTAGAATGAACGTAATTTTAACTAGGGTGAACAGACCAGTGAATGGACAGTAACTAGTAAACGGACATTTTCCACAAGATCACGTGCATAAAAAATGTCTGTTCACTGGGTTTTGTTATCTACTTAACTGTCCATTCACTGGCCGATTCACTTTATATCCTATGAAAATTGGGAAGTCTAATACAAAAATGTGTAAATCTACTATACACTCGCGTATTAAGTTAAACACATTACCTGGCGAACTTTGTAGCAATCTAAATTTGCAAACATTTCTACTTCGGTGCAGGAAGAAAAACCTGAGTAAATTCGTTCGTACCCAGAAGCCCAATGTGCAAAGTAGATGCTGTGAGCTGTCCCAGGAGAATAACGTGAAAGACCCTTTCTACCAGCTTCACCAGACCAGCCAGATGATTATGTCTCTCCACTAGGAGCGAGAAATCCGTCTGAACATTCAATTTTCCCCGATCATCGTCGCCCAACCGCGCGATGGACAATTTGAGGAGCTCCAGTTGGGCGCAGAGATGCATAACTGTGCCGAAAAAAATGGAATCGCTACCGAGGGAGCCGGTACACAGGCAAAGCATCTGGACGAAGCGCAACACGTAGAAGAGTAGATAAACGGGGGTGGACATGTTCGCGACGGAGCAGTCGGTGCCCATGGGAATATTTCTGGGCTGTCTGATGCTCGAGTTGCCGGAGTCGAGGCTGACTCGACTGCGAAACGTCGGAGGCGCAGCCACGAGAATCAAAACGATGCAGAGATATCCGACGGTCAGCTGAAACGTCGCGACGAATCGAGCGATGCCCGCGTGTCGGTGCATTATTTTTTCGGACTCGTCGTCGCGACGCGTCGTCCAGTCGCTGACCGCCGACTGCACGATGGAGAGCATGTCTCTCCAATGTATCCGAATCACCGAGATCTTCACCAGGGAAGCGGTGATCGTTATGGCCACCGCGGCGAACAGTATCGCGTCGACGAGCAGCACGCAACCGTCAACGAATTCTTGGATCAGATGGTAATTCATGAGAAGCTGCAAAATTGATTAATCGATTTTCTTTTTGTCTCCACTCCGACATGATTGCTCGAATCGACAAAAACTGGTTTCCCATGACTTTGGCATTTAAACAATTGTGGTGTTTTGGAAATTTATGTTCTTTTTTTTACAATTTCAACTATTTCATGAGATTCTCTGTTTTATAAATTCTTGTAATTTCGAAATACATTTTCGAAATTTTTTTGTCTCCAATTAATTGGTATTTTCCGAAATTCCGCTTTCGCTTAACGTCTCGCGAAAAAATAGGACAAAGTGTGAGTATCGTTATCGTTGCCTACTAGCAATGTTACCGCAGCAAAAAAACGAATTTTCGAGGCAAAATCGTTACACTTTAGCGGCCAGATGCCCAAGGTACGGCCGACCGTTCTGTAGAGTCCGAGAGCGTGGACCGTCTCGGCGTTCCAGGCCGGACCGTTCGCTCCTGACTCGTTCATGGTCGATCGGCGACTGAGGCGGTTTCCCCTTTGTCGAAGGGATCGATGGAACGTGGCACGCGATATTCGCTGGACGAAACGCGTAACGAGACACCTTTTCCTCGCCTTATTTCGCCACTTTCGTCGCCCCGGACTGCTCATCATTTATGCATCCGCGATGCCTGCGAACGGTGACGCAGAGCTCCCTCGTAACGCACCCCCAATGCGCAACCCGGCGTTTAACGTAATTGAATAAGCGTAGGGCGTGCCCGCCCTGTACTTAGGGACACTACTTTTTTCGCGAAAGAAAGGGCTGCAAATTCGAGCACTTTGTGCATCGAATAACCATTCCCACAATGTTGCAGGAGACACAATTTATCGTGCTAACAGTCTTGCAAGTACATTCTAGTCAATAGTCGATTTGGTCCCTTCCGGCGGATCTATAGATTCATGAATTTCATCTTTTGTCGCGGGAGAACTAAAACCGAGATGGAAGAATTTTTTCACCGCTCTGTGCGATCTTTTTTTTGTGGTTTTTACAAAATTTCACTCAACTCGGAGCGACGCGAAGTTGGCCATCGAAGAAGACCCCGGTAGGTACGACAATAAGAGGCATTTTTGTTGTCACTCTCAGACTCCTTAAAATACGCAGAGCTCTTAGATTTTTATTTTATTTTTATAATTTAATGTTTTTTGGGGTCTCCAGTTTTTCTGAGTAAACAAATTTGCTCCGAAAGACAAATCCTGGTGAATTGATTTCGAACGTTTCGACTGAAAATAGTTGACATGATTCTCGGGACGCAAATACTGAGAGTGAAACTCCGCGATATGTTGCAGAGACGGAGTGTCTTCGTTATCCCACGATTGTCAATTTCAGAACTGAGAAGAAGGACATGATCGTTTTCAGCAGAGTCGCGAAGCTCTGAATGTTCATGCGAAAGATCTTGCCGGCGGTGAGGTGAAACATCAGGTTGCCTCTCACCACGACGAACATCACGTCCTTCGCGAGGCTCGGCGGAAAATTGTACCAGCAACAATTGTAAGCCGCGTCCCGTATCTCCTTGGCCTGAGAGGCGAGATAGTCGCCCGCGTAGCAGTAGATGTAGAGCTGCAGCAGCAGCAGACTCACCGTCACCGCCGAGTAAACAAGTATCGAGTAGTTTCCGTCTCGCAGTCCAAAAAGTATCTCGATACCTGTGGAGAAAAGCAAAACGTTAGTTTAGTTTTTTTTAAGTTGACGTCCACAGGAAAATTCGATCGTTTATTCAAATTACGTGAAAATATAAAGCACTAGCAGGTTGTAGTGACTCGCGCGCTCGCTATATGCTCGAAACAAAATTAGATCGCTAAGTAAATTGACGTGAAATTAATGTTCAAACTTTACAAAATCGAGAAAAAAAAATTGTTTTCGTAACTTGTAATCTCGATTTTAGCGATTTTTAGCTATTTTAGCGAAGTGACGAAATTTCGAAAAAAGTGAAAAATCATGTTTTGCGTTTTTCTCGTCGAATTTTTTCTTTTTCGGCCAAATAACGGTGTTTTTCGGAATCAGCAGAAAATGTCCCATCGGGAAGGGTTTTCAAACTATGCAAAATCAAAATTTTTTTTTCAGGAAAAACTGTACTCAACTTACGGCTTTAAAATTCTGTGAAAAATTCAGAAATCAAGATATCGCATTCCGCCTTGCGACATTCTCTTCGTTATAGAGTTTTATCTTGAACGAAGGAAGAAAATTCAGGTTCGATCGAGCAAAAAAAAACTCGAATATTTTTTTGGCGACGAAAACAATATCTTTTTCTGTCAGAAATCGTAGATCCGACTCCGGACCGAAAATCGCAAAAATCGACCCCAATTTTTTTTTCTTTTCAAAATATCGACTTTTAACCTATACCATCATTCTCAAGTCGCAGATCCTACCCCCGAAAACACTGGTTATTAACCTTTTTCAATCGATTTTGAAAAAAATATTTTTGGCGACGATCATTCTGTCAGAAATCGTAGATCCGGCTCCGGACCGAAAATCGCCAAAATCGACCTCGCAAATTTTTATTTCAAAATATCACCTATTATAATAGGTTAATACATTTTGCGCTGCTGCGCTCTTATAAAGCTTTAAAAGGTTACGGGTGCTGCCCCGCCTGTCCTCTTACGAAATTTTTCAAATTTGACACCAAACTGATTTTGTTTATCACGGACTTTCCTGGCAACCAATCACAGCTCTAAAGTTTGCTAACAATGCTTTCCGTTATTCATGAACTTTTTAAAAGAGGGATAAAATTATTATGGTAACAATAAAAATTACTTTTCCAAAGAAAAGAATTTCGTTAAAAAGAAAAAAAATTACACACCCAATAAAGTGATGTGCAGCCCAGACGCAGCCAATTGTCCGAGTATGATGGGATGAAAAATATCCTCAACGAGTTTAGCGAGGCCGGACAGGTGTTTGTGTCTCTCGATGAGGGCGACAAAGTCGCGCCTGACGTCTCGCCGTCGATCCAGGTCGTGGCCCAGTCGGGCGATTTCGACGTTGAGCAGTTTGAATTGCGCGCAGAGATGCATAGCGACGGCGAAGAACATGGAGTCGATGCCCACGGAGCAGAAGCACAAACTTATCAGCTGAATTAGTTGAAAGAAGTAAAAAGCGAGATACAGATAAATCGGTATACCAACCACCGAGCATCCGGAGCCCATGGGGACGTTTTTGTACACCGCCGGGGCGGCGGTTGAGTTACCGATTGAAAAATCGTCGGCCGGCTCGCTGAGTGTCGGCGGTGCGACGATGACGATCAGCACGGCCGAGGCCGCGGCCGAGGTGAACTGAAAGACCGACACGAAAGTCCCGAAACCGGCGTGTCTGAGCATTATTCGACGGGACTCGCGTCGCAGCTCGCGCGACCAGTCGGCTATCGCCGATTCGAATATCCGACTCATCTTCGCGCGGCGCGCGCGAATCACAGTGATCTTCAGAAGGGAGACGCTCGTCGTGCCCAGCACGCCGATGAAGTCCACCGCGTGGAATATCGACACGCAACCCTTGACGAACTCCTGGATCAGGTTGTAGTTCATGACAAGCTGGAAATTGTTTATCGTTTTCACCGACTTGCAACTTAATTTTTATTTTTTTTTCTCTTCGTGGATTTCCAAAATTTGTCATAAATTCATCATTATCTTCATGCGTTAATTCTTAAGATTGGAAATAATTCCTAACTTTTTTATTCGTATTCATTTTGAAGGCTTAACAAACTTTTTTGTTTGTTAATATTTTTGTAGTCTCTTCTAATCTTAGATGTATTTTGGAAAATTGTTTGTCTGTTTGTCTGTCCCAGCCCCCATAATAAAAGTCTGTCCAAAATAATAAAGCCTTGCCCCCCTTAATTCAAGTCTGGCCCAAAATTCGAAATTTTATTTATTTTAATTCCGCGTTAATTTCATTAACAATCGAATTTTTATTCGAGCATTTTGCGAGCCAATACAAGCTGCTAGTTGTATATATTAGAGCTTTGAATGCCAAAAAAGCGTCTCGAGGAAACTCTCGACGCTACGGGGTGAATTGCAGAGGGCTTCGTAACGATGGGCAGGAGAGCGAATACCGTCGTTGCCTACTTGCAATACGACCACCACGATGAATCGTATCTTCGAGCCGAGATCGTGGCACTTGAGTGGCCAGACACCGAGGCTGCGACCGATGAGTCTGTACAGTCCGAGGGCGTAAACGGTTTCCTTGTTCCACGGTAAACTCTTCGTTCCGGGCGTCTCCATGGTCGCCGAACGACTGAGCCCTTTCTCAGTTGCGAAAGAGGTCGCTGTCGTAGGCGCGAGAGAGTTTCGAAAACCGTTCGTTATTTATGCACCTTCGCCCTCTACGCGGACGGACGTCGTACGTTCGGACACAAACTCGTCGCGTCCCGCGTGGAACTCGACGTTTAGCATAATCGATGAGCCTAGATGCCGCAACTTTTCGTCGGGGCAATTTCACCCTGAAACGAGACGCCGAGTGACGTTTTAAAGTGAATTCGAGTTCTTTGTTCCGAGCCGGAAAAAATTCGCGTGATGGGGGACGATTCCTGCGCTCTTCGCGACTCTTGTGGGAGTCTCGGCTCGCAGCTCGTTTCTCCCATCAGTCGTTTGGCAAACTTTGGCCGGTCGACGGAAAATAAATTCCGTCGTTTCTTCCGAGTTAGGTGGAGAAAAAAAATTCCGTGAGTGCTCTGCTGCGAATTCTACTGGCATCGAAGAATTTCTTTCTCGATCCAGATCGAAGAAAGAAGACGTGCGATTGGAAATATTAATATCTCAAAATGCACATTTGACACAAGACGAAACGTATTGAAGCATAGCGAATTCACCGTCGACACTCGGCAGAATAAATTGGAACAAGACTCTGCAAAAAAGGTTGGTACAAAACGACTCGAAAAAAGTCTGTCTCCAATGATTCGTAGTCAATCTATTTCCTCGAAAATTCATTTCGAAATGATATCAAAAACGTTTTTGTTTTTTTTTACATCTATGACAAAGAATAACAATCGAAAGAAGCTTCCTCTACTCGATAATCGTGAGCTTCAGGACCGAGAAGAAGGAAAACATGGTTTTCAACAGATTCGTGAAGCTCTCGATGTTCATGCGTATTATCTTTCCGGCCGTGAGGTGAAACGTCCCGTTGCTTCGCACTATGACGAGCATCACGTCTCTGGCGAGGCTCGGCGGAAAATTGTACCAGCAGCAGCTGTAGGCGGCCTCGCGTATCGCGCTCGTGTGGGTCACCAGGTTGTCGCCCGCGTAGCTCGAGACGAATATCTGACGAAGGAGGCTGGTTACAGCGATCGAGGAGTAGACGAGCGACCCGTAGTCGCCGTCCTGGATCCCGTAGAGCATTTTTATGCCTGCCAAACGAGAAAGAAGACGCATCACATCGTTAATTTCACAGACTAACTTCTCGCGTAAAAATTCGTTTCATTTGGATAAAATGGGGATTTTTATTATTGAGCTAAAATAGATCAATTCGAACGTGACTTTGACTAGGCAGAAAAATTCTGTAGTTTATTTTAACAAAGAAGGAAAGATAAAAGTGTGAAATTCAGCGAAAGACAATATGATTACCCAAAAGGCTGATGTGCAAAGTCGACGCCGCCAGTTGGCCGAGAATAATGACGTGAAAAATGTCCTCGACGAGATTGACGAGACGAACGAGGTGATTGTGCCTATCGACGAAGGCGGTGAAAATTTCCCTCCCGTCGCTCACTCCTTTGTCCTGCTGCGCGTCGTGGCCGAAGCGCGAGATATCCGAGTTGAGGACTCGCAGCTGGGCGCAGAGATGCATCGCGAGACCGAAGAAAATGGCGTCGCAGCCGGTCGAGGAGGCGCAGAGGAGTGTCAGCTGAATCAGTTGGAAGGAGTAAAAGCCGAGATAGACGACGGTCGGGGCGCCGACCAGCGAACATTCCGAGCCGATCAAAACATTTCGCGGAACGGCCGTCGAGTTGTTGTCGTGCGGCGCGCGACCCAAGCTCGGCGGAAGGGCGAGAACGACCGAGGCGGCGGTCGTCAGTCCTCCGCCAATCTGCACCACCGACACGAGTCTCCCGAGACACGCGTATTTTCGCATTATCCTCCTCGACTCGTCGTCCCGAACGTTCCACCAGTCCTCGATCGCCGACTCCACGATCGCGCCCATCGCCTCCTGGTGCGCGCGAATCACGGTTATCTTCAGCAGGGACACGGTTGTCGTCACCAAAACACCGATAACGTCCAAGTTGAAGCCGACCACGCAGCCGTTCACGAACTCTTGGATCAAATTGTAGTTCAACGCTAGCTGCGAAAATAGCGAGACTTTTTTTTTGTGGCTAGCCGTCCGGATACTGGATGAAAACGTGTACCTTATTCGCCCGGAAAGTGGCCGAATTATCGACCGGTTTACATCAAGTTAAATTGTTAAATCCATTGCAAATGTATCTGGATGAATATATATGATTATTTATCCATCAGAACTTGAAAATTAATGAAAAATGTATCTGGACGAATAATATACGGTTATTCATCCAGATAGATCTCGCAGGTAAATGAAGACTATCTGGATCAATAATACACGACTATTCGTCCACAAAAACTTGTACATTTTTTTAAATTGTATCTGGACGTATAATATACGATGATTCGTCCATTAGAAATTGAAAATTAATGAAAAACAAAATTGTCTAGACAAATAATACACGACTATTCGGCCACAAATCTTACTAAAACGGAAAATGTCCGTTAAAAGGAATTTTGACGGGTTTTCCTTTAAAAATATTATATGTATACATATAATACTAAAGCGGAAATTTTCAGCTTCACGAAACGTACGAAGCGTTCAGTCGAGATCGCTACATGAAATTTTTCAACTTTCCAGACGAATAATATAACACAATTCGTACGATATCCGGACGTCTAGACACTCCGTTTTTTTTTCTCGTTCAACCATTTTTCCGGCAGTCGTGGGTGGCGACTTTTCGTAATAATAATAATAATAATAATAATAATAATAATAATAATAATATGTCTTTGTTTCAATTAAGTGCGTGAAATAAATGTGGAAATAAAATAAAGTGACAATTGCGACGTACTTGAAAGAGAAACGCGACGAGAAACAAGATTTTAGCGGAAAAATTGTCGCAAGTCTGCGGCCAAATGCCGAGACTGCGAGCGATCAGTCGGTAAAATCCGAGAGCATAGACGAGGTCTTTGTTCCAAACGAGACTGTCAGTCGTCGTTTGTCCTGACTCGGCCATGGTTCATCGACGACTGAGCCGCGTTTTTTGCCCTGTGGGAGGCGATCGATGCCGAGTCCTGTTCTCGCGGTTTCTCGCTAAAAACGCGAGGAAAAGCACTTTTCGTGACCTTTTTGCCTCGAGTTCAAAACTCGAGGCGCAACAAGGCCTCTCGCGACGCATTATGCATGCACCCCGCGGCTGCGTCTCCGGACGCAGCGGCGACACGCGGAACTCGTTGCTCGACGCATAATCGATGAGGGCCTGTCGTATACTGTAAACTTTTCTTTTTTCCACCCCCTTGTTCCGGTGCAATTTCGCGAGCCGAAAGTTCGCGCAACATTCTCCGACTCGTGTCTCGCGAACGGGTAAAAAATAGACCTCGAGTGGTGGGGACGACGCTCTTGCGCCTTGCGGCCGCTGACATTCCTCGACTTTACATTTTATCCGCAGTTCCTCCTATACCCGCGATCGCTCGACGATTCCTGCCGCGCGACCTTCCTGTGACTTGGGTGAACACTTTTTTTCTGTGTTCTGGGATATTTTTACTGTTTTCTTTTGCAAAAGCTTTTTCTCCTCAAAATTGATTAAAAGTGTGTCTGTTCCTGTAGAGTGATTTTGAAACGAAATTCGATAATTTCGTTTCTGTAGAGCGCTTTAAAATCGTAATCATTTCGTTTATTTTTATTTCTCCGGATCATCGATCAAATTTGTGTTAATGGTGTTAATTTTTACCAGGACTTACCTTGATGTTGCGATAAATTCGCTCAAACAAAATTGCGCCAGCACTTTCGATATTGCCAAAACCGTAAAAAACATATTTTTACAACGAGTACACGTAAAAAGTTCTATAATCGGTTCGATTTACTATATACAACTGCGAATATATATACAACAAAAATGATTCGCTAGGTGATTACTAGATGAAAATGTTGGACCTCGGCGAAAATTCACTAAATTGGAAAAAATGCAAACAGCCTCTGCGCGGAGAATAATATATACACGTTATGCAAATAAAGAGTCGACTAATCCACCATGGTGAGTTTCAGGACCGAGAAAAAGGAAAACAACGTTTTCAGCAGGGTGGTGAAACTCGCGATGTTCATGGGATATATCTGTCCGGCCGTGAGGCAAAATGGTCTGTTGCTTCGCACCATGACGAACATCACGTCCCTCGTGAGACTCGGCGAGAAATTGTACCAGGAACAGCTGTAGGCGGCCTCGCGGATTTTTCTCGCCTGAGACGCGAGGTAGTCGCCCGCGTAGCTGTAGATGTAAATTTGCCGCAGGAGATTCGTGGCCGAGATGAGCGAATACGCGATCGTTATGTAGTCGGAGTTTTGTAAGCCAAAAAGTATTTTGATACCTGCGAAACGGGAGACAATTAAACATCGAATTTATGAAATCGAGAAAAATTATTTTTCGCAAAAAACGAGTACTTTTTTCGAAAAAAAAAAATCGCTTTCGTAAAGTTCGAAGTTGCTATCCCATGGGAAATTTCTTAATTTTCTTTAATTACTTAATCTTGATTTTAGTGAAGTGGCGAAATTTCTAAAAAAGTGAAAAATTGTTTTTCGTGTTTTTTTTTCTTCGGAAAAAATGCTGTCAACAAAAAGTTATAACGTAACGCTAATTAAATATCGTTTTACAACATTTTCCAAAAGGGCGCAAATTCAACGCCGTGGGATTGCAACGGAGACTCGTCCGTACCGAGAAGGCTGATGTGCAGAGCGGACGAGGCCAGCTGCCCGAGTATCATGAGGCTGAAGGTATTTTCCACGAAGTTCATATGAACCGACAGGTGATAGTGTCGCCGAATAGCGGCGACGAAATCCTCCCTAACGTTTCTTCCTTCATCCCCGTCACTTCCCAATCGCATCATCCTCGTGGCGAGGAGTTCGAGCTGAGCGCAGAGATGCATGGAAATTGCGAAGAAAAGTGCGTCGGGTCCCATGATGCAGTTGCACAGATTGAGGAGCTGAAGGAACTGAAAGCAGTAGAAGGCGAGATACAGATAGTTCGGCAAGTCCGCCACGGAGCATCCGGAAGCCATGGGCATGTTTCGCAACGGCGTCGCGGCGCTGAGATCGCTTCCGTTGGAAAGATGGTTCGCCGGCGCACCGCCGATCGTCGGTGGCGCTATTATCAGAATGACGACGGCCGACGCGTACGCGGTGCCCAGCTGAAAGATCGAGACGATTCGGCCGACGCGAGCGTGTCCGCGCATCGTGTCGCGAGACGTGTCGTCGCGAAAGACCGACCAGTCCCGCACCGCCGACTCGACGACGCAACGCATCTCTCGTTGGTGCGCGCGGATCACGAAGATCTTCAGCAGCGAGGACGTCGTCGTCCCTAGGACGCCGACGAAGTCCACGGCGTTCGACATCGAGACGCAGCCGCTCGTAAACTCGCGAATCAGATTGTAGTTCATAACGAGCTGGAAAATCGCTCTTTCAGTCCGTTGTTCGTTGGACTTCAATTTTTATTCATAAAAAAAAATTATTTTATAAAAAAAAATTAAAATTCAATTTTTTATAAATCTTTTAAAATTTTTAATTTTTTTTTTAATAAAAAAAAATTAAAATTCAATTTTTTTAGATTATTTTTATTTCTTTTTTTTATTCTTAGAGCACGTCTGTTTGTTTTGAGGACATTTTTTTTTTCTACAAAATAGTTTTGAACAAATTTAAAACAATATTCCAATAAAATAGATAGCACGAAACGGACGCAGAAGGCTTCGTGCTGTCTACCTTACTGGCTTGTACTGTTTTTGTTGTTGTAAATTCGATTACAACTAAGCTTTTCAATTTCTTTTTAAAGACCGGGAGACGAATTGTACCGTTGTACTTGCTACAGGAATTATAACGTTATACTTGCGGCCTACTTGCAAAACGACCACGAAAATAAACTGAATTTTCGAGCTCACGTCGCCGCACGTAAGCGGCCAGATGCCGAGACTGCGTCCTATCAGTCTGTGGAAGCCGAGAGCATAGCGAGTGTGCTCGTTCCACGCTAGAAATTTGCTTCCTGGCTCGCTCATGGTTGATCGACGACTAAGCCCTTTTCCAGTTGCAAAACGAATCGATGACGCGTTCGTCACACCGGAGACGCGCGGCGGTTTTCGCTCTCGTCCTTTCCGAGTTTTCGAGTCGCCCGTTCTCACCGTCGACATTATTAATGCACCCGCGCGTCGAACGTTCAGCCCTTTCGCGTGAGCGCAAAGTTCGGACCTTCCGACGCGCGGTAAACTCGACGTTTAGCATAATCGATGAGACGTCCGGAACTTCGAGGCTGCAACGCGGAATTTTTTTTTTTTTTTTTTCGCGTCTCTACCGTCGCTATTTTTCGATAAACGGTCGGACGCTCGAGCAACGAGGGTCGTGTATTTCGAAAATAGCCTCGTGGAATCGACACACATACGATAAAAACGTTCTCGCTTTTCATTTTCTCAACGCGGTTTTTCGACTCAGCTGTGTGTCGTGTATTTCGCTCGTTGGCGTTGACCAAAAATTCCGTGACACACATAACCAGATTGTGGTAACGACGCACGGAAAAAAATATATAAAATATAGATATGGAATAACGATGCCGAGGGCTGAGAAATAAATCCGTGAAGCGCATCGGGAGAGCCGGATGCAGGCAAAATAAACAAACACTCCACGGGAGCTGAACGCGGGCCGCCGACTGACCACGTGAATCCTTTGTCGAGAACCTGCGCCGGTTGTACTGCTCCCTACTCTGCCGCCCACGTGCGCAACGTCAGAGTTTCCGCGCATCTCTGAACACCACAATTTTTGTTATTATCGAATGCGTGAAGAAACAACGCATAAATATCTGTGTGATGAAATAAAATCTAAAATGAAAAAAGGATGGAAGTTATTGGACGAAACGAGTAGCAGGGGTTTCAAATCCTCATTCAAATTGCGCTCCACTTTGTCAAAGGGTGGTTTGTGCGTACGCGCGGGGTAACGGACAGGTGTCCGAAAAGCGATTATAGCGACCAGAACCAGCACCCAATCAGAAGAATCGAAACCGAAAAGCGATTGCTTCTTACCAAGAAACTCTCTATACCGACAGTCGTTTTCTGAGCGTTTCACTCTCCTGAAACTTGCACCGGCCAATCATGATACAGCATTCCATTAGGTCATGGAAATTTGAAGGAATGCCCGATCTATGATCGTGCATTCCTTCAAATTTCATAGATCGGGCATTCCTTCAAATTTTCATGACCTAATGGAATGGTGCATCATGATTGGCCGGTGCGACTGTCGGTATAGAGAGTTTCTAGGTAAGAATTTCGGACACCTGTCCGTTACCCCATGGTCTCTCGAGCTTGTAGTACCGATTGCGGTAATATAAAAACTGTAGCCAAAAGAGAGCTATTCAAGTCGCTCGTGATACGTTATTCTGTAGCGGCCATGACAGTCCGAAATAGACTTTATATCGAACCCGCCGCCGATCAATCAGAACGCTTGAAAAGTGGGTTCAGTTTTCGATATATTCGATTTTCGATATGCCATAAGAGAGGAATGTTGACAAGCATATTGCTAACCTTTTCAGAATTGCTGACTTGAATCGATGGTTAGGTGACGGAATAGAATAGGGTACTGCTACATTGTCGAGATTCGTGGCAGTCCTTCGCTTTATTTCAATAACTCTTAAAAAATTGGCCGTTGGATGCTATTAGCAAAATATGATTGATATTAACGATATTAAATTCACGTATTAAATAGTGTTTTTCGACAGCGTGTAACTTCTATTCGCAAGAAATTTTTACTTGAAGTACGAGCATGCCGGTTTCGCTATAACATCGTTGTGAAATCCATGTGGAATAATTCATTTTTAAGAATTATTTTCTCGCCCGAATGTCTGTTAAGGGGTCTTGAAATTTTACAGGCACAAAATGCGGATGTTAAAAGCAAAATGTACAATCGCTTCTACACCCTTAACGAAAATCACGAGGACTTTTGCAGGCCTCTGCGGCAGAGACGAGCGATGAGGCTGTTCATCTGCAAGAGGCTGCCCGTTCCCTCGACGATTCCCAGATGCGTCACTCCGATTTCCTGGAAAATATAAAAAAAAGATAACTGAAAAAAATGTTGCTGTAATCGAACGGTTGTTAAATTCACAGGTGGGAGAGGCGTACCTTGATGAAGTCGAGCTTGACGTTTTCGTTGATCTCCAAATTTTTGCACACGCGAAATATATTGCTTATCAGATCCTCGGCGGAATATCCCATTTTCCACAGGTACTGCATGGGCTTGTAAGCGTTCTCTATGTCTCCCTGGGCGCATTTCTCCAGCATCTCCTTCACCACGAGCGGATGAGGCTCGTCGCAGACTTTGAAGACGTTCTCGGAATTAACGTGACCGAAACCGTTGTGCGTGGACTGCAGATTATTGAGCGCCTGTCTCATGTCGCCTTGGGCGGTGAATATCACGGATTCGAGGCCGTCGTCGGCGTAAGATACCTGAAATCATCGTTTGGTAACGATTGGAATCATTTTTGTATTAAGATATTTACATTTTTGTAACATTTTTGTAACATTTTGGAAAAAGGAAATACATAATTAGAAACAAATTTGTAACATTTTGAAAAGGGAGAAAAAATGGTCTCGCTCACATTTTCCTTCTGGCAAACTTCCAACAGCTTCGCCAGAATCTGAGCGTCGCTGAGCTTGCCGTATCTCAGCATAGCGCATCGCGATTGTATAGGTTCGATGATCTTTTCGCTGTTGTTGCAGGCCAAGGCGAATCTCGTGGTGTCACTGTAGATCTCCATGGTGCGTCTCAAAGCCTGCTGAGCGCCGTCCGTCATACTGTCCGCCTCGTCGAGGATGATTATCTTATGTCTGTTTTTCGGTAGATTCACCTGATTCAAGAGAAGCCCAGAGATGTATTTTCTCGATTGACTAGAGCGATCGGGTCGCTGGAAGAAGTATCTACACGCCGATTACGCGGTTTGGAGTAGATTTGCGACTTTGCATTGCATCCGTTTAATTTTCGCCGCTACTATTTTTTGCTTTGTAATTTTTTTTCTTTATTTCAATTTTTTTTAAGTAATATTGAATAATAATACTTTATTTTACAATGTTTAATAAATATTTTTTAAATGTTGTTATCTTTTTTCACCATACACATGTCTACTTTGGTGTAGGTGAAGTAGTTGTAAGATTGAGCACTTTATTTTTCTTTTTGTATTTCTAGGTTTTATATTTTTTTATTATTTTATTTTCCATCATCAGTGTATCGGTAGATGCCAGGCTGTGGCGTTCTGCTGCCATGCAATATTCCCTGTAACTAGGGTTGCCTAAGAGGACCATTATTGTCCTAGTGCGATAAATTGTATGTAACCATGTATCTATCTACCAACCTTCTTTTGAGCGAACATCTTGATCTTGTTTCTGACGACCTCGATGCCTCGGTCGTTAGATGCATTGAGCTCCAAGACGGTATCCTTGAAAGCTGCACCGAGAAGAATGCGTGCGAGGCAGAGAATCGTCGTGGTTTTTCCCACTCCAGGTGGCCCAGCGATAATGATGTTGGGTGCATTTCCGTGTTGAGCAAAGACAGCCAGTCTGGCCACGGTGTCCTCGTTGCCAACGATGTCGGAAAATACTTGCGGCCGATACTTTTCGATCCTGCGTTTGTTTTTGTTTTACAGGCATTTTTTGTAGGTATTTTTTACTTTTTCTATATAGACTAGCAGGTTGTAGTGGCTCGCGTGCTTCGCGCGCACTATATGCTCGAATCAAAATTAGTTTGTTAAATTAATTAACGTGAAATTAACGTCCAAACTTTACGAAATCGAGATTTTTTGTTTGTAGGACAGACAGACAAACAGACAAACAACTTTCTAAAATACTAGGCTAATCACACGCACTGGCGCGCGTGCCTGAAAAACTTGCCAAAATCGACCTCCGAAATTTGTTCTTTTCAAAATATCGACTTTTAACCTATACCATCACTCTCAAGTCGCATATTCTACCCCTAAAAACACTGGTTATTAACCTTTTTTAATCGATTTTGAAAAAAAAATTTTTTGGCGACGTTTTTTCTGTCAGAAATCGTAAAACCGGCTCCGAACCGAAAATCGACAAAATCGACCCTAAATTGTTTTCTTTTCAAAATATCGACTTTTAACCTATACCAATGTTCTCAAGTCGCATATTCTACCCCTAAAAACACTGGTTATTAACCTTTTTTAATCGATTTTGAAAAAAATATTTTTTTGGCGACGTTTTTTTTTGTCAGAAATCGTAAAACCGGCTCCGGACCGAAAATCGCCAAAATCGACCCCAAATTGTTTTCTTTTCAAAATATCGACTTTTAACCTATACCATTGTTCTCAAGTCGCATATTCTACCCCTAAAAACACTGGTTATTAACCTTTTTTAATCGATTTTGAAAAAAATATTTTTTGGCGACGTTTTTTCTGTCAGAAATCGTAAAACCGGCTCCGGACCGAAAATCGCCAAAATCGACCCCAAATTGTTTTCTTTTCAAAATATCGACTTTTAACCTATACCATTGTTCTCAAGTCGCATATTCTACCCCTAAAAACACTGGTTATTAACCTTTTTTAATCGATTTTGAAAAAAATATTTTTTGGCGACGTTTTTTCTGTTAGAAATCGTAAAACCGGCTCCGAACCGAAAATCGACAAAATCGACCCTAAATTGTTTTCTTTTCAAAATATCGACTTTTAACCTATACCAATGTTCTCAAGTCGCATATTCTACCCCTAAAAACACTGGTTATTAACCTTTTTTAATCGATTTTGAAAAAAATATTTTTTTGGCGACGTTTTTTTTTGTCAGAAATCGTAAAACCGGCTCCGGACCGAAAATCGCCAAAATCGACCCCAAATTGTTTTCTTTTCAAAATATCGACTTTTAACCTATACCATTGTTCTCAAGTCGCATATTCCACCCCTAAAAACACTGGTTATTAACCTTTTTTAATCGATTTTGAAAAAAATATTTTTTTGGCGACGTTTTTTTTTGTCAGAAATCGTAAAACCGGCTCCGGACCGAAAATCGCCAAAATCGACCCCAAATTGTTTTCTTTTCAAAATATCGACTTTTAACCTATACCATTGTTCTCAAGTCGCATATTCCACCCCTAAAAACACTGGTTATTAACCTTTTTTAATCGATTTTGAAAAAAATATTTTTTGGCGACGTTTTTTCTGTCAGAAATCGTAAAACCGGCTCCGAACCGAAAATCGACAAAATCGACCCTAAATTGTTTTCTTTTCAAAATATCGACTTTTAACCTATACCAATGTTCTCAAGTCGCATATTCTACCCCTAAAAACACTGGTTATTAACCTTTTTTAATCGATTTTGAAAAAAATATTTTTTTGGCGACGTTTTTTTTTGTCAGAAATCGTAAAACCGGCTCCGGACCGAAAATCGCCAAAATCGACCCCAAATTGTTTTCTTTTCAAAATATCGACTTTTAACCTATACCATTGTTCTCAAGTCGCATATTCTACCCCTAAAAACACTGGTTATTAACCTTTTTTAATCGATTTTGAAAAAAATATTTTTTGGCGACGTTTTTTCTGTCAGAAATCGTAAAACCGGCTCCGGACCGAAAATCGCCAAAATCGACCCCAAATTGTTTTCTTTTCAAAATATCGACTTTTAACCTATACCATTGTTCTCAAGTCGCATATTCTACCCCTAAAAACACTGGTTATTAACCTTTTTTAATCGATTTTGAAAAAAATATTTTTTGGCGACGTTTTTTCTGTTAGAAATCGTAAAACCGGCTCCGAACCGAAAATCGACAAAATCGACCCTAAATTGTTTTCTTTTCAAAATATCGACTTTTAACCTATACCAATGTTCTCAAGTCGCATATTCTACCCCTAAAAACACTGGTTATTAACCTTTTTTAATCGATTTTGAAAAAAATATTTTTTTGGCGACGTTTTTTTTTGTCAGAAATCGTAAAACCGGCTCCGGACCGAAAATCGCCAAAATCGACCCCAAATTGTTTTCTTTTCAAAATATCGACTTTTAACCTATACCATTGTTCTCAAGTCGCATATTCCACCCCTAAAAACACTGGTTATTAACCTTTTTTAATCGATTTTGAAAAAAATATTTTTTTGGCGACGTTTTTTTTTGTCAGAAATCGTAAAACCGGCTCCGGACCGAAAATCGCCAAAATCGACCCCAAATTGTTTTCTTTTCAAAATATCGACTTTTAACCTATACCATTGTTCTCAAGTCGCATATTCCACCCCTAAAAACACTGGTTATTAACCTTTTTTAATCGATTTTGAAAAAAATATTTTTTGGCGACGTTTTTTCTGTCAGAAATCGTAAAACCGGCTCCGGACCGAAAATCGCCAAAATCGACCTCGGAAATTTTGATTGCAAAATATCACCAATAATAGGTTAATCAATTTTGCGCTACTGCGCTCTTATAAAGCTTTAAAAGGTTACGTGTGCTGCCCCGTCTGTCCTCTTATCAAATTTTTCAAATTTGACACCTAACTGATTTTGTTTATCACGAACTTTCCTGGCAACCAATCACAGCTCTAATAGTTTGCTAACAATGCGTCCGTTACTCATGAACTTTTTAAAAGAGGGATAATATATAAGATTATTTTCGGTATGTAGACTTAACCTCTTTTTTAGGTTATGTGCGTACTTTTTGTTATCCTGAGAGTTGATGAGGAAATCAATGATCGCTTACCATGGCAAATTCGCGGCTCTCGTGGATTTTTCCTTTCTGTTGCCGCTCGTCGAAGGCACAACGTCGACTTCCATACACTCGTCGGAATTACCGTCGACCGCCATGTTATTAATTTTGCTGCCCGCCGCACCGGATTTTTGTCTTTTTGGTCCCCAGTTTGATTAACCGAACGCTTATCTCTGGATTATTATTATAGATGTTTCGACCGGCCACGAAAATTCAATCGGGTCGGTCAACGATTTATGCGGCGTCTCAACATCCCGCGTTCCCGCCGTTAACTGTCACTCTGTATTTTTCTGGTACATTTTTTTAAACCGCGAAAGCGCCTCAGGGCCGCCGAATTGAAAGACCCGAAACAAAAATCCCTACAGCCACCATGAGTGTTCAATGAAGCGCAGCAGCAAGTTCAATTTACCCATTCCAAGCAGAGATCACATAGATATGCTGCATCAGGGATCTCTGACGCCTCGGAAAGCCGGGCCGTGCTCGGACGTCGTGTACGTGACGAATCAGTCCGGCTGGATATCGTGGCTCGTCCAGTGGATGCGGTCAGTCTTCACGACTGTCTCTCCGCATTTTTTAGCGCCGACGAGCTCAAAGGCGACAACATGTACAGCTGCGAGAAGTGCAACAAACTTCGAAACGGCATCAAATTCTCGAAAGTTCTCGAACTCCCGGAGGTTCTTTGCATACACCTTAAGAGATTTCGTCACGAGCTGATGTTCAGCTCGAAAATAGCCAGTCACGTGTCATTCCCGCTGGAAGGGTTGGACATGAGACCTTATCTTCACAAAGAATGCGTGTCGAGAGTCACGACTTACGATCTCATATCCGTGATTTGTCATCACGGTACCGCCGGTGGCGGCCACTACACGTGTTACAAAACTACACGAATACAAAAATTAATTTCTTTATTGGAAAATGCGTTGATACATCTCTCCGCGAGTTTTCGTATTCCTTCCTTCGTCGTTGAACGCACGGTCATATCGAAACTTACTCAACTTTTGCAATATGAAAATAATTATAATAATAACATTAATAATATGAAAAATATACCGATACTGCTCAACAGTCAGCGCTGAAAATCGTAAACGAGCGTTAGCACGCTAAACAGTCTCTTCGAATGCCTATTTTTTTATAAAATCTTGGAGCCTGATTCGCCGTTTTAACGTGATACAGTTGTCAATGCGCAAGTGCTTCAGATTGCTCCCTCCTTGGATACAATGGTTTGGAGCTTTCGTTTTCATTTTTATCTTTACATAGGCACAAAATTTACCCTATAATATTGACTTGTACGCAACGTGTCTTTACATGTCGTCTTCTGCAAACATGTCTTCGTCGGTGTTGACGTCCTCAATCACTTTTCGGGCACCGTTGCGTGATGTCTTTTTGGCTGCTGCTCTCGGTCTTGACCTTGTGCCTTTCGATACGATCTGTACATAAAACCGATAATCCGTTGGCTAAAACTTTGCTCCGAGTTATAATACATAAGTGAGTTTAGATGAGAGTTTTTACCTCAGGATCGGAACCGGCGCTGGAATCCAATGTTTCCATCAAAATCGCTTTTTTTCGACCTTTCTTCGGCGTTGCGGTTTTCGCGACAGGTTTCTCCTCGACCTTCTTCATCTTTCGCTTCTTTGTAATACAAATGTCGTACTCCGCGTCCGAATCGTCCTCCATCGTTTCTAATATTTTTCTTAATCCTCTGACGCCCTCGCGTTTCTTATCGACGACTATTCCGAGTGTACTGTCGTCGAGTGAAGGAGCAATCGACCGACTCGGGCTCGGACTCTTTCTCTTAACTCTCGGGCTCTTTCTCCGCGCCGCCGCCGTTTCTGCAGTCTTTTTGGTTTTTCGCGGCGTCGACACTGGCTTTGGCACTGTTTTCGCGCCTCCGGAAAATTCCAACTTTCCATCGTCTTTGCTTCCCAAATCTTCCAAACCCTTTAGCAAGATCTTACGGAATTTAGCGTAGTCCGGGGTTTCGTTGAATTTTAGATCGGCGAGCAAAGTCATGTATTCGCTGACAGCAGTTGGAGTGCCATCGGTAAAACACTGCTTTAAGAATGCCGAGATATTTTCGAACGCTTTTTCCTTTTGCTTTTGGACGGTCGACGGAGTCGTCAGATCCTTCTCCCAGGGCAGCACGCTACCCAACCATTGAATTATGTTATAACCGAGAATTTCGAAATCGCTTCGCATCGTGGGCACTGCAGGACAGTCAATTATTCAGTTCACAATTTTCGCTCATTGAAATGGTTAATGACTGTTGCTCTGAAGAGAAAATTTACCTCCCATGTGAGCGTCCCTACTGGTGTACTCTATCGTACCGTTGTGAGCCTTCTTTGGGTCCAATTTGTACTCCGGTTTTGTCGTGTAATGCGACGCCAAACCGAAGTCCACCAAATAAACCAAATGTTTGGATTTGTAGTCGAGAAGCAAATTGGCACCCTTGATATCCGCGTGAATGTATGTTCTGTTGTGAATGTACTCCAATACGTCGATCTGTAATGGAAAATCACGCGATGATAATCATAATCTATGAGATAACTATGAGATTTTTCAGAAGTTGTCAAAGGCTATTCCAGCAGTTCTTACTATTTGCAGAGCGATCTTGTACACTGTGGGCTCTGGAAATCGTCGTCCATTCTCCAGAAACAATTTCCAGAGATCGGTGCCGTATCGTTCCATCACTACGAAACGATATTTCGTATTGTGACACTCGTGACTACCAGAACCGACGAATTTCGGCATTCCGAGATGCGGCAACTTCTTCTTCTTTCTCCAGGCTTCGACTGACATATCATTGATTCACAATTAATACTTTATACTCAGTCGGTTATTAGCAATTTGTTATATTACTGGTGCATCTGATGATCGCATAGAGAATTTAGCTGAATTACACATCTCAGGACTAATACACAGAAACAAATATCCTTTTCATTTAACTTTCCAATCAACTGACGTGACCAATAATTATTGTGTTAGATAAACTTAGACTGTCACAAATAATTCTATGAGTTTGAATGATTGAAAATTGCAGATTGTTTCACGCCAGTAATTGCGAGATAAAAATAGCATAATTGAGTTTTTGTCCCAAAGCAAAAACTTACTGTCGTCTGGTTTGGCATTACGCATGTAAAAATGCATTTCGACAAAAAGTGGTCCATTGCCATGAGGTTCCTGAAAAATGTAAAAGATAAAGACTCGCACAACAATTTTGGCGGTACACTTGGATGATGATTACTCACGATTTTGATGACGTTTGTGTAATCCTTTGGTGTCTTTCCGGAATATTGTGCAGCTGGAGAAGAAACTGCGTTTTAGGCCTTGGAAATACAAGGAAAATTGGATGCAGCGGATAATGAAAATTAAGCTGTTGCATACCCGAGTAGATTTCACCGAAGCCACCAACACCGATTGATTCGCCAATGATCCACTGTTTTTTCGCGAGATCCGTGAGAATCTCGCCGCGAGGTATCGGATCGGGCATTTTATATCCATTTTTCTTAGGCGCCTTTTTCGCTCTTCCAGCCATGGCAATTAGGTTAACTTGCTCCGAACGTGTGAGCCGGTACGGTTCTCTACGGCAAAACTCGAACAACGGTTGTGCAATTAACAAATAACGTTTTGTCCTCTAATAGAGGCGTAACGATATAACAAAGCGCATAACGGAATAACAATATAAACTGACGGGATTGGTAGAAAATAGCAAACAAAACGGTTTGGTCGCTTTTTCGCGCTTTATCGGTAGCGCGCCGCGACTCTGAAATTTTTGAACTTTTATTTAGAGCTGCTTTCCTTCTACTTTTCATTGGTTGTTTCACACGAGTCATTCTTGATGGTGATTGGTGGTATGGAGCGGGTGTGCTAGGGATTTCACGAATGAGAGTGGAGCGATATCCCCCAGCGCGGGATGTGATCACGTGTTCGCGAAAAATATCGACCGAAGCTCCGTGAGAACGTCTGTTCTAGCTGCGTTCTCCCTACTGCCTCATTCGGTGATCGAGTGCCCGACGAGCCTGACTTCTCTTATCAGCGTTGCTCATCCGCCGAGTTTCCAGACATGTCGAAATACAGGATTGTGATGGTTCGCCACGGCGAGAGCGAGTGGAACCAGATGAACCTCTTCTGCGGCTGGTTCGACGCCGGCCTTTCGGAAAAAGGTAAGATTGATCGTGAAACCCGAGACCCCTCGCCTCCCGTGACTTCGAATCACCTCGACGGTACCACCAAGGGCAAAAGGTCATTCGGTAACACCTCGCTAACGTCAACCGGCCAAGTCCTCGATTGTGTCACTCGTCGCTTTTTTCGTAATAACATCTCACAACCGCTCGGCAATCTCGCTTCATTTTTTCCGATCAAGTGGAACGAAAAATCCTGCCAAAATCGAATCTCAATAATAACATTTCTGTCATTTTTTTTTGCATTTGTTTGGTCAAAGATCGACGACAACAGACGAAAACAAGTGTTAATAAACTGAATTCTATAAATAATTTTGTTTTTTTTCTTGCGATGACGAAATGACGAAATTAGTGTGACATTGAATGAAATTGCAGGAAAGAGCGAGGCCCTGGCGGCCGGTAAAGCCCTGAAGGAGGCCGGTTACACGTTCGACGTGGCCCACACGTCGGCGCTGACTCGGGCTCAGGTGACGCTCGGCACGATACTAAAGGAGATCGGCCAGGAGAACATACCGATCCAGAAGACGTGGCGGCTCAACGAGCGTCACTACGGCGGTCTGACCGGCATGAACAAGGCGGAGACCGCGGCGAAGTACGGCGAGGAGCAGGTGCAAATCTGGCGGCGATCGTTCGACACCCCGCCGCCGCCGATGGAGCCGGGACACAAATACTACGACACGATCGTCAAGGACCCCCGCTACGCGGCCGAGCCGAAGCCCGAGGAGTTCCCGATGTTCGAGTCGCTCAAGCTCACGATCGAGCGGACGCTGCCCTACTGGAACAACGTCATCATTCCGCAGCTCAAGGAGGGCAAGAAGATCATCATCGCCGCGCACGGAAACAGCTTGCGCGGAATCGTCAAGCATCTCGACCGTAAGTTTTTTTTTCTTTTTTTCTCAATTCAACGAAAATCGATAGGATTTTTTTTTATGCTAATGGTAAAAATTCAGAAAAAGGTTTCTGTAAACGAAAACATTTCGTTTCTCGGTTCAGTGAGAATCAATGGGAAAATTATTATTTTTTAAATGTTAATGGTAAACATTTTAACAAATGTTTCTATAAACGAAAACATTTCTTTTTCCCGATTTGACGAGAATCGATGGGAAAATTATTTGTAAAAAGTGTTAATGGTAAACATTTTTTTTTTATGTTTCTATAAACGAAAACTTTTTTCCCCGGCTTAACGAGAATCGATGGGAAAATTATTTTTAAAAAATATTAATGTTAAAAATGCAAGAAAATGTTTCTATATACGAAAATATATATATATTTTTTTAGAGATGAGCAACGACCAGATAATGGGACTGAATCTCCCGACGGGAATTCCCTTCGTCTACGAGCTGGATGAGAACTTCAAGCCCGTCGTGTCGATGAAGTTCCTGGGCGACGAGGAGACGGTCAAGGCCGCCATCGCCGCCGTCGCGGCCCAGGGAAAAGCCAAGTGACCGGCGGGCCCGACGAGGAGCCAGCGGAAAACTGGATTCGCCACTAGATCCAGCTCGTGTAATTGAGAGAGCCGCGAACGTTCGAGCCGAGACGTTTGACTTAGTCGAATTCGAGGGGGAAAAAAACCGAAGAACCACTCCACATCCTTAGCCGATAACGTCTGAAAGAAATTCGTATTTATTGTGAAGCTCGCTCGAGTCTTCGTCGTCGCTGGACGCCAACGAAAATACACACGACCCGCGTGTTTGCAACGCACATGCGCGTCGATCGCGCGAGACTCTTCATCTCCGACTTATCTATCGCTCTCTGCACTCGATGTTGCGATCTTTCGCTGAAAATCTGTACAAACCGACATTATAATAACCAAAAGATAAAAAATAAAAAATAAAAACCCGAGAACAAGAAAGATTTAGTGACATTTTTTTTTTCTTTTCTCCAAAAGTTTAGTGCCGAGTACAACGCGCATTTCGCGCCATGTGTCAGGCGACGCGTATTTCCCAGTTCGTGGGTAAGTAAGATCTCACCCGGCGATTATGCTTTCGCTCGCGCTAGTTGACGAACGGATCGCCAGGGAGCTCGGGATGATCGTGGCGATTTGTCAGCTCGATGCGAGTGGTGAGATCAGCGGCGAGCAACGCGCATTGTCCGTGACGTTCGACTGTCTCGGGCGTCGCGTTTTCCAGCCTCCCGCGAACGTTTAGCGCCCGCGTTTTCCCTCGATCCCCGTTGGCCCCCCCCCCGTCGTGCAGCTCGGCGAGCGCGTTACAGGTGGTCGCGGCGCGCGACTGGTGACAATAAACGATCGTCGAACCGCGCTCGATAATCGGCCGCAAAAAACACCCGCTGAATCCCAGAAGCAGCGTAATTTTCGCGCTTATCGCGGGACTTCGATAATGCGAGCGTAGCAGAAATGAGAAGCGGCGTGAATCATTTGGCGCGATAAAAACGTCGAGGAAGGCCACGACGAAAAGTGTCACAAATCTCCGTAGTGAAATAGTCCAGCGAACCGCGAGAAACAAAAACAACGACGACGATGCCTCACGTTGATATAAAAGTCGTTTTGCTCGGCGACTCGTCGGTCGGAAAGACCTGCCTGTCCGAGCGAATTTCCAAAGACAGATTCACCAATCACTCGTGGATGCAAAACGTGAGTCAGCACTGTTATTTTTTTCTCAGAAACGTGATGTAAGTCTTGTTTATGTAGCAATACTTTTTCATTCACAGACAATAGGAACGGCCTTTGTGAGCAAACAGTTGCAGGTTGAGGACAAAAAATTGGTTCTCGGTATATGGGACACTGCTGGCTTTGAGCGGTAATTCTGCCCCTTTTTGCAACTATTTAAACAGAATTTTCAGGAGTGCTAGATCTTTTGGTAGAATTTTAAAGCACAGACATTTTTCATTCCTTTCTTCTTAAAAACATGTTTGGGTTTTCAGATACGACTCGATGACTAAATTCTACTATAGAGGAGCACAAGCGGCTATAATTTGCTACGACGTGACGAATTCAAAGTCATTCGCCAAAGCTAAATACTGGGTGAGAGAGGTGAGAAGCGAGGAGGAAGGCTGCAGGATTTACATATGTGCCACAAAGAAGGATCTGCTGGATGATGGAGCACAAGCGACACCTGATCTGGAGCTGGTGGAGAATTATGCGGCGGCTGTTCAGACCAGATTCTACATAACATCCAGCAAAACTGGGGAAAATGTTGGTAAGTCTTGACGAGTGTTTGTTCCAATTTATTTGAGTTTGCAACAAACTGCTTACAGTTAAAAATGTCGTCTTTGTCGTTATCAAATTTTGTATAATATCAGTAAGAATATTAGCTAGATAGTAAAGATAGTTATTCAAAATATCTGGTAGAAGCTTGAAGAAAAGTTGACCCTTCGCCGTTTCGGCATTGACGATAGTTGAACATCGTAAATTTGAATTTCGAAAAATGAAATCCCTCTCGGGATATTTTTGCCAAGTTCAGTTGAAGCCGCGAGAAATCCAAGATACCGGAAATGGAACTCGGGAATTTGCTCCAAAGTGAAAATTTTACTGATTTTTGGCAAAAATATCGTCGAACGCTTTTGAATCGTCGTTGAGTCTAGTTGTGCCTTAAACGGTGCCTCAGTTAACGTTTCACACTGCCGCGCGCAGCGGAATTATTTCAGGATATCGCCAACTACTACGCCCCGACGATCCAAACGCAGAGATCGCGGGATCGCAGCAACAACGGCTTCATCACTCTAACGTCGGACAGTAAAAGATCGTCGTGCTGTTCGTCGGGTCGCCGCTGACTTTCGCACGAGAGGCGCCGGTTCACGGAAGGATCGTATTTAACGAGGGATCGAAAGAAGATCAATAAGAGTAAGAAGTCGTTAAAAAGTTTCGCCTTAGCAGGATAAACCCTGACTCGGTTCGTTCGCTCGTGAATGAATCGTGAGAAGATTGATAAAACGGTGACCGTCGCTTTCCCGGTGGTGATACGAGAGCCTCGGTCGAGAGACTATATTCTGTTACACATAGGACAATTCAATGACGAATAAATATATATATATTATATTTCCTAAATCACATGTCGTCCACCTTCGTGAGCCCGACTTTTGTACATAGGTGGAGCTTGATATAATCCCGAGATAAGAGTAATCGGAGCGGTGATTCGACGATCGATTCGAAGCGAGACGCGGCTGGGGCGCGTAAATCTGTCTGCGGCGAGCGCGACCGCAGTTTCCTGTGCGTTCGAAGCGGTGACGATTTGCTGTGTAATCTCATTTTCCATTTTTACCGAGCCGCGACTACGAATGCAAGTATTTGTGAAGAATAATCTCCGTCCTGCACTATTAAGAACGTTTACATTACCCGAAATTTAGCACGAATTCCAAGGAATTTCACTCGACCAGCGTTTACGAAAGGAGGCGAGTAGAATTAAAAAGGCGCTTGGAATGGACAATTTGCTTTTCATTCGGCGATCGTCGCGTGAAATGCGTTACGCCCCGCGTTGTCGAATACAAATGTGGCGAAATTGAAAAATATCTCGAGCGAGATCGAGGGTCTCTTCGATCCCAAGGATCTCGCGTCGTCCCCTGACTAGACGGTCAAATCGCTCGGTGTAAAGTCACTAGCCGCCCTCGCGAGACCCCGCGACGTCCTGACGTCCGGGTTCTCGTTGATTAATTCGTTTCTCTCTGTACACAAATAATAATTTCGTATCTACTACGAAGTCTGCGGTATAATGCAGGGCAAGTAGGGGGCGCAGATGGCTCGGACTTGTTCATAAACGCCGAAGAATATGAAACCGCCTAACGTGAAACCGCCGACCCTCGGCGAGAAGCCAGCGAATAATCTGAAACACGATAGTATTTTTTTTTATTCCATTGAATTTTAACCGCGAAACAAAACAAACAAAAAATAAGACTTACCCTCGGACGCCGCTTTCTCGGTAAACTTCCTTGAGCATCACGCTTATCTTGACTTCCGCTTTATCGGCAGACGTGCTCGACAGCATTATTCGCGTTTTCGCTACGTCCAGCGGAGTCGTCAGACCCGCGGCCACCGCGACTGTAAAATCAACGACGTTAATTAACGACTAATCGATTAATTAATACGCCATCGAAAGTTGTTTTTTTTTACCGGAACCAGCGCCGCACATAGCGCCCTCGAAGGGCGTGCACTCTCGGCCGACGCGTTTCTTCCAGCAGAGCTTCAGGTATTCCCACATTGGCATCTGCATGAGACCAAAGGGCATGTCTCTGAGCACGGTGCTGCCGTATCCGCGATAAAGAGTCCTCAAGGCCAGGCCATGAGCGTCCTTGAGTAGAGCCTGTTTCCTCTGCTTCACAACTTCCACTGGGACTCTCACTAAACAGGCCATCTTTGCAAAAATGATCAAATCAGTTGTAATATAACTTATAAATTCAACAGATAATTTATTTTTCTTGAAAAAAAAGTCAAATCTTTCTTACTGCTTCACCCATACACGCAGCAGCCATATGAATCACCGAGTGATACTGAACAGGTACTAAGGGTTGTGCCAATTCCTTGAATCCCTCGTAAGTGACAAAGAAGAGAGACGCTGAAAGACACAACGCAGTGTTAATGTCGCCGGATAATTTTGTTTCCATCTTCCACAGGAAAAATTACCGGCGGGTGCAGATCCGATGATAACGGGTGCTACACCCTGGTACATCTTTTTGAAGCCCCCCGACTGGATAAATCCATGTTGACTCTGGAGTCGAGTCTTGAGCGTGTCAAGGGGAAACAGCACAACATCGCATACCAGTCCTGCAGCTGCACCCGACTTGGGCAAGACACAAAAACACAATAAAGTAATGTCAGTACAAGCGGTTAATCGCGATTCGGAGCATATGTGATGTATGAGTAAAAAACATTAATTATCATTTGCTGCTTGTCGTAATTGTCAATTTTGCGAGCGATATTAGAAGAAATTTGTTATCAATAAGGAGATGAAGAGAAAGAGAGATTATGTATTAATTGGAGGAACGCACGATCATCGAGGACAGAAAAACATTTTTCACGTCTCTGACTTGACCGGGACTACCCTCACTGTGAAACATGTTTTTTCCGGTCTAACGTCTCGTTGTCACTCGTCACGGCCGTCGGACTATCACAGAATGCCACGAGCCGCGTAACACAGAACCAACCGGACGCCCGTTAAACGCTTCGATGAGTCAAGAAATACGATCTAATTCTCCACCTCCTAAGGCAATTTGGAGGTTACGTCTGGCGGCTGCCCGAAAAAAATCGATTATTCCAATCTCGCGCGGCACATGGATTGGAGCAGCGAGAGAGGGCTCAACGATTGCATCACGTGCACACACGTGACGGTCGGTAAGGCAGTTACGCAACCACCGCTTTTTTATTACCTTTTTATCTCCTTTTTTATTACATTTTTTCCAACGAACTTCCTCATTCACAGCGTCATAAAAGTCGCGCTAATTGCACGTCGGAACTGACGTCAATAATAATTGTCAATGTTTCTCATAGAGATCTCTACCTTACCGACCGAGAGAGATAGATTCAGATTGGCAGAGAGAGGAGAGAAAATACGCGCCAATAACTTTGATCTCGCACGCCAGTCCGCGCTCGATTACTCTTCCACAGTCCCCCCACTCATTGCGGCGCAACCCTGACGGACCCCGTACAGTGGACTCTCCGATAAGTTAAGTTCCGAAAAGTTAAGGCATTCCGATAAATTAAGGATTAACGCTCTGGTAAGTTAAGATCGACCCTTTTCTGAGTTCTTTCTACCTGCTGGCGGGGAAGCGGATTACCCTTTCTACGACACACTACCTGCGGTCGAATGCATTGTGACAGAGGGGTAACGCTGCAGCTAGTTTCGTGCGAGACAAGGACCGATGAAAGACCGATTTTTCCCCTCTTGTCGTTTCGGGCGCCCGGGAACGGTTTGCGCAAGTAGTGGGGATCTTAACTTATCGGACTGGCCTAATCGGCTTTCGGTCCCGCGACCTTAACTTATCGGAGAGTCCACTGTAGAACCGATGCCGGCTATATGTAGCGTGTGATTGCGGCGCGTCGGAGCACTGGTGCCACTGGGTTGGGTCCTGGGTAGAGCGCCGCGCTCAGTCCGTGTCTGTCTTCTCGCAGCGGCTGACGGTCACCGCGATTTCGCGACAGTGCCAGAGTGCCGTGCGATTGACCCAATTACCTTCGGGCTTATCAGTGGGTCCCCTCCCCCCTCTCCTCGCCCCCGCGATATATTCGCTATTGTTCAGCCGACGCGACGCGCGGTTACCGCACGTCGTCTCCCCGCGCGTTCGCGGATTAATCGAGCCCTCGTGATATCCCCCCCGAGTGCTCGGCTGATCGTCCGGGTGAGGAGATAAGCGCGAAAACATAAGAAAATAACGGTTGGACCGCGTTTTTCCGCTATCGGTGCTACAGTGATACAGTGATTACAGCAATCATGGCTGCACTAAAACGAATGACAGGCCTGACGAGCGGCCTGAAGGCTCTCACGGCGTCCGGTGCCCATCGGCCGCATCTGCCCAAGACGTATTACACTTACGTCAATGAGCCGTCTATGCCGATACCCGACAAGGAGCCCACCTGGGTGAAGAGCGCGGAGGAGGCCGTCGATCAGGCTGGACTGGCGTCGGGCAAGTGTTTTTCTTTTCTTTTTTTTTTCTTCGGCACGCGCGGCTGCTCGATTGGCTAATTAATCGGCAGACCATCCGGGCCACGCATTTGTTTTCGCTCTCTCTGGATCTCTGGAAGTCAAGTGCGTAACGTGCACGTCGGTCGGGCTTGACTTGAAAAACAATCTCGCGCATCGTTCTAAAAACAACCGGAGTACGGGGATCGGGAATTGGTCAGCGACGTCCGCGAAATTCCGTAAATGCTGCGGCGGCGATATCGGCGGGAAGAGAAAAAGACTCGTGCGTTCGTAAAAATAGTAACTCGGGTGTTTGCAAGGGAAATCGCGCGGCAGGAGGAGGAGCGCGGGGCAAAGGGGGGGGGGGTGATGTATATGCATAAGGCGGTTACAGCGTTAAACGATGCCCGCCGCGCGCATTGGGGCTGCGGGATTGTTATAAAAGAATCTATCTTTGAACTTTGTAGCGAGTGGACTATTCGCCCGTTGGCAGCTCGCGCGTCGTGGTCAATTGGAAGTAGCCGATACGGCGAAGGATGATTTTTTTTTAATGCCAATCGGTCGCTCGGGCTGAATGGATCGGTGAATTAATCGATTAATTCGAGGTCGAAGCATCGATTCTGAAATGGCGATTCCACTGAGCGCGAAATAAATATTTTAGCCGGTTTGACTTAGTCGAGGGAACTGGAGGATTAAGTCGTATGCAAGAGATTTTATTTTGTCGTATAAATAATCAGCTGAATTATGTGGATGTAAAAATGTGGAGTCGGGCTGTAAAAAATCGAAAGGCCAGGTGAAATAAATACGTCTGGTATCCCTCCTGTATTATATCATCAGCTGGGTCTGAATATTGTAAGGCGAGAATTTATTGATACCTGAGATGTACTTATAAACGAGCACAAGGTTGCGAATTTAAATTTCAACGGATGATCTCGATCTCGTTGGCACACAAAAGACTACACGCGGCGCTTGGATTCCGCTTTTATTATATTTGAAAATGACTCTTTATCGCGTTATCGCAATTTCGTGTTGTCATAAAAAAAATTATGTCGTTAAACCGGATGCTTCGTTTACGCTCTTTGCGTAACTTTTGTGTGGCCAGTCGGTATAGAAATAATTTTTTCGCGTCCGCGATCTGCGGACGACTTATATATAGGATTGTGACGTCACGCGTCTTGCATATATTGCATAGACTACCGCGACATGGTAGACTGGTCCGACGACTTTCCGATATCTTTACGAAATGCTTAGATTTTTTGTTGGCTGCTACATTTTTATTTTTTTATTTTCATTTAATCCTGTTTGAAAATTTTGATAACAGCGATTGCGAGTATTTTAATCGCGTGTACAATCATCGTAATTATTTATTAAAGCGCTAAAAAAAAATAATTACATGATTTTGTATTCAAAGTTGAGAGCCTCGAGTATCAAAGAACGAGAACTTCGACCCTAACGACTTCTCTTTCATTGCCCGCCTTTATATATATATACGTACACTATATAGACGTATCGTTCGTGTTCTGCCGCAAACAGATTTGGCAATAGCTGATCGAAAAATGTGCGCAGCCCGCTGTACTTTACCCACGCATTCGATTTAATTTCAAAGGTCGATTGTAGTGAGAAATTTCCTGTCCCTCGCTCGAGCGCGCGAGAAAGAAAGAGAGAGAGATAAATGTGTTGGCAAATATTGTTTTTATCCGTTGGCTATTACCAGCTGCCGGCGAGAGTCAACGAACCGCGTCCTTCTTGATTATTATTACTTCATACTTCTTCGCTAATATTAGCCACTCAAGTGTATCGAAAACTTTTTCCTCGAGTCGAATGGGCTGACTCTTTTGTTTATTATAATAACGTAATTAATACGAAACAGATTTCGAGACGAAAATGTTTTATTATTTTTAATAGATGCATAAAAATAATTGATTGACGATTGCGTTTGCAGATCAAATCGTGTTTGTGCAAGGCGCAGCTGCGACCCCGTCGGAACTGCTGAGGGGACTCACCGAGGTCGGCGTTCGGAAAGACGTCAAGAATGTGCGACTCTGTCACATGCATCTCGAGGGACCGGCGCCGTTCGCGAAGAAAGAAAACGCGAGTATGTCCTTGGCAATCGGCTTCGACGCTGCGAATACTAAGCGCCGTCGATGCGGAATTTATTTCGTTCGGCAATCGTCATTGGTTTTTTTTTTTCCAGTCTGCAATTGCCATTTTTTTATATTTCTTTTTTAAGTTCAGCTTTTTTTTTAATTCAATGTTTTCATTCAGATTTTATTTTACAGAAGTGAAATCTTATAATTCTACTTTGTTCTTGATATTCAGAGCACTTTACGTCGGTCAGTTTCTTCATCGGCGGTAACGTGAGAGCGGCGGTGAACGACGGAACCGCCGACTGCATACCGATATTTCTCAGCGAGATACCGAAGATCTTCGACTACGGTTACATGAAGCCCGACATCGCGCTCATCCAGGTGACGCCGCCGGACAGCAAAGGCTACTGTTCCCTCGGCACGAGTGTCGACTGCGTCAGGTCAGCTCTCATCAAAGCGAAGAAGATCGTCGGTAGGAAACGACAGCATTAGTAGAATACATGTTAAAAATGTGCTTGAAAAATAGTCTCTGTAATCGACGAATTAAATGACAAAAATATGCTAAAAAAAAAACTTTCCTCGATTGACGAATTAATCAAATTTCAGCCCAGGTAAACAAACACCTGCCGAGAACATTCGGCGACGCGCTCATCCACAAGAGTCACTTGGACTTCGCGACGGAGTTCCATCAGCCTCTGCCGACGCACGCGGTGAAAGCGCCGTCGGAGAATGAGCAGAAGATCGGCAAGAACATCGCCGAGAATCTCGTGTCGGACGGTGCGACGCTGCAGCTCGGAATCGGCAGCATCCCCGACGCCGTGTTGGCTCTGCTAAAGGGCCACAAGAATCTCGGTATTCACAGCGAGATGTTCAGCGACGGCGTGGTGGACCTCGTCAACGAGGGATGCATCACGAACAACATGAAGACGATGCATCGCGGCAGGATCGTCGGTTCCTTCTGCGTCGGATCGCAGAAGCTCTACGATTTTATGCACAACAATCCGTTCATCGGTCAGTTCTCGCGCTTTTTTTCACCTCTCACTCTCTGATTCACGCCCAAACTTTGTCGCCGCCAGCGACAAATTCCTCTTTGAGTCATTTGCGTTCGAACGAGTTGAACGAACTTATATGTTAATCGCTGTTGACCTTACAGAAATGTTGGCCGTCGATTACGTGAACGATCCGAGGATAATCGCCAAGCAGCCGCGAATGACCTGCATTAATTCGTGCATCGAGGTCGATCTCACGGGCCAGGTTTGCTCGGACAGTATCGGAACGAGGATGTACTCGGGCTTCGGAGGTCAAGTGGACTTCCTCACCGGCGCCGCACTCAGCGAGGACGGACTTGGAAAGCCGATTCTCGCCCTGAATTCCACAACGGCCGACGGAAAGACCAGCAAGATCGCGCCGGTTCTCAAACAAGGTGCGGAATATTTTCTTCATACTTTTCATTACTTTCCTTTAAACGCGATCGACGAATCAGTTTGTCAATCATTTTTTTTTTTTTTCAGGCGCCGGTGTCGTGACCAGCCGAGCCCTCGTGAGTTACGTGGTGACCGAGCACGGAATCGCGAGTCTCTTCGGGAAAACTCTGAAGCAACGCGCCCACGCCCTCATTCAAGTGGCTCACCCGAATCACCGGGAGTCCCTGGAGAAGGCGGCCTTCGAGCGTCTCAAAGGGATGCCCGCGCCTTGAGCGCCAGGAGCGACGCGCGCGTTTGCCTCTCGAATAAATGAAGATTAAACTAAACACACACGCGAAAATCGTACTCTCCTAAAGAACGTAACAACACTAGTTTCTCGTTTCGTTAAAAAGTTTCCTAGAACGGTCTTCGTATTGCCTTAACAAAAAGAAAAAAAAGCAACAACTAGCGAAAAAGTCACATATTATCACCGGAAGATCGAGAGCTCGGTACGCGCCGAATGATATCGGATTCTTGCCGGAAGAATTTCCATGAGACTAGCATAAATACGACGTAAAGTCGTCGACGAAACGTCGATTAAAAATAGTCGAATATCGCATTGTAGGCGAGTTGTATGAAAAAAACCAGTTGTACTATAGCCGATTTAACGATAACGTAACAACGAGCGAGAGTTCAGCATTAAAACGTTAACATTGCCAGCGGCTTCTTTTTCCTGTGCTCTCGACGATAATTACACGTGTAGGCTGCGGACGCTGCACAAGACGAAAGACGAAAGAAGCGAGTTATATCATTGGAGGTCTAACAGCGTTGAACACGAATACGACGGACTTTGTGTTTTTATTAGATTATACAGAATGAACGAAAAACGAGAACTCACACTTTTTATATATAATATCAACCGAACGATGCCATTTTTGTATGCCACGTGAGCCGGGATATAACGATCGATCGAGTACGAGAGAACGTTATTTTATTTGGAACTGAATAAAAATCAATATTACACGAATCGAGGCCTCGGAAATGATTTTATCCCGAATCTCCGCGAGTCGTCATCTATTTTCGTTGTCCGTCCGTCGAGTGGCAGATGGAACGAGTCAAAAACGATTCAGTCACCGCGTGAACTTTTCGGGGCTGATGAAAAACAAAAGAAACGCGATATAACGATTGACGCCACGTAAAATGCCAATCGCGCGGGTGACATCGGCCGAAAGTCGTGATACCCGATTATGTATCCGGCAAATTACGATGTCATTGTGAGATCGTCGGTAAGTCGTGCACGTGGCGCTTCGTCGTTTGACGAGGAGGAGGAACGTTGAGATGTTTCGAAACTTGGGAGCCGCATTAGTCAGGTTTCGATCCCCGAAGCCCTTCAACCTCTGCGGTCGGCGGTATCTCCGCGAGCCTTTTCAGCCCTTGAGACGATGTCCGCGTTGGGTGTGCGTCGAGGACGCCGTCAAAGTCATCAATTCAGGTACCGAGACGTTTCTCGTCGGGGAAAATAAAAAGTTCAAAAATCGAAATATTTATCGTCCTAAAATGGGATGTATTTTTATTTTGAAAAAATTGTATGACAAATGTTTGTCGTTTTTTTCTTTGCAGAACATCTCGTATTTATTCAGGGAGGTGCAGCGACACCTCTGGAGCTGGTGCGGGCGTTGACCGAGCATGGAATTTGCAACAACATACGAGGTGTTCGTCTCCTTCACATGGCGCTGGAGGGCGACGCGCCCTTTGCGAACGCTGAGTTTGAAAGTACGAAAAAAAAAAAAAATCCGACGAAAGTCTTTGGGCTAAATTGAACCACTTGTCTTTTTCGATCAGAGCACTTCAGGTCGATAAGCATGTACATCGGTGCGAACCTCAGGGAAGCCGTGAACGACGGACGCGCCGATTTCATTCCCATTTTCGCCCACGAGACGCCGAAATTGTTCTACGAGCGAGGAATTATTCCGGACGTTGCGTTGATTCACGTGAGCGCGCCGGACTCCCGCGGCTTCTGCTCACTCGGGACTAGCGTCGATTGCACGCGTGCCGCAATTTGCTGTGCCAAACTTATAGTCGGTACGACTTTCGCCTCTTCCTATTTATCAACCAATTTTTTTCGAAGCCACGACTGATCGTTTAATATCAATTTATTTTTTCATCCCATGTTTTTTTTTTTTTCGAAGCCACGATTAATCGTTTAATATTAATTTATTTTTTCAACCCATGTTTTTTTTTTAAGTCACGATCGTTTAATTTCAATTAATTTATTCCCCTCAGCCCAAGTAAACGAGTACATGCCGAGAACCTTCGGGGACTCGATAATCCACTCGAGTCACTTCGATTACGCGGTGAAGTTCGACTGCCCGTTGCCCTGCGTGACCGAGATGCCGCCGAACGAGATCGAGACGGAGATCGGGAAGATAATAGCCCAGCGACTGGTCGAGGACGGCGCGACCGTGCAGGTCGGCATCGGCAACATTCCCGACGCGCTCCTGTGCTCCCTCGGGAACCACAAGGATCTCGGGGTGCACAGCGAGATGCTGAGCGACGGTATGGTCGATCTGTTCGAGAAGGGGGCGATAACCAACAGGCAGAAGTCCAGCCACTGCGGCCGTATGGTCTGCTCGCTCGCGATCGGCTCGAAGAAGCTCTACGATTTTATTCACAACAATCCGTCGATCGGTAAGACGCGAGGAACGCAAACATCCTCGTTGAACCCAAACACCGGGTAATTCGGATGTGATTTTCAATTTTTCGTTTTAAAAAATTGTAGAGATGTTGGGAATAAATTACGTGAACGATCCGCAAGTGATAGCGAGTCAGTTGAAGATGGTCGCGGTGAATCCGTGTATCGAGATCGACATAACGGGGCAAATATGCGCGGACAGTCTGGGCTGCAAGATGTACACCGGCGTCGGCGGGCAACTCGACTTTCTTCGGGGCGCCTCGATAGCTCGCGACAGAAGAGGAAAATCCGTCGTCGCGTTTCCCTCGGTCACCAGCAAAGGGGAGAGCAAAATTCAACCAGTGCTCAAATGCGGTAATTCGAGTTGTTTAACCCTTTAAATCGTCTTCGTCGAATTCTCAACGAGTCGCGATTTCGCTTTCAGGTGCCGGTGTAACGTCCACGAGATCGCACGCTCACTACGTGGTCACGGAGTACGGGGTGGCTCAACTTTTCGGAAAGACCCTGAGGCAACGAGCCTGCGCTCTCATTCAACTGGCGCATCCGGATCACCGGGAATGTCTCGAGAAAGCCGCGTACGAGAGGCTCAAGTGCATGCCCACGAGATTCTTGTGAATGTTTCGCCCATCTCGGGTCGCGACCCTCTCGATCGATCTTCCGCCGCGTTTCTCTGCCGTCCAATAAAATCACTCGTGATCCGTGAATCGATTGTCGCAATGAAGTGCTAAAAAAAAATTTCTCGTGCCTCGTTAACATTTATATTTTATATACAATATATACAACTTACTTTATCACAATTTAGCGTTTCTTACTCGATTGGTTTTTCTTCTTAGAATCTACCGCTTAGAATTAAAAAAGAGAGAAAATTACACGATAAGCGTCGACGTTGGTGGGTGTCGAGGTAAGAGTGAAAGGGCGAATCGTCAATCGAAGTCGATACCTTCGGGCAGCGTTCCCTCGCGTCTTCGCCTCTCGACGTTCGCGTAGTATTCGGAAAAGTCGACGTAGGGCTTGATCGTCGCGTTTCGCGGCGGCCTCGAGTCCGGGGGATTGAGTTCCGAGGTCGTCGAGGTGTCGTTCGTCGAGCCGTCGAAGATGTCCGAGGTGACCGCGGTTCCCAGGGTCGAGTAGTCGCCCCGATCGTCGACGATCGTCGCCGAGGACATTCCCGTCTCGATAAGCGGATTGAAGCGCACCGAAGGCGCCGTCGGGCTCCGCAGCGCGTTCGGCATCGGGAAATTGAAGTTGCGCACCAGCAGCGTTATGTCCTCGCGCTTGCCACTCTTCGTCGCGGTCTGCGACGTGCTCATGTTCACGTCGTGATGAATCCGCACAGTTTTGTCGACCACCGCCTGCGCGACGCCCGTCAGCGTCGACTGAATTCTGAACTGCAACAGCGATATTTGTTGTCGTTTTTTCATCGTGAAATAAGCGATACAGAGCGAATTCTCGCCTGAGTTTTGGATTTTTTTGAAGCAACGAGAATTCAGCACTCCGGGCCGTTATTTTACCTGCTCCACAGCCATCAGAGCGAGTTCCTTGTTGACCTGATCGGTCCCCGTGGCCTCTTCGAGAGACTTGTAGAGCCCCCGCGACATCAGCAGCATGAACCGGCACGAGTCGTCGATCTCGATTCCCCCGTGAATCTCAGGATCGGCGATTATCGGCTCGGCCTTCGCCGACGCCAGCTCCTCGAATTCTCGGTATCCGCCCTTGACTAAATAATTCCCGAGGCACCTCGTGTTCTCCTGATTCCCGAGATGAGAGCCTTGAATTTTTCTCGATTATTGACGAAACCTCGGATCTTAATCGGTAAATCTTGGAGAAAAATCTACGACATTACCTTGCCTGATGGACTCGACGTTGAGGCCGAGGTGCGAGAGTCTCAACAGCTCGTCCTCGTTTCGCAGATCGTGATCTATACTCAATTGAATGACTCGCAGCACTTGATTGTCGTCGGTTTTGCAGAGCAGAGCTCGACTGTCGCCGACGTTGGCCACGTACAAACGGCCGCCGTGGATGAGAGCCACGACCGCGCTGGTTCCGGCCGACAATTCGCAATTTAGGGCGTTTAGTTTGTCAACCTGGACGAATGAAACATAGCTTGATGATAAGTAAAATAAAAATAAAAACGTTTCATCCAATTGAACTTGAAAAAATTAGTGGGCGAATGACTCACAAGGTGAGGAAATTTCTGGTATGTCTCGTAAGAGTTAAGCCCATCCGGTATGTCAAATTGCAGACTGGCTCGTTCTGCCAGCAAATCGCCTATGGAATCCAAGTAGCCTCTCTCCACCGCTGTGAATGCTTGTCTGAATCAAAATGTACAAGTTGGTAATCGATTATCAGGCAATCCTTGTACGAAGCGCAAAGAATATGGTATTGGAAAAAAATGACAAATGGTCACCTAAGCACATCCTTGACTTCTTCGTCCGTTGATTTGCCGTTAAGCTGCCCCAAGAGAATCTCCGCCGCCATCCGCTGCAGCGTGAAATTGGCGGCTTTGGAGCCTTCGTGTCCGTCAAACACTCCGTACAGGAAGGTGGAGTCATCGTAGCGACAGTGAAAGCTGCGATCTTCGAACGAATGTTCCTCCTGACGATATCCGTCCTCTCTGTATATTTGGTTTGTCGAAAATCCGACCCCTGTCGGAAAAACCGTAATTACGAGAGAAAAAAATAACAACGACAATCGATTTTCCCGAATACGGTGAGGTTAGGTGATCGCATTTTTCGGCCGTTTCGCTGTGTTTTTGGGATTAAAAAAAATGAATTTTTTCGCGACGTCTCGAGAGCGCTAATTGCCTGTGCCGTACTAACCGCTTTGTTTACAAACTGGCAAATCGTCGGTCCAGCTGTACTGCGAGTCCTGAAAGGCCAGCTGATTCGGTCCCGCGTCCGTAGCCGGCATTTTTTCGCGCACTCCAAGTCAACCGGATTATTATCGAGCCTCGTTGCCTTCAATTCGGCGGATCTTTCGGCTATTCATATTTCGCACCTGCACTGCTCGCTGCAATTTTATTTACAACTAACCTCAACCGCGGTTTTGTCACTTTTTCGTGTGCCGGAGACAACAGAGACGATTGTCGGACACGTAGGACGCGTCCTCGCGCGGGCCCGACGCCATCTTGCGGACTGGGCACTCGCGTTGTTATCATTGGTTACCTTCCTTACCGACATTTCTGCCTAAACGCGGCGGCTCCGCGCAACGCGCGGCTCGAGATCATTCTCGAGCCGTGATTTGCAGCTCGCGTTACGCGACTAGAAGAGTCTCGCAACCCTGATTGGCTGCGCGAGAGCCTCTATTGGCATTGAATAATCATCGTCGTCGCCGGTGCATTTTATTAATCGCTATTTGCGGCTTTGCTCGGATCTGTCATTTGCCGAGAACTTTTCTACGGCACTCGATGCTGCCTGTCGGTTCTTCGTCGTCGTCGTTGTCGTCAGTAGTGAACATTGTTACGATATTCGAGGGACTAACAATTGACAATGCTGCACGAGTATGACATAAATATCAGGCATCAACTCGAGAAAAAAGGCGGATTATCGTGCCGGAAACACTGCGACACCGATCAAGAATGTTCTTCGGAGTGACTGGCTGTCGCTGAAAATACCTCGACAACACGACGACGATTTTCCGTTCGTCTTTGGCCCGAAACGAGATTAAACGTCGGTCGGCAGCTACGCTGGTAATCGACAGATCGATTCGCGTATAATCTTGACGCGCAAACTTGTCGCCTTGTCACTCGTATTTGTTTGTGTTTTTTTTCCTCCTTCCAAGACGGAAATTCGGCGGCTGCGAGACGCGAGTTTGGCTACGCGGATTATCGCAGTGTCCCGCGACCAAAACGGCGAAAAACTTTCAGAATAATTGCCAAATCAACGAGAGGTAAAAAACTAATATGGATACATATTTTGGTGGAAAGCCGCGGAACCCCAGGTTCATAGACTTGGTGCGAGAGAGGGAGATCAAGGTACAAAAAGATTGTGGCTGAATGTTGCAAGTGGCATGTTTGTCCCTCGTAGACTGACTCTTTTTTGCTCTTTCTTTTGAAGGAAACAGCAGCCAGATTATTGGCACAAAAGACCAATGTAACCGACGATCTCGTGTCCAGATTGGGCTTGGAGAAGGAACTGGAGGGACACAAGGGATGTGTCAATTGTCTGGAATGGAGCGAGTCTGGAGAGTGAGTGATGCCGAATAAAAAATCCATTGTTGGCACTGAATAAAAAAATTCATTCTGATGAATTAATTTTTCTCTGCAGAACGCTTGCCTCGGCGTCCGATGATATGCGGATCTTTCTGTGGAATGCCTTTTCCTACAAGAAGCTGTGCTCTTTTGGTACCGGCCACACTGGCAACATATTCTCTGTTAAGGTGAGAAAATTGTCCAGAAAATGAGCGACACTAACAACGTCAGTCTCTGATAATAATTTCTTTATGTATTTATTCAATTATTTATGTAATGGCAAATTTATTCTACTAGGATAATCACACACGCTAGCACGTGTGCCTAACAACTTTTCCGCCAAAATTGATCTCAGAATTTTTTTTTTTTTTTTTTTTTTTTTTCAAAATATAGACTTTTAACTCCTGACCGAAAATCGCCAAAATCGACGCCAATTTCTTTTCTTTTCAAAATATCGACTTTTAACCTATACCATCATTCTCAAGTCGCATATTCTAGCCCCGAAAACAATGACCTTCAAAATTTCTGCATCTGCAGAAATGAACTTTGGCAAAGCGTAGCGCCGTAACTTATGGTCGGATCGGAAAATGTCTCAGGACTTTTTTCTTCCTTTTTGAATTCCCCGATGGCGCCTATTTTTAGAAAAAATTGTTTGTGTAAAATGAAGATGGTTTTTGCAAATTGAAAACTTTGGCACGCTGTATCTTTTTAGTTGTGGCTCGGAAAGTAAAACGTAAAAAATATGTTCTTTTTTCACTCATTTTGAGGTGGCGCCTATTTTTCGTTTCAAATTTTATCACGCGCTAGTGGTAGTTTTTGAGCATTTATCTTTGGGAGCTCGTCGTGTCCAGAATATTGATCGAATGCAAAAGTGCCGAAGGACTTTTTTGTAGTACTCGTGATTCTCTAGTGGCGCCTTCTCCCCGATTTTCAAAAAAACCAAAGGAAATATCTTTTTTTGACGTTTGAAAACTTTGGCCAGCGATATCTTTGCCGGATGACTTCCCAAGAAAAAACTGTATTACACTTTTTTGTTCCTTTTTCGATTATCTAATGGCGCCTTCTCCCCGATTTTTGAAAAAATGCGTGGAAATATTTTTTTTCGCCGTTTTAAGGCTTTGTCCAGCGATATCTTTGCCGGATCAACTCCCAAGATAAAACGGTATTTTTCGCCACTAGATAATCGAAAAAGGAACAAAAAAGTCTAATACCGTTTTATCTTGGGAGTTGATCCGGCAAAGATATCGCTGGACAAAGCCTTAAAACGGCGAAAAAAAATATTTCCACCTTAAAACGGCGAAAAAAATATTTTCACGCATTTAAAAAAAAATCGGGAAGAAGGCGCCACTAGATAATCGAAAAAGGAACAAAAAAGTCTAATACCGTTTTATCTTGGGAGTTGATCCGGCAAAGATATCGCTGGACAAAGCCTTAAAACGGCGAAAAAAAATATTTCCACGCATTTTTTCAAAAATCGGGGAGAAGGCGCCACTAGATAATCGAAAAAGGAACAAAAAAGTGTAATACAGTTTTTTCTTGGGAAGTCATCCGGCAAAGATATCGCTGGCCAAAGTTTTGAAACGTCAAAAAAAGATATTTCCTTGGGTTTTTTTGAAAATCGGGGAGAAGGCGCCACTAGAGAATCACGAGTACTACAAAAAAGTCCTTCGGCACTTTTGCATTCGATCAATATTCTGGACACGACGAGCTCCCAAAGATAAATGCTCAAAAACTACCACTAGCGCGTGATAAAATTTGAAACAAAAAATAGGCGCCACCTCAAAATGAGTGAAAAAAGAACATATTTTTTACGTTTTACTTTCCGAGCCACAACTAAAAAGATACAGCGTGCCAAAGTTTTCAATTTGCAAAAACCATCTTCATTTTACACAAACAATTTTTTCTAAAAATAGGCGCCATCGGGGAATTCAAAAAGGAAGAAAAAAGTCCTCAGACATTTTCCGATCCGACCATAAGTTACGGCGCTACGCTTTGCCAAAGTTCATTTCTGCAGATGCAGAAATTTTGAAGGTCATCCGAAAACACTGGTTATAAACCTTTTTTAATCGATTTTGAAAAAAATATTTTTTTGGCGACGAAAAAAATATTTTTTCTGTCAGAAATCATAGATCCGGCTCCGGACCGAAAATCGACCCCAATTTTTTTTCTTTTCAAAATATCGGCTTTTAACCTATACCATCATTCTCAAGTCGCATATTCTACCCCCGAAAACACTTGTTATTAACCTTTTTTAATCGATTTTGAAAAAAATATTTTTCTGGCGACGAAAAAAATATTTTTTCTGTCAGAAGTCATAGATCCGGCTCCGGACCGAAAATCGCCAAAGTCAACCACAGATTTTTTTTTTTCTCAAAATTTCATGTTTAAAAGGCTTATCAATTTTTTGCTGCTGCGGTCTTATAAAGCTTTTAAAGGTTACGGGCGCTGCCGCGCGTGTCCCCTTATGTCAAATTTGACACTAAACTTAATTTGTTTATCGCGGACTTTCCTGGTAACCAATCACATCTCGAATAAAATAATAACAATGCTTTCCGTTACTCATGAACTTTTTAAAAGAGGGATGATTTATTTCATGGCAAATTCATTTCATTCATTTATGCCAAATTTATTTGATTTATTTATGCCAAACTTATTTTATTTATTTATTTATTTTTTTTTTTTATTTGATTCCTACGTATACCTTCTTCAGGTTTTTACGTTTTTTCTCCCCACTCCCCTTGATCCCCTTTCATTCTTTGTATTCCCCTCCGTGTCATTTATTGAGTTCCCCCCCAGAGTGTTACCCGCAGCCACTCTTTCCTAATGCACTACTGTATCGCATTTGCACGAGGACACAGGGAAACTGCGGAAAACCTGTGCCGATACAGGCGGCTATATTTTTCTGAGTGTCTGTTGCATGAGATTACATCAGAAACTCAGAAAAACTGCCTCCCGCTCAACAGTTGACGTGCAAATCAGTGCACGGCTAAGCGGTCACCCATCCAAGTAGCGACCGTGAGTCGAGCTGCTTAACATGGGAGATCGCCGAAGCCATGCACCGACCGCACGCCCACTGCTGTCGGTAACTTATTTTATTTATTTTATGCGTAGTTTATGCCAAAATCAAACAAGAGCATCGTCGCCTCGGGGGCCGCGGACGGCAAGGTGAAGGTGTTCAATCTGTCGCTCTCGGAGGTCCTGTTCTCGTGTTCCTGTCACAGCGGCCGCGTGAAGAGGCTCGCGACGGCGGAGAGCACGCCCTTTCTCCTGTGGAGCGCGGCCGAGGACGGCCTCGTAGTGCAGCACGATCTGCGAACGCCGCACAGCTGCGAGCCCGACAGTCGAAACATTCTCATCGATCTCTCGGTGCACCTGGGACAGCCGTGCGAGGCCAAGTGCATCGCGGTGAACGCAGCGAGGCCGGAACTCATTGCAATCGGCTCCAATGACGCGTACGTCAGGATGTACGATCGCAGGATGATCAAGCTCCGACGCCAGGTTCGATTCTCCCACTCTTTACCTTTATTTACGTTCGACGATAAAACTTAAGGTGATGTGCTACACGTCGTCTGTCCTTCTCGGATCGTCGTAAGTGCGAGCGTTTTTCGAATAAAAGACGAGAAGTACTGACTGCAGACTCCTTAAATGCAGTCACTATTTCTCATCTTTTACTCGAAAGTTCAATCGTGGCCAAGAACAACGCGTTACAACATTTCTTACCGACTGAGCACTAGCACATCGTCTTAAACACTCGAAATTCGAGCTAATCGTAAGCGCGAAGGAGAGAAAATTCAATTAATCGAATCTCCCCCGTGCGCAGATGAAGTCACAGATATGGGTAGACCCGTCGAAGCCTGACGACACCGTGCCCCTCGACTGTGCTCAGTACTTAATCGCTGGTTCGTTAGTATGATCCAAGCTTCGCCTTCTTCGTGTATACGCTGTGTTTCCGCGCCGAGTATTAGTAACCATGTATCAAAAGAAAAAAAGAAAGAAAAAAAATTGAAAAGTTTTGCGCGCGTGAAACAGAATCGGCCGTATACCGCTCCGAGTGCTCGCGATCGCGACTCATCGCGGGTGGTTGTTTTCATCTCGCAGGTCACATGATCGCGCGGTCATCGCGAAATATCTTGAAGAGCTACGCGGCGACCTATCTCACCTTCTCGAGCGACGGCACCGAGCTGCTCGTCAACATGGGAGGCGAACACATTTATCTCTTCGACATCGTCAAGCCCCGACACAACAGACTCTTCGACATACCGGCCACCGAGACCTTCGAGAAGACGCGGGGTAAGATAGACAGATCGCGAGGCGACCGTGAGAAACTCGGCTTGGCCGCTCTTTCGTTTTTTCTTTTTTTTTTCTCCACCTTATTCAATCTCTTTCTCTCTCGTTCTCCTCGTCACCCCGCCAGAGGAACAAGAGAACGCGCAGATCTTGGCGAGCAAGGCGTACGGAACCAACGCCAAAGACACCAGGGACTACACTCTGATCAACACCAAAGTCTTGCCTGATCACGTCGAAGAGCTCAAGAAAGAGGTGGGCTTTCCAAACAGCACGTCGCTCTGTCGTAAAATAACCACAATTCCGACCGCTGATTGTTTGACTTTTTTCCTCGGCCCAGGCGAACAACAAATTTCAGTTAGACAAATACGTGGCAGCGACCGAACTCTACAACAAAGCGCTGGGATACTGTCCGACCGCTGCGGTTCTCTACGGAAACCGGGCAGCCGCGCTGATGAAAAGAAGATGGTGAGCGTCGAATTACCGCGGAAACCAACGACCGTAATTCCTTCGAACGACGAGGATGATATTTTTCGTGTTTCTCGTCGCTTTTGTTTTATCGCGCAGGGACGGCGACATCTACGCGGCGCTCAGAGACTGCCAGACGACCTTGCTACTGGATCCCGAGCATGTGAAGGCTCATTTCAGGTAATTCACGCGCGAGGAAAAAGTTGCGGTGTAATTCGAATTTTCGTGGTAATAAAATGATTTGTCCACGAAAGACTGGCACGATGTCTCTTCGACCTCGACCGTCCCTACGAGGCCTACAGAGTGATTCAGGACTTCGAGGAAACTTTTCCCGACTACGCGAACAACTCGGCTCGTCGCGGCCTCAAACAGGACATCAGCGAAGTGATCAAAGCAGGTGAGTAATCAACGGGAATTCGAAGTTACTTCTCTAAACTCGTTTTTTCTTTTTCTTTGTCTGTTTGCTTTGTTTTGTTTCTTTGTTTTTTTTTTCTTCTTTTTTTTTCTTCATTGGAATTAAGTTCCTTCTTCGTTCGAGCGCGCCGCAATACTATCGGCCCATGAGGAAGCGTGGAGAAGCGCGACGATCGACTACAAACTGAGATACTGCGGTCATTGTAACACGACGACGGACATCAAGGAGGCCAACTTTTTCGGCAGGTGAGAACGTGAAACCACCGCGACGAACGCCGAATTGAGCGAGAAAACGGTTAAAAACAATTGATTTTCCTTTCAGCGAAGGACAATACATAATCGCGGGTTCTGACGACGGTAACATCTTCATTTGGGACCGTCACACGACCAACATCGTGCGAATATTGCGCGGCGACGCGAAAATAGTCAATTGCCTTCAGCCCCATCCGACCTCGTGCCTTGTCGCGACCAGCGGAATCGACTCCGTCATCAGGCTCTGGAGCCCGCTGCCCGAGGTATTTTATGATATTATTGTAATTTCGTGCTTCGTTTTATGTGCTTCCACTCGTCACAAGGACTTTTTATCCGTTAAGTCGTTAAATAAATAAATAAATGAATAAATAAATAAATAAATAAATAAATATATAATAAATAAATTAATAAATAAATGTTTTGGTTGGTTTCATTCTCGCAGGACGACAAACCAAACGAACGGCAACTGACGAATCACGAGGAGATCGCAACAGCCAATCAGATTCGCATGAACAGCGATCCCTTCGAGCTGATGATGATGAACATGGGCTACGGCGCGCCGGAACGCGCCGTGACGGTGTACCCCGAGGCCGAGGACGATCGCGAGCCGGTGATGGCGTCGCTCAGATCGTCGAACTGCAGGCCGAGTTAAGTCTACGGCGTCAGAAGTCAGACATTATTGCTACGAATTTCCCAAGATTCCACGATTCTCGATATTTATATTGATACACGTCGAAGACAGTGAAAAAAGAGAATCACGTCTTTTTTCGTCTTCATTTTTTTGTTTTAGATTTTTTTTCCAATTTTTTTTTATTTCTCAAGTTTTTTTTCCTCCTCTTCTTTACTCCGAAAATTCGCCTCCGTTGGTTTGGCAAATAAAATCTATTTCTCGAAAGACGTCGGGCGGAAAAACAAGCGTTTTATCAAGTCGACGGCAGAAGTTCCCAGAGAGTCTGAAAGTTGGTCCCCTGTCGTGGTTCCTCCGCGGCGAGCCCGAGATGACTCGTGAAGCTCGGCTTTCGCTGGGTCGTTCCCTCCTCCGTGAAGTACAGGCCCAGCACGTTGGAAATTTCGTTCTCGCTCTCCTCCGTCTCCTTGACGCTCTCGACTTTGCTGAACTCCGGCTGCGATATCGCCTGATGCTCGAACGTGTATTCGACCCCGAAAATAGGCGATTTGTTGTAAGCCGCGAGAAGAACCGTGATCTCTTTGTGAAGTACGTGAAGCTTCTGGAGCGGATCGACGCGAAATCCGAGGACGTAACCGCCGCTCGACTCCGTGCTCATCGCCACGAGGGTCGGTCCGAATTTCGAGCTTCTTATGTTTATCTGGCGGGCGAGAAAAAATTATTTTCACGCGACCGTCGAACGATTATCCGTTTGCAAACCGAATAAGAGAAAACTTACGCTCGCGATTGTCAGATACGGGAGGGAAACGTTGAACTGATTGTTCATCTCGGCGAACCAGACCAGACGAATGTTCGTTAGCACAAAAGTGCCTACGTTGCCCTATTAAATTTTTGTTTAATCGACAATCCGTAATTTTCGTTAACGCTACGACATTATATTCACTTTGCGACGTATCGGCAAACCTGCTCGGTCGACAAATTCCAAACTCCCGGCGTCGTCGTGTGGACGCTTTCCAGCGGCAAAAGCACCAGCCTCTTGTCGTGCACGAAACCACCGCGCAATTTAATTTCTCTGTACATTCTGGTCGACACGTAAGCTCTGGAAGAAGAATTGAGCGACGGCTAATTTAGCGTTTTGTAGACGCTGAATTAGCTGCTAAATTAGCACGCACCTGTAAACTCCGATAACCGAGGTATAATGCCTGGTGCTCTTGGAGTCCAAATTCGTAAATATAAATTCGTATCTGGAGCTGCGATAACTCGTCAAAATGTGCAAAGCCTGTGTCATTCCCGCACTGCCGTGAATCTTCGAACAGGAGAAAGATTTTTCGCTCTAGTCGCAAAAAATAGCAACAAGTAAGACGATTAATATATTTTCTTTACCGCGCCGCCGCTGTTGACGGCTTTGCTCGTCACATTTACAATCGTGTTATATCCGATGCTCAAGTTAATTCGCGGAAGCGACAGCGAGTGCCAAATTATTCGCAAATTCGTCACCATGAGTCGGCCGCGATCGCCCGCGTTGCCCTTCGTGTCCTCGATCATCTCGAGCTTGTCGATGAGCAGTTCGCCACTTCGCATCTGCAATTGTCTGGGAAACAGCGACGAGTGCGATCAGCCATTTGCCCAATATTGAGCGATTTATTTGAATCGCATTTAAATTAAGCTGTTTTAATTACGCGGTGACTACGTCGAATCTGACTTGGGTGTCTTGCCACATTGCGACGAGGTGGAGGAAACACTCTTTACTCCTCGAGAGCTGGTATCTTTCTGATGAATAGGAAAACGCGAGCGATCGATATGGCGCGTAGTCATGCCTACCTTTTGCCAAACAACTGAAAGACAGAGTGAGAGAGACACGCATAATTACGTTGTTTTTAATACAAAAGTAACAAGTTTATTTACAAAAATACACGTATTAACTCCACCACCGATCGAATGACATAGGTATGAATTGGGCGAGGAATTAGGATGGAACAACTGGCTCCGGTCCTACGCCGCCGGCCAGTTGATAAACAGCGAGAGAAACTTCAGCCGCGAGTTTCTCCGTGTCCTGGGGATTTTCGCTCTCCGCGTAAACCCTGACGACGTCCTCCGTGCCGGATGGCCTGTAAATTTCACGATCAATTGAATTGGAATGAAATTTTAAGAATTCAAAAACAGAAAAACTATTTTCAAAAATGTAATAAAAAAAAAGTTAGTTATTCTTTTTGCCTAATTCAGAAAATTAAAAAAATATAATTAAAAGAATAATAATTATTTTTGTTTAATTCAGAAGATAAAAAAAATGTAATTACCGTACGAAGGAGCGTCCTTTGGGATACTTTGCGACGAGCTCGTCGATTCTGTCCTGCAGACCTGCAGGCGTGAGGCATTTTCTCTCGGCGTCGGCGGTCCTTATGAGCTTCCGGTCGCTAACGCGAACCTTGAGTTGCCTGTTCGGATAGTCGCGGTAGGTTTGCTCCCAAGTAGCGAGATCCCACCCCTTGGCGTGGAGAATCGACTCGACGAGGAGCATGTCGCTCAGGGCGTCGCCGACGTGTTGATTTATCACGTCAACGAGAGTGCCGAGCTTGTCGGCCGCGGCCCGTTGACTCGTCGAGACGCTGGACTCGGCCGCGGCGGCTCGACGAATATCGCGGACGCAGCTGTCCTTGAAGACGACCGTTCCGTGGCCGTTCGCCTCGAAGTAGACGCCGATGTCGAACTCGTGAGCGCGAAGGTGCAGATGTTTCACTCCCGTCGGGACGCAGGCGACCGGAATTTTCTGAATTAATCACGCGACAAACAACCTCGTGTCACTTATCTTATCGACCTGTCGCGAAAAATAAATAAATAGAAAAAAAAATGACTCACAAGAACTTGCGATATGTAGTCGGTCGAGGCGCCGTTGGCGTAAGCTGTCTGAACCAGACCGAGATTCACCGTGAGGCCGCTCGCCTCGATCAGTTCCTTGAGGTAGCCCGCGACCAGCGTGGCAATGCGATCTCCGTCCAGCAGATGAAACTTGCCACTCTCGTCGACGTAGTAGTAGACAATTCTGTCGGCGTCGCCGTCGATGCTGACGTATCTCTCGCGAGCCTCAATCGTCATGTTGAGCGGCGGTGACTGCTCCATCTTCACGTAATCCGCGCCGCACTGAGGACAAACGTAATTATGTATGAAGGAAGAAGAAGTAAAAGCACGCGGAGCGCAATTTTTTCGTAGAACACTAAGAAATCTCCTTACATTGCGATTGAGTTCTCCGTTTCCGTCGTTCAACACGCGAATATTCAGGAGATCGGCCAGACGTTTCGCAAACTCGGCCGCCGCCAGAGCGCCAACCCCGTTGGCCGCGTCGATCTTCACTCGACTCTCGTACTTGCCGCTATCCGTAGCGTTCGCGCGGAAACGACGAAAGGCCGAGACGAGTTTCTCGTAGTATCCCTCGACGCTCGCGGCTTCTCGATTCTCGTTTTCGCTCACGACCAGATAGTGCAACTGCGGCGTCGTGATCACCGCGTAATCCTTGTAGGTCGCCGCGTCGACGGCGGCGACTCCGGCGATCGCCGCGGCCGCCAGTGCCGGGCTGCTCTCGCGGGTGTCTCGGCCAATCACAACGGTGGCCGGTGACGTCTCGTTGATGCCGCGTTCACGAACGACTTTCTCCAGCGTCTCCGCGAGTTTCGAGTCTGCCGCGTTGGCCACCTCGGTGGCTACAGCCTCCCAGGAGGCCTCCAGCATCTCCCCGGCGGGATCCACCAGCTTCACTCCGTTGTCGGGCTCGGGATTGTGACTTGCCGTTATCATCAGGCCGATCGCGGCTGCGACATCGATATCAACATATGGGGATGTATTATTACTACAATTCTTTTTTTTTACAGTTAAAACGCAAAGATTATAGTGAAGAAATTACCTTTTTTGTCCTTCGATCTTAACGCCGCCAAAACGCCCATTCTGAAGACAACGTGAGGCAATATTTGCGATCTGCGAACAAAATGACAATTAGCAGTTAGATCCTGCGACTGTTTTCGAAACGCGATTCTTTCGCGGCGAAAATCCTCGAGATTACTCACTTAGTTCGGAAACCCGCGGTTCCGTACTCGATGATCCCATCGTAAGTGTTTGGATACGCGCTTTGCGATATCCTGTCGATCTTTCCGTAATCCATATTTATCGAATCGTTATCGCCGGCGAAAGGTTAGAGGGGTTAGCGGCAGCGCAACACAGGATCATTCGTCGGCAACACGCGACGCGGAACTGATGATGACGACGACGGCCAAGACATCCCGAACCCCTTTCACTTTTCTCGAGTAGTCTAGGGACTTTTTAACAGTGGCTAATTGTTAATTTCCCGAACAAAGACAAGCGATGCGGGACAATTGTCCTGTAAGCGTTCAATTAATGCTCTTCTTCGGTAATTAATCACAGTCATTCGAACCGGCAGGTATATCGAAACATTTTTCATTCGAATATTCTTCACCCCTAGAGAGTTTCAGCGTAACTTGTGAACCGCTAATCACGGATGCAGCATTCCGTTCTACCGGCGACGACACATCGCGATTGGCGATTCGTAAGTTACATTGGTCAGCGACAGCAGGAGGTGTTTTGTGAAAGAGGCAGTAATGAGAAATACCTACAAATGCATTCGGGTACTTCACAGCGATCCCGCGGATAAATGTACTTGTCTCGAGACGCTACCGCGTCCCTTGATGAAAAATACCTAACAATGCATTTGAACCCCCAATAGCCTGCCAAAAAGTAGGCTCGAAGCGCCAGCTGATTTTGCCTACGCCTACGAAGATTCTCTAGGTTGATTCGATTAACCCCTGCTTGTTCGCCGCCTGCCGGACTAGCCGAGTAGTCAGCCGCTGGTACCCGCTAACCCGCTTACCCGCGCCAAATACTCTTGACGTAGTGCAGCGTTCACGAGATAAGCGGAATAGTCATTTTGATTTTTCATCCGTTAGAAGGGCGGGAAAACTGACAAAAGTATCGCCACACTCCGCTGATATTCGCCAGTAAAATAGAGAAGAAGCCTCGATAAACGTGGGACAACCCGCGCCGTGGTCACAGCCCGGCCAAGCCCGCCGGAATCGGGACGACTTTGAGGTTATGTCGCGCTGAGAGCGATCGAAACAACATGGGTTCGGGTGAGGAGAAAAAATCGTCGGGACGCGACAAGGCGAAGAGGAAGCACGAGTCGTCGTCCTCGTCCTCGTCGTCCTCCTCGTCGTCGTCGTCGTCGTCCGAGAGCAGCGACACCGACGAGAAGCGAGCGAGATCGCCGGTGCAGAGTACGAAGAAGGTTAGGCTCGACGACGAGGCCGAGAGGCAACCAGCGAAGATGTACGACGACTTCGACGTGCCGAGCCGGGATTACGACCCGAGCGGTGAGAAAAAATCCAGCGGCTCGGAGCGCGAGAGAAAAAAGCCCAGACGAGATTCGAGGGATAGGGAAAAATCTGACGACAGAGCAAAACGCAAGACCGACGTTAAGGAACGTGGGGAGGAGGAAAAGTCAGAGGACAGGGAGAAACGGAGGACGGACAGCAAGGAACGCAGGGACAAGGAGAAGGATCGAGGGAGGAGCAGAAACGAGAGGAAAAGCAGTCGTCAGCGCGACAGCAGCGTAGACCAAGCGACGAGAAGAAACCGGGACAACCCGGACACCCAGGACACGACGGACAAAAGTAGGAAAGACAAGGAGGACCCGAGAGCGAGCAAAGGTGGAAGGAAGACACGTGAATATGACTCGAGGAAGGACAAGTACAGTGACAGAGCAAGCGGTAACGACGGTGGAGAGAGGAGAGAGAAGCAAGGAAGACATATGGATAGAAACGAATCAAGAAGAGGCAGCGACGACAGAGCGGACAGAAGCGAGGATCCAATTTTGAACAACGAGGAGACAGACAATCACGTGGAAGTCGTGATGGATCCTGAGGCAGGCGAGCGAGAGGCGGGAAGGAAGGAGAAAGCGGATTGCAACGGGAAAATGTCGAGGGTCGATCGCAAACGCGGCAACGAGGATGTGAAATCGAACAGGACGATGGAAGACGCGAGGGAGGAGATCGAGGAGAGACGGGAGCAAAGAAGAAACGAGGAGAAGAGCGAGCGAAGACGCGGCGGCCGCCGCGACCGAGATCGGGATCGGGATCGGGAGTCCGGAAAGCCGGACAGGAACGAGGAGAAGGAGAACAACGACGAGAGAACGGACGGCAACGAGAGGGGCGACTATCACTCGCGCGGCGGCCGGGACAATCGGAGAAACGACTCGGATCACCGTAGAACGAGGCGCGGGGACTACAATTACGACGGGAATCAGTCGATGATGCGTCGATACTGGGACAACGAGCAGCCCAAGGAGAGCGCGAGACGAAAGCGCGGACACGAGTCGGAGGAGCGAGTCCTGGTGGGCGAGAGATTTTACGGCGAAGATCGCCGAAAGGCCGAGAGCGGCTCGACGAACCGTCGATCGAGGGAGCGCGAGGGCAGGAAGGAGACGAGCGGCGATGGCGGCGAGAAAGCGGCGGACGAGAAGGATCCCGGAAAGATAACGCAGGCCCAAAAGCGCACCGTCGATCTGCTGACGTCCAAGACCGGCGGGGCTTACATACCGCCGGCCAAGCTGCGGATGATGCAGGCCGAGATCACCGACAAATCGGGCGCGGCTTACCAGAGAATCGCGTGGGAGGCCCTGAAGAAATCCATTCACGGCCACATAAATAAGATCAATACCAGCAACATCGGGCTCATAACCCGAGAGCTTCTGCGTGAGAATATCGTCAGAGGCAGAGGTCTGTTGGCCAGGTCGATTATTCAGGCTCAGGCGGCCAGTCCGACTTTCACGTCGGTCTATGCCGCTCTGGTCGCTGTCGTTAATTCCAAGGTAACGTATAGATACGTTTTTTTTTCTTCGTTTTTTCATATATTTCACAAATCTTTTTGACTCACCGAGAATCTCGACTTAATCTGCCTTGTTTTAGTTCCCGAATATCGGTGAGCTGCTGCTCCGAAGACTGGTGATACAGTTCAAGCGGGGCTTTCGTCGAAACAACAAGCAGCTGTGCATATCCTCGGGAACGTTCATCGCTCATCTGGTGAATCAGCGGGTGGCTCACGAGATTCTCGCGCTGGAGTTTCTGACGCTCCTCGTGGAGACGCCGACCGACGACTCGATCGAGGTGGCGATAGCCTTTCTCAAGGAGTGCGGGATGAAGCTCACCGAAGTCTCGAGGAAGGGAATCGAGGCGATCTTCGAGATGCTGAGAAACATTCTGCACGAGGGGCAGCTCGACAAGCGGGTGCAGTACATGATCGAGGTGATGTTCCAAATTCGTAAGGACGGCTTCAAGGATCACGAGGCCGTGAATCCGGAGCTCGATCTCGTCGAGGAGGACAATCAGTACACGCACTTGATCACCCTGGACGAGGCGATGGATTCTCAGGACATACTGAACGTCTTCAAGTTCGATCCGGAATACGTGGCGAATGAGGAGAAGTACAAGCAACTGAGCAAAGAGATACTGGATACCGACGGCAGCGGCTCCGAGAGCGAGGGCGGCGACGACGATGACGATGATGACGACGACGACGACGAGGCCGATAGCAACGATGGCAGCGGAAACGAGGCTAGCACCAAGGAGGGCGTTATCGTCGACAACACGGAGACGAATTTGACCGCGCTTCGCCGAACGATTTATCTCACGATTCACTCCTCTCTGGACTTTGAGGAATGCGCTCACAAACTGATGAAAATGCAACTCAAGCCCGGCCAGGAGATCGAGCTCTGCCACATGTTTCTCGATTGCTGCGCGGAAATGCGAACTTATGAGAAATTCTTCGGTTTACTCGCCGGCGTAAGTTTTTATTTTTCGTATACAATTAAAATTGGTCCGTTTCGAGGTTTGAAATAATTATATCTTTTTTTTCACTCTCTTTTTTTCAGCGTTTCTGTGCCATAAACAGAATGTACGTCACGCCCTTCGAGCAGATCTTCAAAGACTCGTACGACACGATACATCGTCTGGACACGAACAAGCTGAGAAACGTGTCGAAATTCTTCGCCCATCTGTTGTTCACCGACTCGATCTCCTGGGGCGTTCTCAACTGCATCAGGCTCAACGAGGAGGACACGACGAGCTCCAGTAGAATTTTCATTAAGATTCTGTTTCAAGAATTGTCGGAGTACATGGGACTCTCGAAGCTGAATCAGCGTGTCAAAGATGTGTAAGCGAAAATATTCGGTGTCCGTCGAAAATTAATATCAGATGGATTTTTATAGATACCTTTTTTTTCTTTGCAGTACATTGCAAGAGGCGTTCGACGGTCTCTTCCCTCGGGACGATCCGAAAAATACTCGATTCGCGATCAACTTCTTCACGTCCATCGGTCTGGGTGGTCTCACGTGAGTAAAAGGCCAATTGGCACGAGATAAAAATTGAGAAAAATCGTATTTTCATCGAATCAATTCGTTGACAAAAATTCTTCTACTTTTTTTTTTTTACTTAGTGACGATTTGCGTGAACACTTGAAAAATCGGCCGAAACCGGTGCCGGTACCGGTGATAATCAACAAGGAAACGGCGAAGCCATTGTCCTCGTCGTCTTCCGCATCGTCGTCGTCGGCTTCGTCGTCCTCCTCGTCGTCGGACTCGTCGGAGTCGTCGTCCTCGTCGTCCTCGTCGTCGTCCTCGTCCTCTTCGTCGTCGGACTCGTCGTCCGAGAGTTCAGGTAGAGAAATTGTGATATTTCGAAAGAGAGAAATCGGCGAGAGGTGCGACATCAATTTGTAATTCACGCTCGTTTCGTTTGTTATTGTAGATTCCTCGTCGTCTGGTGACGACCGAAGGAAGAAGGGAAAGAAGAAGAGGAAGAAGAGGAAGAAGAAGAAACTGTCGGACAACGGCAAAGCGGAGAAGCGAAAGAGCCGGGACGAGAGTAAATCGGGCGGCGGCAACAAGACGAAAACGCGAAAGCAGCGAAAGGACAGGCGAGAATCGAAGGATTCTTCGAGATCGAGGAGGAAGAGTAGCAAAAAAATCGCGAGGTCTTAAGAGTAGGTGCAATCCCTTCCTTCCCGCCCATCCCGGGCTCAAACGGTAGCAAAAACTGCAAACAAATTTTTTTCACTTATACGGGGATTTACAGTTTAAACTTTGTTAACCTGTAAATGTGAGTACGCAAGAAAAAAAGTTGTTTACAGTTTTTGGCACCGACCGCGGCATTTCACATGCTCTTAAGCGCGAGATGCGTCGTCGAGATATAAAGAAAAAAAAAACGTTAAGCTAGGTTATTCATAATTTCAGCATAAATTGTCTTTATATTTGTATGGAAATAACTTGATGACCAGGGACGATAAAAAAGACTCGAGTCCCGGCGAATGGAAAAAACGAAAAAAAATGTACATGTACATTATGCACAATTAATACGTCTACCTTCTAAAAAAAATTCGCCGTCTCACGATTATTAATTAACCGAAGAAAAAAAAAAAATACCGCAGACGTAATATATTTTTTTACGTATTTTTATTACAGACGTTCCATTACGTTAACATAACAAAGTTGTATACTTTCGAGGTACATGATGATCGTAACACCGACTTCTACCAGTGAAATCGTTCAATGCGTTATACACGCGGGCTGGGGGATCACGACTTCTCTCGAGGCCTGACGTCTCGGTACCTCTGCAGTTTTTCTTCTTTTTTGTTTGTTTTCCTAGCCTTTATCCTGGTGATGCAGCGGATCAATCAATCAATTGGCCTCGAACGAGTCTATGAAAGAAACGGGCGTAGGCGCATTTTTTTCGCGAGAACTTGCCCCGTTTTATTTGCCGCGCTATATAATGACGAAAGCAATAATCACAGTAAGAGGCATTCGGAGGCGGAAAGGCTGCGAACGCCTCGGCAGACGCAGAAGCTAATACTTGAAGGTTTCTAAGATGTTTCCGAGGCCGCGGAAGCATCCCACACGCCACCGCCTCCCTTTTTTCTTGCTCCTCCTCCTCCTTTTTTTCTCTCTTTCTCATCGTCTCGCACGTCTTTCACATTGTTCCTCAGAGTCCATCGAACGCGGTTTCTTCTCTTCTCGTTTCATCGATTTTCCTCAATACTCTTCTATGCTTTGGGCACGTTTAAGCAGGTCCGTTGGGTGTCTAACGAGTTATTCTCTTTTTATTATTTTTTTTTCTCTTTCACTCTCTCGATTAAAGCACGTTGTAAATACAGGTTGTGATAAAGTACAGATATGTCTATGAGACAGATCGCAATTTTTGTTTTTTTTTTTTTCGTTTTGCGAAATTTACGCCCAACATTCGACACGACGGCGTTTCTAAAATTATTATGCCAAACTCAAGGAGATCTTCGGACGATTAAGTGCGATAAATAATGACGATAACGCGCGGTTGGTATGTGCGGAAATGCGGAACGTCGGGCGTGATGGTCCACGATACAAACTGCTGTTTTCTCTCTTCTCTCTTTCTCTCTCTTCCGTTCTCTCTTTTATTTCTGTCCATGGGTATTTCTTGCATCGATATTATTTTTAATAGACCGACATTGGTGTGTGTATGTGTGTGTGTGTTAGGCTACTAAAGGCACTGCCCGAACGGTACAATACTACGGGAATTACCTGCGCGTGCAGCGTTTCAATGCTGAGAGACGAGTGCGAGGGGCGTCATAAAATTCTTCGATAGCTTATAAAAATAATAAGTGCCAAATATCGTTCACCGTGTCTCCCCCAATGGAGAGATAAAGCGTTCCGTTTTCGTACATGTATAATTATCAATGATTCATTAATTTTGAGGCACGTTTTTGAGCCTTCGCTCTTCATTGTTGTGTCTTTTGCGCGTAACAAAATTCCACATCGATCGATTTCCTCGAGGCTACACTCGATTAAGTCCGACGTGCATGAAGCGCTCTGCAATAGTAAAATAGAAGAAAAGAAAAAAAAACGTGTGCAGAACATTGCGATCTGCGGTAAACCCGCGATACGTGTAAATACAGACTAATTAAAAAAATACGTGGGGGCTAATCGAAAGAACAATGCGAGTGGATCGCGCGAAGACAATCGGGAATTTCGCGTACCGATTTCAAGCCTAACTAACGAATTTGTACTTGCCCGGGACATAATTGTTGAATACGTGCGGTCTATTGACTTATTTTTCAACTAACATCGAATGAAACTATCGTTGCGACATTGCTTGCTTTTAATTTTTTAAACAACAATGGAAATATATGACATATATATAAATATATATATGATACAGTTGCGTGGCATTGCGTGAACCTGATTTCCAACACCCGACGATCCTTATTTTAATTACGAAGGAAAAATAAAATAAAAGCGTCGACCGTCATCTCAAACCGATCTCGATTTCTCTCCGGAATGTTTCGTAAATCTAGTTTCCCCGCTCGATCGCGCGTGGCCCATCCGTTTGTAAATTGATACGAAAGAAGCGAAAAGGAAAAATTATTTTTAAAAGAAAGGGAGAATATAGACGAGATCTCGGATCGCGCGAATTTTGCGGCGAATGTACACGATAAACAGCAAAGACACCTAGACCCACAGTTTTTTACAACCCGTCTGCTCTTCAATCCCCTTTGTCGTCACTCGTTTGCGGTTGCTGCTGTTTATTTTATCAGGCTGACGCGACGACAGTTTCCGATATCCACATGACGCTTGTGATTTTTCAATAATTTTTCATCCTCGCTCGTTTTGTGTTCCTTTACTATGACAAAGTCAGCCTTGGAGCTTATAAAAATTCGTAAAATCCTCAAAAAACCTCCCTGTAATCTCGTTACCTCTCGTCTTTTTCCCGACGCGGCTGTTTGTCTTTTCCCCCATGATTCCGTTTGACCATTCGGTGCCGAGAGAGACGGGACGCTCTCTCTTTTTCATTTGCGTGTTTTTGTTTGTTTGTTTTTCTTCCTCTAGCCTCTCACCAGGTGACTGTTCCTCAATACTCGATAAAATTCGACGAAAAGATAAAAGAAATTTGAATAAATTGCTTGGGTTGTTTCGGTTGTCGTAGACGTTTCGCTCGCTCTCTCTCTCGCGCGCGCGCTCTCTCACGCTCTTTTTTCAGTTTCGCTGTTACGGGAAGAAGAAGAAAACGAGTCTGTCGCATTGTCGTCGTCGTATCAGCGAGATTGACCCGATCGAGGAACAGCGGTCATGTAAATCCATAAAGCCTATAACCAGACGCCCCTCCTCTGCATCCAAACAGGTGGAGCGCTACGTTAGATCACAAGAAGTACGGGGTGACGGTTAACGATGGAATGACGCGCTCGTTGTCGGGCACCGCTTTGAAAAGCACTGTGTTTCTCTCGTCGACCGTCTTGAACTCCAAAATGCTCGCTATGTTGCCGCATCGGTAACAATAGTTTGGCGCCGACCAGACGGTCACGAGTTTATCGTCGAACATGTATCTATAGCCTGAAATTAATTAACGCACAATTGTATGTTTTTTTTTCTTTTCGTCAGCGAGCGATTTTTCACGTCCTACGGCCGCGAACGAGTTTATCTCTTGGGTTTTACCTTCGTGAACCAATTGATGAGCTCTGCATATCAGCTTGAGATCGTTTATCTCCATGAACTTGTGGGTGACTTTGCTCCCGAATAGCCAGCCGGCTCCGCGCGGGCTCACCGTCCAGGTCTCCACGTCCTCGGGATCGGACCACAGCAAGTCGCAGAAAGCGCCTGAAATGATTTTTTTCATAAGGTTTTGTAATTTTTAATAAAAAAATAAATAAAAAAAATAAAAATTGCAATACCTTTGTGTGGAATCTCTTGATTTCTATCGATCGTCCTAATTTGATCCAGCGTCCTGATGGCCGGCGACAAACCCCCATGAACGCAGAGTACTTGTTCGTCGATTAACTGTTGGAAAAGCCAGTTTAATACATAGCCAGAGACAAGACAATTTGGTATTTCCCGAACAAAAAAGAAACATTGCAGTACATACGGCAGCTACTGTGAGTAGATCAAAGACCCTGCAGCAATACTTCCACGCATTAGCATTACCGTACTTCATTTCACACTCGTCTTTGAACAACAAAAAAGGCACAAATTAAAATCTCCAAGGATTCGCATCGACTTCAATCAAACTACTTACCGTAAAATCCGTAGACTTGAGTTATTTGGCGCGACTCGTGATTGCCCCGCAGCAACGTTATCCTGTCGGACCATTTGGCCTTGAGGGTCAGGAGACGAGTGAATGTTTCTAAGCTATAGTAACCTCGATCCACAAAGTCACCCATGAATATGTAATTTGTGTCGGGCACCGGGCCGCCATTGCGAAACAATTCTTCCAGGTCATAGAACTGCGAGAGAAGGATTTGAGGAATTAAAGAAAACAGCCGAGACTGACTTTTCACAGGAATCGAAAGTGCTCCGGTTGGAGGTTATCGGGATCGATCGATCGCGTTCTCACCTGGCCGTGGATGTCCCCGCAAACGGTCACTGGCGTCGAGACCGGCTGGATGTTCGACTCCTCGAGCAACAAGTCGCACACCATGTCGCACAGTTTCTAACGATCGTGAGGTGAACATAGAAAAAAAATACTGCTTAGTCGTTATTATCGAAGCCAGAGGACCTTACGCGCATAACCTATAACCCACGACCGACACAACCTTCTCGCGCCACAACCCGATTCGACATAAACAACGGACAAACCACTGTTCGGTTAACGCGCGGACTTTCGTCTCCTTCTTTTACGCTCTTTATTTCCCATTTTTCATTACCTTGAGATCATTTTCGGGTAGATATTTGCACTCTTTTGCAATATCTATCCATTTGTCGATGTCCGACATTTTGGATTAGATACTACGGGATATCACCAGTTGCGCCCACCGGATCTCGGAATTCCCTAGGCGATAGTGACGCGAGATGACGGTCATTTCTTCGATGCGTCAAATGACGACATAATGACCATTATTTGACGATTTTTTGACGTCACAAGTCGTAGGTCATTTTCCTTCGTTTCTCTCTCTCCTCTCTCTCTTCTCTCACACACACAGTTCTACTTTACCGACGTACGATTATTTAGCGTAACTGTCTTACCGACATTTTCATGCGGGGCGAAGGGAAAAAAACACAAATACAGTTCCGATGTGCGTTCAACACTTTTCGTGCGGTGATGTTTTTAATGGTGCGCGATTCGTATTAGTTATAAGAGATTAAGTTTTAGTGACAATGGATTGCATGCGGGATCTGGAATTTCACGTGAGTCATGACATCCGAATTTTCGATGTAATTACGGGTTATTTACCCGGAAAACGTCAAAGTTTTAGGTTAGATTTCGCTCTTTTTTGAGGTTATGTGTACACCGCAAACGTAACGAATTCGTTTGTTTTCTCGTAAAAATGCAGGATGACAGTGGCAGAGCTTTGGAAAAAGCCAAAGAATCGATTCGTTTCATCAAGAAAAAGATGATTCTTTCCAAGTAAGTACGATCTTTTGTTTACTCTTTCATGTACAATTGATACCTTTCATGTGTTTAACCCTTTTGCAAGGCTGAATTTTTGCACCAAAGTGTTGCAATTTAAGCAAAACAAAACTGCCAATTAGCAGAAACAAAATATTTTTTTTAGCGACTTGATTGTTCAGTACAATAACAAGCTAAAGGAATGCGAACGCCTCAAGGGAGATCTGTACTTGGCGCAGGAAGAAGTTGCCAAACTCAAACGAGACAACAATGCAAATCTTTCCAAGGTGGTCAGACTGGAGATGGTGAGATTTGTGCTTAAAAATAGTGATAATTTGTTGTAGCTATAGAAAACAAACATGGAAATCAACTCTACTAACTTACAGCAAAGTGCCGATAACAAAAAAGCCAGACAAGAGCTAGAGCAGAAAATAGCAGAGCGGGATATTGAAATAGCTGGCAACAAATCGCACCTGCGACAGTTGGAGTGCAAATTGGAGGCTGCGGAAACGCAACAGGCAGAAAAATTGATGGAATTTGAGCTGGACAAGTCTTCAATGGAAGGTATCGAGTTGGCTCAGAATTAATTAGCAATACTAATTGAAAAGTAAGTCAATTGCAATGATCTGATGTTATTTATAAAAAAATGTTGAATATGTTGCAGTAAAAGTTAAGGAACTGGAACAGGAATTGAAAGCATTAAAAAGGTCTCATCAGACGGAAATCACTAAGCTGGAGAGAGTAGTGAAGTCTCCAAAGGAGAAAAAAGGAAAGAAGGTCGTCGAAGGTAAACGTTTTCACAGCAATCGACGGCGACAAAAAAAACAGCGAGAACTCGGCTAAACTTGAAATTATATTCCAGTTGCAAAGGAAACGAAAGAGATAGGAGTGAACACGGTCGAAGAGGCGAAGCAGCCACAGCCCGTAAAACCGCAGACAGCGGAAAAGAGCGTCATGACAAATGAATTTTATCACATCCACGACGATCCGTATCCCGTGTTCTGCCACAGATGTCAGTCGTCGATGCAGCCGAAGGTAGAGAAAATCTGCGAAATAATGGCTCATCCGCCGCTGGTTGGAAATATGTTGTCGCCCGTACGGCCTCGCGGTGAGTCAAAGATTCATACAATTTTGGAATTGAGGGAAAACAAAAGAAAAAAATCTTTACACCCCAAAAACCAACAGATTTTCATAAATGCCCCGAATTAATAGCATTTTTATAGTTCCAGAAAGGCAACGCCCGAATCACAATGATTCGAGTAATCTCGATGCGAATCGTTTCAACGTTAATCCCCGTAATTCGCATCACATCTCTTCCTTCGGCGCAGAAGAAACGAATGTAAGCAATACGAATCGCGTGGAATCGAATCCCAAGGCATTCAATCACGTTGATCAAACTCCGCGCAATTTCCTTTTGGCTCCGGCGTCGCAATCGACGATCAACAGTTCGGTGGCCCCGGTGGACGCGACAGTCCCGGAACTCGTCGAACTCCGACGAAAGGTGGGGATTCTCGAGCGCAAAATAAAGAAGCAAAAAGCACAGAAGTCGTCGGATTCTCAGCCGCCGAGCGCGAATTGTTGCAGCCATCCTCACTCGGTGAATTGTTGCGGTCACTCGTCGACTCACGTGAATCCAGTTCCGAACGCTTTGCCGAACGGGCAGGCCGATCTCATGACGGAATTCTTCAATCGAATGATGAGTCTCGCGGCGGGTCAACGCGACGAGCGACAGAAACCGAGCAAAATCGATTGCCGACGAAGAGAACGAGGTTTGCGAGAGAAAAGAGCGAAGATGAAGCTGCGAAAGCTCAAGAGGATGAAAGTATCGAAGAAAAAGAGCAACGGCAACTGGTGCGTCGAGTCCGACGAGTGCGAGGCCGAGGAAACGGGCGAAACATCCGATCCTTCTGACCCGACGAAGCCGCATTTACTCCGAATAAAACCCAGCCAAGTCGATCCGCTCATTGACGCCGGATCCGAAAAATTCTCAGAGGTAGAAGATTTCTGGGAAGCGTCGTTCGCCGAGGCCCAAACGAATTCCCCTGGGAACGCGGAAAGATCGCCCGAGAAAGCGAGTCGCATCGAGCGCGATTCCAATCAGGAGTCCGCGGTCAAGGTGCCCGACAAGCTCGGAAATTCCACTCGTAGTCGCAAAACCGGAAAGTCCTCGCTATTCGGCGATCACGACGACGACGACGGCGACAGCGAAACGGAAGTCGAGACCGTGCGAAATGCAATCGCGGTGGAGACTCGCGTGAAGCGTCGGAAAACTTGCGCGAGACGCTCGAGTACCCGGAGCGAAAGTTTCCACGACGAGGAGGACGAGGGGAAAAGACTGCCTCGCGAGAAATCCGTTTCGGAGCAGCAAAACCCTGAAAATTCTTCCCGGCAATCGGCGATCGAGGAAACCGTTTTGGATATACCCGCGTCGCCACTCGCAAACTCGGACGGCGATCGACGGATCGACGCGCAACCGGAAATAAATTCCGATTCGGAGCCCTCGGAGTCCGCGTGTCTGCAGGATCGAGTGGATCGGCGAAAGCGCAAAAGATCGGGCTCGCCAAAAGCGACAAAACGCACGGGACGATCGAATTTGTTGGGTAAACTGCGAGCTTTGAAGAAAACCAGCGTCGCGAGCGTCGCGAAGACGAGCAACTCGTCGGCGATTCGCGCGACTCGCTCGCTGTCGAGGCGAAAACTCACGGAGCAGTCGGAGTGCGAGGATGTCGAGGGAAATTCTACGGTTCCCCGGGACGAGCCGAGTCCCTGCGTACCGGTGAAAAAGCAGCGAATCGCTCACGTGCCGAGAGCAGCGACGCAACTCGACGAGCGGGAAGTCCCTGCGAGTTCGAAAGTTCCGAATTCAAATTCGCCGGAGCTCTCGGAGGAGATCAGCAAAGACGCGAACGAAAAAGTGGTGGCTGATTGCGCGATTGGGGCGACAAAGAGGCCGAGGGTACGACGATCGACGCTGGAAAAATCGTCGACTAGCGAAACGAAGATCGAACCGGAAATTGGCAAAATCGTGAATGTCGATCGGGTGGAATCGGTGGTCGAAAAATCGACGACGAGCGAGTCGCAGAACGAGGCGAAAAGCGGCCAAGACGGGAAAGTCGGCCGGGTGGGACTGCCGGGTGACGTCGTGGCCGCAGCTGCGATTCTTCCTCGTAGACGGGGACGACCTCCGGGAAGGAAAAACGCGGCGACGATCGCTCGGCTAAATGCGCGGCTTCGGGAAGAGGCTGCTGCCTTGGGTTCCGTCCCGCCAAATAAATCAGATGAAAATCCGAGCGACGCTGTGAAAAATGCCGAAACTTCGATGGGCAACATCCAAGACAAGTTGGACCAGGGGAAGAAGTCCACAGCTTCGGAATCTCTGGGAGAGGAACGACCGTCGAGCCATCTTGCGATGGAATCAATCGAAGAATTAAACAGAGCGCGGGGATCATCGACACCGTCGATTTCCGACACGGCCGAATCGCCCGTCTCGTCCGCCTGCGCCGCAGACAAATCTGAGGACGTTCGTGCTCCGCCAGCCGAGAAAACGTCGTTTCCGCTGGACGCTTCGTCAGCTTCACCTGCTGCTTCGCCGGGCGATCCTTCGGCATCACCTGTTCCATCGCTCGCTCCGCCAGACGCCTTTTCAGCGAAGCCGGCGGAAATTTCGATCTCACCGAAGCGTTCAGCCGTTTTGTCCAGGGCGACGACGACCGAGAAGAATAAATCGAGCGAAAATGCTCTCTCACCGGGAAATTCAATTTTAACGGATAAAACTGACGCTCCTGCGGCGGGTGCGAATTTTTCTACGGAGAAAACGAGTCTGGCAGCTTCTGCTGAAAATTCGGACGACGCCAAGCGAAATGCGGATAAATTGGAGGCGTCGAGAATTTCGTTGAGCGCCGATTCGGCGAACGAAACGACTTCGGCGATTCCAGACCATTCGCCGGCCTCGCCGGATGTTTCGCCGGCCTCGCCGGACGTTTCGCCGGCCTCGCCGGATGTTTCGCCGGCCTCGCCGGACGTTTCGCCGGCCTCGCCGGACGTTTCGCCTGCTTCTCCTGATTCAACGCCACTTTCGTCTGATAAAAATACGGAAACATCGCCGACGAAGCCCACGGAGCGTTTGTCGATTTACGATAACGTCGAGCTTCCTTCTCTCGCGGAAACCCCGAGATCGACACCGTTGAACTATTTTTCTCCCGTGGAAGAAGCGACGACCGCGAAGAAATTTTTTGTTGAAGAAACAACGAGCGAAATGCCCGTCGAAAAGCCAATCGAACGAAATCTCCTAGTCTACGACGGGGATTTACACGACGACGCGGGGAGTCACGACGAGGATTTCGACTCGAGTGCGATCGTGAGGCCGCAGTTCTTCGTCGAAACGTCGACCATCGAGAGGAAAAAAGCCGGAAAGAAATCCGGCGGCCGCGTCGGGCCGACGAACGTCGTGAAGGAACTTCGATCCAGGCAGGTCCTGCACAGTCCCTCGACATCCGCGAGTGCTCAGAACGCCCAGAGAACGCCGAATCCGCCGGGCGACGAAACCAAGAATTTCGCCGTCAACGACGTAAATATTCCTCAACCCGTCGGCTATCCCAAAGTGCGTAGCCTGGAGACTCTGCTCAATCTTCATCTGAGCGGACAGAAGAAGAAATCCGCGACGGTTTACACGAACCTGCGCCGAGCCGGGGCCATCAAACTGCAGGAAGCTGCAGGTACGTCCGCCGGTGCATCCATTTTTCAATCTTGCGTTCCGCAGCGATTTTGCCTATCCAAACGCGGTAAAAACCTTGTAGGGTAGAAATTCGCCCGTTGCTGACGATAATTGCGATTTGCAGAAAATAACGTGAGAGTAGAACTGGAGAGGCTCGTCGAGGCCGAAGAATGGACGACCGAGCTGCACCAAAGCGTGATAACCAGAATTCTCGAGATTCCCGGCGAGCGCACGGTCGCCAAGTGAGTTTTGACTTTGTAATTTGTAAGAAAAAAAAAAAAACATGGTAATTCACAGACTTGGAGAAAATTCGTTTCGTTCCGTCTTCCGCAGATCCGTGGTCGATTTTCTGGTCGAGCAGGCGTCGCTCGACGAGGACCTTGATCGAACTCACACCCCACCGGCGCCTATAATGACGAGGACTCAGCAGCGAATCGTCACGTTGATGCATTCCCTGCAGCGCGAGGAAACGATGCGACGTATTTTCGATCTCGTTCAAGCGGGAATCGAGTACGCGGTCTTCAATTGCGGCGCCGCTCAACCGGTAAACAATCGGTTCAATCTTCCTTTTCTTCTCTACTATTGTTGGTCGAACTCGACGACGCCGACGAGACAAAAATGTGTTGATTGACTGTGAATCTGTTTGCTTCCTCGCAGCTCCAAACGGTCGAATATCTCGTCCGAATATTCACGATCATCGCGCGGATACGAAAGGATAGGGAACGTGTGAGAATAATGTGCTGCGACGCTTTTTACACACTGGGTCGGACAGCCTTCGCCGCTATTCACGTGATATTGACCGTGTGGCCGGAAGTTCTGCCGATGCACGGCAAATCCGACAGTACGTCGCTCTCGGCTTTTTCACGCGCAAATTTTTCGCTTACTCAACGACGACGTAACTTTTGTTTGATTGATTGATTGAATCAATCGATCGATTAAATTGTTTGTTTACGTAACAAACACGTAACATTTGTTTCATTGATTGAGTGAATCAATCAATCAGATTTTTCGTTTACTCAATAATTACGTAACTTTTGTTTGCGTCACTTGCAGGCGAATTACCAAACTGTCTCGCGCACATGATAAAGCAGACAACGTCGGAAAACATGAATCCCATCCCGAAACTCAAGGTGACGAAGAATATGATCACGAGTTATTACGGATATCCGCAGACTCAGGCGACATCGACAGTCGTGATGACGGTTCTGATGAAAGCGCTTCACGGTGAGCTTACGATTTTTCTTCCGTCATCGTTTTTTCGTGTTTCCGTCGTATTCGAGCTTACGATTCGTCGATTGATTCACGCAGAAAACTACACGAGCGATCTGGAAACTGCGATCCTGTTGGTCTCGAAGAGGGAAGGCACCAAGTGGGCCCTCGACAACGTCGTGGAAAAGGGACTGATGAGGATAATTCGTGACGATAGTTATGAATGGAAATTCGAGGTCCTCCGCTTACTAGGTGAGTCTAATCGATTAAATGCTTAACAACGACGCTATCGTTTTCTCTCTTTAAATACTCACAAACGTAATTTTCGTGTCTTCAATAGGTTTTATCCTGCGAACTTTCCCGTTTTCCGCGCCGGACAAATCGGTGCAGAAATACACCGAACTGCTGTGCCAGATGTTGGATTCGGGCGAAGGTAAATGATGGAGAAAAATCTGCCTATCTGTAGGATCGATCGCATGTTTGATTTCTTTTTTTTTTTCAGGCTCGCACGACAAACAGGAGGGTCTAGTTTCGGCGCTTCTCAGCCTCTCGCGTTACGCGGCGCTTTTCGCCGTGATATCGGAATCGATATTGAAGTGGTCACCGAGCGGGGACTTGCGAGCCTCGACGTTGCAGCAGCTCGACTCGTTCTTCAAGTCCCACACGCCGCACTGGTGGAACATGCGGCATAAGTCGAAAACGAAAACGGAGGGTCGAGGGGCAAAAGCGATTGACGAATCCAAGTGAGAAGTACAAAAGCGCGAGTCGGGCGAATCTCCGCAGATTTAAACGTTTACGCTTGTGCTATAAGTTCAAGATCGTAGAATATTGAGTATTTTTTTATGTTTTGTCGAGAAACCCGATGGAGCGTCGAGCCCTTGCAATATGACAGTGATTAGAAAAAAGGCTCAAATAAATATTCAGCTTTATGGAATCACAATTCTTGCGTTTTTTCCCAGCCTGACATTTTTCATTTCCCCTCGTTGCCCGAACGAAAACGTTGGCTGACTCGAGACCGCCGACGATTGCGTTCCCATGTAGGAAGTTGAGTGAGTCGAAATGCGCTTGTTGAAATCGCGAAATTCCGGGCGAATTACGCAAGTCGAAGATCCGTGACTCGGGGTCTGGAGAAAAACCCGGAATTCCCGAGTGGAGGAAGAAGAAGAAGAGGCCGCGAAGCGTTGTTTATAGCCGCAATTTTCCTTGCCCGCCGCGTCAAGACGACGGAACAAGACGTCGTTCGACTCGGATGAATATTCATGAGTCTCTCACAGTCTATTGCGCCTGGTGGCCGCGACCACTGGACCCTGATGGAGTCTTCATTACCCGGGGAAATAACGAAGGCAAAATAAATAATTGGATAAGCCGCCGTCCAGTGAGCTCGATGGTTACGGTGCTGATCACACCGGGCGGTCAGGGAAACCAAGGAACGGGCGAAATGAGGCGAGGAATTACGTGGATCGCTCCAACGGCGAGGCGGCCGATGAAAAAAAAAAAATCGAAATGAAGAATAAGAAGCATTTTAAAAACACAATTTTTTTCGTGATTTCGATATTTATGCTATTTAAACATTTTTTGGGAAACAAGATTACAGGCTTTCGTATTCGCTCTCAATAATGGATAATAATAATAATTAATATTCAACATATTCGTAAGCTTTCATACGCAGAGGCAGCACGCTAAGTTTAATACATGTACATAGTGGGTTGATTTCTTCGTGTTTTGTTGCTCTTGTTGTTTCATCGGCGTCCTATTTAATTGCTTCGCGCTACTCTTTACTTCCCCCTGTTCGCTCGTACATCGTAATTTTTACAAAAATAATTAACAATGTTCGGCGACGCAACATTGCCCGGTGAATAGATTCTATGTTTTTTTTCCTTCTTTTTCATTTACCTCCGTCTGCTCACGCTTCCAGTTAAATTAATATAAATAATGGACATTTTAGCGGTTTATGCTTTCTGCGGTTGGCTCTCGGTTTTTCTATGCATTTTACTTATGTGTTTCTTTAATTTTCGTTTAGCGACTGTGTTTCCCATTAATACGAGCTTTCCTCCTACTACTGTTTCGGCATTTCGTTAATTTTATTTCCCATTTAGTTTTCGCGTGTGTTATATCGTTCGCAAGTTTCACGCTCTCGCGCGTGAAATCCTCTTCAGTTTTTTTTTTCTAACTTTGGATCGCGATTTAAATAACTATTATGCATCGTTTCCACGGTTCCTCCTCTCGTTCGCGTGTATTTTTTTTCTTCTTCTCTTCTCTATCCTTTCACTCTCGTTTATTTTCATCAGTTCAATGACGTGTCTCTTTGGTACATTTGCAACGGACAGCGTACCGCAAGTACGGATTTGGTGTATGTCGGACGGGGTACCTACCATCCGCCGGTCATAAAGCGCACGCGATACAAAAAAAAATTCGTCTTCTTTTTTTTGTCTGTCTAACTTTCATTTTCGTAAAGCCGAAGAAGAGGAGGCAGCGATATTGCGGAACACGGAGCGCGCGGCGAGCTTTTTGCATGCGAAAGTGTATTTCAATTTTTTGTACTTTTTTTTAACACTCTTTTCACCGGCAAATTGACGGAAGTTGCTGGCCGATTGTGAAGACTATCGAAAGATTGAACGTAATTAGCGCCCGAGAACGCCCAAAGTCGCGATAAAAAACAATTATTGCAACCCAATCGTCGAACGAAAGACGCGACTCCGCGGAGTCGTCGCTTATCGACGATTGTCGAACGATTGGAAAATGCGTTCGTTTTTGTTCTCGGCCGCCCGGTTGAGTCTCGTAACCGATTTCGCATAATCGATACGCGAGTTTTTGTTTGCCCAAAAAACCCTGAATTCTCTCTCTCTTTTTTGTCTTCCGAGTCTTTGAAGCATCTTTCGCACTTGGTGATCCCGCGCGTCGTCTCGCGCGTCCGCGATATCGCACCTTCTTTCTCCCAATTAACTAGCTCGATTGAACGGCGCTGTCTGATGTACTAAAAATGCCACCACTGTCTACAATATTACTTTACAATGTCGGTCACTATTTACGTGGGGGGTTTTTTCTCGAGGGAAAAGGGTCTCTGGGGCAAGGAGGAATAGTCTTGTTCGTTTTAGTAGTTACAGTAGACGCACGGTGAGTGTTTGCTTCTCGCATTAGCGCATTTTCCTTTACAATTTTGTAGGCTGCGATCACTATTTTTCACTTCGTCGCTTTCACTTCGTTTCTTTTCCTTCCGTTTGATCGTTCGTGTTTTGTTTTAACTATCACACTTGGTACTTTAATTCAACAGCGTAATCGGCGGTGTTAAGGCAACGTTTTTGGTCGTCTGACGAGGCCGATTTTGCGTAAATGAACTTTTGTACTGTATACGCATGTCTCGGCCTCACGGACGAAGTTAGGCATGGAAAGCGTTTTTTTTTCTCTTTCGTTTGTCTGTTGTATGAAGAAAAGAAACAAAGGCCACCGCTGGCTCTGAGGCTGTCGCTCGTCACGCTCGGTCACGGGTGAACAGCCGTACTCGCTGTCTCCCATCCTCGCACGACCGACCGATTTTTCGTTGCTCAATTTCCGAATCAGTTGGACAATATTTCGATCGCGGAATTCGACGATCGTTTTCGGAACTACGCGAAAATTCGGTCGTGAGGAAAACAATCCCGTCACCGAGGAAGCGCGACGGCTCCGAACGTCTCACTACACGTCCCTACTAAATTGTCTGTTTTTTTTTTCACTTCGTGTTTCTCTCGTTTTTTCCCCTCTATCTTTACGATTAATAATATTGGTAATAATTAATTAATAATTAATAATTAATAATCGATATTAGAGAATAGATAATAATAATAATAATAATAATAATAATAGATAATAATAATAGATAATAATAAATTAGGAACCAAGTACAATATATAAAGTATGATGAGAAATTAAATTACATTAAGCTAGGATCGTATTGTTTTTTTTTTTCATTCGTTAGCTACGAGGACTATTTATAGATCTTTAGATACGGCCCGCGCCGCTAATTTCATCGGCAGAGTTGTAGTATTTCGCATTTCGTCCCCGCAGCCGAGATTTCCACGCGATTTCCCCGCTTTCCTCTCTCTCACGGCCAGCGCGGAAATCCCGCGTGCGGGGCCGAGGATATCGCGCGCGGCGAACCGTAAAAAAATTAATCTTCGCGTTTGACTCGCGGACCCCGCGATCGGTCGCGCGACTGACAAAATACTGGGACTTGGGAAATGCAATTCGTCTCATCGTGTCGAGCAGGCATTTTCACGGACGAATTGCGCTTTTCTCTCTCTTTTTCCTTCTCTCTCGTGTGTGTTTCTTTTCTCTCCCCTCGAATTCGCTATTTTTAAACGTCAAAAGGAAAAAATGTTGCAGGCTGCGACGGATTCTCCACGTTCGGAAGGTCATTCGCTTCGAGTATCTACAAAATTTACAAATTATCGATGGATAACTCGTCCGTCTTTTTTTTTTCTCTGAGTGTTTTTCCCCGCGACGAGAGTTCTTTTGTCGCTCATGCCGCGGCCACTAATGTCCTCCTCTTTTTTTTCCTCTCTCTTGGACAAACGAACGGAAGACGGCACCGGAGGTCGCACTCGGCGACTCTATTTACACGCAAGACACTTTTTTTCTTCCTCGTCTCGACTCGACCGCGACGCGAGCGCCGAGTTTTTCCGTCGCGCGCGCGCGCGCCCTTAACAATGATTGGGCGATTCGATCGGGGCTGGCGGACGGAAAAGCGGACGAAAAACTCGTCGCCGCGCGTTCGCGTCTCTCCAGACTCTCTCACTCTCTCTCAACTCTCTTCGATAAACGTCGAAAGGCACCAGGGAACATTTTGACTTTGTATATCTAGTCGCCGTCCGCGGCGGCCGGAATAGTCGTCAAGTTTAATCCACGCGAAGAAGAAGAAGAACCGACCGAAGCGAAGAAACAAGCGCGGAGCGACTTTCTTCTCGCCAACATCGAGCGTCGCGTAGTCTCTTAACGCAGGGTGAAAGGAAGCGTTCTTCCTTTTTTCTCTCGTCGCTTTTGCTCTCGTTCTTCGATCGGCCAAAGTACAGACCTAAATCGTGGTCGTGTTCGACTGGACGGAGATCCGACGAAGCGCCGAATCGGGAATGTCTCGACGATAGTCTCTGTCTCTGCTATTTGGGCGTGACAAAAGAAAAGAACAAGGAGGAACGAGCGATTGACGCGGCGATTTACGAGAATTTTTTTTCCTTTCTTCTACCTTCTCGACTGTCACGGGTGGAATTGAGCTTTCACTAATTGAACTGAGAATTAACGAATTTTTTCCATCTTTTCAACTGTCACGAGTGGAATCGTTTCAACGAAATTTACGAAAATAATTTACGCTCGCCTCTTGAGAAAATCTAACTCACTCTTCATTCAGACTCTGCTACTATTATATTCGTTTGTCGTGTGTATGGGTGCGTGTGTGTGTGTGTGTTCGGTGTGTATGCTTGTTTTTTTGTCGTACGGTGCGGCTCGTCCACGAGGCAGATTTCGTCGTTGAAGCGTCTTTCTTTTTTCACGAGGAAAAAAAATGCGAACGCGCTCTCTGCCCGTCGTCTCTTTCCGGCGATCGACGCGCGCGCGCGTGTGCGGCATCTCTCGTGTTCCTCGTCTTCCGCGTGTGCTCTTCTTTTCCCGTCCTCTTCGGCGTTGCTTTCCCTTCTGATCTTCTTCTTCTTCTTCTTCTTCTCCTTCTTCTTCTTCTTCTTCTTTTTCTTCTCCGTCTGCTTCTTCTCTAAGCGTGCGTTCTCACTGACGACTCGAGCCACGTTTTCCCTCGTTCACGGAAGCCATCCTCGCCGACTCCATCTGCGAGAAGTCGTTCCACGCGGGCATTCTCGTCTGCTCTATTGACGGGGTCATCGTCTGCGAGAAAAGCAGAATTAGTGAGTGAGCAATAGGGAATCAATACAAGCGAGGTAAAAAAAAATTAGAGGAGCGCTCGAGTAGCTTCGGAAATATTTGCACAGTAAATTGGAGATTTGTCGGAAAATTGGCAAGGAGGTTGTTGGAGAGAAGGATCAGAGGTGTCGCGGTTCGAATTTGCGTGAACTCACCGAGCCGTTTGGATTCTTGGCCATGAAGATCATTAGGGAGCGGTTGCTGAACGGCCTCAGCTCCGGATCTCGGCCAGGACCATCCACCGTATCGACGCAGGTACTGCTGGCAAACGACGCAACCAACGTGTTCAAGTTATAGTCATTACGCCTCGCTCGTTTTATATATATATATACATATATTTCCTCGTTTCTAACGCCGACGCGTACGCAGCTCGTACTAATAGCTCCGAAGTGGCAATTATTGTTTGAAGTAAGAAAAAAAATGAGGAAAGAGGAAAATGAAAAATAAAAAAGTGAGAACCGATGATTACCTCGTGCGCAATTCTTTCTGCTTGCGTTTACAGTGTATGTAAGCCGCTATGCAGATAATGACGACGAGAAATACTGCTATCGTGGCACCGCCGGCGATGCTGGCCGTCTCCAGCATGACCCGTTGTCTGGAAGCTGTGGAAACGGAAAAGAAAAAAAAACACGTTTTTATTTTCACAGGTCGTATTTTCGTCGTCGCCGGTGATTTTTCCTCGAACGCCGCCGCGACCGCGGGGTTTATCTTTGGAAAATTGTAATAGGCTGACGGAAGAGATTTAATGAGGCGAAACCACTCACGCAAATAGGAACCATCCAGATCCTTGAACTCGCACCTCTGTCCTATGAATCCGTCGGAGCATCTGGAAGAAGAGAAGAAAAATTGGGAGATGTTAGTCGACGATTTTTAACCTCGTGGGTTGTTTTTCTGGCAAAAAATGCACTAATTGAATTAAAAATTTTCATGTAAAGAGATAAAAAATGGAGATAGTTTTATTGTTCTTGGAATAAATTTAAATGTCCAAACGACGTGAAGTAAAAAAATACATCTTGCTCGTCGATTCTCTCTTTTACTTTTGTTCATGAAAAACTCGCGCGTAACACCGGAAACGAGGCGATAAATCCCACGAGAGTGTCGGCTCAATTAGCGAGATGAACTTAACAGTAAAAAATGGAGAATCGTGGCATGTTGTGCGTGGATTTTTACGCGTTCCGGGCTCGTCGGGGGCTGAGGGTCATTGAGCGTTCGCTCGTGCGGGCAACGATCGGACGAGATCGAGAGCGGCGGCCGGCTGCGGTGGATCAATTAACTTCACTTAATTATCCAATCAGAGGAATACGAACGCGGCAACAATGAAATCCGAAGTGGTTATTAATTAGCTCGGGGATTCGAGGTGTAATTTCGTTTTTCGTGCCGAGGACTCAATTACAATGGAATTGGAATTAACGACTGACGGAAGGGGATATTCGACTTCGAAGAAACTTCGCTTCCGTGTATATATTTTTTTCCTCATTTCGGTAGCATCAAAATGGAGGAAATAATTGCTGAGAACGGGAGAAGATTCAATTTTCGACCGGGCTACGGTGAAATCTTTTGTGGATTTTTTTTTTAATTGAAAAATTACCGAGTTTAAACTTTTAATTGCCGAGAAGAAGAGAAGAGGAATTAATTCTTGTCGAATTTATTTCCTTCCAGATTCAGGTGAATTTTTGATAGATATTTTTCCCTGAATTGAAAAATGTCCAAATTCCGCTTGGATTTTTTTTGTACAAAAAAGGAGCAAGCCTATTTTTTAATAGTTTGATCGATCTTATCCAAGCTAATTGCTTTTCGCTGGACGTGCTTTCTGGCCCTTCGGAGCGTCTCAGCGACGCGGGCAATCGAGAAGACACGCAATGCGTGAAACTACGTTTCTGTCTGTGTTGCCCGGTGCGTGTGTGTCGATGGTCTCGGCTCGTGGGTAACACGCGGGGAATGAGAGCGAGGAAAGGAGATAAGTGGAACGCAGAGGAAGAGATATGCGAGGGGGGAAGAGAAAAAAAGAGCGTACGAGCGACGGGGGACTCGATTAGATTGGCTTCGAGCAATCTTAACATCGAATTCATGTTGGCCGTGCCATTAAGTGCTCGGAGGAATCGTGACACATGTGCTCGCTTAGCGACTAAGCGGGAAGGAAAAATTCGAGTGCGTTGACAAAACGGAGGAAAAAAAGAGCATTTCCAGAATTTACTTCATTAAATAATTTGAGGTAAAAATATTCTTTTAGTTCTGAAAAAAATGGTAAAAATTGTAAACAGGAATCAAGTGAGGAAAAAATTGAAGGAGGCCAAGGATAATGCTGGGAGAATATATTTTCCGTTTTCCCGAATATCGTGAAGCTTCGCTCGGTGTGAGACGGAAAAAATGCGGCTGCCGTCGAGATAGAAGCGGCGAGGAATTTTGTTGGTACGTGTCGGTCCAAAGGACACGAGGATTAAGGGGCGCTCGGGGGATGACGGTGGGCGAACGGGGCAGGACTGCCAAGTAGGTGGAGGTCGCGGAGAGCTGCAGGGGTTGGCTTTGACACGGAGCTGCGAGAAAACGAGAGGAAAAGGCGAGAAAGAGATTATGCGAGATGTAGAAGCGACTCAGCTACTAACGATTCACATCGCGCGCTCGGTGGACCCAATGGGAAATTCAATTCGAGGCAACGAATTGCAAGTAAATAAATAACGTGAAGCATTGCAGAATCGCGATTAAACGCAAAAATAATCACAAAGAATTATGAACATTTTTTGAATTGGTAAAAATGAATAGGGCTCCGCGATGACGATTCTGTGTCACTGGCGATAAGGAGGAAGGCAAGAGGCGAGAGTAAAGAAAGCAATGAGCTATCGTTCGCAAATCGTTCGTTCGACAGGGAGCGAGGCAAAGCGCAGCGCGCACAACTGCATCGCCGTTCATTCGCGGTGCTCGCTCGAGCCTCTCGTTTCCCACGGTGTTTGCTTTGTCCAGCGCGCGAACCGCCGAGGAGGCCGAAATTTTTTCGTTTCGCATCGACGATGTAGCAGAAGACGAAGAAGACGAAGAGAAGGAAGAAGAGGAGGACAGAGATTTTCAGTGAGGGCAAATGAATCTGAATTTACGGAGAAAATGTCTGAGATTGGCGAAAAAAAATCACTGGTCTGACTACAAAAATAAATTGAATGCATTTTTAGGAAAAATTGAGAATCAATGCGTTTTTTTTCTCTCAGACATTGAATAAATTTAAATGCCCAAGAGGCACGAAGTAAAAAATGAAACGACAATGGAACGATGACGTTCTCGTTTACCGGAGAATTTCAGAGTAAGCGTATAATTGGGTCGCATGGCAGTTTTCTTGGAGCAGGTCTATTGTGATAAATACAGGGAGCACAAAGTCCCACGGCGGGGAGCTCCCGACTTTGCGGCGCGTGGAGTGTGGAGAGAAGCGTAAAGAAGCGAAGAAAGGCGAGTATATTCCACTCTGCCGGTGGACTCGTGGAGGAATAACGAGTGAGGCTTTGCGTCGCCGGTCCTCTTTGTGCTCATTCGGAATGCCCAACGTTCCGGGGGTTGAAAAGTATAAAAATCACACAAATCCCTCCAGGAATGTTCTTCTTATTTCCCGTAACCCTTTCGTTTTCCAATTTTCCGAAAAAATTCAATTTCTTTTAATACGAACATTTTCTGCTATTTCCGTGTTCAGCAGATCTTTTCTTTTTTGTTTCAGGTGAATGTAATTTAATTGAGAAATATTGTAGTGGCAAGAAAAATCGTTTGAAGACTCGAGGCCTGTTGAAAGGATGGATTGATTAATTAGGCGAAAAAAAAGGAATTGTAATTTTCCGAGCCACCCTGTATAGCGAAAACGGAGACGCAAAGGTGGGCAAGCAGAACATTTACCGCTCGCTTCGCGTAGCCCGGAGAGAAAAAGAGAGACAGAGAGAAGGAGAGAAGGAGCGAAGGAGCATTGAGACCGTGAGGGGATCGGTGGCTGGGAAAACCCGGTGACCCTTTGGGCGTGCGACACAATGCACGACGATGTCCGCGGGAGGCGAAGCAGCAGCCTCGAGAAACGAGCTGCTGACGAGAGAAGAAATGCCCGAAGGACTGCGGCCTCGTTGTCGGCGAAAAAGGAAGGAAGGAAGGAAAAATTCTTCCTCGCCGAGAGCTCGTAAATTGGGACGTAAATTGGAAGAAGCCGCTTCGCCACCTCGGCCGAGGGAATCTCCGGGGTCCGCCGAGGCGCGGCGGTGGTCACCACGAGGTTGGCACTGCAGGAGCGACTGAGGAAGAAAGCCAAAGCGTGAGTGAGTCATTATTTGTTTATCCCAGGGGGGGGGGGGGGGGGGGAGCGGGGAAGCAGAACCAGCAGCAGGTGTAACCGTGAGAAAATCCACATTCGCTGTTTAAAGAGTTATTATACAAAACGATTTCGTTTGCTTTTCTTCCAATCCATCTACAATTTGGATTTTAATTAGGAAAATATTTAAAGGCTGTGATATTTTTTTCTCAGGATCCTAACATTTTTTGCCAGCTTGAGGAACATTTTCGTTATGTTAAACGATATTTTTGCCGAGCCAGAAAAATAGCCTCGTCGAAGATTCCGTCGACGCTGGAAACGATTTGTCGGTTATTAAAATCGCGAGATTAAATTGGCAAAATACTTACATGCAGTTGTAGAGAAGGGACTCTTGAATTTTGACGGTGAAGCACGTAGCACCGTTGAGACAGTACCACTCCGCGTAATCGGGCGGACATGTGTACATGTGGAATGTGATGTTGGGCCTTGATGTCACCGTCGGTGGTCTCGGCTTAGGCGTCGACCGGGACGAGCACGCGTCTGCGAACACACGAACGACACAAGAATTAACAAATTTGTCCAATTATTTTCACTCGGTTTCGCTTTACGCGAACGTTTCCTTCGGCCTCGTCCGGTTGCGTCGACGTATGGAAAGAGGCCCACGCGTTGTCTTGACCGCGCTAAATTCGTCGACGTCCTCCGGCGGCGACAAAATAGGAAAATGACCCTACAACAATTTACCCCGCGACGTTTTAACGTCTTAGCTGGTCACATGTAGGTCGAGTTAATTCAAATCGCTCTGAGCTTTGTCGGATAATTCGCCAAAAATACGATTGCTCACTCAGCAAAGACGAAAGTTTTTGAGAATAAAATAAAATAAAAATGTTATGTTGTGTTTAAAAAAAACGTCCCATTTGGAGCGCATAAGCGAATCAATTTGAGCCAAATCGCTATCAATAACTGTCTGCCACAAAAACGATAATAACAGATTTGAGAAGAAAGGAAAAAAAAGAACGTGTCGGACGTTAAAAAATTCGTGGAACTTGTCAGCGGATAATGCTACGATGCACGTATATTAGGGAGCGCGCATATACATAAAGCGAGCTATACCGGACTATTACTATATTTATATATATGCGCCCTGTCGATAATACTATATAATAATTCCAGGGGTGGAGGGGGGGTTGTTCGGCCTGGCAAAATGTGACGCGAGACGAGGAGAGAGCGACAGAGAGAGAGAAAGAGCAGATCCACGCCCAGCGCGAGGTTTCCACCGGCTGCGAAAGTGCGTTACACATCGGGAGGCGCTCACAATGTGCGTACGGTGAAGGAGGCCAAAGTGGAGAGAGGGAAGAGAGAAAAAAAATGTGACGCGAAGTGGAGTGGATAAGACGCGAGTGGTGGAGGCAAAACGAAAACCTGGTTCTGTGTGCAACCCCCTCCACGCACCCCTATCGATTAACTTGTTTAACGACTAATGGACGAACGCGCTGCCGCTGCTGCATTGTATAGTCTCCACTTATTGGACTGTTGTACAACGAGGGTGGACGCATTATACGTTTCATTACAGAGAAAAAAAACAGCTTTCGACCCAGTCACTCGTGGCAACGATTATTCGCAATTCTCAAACTTTACGTTATCACACTTTACGAAATAATTTTTTTTTCCGCGACAAACGCAAAAAACGCAATTTTTTCCGCGATAAACGCAATAGCAAAAAAAATAATGTAACATCTGTGATTTAAAACAATGCAGACCGATTTTAATAAAGACCTTACGAGAAAATAAAAGGAATAAAAATGATAAGTTGAAATAAATTTCGTCGTGGAGGGTGCGAGGAATGAAAAGGGAAGAAGAGAGAGAGAAAAAAAAACGTCTTGATACGAGGTGGAATGGGTCGAGCGAACGAGAGCAAGAAAACAGCAGGAGCGAGGAGAGTGAGGAGTCGAAATGGGGTGCTTTAGAAATGCCCAGGGGCACTCGAGAAGCGAGCGAGCAAGCGAGCGAGCGCACGAAGCAGCCACAGGACAATAGCCCCCGGTGTATTCTACACTCGGCGGGTGTTCCCCGCCTTCTCGTATTCTTCCTCGTCTTCTTCCCAATGCGTCTCTCTTCCGATGTCCCAAATGCTGCTCGATCGTGTTTGAGCACGAATCGAGCGCCCATTCGTGCGTCAGAATGAAAAACGCGTTGGATGAAACGCGAGAGAAATCTCCGTGAGTCTCCTCGACGGCTGAGATTGTGGCAAGACTGACGAATAAGCAAATTAATTAATTAAAAAACGAATTAATCAGTGAGATCCGGAAGATTCATAGAAAATAAATTTTTTTCCACAAGATTGAAGATGAAAATTTACCAAACAAAAATACCATCGAAAAATGTCTTCAGAATAATCTCAGTATTGTTGTTCACCCAGATTCTGGTCGCGCGGGTCCAAAAAATTCTACTAGTCTCGCTCTCTCTCTCCACTCTCGACCACCGGACCGTCACCCGAGGGGCCAAACCGAAGGAAAAAAGAATGAAAGTTAGAACAACAAAATTACGGAAATATGCCCACCGAGGGTGAGCGAAATTTTTGAGTCACGCGTTCCACGGAGTCCGCGGGAAATAAACGTCAGAGGAAGAGGAGAGGCGAGGCGAGGCGAGGGAATAAAAGTGCTACCTACGCGTGCAGCACGAAAACGAAACAACCGGGTCGCATCTGCCCCCGAGTCGAGTCCCCCCGGGCTTTCTATCTGTCACCTGTTGAAATTTAACAATCTGCTGCGCGCACGTTTTCTGCATAGCCGGACACCGAAGAAAAAAGAAGAAGACGTGAGAGAGAGAGAGGGGAAAAAATGCAGAGGCTAAAGAAGACGCGAGCATAAAAGGGGGGAGAGAGAAATGCAGGGAATTCGGGAGGAAAGAGAGAAGAAACGAGAGAGTTGAGCTGCTTTTTCGTCTTTTTTTTTGCTCGCCTGGCGCGTGCACCAAGGAACATTGGCTGCGCCTCGACGCGAGCGCATAATACAATAACGGAAAACAACAACCCCACGGCCGCGTCTGTCCTCGCCTTTGCGCGGAATAATAATACAACCCCCAGAGAGTGCGCGTTGCATAAAACGCGACAGCAGTGCCCGGAAACCACCATAACATTTTCACACTGCACGGAGCGCGCCCGGACACCGCAAGACACGCGCTTCTCGCGGTCGGCGATACATAAAAGCGACTACGCTCGTCCTGCTGTTCCTTTCCCTCTGACGATTCACTTGTTACAATGTTTTTCTTCTCTCCCGCTCACTCTCGCTCTCTTTGTCTTTCTCTTTCTCTACCGACAAAATGAATCAATCGTTAGCTCGCGTGATTCGAAACAACAGGGGTAAACGACTTTGACGACGTGAAATTTCCATTTCTTCGCGGAGAAAAGAAAGTCTTTTTTTAACCTCTGGCCTCAGATACTTTAAATTAAAAAAAGTTACTGCAGTATCCCAAAATCTACCTGGGCTAAAATAAATAAAAAAAGAACCTCAAGCCTCAAACCCTTAAAAAAAAAGAAAGAAAATAATAGCCGTATCCGAAAATCTACCTGCAATTCCAAATAGCGTGTAGGATATGATGAGTAGCGTCGCGAGATACGGCGGAATAATTCTGCTTCTCCTCGCGCCCGAGCCGCAGAGCCCGGAGCCCGAGTTGTCCCTCTGGCCCTCGACGTTGTCGTTCCTCCTCTGTCGATCCTCGTGGTGATGTCCCCGGACGATGAGATCGACGTAGTCGGGCCTGGTTGTTCTCCACTGCTCCTCCCGGCTGTCCCGCCGCTCCCGCGTCGTCTCGGACGCCGTCCCGCTTGGCCTGCGTAACCGTTGCTGCTCTCTCCTCGTCAGTCGCTGACTCTCCGGGATCTGCTCGACGCGGTGAATTTTCCCGGCCGCCGCGAGTTCGTCCATCGACAGTCTCGGCGTTTCCTCGCGAATCTCGGAAAATTCACGATCCTCGCTGAGTCTCTCGCAGCCCCGAGAGTCCGGATGGGATTTTTCATGGTGACTTGACGAGCTCGACGTTCTCGTTCGTTCCTGACGAAGAGGCCGACGAGCCTGCTGGGCTCTCTCGGGATTTTCCGACGCCGCCGATAACCTCGCGTCCTGCTGCTCTTTCTGATGCTGCTGCTGCTCGTCGTGAGATATTCTGGGATGACGGAAACTCTCGTCGAGCCAACTCGGGTCGTGGATCCTGTCGATCGGCTCCTCGGAGCAGCGGCATCGACGCTCCTGGCGCGCGGACGTCATCGTCGTTGTGCCACCGGCGACGACTTCTCTCGCCGCTGAAGCCGCAGCAGCCGTCGTCCTCGTCGTTGTCGTCGCCGCTGTCCTCGTCTCCCCGGTCTGAACGCAGCAGCCGCCACCTGGCCCGCAACTCCGTCGCACGTGCCGCCGCCTCCCTGTAACCAAATATCCGACAGCGTTAGTTCTCGACAGTCGCTCCTTGTTTACCTATTCGCTCTCGCGGAGACTTCACTTTTTTTTTTGTTAACTGCATTCGCCTTGTAAATAAAAATTTGGGCACTCGTGGTGACGTCATGTGCTATGAAAAATGCAGTTTAAAAAAATGTGGAGCATCCTCGAGATGAATATTTTGTGGTTTTTGTTTATATACTATTCAATATTTTTGCGCATGTTTAACGATATATTATAAGAATTATGTTATAAGAAGATGTAAAAAATATTTTTTATTAAAAAAAAAACGGATTAAGAATGTATATTAAAAAAGTGTATAAAAATATATGGAAAGTCGGACGATTCGTGTTTTGGCTCCCACCCGATCTCGTCGATGGGATCGGCAGTCTTCAGCCTTTAACGTGCGTAAAATCAGCAGAACAGAAGCGAGTCTGACCCTCAACAGTCGCGATGGGCCGTCGGATCAGATGGGAGAGATCTGGTCGTGGGCGAGAAACTGTGAAAACGCTTTTCGACTGTAAAACAACCGGCTTAGCGCGTTGTCTCGGCCCGATCGACGGTACGATATCTGATGGAAATTCGAGGATACCTTTTTCCGGTCAATTCACAAGTCGGACGATTTCCGAATTGCCCCGAGTTTCAAACAATTTTTTTTTCAATTTCACAGTTTTCTTTTTATAGATAAATTGTGGTCTATAAAATTAAAAAAATCGACTGCCAACGGCGTCAATTAAAAAGTGTAAATCGAGTTGATTATCGCTCGACGTATTTCATAAGATTCCGACATTTCAATCGATGCCAATCAATTCGCTAGACACGACGGAACACGAGACAGGTTCGTGCGCGAGCTCTACGCATTCCGTGGCGCGATCGAGGTAGAAATCGCGGCTCTTCTTGGAATACGGGCTCGCGTCATCGAGATCAACCTGACGCGGATGGCGAAGTGTCGCGCGGTGCGTACGAAACTACTCGGGACACCCGCACGTACTCAATGTTCTACATCGTACACGTGCAAATATCTCTGTAAACATCGAACGTGCGTGGAAATGCATCAGTTCTCAGCGCTCGAAAAGCGTTGAAAAATACTCAAGGCAGAAATCAATTAACCATTTCAACGCGGAATTCGATGTGATTGATTTCGATTAATTTTTTAAACAACGATATTATCAATATATTTGAAAGTATTACAACTTTCAGAATACCCAGAGTCACATAAATCGGAAAATATTTCTCAATGAAAATAATTAATAGCGGCTACTCTTTTCCTCCCTACGTGAACGAAAATGATTAAATCACACTTAAAAAAAAAGAAGAAAAATTGCGTAGGTAAAATTGATTAATTGACATTTGAAAAAAAATAAGAGAAATTGTGTAGGTAAAATTGATTAATTGACACTTGAAAAAAAAAAAAAAAAAGAAAAACTGTGTAGGTAAAATCGATTAATTGATACTTGAAAGAAGTAAGAAAAATTGTGTAGGTGGAATTGATTAATTCACACTTGAAAGAAATAAGAAAAATTGTGTAGGTAAAATTGATTAATTCACACTTGAAAGAAATAAGAGAATTATAGGTATAAAATTGATATAAAAAAGGTAAATAATGCCCATCCCTGTTACGATCGGCCCTCAAGAATTGCCGTGGCGTGTGACGAGGAGTCGCGAAGGCGAACGGCGCGTGTGTGTTGTACCTGTTGTCGCTGATAGGTTGATGGACCGATAATGGGTCGAGTGCGTCAGTGTGGCTTGCGTTACAACGCGACAACGAAGACAACGAGCGAGGTTGCCGCCGGCGCGGGGGGAAAAAGAGCAGAGCGGAGCGGAGAACCGGCGTCTCCGTATCTATTTAACTAGATAGGATAGTCTAACTGGCGACGCGATGGGGACCCTCCTACACCGCGGCGGTTTCGCAACCGTCGCGACCGCCGTTCGTACCAGCAGCGGCAGCGGCGACTCTTCAACGTGATTTTTCTACCTCGTTTGCCGCATCATCTATCGCAAACGTAACGGAAGAATTGCGACGTCGTCGCAGCGTTACTCACTCGCGCGAATTACGGTTACTCACGTCCTGCACTTTGTGCACTATTTTAAGGGGCAATAACAAATGACCCCATCGCTCGTTTATCGCTGCGACATGAAGCACTAATAATCTGCGAGTCGGTTACCCGATCATCACTCGGTTTATTAAAAAAAATGTATGTTTTCTTTTACCTCGACAAATAAAAAAAGAATTCTTCTTTGCTTTCGCCGTGAAAATATAAACACTGATATTCTGCAAATCGACGGAATCGATCACTCGATCATAAATCACAGGCTTTATTTTCTAAATTTTTTTTTTTTTTCGTTTTTTACCGAGACAATTAAAAAAAAATTACTTCGTCGCTTTTGTCGTAAACATAAAAACACTAATAGTCTGCAGATCGTCGGACCCGACCTTTCACTCGATCGTAACTCACTGGCTCTACTTAAAAAAAATATTGTTTCCGTTTTTTTTACCTCGGCAAACAAAAATTCCTTCGCCGATTTTATCGTCAAAATAAAAATATCAATAACCTGATCCCTCGGTTATAGATCACCGAATAAAAAAAAGATGACTCCATTTATCCCAAGTCGCGATAAGCTAAAGCGCGGCTGTTATTCTAATTAGCAACAATTAACTCTCACCTCAACTCGCGTTCTATTTCCGTGGCGGACGGCCGTCGACGTTTCACGAGTTCGCGCTCGAGTGTTTTAGGCGCGCCGCACGACCGAGCTCGTGTAATACACTGATAAGAGGACAAGTCACGACGACGACGACGGCGACGCGGAGAATCGATAACGACTGTCGAATTCCACGATCGCCGTCGCCGCCAAACGGATACCCGAGAAATTTCACGGGCGTCACCCACGTGCGGCCGGCGTCGAGTGGGAATTCGAGTGACGCAATTTCGGGATACCGAGAATTTTTACCTACGTTTTTTTTTCTTTCCCTTCGAGTGCACGAAATTCGTCTTATCAGTTTCGGCGCGTGACGCGCAACCGGGACGGATAATAGACGAGAGATAAAGTGGCGGATGAGCCGCCCCAGCTTCCTGGTGTTATTAACGCTAGTTTCTCGGAATCCGAATCGTGGGAATTGTCGCGAGAACACGAAAATTACTCAGTTACGACGACGACGACGACGACGACGACGACGACCGCGAGGGAAAAAGGAGGAAGAAGAGTGGGAAGGGGCCTGAATAAAACGTCGCCTCGAGAATGCGCGAACAATTGCGCGAGATTATTTTACGTCGCGATCTTTCGTCTCGCCACGCAAATTAATTCAGTAATTTGGAGATATTTCATCATTGGCACTTGAGATTTTACTGGAAGTATTTTAGTGATTTGACACGCATATCGGCTAATGTTTATTATATAGAAAAATATAGTTTATATAGTTTATTTTATATATTATTTTATATAGAAAAAAAAAACATTTTTCGCGTTTTTCTCGTCGAATTTTCTATTTTTCAAGCAAACAAGGGTGCTTTTCGTAAACAGCGGGAAATTTCCCATCTGATAGAGTTTGTAACTTTTATGAAATCGATTTTTTTTTCGCAAAAAACGCAAGGGGCATTTTTTTAACACCTTATTTCGATGTATTTTTTTTTCAATATTTGAATATCTTTTTTCATTAACGCGATAAACGCGCGTAGCAGGCTAGTAAAAATAAATAATTACAGATGTAAAGTGCACTCCAATGGAGATCCGAGTGTCGGGGGGAACGAGGTCGGTGCGTTAAAGAGTGAGAATTAAAGAGGAGACCGCGACTGTTTAGCACGACTTGGTGATACGGCAGACGCATGTGTGATCCGAGGCGGTTGGTACAACCGGACGAGAATTCGTCCCGCGTGTAAAGCTGCGGTAAGTAGGTGACACACGCGAGGAGCGCCGCGCGCGTAAGTGTATGAGGAGCCTCGGAGCTCGGCGGTGGCGGCGGCGATACGGCGATGCTCGGCCCACGTGCAACGGACTCACGAGACTCTTCAATAATTGGCCATTTCCCTCCGAGGCTGCTCACGGTGCGAGAATCTCTCGACATTCTCGTTCTTCCCACCCCTCCATTTATTTCCAGCAATATTTTGTTTCCATATTCTTCACCTTCTTTTTTAATCATCGATTTTAAATAGCAGGCAATAAAAATTGATACTCATTACTTTAAATCACGATTTTTTTTTTTTCGTATTTTTTCAGTTACGTTTTTGCCGACCAATTTCAAGCCCAAATGACGAGCGACAAAACTGCAATTTTTTTTCTTTTTTTTAATAATTGCTATCCACGAATTCGTTGCGTTTTTCTAGTTGTACTCGAGTCTCAAATTCGCGAGGAGCTTGAGGAGAGATTGAGGCTATTTCGTAATTGCGGAGAGAGACAAGCGGACAGACGGGCTTCATCCGTAACTTCCGTTATAATGTACGGAGCCAGAGAGAGAGAGAAAAGAGAAGCTCGGGGCACACGATGATCACGCGAAGGGCTTTTGCGCTCGCTACGAGTCGCTTCCTCGAACTGCACTTCTTTTTTTCTCTCTCTCCCTCTCTCTCTCTCTCTCTCTCGCTCCGAGACTCCCACGACATTCCGGTATTACACGTTGCGCGATGGATTGATGACTCTGTTATTGCGGGTACCGTTTTTTCCCTGGGATGTCCCGCTCGATTCATTAAAACCTGCACCTATTTTTATTTTATTTCTTTTTTTTATTAACGTAAACAATGTTTAAAAATATAATTTTTTTTACAAAAAAATATGTCACTGTCATTCGGGCTAGAAAGAAAATCGGCGTAAGTGAAAAATAAAGTTGTTATTGCGAGTGCGGTTTTGTTCCCTGGGATGTCCCGCTCGATTCATTAAAGCCTGCTCCAAATTTTTTTTCTCGATACACGTAAACAATTTATTTAATAAAAAAATATTTTTTACAAAAAGAAAATGTCACTGTCATTCGGGCTGGAAAAAATTAAAGAGCTTAAGTGAAAAGCTACCGGTTTCCCGTCCACGTTGTTGGCACAACGTATATTACTTTCCGTCCTTCTTCCTACAGACGAGACACCGGTTTCCGTGTTTGCACCCTGCACGTTTTTCCTCGGCTTGGAAAATACGTCGGAGATTCTTTTCCGGGCCCCTCGGCCCTCCGTCCCCCCTTGGGGACCGGTGAGTGAAGCGGTAGCTGCTGGCGCAGGCAGCACGCTTGGCGTCCGGTTACCCCAAAAATCCCGTTATTAAAATCCACACTGAATCGCGGGCCACAAATGTGTTAGTTTTTCTCCCGGCAAATGTGCGCTGGAAGCGTAAAAGGAAACCGATGGAGCCGCGTTATTAAAATCCACATACAGGGAATTTCTCTTTGTCTCTCTTTCTCTCTCGGCCTCGGTCTCGGGGGACATATAAATGGGTGTGGATTTCTGTGTTTGAGGGGGAACCAGCGCCGGCCAAAGAGGAAACGCGCGCGGGGTGAATGTACGCATTATCGAACATCCACGTGCCGGAAATTCGAGGGAGATTTTTTTTTTCTCTCCGTGTTTGGACAGATAGACAAACCGATTTTTCCATTTCTCTCTCAAAAATTTCCGCGTCGCTACCGGCAACCAGGAAATGTTATGAAAATTATTCGGCAAGAAAAAAGGTTGTGAAAAAATATTCAATTGGAAAGAGTTGGGAATATTTTTGTATTGGGAAAAAAACTGTAATGTATGTTAAATCTAATTTTACAAATTAGATTCAACGTAATAAAATATTGAAAAAACCTTTTCCATCGTCAAAGATGATTTGAGTCCGTTGAAAGAAATTAGCCGACTCAAGAATTCCCGAGAGCCACATGGAAAAAAGAAGAAAAAAAAATAACCCCCGAGAAAATTGAAAGAGCCGAGAAAATTCAAGAGGAAGCTCGTAACCCAGAAACACTCGAATATGTTTTCGGGGCGCGTGTCAGGCGCGACGTGTGGTGGACCCCTCGTAACTCCCAGGGGGGATGCGAGTTTTCGAGCTAGAGTTGACCAGCTGTCGGTTTCTCGGCCCACGAGCCACACGGTGAAAAGAGCTTCTCGCGTCTCGCTCCCGATCCCGACAAACACGGAAATTCATCTCGGCGGCGGCGGCGGCGCTCGGAAACCGAGAGTTTTCGGCTTTGGAGCGACGAGGACGGACCGAGGAAGAGGAAGGGCCAAGAAGGGCCGGCCAACCAACCAGGATGGATGAGAGGGCATTTTTCGCCCTACAAAATCGTTGCGGGTGGAATAAGGAAGAAAAAAAGGAAAAGGAGCGAAAAGGGTCTCGAATTTTGTCGGATGAGATGAGTGGAGTCCGAGAGTGGTCCCGATGTACCCGGCCTTGTTGCACCCTGCAGTCCCTTTTGCACCGGTTCGTCCGACCCCCCCCCCCCCCCTCCCCGTTCACCCCTGCGACGAGCATCCGCACCCTGCACGTATTTCTCGAGCGCTGCACCCTGCAACCGGCCACCCCCCATCCGCACCGGTGCAACGAATATTTTCCATGCAGGGTGCAACGCGTCTCTCCCCCCCCCCCCCCCCCCGGCCACTTATTCCGCATTCGTGTGCATAGGATGTATATAATATTATTGAAAAAGGGCAGCGGGCGCGAGCAGCCTGTCATCTTTTCCTCTCGATTCACCTTTCACCTTTGTCGTGCTGCTGGGTGCAGCGAACGATGCGGCGAAAAGTAATGGAAAATGCGAGCCACCCCTTTTCTTTATTTCCTCCCTCGAATCGAGAGAGCTCGTGCGCCACGGCAGCTGATACTTTTGTCGCTCTCGAGAAGCTTCTTAGGTCCACCGGGGTGGTGGAGAAAAACAAATAATTCCCAGTGTAGATCGAAAAAAAGGCTAAAGATGTTTTGACATTTTTTTCGGCAGTAAATGAGATAGAATTTACTAATTGTCTTGTATTAAAAAAATGCATATAAATCAATTTATTTGCTCGAAAATTCCCAACAAAAAAAAACATTATGGAAAAAATATTTTTACTTTTTTCAGCAGTAAAGGAGCAAAAAATAACTAATTTTCTCTGATCGAAAACATTTATACAAATCGGTTAATTGTTTTCAGATATTAAGATATATTTTGTAAATAAAAAATACACAGATTTAGCGTCGAGGGTGAAAGTAAAGTGCGAAGGGACGGGAAGAGGGGGGGAAAGTGCATGCAGGGTGTCCGGATGCGAGGGTCGTTGGGGGCGGCGAATGGAGCATTGCGGCTGCTGCCGAGGCTGCAGCGCGCGTGGCTCGTGGCTCAAGAGGAAACGCGACGAGAGGAGGAGGAGGAGGAGGCGGCAGAGTGGTTTTCGAGGGTCCCCTGAGAGGGTGTATATTATCCTCGAGAAACAAGATCTCTCGCCCTCCTCCTTCCTCGTCGTCGTGTCCCGCGCGCGGTGTATTAATGTGTGCGACTGGCTGCAACTGCAACTGCAGCAGCAGCAGCCGGTTCGTTTGTACGACGAGATATATCTCTCGCTCGGGCCACACGATACGTGTGCTACCTATATACATATAATGCGCGCGGTGCGGCCGAGGATATGTGCTCGAACCGGGGGCTTAAATATGATGGACTCGTGCGATAACATCCGGATATCGCTCGATGCGCGGAAGTGCCGCGCGCGCACAATGAGCGCGGGGAATACTGAGAGTGAAAACCCGGTGAAATTAGGTGACGCGACCACCGACAGCCGCTCGAGCGTTAATCGTTTTTTTTTGTCAGAATAGTGACAGAAATAGTAGCGGTAAATGTTTTATTGACAATGTCACAATTTTTTATAACAGTAATTATAACGAAGCGTACGATTTTTTTAATCAGCATTGCTAGCGGGCCATGGTATGTGTCCTTCAGTTTTTCATAAATGTTTTTCAGGAATTTCTTTTTTTTTCTCTCGTACGAACTCGAATTTTTTCTGCCGTCAACCGCAATAATGTCCCTCGTCGAAGCAGCGACACAAATTGCAGGAAAAAAAACTTTTCCCTGGTCCGAGGAACTTTTTTTTGTTATCGCCAAAATAATTTCCTTAGGCTCAGACCTCGTTCGATGGCCTGTTCGTAGTACAACAATTTTATAAAATAGTATCAGAAAAAAAATACAGTCCATATTGTATTATGAATAAACTTCTACTACTACTAATTTTTTTCTTTTCTTAAAAATGTTTTTAATCAATTATTTCATCACGATATATCCGAGTAATCTTAGCCGAGTTCTTGGTCCACGTTGGGTCCTGAACACACACAAGGATTCTCCGACGATCCGTGGAGCGGGAGGGGGACGAGGGGGGACACTAATGCATGCACACATTGAGCACGTGGCGCGCGAGAGAATTTCCGAAGACGGGAAGCACATGCTCGGGTCTCGTCTGCTGCTGCTGCTGCTGTCGCTGGATCGCAAGGGTGGCTGACGACGACTACAGCAGCAGCAGCAGGAGCAGCAGGAGGATCGAGTATTCAGGAGGAGCAGCTGCCAAAGGTGGTGGCTGGTGGTGGCTCCGAACTATAATATGAACCCACCTACCTACCGTATAGCATCAAGTAAAAGGATAGGTCGGTTTTAGAGGGGGGGGACTGAGGGGGGATCCTCTTAGCCCCCCACTCACATCGTAGGTGGTACATGGGGCACGCACTCCGCTCGCCGTGTGCGCCAAAAGGACCTGAAGGTTCGCCGAAGGAGTGAAGGACCCAAAGGGACATAATACATACCACACGTATATGTATTTATTTATGTACCCACAGACTTGGGGCCCGCGGGCGCGCAGAGACAAATTTTTCGTGCGGCGCACAAGGCGCGCGCCAAAAGCGGCGAGTGCGGTTTACATTCGAGACCCCGGGCCGCACGGCGCGGGAGGGGCGCGAAAGGTGTGCAAAGGGTTTTCGACGACTCGCGCGCGTCTGCTCGTTACTCGGGTACGAAATTTTGAGGTCTCGATGCGGGAAACACGACACGCGAGATATTTCGACGAAATTTGATTATTACGTCTCGATGCTTGTCATTGTTTTATTTTTTACTTTTTACTGCGTTGATTATTTTATTCGGCACTTTTGTTTTTTAATATTTTATTTTTAATGATTACGAAAAACACGATTCTCTCATCACCTTCGAGATCATTTTTTAAATATTTTATTTGTCGTCACTGACGAGATCAATTTTTTTTTTTTTTAGTTTCGTGGCGCATCCGTCACCACGATTGAGGAGCGGATTGAGATTGGAAATATCCGCGTCCCGAGATTGAGGTGCGAACTGTAATTGGAAATATCTGACGAGCCGGGAGGTCCTCGCGACGAGAGTCGTCTCGGTTTCGCACAGGCGCTTTGTAATCGAGCGAACGCGGAGGAGGCGCGAGGTGGACGACGCCGATCGAGAGAAGAAGAGCCAGAAGTTGTAATTCGAGCATGTCTTCCTCGCCGATCGTCTCCTCGAGGCTCTAGGATCTTCTCTTCGAGTTTCCGATACTGGAGCCCGAGATCTATTACTTTTTCTCAGGGGCCGATATACTACTTGACACGCTTGCCCTCGAGATGCTCCCTGTGAGGTCTTCACATTTTTATTCCAGGCCATCACACATTTTTTTTTCGCTCAATTATTTCAATAGTAACAATTAAGTGTATTAATTAAAAACCTTAAATCGAAGAAATATACATTATTGGGCTTGAAAAAAGAGGAAAAAAATTATTTACATTGGACAGTTCACACGACTCGTCGTTAATTCGCCGTAACAATCGAGAGCGACTTCGATTCCGCGGAGTCAAATGTCGTGAATAAAGAGATAAACGCGGATAGAGCGTGTAATCGCGTTTCGCCGATCGAGAGCGCCGTTTCCTCTGGCTCGTCGGCGAGCGCGGTTGTTATTCATTAATGAACGCCGCGCGCGGCGCGCCGAGACTCGTTTCCTGGCTTAATAGCGGCCACGTAAACCCGTGCGTGCGCGCTCAACCGAGCACCGCGGTGAACTCGGTCTCCGAAACGATTTCTCCGATTCCGCTTAATTTAGTTATCCGCGTCGGTTTGTTGAATCAAGATTTACGCGAATTATCTTAGATCCTCTCAATAAATCGCTGTCAATTAATTTTTTTAAATGTACAATTGAAACAAAAAGAATAATTCATGTGGCCGAAATATTTTTTTCTAACCGAATACGAAAAAATCTGTTTTTTAAATAACAATTATAAAGTCATATAAATAAATAAATAAATAAATAAATAAGTAGTGGTAACTACGCAAATTATCTTAAATTCTCTTAATAAATCGCTGTTAATTAATTTTTTAAAATTTACAATTAGGAAACAAAATGTAGAAATATTTTTTAACGAATAAAAAAATCAATATTTTGTATTACAATTATAAATTCATATAAATGTAAAAAAAACGTAGTGGTATCTACGAAATCGAGTGAGCATCCACAATACTGGTACGTGGTACGCGGTACGTGGGACGATGGATGAGTGCGAGTAGCCATGTAGCGTTGAACAAACGTTGAATGGCCCCCACAAACACACGCGTGAGCGACGCACCGTTCACTCGCGTCTCTCGGACACACCGAGTGTCCGAGCTCGCGTTTCGCAACAACACAGAGCCAGTTCCGTGCCCAGTGGGCTCTCTCGCACCTTCACCAGCCTCGGACCAATGCGGATTTCACCGGCTGGTAACGAGATCCGCCATTGAGAAGAAAAAAAAAGTCTGTATATATCCACACAACGACTCTATTTCAACGATTACGGGCCTAGCTACCTGCTGGCAATTTGTAAAACACTTTCGTTTCGATTATCTTTTTTCTAATTTACTCTTCATTTATCTGTTTTTTCTTATGCAAATTAATTTCTCATTTTTTATGGAAAATACATTAACTGGATGACAAGACGAGATTTTGTTTGCTAATTATTTGCAGGGCGATATTTTTTTCGAAATTTAGTTTCTACATGATTTTTGTTTTGTTTTTTTGATTCTTCGATGTTTCCGTCAGTCCCCGCGCGCGGAGTGCAACGAGCACGAAGCACCTGGCGCGATGAAAAAGAAATCGCAGCGCGTTGCGTTCCGGATTCGAGACTCTCGCTCCATATCGGAGCAAAAATTGAGTCTCTAACGCGTCTGGAAATCACACACTCGCAGTCGCTTTCCCTTGAAACTGCGCAGAAGCCGCGGTGAATATGGAAAAATCTTGGACATTTTTAAAATATTTTTTTCGAAACATTTTTTTTTAATTTAACTTGCTATATTTTTTTAACGTGTAATAACGCAAACAGGCAGGGAATTTTTGGCGCGTGCCAAGGAGCGACAGAAGTTACGGAAGGAAGGAGGAAGAAGAGGGGGGGGGGGGGGGGGTGAGACAGGGACCGGCGAAAAACGTAGAGATATGAATGGCGTTGAAGCGCGCTCGGCAGCTGCGTCGCTTGAATACACCCTTGGACTTCGGGCGAGCGAGGCCCACCGAGTCCTCGAGGGCTACCGCGGCGGAAAGCTGAAAGCGCGCACAAAACTCGCCGCCGGGGCGCGCGGTGGGAGGAGGAACATGTGCGATATCGTTCGGCTCGTTTTTTTTTTTCACATCGGGCACGAGCTCCATGTGAAGAAAAAAAAAGAAAAGAGAAAAAAATGCTCAAAGCCTTCGCGAGCGACAAAAGCAATTAGGCGAAAATAAGAAAGAGAGAGAAAAGTCCACAATTTCGAATACTTCATATACGGGAATAATTATATAAATAAAAAAATAAGATTATTGAAATTTGTACGATTTATAGATTTATCGTTGGCTTTTTATTTCTGTATTTACAAAAATTCTCAGCGCCCAAGAACGGCGATAATTAGACAAATTGATGAAAACATTTTATATTTCGAATAATATTAAAATGAAAAAAAAAAGTAAATGTCTGTAGTGGGTGGAAAAAAAGAAGGATGTGAAACGGTGGAGTGGCAGCGGGTGTTGAGCGTACGAGCCGTTCGTTTATCCTTCGTTACGATCTCCCATTGAGGCCCTTGAGGAGCGCGAGAGGGAGACGCGGCCGAAAGGGGAAGGCGGACGGACGGGCGCGTGCGTCGCACCTCGTTCTCTCTCATTTTTTTCTTCTTTTTTTCATCCTCGTTCTCTTGAAGCATCCCCGGGACACGAGCCGCCCCTCGTCGAGAGAGAGGGAGAGAGGGGTATTCGTGTCTATCCAGCGGCTCTTTTTACCCCCCCGAGGGTGCACCGGGCGATGGGACGCAAAAAAAGGGTTGTCGGTATTTATTTCCTTCCCCCGTGCAAATATGCTAATCGGATTATCACTTGATTCGTGCTCTGTGCGCTCATTTAACGTCTGACGAGCCAATAACGAGTTGACTTTTTTATTGCATTCAAAACGAGGTAAAATAAAAAGAAACATTCTAAAAAAATATATATCAGGCACCAAAAAGAAAACAGGAACGAATTTATGTTTGTTTATGTTTGAGAATTTAATCGGCACGGGAAAATTGTTACTTAAAAAAAATGTAATTTTTTTATTTTCTTTGAAAAATTCTTGTCTGCTTTTATGGAAATGAAAAGAAATATTGAAAAAAATGTATTTTAAACACAAAAAATAAAACAGTAACGATTTAATTTTTGTTTGTGTTTGAAATTTTAATTGGCATTAGAAAATTATTATTTCAAAAAATGTAATTAATTCTTCCCCAAATTTACCTTGGTTTTCATTGAAAACTGTTTGTTTGTTTTTAATTAAAAAAAAATGTTCCTGTTATCTATAAATTGTGTCCGAAACACCTGTTAAACTCCCCGAATGATTTCATCGAATCTTCAAAGCCCGACGAGCCAGAATCCGCGGTGTCCGCAGGTGCATTCGAGTTCGATAGTATTCAAGAGCGACAACGTAAAAAAAAGGCGCAGTGATAAGATAATCGCGTTGTAGTCGGTGCGGCGCGGGAGTCGCGCGCGCGCCTCGAGTTAGCTTATCGGGTCGTCTCGTCGGGAGGCGATGAAACGGGAATCCCCGAACGGTGTTTGGTGTTCGCGATAAGCGAGGGGTGTAGGGAGGGGGGGGGGGGAGAGTTTTGTGTCTTGGGGGCACCTGCAAGAATCCGAGTGGCCCGAGGATCGACAAAAACCGGAAAATAGAATTAAACGAGAGAAGCGAGTATTTAACTGTCCAATCTGGAGAGCGTAGAGCGCCGATTAGCCTGTATATGTGTTTATATATGTATACATATATACACGAGGGTCTCTCAAGGTGCCCACGACTCGGGGTCTCCTTATCGCGTTTCGACACCTCGAGCCTATTCACTCTCGCTTCGTTTCTAATCTCTCGCGCGCGTCGCTCGGCAGCCCAATGGTGATTAACGCGGATCGACACTTGTGAAATACTTGAGAAAAAAAAATTAACATTAATATTGGAACAAAAATCTTATAATGTTCATGCAAAATGATTTAAAAAATGAATAATTATGGTGATGATCATGATGATAATAATAACAACAACAACAACAACAACAACAACAACAACAATAATAATACTAGTTATAGAAAAAAAAGATGAAATATTAACTAAAAATTGGAGGTTTCGGTTGCACCGGTCGAGCGAGGCTCCATTTAAGAGTGGAGCCATCGGGTTCTCTATGGATAAGATAGACGTGAGCCGGGTTTAAAAAAAGCCAGTGCTGAAGATAGGAGGGTAAACGCGTGCCGGGCATCGCACGCCGCTCGCTGCTCCCGCCATCCTCGCGGCCGGAAACCCGGCGAAGCGTGAAGAAATCAGAGGTGAGAATGCGTGAATAGATAAAGAGAGATGTTGTGTGTGGGATGCGAGGCCACGAAGAAATCACCGCGCTCGACCGACAAAACATACGAGAGAGACAGAGAGGAGGAAGAAAAAATCTGAGATAGCAAAAAAAAAGTGGAGATAACTTGTAGACGTTAAATATTTGACGCTAGCAAACTGTGGGTCAAGTTCGAGTGTATATCCCAGTGCAGCTGCTATTGAGAAGACCGTCTTTTCCGCTGGCCGCGACGCAAACACCGCGTGTTTTACAAACAACACCTTATGTGCCTTTTGGATAAGATTCTTCTATGCTATATACCTATATGTTTTTTTTTAATATCGCTTATTGACCAGGGCCGAATTTATATGTCAATAATAAAAAATAAAACAATACTAGGCTAATCACACGCGCTGGCGCGCGTACCTGAAAAACTTGCCAAAATCGACCTCAGAAATTTGTTCTTTTCAAAATATCGACTTTTAACCTATACCATCGTTCTTAAGTCGCATATTCTACCCCTGAAAACACTGGTTATTATCCTTTTTTAATCGATTTTGAAAAAAAAAATTTTTTGGCGACGAAAATAGTACATTGTGCGACTAGTGCGCGAAGTAGGCGATTCACGACGAGTGTGAAGTTTGCCGCCCGAGCGAAGCGAGGGCGGCAATCACACGAGTCGTGAATCGCCTACGCGCACGTGTCACACATACTATTTTTTGAAATACGTGTGTGCGAGTTCGTCTTCGAGTGCCTGCGTAGCAGGCGCGAAGTAGTCGATTTTCACATGTTATTGGAGAATTTATTCGCACACTCCGATCAGTGCGCGAATTTTATTCGCGCACTGTTCGGAGTGTGCGAATAAATTCTCCAATAACATGCGAAAATCGACTATTTCGCGCCCGCTACGCAGGCACGAGAAGACGAACTTCGCACGCACATATGTCAAAAATTTTTTTTTTTTGTCAGAAATCGTAGATCCGGCTCCCGACCGAAAATCGCCAAAATCGACGTCGGAAATTTTTACTTAAAAATATCACCTATAATAGGTTAAGCAATTTTGCGCTGCTGCGCTCTTATAAAGCTTTAAAAGGTTACGGGTGCTGCCCCGCCTGTCCTCTTATCAAATTTTTCAAATTTGACACCAAACTGATTTTGTTTATCACGGACTTTCCTGGCAACCAATCGCAGCTCTAATAGTTTGCTAACAATGCTTTCCGTTACTCATGAACTTTTTAAAAGAGGGAGATATATCTGAACCTATTTTTGTATCTCTGATTGTATTAGTATTATTATTATTGTGTTATTATAATTATTATTATGGTTGACCAAGACCTATTTAGAGCTCTAAATGAATCATTTTCAAAAGTGTAAATATGTATCTGACCTTATTTTCGTACTTCTTTATATTGTATTATTATTACTATCACGATTATCATGATTACGGTTGACCAAGGCCTATTTAGTGCTTCGAACATTACACGGTACGGTGTATGTGGATGTCGGACGAGGGCGTCGCTCGATTGGCTTCGAGTATCGAAATAACCGAACTTCTGGAGGGCGTAGGATCGAGGATCGACAGGCAGCAGGCTTCGATGCACATCGCTCGATTGAGTATTATACGTACGAAAGGAGATGGACAGAGAAAGAGAGAAAGAGAGAGAGGGAGAGGGGATAGAATGCGCGTTGCACGGCTGGCCCTTCGGCCGGCTCGAATAACGCGCGCCATGCGCGTCCGTCTGCCTTCTCCATATTCCTCTATATTACCTGCGCATTGTGCATTGTCTGTATACAAGTATAGAGCGTGCGCGCGCGCCTCCGATATACCCGGGCTAATACGCTCGATTGGGCCCCTCGTATGTTCGATAGTATCGATAGTCTCGATAGCGGACGATACAGGACGCGACAATTGGCCACTTTGGCACGGGCCACTTCTTTTCCAGGCTCCCATCCGATATTCCGTTCCTCGTCCCCCGCCCCCGACTTCATCCCGGCTTACAACCTGGCATCGGAGATGCCTGAGCCATGTACGTGTTTTTTTTTGCAGTTTGTCGCAGTGGGAAATTAATTCTGCGCAGGAATTTCCACTTGCAGGTCTTTCGCAGGAATTATGGAAGGAAATCTAGTGAAAAAAAACAACAAAAAATAGCTGCGCACGGAAAACTTTCTACGATTCGTTATTGTTTTTTGCAGATAGCAGCGAAGAGATCATTTTCTGTAGGAATTTCTATTAAAATCGCTGTATAATTGAATACAAGTCGCTGTGCAGGTGAAAATTTTGATCCGAAGGATCTTCGAATGGAAATTCCTGTCCTGCGAATTGTCCTTCCGAAGCCAGTCCACAATGAACGGTGGTCATATTGTTAATTGGCTACCCACAGACAAAAAAAACGAAAACTGTTAACCGAAAAAAATGGAAGCCTGCCTGAGTGCAGCCAGAACTCGTTGGTTATAGAGCCAATCGAGCGATGACTATCGAGAAGAGGAAGAATAAGAAGAAGCCTGTCGATGTGTGCTCATGGCTTGCGCCCTGTTTGCCCTTACAGAAAATTTGTGCGGAGAACGCCGGCCGGTCGGCCTCTATTCTTTCCCGGTCGGCACATGGTCTCTTCTCTCTGGACTACCACCAACACCAGCACCGCCATTCGCGCGTGCAGGAGGCACCGGGCACCATCGAATTGAGTCGAGTGTTCTTCGAGCTTCGAGCTCGGAAGCCGCAGATGGTTCCTTCATGGACGATTATGGTTTTTTGCGGAGCTGCCCGCGCGCCGAACTCACGGGACGGCCCAGCGCGAATACCCCACGATCACCGATTATTTTCTTCCTCGCCTCGAAACTAACGACGCGTCTCCTTCCCCGCTCGCTCGTTTTCCCTCTTTTTTCTCCCCGCAGCTCCTGCCCTCATCACTCGTTGCACTCGCCAAAATTCTTCTACTCTCATCTACCGCGCTCAAAAACAAAAAAAAAACAAACAAAAAATCCCCTCCCGAAACTCGCCGACTGACCTCATTCATTCCTCGTTCGACGTCCACGTTTTCACTCATTTGGCAATTATTATTTCTCCTAAGAAAAACATTTCATACGGTAGGAGAATTATTTTCACCACGATGACAAATATTTTCGCCAGGCCACCGAATATTTTTTTCAGCCTCCCGAGTCTTTCCACCGAGCTAAAAAGATTTTCGTCTAAATTCAGCACAATCAATTACGCACTCTGATTGCACCCTATGCCTGAATGACCGGTAAACACACCGAGAAAAAAAACCCACAGACCCAAGCTCGGCATACGCGCAGTTGACCCCCGGATCCTTCCGCGACAACAGGCGAATTCTTGCCGCACTGACAATATCGCAAAGCGATCCAAGCGGTCCAGGAGGGCATTTTACGAGTCGCGGCGTAAAATGGGGAGAAAATTACGGGGACAACAGTCGAGTGGTCGTCAGTCGTCATCCCGACTGAATTATGGGATAAAAGTGCCCCCTCGGGATATTGTCATATATTGTTCGGTCATGTTGGTCCCGAAAATTCTAAGTAGTCCGCGCACCCCCGCAGTTAGACCAATTCCATCTGACCCCCCCCCCCCCCCCCCCCTACCCCTCGTTCCCTTTTCGAGGGCCCCGGATCACTCGGACCCTAGACGGTGATATTTCCCTCTGGACCACAATCGCGGACGATCCCCTCAAACGGGCCAGCAAGAAGGGACGACGACGACGACGACAAAACTATTTCTATAATTCAGCACGGCCAATCCTCTTATTCCGTTTCGTTAGCGGATCGAGTGAGGGTCACCGCTTCGTTTCGCATTATTGTCCCCGGCCCCGTTGGTCCATTATTCGCGTTCCCCGCGTCCGGCAGCCGCGATGACTGCGCCGGAGAGACGCGAGGCGACTCATGCGCGAGACTGGAACGCGACAGCTTGCGACCTTTTTCCCCATTCGGTCGTCAAGTCCCGATGGCTGCCTCGACTTGGTTTGTAATCTCGACGGGAAGCCGAAAAGCTCGTCCACTAATCACTCGACCCCGCTCGGTTCAATTTTACGCCTCGTCCCTCGTGACCCCAGCGATTTTATTTTCTTCCTGCAGCTCTTTGGGTTTTCGGCAACGACAAAATTGTATTTGGAATGAAAAAAAAAGAAAAAAAAAATGTGAAGACGGATGCATTGATTTTTTATAGGAAAATATTTGGTGGAACTTACTAATCATTTGGGTAAAAATATTTTCTTGACCGAAATAATTTCCATGGTTTCTACGTGACTCGATGACCCTAATTTAATTTTTTTTTTTTTTCAAGCTGGTCCAATTGAAATTAGTCCAGTTCTCAAAGCATTTTTTTCCTCAGTGTTATTAACAACGTGATTAAATCGACGAAAAGCAGCGCAATGTATAAATTAGTGTGCGTTGTTTGGCAGCGGGGAAAACCGTAGCCGAGATACATCGACGTTAACGATGGTCATGGCCGATTCCCGGTGGCGCATTTCGTAAGGCAGGTTCGCCTCTAATGAAATAATTTGAGTGTCGAGAGTGAATTGGAGCGGCGTGCGCGCGGTGCGGCGTTGATGAAGTTGCCGGAGGGGCGCGACGCGCTCGAAAAATACGTCGAGGCTGTTGGGGTCTCCGGCTGCGTGTCCGACACCCCTCGGGTTTTCGCCTCGGACGCGAGGCCCGAGGGGTGCGTCCCGAGCCGGTGGTCAGTGCAGTGAGTCCTGCAGGGGGAGAGAAAAACCGAGAGGCGACCGAGGTGCGGTGGTCACGCTCGGTGCTCGCTGGTCAGGTTCGCTTTAATAAAATAACGCGGCTTAGTGCTGGTTGCGAAAAAAAAAAAAAAAAAAAATACGGGGGAGCTGCCGGGAAAATAGACCGAATGACTCGACGAAAGTTCTGTTTTTTTCGTTTCTTTCACTCACCAGTCGCTATCTTGATTCCACTAATAGACATGTTACTCAGGTAAAAAAAATAGAAACGTCACTCAAGTTATGAGGCGTTCCAGGAGTAGTAAAAAAGAATTAACAAATTTGTATTAATTATTATTTCGAACTAAAAATTATTTAATTTTCGGATTGGATTAATTAAAACATTTTCGGATTTAAATTCTTAAGAAAATTAGATTTATATTATTAAGGGATCGTAAAACAATAAAATAATTGACAAATTTTTATTAAATATTCTTGCAAACTAAAAATCATTTAACTTTCGAATCGAATTGATTAAAAGATATTTCCGGATCTAAATGATTAAGAAATTATTTTGAGAAAAAAATGTCTACCAAGGAAAAGCAGGAATGGCACCGCCACACGGTTGCACTCTTGCTAGTCTTGGTTTTTTTCTCGCGAGAATGACTTCGTTTTGACCCGATAACCATCGGTCACCGGGACGGAAGAGTGCGTTAATTCGTTTCCTCGTGGCGGTGCTGACCTACTGTCGGGTGACGTTTGCACTTTGTCTCGCGCGGGTTCGCCACACGACTACGCAACGAGGCCGCGCGCGGTGTCAGGAAAAACCGGAGAACGCTGCGCTTTATTCCCTCTTCCTGATGCGTAATTACGACCAACAATGCCCGGAATTTCGCGGCAACGATCTATAAATAACCGGTGAAAAAGAAAAAAATTCCCGTTCCACAAATATCAAGTGAAAAATAATAGAAAAAAATCCCCTTCTACAAATATCAAGTGAAAAATAACAGAAAAAAAAATAAAAACCGGTTTACCGACCGAGGAGGTCCGAGAAAATTTTTTCTCACACTGACGAAAAACGAAGCCAACGTGAATCTCGTGTCTCTGGGTCACGTGGGTGTTCGATGGGCGCGCGCCGAGCGAGTCGCGCGGAGAGACAAATGAAGAACGAAACGCGTGAGACGAGGAAAAAAAACACACAAAAGAGAGAAAAGAGAGAATTAAGGAGAATCAAAAAGAAAATAAGGCCTCTCGGTGGGTGGGGCACTTTGGTTATTTCGACGAGGCCTCGTGTTTGCTTTCCCGTCTCAGGGGGAGGGGGGAGGGGAAGAGCGAGAGGACCCACCGCGTCGAGTGCGAGAATCGCCTATCGCGGCGCGGTCCACCTAGCGGTCATTTTTTGCCCTAACCGCCGCGCGAGCACAACTCGACTCCCTCTCGTCTTTATTATTTTTATTTCTTTATTTCATTATTATCATATTTTTGCATGAACATTCGACTCAATTTAATTTACCTTATAAATTGAATTAAACTTAATTTATTTCGTAAATCTTATATTGTATTTTTATTTTTAAAAAAGTTTCAAATTGAGTTGAATTTAGTGACAATTCTGGGACACCGAAAATAGCATTTGATTTTATTTATCGAATGCGTATTTTTTTAAATCTCTCTTTCCCATCGTTTTCTCCAAACATATAACGTATATACGTTTATACCTAAAATAAAAAATAACAAAATAAATGAAAAATAAAGACTGAGGCAGAATAAGCGGGGGAGGAAGGAGCAAGGAGCAAAAGTGGTCGCCGACAGCGATGCCGCCGCCGCCGAGGATAATTGGACGGCGCGTTAAATTAGAGGGGGCAGCACCGGCGACGACGACGACGACTCGCTCTATCCACTTCGTACCCTTCCCTATCCTTCCCCCCTGCCCCTCGCCCCTCTCGTCGTGCGCGTTCGCGGTGCCCCCGGAACGAGGCGAAATAATTTTTCCTTGTTTTCGAGCGACGGAGAACAAAGTCGTTAGGAGCCGCAAGTGTATATCCTCCTCTTTTCACTTTGCCGACGTCGTTCTCGTCGTGCGCTCGGCTGTGGGGAGCAGCGGGAAGCTCGAGCGCCAGACATCAATACGAGATTATCCCTCAGCTGATGACCACGACAACTGACGCACAATGCGAACTGCCGACGCCTCGTTGAGTCGCGAGATTCGGTCAAACGTTTTTGTCTCCAATTTTTTTTTTCGTGTTTACTCGAAAATCAGTAATTTTTTATTTTTCGTGTTTACTCGAAAATCAGTAATTTTTTATTTTTCGTGTTTACTCGAAAATCAGTAATTTCTTATATTTCGTATTTACTCGAAAATCAGTAATTTCTTATATTTCGTATTTACTCGAAAATCAGTAATTTCTTATATTTCCTATTTACTCGAAAATCAGTAATTTCTAATATTTCGTATTTACTCGAAAATCAGTAATTTCTTATTTTTCGTGTTTACTCGAAAATCAGTAATTTCTTATTTTTCGTGTTTACTCGAAAATCAGTAATTTTTTATTTTTCGTTTAATTTTTTCTATTGTACAAACGTTTTGAAATGCTTATTTTTTGTTTAATTTTTTTAATTGCACACGCGTCTTGAGATGTCTATTTTCTGGATTTGTGTCTAACGCGATTGAATAAAAAAATTCTTTCGTCTTATTTCGTGCGATAAATTGAATTAATTCTGAATATTAATATACTGATTGTATGTGATAAATAATGAGGAGAAATATCGAGCGCCGAAGACTCGGAGACTTGAACGCACGACGCGCGATGCGCGGAGGCGAGAAGGACCCGCGGCGAAGAGGGAGCAATCGGCTCTCGCGTGTCGAAACTGCAGCGGCGATAACGCGCGGCCGCAGACCCGTCCAATCGAACGCGCGACAGATAATTCGCGGGCGAATCTGCGACCGAGGGGCAGAGGCGAAATGAGAGAAAATGTAAAATTAGCGATGTCACCGCACTGCGGTTTGTCGCGCGCGCTCCTTTTGCTCCGCTCTTTTGCTCCCACTCGCGCGCTCCGCGCACCACCCGAGAGCCCAACTCGAGCATGCGGGGAGAGTGAGTTATTCGTTTCGCGTGCGGAAGAAGCCGCAGAGACGATCGATATACAGGGCTACGAATGTCAGCACCAAAGCTACCGGCACAGTTGAAAAACTTCATGGGAGATCTAATTTTTTATACATTTCTACACGGACATTCGATTTTATCTATTTCACTTCTTAAATATTATTTACTGGTCTTTTTTTACCCACTTGTGACTTGACTAAAATTGAAATTACTTTTTTTTATCGATCAAACCTTGATTTCTTCTACCTTCGTTCGAGAGAAAACTCTAAACGAAAGAGAATGCCGCAAGATGGAACGCGGTATCTTGAACTCTGAATTTTTCACCGAATTTTAAAGCCGTAATTTGCCTTGCGTTTTTCGCGAAAAAAAAAGTTCGTTTTTGTAAAATTTGAAAACCCTAACCGATGGGAAATTTCCCACTGATTCCGAAAAATACGGATCTTTGCCCGAAAAATCGAAAATTCGATGAGAAAAACGCGAAAGATGATTTTTTTTTCTCCCTCCAAACATAATAATATATCAATCCATTGATTTTTTGAAGAGGGATTTTTTTTTTTTTTTAATTGCTCGACACGCGAGCGTAAATATGTGAGGAATTGAGTCGCGCGAAACTGAACGAAGAAGAGAAAAAAATTGAAGTAAGCGGCGCATCCACCCTGCGCCATAAAATACCTCGGCCGCGTGGCGTGAGCGGCTCGTAAAAATTCAGGGGGTCGAGCCGGACTGCAGGTTTTGGCCCACTGTACGATGGACGTTCGTGCGGCGCGCGCGATCGACCCGATGTTTTACCGCCTATACCGCGCGGTATCTATGCACTTGCGTACATGTGCACCGTGACGTATAGCTGCTCGGTGGCTCTGCAAGTGGCTGGCCTGCCCTACCAAGAGTTACCGACACTTCCGGGTTACCCAACTATTATGCAGACCCGCGTTGCACGAGCAGCAGCGAGTTCAGCGTTTCGCCAAACAATACAACATTATTAATAAAATTTTCTTACTAATAACATTAATAATAAAAAACAGTTTTCGGCTAGAATTTTTGTTACTTTTTTTAATTCGTTATCTATGCAAATCAGGAGCACCGAGCGAATATTCCGGAGAATTTGAGATTGAAAATTTCTCAGATCCGACGCGAGATATCCCGAGGCGAAGTTGATAGGGACGAAAAGTTCGCGTGAGTCGAGGAGGGTGGTTTCCACCCCTCGGGCCTGTCCTAGGCTGATCCCATCCCTTCATCCATATTCCAACGAGGCTGAATCTCGTGGCTCACGCTATCGTCGAGTGCTAGCGAGCAGCCGGTCGCTTCGGCATTGCGAAATTGTCGAGTTAGGGAAATATTTGGAGACTCTTTTATCATATTCATCGTATAGGCTGTGACCCACTTGGTGGCCGGACGAGGTTAAATGTCCGTTTAAAAAAGGCTCGAAATAGTCACTAAATAGTCAGCAAATAAATACATATTTTTGAATAATTAATACATTTTTCAAATTTAATAATTGAATGAAAAAAAAAAATGATTGTCTTTTTATTAACATTTTAATTTTTGCCTTCATCGTATTCTTTCTAATTTTTATATAACGAACATATAATTATTATTGTTATTCGCGAGAAAGTTCATTTGAGAAATTCGTCATACCGCGAAATCATTAGTACACGTGTCACGTCTTGCAGTAACGCAACGAGAAGCTCATTATTATTACACTACTCATTACTCGGCAACATTGTACGAGAGGCCTCGAGGACCAATTAAATCGTTGTATTTATTTCTTTTTCGCCGCGGATAATCGCTGATTGGCCGGCATCACGAGAGTCGTGACGTGAGTTGCATCCGAGCCTCGTAATTTCGTGCGAAGAGACCGGGAGAGACTCGAGTGCCACTTGGATCGTCGGTATCAATACACTTTTTTTTTCAATATCGTTTTGCCACTGCGGCTCAATTTGGCCATAAGGCCAACGAGGTGCAACTGTACATTTTATGTTATGTTTTTTTTTTCTCTCGCGTTTCGCCTCGCATGAGTCGCCGCTGACAAAAGTACGAGACACGGAGAGAGCAGAGAGAGGGAGAGACCGAGCGTGTGGTCGATTGGCCGGGCGCGTTCGCCCGACAAAATTACGAGGTCTACAACGCGCGCGACTAACTCGCGCGCAACACGCGTCTTGCCGCTTTGGCCTCTGGCCGCCGCGTTCTGCACGTTGACTCGAGGCGCCGCGGAGACATTTCCGCGAGTCCAGATGTAATTTAGCAGAAATAATGCCGGGCGACACGAACGGCCAAAACCTCTTTTTCGTCGCTGTTAAAAATAGTCGACCATATTTTTAACGCACAGAATGATATTAAAAAATATTACGATGACATTTTTTTTAAATGTTCACCACGTCTGCGTTAAATTTTGTTTGATTGGTGATTTTCGTCCGAGATACTTTTTGCAACTATTGTAAGATTTTCAGAAAAATGGTCTAAAGAAATAAAAATAAATAAACAAATAAAAGTAAATAAACAAATAAAAAAGTAATTACATCTTTTTCGTTGCTGTTAAAAATACTCGTGATTATTTTCAACGCGTACAAAACGGTATTAAAAAATTTGCGATGAAAACAAAAAATGACTTTCACCACCTGTGCGTTAAATTTAGTTTGCTCGGTGATGTTTGTCCAAGATATTTTTCAACAATTCTAAGAGCCCCAGAGAAATACTTAAAATAAAATAAATAAATAAAGTCGTATTCAGGTTCGCCGCATGCGGATCGGTAGGTGCATCGAGCGCACGTGCAAGGTGCAAGCGCTGTGTGCACCGACGCTGTAGGTGCTCGCGGCGCGCTGCTAGACTTTGCTCCGCTGCATCGCTGCATCGCTGCCTCGTCGGGCCTATCGTGGCTGCAGCACTGCGAAATATCGATCCACCGGGTCAACTCGAAATGGATATGGAAGCCCGAAGAACGTCGGAATTTTTTAGCCCGGTGCCGGCCGGTCCTCCTGCTGCTCCCCCGCCCAACCCTTTTTTGTTCTCTCTTCCCCTTCGTCGTAATTTCACATGAAAAACAAACAAATAAAAAAAAAAAAAAAGATCATCCCTGTCCAAGGATAAGAAAAAAAAATTGAAGAAAAAAAATGGCGTGACATGATATAATAAACTCACTTAATCCATCGAAAATAATACAAAAAAATATTCGAAATAACTTTTCTTATATATCCAAAAAAATAATTAACGTCGGTAAAAAAATAAAAGTTGGACAAAAGCGTTCTCTGTAATTTTCGAAAATTAAAGAGCGAGGCAAAACACAAACAGAGCCCAGTGATTAGGCATTAGGCTGCTAATTAGTGAAATATTTCAGGTAAAAACGAGCCTGAACCGAAAGGAGGGAGTCAGATCAGTCGCAGAGGAGCAAAAGGTGGACGAGGCAAAAGGCAATAGATCATTGGACGGAGACCGAGCGTTGAGGGTGGCCCGGAGTGGCTAACAGAGCTGTCGAGGCCTTTCGACCGAATTTGCGCTGCTCTTCCCTCCTCCCGTCTCACCGCCGTGGAAATAGCAGAGCCATTGCTGCCATATTACGGAGTGGACAGAATGTCCAGGCTGCCGGGGTTACCGCTCTATCGGCTCGGTGAGCCCCGGGGGCGTCGTCCAGGTTTCGCCGTAACGAGGCTAATGGGGGGTCCATTTGCTTTACCTCGGGAGGAAAGAGAAAAGAAAAAAAAAACGCCAAACGATCTCTGCCTGTTAATTTCGCCCGCGTGAAATCGGAGGTCGGTCTCGGACCTCCCTCGATACTTTCGAAAATTTATCCTCCTCGTTTGCGGAATGACGAACGAGAAAAAATGGTGTTATTTTTTCTCGATGGAGGAAAGTGGCAATTTTTTGTCAATTAGCCACATTTGAATTATTCACTCGAAGATTTTCAGCAAATTTCATTTTTATGGTAAAAAAAATCGATTCTTTTTTTCTATATTGGAAATTATTGGGAATTTGCGTCACTCGAGCGAGAGAGAAGAGAAAATGTATCATGGAGTCGAAAACTGGAGGCTCGTTAATCGTTTTCCGTGGTGGTTTTGTGCGTCTCTTCGCGAAGAGAAGGAAGAGTGGAGAGATCCCCCTCCACCTGCACTGGCGGTATAATATTACAGGGCTCAAAGCAGCAGCAGCAGCAGCAGAAGCAGCGCGAGGACTTTCGGGCGCAGCTCCTGGGTGGTGTCCGTTGCTCGTTCGTTCGTTTCCTTCTCTCTCTCTCCCTCTCGCTCGATGATCCGGGCGTCTGGGGTGACCGGAAGGTTTCCTCGAACTACGAGCGAACCCTCGATCCGCAGCAACAGCAGCGACGCGTTAGCCTCAAACCTGGTCGCAGCTACTTGGATTATAGACTTCCAATACATTTAACTGCCTTCTGCCATTTTTTTCGCTCACATTTTCTCACGTGGAAGGTCGAAAAAAAGTAAATAATTTTTTTTTATCGATCGGTTCGATAAAGTTGATGCTTCGAAAAAATATCGAAAGAATATTGAAAGAAAGAAAAAATGTTGTCGGTGAAAAAGATACTATTTTTTGCATTTAATTGCAACAAATTATTCGTCTATCGCGGTGACCAATTGGGGCAATAAAAAGGAAATGTTCTTTTTTTTTTTCGAGGAGCCGAATCAATCGATCGGCTCGCCCAAGGAGTTCTACGAACGCGATGCGAAGAAGGAAACACGGAGGGAGGGACTTTCATCCCTCTCGGGGGACTCCGAGCAGCGGGAAAAGAGTCCTGAATGCCGCGTAATTCGTGGGGTCGCGGAGGCCACCCCCGCTGTTACCGATTTGTCGGCGAAATCTGTCCTCCAATCGTCTACTTTAACGTGGTATTTTTTTTTAAGAACGAAAAAAGTGGCGGATAATCCGTTCTCGGATTTTCATTGTTGGTCGCCCGGTTGGAGGCTAAATGAGCAATTTTTTTCCCGATCTTTTTCCACGTCGACTCGACGCGACCACTCAGGGTGGCTAAAGGGTGAGATACCGGAGGAGAACGGGGAATAATCTAGAGCGAGAATCAGCAGCCAATTGCCACTGGGCGGAGAGACGCAGAACGTGATGGAGACGGCGAGATAGGTTTGTATTTTTTTTTTCGTAGATTGAGAAATGACGATCTCGGGTTACGCACCCCTGGCCACCGGATCATCCGCTCGTCCGATCTCGGGGTCGAGCAAATTGAGCGGAAAATAGATCTAGATTCTTCTCTCGGTTTGGTGCTAAGCGGTCTTTCTCGTTCTCAGTAGGGGGTGTAGTCATATAAATGTAATAATAATGATGATAATAATATAAAAAAATTATATGAAATAAACAATAAAATAGTAGCCATAGAATGTATCAAATAAAAAATAGCAATAATAAATTCAATGCAACTACAAATATAAATATTTTGTAGATGCTTCGAGCTGTCTTCGGATTCGGAATAAAAAATGTACATTTCGCAGGACTCGTTGGCGTTTTTTTTTTTTTTTTTTTTTTTCATTTTGCCCATTGAGATTAACTGGGGAAAAATGTTGACAAAGATTTGCCGAGGGAAACAAAAAAAGATCATTGTAGACCATCTGGGTCGACTGGTCAACAACAGGCGGAGGGCAGTGCGGATATTCCTTGATTTGACGTTTATCCTGTTGGGATCAACAGAGACCGTCGGGCACAATGAAGACCGTGAGCGACGAAAACTGTGAGGACAGTTTTTCACTCGGCCGCCGGGAAAATATCCTCGGGAGCCGGAAAAACGTCGACAACTCGTTCGCCCTCCCGCACCGCAGCCCTTTATCCCGTAATCCAATCTCGGGACGCTGGACAGAGGCAAAAAATGTTAATCCCTTTGTGCGCGGCCTTCGAACCTCTCGGTCGGCGGTCATACGCGAGTTTTTCACCGACGAACGGATTCACCACTATTATTCACTCGCTACTGTCCTGAAAATGGCCTTTAATTTTTCTTCTCGTCATTTTATATTTTTCTTTACTAGGGGCTCGCGGCTCGATTGAAAATTTATCTGAAAAAAATGCATGTTTTTTTGTCAAAATTTATTTCTGACCAAATTCGTTTCTTCAAAATATCGACGTACTTGATTTAGAGAGAAAAAAATGTTCAAAGTTTTGCCGACTTGCCACGACGATTTATCTTTTCAATAAACGAAATACTTTGAGTTAAAAAAATAAACAGAGGGATAAAAAATGAGATACACATTCGTCGGTCGGAATTTTTTTGCGCCAATCCTCGTTCCCTTCACACTCGTTTGGATGTTCATTTCTCGTTGATTTGGTCGATCATCGCCGCGGTGCAAAAATGGTTTTTCTCCTCCTCCTTGGGCCGCCCGCTCGTCGATTGGCAGTCGACGGCGAGGGCGAACGACGGGCAATCTCCGGTCGTTCCGAGCGCGGTCCCGGCGACCAAGAGCGAGCGATATCTCTCGCCGCCGCTGCTCGACGAGCTCAAGAGACTTCGAAGGGAAACGAGCGCCGGGGAGTGAGAAGTTAATAGCCGAGTCGTACGGTCGGCTCGTTTGACTTGTACGACTATTTCGTCGAGTTCGTAACGAGGAGGCAGGAAGACCCAACGAGAAGACCCGAGAGAGAAAACCAGAGAGAGAAGGAACACGAAAACAAAAAGAAAAAGGAAAAAAATAACCAATGGATCTTCGCAGAGTGAAAATTACTGCTCAAACATTGTCGACTGATTATTGAAAATTACTGATGACATTTAGTCGGGGGAAAAAAAAATTCTACCAAAAATGCGAGATATTTTGCTCACTGATTTTTTCAAGGGGGTAAAAAAAAGTGCAAGTAAAAAATAAGTAAAAAGAAAACAGGAAAATGTCGCAAGTGGCTGAAAGATAATTCAGAGAAAAAAAGATAAATGGAACGAGAGAAAGAGGCCGATACGCCAATAACAGTTTAGGATAATATGACGAAGATCGAAGACATAGGAAATGGGGGCGAGGGAGCGGCTGCTGCTAAAACGAACTCGAGTCTCGTCCGGATGGACAGGCTGAGAGCAGCAGCAGCAGCCAGAGAGCCAGGTGTTTCACGACGGCGCTTCGTGGTCCCGTAGACCACCCTCTGTCTCCTCCACTTCAGCCTCGACTTCCTTTCCACGAGAGAGAAAAAAAAAACAATTTCCAATCCGCCAACGTAAAATACCTCTCGACGAGCTGCTTAACCTCCTGTCAATTTCTCGTCTGCGCGTAATACGTATCATCGAAAATTCGTACGTACCGAGCTCGCTCGGTGCAGCCGACTGTTCAATTAACACACTGGAATCCATAGCCGCTACATACCTGAAAACAAAAAAAATAAAAAACATTAATTACGTAATATTTTCGAGGCATGGTGCATTTTTGGTTCGATTAAAAATAAACCAAGTATTTTTTATAATACAAATATTTTATTTTATTGTAGTTTTTGATATTTTTTAAATTAAAAAAAACGATTAAGAAGGACGGAAACGTCGAGGGAGGAAAACGGAAGTGAATTGAGTGACTGCATTGAGCGCGCAGTGCGGAGCGTCGAGCGTGGGAATAGAGGTGGAAAAAAGAGAAGGAAAAGGTAAAACAAAATAGTGATAGTGAGGCGTGTGTGTCGTGGAAATATATAGGAAGTAGTATAGGGCCCACGCGACGTGGCGCCACGAAACGACGTGACGTTTGCCTATTGGCTATCAACGCCTCTCTTCTCTCTGCGCACGTTGCACCCCGCCGCAGCCGACGCCGTCGCCGCGCGTCGTTTTTTCCAACGCGCGTCACTCGTGCTGCACACGCCGAGCGGCGCGAACGGACATACAGAGTGATTCAGAATCCACTCGCTCGCGACTGCTTTGCACCAGTCCCTCGTAATGACGAAATTGCGCGGTGTGATGCGTCGAATCAATGAGACAAATTGTCACTTCCGGTTCGTAGGTTCCGACACACTGACTATTTGTTTCTGCTACAAATCGTACAATTTCTTTTTTGCTAAATTGCAACATTTTGCTAAGTCGAAAATATTTTGCTTAATCAACAAATATGACAAATTAAACATTTCTTTGCGCTGAATTTGTTGACTTAGTTTAGAAACAAATGAACATTGGGGGCCATGAAGAACTGACCTTCCTTTCAGTTTCGAAGGGCTTCTTAAATTATTTTCTCCGTGTTTCTCGTATTTTAAAAAACATTTTATGATTTCAAAACTTTGTGTTGTGATTTCCAGTTGCCTCCGGAAGAATTATATAAGTTAGCTTTTATCTTTTTTCGATCCGATTAATATTTTTGACGGTGCAGTTATGCAATTTTATAATTTTGGAAGATAGCCCCTCATGTATTTCAAAACTACTTGTTGGCTCCTAAATCAACAGAACTATTAATATCAAGTAGAAAAAACTTCAGAACTCTATCGCGGGGAACTAGAAGTGGTCTTGTTTTTAGGTAGGGATGGCTAACAATTTTTGTACCATTGTAATAACCGTAAATCCGCGTGTCTGATCCTATTTCGGCAATAACAAAAACGGAACAAAATTGGTCGCTCGTCGACGCCAGCAAAAATATCGTGAACTTGAAGGCGTCTGTACTGCGTATAATTTGCTTGTCCGTATTAAATCCACGCGACACTCCGATACTTTATTGCTGCTACGGTGGTTTTTTGCTGTTGTTGTTGTTTAAATGCGCCCACACTTCTGTTCCGGATCGCCCTACGCGCGAGAGTGTAAAAGACACAGAGAGCAGACGCAGCATCCGTGTGTGTTTATAGTGTCGCGTGGGCCCCGCGCGGGTTCTTCTAGTTTATTTATCCTGGCCGCGCGCGACTGCGAGAGCAAAGTAACTCCCGTGACTCTCGTGTGTGTCATAGACTCTCGCAAGTGGGCGCGGAGGGTCTAATAATTGCGTAGCGTGGAAGTAGTCGAGGAAGTGCGAGGAGGGAACTCGCCGAGCGACGAAAAAACCCGCGCAGCGAGCGTAAAAGTGCGATCCGGTTGGCACGCGCCCTGCACAATTTTTTTATTTTATTTTTTTTCCTTTTTTTATACACATCGTCGATCGAGTCTCTCTCTCTCTCGCTCGAGGGCGAAATCGCAGGGATTCGGTGAGCCTCCGAAAATAGCGTCCCGATCATCGGGCGCGCGCACCAACTTCCGGAGCCCGCCGACGCTTATTCGCCCAAACGCGGACACGGAGAGAGGAATGTGCGGCGATCATCATTACCACATTCGGTGCGATGAAAAAATTCGTTTGTTTCGCCTTTCTGCCGATTTTTTTATTCGTCGTTTATCAATAGGTCGTTTATTTCCATAAATTTTGGAAAAATGCCATAGCCGCCTCGAATAATTTACTTAAAAAAAAAAACTTCGAGTTCTGGTGAAAAATAAAAAAAACCCGACCCTCGGTTGTTTGTTTTCATAAATGTAGGAAAAAATACCATAGTCGCCTCGAGTAATTTACTTTAAAAAAAAAAAAAAAAAAAAAAAAAAAAAAAAAAAAAAAAAAACGTCGAGATCTAGTGAAAAGTAAAAAATGTTGGCCCTCGGTCATTTATTTCCATAAATATTTGTGGAAAAAATACCATAGCCGTCGTCAGTAATTTTCTTTTCGAAAAAAAATCAGAATAAAAAAAGCATCGAAATCTGATGAAAAGCAAAAAAAAAGGGGCATTCCAAAGGCAAAGGGCGCGTGACAGTGGCCCAACGTTATCCCCGAGCTCCTCTATACCCGGAATCGGGTGATTTGTAATGCAAAAAGCTTTCTCGGAAAGCGAAGAAGCGGCGACAGACGCGGTGGTCGTGTTCGGTTCTTTGGGCTCTCCTGGCTCTCGCGCGCCTCGCGTTCTGTATATCCAGGCGAAAGAGAAGAAGCTAGCGAAGTCGGCTGTCCAGGAAAGCTACGTGGCCCTCTTATCCCCCTGTTTCTTTTTTTTCTCTCTGTCTCTCTGTCTCATTCGAGTATAGCTGAGGGTCCCCTGAGGTGAAGAAGGAGGACCGAAGCCGAGAAAGAGACGACAGAGAGGGAAAAATAGTGTCCCTGTTTCCCTGCCAGTCCGTCGTCCCCAAGCACGTTTCACGTTTCGTCTAACGAATCGACCGTGGAATTGTAGAACGAAACCCGCGTGGAATAAGAAGCCCGGGGGGGATGAGAAACGAAATTATGCGATTGGGTAAATCTCGAGACTTCTTGCTTAATTTTTTGAATGGGCATTTTTTTATATCACAAATAATTCAAAATTGTTTTTATTTTACAGTTATCAGAATTTTTTAATATCACAAACATAATTAAAAATTCTTATTACTTTTCGATTATCAAAACTTTTTTTTTCTTGGTTCGACGGCTAAAGAAATAATTTCACCGTAACCGTCCGCGTTTCCCCGGTGGATTTGCCGGTCGTGGTCGGTGTAAAAAAAACCGATTATTCGCCCTCGCGAGCTGCTCCGCCAATATTTGCTCCCCCGCGGAAACTTCAGGTACACACGGGACAAAACGCGGAGCGGTAATTGCGTTTTTCGCCGCGCGAGGTCGCGTCCCAGTTCCCCGCGACTCTTCGATCCGTCCGGCGCGCGGATCCTCTCAATAATAAAAGCGCTCCGCGAGTCTCCCGCCCACTTTGGCCTCCCGCGAGTGCAAATACGAACAAAAATAGCCTACCGCAATCTTTCTTCCTTTTTCCACCAACATCACAACCGCAAAGAAAAATCCCACAAAAAAATAACAACAATAATGCCCCAAAAAAATTACACTTATTTTAATTTAGCAAATTGGGTAAAATAAAAAAATAAAAAACAGGAAAGCGAAAATCCTGAATCGCATTCGCAAGATCGAGAGAGAGTCGATGCGGGGCTGACGTCACTTCCCGGAGACGGCGAGACGTCTTCCTTCCTTCCTTCCTTCCTTCGTTCCTTCCTTCCTTCCTTCCTTCCTTCTTTCCCGTACTCCGACAGACACGACATTTCTTTTTTCTTCTTTTCTCCTTTTTCCTTCCCCCGAGCGCGCTCGTTGGCTATCACCCCGCTCGGTTGTAGCACGAGAGAGAAAGAAGGAGCGAGAAATCGAGACTCGTCTCTCTCGTGTACGACACAGCCGCGCGCGCTAAGCTGTATCGAGCCGCGACTCCGCTGCTCTTGTCGACTTGACTCGAGGCTCGTCGCTCGGGAGACGCCGCCGCGCTCGTCGTCGTCGTCGTCGTCGTCGTCGTCTCGACGACGGCGACGACGGAGAGACAAGAGAGAGAGAGAAAGAGGGAGCGACAAGTAGGGATAGGAGAGAAAATATCCATCCCTGTGGAGAGGAAAGAGAATATCCATCTCTCTCTCTCTCTCTCTCTCTGTTATGGCAACTAAAAAGTCTCTCTCTCTTCTGGTACTTTTGCTCTCGCCTCGTCTGCTCTCCTTCTCTCTCTCCCTCTCTCCCTCTCTCTCTCTCTCACTCCCGCCGCCCGACCGCTTTCGCTCTCTACTTTGGCTTATAAATAGCGCTTTATTTAAATCCCGAAATAAGGGCAACGACATTCGTATTTGGATGCGTTGCCCACCAGACGCCGGATTTCGTCCTAATTGGGACTCCCGAGACGCCAAATCTTCCGTCTCTTTCCTTATTTCTCTCTCTCTCTCTTTCTCTCTCGACTGTAGGTAGAAACTTTGATTCTCATACCCTGCGACATATCTTCCTATTTTCTTTTGCATCTTTTTTAGGCATTATCATTATCATCATTATTATTATCGTTATTATCATTGTTATGATTATTATCATAATAATCATTATCATCATCATTATTATCGTTATTATTATTAGTATCATAATAATAATCATCACCATTATAATAATTTTTTTGCAACTTTTTTTGCAACTTCGTTAAAACCGCGGTTACTTTTTTTCAGACGAACCGATCCTAAATTTTCCCTCTGCATTCGGAATATCTCGATTTTCGATTTTTTCTCAAATTGCTAACGATCAACCTGGACAAGGTGAATAAAATTTTACGCACGTTTATACTGGCTCCGCGTCGAGAACGCCTTCGCGGTTTTTCGAGGAGAACATTATTTTTGAATAAACTTTTATAGGAATATTGACCATCCGCGGATCTCTCTCTCTCCCTCTTTCTTTCTCCTTGTCAGTGTGACAGTGCGAAGAACGCGGCCGTGCTGGTCTCTCACTCGCGCGGATATTTTCGCGTCTAGACGGTCCTGTCGGAGAACGCAATGACGTATCGGCGCGTCCACTCATTCTGTTATTCGTGAGCGCGCGGCGCGCCGGGCCTCCTCCTCCTCCTCCCCCTCCGCGCCCCCTGACCCCCCCGGCGCGCCGCTTGACGACGACGAGATGCACAGGGGGGGCCGCCGCGGCCCGCGCGTGAGAAACTCTCATTCACTCCACCTCTTTCGTTTCCGTCTCTCTCGCTGCTCCGCGGATGCTGCACCGCCCCGTCTACGCCTCTACGTAGTATCGCCGCGCTTTTAAAGCTCTCACCACAATTCGTCACTTCGCTCCGCGGAGCTCGGCCGGCACACCCGATTTGCATCACGGTTATCCTTCGACTTTTTTTTTCCATTTACAGAATTATTCGCTATTTTTTTTTTTCTATTCTTTCTTAAACATTGCGGAATTAATTATTACGGAAATCTCATTTTACGAGATTCAAGGAAATTTCTTTTACATCGATGTCACAACCCAGGAGAAATTTTCATTTAAGAATTACAATTTAGATGCAACTCGGGATTTATATATTTTTTTATTTTAGTTTTCGTTTATTTTCAGTTTTTATTGATTTTTTATTGTATTAACGAATTTTTTGTTGTCGCAGCAAAATTTTCATCTGCCACAGCAACATTTTCAGGTACCACAGCAAAATTTTCAGCTACCACATCAACATTTTCAGATAGCACAGCAAAAATGTTCAGCTACCACAGCAAAATGTTCAGCTTCCACAGCAAATTTGCGACTACCACAGCAGCCAATTTTCAGCTACCACAACAAATTTGCAACTACCACATCAAAAATGTTTTTATCGCTCCGTTGATATTTTTCTCTGCGCTCGCGTCTCGCTGTGAACGGAGCTTTACCGCGAGCCGCGAACGCTATATGCGTTCTAGTCGCGGGCGCGCGCAAGACGAAATTATACGAGAATATAACGTATAGTGTGGCAGACGGCGGTGCTTTGACTACGTGAAAATAAAGAGAATGAGAAAAAGAGCCGGAGCGACGAGGAGAAAGAGATAAAGAAGCGAGAGGGAGGGAGAGGCGAGTGACATACTTTATTCGAGCGTGCGAATATACCGTGTCGCCTTGAAAATTCACGTGGAACATAAACCGCGAGACGCGATCGCTTAGCGATTACGTAAAGGTCCCTCTTGATCCTTGAAAAGGTCGCGGCGCGCGGCGCCCGTTGATTGCGATTTCCGAATGGGTCGAAATCGTTGAATAAAATTTCGATCGGTTCGGGATGAACTGCTCGGATCGACGGAGCGTGCAGATCTTATAAATGGACTGCATCTGTTTCCCGCCGCCGCCGCTGCTGCTGCTGCAGGAGACCGAGGCGCACGCAGCGCGTTTCTGGTTTTCTGCATCGTCGTCCATGCACGAGAGACCTCGATCCAGTTTCCATAGCGGAGCGAGCGAGCCGCGCGAATGATTAACTGTGAAAGACTCCGCGCACAATGGCGACTCTGTGATTGCTGCGTTTTTTTTTTCTAACTGCCAGAAAAAAAAATTCTTTCCCGCAATCGCATTTTTTTCGAAACTTCGCTCCGCTAAAATTAAATTAAAAAATCGTTACCTCGACTGAAATATGTTTTCACAGCGCGGGGGAAATTTTTTCTGTGAGAAAAAAAGATTAAAGAAAGAGGAAAAATTTACGAAAAAAATGATCAAGCAAGATTGACTAGGTAAAATAACTTGGTTAGGAAGATTTGTTTAATCTTATTAAACAGTTATTTATTCGTAAATTTTTCCTCGTGAAGCGAATCTTTTTTTCTCACGTAAATAAATTTCCCCCGAGCTGTAAAAACGTATTCCCGTCGCGGTAATGATTTTTTAAATTTAATGTTCATTATCTCTCAATCACCGCGAAAGTGAGTAGAAAACAAAGAATAATTCCCAGTGGGGGGAAATTCGTTGCCGGAAAAAAAGCTCGTGTGAAGTGTAATGTTTTTTTAATTTAATTTTTATGATCTCTCAATCTTTCCGAAAGTGAGTGAACGAAAAAAAAGGAAAAACAAAAAAGAACAATTCCCAGTGGGGGGAAAACTCGTTGCCGGAGAAAAAGCACGAGTGACGCGCTGCGCGCCGCGCGGCGGAGAAGCACGAAAGAGCACGAGTGAAACACGTGTGAAGTGCAATCTTTTTTTTATTTAATTTTCATGATCTCTCAATCTTTCCGAAAGTGAGTGAAAAAAAAGGAAAAACAAAAAAGAACAATTCCCAGTGGGGGGAAAACTCGTTGCCGGAGAAAAAGCACGAGTGACGCGGCGCGCGCCGCGCGGCGGAGAAGCACGAAAGTGCGCGTTAACGCGGTTGGCGGTAAAATGTAATGCGGCGGCGGCAGCCTTGCCGCGCGATAACGCGTTCGCGCTGAATGCCGACGAATTGCACAGCGCCGGCCGCCTCGGGCACACATCGAATCGCCCCGAAGAATCTGCCGCTCACTCCGCAACTAGGAATCGGTTCAACGTTTCCAGTGGAATTTCTTTCCGCGCTGAGCCGCCGCTGCCGTTGCAGCGGCGGTGGCGGCGGCGGCTGCATCGTCGAGAACGAGAGAGGGAGACGGCACGACGTTCCGGAATGTAGAGAAGCGAGTGACTCGCGCGAGAAGCGAGAGGCAAGGAGGAGCCTCCTTCTCGTGCGCGCGCGGCTTTCGTCTGCGCCGCTGCCTGAGCCCGCGCGACCTTCTCGCCGATTCCAGACCAGTCGCCAACCCATTTGTAACGTTCGGCCGCTCTGCGACTTTGCGCGAGACGCGCGGCCCGGGAGTGGGACAACCCCGAGCGGACGGGAGGGGGGGATCGACAAATCGACTCGTTGCACATGCAACGCTGATTATTAGCTATTTTCATTTTATTATTTTTACCTGTTTCGAGGAAGCCAATTAATTTAATAAAATCGGATTTATTTTTTTATTGCGAAAAATAAATTATTTAGTTCGTAAAAATATATTTTTTAATTTTGTCCTCGAAATAATTTTCTTTTTTTTTGTTTGTTTATTGTTGTCAATTCCTATCTTACTAGACATTTTTTTACCTGTGCAATTATGTACTTTTTAAAATCTGTGCACAAATCGGTAAAATTCTTCGCGTTATTTCTCACGCCCGGCGCGAGGACAATGATAATTTATTCGCTCACGGACACGGCTGCTCTTTACGTAACGAATCCGAGGGAAAAAAAAAGAAAGAAAAAAAAACAGTCACTAACACTAACACTCATCGGCCTGGAACTCGGTGCAGAGATCGCGATAGTTACGGATGGATCGAGCGGATCGATAAATCGCGGCTCGTGGGAAGAGAAAAAAAAATCGTGCGGACAGCCAGGTTTAATGGATTAACCCCTCCCCGTCCTCAACATTCTCGCTTCCTCGCCCGAGTGTAATAAAGTGTGGGCGACTCGAATAGAATCCGAACCGAGAGGAAAAGTAGTGCACGGAAAGGGCGAACAAGGGCGATGCGGGGAGAGGAGGGGGAAAAGGGAAGTAAATTTGTTGCGTGGCGCCACGCGGCCCTGATAGCCCCGACGGTTTCGTGTCGGATAGGAATCGAACAGCCACAACGGGCGACAGAAGAAAATATATATCGGCCGGCCTCGGGTTCTCCCTCCTCCCTTCGCCCTCTTTGCCCTCTGCCTCATCAGCGCTGCCGCGCTACATTGTATAAACAACCGGCGCGTCTCTCTCTCTCTCTCTTTCTCTCTTTCTCTCTCAACCAACGGCCAACCGATCGGCCGGCCGGCCGCGCAGCTCCACACTAGACCCCGCGGTGTTTACGTCCGAGTCCATCCGAGTGTTTCAGTCTTCGACTCTCTCGCCGGCGACTTAACGATTATAAACTCCAGCGAGTTTGTTGTTAATCATCGAACGACGAACGACGCGAAAACTTCGAGCCCGGAGAGGAGAAAAATCATTTATCTCGAGTGAAAAATAATTTATGAGAAAAATGTTGTGTGTCTTTAGGGTCAGTAAAAAGAACGTTTTTTTTTTACTAGGAACAGAAAAATGGATGGTGTTGAAGTTTGCATCGTTGGAATGCAACGAAATTCAGAAAAAAAATTAATTCTGATCAACCCAAACGATGTAATTAAGTATAAAAAATAATTATAACAATTAGTTGATATGATGACTTTTTATACCCTATTTAATCATTTGGGTTAATTAGAATTAATTTGTTTTTCTCAATTTCGTTGCATTCCAACGATGCAAACTTCAGCATCGTAAAAATGGACGATTAGTCCAGAGTATTTAAAGACGCAAAACGTCGGCTTGGAAAAAAATGGCCTAAAAATTATGTTCAGGTCCTCGATATTCGAAGATTAGGCAAAGAGGCGTCCGGCAAAGTCGTGAAAATCGTTAAGAAAATAAAAAAATGGCAGGTTGGAGATTAGCCAAATTAGTGTCGTGAAAACCGTGAATTTAAAAACCGATGGTAGAGTGAAAATAATAACAACAGTGTCCGAAAGTAAAAAGCGCTTTAGCGCAGATTAAAGATAGAATAATGCAAAATAAGGTGCAGAGGAAAAAAAAAGATAAGGAGGAAGAAAAAAGTGGCACGTTCTCGTTTCCCGTTGGCTCTCCTTCGGCCTCGGGTTTCTTTATCGCGCGGACCGGTACACGCCAAGGGTTCGTCGAAAATTAATGGACCGCCACTTTTCTACGAGTATATATACCGGCTACGGGCTGCCTGCGGCGGCTCTGCAGCTATAACGGCCTCGGGGGTTCGCGCGCGGCGCTTCCCATTCCCTTTCCCTTCCCCCTCTGCCTCGCTCGCGACTCGTCGTCGTGTTGTAGCCGTACAGCCAGGCCGAGACTGCGAGGGCTACATGCGACCGAGCGACGGTGGAGAGATCGGCGCCCACCCGGAAAAGCCGATACTCTCCACGAATTCCACGTCCCTAACAGTTCTCGTTATTATTATTTCTTTTTCTTCGTTCTCTCGTAACGCGGGATTTGTTTCTTTTTTTTAGCCTCAATACCCAATACTAACGACATTTTTTTTTAGTTCTATTACCCGAATTTTAATACCTAATTTTGGTTCAAATTTCACGTGCTACTTTTTACTTCGTTCTTTTCGACTCTTGACACACGTTTTGTTTCATTATTTTTTCCCCAAGCTCGACGACGAAAAAAAAAAAAAATCGTCAGAAGTTCCAACGATTCTCGGGACAATCGGGCGCTCGAGGAAAAATCGAATTCCTCGTCACGGTTATCGACGTGTCTCGAGATAAGAGAGAAAAAACACAGGCTCTTGTCTCCGGCAAAAATTAAGAGGGAATTTCAAACGCATCCGAGGGAGACGGAGAAATATCGTCGTGTCCCGGTTACGGACACGGCGATTTATCTTATCTACGAGGTGTACCTTTCGATTGTAGGCGACAAACGTCGAGACCGCGGGGAAGAATGAAACTTTTTTTTTACGTTGGTGTCCAAGACGAGAGAAATGAGACGCGTTGCTCACTCGACCGACGCTCGGAGACGACTAACAAGGTTGCCACAATCTTGAGTCGAGAGATACGAGGGGATAATCGCCGCGCACGTTTAATCGCGTTAAAAGTGCGCGACAAATGCGTCCAGTTGGGTGATAAAGCGATCGTCACCGGGGGCGCCGCAAATATCCACGTTTTTATTAGTGGAAAGAATCGCATAGATACAGACACGAATCGCGAGGTGCGCCGCACAAATGACGACACTATATTACACGGGAATCGATATAGCGAGGGCGCAGCGGGGAGGGGCGAGAGTAAGCGAGATAAGCGTATGGCGAATTAGCGGGGAGAAAAGAAGGACGGGAGGGCGAGTGATACGAGACGAAAGAGCTTTGCGGGCCGGCGCGGCGAAATCGGACAAGTGCATCGCGCGCGGTGCACTGCGGTTTGTATATACAGCCTGGAGCCGCGCACGGCTAACGAGTTAATACTGTAGTGTCGATATTGCTGCTGTATATCGCAGCACTATGCGAAATAGCGAGAAACTTTCAGAGGGAATTGAGCATTTTTTAAACACATTCATTAATTCGCAATAAACAGTCGGTATTTAAAATGTAAACATTAATTTTTTGATTTTACAGATTTTATCAAAACTAGCCTATACGCGCGCTTCGCACGCTTACACAACTGATGTAAATTTTTTTATCGAAAATTAAGAAGTGTTTGAAATTTTTGTGAAAACTATTGCGTTTAAAAAAAACTAATAGCGAATTCGTTGTGTACGGGCAAAATACATCGAAATGAAGTGTAAATAAAAATAAAAAGTGATTGAACATCGAAGTTACTTTTTTTTATGGGTCGTACCTGGATTTTCTTCCTTCGTTCGAGAGAAAAATTCAATAACGAAGAGAATGCCGCAAGGCAGAACACGATATCTTGATTTCTGAATTTTTCACAGAATTTTAAAGCCGAACCCTAAAAAATCGCAAATTTTTTCATGACATACCCCTTGGATATTTGCAAAAATATTTTTTTTTCAATTTCGTAAAGTATGAAAGCACAGTTGTTTGCCCGAAAAGTTGAAAATTCGACGAGAAAAATGCGAAAAATGAATTTTTTGTCTGCAAATATTATCCCATACGCTTCGCCCGAAATAATTTTAACAAATCATCAAACCTCGAAAAGGCCCGACAATTGTTAAAATATAATAACACGACTGAAACCGCTCGTTCGTTAGCTACGAGTTGCAGGCAACCCGACGGCCAATCAGAGAACGAATAACCCGACAACAATACTTATATCGAAAATGCGAGATATTTTATCCGCATTTTTTCAAGAGGGATTTTCTGTGTACATGAATTTTTTGCGACAAAAAAAGGAAAAAGAAAACGAATTTGGAGGCAACAAGTTGTCGCGTTTGCGCGGTCACGAAAACGTCGAGGGCTACGGTGTTGTGTGTTTGGGGACGGTGAAAAATTTCACGGAAATTCCGCAAACACCGGGACGGGTTTTATTGCCCCGAAGGACTCCCGCGATCCGCCGCCGCTGCTGTTGCACTTTGCCGCGCGCGTTAACCATTATGCGCAGTGTGTCTCGTCGTCGGTACACAGACGGTAAGCAAAGGCAGGTAGACGCCGAGCGCAGTGCAGCCGCAAAGTGCGGCGGCTCTATGGCTTTTCACCGTTCGAAGATCGCTCGCGATAGAGCTGAGTCCTCTCTCTCTCTGTCCCTCCCTCTCTCTCTCTCTCCCTCTACAACCGACTTTACATGTATAAAATAAATACGAGTCGACGCAATGTGCGCAACACGAGTGCCGGCAAAACTGTGTCTAATCCGAACCTCAAACTTTAATCATGCATTTTCAAGTTAATAAAAATCCCCACAGATCAAAAACTAGTTTCTTATTTCTGTCATTTTCTACTGTACGATTTTCACTCAATTTTAGATACATAGAATACGTTCGTTGTTATTATTTGGACTCTGCGAACGGGAGCTTAGTGACCGAGTATTGTGCAGCGACTTCGCGGAATCAGCGAGGTAAACAAACGCTCAGACGGTCCGCAGCGGCGGCCGAGTCGGGCGAGAGGGGGGCGGGCGATCCGACCTTGGAACTGTAGCGCAGGTCGACTCTGTGTGTGCATCTCGCCGGTTGGTAAACCGCCCGAGAGCCGAATATCCGTGCGTGTATGTTTTTTTTTCTCGCCATACACACCACGACATAATCTTCGCGTAAGTTCGTAAAAATAGATATCCACGTCAGGACAACTGTAGTGGATGAGATAATGGTTGAAAAAAAAGAAGAAGAAGCGAGAGTGGAAGGAGGAGGAAGAAGAAGAGGAACGAGTGTGTAATATTGAAAATTCGTGCGAGCCGACTCGCCGAGGCACCGAGGCCAGCTGGATTTGCGATAACGGTACAACTAGACTCTCCGCCGCTGCCGCTGCCGCCGCCGCTGCTAGGAGGACGACACGACGCGTAAACACGGAAGAGCGAGAGAGAAAGACAGAGACGAGGAGTAGATTGGAGAAAAGAGAAACGGGTCCCACGAGCATTTAGCGCGGTTTATAATAAAAACAGACGTTTTATCTGCATACAGAAAATTGCAGGAGTGGAAGCGATCAATTCAGTGCGTTTCGCACTCAGAACAATCGCGGGTTTGAGAAACAATTTTTCGTAATAATAATAATAATAATAATAATAATAATAATAATAATAATAATAATCAACATTATTTTAAACATTAATAGAAGTCGCCATTAATCTAAAGAAATATGGATACAATTAATATTTTTAATTAAAAAAATGAGTATAGCAGGCTCGTCAAGTTTTCTCCGAGAGTCATCGGCCATTTGGCTTTGGAATTCGAGGCAACCGAGTGAAAAGAACTTTTCAACGCTATCATTGTGATTGCAACAAAGATGCATGGGAGGCGTAAGTATTGTAATTTCGTGAGGAGAGGAGAACGGGGAGGGGAAGTCGGAGGCAGGAAGAGACGGCGACTGCGAAGCCGAGAGGAATGCACGTGTGTTCCTCTGTATATGGACGCGGGGTCGGTGTGTGCGTATATATAGCTTCTGCGGCTCGTACCTTCCCGGATATCCTCGCGCAATCACGGAAATGCGACTCTCGAGTATAACGGCGTCCGGCGGCTCTCGAGTTCCGATGAATTCTCATTGAGAAACGTCATCGTCGCGTCTTTTGTAACCCGCGGATTAATCATCGGACCCCGGTTTCCCGCCCAATGACTCGAGTCGAGCCGTCGCGATTACCCGAGAATTTCGGTGCAATAATCGACGCTCGCTTCGACTCTCGAGCGACATATTTTTTCCCCGTCAACATTTTATTCCCGTCAACGGCCGCAAATTAATGCCACAAAAAGAAGACGATAAATAGTTATACAGTAATTAATTGAATTAAATAGTGAAAATAATTAACTTAAAAAAAGCCTGAACGTTAGAAAAACCTCGTGAAAAAAATTCTCACGACAAAACGACTCGTACGACGAGGAAAAAAACTGATGCCACAAAAAGAGGACGATAAACTGCGATACAATAATCAATTGAATCAAATCGTGAAATAAATTAATAAAAATATCTGAACGTCAGAAAAACTTCGTGAAAAAAATTCTCCCAACGAAACGCCTCGTGGGGCGAGGAAAGAAAAAAACGGCGCGTGATTTTCATTGTCACGGACATTCCTGCCGACAGTCGTCACCGCGTGTGGCAACCGTTGCGCGTGGGATTTCCTTTGGATACAATTTCTCGAACATATCCGGGACGATATAAATATACTTAACCACCCGTACGGACTTATATACACAAGTATCCCACACGACGCAACCGCGAAATTAATAGCTTTCCTGTCCCGCGGAATCTCCGACGTTAATCCAGTGAAACGCGAGACACACTCGGATGACGACAGAGAGGGGAAAAAAGAAGAAGTAATGCGATTAAAAAAAAAGCGACACACCGGAGGTTAATTATGACGCGCAAGCTCGGCGGTCGGCGATTCAATCGTCGGCTCCTCCCGGCGATTCTCGGTTCCCCATCTCGAAAATTGCACTCGCGGCGGCGGCGGCGGCCGCGGTAGTTGCAAACGCGCCTCTCGTCCCTGACACATTCTCGCTTTGATCCGCGTCGCGACGTTACGCGCCGGGTGGGGGGAGAGGCGGGGAGGAGACGGAAAAGCAAGGAAGAGCCGGGCGGACGGTGGGAGAGAGACAGGACGAAACGGGACAGCCGCGAGGAAAGAATAAAGCAAAGCCCAAGGGGAAAGATAATAAAGAATAAAAAAAATAACAAAAATGGTCTCGGAAAGACAGAAGAGAGAAAAACGGCGCGGAGACGTCGAACGGGGAGACAGGAAGGATCCGCGCGTCGCGCCGGGAAGGGAAAATGCGCGAAAATACATTTTGTCGCGACAAAACCCCCCCGAGTCGCGGCGCATCGCCACCACCGACTCTTCTCACTCACTCGCCTCGACTCTATATAACCGCCATAGAATGATAGCTATTTCCGTTAGGAATAAAAAAAACAAGAAGGTGGCCACTGTGGGCCGATGGCTGCTGATGTCTGTCTGTCTGTCTGCTCCGCTCTGTCTGCTCTGTCTCTCTCTCTTTCTCTCTCTCTCCCTCTCCGTCTCGTCCTTCTCGCTGCAGTAGCGCAACCGGCAAGCAACCTCTGTCTGTCTGTGCTTCTCTCCTCTGCGCTTCTAAAGATAAAAGCGCGCCCAGACGCGAGCGTTTTAACCCGAAAATCACCGACCGTGAGTCCCGATCGGCGTTCACCAATTTGTTTTTTTTCCTCGTGTTTTCTTTTATTTCACTCTCACAGTCTATTCTCTTAATTCTTGAGCCAATGCCCGGGCTGCATTCGCATATTTTTGTAGGTGGCGCAACATTTTTTTTTCTCAGCTGACTTCTTCGGGGTCTGATTGGATTTTCTTTTGTCAGTTTGGGGACTGATTGATAAACTGATTGATAAATGATAAATCACCGATATTTCGTTTTTAAAAAATGGTTTTGCTTACCACAAAAAAAATGTTAAAAATCCTCGAGTGATTGGAGAAGGAGAAAAAGCACCGAGGATTATAGAGGGAGGTAGCCGCGCGTTGAGCACCGCTTTGGCAGTGAGGTTGGGGGTCACGTGACGGGCGGCGAGTGTCTCGGGCGGAGACCACGCGAGACTGGCGAAACGTCAGGTCGCGTGTGCGCGATTATCCTGCGCTGCTCTCTCGCGCGGCCCCCGTGGGCGCTCGATTCGCCGCTGGAGAGAGAATCATCGGCCGCGAGAAGCGACAGCGGCAGAAAAGTCCGCGACGGCGGCGGCTTTCGTGCGCGCTAGAACCGGGTGAGTGAGTGATTGTCGCATCGGGGGCCGGAGTCACGCGAGTCAGATTCAGCCAGATTGGATTCGCCGCTGCACCGATCATGCGGAGAGCCAAAGGGTTTTCGCGGGGCGACAAAGAAGAAGAAAAAAGGCACGGAAATAGGGGAAGGTGGGGCAAAATGGGACAGCGGGGTAGAACGGGACACCTTTTTTTCAGTTTCAATTATTTTCCGGGGCAAAATGGGATAAATCCCCATTTCGGGAATATCGTGTACGACACACTTCAATGCGACTAATCGGAATATAACGTTTTTCAACCAATTTGAGTGTTTCAAGCAATCTGGCTTTTAAAAAGATACTTTAAAACATATTTTTTTAATATATATATTTTTTCAGTATAATTATTACTGATGATGTTGAGTGTCACCCAGTAAAAAAGAACACGAGTTACCGAATCTGGGGGTTCGGCCCTTTTTTCCCCGCATTTGTCTTTTTTTTTGCCGACGATCACAATTCATGATTGCGGGATTCGAATTTTTGGACGAAAAGCAATAAAAATGCGCTTTGGTGATCGTCGTAAAAGCATTTCTCGCTCACGCGTCCCGTTTTGCCCCACCGTCCCCTGTATCGTGTGCAGCACTTTGTGTGCAGCGTCGCGATAGAGTCGCAACGAAAAATCGTGCGTGCACGCGGCGCGAGCACCGCCGAATGGAGCTTCCGGCCAGGGGAACGTCAGGGGAACAAGCACGATGTCCCTTTCTTTCGCCGTCCCGACTACCGACGCTGCTCGGCCTCTCCCCTCCCCTCCGCCACACTGAACCACTGGAATTCTACGCTCTATCGCTCGTGTAATCCCCGATGCCCGAGTGCAACGCGGATTTTTCTGCCGCGCGAACTGCGGCTAATGAATTGTCCCGAGTTTTCGTCTCTCTCAAGAATTGTCTGCTGATTAATCGACGCGGGGTAAATTCAAGGGTCAATTTTCGTGCTTCGAGGAAAATTCAACGTGAAATATTTATTTATTACTAACTTATTATAAACGACATTTTTGAAAATCGAAACGCGTGACTTTTTTTTATTCAGGTGTCGCTCGGTCTTTATGCAGTTTATAGCTGTAGAGAATTCCTCGAAAAATGGCCCAAAAATACGCAAATAAATGCAACGGTTATTATTATTATTATTATTATTATTATTATTATTATTATTTTATCAAGACAACGAAAATCTCACGGAAATTTGTCTCAGCACTTGGACATTTTTGCTAGTCTCTCTGTCAATATTTCCCCGCCTTAACGACAAATGACACAACCCAAACCACCGTCTATCGCTGTCAATTGACGCAACGACCGTCACGCAAACCGAAATAAAAAATTCAGCACGATTTTCCCCTCTACAAAACCCCAAACCTTCCTCAAAGTTACGGCAAATCGTCATCACTCGATCTACTCATTTCAGCGAGCAGCGTTTCGACCTCCTCCCAATCAAACATCAAGTGTCACTCGCAATCAACGATCATCACAGTTTCAAAGAAATGTCCCACCCACCTCTGCGCGTTTTTCCAAAATTTTAGATTATCCAGATATTTATTTTCCCTGAAGCACCAGAAAAAAATCCTTCGGCGCGAGAAAATCGCGCCGCCAGTAATCGAGAGGATCGCGAAAGCGCGGGGAGAAAAAAACAAGGAAATTTCTAACCTGAAAGTCTAGCGAGGAATCGGAGCATCCCAGCGGCCGAGGATAAGCAACGTGCGGCGCTTCCAGCGACGAGAATTCCGCCGGCGATCGGCATTTCCCCCCGTCGCGGCACTTTTGTCTCCCTTCCTCGGCCACGTCTCTCGCCTCGTAGCTCGTAGTCTCGTCTCGTCTCCTCTCTCTCTCTCTCTCACTCGCGCGCCGTCTCCGTCTCCTCCTCGTCCACCTCGTTTTCCTTCGCGCACTTCGCCCCGGTGGCGTTCGCACTTTTCCTCCTCTCTTTCTGTCTAGTGTCGTTTCTGTCGCGCGGCGGTGGCGCTCGATCCCCTCGCGCCTCTTCGCCCGCCTCGCGCTCCTCGCGTCCTTCTCTCCTTCACCTTCGTCTTCCTCTCCTCCTTCGCCTCGTCTTCCGCGCGCGCGCGCGCACGCCCCACGCGGCTCTCTCTCTCTCTCCTTCTCTCCTCTCGCACTCTGTCCCGGCTGCTGATCTCTTCCACAGTCTCGCGGCTCTCGCCTGCAACCCGGGTTTACACGCGGGTTTCCTACACTCGCGCCGCGCGACTCGCTTGACGTCTGCTCGGGCGGCGCGCGATCCCCCGGCGCAGGCACCGGACAAACTTTTTTTTTCTCTCTCCTCTCTTTCTCTCCCCGTATCTCTCGATCTCTCTCTCCCCGGTTTCCCCGTCGGCACCGAAGGAAAGTCGCGCACTCACGTCACACAGTCACGGGGGCCTCGTATATAACCCAACTTTCCACGCGCACCGCGGTACGTAACGCGACGCGATTGTTAACCCGCCGCGGCGGGCCCCGATCAATTCCCCCGGTTTTCCCGTTCACTCGCGAGCCTCATCGACGCGTAAAACATGCTCGGCCGTCCGGTTGCTCGGCGATGCCGTTTCGCCCGGACTGAGTTTTTCTCACGAGCGGCTCGCGGCTCGGCACGACTCGCGACGGCGGCCACTGCGAGACGACGACGACGACGACGACACACGCGCCGCGCGTGCATGTAACGTGGGTAAAATGTGCGCTGACTCGTCGCGGGATGCTCGCGATGCTCGCGCGAGGGCTCCGAGCGCACTACTCGCTCTGTAGTAGAGTAGCGTAGTGGCTAGCGGGCTCGGGAGTCGTTAACAGAGATAGAGTGAGAGCGCTGGCTGTGCCGGTGTCGGGGCTGCGCGCCGGGAGTGGGGGCTGCGCCGAGGCTTGGTGGGGAGAGCGGCGTGGCGGGGGGAGGGAGGGGGGGGGCAGCCAGCGAGGCCGGTAGGAGAGAGAGAGAGTGAGAGTGGCTCGCGAATAGAGTGAGACGCCAGACGCCCGCACGTTCCCGAGGCGATCGCGTCGCGTGGCTCTCTTCTTCTTCGCCGCTTCGTCCGCCTCTTCTTCCTCCTCTCTCGCTCGCCTCCGTCTCCGTCTCTCGCGCTCTCCCGATATCCTCTCGTCTCCTCCGCACCGTCTATCGCCTCGCCGTTTTTTCTTCCTCCCCGTTGGCCCCGCGCGCCCGCGCACCATTCACTTCCTTCCTTCCTTCGCTGCCTTCCGCCGCGCGCGCCCGCGTTCCCAGTCACTCCGCGACCCGAGTTTTCATCGTCCCACGGGGCCCGTCGCGTCGCGTCGGCCCTTTAACCCGTATGTAACGCGCGAGCTTTATTTTCCACTCGGCTCCGCGGCCTCGCGTCGCGAAATTCGAGGCACTCTTTCTTTTTTTTTTCTCGTCTTTTTTTCCTCTCTCGTTCGGGCAAAACACGCGGGTAGGAAGTTCGGGAGACTGGAGTGAAGCGACGCTGAGTTTTTCTTTTCTTTTTTCTTTTTTTTCTTTATTCTCGGTATCGATGACAATGACGAGAAACAAAAAGCTGCCGGCGAGAACAGTGGAAGGAGCTGCGCGCGGGTTGGACGGAGACGGCGAATGAGAGAAGCCCGAGGGGGTCGTCGTCGTCGTCGTCACTATTTCGCGCACTCACTCGGCAGCCGGCACTCGTGGCGCGCGCCTCCTACCCGACTACTTTTTTCTTTGCTCTGTCTCTGTCTCCCCGTCTCTCCTCGCTGCGCGAGCCGCGAATTCCTCAACGAGCCCTTTTTCCTCGCCGAGTCGCGATTCTCACCTTCGCCTATTTTCCCCGCTCACACGGCAGGTAAATCGCTCGCGTCCACCGCGAGTCAAGTTCGATTCGGCTCTGTGTACAAAAAAAAAAAAATCTCGCAGCACAACCGCGCGTTGTTTCGCTGCTGCTGTTTTTTTCGAATCTCCCGGCACTCGTGTCCTCGGGGCCCCGACGGGCCCTCGCGGTTTAAGGGCCACCGCGCGCACCGGCGCTCGGCTGTCAGGCATGAACTACGTGCGAAATACGCGAAAACGCGGAGCCGCTAGTTCGTGGCTCGAGGTGCACGAGCAGCGCCATTGCCACATCAGCGAGGTAGGCGAGCGGCCAGTCGGGCCAGCCCTACGGTGCGTGGTTGTGCGCTTGTAGGTGATTCAATATATATATATATACACGCGTTGATATTGTATACCTATGTTCACCGATACACTCGAACGGCCGGCTGTGCCCGTCTCTCGCACACCGTCTCCCGCCTCGCCGTTACACAAACAAACAAATAAACAAGCACGCACGCACCGCGCGGTATATAACCCACGTTCACCTTTCCATATCCCGTCAATATAATATCTCGCGTTTTCCCTCGCGCCGTCTATCGACGCGTCTCTTGCCTTCTGTTTACTACACAGGCCGTCGATCCTATTCACGGTTCATCCTCGACGTAGTAAGGAGGACAGAGTCGCGCGGCGCAACGCTCGCCAATCCCGTTTGTAATTGGCCCGACTCTCCCGACTTGTTGTTATTGTTATTATCGTTTACTGTAATACGCGAGGCAGGTTGTCGCGTTTCCCCGATCGACGCTCGCATCTCCGGCCCCCCGATTTCTCGCGCCTGTCCGAGTCAATTAGTCCTCCCTTTGACGCGAGACGGCCGTGTTTCACGTGCCTCGCGTGGTGTGCTTCTCGCTCTCTCTCTCTCTCTCTCGCTCCCGCTCTCGCCGCGTTCTCGTGTCGCTGTCGGCGTGTGTGAGGAGGGAGAATAATAAATGAACAAGGTACACCGCGAGACAAGTTGCTGGGTTTTGTGTTAATGTTTTATTTCGTGTCTATGTTGTGTATACTGGTTGCGGACGAAGAAAAAAAAACGACCGTGCGTGCGGGCGGTGGAACGTGACGAATCAGCGCATTCCCGACACTCGTCCGCGAGCGACTGGTGTCCGAGTCGATTGGGCTCTCGGTGCTGCGGTGGCTCTCAGCGCTGCTGCCGTCGTCGCTGCTGCTGCTGCTGCTGTTGCTGCTGTGGTGGTGATGTCGATGGTTCGTTCGCTCGGCCTGGCGGCCGCTGTGGTGGGAGTAACTTTGCGGCGCGGTTGTGCGGCCGTCGTTCCGGCGCTTCCACCTCACCGACGGCAGCAGCAGCAGCAGCAGCAGCAGCGACGGCAGAGCCAAGACGCGCGCGCACACCTACAGCGAGAGAGCCCACGAGTTGCTGGAACCCAGGGTGGGGGAAACTAGCGCCACGCTCGTTCATCTTCGTTCGAGTTCGGCGCATCGGCCGAACGAGCCTCGGCCTCGCTCGTTTCTTCCTCGTCTATTCAATTCTATCTCCTGCTTCTACCCCCCCCCCCCCCCCCCTCTCACTTCTCTCCTCTATCGCATTATCCACTTTATCCGGTTTGTAATTCTCTCGTGCGCGTTTTCGGCTTTCCTCTCTCGCCGAAACGCGATCCGAGTGACCGCGAGAGCGGTTAACATTATTTGTAGGTTATCTCGCGTGTTTTTTTTTTTCTTCTTCTTTTCCTCGCAATCTTCGTTGATTGTGACTATCGATGCTGCTCAAGGTGTGGAAAAAAGAGAACGATCGTAGAGTCACGCTTGACTCGTCTCGGGCTGTTGGGATTCCTCTCGCGGTGATACGAACGCTGGATACTACTTTGTAGTAGGAGCGGAGCTCGCAGTCTCTGCATCATCGTGTGCGATCTTAGGAGACGAAACGAGAAAGAAATAAGGAGCGAGGGAGCGGGCCGGGAGGGGGGGACGGAGACTAATATCGCGAGGCCGGGGCTCGCTTCTTCCTCCTCCTACTCCTCCTTCTCCTCTTCTTCTTCTTCTTCCGTTCTCAAGTACACGGCAACAAGCTCCGAACGAGCCAACTGCTGGGGCTCTGTGTCTGGCTCCGTCGCATCTGCTTCTCCCGACTGCCGCGTATTTCGATGCTCGCCCGCTCGCCTTCGCGCACCGTCTCTATACACACGAGAGCGGTCTGCCCTCTGCTTTCGCTCCTCTTCCTCTTCTTCCATAGATCCCTCTTCTTTCCACCCACTGACGCGCTCGATACTCCCACTCACTCCCTCGCAGCGGTTCGGCTGGTAAGCAGTGGCTTGCAGCCCGCTACTCTACAGCAGCACCGTCAGTAGCAGATTTTCTACTCTCCACTCGACCCTCATTGTTATTGCAATCTTTATATCAGTCGGGTGTTACTATTTTCTACATATATTTATTCATTTGCATTTTTTAAATATTTCTATTTGTTCGTTGGTTCTACTATCCGATAATACTTACTGTATGTACGATGTAAAATGAGAGATCAAAAATGGTAACTTGTCGGCGCCATATTGGCTGCATTTTTCTCTGTTTAATTCACGATATCGCCTATTCGCGGCTCCAAGCGCCTTCGGTTACCGTCATCCCGGGCTCTCCGGTTATTCATCCTACTCCCTCGCGCGCTACTCGCCGATCCCGTCGTCCCACTCGAGCCGGCGACTCTCCTCTCTCTCGTTTTCATTCTCGGCTCGTTTTCTCTCGTTCCTTCAATCTCCTCCGTGTGCCCCCGTGTCGCGCCGTTTTTCTCTCTCCGCCGGTGAGTTACTCCGTCGTATTCGTTTGTAGTAAACGGGACGATCGTAACCTCTCTGTTGTTCGAATGAATGGCTCGCGCCGCGGTCGGCGGGGGTGGGGGAAGCGGTCGAGGCCGCGAGCGCCGCGCGCGGCCGCAGTGGGGACGCTCGGATCGTCCGCCCGGGGGCCCCGCGGAGACGCACGAAGCCGCGCGGGAACGCCCGAGCGCGGCCGACTTCCCGCATTACACCACTTCTTGAATAAAATTCCATTCTTTCTTTCTTCTCGGGGCTACGCGGAGAGCCGGCGTGGCCTTTCTGGGCATCCTCGTTCACGAGTCGCGCCTCCTTCTCTCGAGCTTTTTCCACGACTGTCTGCCACTTTTCACTCCGCACGCCCCCGCTGAGGGGGCAACGAGACTTTTGGGTGCTCGGAAAGAAAAAAAAAAAAAAAAGAAAAAAACCCGAGCCTCACGAATCTCGTTGCCTCTCAGTGTGACCATGTTCGCCGGTGCCAATGCGCCCTCGTTCGGCAATTCCTCCGCAATTCTTCCTCACTCTCTAACCCATTTACAGGAAAATGTAGGATTTTTTTCTCTCTCTCTCAAATCGACAGAAAATACTGTCTCCCTTTTCATTCTGCGAAATCTTTTACACGTATTTGCGTATGACGTGGAAGGCATTAATGATGAAATAATTCATGAATCGGCAGGACGGATGAGAGAAAATAAGATTTCGCGTCCGACGTACTCGGCGCCCGATTCTTCGATTCTCGACTGCCTCCCACCGAGCGAGCCCGTGGAGACTTTCGGCAAGTCTAAAGCGCGTGCGTTACCGAGGGTTTCGCGCATTTGACGTCGCTCCGTCAATAGAGACGGTGAGGCCGCGAACGAGCGACGAAAAATGCTCAATAAGAGCGAAAGCGGCGTAACCGGACGATTCGCCGCTGGACGCCCGACGACCGCGCGCGGCGACACCGGTAAACGCGTATCCCGCGTGCGGTAGTCGCCTCGCTCTGCGCGTTACGAACGAGCGAATTGTGCGGCAACACGATTGAGCGTGAGATCTCTTTTTCCTCGGCTGTGTTACGCGTTAGCCCATTGTCCACGAGTTTGGCGTTCGAGTGGCGCGCGCGCATTCGTCGCCCGTGGTGCGCGCGGCCTATGGACGTCCACGACGGCCCGGGGGGATCGAGCCAATAAAGGGAAATCACCGGTCTGTGCGCGGGCGCCTTAAGCTTTGAAGGGCCGCCGATTTTTGCGGCTCACTCGAGGATGCGTCTCGGAATTGCGCGAAACGATGTGAATTTTCTCGTCACCGAGGGGCCGAGGGACCACCCGAGAGAACGCACCGAGTCGAATCTTTGTTTCCAAATTCTCGCACGACCGGAACGAACTTTTTAGGTGTCACTATACGTGCGGTCGACGCTTTTTCACGGCTTACGTTTCGCGTGTATCGGGTGCGGTGGGCGGTCGGGTCTCTCTTTGCACGCCGGTAAATCGGATTACGCAATGAAAATACACAACAGCGTCGAGTCCGGTGCAAACCTTTTTTGCCAATGACCCGCGAACTTCAGGAGAAAATATGTAGTTACTTACATAGTTTTTTAATGAATAAAAAAAAAACAGATTAGAAGATCGATTTGATCAAATGAAATTCTAAAATTCTAATTTTTTTTTGTTCAAAATATTTTTGGACAGCGATCTATAGTGAACTTCCTATAAAAATGCTACTCGTGGCGAGCAGAAATAGCACGAAAGTTATTCTCAATACTCGTCGCTTGATAAATTAATGCAAACATTTAATTTTTTAAATAAAAAAATCCTGCAACACAGACTCGAAAATTGGTGTGACTTCCAATTGCGTCAGGTAATTCGCAATCAGCCGGAAGGTACAAATAACGCTGCAGGTTCGTGGAAAAGGTGTATCAGCACAGGTAACGACATCTGCCGGTCGAGCGAGCAACCCAGCCGGAAGTTTACCTGCGACGGTAGCTAAACATTCTTCAACTTCTCTCCATCGATTTCGAATAAATAAATTATCATTCATTCGCCACTCATCATATTAATATTAATTTATCGTTATCCCTCGTGACTGTGAATCTTTACTAAAAAATACTGTTCATAAAATACGGAAATAGATATCACAAATGGTCACAAAGAGGCTGTTTGTATCTCGTTTATATTGAATAAAGAAAATCATTGGTATCGAATCGCGGCGCGTGCCCCGCAGTTTAAGGAACCCCATTGAGCATTGTGAGGGGAAAAAAAACGGAGAGGCGATAAAAAAAGAAAAAGGTTCGTGATGAGCAAAGCTCGGGGAATTATCGAAGCATCTCGGCTCACCTGGCGTCTAGCTCCGGCAATCGAAACGGAAACATCTGCGCTTTGGTGCGCAATCTCGCGTACACAAAGCTATTAGTATTGTGGCCGAGCGAACTGCGCGGTGCCGAGCACAGAGTCGGAGGTGTATTACAGCCCGAGCGCTCGCCCGGTGGATATTGTTTTGTCTCCCGCGACCGAGCGCATCGTCGGTCTCGCTGGCTTCTCGAGCATGGAAATTAATCAACCTCGGATCAGCCGTCGCCACCGTCGCGAGCCGCGGCAGCGAGGTCGTCTTCGCTCGCCCTCGGGATGGCTCCGCGATGCTCCGCGCGAGTGACGACGGGATGCTTGCCGACAGCGACCACCCGCCTATTTCTTCCTCCGCCAATTTGCATGTCGCTCCGAGAAACAAATTCCGAATTTTACTCTTGGCTCCAAGTTGCTCGAGGAGTCTGAGTCACCTGAAAGCAAAACAATAATGAAATAGCAGCATCAACCGCACATTTCTTATATTTTGTATCTTAAAAATCGAACACCTATAATTTTTCACGGTTCGTTTTCCAAAAGCCAGAAGCTCTGGAATTAAAGTTTCCCCCGAGCAGCGAAGGGGCGCAAATTCTCGTTAACATTCGTGAATTATTTTTTCCTCAGAGAGTCCGCAACGCGCAACAAAGAATTATCGCGATTCAAGCAGAAGCGCTCGATAAAACGCGTGTGAGAAGAGTTGAGGAAAGATTTAAAAAACGAGCAGAAGAAGCGAGAGAGCGAGAGAGAGAGAAGACGGGATATCGTAACTCAGACGAAAATTCCGGGCTTCTGAGAGTCGCCTGCCCTCGGCAAAGTGTTGGCAAGACGCAAAGAACGTAACGCTCTAACACCAGCGGATATTTCCATTAAGATTCGCAGACGTTACGGACACGCGCGTAGTGTCGGCATAAATTTTCCCGTTTCTTCGTTCGTCGCCTTCTCCCGGTTGTGCCTCGCGGTACATCTGTCCTCTCTCTTTCATGCTGTTTGGACACGGGCTCTCCTTCTCGGCGCAATGTAACACTTTTTTCGCGATAAATTCATTTCCTCGAGTCTTCACGAGCCGATAAAAATGTTATTCTGAATTAAGTCCTCACTCGGGAGGCTTTTGTCGAGCAGTTTGCGCCAAAAGTCTTTGTTCGTTTTACTAGTAAATTCGTTTCGCGAAAGAGAAGACAATTTTTTAAAATGTAAAGAAAAACACGCTCGAACGTTAAAGAGACTTCAGCGTGTAATCGAATGCGAAATTATTTCGCCCTATAATCAGTGACACGGCGTAACGATAATATCTAAATACGCGATTTACGGTTGCACGTATTCGATGACGAGGTACACCAGGTACGCAAATGCCTACAATTACGTTTTACAATCGATACGAACTCGGCTTCCATCGATCGCCGGTGATTGTCCTCTCCGCGGTGTGTCGTTTCCGGTGTTTCCCCGCCACGCGAGACTCGCGATTCTCTGCAAAAGAGCGAAAAACAGATTATCGATTTATTGTCCGACCGACGTGTACGCAGATACACAAACCGTAAATATCAACAAAAGTGTCGGACGTTAATGAAAAATCGCACTTAGGATATTAGATTTTTATCGCTCGACGAATTCGCCTCATCGGCCCCGTGGTCTTTTTCCATTAATTTGCCTCAGGAAATAATTACGCTCCGGGTCTTTCCATTCCTGTCTGGCCCCACGAAATAATTACGCGAGGATCGTTTCTACCGTTTCGGCCCTAGGAAACAATTACGCGAGGCGTCCCTCTTCCACTCTGTTGGTCCTACGTGTAACGCGATGACGTGGTGCAAGAAACAAACGTGTGGAAACGGCGGTGGACGGTTGTCCGTCGCGTCCGAGAACGGGAGTGCCGAGCGCGCGGGTGCGCGCGCGCTTTCCACTTGGGGATTCTCACGGGTAACGTAAATTAATGATAACTGTGCGCCCGCCACGGGGCACACAATATTATTACATTCTTTACCGTTTCTTCGTCCATTGTGTCCCAGGAACGCGAGGAGCCCCGGCGAAGGACGAGGAAAACGGGGAAAATCGCTTCTGGCGACGACCACCGGGAAAACTGGAACCTCCGTTCGCCTAATAGCCCGACGTACGTCGGCGATCTCTGTCATTGCGAAACGGATAGTTTCGCCTCAGGGGCAGACGCGTCGTTTGTTCCTCCAACTGTTGCTGACGCTGATCACTCGGTAATCTTTTCGTTCCTCTCCTGGCGCTAAGAGTCCGGTCTGAAATTACAGAGGCCGAACAACGGTCGAGTTACACGAATACGCAAAGAGGGAAATTCTTCACCCGGCCCGCGCCATCTTTCGCGATTAAACGAGGGAATTGAACGGTGCAAAATTTGGCTAAATGCCGATTTCCTTGTCCCCCTAATTTTTATCGCGTTGTCGGCATTTGTAAGATTCAACTGCGTTTCCTGTATCACTGGATACGGGAAATACAGTTGAATTTTTTCCTGTATCACTGGGTACAGGAAATGCAATTGAATATTTTCCTGTATCGCTGTAGTCCTCAGGGGATTTTTTGCCCAGGATCAATAAATATCCCACTACCGCTACAGCCAACCGGAAGCGTCAGCCGAGTTACGAACTAATAGCTGATACAGCACGTGGAATAATAAGAGCCGCATTAGTGTCATACTTCCTAGACGGCCGGGGGGGGGTTCGATTCTCCTCAGGCCGGTGCGACTGGTTGCCGGAGGAAAAAAGGGGGTCGCGAGCGAATGGGGTGAGGGCCGACGTGGGTGGATGAAGGGGCGTTCTGCCGATAGTCCTGGAGGACCATGATTTGATAGACGTCCATGAAATATGCACAAAGTCACACACAGTGCGCGGCGCAGGCTCAGTAAACGCCTGGCCGCGAGCTTCCCTTGCATCGCGGTCTACCCTCGACTCGATTTTCCTCGCCTCTCGGTGCTCACTCGTGTCCAGTGCTCGAGGCTCCGTTCGCCCTCGCGTTATGGCGTCCTCGGCGATCTTCGCGATTTTTCTCACCCTCGCGAACTTCGTCCTGCCGCTCGCGAGTGCTCAGACGCCGGTCAAGCTGCGTAAGTCGTCGTGACTCGATTTTTCTTGGGCTGTAAAAAAAATATATATATTTTTTTACGACAATGTTCGGTGATGTTCGAGCTCTTTTTTTTTCTTCTTCAAAGGATGCATGTTTGAACCTTGCGGGTTGCCAACTGTTTTTTCTTTTTTGTAAATCTCTTTATGAACAAACAGTTCGTATTTTCTTTAAGAAGTTAATTATGGTTTGGCCCCTTTTTTAAAAAAATGTTTCTATTACGTTTCTGTTGCCTTTTTTTAGTGTTTGTCGTGGAAAGTACGGACGTTTCGATCAGGGGTTTGCTGAACGATTTGTTGCCGACCACGGAGAAAGAATTTGGAGCGGGGCTCCTCAATGTCGACGCCGGGATCGTCGAGGTCGATCGCGACAACGTGGAGAGTAGTCAACAAAAAGGTACCAAGTGCAAAGTTAGCAGCAAATTTTTTCCAGTTGTATCAGCGGCCCCGACATCGGAAAAGTTACTTTTCGTGCTAAACGTTATTAACATCTCGATCACAATTATTATTTTTCCGCGCTATCTTGTCACATCTGCTCACACTGTGAAATTATTTTCTCAACTCGTCATTCAGCGTGCAAAAAATCGATCGACAGCACCCGGATGGCTGTGAGCCTGCATCGCAAAGTCCGTTAGTCATGTGTGCGCTATTTCTTATCGCCAATGTCGTCTCTACTGTAATCAGTACAGTAGAACGCCACGGCCAGAACGCAGACGTCACGAACGTTTGAACACCGCGCGATCTTTTTTTTTTACACGTGTCTTACTTTCCTTTCCGTTTTGTTCCTCACAGAGAAAAAAAATCTAATACAACGGCGGAGGTTTCCGTTTCTAACTCCAACAGCGAGGGTTTTGTTGTGCAAATTAATGATCGCCTTTCGATAGCAATTTTAATAGGGATAACGTGTTGATTTTTTTGTTAATTGATGCGGCAGATCGGGGCTACTAAACCTGATTCCATGCATAATCGAATCGAAATTGCGTGCCATTAAATTTGTGCTAATTGATGTATCCTCGTTAGTAGAGTGTGACAGTCGCGATATCGTCCGCTAATTGCTCCAATAATTTCCTGCACCCTCGTGACGCTCTGTTTTTTTTTTAAATGAGATTTTCGTCTCGACGTTTCACTATTCTTCGGGAGTAGCTGAATGAAATTAGACTACCGCGAGTTGTGGTGTGAGTCGAAGGTCGCGTCGCAACGATTATTAGACGAATTGATCTCTCGATCCGAGCGCTCGGCCTCTCCTCTTGATTTCTTCAATTGGCGACACGTGGCTTCAACTCGACGATCCTGCCGATTCCATTCTAATGATTCAATTTTATCGAGTTTTTTATCCCGTTAGATAGAACATTATGTGTCATTAAACTGTCCGAATTATCAGTATGCGCCGCCCTATTTGACGGGGTGACTCTAATATTGGATATGACCTGGACGGGTTGGGACAAATTGAAAAAGCTCGCGCAGGAAAATTCGATAATCTACAGAAGAACGGATGCCACGATTATTCCGTACGTCAAGGCGATCGACGATTTGTTGTCGGAAAAAAATGCGACCGACGTTGCGTTAATATTTGAAACCGAGCGAGGTAATTCAAAAGCTGTTGTATTGTTTGAAGATAAAAATGAATATGGTGAATTAAACTCGTACGAGCTTAACGAATTAAACGGATTATAGATTTGAATCAATCGCTCTATTACCTGATCGGCAATTCTATAATTCGGTTGGTCGTGATCGACGAGTTGACCGAGGCGACCGTGGCAAAAGTTCGAGCCATGAGGCCGTCGCCTTCGTATTACGCTATTTACGCCAACACCTCGAACATGGAGACTCTGTTTAAAACGGTGAGATCTGCAACATGATAGAACAAATTACAAATTGCATCGTTGAAACAAAATGTAATTCGAACAAACATGCGATATTTTGTTGAATCTAATAATCAGGCACTGGACGGTGGCCTCGTTAAGCGAAACGGCGTCTGGAATCTCGTCTTCACCGATCACAATTACAAAAACTTCAAGTACATATCCGGCAACGCCAATTTGAATGTCACTATCGGGGTCCTATCAATGCGTACGGACGTTTGCTGTCGAATGATCGACGAAATTCCCTGCAGCTGTCCAACTGATTTTCAGGTACGACTTTCAGTGCCAACTCTAATTTTTTTCTACGTTGACGAATACTTCTATTGATTCTGTAGCAGGTTGTAGTGGCTCGCGCGCTTCGCGCGCTCGCTATATGTTCGAATAAAAGTAGATCCTTAAGGAAATTAACGTGAAATTAACGTCAAAACTTTATGAAATCGAGAATTTTTTTTTCGATTTCTTTTTAAAATATCGACTTGTAACCTATACCATTGTTCTCAAGTCGTATATTCTACCCCCGAAAACACTGGTTACCAATACTTTTTACTCGATTTTGAAAAAAATCAAATTTTTGCAACCATTTTTTTGTCAGAAATCATAGATCCGACTCTGGACCGAAAATCGCCAAAATCGACCCCAATTTTTTTTTTTTTTTTTTTTTTTTTTTTTTTTTTTTTTTTTTTCAAAATATCGACTTTTAACCTATACCATAATTCTCAAGTCGCATATTCTACCCCCGAAAACACTGGTTATTAACCTTTCTTAATCGATTTTGAAAAAAATATTTTTTTGGCGACGAAAAAAATCTTTTTTCTGTCAGAAATCGTAGATCCGGCTCCGGACCGAAAATCGCCAAAATCGACCCCAATTTTATTCTTTTCAAAATATCGACTTTTAACCTATACCATCATTCTCAAGTCGCATATTCTATCCCCGAAAACACTGGTTATTAACCTTTTTAAATCGAATTTGAACAAAATATTTTCTTGGCGACGATTTTTTGTCAGAAATCGTAGATCCGGCTCCGAACCGAAAATCGCCAAGATCGACCTCGGAAATTTTTATTTCAAAACATCACCTATAATAGGTTAATCAATTTTGCGCTGCTGCGCTCTTATAAAGCTTTAAAAGGTTACGGGTGCTGCCCCGCCTGTCCTCTTATGAAATTTTTCAAATTTGACACCAAACTGATTTTGTTTATCACGGACTTTTCTGGCAACCAATCACAGCTCTAATAGTTTGCTAACAATGCTTTCCGTTACTCATGAACTTTTTAAAACAGGTACCCCTTTCGTTTTTTTGCGATTTTTGGAGGCCTGAATATAACATTCTGTAAAAAATTAAAAAATCAAGATATCGCGTTCGGCTTTGCGGCATTCTCTTCGTTATGGAGTTTTCTCTCGAACGCAAAAAGAAAACCCAGGTTTGGTCGATCGAAAAAAAGTAACCTCGATTTTAGCGAAGTGACGAAATTTCGAAAAAAGTGAAAAATTATTTTTTGCATTTTTCTCATAGAATTTTATGTTTTTCGGGCAAACAACGGTGCTTTTCGGAATCAGCGGGGAGTTTCCCTTCCGGTAGGGTTTTCGAACTTTGTGAAATCCAAAATTTTGTTTTTGCAAAAAACGCAACTCAACTTCCCGCTTTAAAATTCTGTGAAAAATTCCGAAATCAAGATATCGCGTTGCGCCTTACGGCATTCTCTTCGAACGAGCCAAAAAAACAGTAACCTCGATTTTAGTAATGCGACAACTGGATAAGCGTGCGAAGCGCGCGTATGGGCAGGTTAACATAAATACAAATTTCTAATTTTAGGACAGACTTGAAGGCTTTATTATTTAGGGCAGACTTTAATTAAGGGGGCTGGTACAGACAAACAGACAAACTACTTTTCAAAATAAATATAAGATTGAATTATGCAATAAATCGTATGACGAACGAGTATTAAAACACGAAGAAATCGGTTAAATTTCGTACATTCTCCGGAAGGAAATAAAAATCAAAATAGACGGTTTTTTTTCTCTCAGTCGCTCGTTCTGCCGCGCAGCAATGCATAGAACAACGAACACGTTGGCCGGCGAGTGCGTCCGCCCGGCTTAACAAATCCGAGAGTGATCGGCACGGGGCCGTGAATCCGTCGTGATTTTTTTTTCACTATCCCGCCGCGCCAGACCGGAGCGTAACCGATATTTCAGATTTCTCTTCCCCGACTATATATACGCGCCGGACAATCGCCATGTACTATTTACACAAATTAAGATATTTGCCTATTCGCCTGTGTTCCGCCACTTGCGTAATTGTTCCGTCGTATTTCATTTTGACGTTTCTCAAACGACAATTGGATCTATGAGATCTGACATAATTTTTTTTTCTTCACAATAACTTTAGAAATAGTTGGGAGCGATAGTTCAGGTAAAAAATCGATATTCGAAAAGGAAGATAGACACCTGATGTAAGGTGTGTAATTGTGGTGTAAAAAATCATTCAATTACGAACGTTCGTTAGATTTTTCCGCACTACTTCAAACGACTCCTCGCGCTGCTGGTTGGCACCCTCGCCGAAATCATAAAGTCCGGGGTAAGCCTGGAGACGAAATCCGCCCAGTGCGATGCCAAAAACGCGAGTTCGTCGAGTCCCTCGAACGCGACGGTCGAGGCCTTCAACACGAATCTCGCATCTGTAAGAGAAACACAAAATTAAAAACAAATCGAAATGTCCGTTAATCCGTGGTTGGTGAAATTTAACGAATTACCGCAGACGATCACCGCCCAGAACGACGTGTTCGAGACCCAGTCCGACGTGATTTACTATCGAGCCGAGATCGAACTGGAGACCCTTCAGGACGGCGGCATAGAGCGGCTTGGAAATTGGAGCAGGCGACTGGGAATTCAGGTTGCAGAGGGAAAAGAAATACTACCGGCCAAAAGATACTTCAGGGTTGGAACAACCGAGGTGACTTTTAGCACTTTTTTCCAGTCGAGAAATTATTTTTCCTGAATTAAAAAAGAATCTCTAAATATTAAAAAAATGTAATTCGGATGAATTCGCAGGCTGTACCGTGGACCTCGATAAAACGAGATCCAGTTACGCAGCTGCCGGTAAAAGACGCCGAGGGCAACGACGTTTGGGAGGGATATTGCATCGACTTCATCGAAAAGCTCTCTGAGGAGATGAATTTCGAGTACGATCTCGTTATACCGGCCGACCGATCGTTTGGAAATAAATTGCCAAATGGAAAGTGGAATGGGCTCGTGGGTGACCTGGCTCGAGGGGTAAATTTCTCATTGTTATCTATCACCGCTTTTTTATATTCAACTTTTCAGTCTTTTTAGAAGCAACAAAATCAATTGGTAAATATTTTAACGCGTAACTAAAGGTTGATCTATTTTGCGCCGTTCCGAAATAGCATCGAAACAAGACATTTCTCAGCCTCGATAAAAGGGCTAAGTTTGCAATATTTCTCCAATGGACTACGAATCGATTGCTGCGTTGAGTCCCGCGCGTTTCTTGACGTATCATTTCCCGCCCAAGCCACAATTACAGCAACCATCGAATGCCAAATGGCCTTCGCTCATATCGATTATATCGCTATCGGCGAGCTTTATTATTCCGCTTGGAATAATTTCACGTCGCATTCGTCGTGAATAAAATAAAATGCGCGTCGTGGACGTTCGATCGCGCGGCCAGTATCGAATATTATTTCACCGTACCTATAAATACCCCCAATTTTTTTCAGAGCAAAGAAAAACCGACGTATTCGCAGAATTTTTTTCTCTCCTAGGGCTACGTTAATATTAATTTTTAATCAATGATTCGCTTACTTATATTGAAATTCTCGCGTCCTTTAAATGCAGGAAACCGACATCGCGCTCGCGGCACTGACAATGACCTCAGAACGCGAGGAAGTCATAGACTTCGTTGCTCCGTATTTCGCGCAATCCGGCATACTCATCGGTAGTACCAAGCGGCCGGCAATCGGTCGAAAATTACGACAGATAATTACAACAAAAATCAAATTAAAACAAAACACTGCAAACTGAGTGTCAAGTGTCCGTCTCATGAATACTCAAAGATCATGCACAGAGCACACAGAACGTAATGTGTAAATATGTACAGACAATTTCGTGAACGAAAAATTCCCAACCCTTTGTAAAATAATACCTCGCTTTGTACAGTGACGGCCCCGAGAGGAGTTTCGTTTTTTTCCCAGCACTCAGACTCATCGAGTTCACGTAGAAAAATATCTGTGAATAATTTTGTTCTGTGTTTTTGTGCGTATTTGCGGCTCGTTGGTCAGCCTGAAAGTGCATTGCCAAATATAAAAGTTTCAGATTAGATAACAAAAAAAAACAAAAAAAATGATGGAGATTTGTTTGAATAAATTGAGCGGTGTCTAACGCAGGAAACTGACATCGGAATCGGCGCACTGACGATGACCTCCGAACGCGAGGATATCATAGACTTCGTTGCCCCGTATTTCGAACAATCGGGCCTACTCATTGGTAGTATTGTGTCGCAAAACGAAAAAAAAAGAAAAAAAAATTAGCACGCGATATGTGTCTGTGTGCTTCACCGTATGTTTTTATTTCTGTATATTTATATATACTTTTTATTACAGTGGCAAAATTGCCACTGAGCACCGAAGCACGATAATTGTATATGTATGACACGGCAGAGAGCAATTGAGCAATTATTCGTCGACTGGCACCGCGAGTGACGTCGTTTCCACGAGTTATTTCCATCGTTCACGACACATCAAATTTTACATAACATCTAATTGGTCTATTTTTAGCAAATACTTTTATGTCATGCTAATAATTTTACTTCGGTGCAATTTTGCTGGGTCGCAAGTGATGAGGAAACCGGTGAGAAAGACTTCGCTCTTCAAATTCATGACCGTCCTGAGGCTCGAGGTTTGGCTGAGCATCGTCGGCGCTCTCACGCTCACCGGTATAATGATCTGGATTTTGGATAAATATTCGCCCTACAGCGCGAGAAACAACAAGAAAATTTATCCCTACCCCTGCAGGTTTGTCGCGACGCATTTTTGGCTTGAATCTCATTTTCAACGAATCGAAAAATATTTTTGTCATTTTTGTCCGTCAGAGAATTCACGTTGAAAGAAAGCTTTTGGTTCGCTCTGACGTCTTTCACGCCTCAGGGCGGAGGCGAAGCCCCCAAAGCCCTGTCGAGCAGAACTTTGGTCGCCGCCTATTGGCTCTTTGTCGTTCTGATGCTCGCCACGTTCACCGCCAATCTCGCTGCTTTTCTCACAGTCGAGAGGATGCAGGTATTTGTCAATTCATTCGTGGCAAAATATCTTCGAATAACCAACGATTAATTCGAAAATTCGTTCGATCATTAGTCACCAGTTCAGTCGCTGGAGCAGCTGGCTCGGCAATCGAGAATAAATTACACGGTCATGGCAAACTCAACTATCCATCAGTACTTCACGAACATGAAGAACGCCGAAGACAGACTCTACAAGTGAGACTAGATTTTTCGTTTTCCTCAATCAAACAATTGGAAATCTTCTCACTGCTGTCTTTCTTTTTTCGTTTTTTTTCCTCTCAAGCGTCTGGAAGGAAATCACGCTGAACAGCACGAGCGACCAAATAGAGTACCGAGTGTGGGACTACCCGATAAAGGAGCAATACGGCCATATCCTCCAGGCGATAACCCAAGTCGGTCCGGTTAAATCGGCCGCCGAGGGATTTCAAAAGGTTTCGCAAATTCTCGCGGTCGATTGCGAGACACCCATCGCCGATCTCGAAGGCTCCGCCGTCGCGCTACGTTAATCTTTCTCCCTCTGTTACCCAGGTAATCGAGAGCGAGAGCGCCGAGTTCGCGTTTATCCACGATTCGGCGTTAATTAAGTACGAAGTTACGAAAAACTGCAACCTCACCGAGGTGGGGGAGGTCTTCGCGGAGCAGCCCTACGCAATCGCCGTGCAGCAGGGCAGTCATCTTCAGGAGGAAATCAGTAGGAGGTAAACGTAACCGATAACAAAATCTAAGATGATATTAATCCGTGTCTTCCCGCGTTTCGGTTTGCAGAATTTTGGATCTGCAGAAGGATCGATATTTCGAGAGACTGGCGTCAAAGTATTGGAATAACTCGATGAAGGGTCAATGCCCGAATTCCGACGACAACGAGGGAATAACTCTGGAGAGTTTGGGTGTGTAATCACAAGAGCCGTCGACGCCTCATTTTCTTTTGAATCAATGAAAAAAACAGACGATTACTTAAAACGTCGATTTTTTCCAGGCGGTGTTTTTATCGCCACGTTATTCGGTCTCGCGCTGGCGATGATAACGCTGGCCGGCGAGGTGATTTACTACAGGCGAAGAAACGCGCAGCAGAGCGCCAAGCCCAAGGAAATTGGTCGCGACCGAGAGCTCGAGGACCACGAGAAGTCGATGATGGAGAAAATAACGGCAAATCTGAAGCTGAAGCCGGCGCCCACGGTGGCCTTCGTGGACAGGCCACTCGGGCCGCGGGCGCGAGTCTCCCACATCTCGGTCTACCCGCGAAATTTTCCCTTCAAAGACTAACGACTGTAGCGAAGAGAAGCGATTAATAAAACGACTCCTCTATGGATCGAGAATTCGTGTCAACGAAATTTCGCGTTTCTTCTCACGCGATTTCGCTCCCGTTTACCTACATTCGACGACCTTACTAGAAGCCCGAGAAGCGATAAATCGACGACTCTTTCGCAAATCCAATTGACGGTTTCGACCCTCGGGAAAACAGCCGAACGACCGTAAGAGTCGCGGCGCAAAAGCGGCAGTCAACTGCCTTCCGCTTTTATGGCCGCCTCTCACTTCTTTCTTTCGCTGCTCAATTTGCCTCTCATTGCCGAGACCGGCGCGCGAGAGACGGGAGGGAGGGTGGCGAGAAGAGCGCGAGAGAAGCGAGGAAAAAAAAGCACTTGGCAAAAGCCAGAATAAATAAAATATAGCACGCAGCGGTGAACTAGCGACGGAGGTGGCGGCGGCGGCGGCGGCAGCAGCAGCCGATCGTGACGGAAGTAGTATAATGCAACCGGTGTGTCGGAAAAACGCTTGGGACTTTCGCGCAAACCTCGCAATCGATGAGCGAGGCTTTCCATCAGCGAATACCCAGGCCACAGGCCGGTTCGCCACTTATATACACAGCGTGCACAAGCCGCTCCGACCACCGGACTCCCAGGGAATTTCATCGAACGCTTCCGTATCGATTGTCGCCTCGTTGCCTTTTTTCCCGCCTTTTTTTTTTTCTTCTTTTTTTCCCCTCCGCCTCACCACTCTCGTTCGCCACCGCAGCCGCAGTCGTACCGGCGTTGCCCTCTCGTCCCGCGCGCCAGAGAAATCGATTTACCGCAGATGCCATTTCGACTCCGTAGAAAGCTGTAATTTCCCCCGAACGCCGTGCGAATCGGGCTAATTGATGATTAGTGACTTTTGCTCGCTCCGCGTGCTCCGATTAATTAATCTGACTGGCGTTACGAGACGGGCGGCTTGATTTTTGCATAATATTCGCACGGATCGCGTTTGTTCAACGGAAAAAAGCAAGATCTCTGCTGAGGTCTGAAGAAAAAAGAGAAGAATCTTTCGCGTGGCTTTACGAAAGAACCGATTGAAATTCGCGATATCCTGGATTGACGAGTAGAGTTCGATGTGTCGTCACGGATCCAAAACCCGGGACAATGACGCTTATTGGTTTACTGCCACTTTAAAAGCCGACTGCGGGAGACAGATTGGTGTGTATGGATACAACGGTGGAGAGCACGCGGCGGCAGCGTTTGTACGACATACACCTGTGGCCCGGGCATTGATCTCCGGTCGGTCGGCGGCGCAGCTTTCACTTCGCATTGTTTCTTCGTATCGTTGATTTTCTCGCGGAAATAGGCAGGATCGATGGACCCGATTAAAGGATCGTCGGACGCCCCTGTCGGCCGCGCGGTACATCCTACCCGCGGCGCACCGGAGGCTTCCGCTCGCTCGAATCTTCTCCCGACGCCGCCGTCCGACGACGATTTTGCGCCCGTGGAACGCTCCACGGATTCCGGATTCGACGCGCCACTCGTCACTCCGCCGATCGTCGTTCGCGACGATGGAATCGACGCTTCCTGCGAATAAAACAAAAATAAATAAAATTCGTCACTCGATAATTGTGAAATCAGTTAGGATTTTTTCACGTATTATCATCGTGGGGGTTATAAAATAATAAATAAAAAAAATATCATACAAAATATTAAAATATTGTTTCGACAAATTCGAAATCTGCCGTCATAAATAAAAATTTGACGCTAATTTTCCGCGTACCACAATTGACCTTGAAACAAACCATCTAATTAATTCACAGCGTTATTATCGACAATCGAGAAGCGATGAATGGCGGCGTTGTTTATTGCGCAAAAATCGGCGAGTTCGATAACCCAGTTTGAGCAATAGCGCCCGGTTGCATCGCGGTCTCGCGGGCGGCGCGACGAGAAAAGCAATTGGAAAGAGGGTATTACGTGTTCGGCGGATCGACGATTAGGTCGAAACGAATCGCGCGGTATTTCAGCGACCGCGGCGGAGAGTCGATGTACCCGAGGGGGGAGGGGACCGGCGGGGGGTGGGGGACGGCGACGACGACGACGAAAATTCACCGGTTCGGCCAAGTCGATATAAAGTCGTGGATACCTGTCGCGGAGCGTTCATTTCGTGGGAAAGTGTCTCTGTCGTGGCTCGTTGAAGCGCAACCACCTTGTGTAAACCGCGCCGCGCACCTCTCTGCACATCGATCGGCTTAGAGAGCACCGAGATCCCGAGCGTCACGAGCGACGCGCGCGATTATCGCGAATCAGTCGACTATTTGCGCGGATGATCGCCAACGTCTCGTTCACGTCGTACCAATGACTTCCCACAAGGTCGGTGAGTCCGGACTATCCAGACATTCGAATTAATCTGAAACAAAAAAGGAAAAAAAATCGAAATCTAAAGTCTGAACTAATAATAATAATTATTATTATTAATTAATAATAACAATAATAATTATTATTAATAATAATAATAATAATTATTATTATTAATAATAATTATTATTATAATAATAATTATTATTATAATAATAATAATTATTATTATTAATGACTATAATACTAATAATAATATGAATTATTATTGTTATTATTATTATCATTAATAATAATAATAATTATTATTATAGTCACCGGTTATAATTATGATTATTATAATAGAATTATCCAAAATTGACTGTTTTTATATCTACAGCTTTGCCAGACGTTCCTCGTCCTTGCGGTGAGCGTCAGCGCGATCGCGACCGCGACCGGCGGCTCCCTCGACGATTTCTCGTACCGGCCGCGCGGTCGTCGTTCCGGCGACGACAAGCGGCAAGAATCCGCGGAGACGACGACGTCCGAGGACGTCGGTGGTTTCCAGGGTGGCTACCGTTTCGGCGACGAGTTCTTCCTGCCCGAGGCCTCGCGTTCGATCCCCGCGGAGTACAAGAAGAAGGCCGACGGCTGCGAGCGCGTGACGCGCGACACGATGGTCTGCATGGTCTGCAAGGACCCGAAGACGAACGCCAAATACGAGCAGTGCTCGTACGTGGGAAATCCACCGCCGAAAACGGCCACGTCGAGCCGGCCAGAGCCAACCGATCACAAGCGAGCCTCGTACGAGTCGTCCGGCGAGTCCGCGGAATCCTCGACGCTTCCTCGGGGCTCTCGTGACAACTACGAGTCGTCGACGCCGCCGCGCGGCTCCCACGAGAACCACGAGTCGTCGTCGACGCCCCCGCGCGGAGAGTCGACGAATTACGAATCCTCGTCATCGCCCGGTGAATTTTCCACCTACGAATCGTCGACGCCGTCTCGCGGCGATTACTCGACCTACGAGCCCGCGAAAGACGACTACGCCGCAGCGCCGTATTCCTATTCCACGAGCTCCACCGAGGAGTCCGCGAGCTCCGAGGATCCCGCGGAGTCCTCGGACTGTCGGCAGATCGAGCGCGGCTCGCAGTCCTGCAGGATCTGCAAGGACCCGAAGACCGGAAAGGACTTCGAGCGCTGCTCCTCGAGCTTCCGGCCCGACGACAAGTCCTACGCGTACGGCAAGACCGAGAGATACGGCTACCCGGAGTCCGTCGAGGACGACAAGGGCGACAGCCCGGCGGAGCTCAGGACCTTCGAGAACGACGAGGCCGCCAAGGGCGGCTCGGAGGATCCCGCGGAGACGTCGGAGTGCCGACAGGTGAAGAAGGACGACCAGACGTGCACGATCTGCAAGGACCCGAAGACCGGCGGCGACAGCGAGCGCTGCTCGTCGAGCTACCGGCCGGCCGACGAGGCCTACGCGTACGGCACGTCCGAGAAGTTCGGCGGGCCCCACGGCAAAGACGACTACAAGTCGTACGGCGAGGCGTACGAGGCCGACAAAGCCGCGGACGCGACCTACGAGATCCCCGCGGAGTATCAGTCGGCCTATCCGAAGTCCGACGACGATACCTATAAGAATTATCACACCGAGCAGCCCGAAGATTATTCGCGATCCGCCTACGACGCCGGATATGACGCGAGCGGCAGTCCGAGTTACGGCGGCAGCGGCAGCAGCGGCGGCGCGGAGTACGCAGCGCCATCTGTGCCCTCGGCGGCGGCCGCAAAGCCGAGCGGAAAGGGCGGAGCCGACGGCTGCCACGAGGTCCGCAAGGACTCGATGACCTGCACGGTCTGCACGGACCCGAAAACCGGCGGAAACTTCGAGAAATGCTCGTACGCCTATCAGCCCGACGATAAGGTCTACAAGTTCACAAAGTCGAAGACGTTCGGCTACCCGGAGGCCGAGAAGAATCGCGGGGCTTCGGGCGATTCCGCCGACCAATCGGAGAGCAAGCGCGTCGAGGCGGTGAAGGAGGCGAAACCTTGCAGGAAGATCCAGCGGGACTCGATGGTCTGCACGGTCTGCAGGGACCCGAAGACCGGGGTGAGCTCCGAGCAGTGCGCGTACGGCTCGATACCCTCGGAGAAATTGTTCGCCGACGCGGCCACCAAGGCCTTCGGGGGTTCGGGCAAGAACGAGGGATCAGGCAAGAAGAGCAATCAGGAGGGACAGCAGGAGAGTCGCCAGAGCGCTCGATGGTCGGGCGAGGAGACGGGGCAGATCGTCGCGGAGTCCAAGCAGATCGCGGACAAAGTCAAGACGAATCCCTGTCGAAAGATCGAGAAGGACACGATGACCTGCACGATCTGCAAGGACCCGAAGACCGGGGCGAGCAGCGAGCAGTGCAGCTACTCGTCGAGGCCGAAGGAGAATCTGTACGCGTACAGCAAGTCGAAGTCCTCGGGAAGCCCGAAGAAGAGTGGGGACCAGGAGGAGGAGCAGCAGAAGACGAAGGAAATCGCTGAGACCGCGGAGGCCACGAGTCCCTGCAAGAAAATCGAGAAGGACTCGATGACCTGCACGATCTGCAAGGACCCCAAGACCGGGGAGAATTCCGAGCAGTGCGCCTACTCGTACAAGCCGAAGGAGCGACACTTCACGTACACCAAGTCGAAGTCCTTCGGGAATCCCCGGAAGGAGGGTGAGGGATCGCAGGAGGAGAAACCCGAGGAGACTCACCAAATCTCGCGATGGTCGAACGACGATTACTACGCGAAGGTCAACCGACCGCGGGGATTCTCGAAGCCGGAGTGGACTTACGGCGAATAATTGTTGTGGATGCGGAATGGGGGTGTGACGTTGCATTTGGCGATGAAGAAAAAAAACACGTCTCGTTCGGCTAATCAAATTACGTTTATCGTCTCTCTCGTGTTTGTCTGTTGAAGAGATTCGGATTAGTCTGAGTTGTTGTTGAAAATAAAGGATAAACTGTTTTTGAATATCTTTCACTTGTAATATTTCTGACCTGGAATGCGTTTTATTCGCTTTGGCAGAAATACTTATTGGGTTTGTCGTTTGTGGTTGTTGCTTTTATTAAGAACTTTCCTCCTTTCCACTCGCTACTTCATTCGCCACTCGATGGTTTATGAAAGTTTGGACGAAAAACAGCTGGGATTTAATGTCCTGTCTGAAGAAACTGCAGCGGCTGACACTCGTTAATTTTCGTCGAACATTAGTTTGTAGTTGGCGCCGCAAAAAGAATATGTATTTATTTATTAACTTATTTGCTCGATGCCTTTCGCTGCGAACGTTCGAACATCTTCGAATTTCTCGGCTGATTCAGGTCGGAGCATCATTAGAGATTCGATCAGAGGCCAAGGATATGCAGGCAGTCCCGGTGTCGTCATCTGTCAGCAGCTCTTAGAACTCTTCCTAAAAAATGCCAATGTTACCCACCGCACCATATTCTGCCGGTTCTCGTGCTCGTCGCGCGAGGCTACTTCGAATACGCTCCGGCGTCCTTAAAAATGCTAGTCTGGGATGTTTCTCACGATCGCTTTTTGCTAGATACAAGACACTATAAATTTTCCTTTTTTTTATTCGTATTATTATAACTCCCTCTTATCGTCCATAAAGCCAATATTAAATCGTCCAAGTTTGACTGTCAATATTTCGTAAACGGTGACGCGAAACTCGTCGAATTTTTTTTATTTTTTTGCATTTAAACGTAAAACCTGTATAATAACAAATGTTTTGGGGAAAAGTTTCACAATCACCAAAAACATTTTATAACAAAAACCGACGTTTTTATATACCAAAGACAACATATTACTGCGTGCGTTTTCATGACCTTACGGCTTAATTTTTTTTTCTCGTTTTTTGTTTTTGGTAAAAAGAAAATTATTAATGACTTGTTTTTTTTTTCTTCGTTTTTTCTCGTTAACTTCCTCCTCTCTTTCCGCCGTGTCTGTCGACGACCTCCCGACAATTACTTTTCACGTATACGCGGTTGTTCCTGCAATTATTTACGTGGAGAATCGGATGTGTTCGCGTTAATTCTTATATTCTAACTAACTAGCGTTTATCTTCATTCGTTAATTAATCATTAGTATTTCGTTACCGTTATATAGATTTAAGCGCTATCTCTCTATCTCGCCATCGCTAAATTCTTACGCCTCCGTGCTTATTTATTTCTTTATATTTTTTTTCCATCGCCCGTTTGTCTCACGAAATGATGATCAACTGTAAAGTATTTCGCGGTAAACTTAGGCCACTCGTCAACGAAACATTATCGTAGCATAAAAAGATCTCACACCTGGTTTTCATCTTTCTCTTCATATCGGAGCTCCTGGTCCACTCGAGTCGGAATTAATTTTCGATGAATACAAAATTACGGAAATTCCAATTGAAAAACGTGACGAACCGATGAATCGTGAAAGCAAAAAGATCGACGAAAATGAATGACAGGGTCGAGTGAACCAAGTTCCTCAATATTATTTAAACATCGTCTATCTACTTAAAGCGATACAGTAGTGGAATTACAGTCGCTCGGTTATCCATAAATATATACGAATATTATCAGTTATTACTAGTAGTAACTCTCGTTACGTGACAAACGAGCGTCTCTCTCGTCACACCCCGTACGATTTTTTTTTGACACTTCATTCATTCCGTTCTCTCCAGTTAATTACCTTTCTCTCCGTGTTATAGAATCCACACTTCTTATGATTAAAAAATAAACGAACGAAAAATTGAGTTAACACCAGACACAATATTATATCTTCAACTACTTCGAACTAGCTTCGCTTACGTTGTTGTTGTTGTTTATCATATAAATTTGGAATTTGTCTCAGGATTGCTACGAAATAATTAACGTATTTACGGCAAAGTATCATCGTGTCGCAATTGCGCCGAAGTCTCGCATTTTTTTTTGGTAATTAACAAGTTTCGGAGAAACAGAATAGATGACACGAACGATTTTTTTTTTTTTTTTTTTCGTCGACTGTCTCGATCGTTTCAACGACTCTGAATCTCATGGCAGTAACAGGCAGAGTTTGCGTCGGAAAGGAACGAAAAGGGAAAACATATTTGTTCTTCTTAGCTCGGCGACAATGTTTTTTTCTTGCAATGGATTTATGAAATATTTACGTCGGCGGATCTCGCTAAATACGCTCGCCGAGCCGACACAAAAAGTGAGTATTGTATTGTATATTAGTTTGTCCAAAGTTTCACCGAAGAATCGAGTGAAATTCCGCCAAAAAAATCACGACGCACAGCGCAATAAAAAATCATTTGGAAAATGAGTGAATAAATAAAGAATAACTGGATCGAGCGAGGCTCGAAATTCGGTTGTGTTTGTTTAACGTGCATCCTTTTTGTCTTCAATTCTTCTATTTCCTTTATATTTCTCAGTTGTCGTATTATTATCATTATTTATACTATACAGCTAATGATATTTGCTTGTTGATTAGTGTATTTTCGTTAATTATTTACGCGTAACGGCGAAATCGTCGAGACTCGACTGTCGAAATCGAGGCAACCACGCGATCTCCCGTTGACGCTCGAGTTTAAAAAAACGGAGGGGACAGATAAACCAAGTAAAAGAAAAATCGTGAATTCGCCATGAACATAGAGAAAAAACGCACCGTGAGCGATCGAAATCTTCTACAATTCGAATCTAATGTACACAATTTGCGGCTTGAAATTAGCGCGCGCGCGCGAAATTCCCGCAGCCGCGCTTATTCGATATCACTTCGGGTGCGGATGTCTTTATCAGTTTTTTTTTTTGGCGCAATTGCCGCATATTCTTTTTCAGTACAGACTCGAGTTCGCGAGTTTCAGCGTGCGATTCGTCCGAACGCGCTTGAATCTCGTGATAGAGTCAATTTATATGCATCATACAGTTTTCGAATATTAGTGGCTGTTTTTCTTCTCCTCTTTCTCTTACTTCGTAATCACTGCTATTTACTTCTTTTTCTTTTTTTCTTCTTCTTTAAATTACATTTACAACTAGTAAGCAGTACGTGTGTCAAACCATTCGCTTGCGCAACTTGGCCTTGGCCTCCTTGAGCAAAAGATCGAAGGTATTGTCCTCGTCGGTTTTAATTAAGCTGCTCCTGGCGCTGCTCACGCCGCTGCTTAACGAGTTGCTCGCCATACCGTCTGTTAAATGCAAATGAAACGTTATTAACATCGGAGTCTTCGTCTTTCTCGCGGAATTCGATTTATAGATTTTTCGTCTCAACCGCCAAGTCTTACCTAGGTCGGCGTATTTGACTTTACAAAAAGCTCTGCGTCCTCCGAACGAGAGATCATACTGCGGCAGGGACGGATCGTCGTTTCCGTGCTCCACAGCTTCGTAAGCGTCGTTCTTGTAAGCGAACGTAACGAAGCCGTAATTGTCGCTGAAATTTTGGTTCACAAAAAAATGTAAATTATTCCGCGAAAATGGGGAAAAAAATATTGCGGAAAAATTGTAAATTTTAATTGTTTGTTTATTTTAATTGTTTAATTTTAATTCTAATTATTGTTGGCTCATTCTCACCCATGTTCGCGGAAGTGCACGCTGATGTCGAGCACCGGTCCAAAGGCTTCGAATCGTCGTCGCAGATCGACCTTCGTCGTGTTTTCGTCCAGTCGCCCAACGTAAATCACTCGTCGCTCCTCCATCTGTCGCTTCTTCTCTTTGTGATACCAACTGTCGTACTGTCTCCTGCTGTAAGAGCTCTGGGAGGATCTGCCGCACGGAGAAACAGAGAAAAAACGTTCGGTGAGCAACAACGCTCGGAGGGCGACGAAAATTCGTGTGAACTGCCAGGAACGGTTAGCGCAAATCGAGAGCAATCGCAAAAGATGTCTTGAATTGCAATTAAAGAAAGTAAAAAAATACGAGCACCTCGTTAGAGACTTTTTTTTACGGTCCCACAAATGTTATTCTACTGGAGGAAGGGAAAAACCACGAGAAAAGTCGAGACGGATCAGGACTTTCGTCGCTTCCTGAAAGTGGAGAGGAGAGAAACGAAAAAAACGTCACGAGTCGTGTCAATCCCCAAACTGTTAGGAGAAAAGTGGTTAATTAAACGTCTAGGGTGTCTCAATTACAAAAAGGCGCTCGCCGTCTAACGATCAAGCGAACCGGATGCAAACGCAAACGCTAATTACAGTTCCAAAGTGAAGAATTCTTCGTTCAAGGGTCTTTTTGATTCTTTTGTTTTTTTTTTTGTTTGCAATGTTTACCTCCTCCATCCTCTGTAGCCGTGGCTGCTACCCGAGGAGCCGCGTCTGTACCTATCATAACTTGTCCTTCGATCGCGCCGCCCCCTCCTTCTCCTTCGACCACCACCCGACCACTTACTCCTTTCCAAATTCGATCGAGATGAAGACCTACAATCACCATTTTCCCTATGACCTTTGGATCTCCGTTCTCGTCGCCGTTCTAACGCAACATTTCAAATTCATTCTTTGCACACGGAGCTCAATCATTTCTGCCTGACAAAATCGCAAAATATGCGTCCTGTTGTTTACTCCGAAGGCATCTTGTATCCCTATTTTTTTATTTTGATTTATATTATTCCTTATATACGGGTCGCATTCCATTTGTTGCTTCGTTACACCCACAAATTACCTACGTCATCCGTGCTAGATGCACGAGAATCACCTTGAAGTTCACGTATTTCAATTCACTCAAGAAGAACGAGTGAAGGATAAATAAATAAACGAACGAACGAACGAAGGAAAATTCTTACCTAGAGCAACTGGAGTATCTGAAGGACGATCTGGACCTCGATCGGGATCTCGAGGATCGCGACCTCGACCTGAGCGAGCGCGAGCGCGATCGCGACCGCGAGGTCGACCTCGTGTGGGAACGCGAGCGCGACGACCAGCTACTGCTCGAGCTCACCGAGCTCCGACGGTGGCTTATTCGTCGCCTGCGTGTGTTGCTGCCGCTGCACCTCCTCGACCTGCTGCGACTGCTCAGACTTCGGCTGCTCCTGCTGCGACTCCTGTTTCGGCTCCTGCTTCGCGTCACCCCGCGACTGCGGCTTCGGCTCCGGCTTTTGCTTCGGCTCCGGCTGCGACTCCGGCTTCGGCTGCCGCTCCGACTTCGCGACCTCGAGCGACTCGAGCTCGAGCTGCTCCTGCGTTGCCTGTACCGTCGATTTTTCCTGTCTCGCATTCTCGTCACCCTGCATTATTTTTCAACATTATTTTTATCTTCGGGATACAATCTTGTTGAGTGATTAAACGGCCTCTCGTTTAAGTCAATAAATAAATCTTATATATATTTTGGAAAATTGTTTGTCTGTTTGTCTGTTTGTTCCAGCCACCTTAATTAAAGTCTGCCCTAAATAATAAAGCCTTGCCCCCCTTAATTCCAATCTGTCCCAAAATTAGAAATGTTTATTTATGTTAACCTGCCCATACGCGCGCTTCGCACGCTTACCCAGTTGTCGCATCACTAAAATCGAGGTTACTTTTTTTAGCTCGATCGAATCTGGCTTTTCTTTTTGCGTTCCAGAGAAATCTCTATAACGATGAGAATGCCGCAAGACGGAATGCGATATCTTGGTTTTTAAATTTTTTACAGAATGTTAAAGTCAGACCCCCAAAAACCGCAAAAAACGAAAAGTACCCCTTCTAAAATTTGTCGATTTTTCAGGGTCTGACTTTAACATCCTGCAAAAAATGCAGAAATAAAGATATCGCGTTTCACTTTGCAGCATTTTCTTCGTTATAGAGTTTTCTCTCGAACGAAGGAAGAAAATCCAGGTTTGATCGATCGAAAAAAAGTAACCTCGATTTTAGCGAAGTGACGAAATTTCGAAAAAAGTGAAAAATCTTTTTTTCCCTTTTTCTCATCGAATTTCATGTTTTTCGGGCAAATAACGGTGCTTTTCGGAATCAGCAGGAAATTTCCCATCGGGTAGGGTCTTCAAACTTTACGAAATCGAAAAAAAAAATTCCCGATTTCGTAAAGTTTGGACGTTCATTTCACGTTAATTTCCTTAACGATCTAATTTTGATTCGTACATATAGCGAGCGCGCGAAGCGCGCAAGGCACTATAACCTGCTAGTAGGAAAATAAACTGGTAAATAAATAAATATATTTCACCTGGTCTCGGTGGTCGTCTGCACGACCTCCGTAATCTCAGTCTCCTCCTCCTCCGTCCTCGCCGGACAATCGAAAACAGTCTCATTGGTCTGAATCGCGATCTCCCGAGTCGCGGGCCTCTCCCGATTCTTCTCCTCCTCGATCTCCGCCTTGGGCTTCAGTACCGAGACGATCTCCCTCTCCGACCACACGGGATTCTCCGGATCGTCCTTGATCGGCTCGGTGGTCGTCGACGCGTGGTGCACATAAACAAGAGTCATGGGCTGCACGGGCGAGCACGTGCGGCTGTTGTCGCTGCGCGTTTGTTCCCGCCGACTTCGATATTCAGCCAAATTTAATTTTCTTCGCGGCGGTTTCTTCGCCTCGTCGCTAAGACTCTTCGGCACCGTCGATTCATCGATACCCTGCGTCGCGCTCGTCGTCGTCGTCGTCGCTGTCGTCGTCGTCGTCGTGGCCTCCTGTACGATGATATTCTGCACCTCGTCGTTCGAGCTGTTTTTTGTCGTGACTATCGACTCGTTCGGTTTGTTGGGCAAGACGCTCGATTGCGCGGCGTTCGGTGGCTTCTTCAGCACCGAAACCATCTGCTTCACCTTGTGACCGTTCTCCAGACTCTTCGTCTTCGTTATCACGCCCTTTCGCAGCTGCAGAATGCTCGTCGCGAGGGCCGAGCGTATTTTCATCTCGTACACCGGCTCCGCGACTTTCGGCAATGTTTTCCCAGCCGCCCCGGCGATCGCCGCAACTTCCGCGCCGCCGCTTCGCCCGGAAATTGTCTTCGGCTGCGGAGAGTCTTTCGCCGGAATTTTCGCCGCGGTATTGCGATTCTGCTGCTGTTGCTGCTGCTCGGTTGAGGGCAAGATCGAGGCCGGCTCCTCGCTCGCGTCGCTCACGTCGCCCGACTCCAGGCCGCTGTCCTTCTTCGAGCCGCAGTCCGCCCAACGCTCGCCCGTTTTCCCGCGACCCTCGGCCGCCGCCTTCTTCTTCCCGCTGCGAGCGCCGCCGTCCGGCTTCTTGCTCGTTATTGGCACGTAATAACCCGGCGATTTGTTCGGAAGCGGCGAAATTTCGGCCATGCTGTCGCCGCCGCTTCCGCTGCTGGTGGCGACGCCGCTGGTCCCGCAAGACTCGGAGCTACTCGCGACGGATCCGCTGCTGCTGCTGCTACTGCTGCTGCTGCAGTAGTCGTGATCCAGTTGAACCGAACCGTCGACTCTTCCGGTCGAACCGTTCGAGCCATTCGCCACCTGATTTTTATCACCATTTTTATTCTTTTATCATTTCTTTTTTTTTTTTTTTTTGTTGCTGTACATTTAATTGCTTCTCTTTTGCCCGGACAAGCGCATCGATAATTCCTCGACGAAGAAAGAAGCGACGGCGTGTTTTCTTACCGATACTGCCAACGCCTCGTGAAACATGCTTTAAAAAGAAACGTGGGGAATCTCTGAGTCGTTAAACTTACGATTTTCAATAGCTTCGTTCGCGAGAGCGTCGCAGCGGCCTCCTGCATTCTCGTTCCGTTATTCCGCGCTCCGACTTTCGCGGTCGACAGAGCCGGTATGACGGATATTACTTTCTTGCGTGCCGAGGCCTAGTGCACAGAGATCACAGAAGATTTGTCAGTGGGGAAGATGCGTGGCGCGGTCGTGCGCGAGGGAATTCCGAGGGGGAGGCAGCGAGGGGGGAGAGACAGAGAGGGGGGAGCGAAAATGTTATCAACAGAAATCGGCGCAGTCACCTTTATCCTATCGATCACCTCTTTCGGCAGGGAATCTCGTATATTCTTGTGAAACTTCGAGTCTTGTGTCTCTACCGACTTCTTGAGCAGCGTCTGCTTCGACTGATCGATCGCGCGGACTTTTGCGCTCGGTCGAGCGGCTCGCGCCGTCGGTTTCTCGGCCTCCGGAGCCTCCGCCTTGCGGACGGCCGGCCGAGCGATCGCCGAGGCCTCCGAGGCTTCGAACTGCTCGAGGAGACTCTTCACGTCGCCGGCTTCCAACACTGTTGAAAATTGTACCGATTTACTTTTTTTCCGCGATTCTCTCTTCGTTGAAAAACTGCAACAACAAAATATGGTGAAGGCTATTTACCTGGCATTTGTTCGGTAACAGTCTCAACGTCGATCGCGTCTTCGTTGTCGGAGCTGCTGTCGAACGGTTCGGTCTTCATCGGCGGTTTCAGCACTTTTACAGCCGCGGGTTTCATCGTCTTCACGGCGCTTCTGATTTTCTTCGGCTCCTCCTCGACCTGCTGCATCTCCTCCTTCATCACTCGTCGCAGTTCGAACGAGTCATCGGCCGGATTCGTCGGGGACTCTGGTCGATGGGTTTCTTCTTCGTCGTCGTCGTCGCCGGTTATGAAGGACGCCAGGTCGAAGCTGCTCTTGCCCCGTGCGGCATCTAAATTCAAGATTTTTTTTCTCATTCAAACATCCCGCTCTTGGACGAAAAAAATGATCGCAGTCTTATCGTTCTATCTACTCCAACACAAATTCAACTCTGTCATCGACTGGACAGACCGAACTCTGTTTTTTTTTTACGGATGAGAATTCAGCTTCCTCGGTTGAACCTACGGATCGGGATACACCGGCTGTGATCGCTGAACACCATGAAGAAAAAAAACGTTGTGCCGTCGCGAATTTCACAGAGTTATCGAACAACTCCAATCGCAGCTACGATTCAATCCATCATCGAGGGGATCGACTGAATTTTCGTTGCGGCCGGACGGAAACTGCGTGAAATTGCGACGGACGAGAGGAATGTCATTCGGCTCGATCGATGCGATTCGTCGACATTTGGCCGCCCGTCGAGCACACGGAAAGGTTCAAGCTATCATCGAGAGGATAGATTGAACTCGATCCTCCTTATCGTCTAATAATCTCGACAACGTCGTAAGATAGTAACGAAGGCACAGCACAGCATTTTGTCCCGGCTGCGCCTCTCGCGACCTCCCGCGCTGCGCATGCATAACTAGAGGAGCGAACGAAAAAAACGAAATAAAAGACACAAACCTAATAACTCATAATCAATATCATCGGGCAAGGAACTCGCTTGATCGCAATCGACATGCATCAGGTCGAGCTCGGGCTCAATGTCCTCGCTCATGTCTAGCCCTATAACATCTACGCAAACGAAGATTGTTAATGTTTTTGAAAATAATCCGAGAAATCATTAATTATTTACAAGAGAGTCGTACGAGAAAGATGTGTACAGAGGAGAAAAAATTGTCAAATGTATATACAAAAAGCATAGAAAATCGAATAATATCTCGAATCAATGATGCAATAAACAAAAAGAGAGAAAAAAAAATTGTAAGAGAGGGACTAAAATCGACATTTCTGGAAGGACAATTGTAAGCCCCATGGGATCCACGATCGACCTGAAAAAAATATAGCCAATATCCATGAGAAGAGTCTGCAAAAAAATCCGTTTATGTACAGAGATATTAGAAAACTGGTTACTGGATTGGTGACTCGATGTCTTCCGATCTGAAAGTGTGAAGCATCGCGTGAGAAGCGTTTCAACAGGAGACGAACCTATGTCCTGTGAGCTCGACTCGGATATTTTCTTCGTCTTCGGGCTTCTCGCGACGTTGGAGTCGCGCTGTCGCTTCTTGATCGGCGACGAGTGAGCCGCGAGTTGGGCTTCGGCGATCTCGCTCTGGAAAATATCCTCGGGCAGATCTGTGTTGAGTTTCTCCGGCATCGCCATGCTGAGCTCCGCCATGTCGATATCCTCGCCCATATCGGAAGCCTGCGAAGTCGCGATTCGATCAATTCACGAGATTTCGATTGATCTTTGAATAGGACAAAAATGACAAAAAAGATTCAAAAATTACCTGAAGATATCCAATGTGTTCCTGCCAGTCTGTGAGCACCTTCGCGAAGTCCTCCTTCATGTTCTCAATTTTGGGGATAACAGAGGCAACCCCCGATACAGGTAATACCGCCATGTCCCCATTGAGTCTAGGAAAATAATGTATTTTCACAGAATTAACTATCGATTTTCGTGGTATTTATCATCCTGGGAGGCAAGATTGGGCTATTGTAAATGAGAATATTAATCTTGGACGAGACTCACTCCTGCTCGGTGCCCCACAGACCACCCGATGTGTCCAAACGAGACTCGACATAGTCAAAGTCATCGTCTATTGCCAGCAGTGAACTTTGCGAATCGTCCAAAAGATTGTGCTGCAAATTCGATGGAAGATACAATGAAACTGCATCAAAACATCTGGATATTTTTGAGTATTCAATTATCGCTTGGCAATAATCGAAGAGCCTATCGACTGGGAATATTCACCTGACCAAGAGACAGTGAGAAATCTGAAAAGTGTTCCTCATCGTGGAAATTCAGATACCCCGTTTCCATGTCACACCAATTCACCCCTGATATTCGTTACTATTTACTCGGCTACAGTGTTGTGATCTGAAAGGAGAAAAAAAAACGGTAAAAAACAAAAATCGTAAGCAGAATCGTCGTCCTGTGTCGGGAAATTCGTGCAGACGGATTTCCTCGAAAATATCACGAAAATAAATGATCTAAGGTGATCTCGAAAACGCGTCTGCGAGCGCGTGGGTCATCGGGAAACCGGCAATCGCGGAGGAGCGGGAGAGACGGCGATAACGCGCGGGCTTCGTTGCGCAACGCGGCGAAACATATTTGCATTCAACTGTATTCATTTTTAGTGGCACATTGTATTCATTGTATCAATTAAGTGTTTAATCTCCCAATTTTTATTACGCCTCATATCAATTTTTTCATTAAAAAAAAAAAAAAATTATCACATTAATAAAGAAAAAAAAGATCGAATCTCAGAAAACGAATTTTTTTTTTTTTCACGATAAATTTATTCCTGAAACCTATTTTGTTTATTTTCTCTTCCAATGAATCAATTTCACTTAACTAGAATTCCGCGTCATCCCAATAATATTTACATAAGTTACGCTCACGCGAAAAAAAAACGTCCATATGACTCAACGTCCTCGCGAGTCAACAATCCGAAAAACCCCTCGAAAGAAAAACAAAAAAAAGAAAAGATCGTGTATCGTCACCACGTGACACGCACGTCCGCCGTGTGTTCGGCGAATCGGTCCCGTGTTTTGTAGGCTCGAAAAGTGGGGTTATGAAGCATATGTTTCGCGACTCTTTGTTTCTCAGGCGGTTTGACAGTCGTAATTGCGGAGTCCGCGAGGCTCGACGAGTTTGTCAACAGTTGCGGCCACCGTCGCGAGCGTCGAATTACGCTCGCCATGCAAAAAGCCGCCAGACGACTCTCAACGAGCGGCGCAATCCCGAAGCATGCGGATATTTTGAGGTTAAGTCGCGCGCCTCTCACCACGCGATCGCTTTTTCATCGACCGCGAAGCTCGTCTCGCAGGGGACGAACGTCCCGTCTGGAATTCGCGCTGATAGCGAAATCTGCTGCGTTTCGTTCGCGGGCTATCGGCTCGATAACGCCCGGGGTTCTAGGGAGGCCACGTGCTCGAACCGCGGTTCAACGTTCAACGAGAACGATCAGACACAAAATTGACCCGATGCCACTGAATTCGCGCTGACTGTTTTCTCCTGTGCATTCACAATCGTCACGATAAGTTTCACCGCAACTCGGCACACAAACACAGGGGAGAAAATCGCGTCGCGTCGGGACGGGACTGACCGACGATCCTTTATCCTTGTTGTTGTTATTATTATGACTGTTTTTTCAGCGAGCCTCGGCCGACCGAGGAGATCCGGCGACGATCCTATCGCCCGATTGTCGACCCTTTGGGGAAACAAAACTTGGATCGCGAATCTCGCACGACAAATAAATGATTTTACCTTACGTAACGTCGGTTTTAATTAAAGAGTTGTGTGCGGATTTTTGCGCGGAGGCGACGACCAACGAGCGGCGCGAGACGAACGACGACAACGTTCGCGACGAACGGCACACGAACTGCGGGATCGAACGCGCGAGACGGACTCACCGGACTCGGCGAGAGCGGTTTGTTCGGCCCGTTCGGTCGGTCTCGCGGCTGCTGCTGCTGCTGCTGCGGCTGTTGGGCTGCTCTGCCGGTGGCGAAGCCGCACGGGAGACACAGCCACGAGATAGGCACGACGCCTGAGCCACCGAGCGTTCGGTATTTTGTTTGTCTCCCCGCGCGACTCCCACCAATTACGCGTTTCCCACTGACAAACGAAATTCCGGGAAATTTTTGGGCCAAAAGAAAGTAACAAAGCAAAAAGGTATTCGATTCTAGCAATTTATTCCATGCACTTATCCGGCGGGATGTAAAAAAGGGGCGTTTCAGTTGCGATGCACTTTGCAGTGAATTTTAACGATATTACTGACCCGTGCATTGGGAACAACTGGGCGATTACACGA